>OX422223.1:12088846-13460192 GCA_949130495.1 Sambucus nigra
GACCTCAAAAAGCTAGCAACTGACAAAGCAGTTGAATATGTCAAAAGTGGCATGGTTTTAGGCCTTGGCACAGGCTTAACTGCAGCCTTTGTGGTCTCCAAATTAGGCCAACTCCTCAAATCAGGTGAACTAAAGGACATTGTGGGGATCCCCACTTCAAAAAGAACCTTTGAGCAAGCCACCCAATTGGGTATCCCATTTTCAGTTCTTGATCACCACCCAAAGCTTGATTTGGCCATAGATGGGGCAGATGAGGTTGACCCTGATCTTAATTTGGTCAAAGGGAGAGGAGGGTCACTTTTGAGGGAGAAAATGGTTGAGGATGCTTCTGAGAAGTTTGTTGTGGTGGTTGATGATTCTAAGTTGGTTAGTGGGTTGGGTGGGAGTGGGATGGCTATGCCTGTTGAGGTGGTGCAGTTTTGTTGGAAGTATAATTTGGTGAGGTTGCAAGAGTTGTTTAAGGAGGAGGGGTGTGAGGCTAAGTTGAGATTGGATGGGAGGAAGCCTTATGTGACTGATAACATGAATTACATTGTGGATTTGTATTTTGAGAGTCCTATTAGGGATTCGGGTGCGGCCGGGAAGGAGATTTCGGCGTTAGAAGGGGTCGTGGAACATGGGTTGTTTCTTGATATGACTACTGCTGTCATTATTGCTGGCAAAGATGGAGTGAGTGTTAAGTCCAAGTAATTTGATCTAATGGGTGAGAATTTTTTAAACTTTTCTTTGTCTTTTTGAAATTTTTAAGTTTGAATCTAATTCTTGTTGTAACTTGATCAATGGGTTATATGAATAATATTGAGTATGACATTTTTTTTGTTCGAATGCTTAGTGTACGTTTGTTCGTTTTGATATGAATATGAAGAAACTGAAAAATATGTTTGTTTTATGCATGCATGAATGTATTTAGTCTAATTCAGATGCAAAGTTTAGATTAAAGGCCCTTTTATCTCCAAACTAGGAAAATTAATCAAAACTGGTCAATTAAAGGACATTGTGGTCATACCTACTTCAAAAAGAACCTTTGAGCAAGCCACTCAATTGGGTATCCCATTATCAGTTCTTGATCACCACCCAAAGCTTGATTTGGCCATAGATGGGGCAGATGAGGTTGACCCAGTTCTCAATTTGGTTAAAGAGAGAGGAGGGGCACTTTTGAGGGAGAAAATAGTTGAGGCTGCTTCTGAGAAGTTTGTTGTTATGGTTGATGATTCTAAGTTGGTTAGTGGGTTGGGAGGGAGTGGGCTGGCTATGCCTGTTGAGGTTGTGCAGTTTTGTTGGAAGTATAATTTGGTGAGGTTATAAGAGTTATTTAAGGAAGAAGGTTGTGAGGCTAATTGAGATTGGATGGGGGGCAGCCTTATGTGACTGATAATATGAATTACATTGTGGATTTTTATTTTGAGAGTCCTATTAGGGATTCGAGTGCGTCCGGGAAGGAGATTTCGACGTTGGAAGGGGTTGTGGAACATCGGTTGTTTCTTGATATGACTATTGCTGTCATTATTGCAGGCAAAGATGGAGTGAGTGTTAAGTCCAAGTAATTTGATGTAATGGGTGAGAATTTTTTTAACTTTTCTTTGTGTTTTTGAAAATTTAATGTTTGAATCTAATTCTTGTTGTAACTTGATCAATGGGTTATATGAATAATATTGAGTATGACATTATTTTAGGCTCGAATGCTTATTGTACATTTGTTCGTTTTGATATGAATATGAAGAAACTGAAAACTATGTTTGTTTTATGCATGGGTGAATGTATTTAGTCTAATTCAGATTCAATGTTTAGATTAAAGGATCTTTTATTTCCAAATTAGGCCAATTACTTAAAATCGGTGAATAAAAGGACATTGTGGGCATACCCACTTCAAAAAGAACCTTTTGAGCAGGCCACCCGATTGGGTATCCCATTATCAATTTTTTATCACCACCCAAAGCTTGATTTGGCCATAAATGATGGGGCAGATGAGGTTGAATCTTAATTTGGTCGAAGGGAGAGGAGGGGCTCTTTTGACGGAAAAAATGTTTACCGCTGCTTCTGAGAAATTCGATGTTTAGAAATTTGTTGTGCAGTTTTGTTGGATGTATAAATTGGTGAGGTTACAATAGTTGTTTAAGGAAGAAGGGTGTGAGGCTAAATTGACACTAAATTTGTATTTTGAGATCCCTATTAAGTATTCGGGTGCCACGGGAATGAGATTTCTTCTTTGATAGGCTTGCGGAGCATGGGTTGTTTTTTGATATGACTACTGATGTATTGCTAGAAAAGATGGAGTGAATGTTATGTCCAAGTAATTGATGTGGGTGAGAACTTTTTAAATTTTCCGCTGCTTTTTTTGAAATTTGTATTTCAGTCTAGTTCTTGTTTTTAAAGCTTCTTGTTGTAACTCGATCAATGACTCTTTGAATAATATTTGTATGGGGTAATTTTCTTACTACCTGAAATGCTTAGCTTGACATCTTACCTCAAATGCTTTGTAATGTAATGAGTTTCACCTCCAAATGTTTAAACTATTTTGTAAGGTAAAATAGCCAAATTTCAAGTTGTTCTATTTCGCAGGAGTGCACTTGTAATGCCGTTCCAGTAGAAAAATAACTACACAAAATACCAATGGATGAGAAGCTAAGTTACCAAATCTAAAACTAAAACCAATTGTCAAAGCATTCCTACATTTTGTTGAGCAAGATAATTACAAATTCGTTTGATCAGTCTTACCTCTGGGAAGATGACATAACCTTTATTTCTAAACTTTCCATGTGTTGTTTGGATGTTCATTAATTCATATACTCCAAAGTTACCTCAGCCAAAACATAAAACCCGTAACTGATCAATGGTCTTCTTCCCACAAAATGTATCAAGAAGTTCAACCCTCCAAATTGACTTGTTGGATCACAATAGGTTGATAAGCTAGCAATTTCCATGATCAACTATGGTAACCATAATTTCTTTATCAACAATTTAATTGGTAGACGAAAACCAACGACCCTATAATATCCCTAACAAGATCAAGTTGAGCAATAAGCAAAACATACAGCCAATTTGAAATACACATTCAGAAAAGAGTAGCACAAATTATTCTCTTTACAATTAGACAGAAAAATTCCAATGAAATTCTAGAAAAACGCAGAAAGCACCGCGGATAAGACTTGTATTTCGGACGAAAAAACATTATGAAAATTGGAAAAGTCCTAATTTTCGTCACATAATAGAAAGCTTACGCACAGAGCATGCGTCGTGCCTACAACACGCACCTGTTCATTGATAACTCGTTGGAACAATTTTCTATTCTTATAAGCTTCAATTTAATTTTCTGATTTATTGGATTTACTTTTTAGTCATTGACGGCGTTGAGATATCTATCACTTAGTAAAAAAAATTTATGCTTCCTTTTTGTGCCTCATCGGAATATTTTGAATTTTGCTTTATATTTTTAACCTAGCTAGTAATTAGTTTCTTTCTGAGGTTGGGGTCTGCTAAACGGGGGCCTTAGGCAACCGCCTACCTCGTCTATAGGGGCCAGCCTTGATAATGTTGTACTTTATCACTAGAGTCCATGCAACTCCAAGTGTTGTGTAATAATGAATATGAGGTGTGGTCTTTGATAACAATGATGTACTGCTATAACATAAAAACCACTCTATGCATTTGTGGAATTGTCATCTTTATTAAAGCTTCTAATTCAGATATACATATTGAAAATTCTTTGTGTTTTGTAACTTATTTGAGTATGAAACATCGTGTGATCATTGTGAAACTTGTATCTGCTATTTTCCTTGATGTTCTTTTCTCTTTAAAATCATGCTATTTTCCTTGTTGATGATATGGGTGGGAATTTTTGAACTTTTGGTTGTGTTTTTGAAAATTTTAAGTTTGAATGTAATTCTTGTTGTAACTTGATCAATAGGCTCTATGAATAATATTGAGTATGACTTTTTTTTTGGCTCGAATGCTTACTGTACGTTTATTCGTTTTGATATGAATATGAAGAAACTACCTAAAAGTTTTTATTTATTTATTTTTTTATGCATGCATGAATGTACTTGGTCTAATTGAGATTCAATGTTTAGATTAAAGGATATTTTATCTCCAAATTGGGCCAGCTACTTAAAATCAGGGAATTAAAGGACATTGTGGGCATACCTACTTAAAAAAAAACCTTTGAGCAAGCCACTCAATTGGGTATCCCATTATCAATTCTTGATCACCACCCAAAGCTTGATTTGGCCATAGATGGAGCAGATGAGGTTGACCCAGATCTTCATTTGGTCAAAGGGAGAGGAGGGGTACTTTTGAGGGAGAAAATGGTTTAGGCTGCTTCTTAGAAGTTTGTTGTGGTGGTTGATGATTCCAAGTTGGTTAGTGGGTTGGGTGGGAGTGGGCTGGCTATGCCTGTTGTGGTTGTGCAGTTTTGTTGGAAGTATAATTTGTTGAGGTTACAAGAGTTGTTTAAGGAGGAAGGGTGTGAGGCTAAATTGAGATTGGATGGGGGGAAGCCTTATGTGACTGATAATATGAATTACATTGTGGATTTGTATTTTGAGAGTCCTATTAGGGATTCGAGTGCGGTCGGGAAGGAGATTTCGGCTTTGGAAGGGGTTGTGGAACATGGGTTGTTTCTTGATATGACTGCTGCTGTCATTATTGCTGGCAAAGATGGAGTGAGTGTTAAGTCCAAGTAATTTGATGTAATGGCTGAGAATGTTTTAACTTTTCTTTGTGTTTTTGAAATTTTTAAGTTTGAATCTAATTCTTGTTGTAACTTGATCAATGGGTTATATGAATAATATTGAGTATGACTTTTTTTTGGCTCGAATGCTTACTGTACGTTTATTCGTTTTGATATGAATATGAAGAAATGGAAAAATATATTTGTTTTTTGCATGCATGAATGTATTTAGTCTAATTCATATGCAAAGTTTAAGATTAAAGGCCCTTTTATCGCCAAACTAGGAAAATTAATCAAAACTGGTCAATTTAAAGACATTGTGGGAATACCCACTTCAAAAAGAACCTTTGAACAAGCCACCCAATTGGGTATCCCATTATCAATTCTTGATCACCACCCAATGCTTGATTTGGCCATAGATGGGGCAGATGAGGTTGACCCTGATCTTAATTTGGTCAAAGGGAGAGGAGGGGCACTTTTGAGGGAAAAATGTTTGAGGCTGCTTTTGAGCTATTCGATGTTTAGAAATTTGTTGTGCAGTTTTGTTGGAAATATAATTTGGTGAGGTTACAAGAGTTGTTTAAGGAAGAAGGGTGTGAGGCTAAATTGACATTGTGGATTTGTATTTCGGATTTGGAAGGGTTGCGGAACATGGGTTGTTTTTTTATAGTACTACTGACGTATTGCTGGAAGAGATGGAGTGAATGTTATGTCCAAGTAATTGATGTGGGTGAGAACTTTTTAAATTTTCCTCTACTTTTTTTGAAAAATCGTATTTCAGTCTAGTTCTTGTTTTATAAAGCTTCTTGTTGTAACTCGGTCAATGACTGTATGAATAATATTTGTATGGGGTAATTTTCTTACTACCTGAAATGCTTAGCTTGGCATCTTACCTCAAATGCTTTGTAATGTAATGAGTTTCATCTCCAAACGTTTAAACTATTTTGTAAGGTAAAATAGCCAAATTTCAGGTTTTTCTATTTCGTAGGAGTGCACTTGTATTGCCGTTCCAATAGAAAAGTAACTATACAAAATACCAATGGATGAGAAGCTAAGTTACCAAATCTAAAACTAAAACCAATTGTCAAAGCATTCCTACATTTTGTTGAACAAAATAGTTACAAATTCGTTTGATCAGTCTTACCTCGGGGAAGATGACATGACCTTTATTTCTAAACTTTCCATGTGTTGTTTGGATGTTCATTAATTCATATACTCCAAAGTTACCTCAGCCAAAACATAAAACATATAACTGATCAATGTCTTCTTTCCACAAAATGTATCAAGAAGTTCAACCCTCCAAATTGACTTGTTGGAATCACATAAGGTTGATAAGCTAGCAATTTACATGATCAACTATGGTAACCATAATTTCTTTATCAACAATTTAATTGGTAGCCGAAAACCAACGACCCTGTAATATCCCTAACAAGATCAAGTTGAACAATAAGCTGAACATACAGCCAATTTGAAGTACACATTCAAGAAAGAGTAGAACAAATTATTCTCTTTACAATTAGACAGAAAAATTCCAATGAAATTCTAGAAAAACGCAGAAAGCACCGCGAAAAAGACTCGTATTTCGGACAAAAAAACATTAAGAAAATCAGAATAGTCCTAATTTTAGTCACATCATAGAAAGCTTATGCACAAAGCAGGCATCGCACCTACAACACGCACCTGTTCATTGATAACTGGTTGGAACAATTTTCTATTCTTATAAGCTTCAATTTAATTTTCTGATTTATTGGATTTACTTTTTAGCCGTTGACGGCGTTGAGATACCTATCACTTAGTAAACAAATTTTGAATTTTGCTTTATATTTTTAACCTAGCTAGTAATTAGTTTCTTTCTGAGGTTGGGGTCTGCTAAATGGGGGCCTTAGGCAACCGCCCACCTCTTCTATAGGGGTCAGCCTTGATAATGTTGTACTTTATCACCAGAGTCCATGCAAGTCTAAGTGTTGTGTAATAATGGACATGAGGTGTGGTCTTTGATAACAATGATGTACTGCTATAACATAAAAACTACTCTATGCATTTGTGGAATTGTCATCTTTATTAGAGCTTCTAATTGAGATATACGTATTGATAATTCTTTGCGTTTTGTAGCTTATTTTAGTATGAAACATCGTGTGATCACTTTGAAACTTGTATCTGCTATTTTCCTTAATGTTCTTTTCTTTTTAAAATATATAAACTACATATGGAGTTGTAGTGCCCCGGCTGATGAAATTATCAAAACCCTTTTTGAAAACAGAGGACCATCATTTTTTGAAATTTGATCCCCCACCACCCTTGTACAAATCAATAATTTACAACAACTGATATAGAATATAGGGAACTTGTTTATTTGCTTGCTACTATTCATATTGTTTTCGTGTCTCTTAATGTTGTTCCGTTATGTTCTATTGCAAATGTTTCTTTTAGTTATTGAGTAATTCTTCTTTTTTACATTTATTTTGAATCTTATAAGAGGATTTTTTTTTACGACCCTGAACCTCTACACGAACGAGCCCTTTGGACTCCCCCATACGAGCTAAACAGGGGGACGTTGTGCCAGAACCACCCTAACACACGCCCTGCTTAAATTCTGGTATCCTTTGGGGGGTTTCAAACTCGAGACCTCACAACACCAAAACAGGAAAATTGCAAGTGTTTTAAACAATTGCAAATGGGATTTGCAACGATTCAAAACACTTTCAAATTAGTGCGTTGCAAAAATTTTGCAAGTATTCAAAATTGTTGCAAATGGTATTTGCAACAGTTTGTTGGGAACAAATGTCCGTTCTGGATAACTGTTACAAAAAAAATTGCAACGGTTTTGAACACTTGCAAATGAAAATTTTGCAAGTGTTCAAAACCGTTGCAAAATTTAGTAAGAATTTTTGTTTTGCAACGGTTATAAACACTTGCAAATGAAAAGAAATGTATTTTTTTGTAACGGCTCGAAACACTTACAAATTGTAACAGGTAAGGAAAAAAATATTCCTTTTGCATCGGTTTAAAACACTTGTAATATACAATACATAATAAAAAGATTATATTTTTAAAACCCATTCCTATCCAGATTCAACTGGGACGAAAGAAAATACTTGGGAAGAATCAAAGCTTTGCATTTCTACTACAAATCGATCAATAAACACATCAATGTAATAATACAACTATTTATTTATACAAATCCATCAAAAAACACATCAATGCATTAATCTTCCTCTTTTCCAAGAGAGCTTGGTGTAACCTTCTTATCCATTGTTGTGGAGAATACCATATGCATATTCTTTGTCAAATTTTTACCTACGCAAAAAGAGCACAAACACGTTAACAAAAACTTTAAAATGTAGGAAAGCAAAGAACAAACACCCAACTAAATTTTGGCAATAAAAAAATCAGAATGTAAAGCTTAATATGTGTTATTGTGAAGGAAAGTGATGAAATACTATTTTCTAATAATATACACCCATAACACTTATGTCTACTGATGATTCTCACGAAGAAGAACATGGTAACATCTTTTTCTATGTAAATTATAATCAAGTCTGATTAAAAGAGAATAAATTGCTTAAGTCTAACCTCTTCAACAAGATGGCTTCGCTTTCCGCTAGATCGATTGAAACTGGTAGAACTGTATTGTGTACTAGGCATGCCAGGGAAGCAATTTGCTACTAATTTGTAGCAACAAAGAACTGCAGCTTTCCGTGTGGCCTTGGACACCTCGCCTCTCTCCAAAGTTTCAAAGCTGCTCTGAGGAGTCACTGCCAGAAGAGGCACTGCCCACCTCCCTCTGTTCTTTGACTATCTGGTGCTGCACATATCTTAAATCTTGATTGCCTTCAACACCTCACCTTTCTTGAAACTCCATTCATGTCTAACTGTTCACCGCTAGAGTCCTTGCTAGAAGAGGGGCTGCCCAGATCCCCCTGTCATTTCCGTTGCTGATACCACATTGCCTCTGTGTGTGAGCACGTCATGTTTAGTACAAAATCAAATGATAAAATCATCAAATAAACTGGAATTATGGATGAGAATACAGTCCAACATTAACGGGTATCAAATCACTGAAATCGCACAGATTCATTATAATTTATGCAAATCGTAATAATCACAATCGTAATTGAACAAGCACGAAAAAAGTTTAAAGTCTATAGAAGATGCAGATGGAAAGGAAGATAATTTGGGATTGCAGTAAAATTTGAGTCTTACCATCTTGTCAACGGGTCGGAGCGGAGCCGGGTCGGATCTAGGGAGATCCATATCCGTTTAATAGGCACTTAATCGGGTCCGGTCCGGGTCTTCATCGGGTCTATAATATTGGATCCGGATCCGAAACGGGTCTTCGGGTCCGGGTCTGGCCAGATATATACATTTATTTTATATTTATTTTATTTTATCCCCCTTCTTTATTTTTTGATCTTAGATTAAAATATTTTGTAATGTATTATAGACTTATAGTATATGATTAGTATAAATAAAACATATATTACTTATATTTATTATATACATAAATATATATTTTTATATATATTTAAAAAATAATAATGTACAAGGTGGGTCGGGTCTTCGGGTCCGGGTTTTGTATAAGATTCAAACCCTACCCATGTAATAAATGGGTCTTCGGGTATCGGGTCCAAAAAAATATGTTCAAACCCTATTATACGAATCGGGTCCGGGTCGGGTCCCAACCCATTGACAGGCCTATTACCATGTCCTCTACCCGCTCGTCTCAGCTGAGCAACGTATTCAGACATCTTAATCGCTTCCACTTAATGAAAAAATGAAGCTCAAAATCAGTATCATCTTACTTAAATTTCACAAGTACGTATAGCCATCAATAAAATTCCTGCTAGAAATTAAGAGTGACATTTGCACTTCACCTGCTCAATCAAAAATTCGCTTTCAACAAAATCAGCCAACTGGACATCATTGCTACGATCCACTACCTTTTATCATAAATTAGATCATATAAAAAATTCTGACAAGCAAGAACTACTCAAAAAGAAAAAGGAAAAAAAAACATTGTAAGTAGAAATAAAAGTAAACTAAAATTATGCTTTACCGCATGAAGGTTTAGGAGCTTTTCATTAGTCAATTTCTCCAAAGACAATGCCAGCTCCATTGCTAGATCAACAAATTATAATTGATTAGAGCTACTGAATTAAATTAAACATATTTCAAATAAGTGATTTACAATAGTGTAGACAATTCTTTAAGGGAGTGATGCTGTTTTATGACAGTAGAAATCACAAAGTTAACTATCACTAAATGAGCAAAGAAAACTCACCATAGAATGGCATCTCCTTTTTCAGCATGGTCATAATCTGACTGTGGCATCAAAATAGACTTAAGTTTCACTTTTCCACCTCGTAGGTTCTGCAAGTCATGAGCAACAATATTAGGCATTTAATCTATCAAAGATTATTGAATCCTGCAATTAAATTGAAACTCAAAAAGCAAAAGAAGAACATAGTTGCAAATTGTCAAACAGCATGGCCTATCTTCATCCTCATTTGATTCCTTGAAAAGACTACACAAAATCATAACAGAGAATAAATAACTTGAATAGGAGAATTTCCATAATCCAAATCTTACTTTGCTAAACCCTTGAGAGCAACGTTGTCTCGATCAAAGTAGGCATACAAAGCATGATACACGTAGGAGACGTTGTGCTCAACACTGAGATAACAGATTCATAAGCATCAAATAGTTAGAGCATCAAATGATTGAAATATTATCATTTCATACAGATCTGGTGGAGCTGTCATCTTCGAGACTTAACCAGTCTTCCAGCAACTCGGTGAGATCGAGACAGAGTACAAGGATTATCCGCAGACCACAGCAGACGCTAAACTTCAACCTCATTAAAAATCTAAACCAGTTATTTCATTCAACCTGGAACAAGTGGACATCGTTTCCAATCCTTATAAGTATGCCATTGTGGATAAGTTCTCTCACGACAAGCCTTCAATGGATTTTATTAGGAATAATTTTGAAACGTTTGGGTTGAAATCATTGGTGGAAATAAGGCTGCTAGACCATAAGCACATCCTTATTAAGGTTCGCTGTGAAGAGGATTTCATCAGACTATGGATGCACGACCAATGGTACGTAGAGAAGTATCTTTAAAGTATATAAAGGTGAAGAACAATGCAGGACAAGAATTTACCACTGTGAGAAAAAATAATAGAGCTATGGGAAAGCAAAACACTCTTTCTTCTGGCCCTCTTAAAAGGCTCACCAGATCCACTACCCAAGCTACCTCTTCTGTCCATTGTCTAGTTTCCAATGATTAGTATTCTTATATGGAATGCTAGAGGGGTGGGGAAAAATCCTACCAAAAGAAGAATTAAAAAATTATGTAAGCTCCATAAATTGTCTTTTCTGTCCATCTTAGAACCTACGCTAGGTGTGGACAAAATTGATGCTTTAAGGGTTTCAATTAATTTTGAAGGGAGTGTCTTTAATATATCTAATAAAGTGAGGTGTTTCTGAAGACATGGCATTGACTGCAAAGTTCTGTTGGACAGTACTAAAATATTTTTCTTCAAATTAGTCACCCCCTTCTTCCAACCATTGTTAGACTCATTATTGTGTATGCTAAATGCACTCGAATAGAAAGACTCCTTGTGGGACAACATTAAGAACTGCTCTGATTTATTCTTACACAAGCCTCTCCTTGTAGCAGGTGATCTTTAGAAAAATTGTGGCAATTGTATCAGTACATACTCTGCATTGTATGCCGATGATGTTTAATAGCTTGCTAAAGTGATTATTCAAGTTAAAATTCATTTGAATTGTAGATATATTTCAAGACGGGATGAACGTTCCGTTCAGACATCTAATACCAACTGTTGCCATTGAAGTCGACTCTTAGATGACTACAAAAAAGGTACTGGACTGAAGCGATGGATTACCATTTAATTAATGCACTTTTAGCAGAAATGTTGGGTGGGAAAAAAAGAGACGATGGATTTACATCAACGAAAGTGAAAGATGTTGTTGATGGCGTAAATAAAGGATTCCATGTAGACGTTGCCAAAGCTAATGTATGTTCATGATTTAAAACCCTCAAATGTGATACCTGGATGAATAATAACTCTTGCAGGTGAGTAGATTTGGGTATGCCATTACTATGACTTTGCGGATCTCCTTCAAATTGCCATCCATATCTATACTTAAGAAAAAACATTATCAATATTTGCACATAGTTCTAAATGCAAATCACATAATGCAGACTCTACTTCCAACACATTTCCTATACACACTGTGATTTCTAATTTTTTACATCTACAACCTACAAAAGTTCACCAAGACAATCTCCCGAGCATTTTGCATAATGAAAACAAAAGCTTTAGATGATTATGCATAATGGCAAGCTTTTACATATTAAGCAAAACATTTGTCATTTTATGCTTCTTTTTTTTTTTATTGGTGGTGCGGCAGTTCCACTAAGTATCCCACGAGACTTAAAAGTGTTGCAGGGCACGCCAGTTCCAGCCAGTATCCTGCAATACTTAAAAGTGTTGCATGTCTTCGAAAGTGCCTTGTCGCTTGGATTGAAGTGCCAGGGGACTTTGCAAAATGCCTTATATCCCTTGAGAGCAAACAAGCTGGTTATGCAAAGCAAAAAGCTAAAAGATTACCTAAATCATTAACATCTAAAGATGGACTACTATAGTACTCTTCGTACACATAGCTGTTAGTACTTGTACGATGAGATACAACAACAAAACGGTACTGTGTGGTTGAATCACAAGTAGCATTGCATTGGTCCGTATCCATATCGATTGCGTTGTTTTAGTCCCTAGGATTCTTGGAGATACATAACAACTTGTGAGACTTGGCTGTAGCAATAGAGCTCAAATGGGACTATCTGAAGCGGAAGCCCTAGGATTCTTGCACCCCTGCACTGTTGCCAGATTTTCAGAAGAAGCTCTCTTTGATCTCAACTGCAAATGGAAATGCTATGAGAAGCAGATGGGGGAAGACTCTCTCTTTTAGGTTTTGGGGGGAGGGGGGCATGCATCTAGTATATTTTTAAGCATGTGCAGTTTAAGATGAACTCTAATGTTTTCTTCGGCACGTTGATAGAAGTGTTTCAGAAGTATATTTTTAGCTTCTGAAGATATGACTGTCAAATCAGTTTTAACAAAGGTCAATTACATATAATACAACAACTGCTAATTGATAAAACAAACATCACTTCCAATAAATAATTACTTGGTCATCAACAACATTCCCGAACACACGCTCTCCCTCACAAACAAGCACATACATGGGCACAAAATGTTGTTATACATGTAATGTAATCACGTGACACGAACACAACACAAACATGCAGGTATCAGCGTCTCTCAAAAGAGCACCCCAAATCTTAAATTTATCACTCAGCTTAGGAGGCCAATCTAGGACCAGTGTAGCACCGATACTTCAAAAATTGCAGAAATGGAGTATCGGATACAGATACGGCCCTGATACGGCTCCAACACTTCGAATCTGTATCCGTTGACCAAATTGACAATTTTGACTATCTGATACAGCTTAGATACGTCCCGATACATGAGGGATACAGCAGGGATACTTCGGAGGTCATATTGCATTTTTTTAAATGGGGGTCAGTTTGTAATCTTAAAACAGTTAAAACCACTAAACCATATAAGTGTAAACGAATAAGATTAAACATTCAATTCTTTACAAGAAAGCCTTAGCAAAAATTAAAGCACCGTAAGAAACAGTTCTAGATAGATACTATATCAAAATATATAATGAAAAAAGAGACTAAAAATGAACAATTTATAGGTTAGTGTAATTGTACAGAGACATAAATAAATAAATAAATTCACTAAAAAGAGATTATATGCGAACAAGTATGAAAATGATTGAATAGCTTACCATAATTTTCACCTAAATGCCATCAAGCAAAATTGAAAATAACAAATGCTCGACTTCAAATTGTACTGAACAGAAACGGTTAGAACCACTGAACCAGAATACTGTACATACAAGCCAAATCATGCTGGTCACTAAAAGTAGTAACCTGAATTCATTTCGCATTGACTATACACACATGACTACAAATTTACATATTTATAAACACATAACTACATGTTTACACACACATTTAACATCTGTGTGTGTGAGAGAGGGAGAGAGAGAGGTAGTTATACCTTAATCAATTTTTTAAGCTTTATGATTGAGCCCTAGATTTGAAGCTTTGTGATTGAGCCCTAAATCGAAGGTTTTGCAATTGAAGGTTTTACGATTGAGCCATATCTACATCGCAAGCTCCAAACCTTCGTATCTGACTAGCTATCTGAATCACTGACTCCAAACCTTCGTATCTGAATCGCAAAAGTGTATTTGTGTCTGTGATTTTGTTTGCAAGGAAGATTTGCGATTTTGGAGGGAGGGAAAATTTGGGTGCAACTTTGACGAGGGAGGAAATTTTTGACGAGGAAAATAGTGAGGGTGGAAAATTGCGTCTTTACACTTTTAGGTTTTAGCATTAATAAAATCATAAATTTTACAATGTTTTTGAACACTTACAACGTTTGCAAGTGTCAAAACCGTTGTAAAATTTGTAAACACTTACAAATTAAATAATCTATTAGTTGCAAAATGGCCATTATGGTATAGTGCCTATGGCCTTTTTCTGTTCGCCCCTTACCGCTATACTGACCAGGATGAATTATATAAGAGGATTTTGAAAGTGAGCGTTCTTCTTAAAGATCAAATCTTTACATGGTAGCTTGCTAAGAGGAATGTCAATTGTCAAACACTAATAACTTTGAACAAAAGAAGAATCTGCACTCATGCTTATCCCCATCTTGGTTCTTATTATGTAAAGTGTAGAGCATTGGGGCTTTAATTTAGAGTTTTTCCAGATTCGGTAATGAGAAGAAAGTGACTTGCTTTTGGAAACGCATGATGGACTATGGCTTGGGACTTGGGAGGTTTGATTGAAAAATCATAGGACATGATGGACTCCTCGATCCCGAATCATATGTACCTTTTTTAAGAGTAAAGCGAGTCACACTTTTATGTACAAAATGCTACACAAAGAATGATGTGATAACAATATGATTGGTTAAGAGTTGGTGGGCTCCTCTGTTTATCCAAAGCTAACAAATCACAATCATTGCAATTTGTTGTGCATGATTTTCGCGCCTAGCATTATTATGTTTTTTAAATATATAATAATAAATTTTTTATTTCTCATCAAATTTATACGTATGTGTGTTTGTGTTTGTGTAAGCTGAACGTGCAAAATAGATCCAAGGAGGGTTCGTGTGGTTAAAGTTAAGCTAGTGTCATGTTGCAGCTATCTGAAATACTAGAAATCAGGGCATTAGTGTATAGATAGTTATATAATTGCCCCCTTTTTAGTGTTGTACAAACATGATTCTTTGATCATACAGTTCTTAAAAATTCTATCATGTTATATTCCTTGTTCATTTTCTCGATAAATTGAGATTGTTCATGTAACTCAGATTCAATACGATGGTCATATGGACTGCGGTTGTATCTTTGTACTTGTAATGCCTATAGTTTCGTGGGGCATGTTGGATATTATCACTAGCATAGCATTGGAGTATATGAAAGTGAATAATGTGAACAAAATTAAGGTTGGTTATTGTAACACTTGGGTATGTTAGATATTGAGGAGTTCGTTGAAATGTATAGTTGTCCTAATATTAGGAGTTTTAATACAAGTAATTTATGTTTCCTTTTTCATTGAAGAGTCTAGTTACGTTTTATAAGTATGTCTTGGTGGCTAAGATGTGGTAATGCCTATGAATAAAGACTATTATCGATCAGTAATCAGTTTTTCGATATTTATCAGTGTATCATATTATGATTAAGAACAACTATATTTTCCCCAGAATTGATGGTTTGTTCAATCAACTCTGAGGTGCTACTTGAATCATTAAGATTAATGTGAGATTTGGTTATCATCAGTTTCATCTTCAGGATAAAAACATTCCAAAAGTCGCCTTTAGCAATATCGAGATTGCTGTCTTTCTATCGAAAGCGAGATCAATATTTGAATGTGTTATTTACGCTTCCGCATCCTCTTTTAATTTTGACAATATTTCACTTTGTACCCTTAGCAAATAGGTACTATGAGATTTTGTCCCCCTTTACCAAAATCGGCTCCCACCCCTGCTTGGGATAATTGAATATACGCTGGCTAATGGGTTTTCTTCTGTGATGGTATTCTGGAATTTTGGCACTTACAAGGAGGCACAATCGGCATACCTGTTGGCTACTGATCGTTGAAGATGTTTATGGACTGATTTGAAGTCTTTGGATTCGATCCCATTGAGTAAAAAAGTAAGGGTTTATATAATAAACTTTCGTAATGTTTGGGTGAGAAATGCATGTGTCTTTTGACGCGTAACCTTTATGCGTATGCGTATCCCACTTTGAGATTTTTCAGAACAAAATAGCTTAAATTCCAGTTTAAGCTATTCTTTAAGCCAAACCATTGTGGATAGTCTTGCAACCTTTATTCTATGTGCGATAGTCATAGTATGTGTTTAATTGTTTTAAGATATTTTAGAATGAAGTTTGTCAATGTTGCTTATACCCTTCTCATTGCAACACACCATGTATAGACTAGATTTATCATCTAAGCCAACTGCTGTGGCTGTTCTTCAAATTGGATATTGCTTAATGAATGACACCTTAAACTGTAGTTACTAGTTATGACAGTAGAGAATTAGTTGGACTACCTCTAGTGGTCTGGTTCAGTGGGTAGTCTTAAAGTCTATTTGTTTTTCAGTTTACTCATCTTGTTATATAAACTATAAATGTATGTTAATAGAACTCTATTTAATAGTTAACTATGAAGCACGGACACTCTCCCGGAAGCCACGAGTCATCTTTGACTCGAATCGGACATGCGACACGCTCCGATACGTTGCCGACACACGAGTTCCTTTTTTTTAGATTGGACACACCGGGACAGCTTTGGACACGTAAAATTATTTTAATTTTTTTTTTCTATGGTGATGGCAATTCTGCTTTATTTATGATTTTTAATGTTAAAATGTGTTGAAATTTTGTTTTCTATGATCCATTTTCTTAATTTCATGTTAAGAATGCTCTAATAGTGTATTTTACGGAAAAAAATCTGTTATATATATATATATATATATATATATATATATATATATATATATATATATATATATATATATATATATATATATATATATATATATATATACTAGGGTATGCCCGTGCCTGAAGGCACGACGAAAAGTTTTGAAAGTGTACGTCATTGATTGGACCATACGTCGTATTTACATTCATACACCGTGATACGAACCTAATATGTCAAAAACATTTTTTACACCACATAATTGTAAACAATTTAAAAGTTTTAGGCAAATTTTGAGCATATGATATCAAAAAATAATAATCAATCAGTTTTGAGCATATGATATCAAAAAATAATAATCAATCAGTTTTAATGATTATCTCCATAAAAGGAGAAATATCGTACAACTTCCCTCACATGCACTACATTGGCTTATGGTGTTTTCTTTTATTTAATGCCAACACAAAGACATTTCACACCGAGTTGAAATCCACATACAAAGAAGACCCTTTAAATTTAGTCATAAAAATCCTTAGAAAAAATTAACCATAAAAACCACCTAAAAATTCTTAGAAAAAAAAAAGAGAACCAAAAGAAATGGCCATATTGTGATGTGGGGGACAAGAGTTTCTCACCTGACCTTAAATTGTTTGTGGGGAACTTGCCTTTCAATGTGGACAGTGCTGCTCTGGCTGGATTGTTTGAGAGAGCTGAGAATTGTTGAGATGGTTGAGGTTCTATATGACAGTCACCGGAAGAAGCCGAGGATTTGGCTTTGTGACAATGTCATCGGCTGACAAAGTAGAAGCAGTTGCTCAACAATTCAATGGCTATGAACTTGAGAGGAGAGCATTGAGGGTGAATTCCGGTCCACCTCCACCAAAGGAGGATACTTTCAAAAGAGATTCTCAATTCAGAGGACCTAGAGGTGGCGGTGGGAGAAGTTTCGACAACACCAACAGGCTTTACGTTGGAAACCTTTCATGGAGTGTCGATAATTTGGCCCTCGAAACCTTGTTTAGCGAGCAAGGAAAGGCCATGGAAGCCAAGGTTGTGTTCAACAGGGACACTGGTCAATCACGGCGGTTCGGATTTGTTACTTACAGCTCGACCGATGAGGTCAACCGCGCAATTGATTCATTGAATGGCGTTGATCTTGATGGTAGGCAAATCCGAGTAAGCGTTGATGAAGCTCTACCAAGGAGGCAATTTTGAATATTGAATCTTTCGTGATATACCTTCAACCGAAAAAATATCAGGGGTGTTGTGCTGCTGCTGACTATATTGGAGTGAGTTCATCAAATTATAGAAATTTACGGGACGTTTTCCTTAGGCCTTAGTTGCAACCGATGAATTTGTCGCTGTAAAGCTAGACTAACAGGATATCATAAAGCCTGTTAAACAATTCTGTAATTTATGTTCTTAATATGCTGAAAACAGGATAGTGATTTGTAATCATCCAGTTACTTTTGGTGGTGTAGGGAAACAAATTGTTGGTGCTTTTTGTCTAGCTGCAATATGTAGTGTGATTTTTTGTTTTTTGATTGTTAAAAAAAACACATCATATGTTCTGAAACACGACAACCTTTCTTAGACAACATATAGCAAGTCAAAATAAACTTTATTTTTCTCTTTCAAGCACAATAGAATGTTAAATCTTGCCCACAATTATTGGATTCATTCCATTCACCAATAAAAAAATCAAATAGACTACTTTCAAACATTAAACAAATACACAAAAGTAATTTTTTTGTTTCTTTACAAAATCATTTACTTCAAAATTCCTCATATTAGAATTTGTAGAAGATCAAACAATACTGTAGCTATTATGAATCCAGATCAAACAATATTGTACAATTAGGAAGCCGGGGTGGTAGACAAAATTTAAGAACCTTTCCTGCAATGATAAAGAAAATAACAAAAGTAATTAGAGAGAAAACAAAGGAAAAGAGGTTTAGTTAGATCACTAAGATATGTTTATTTTACATCAAAAATTAAACATCAAGTTTAAAAAGAAAAACTCATAAACAAATAAAAGCCTCACGCACACCTTTTGCCTGCATTGTTGGTCTTGATGGTCATGCTCAGACCATCATTAACAATTAATGATGAACAATTATCAGCCAAGACATAACAGTGTTGGAAGAGAATCTTACAGAATGGACTTTAGTTACACAACTTGTGATGTCTTTTACTATGTGTTTACAATATGTATCATTCAACCCAAACACTAAACAAAATATCAAAAATCTTATATAAAGATAAAAACAAAATAAAATACAAATAACATACTCACTGACCTCAAGATCCCATAAGCATAACAATGAAATTAATCTAAAATTCATGTGTTCATGGTTAATTAAAGAAGCATCAGAAATGTCTAAACATCTCCAGTTTTAAAAATGCCCCAAATAGATAGAGACGGAGAGAACTATCAATATACCTTATTAGAGTTTGATATGCAAAAAAGTATCTATCTAAAAGATGAAATGTGAATATGTAAACCCAAGAAGATCAAACATCGAGATCGACCCTTGGGGGAAAGATTGAGAGTCGTGGAAGCAGTAACAGAGTATAAGAATACCCAAGGACTGAGATGTATAATTATCTACACAATTTGGTTTAAAGGGACATAATGTTGGAATGTCTTATGTTTCTATGTATATTGTGGTTTGTCCCACCCTGTATATTGTGGTTTGTCCCACATTGGTTTCTTTGTACATTGTTCCCACACATCCCTTAATATAAATATACACATTGGCACTCAAGTTGAGTAAGCCAATACATCATAAATAGCTTCTTCGTATCAGAGCTAAAGTTAGTATATGGCAGCTGACTAAGCCGCGCTTCTCTCTTTCTCTCTCAAGGCTCGATTTCTCCTTTTTAGAGGGTTCAATTGCTGCTGATTTGATTGGGTAAACTCCTCTCTATTTTTTTACTTTTTCTAGGGTTTATACCCTTTTAATTTGGGGTTCTTTAGTCCCTTCTTTTGCTGTTGGGTTTTCTTCCCATGTATTAGGCTATTAATTTGCCTTTATTTGATTATTTTGAGGGTTTATACCCTTCTACGTTGCTGAGTTTATTTGGTTAAACTCAGTGCCAATTGTTTTGGCCTTATTTGTGAGGGTTTATACCTCTTTATGTTGCTGATTTGATTGGATAGCATCTTGCCAATTTTTGTGTCTTACTTGTGTACTTGTTGGATTATATTTGAGTATTTGGGAGATATGGCTGATTTGAATGGTCCCGCTCCTACCCAACATACACCTACTCATCGGGTTACTAGTGTATTATTGAATGGAATAAATTTTAATTCATGGTCCCGATCTCTCCGCCTCTTTATTGGGTCGAAAGGGAAGACTAGTTGGTTATTGGGCACTAAAACCCAACCGGATGCTAAGGACGTTGCTATTTTTAGTCAATGGGAGATGAACCGTTGCACTATTCTTGGGTGGATGTTCAACTCTATGGAGGATCGCATTTACACTATGTTTATGTTCTATGAGTCTGTTTTCGATTTATGGAAGGCTCTTAATCAGATGTATGCTCATGCTCATAATGATGCCCGAGTATTTCAGCTTTATTGGGAGATTGCTCATGCCTCACAGGAGTCACTCAACCTCTACGTCTCTCACTACTTTGGATATCTATTGTGCTGTTGGGAGGAGCTGGCCCAGTTTGAGACACTCGCAGACTTTCCTCCTGAGGCCGTTTCTATTCTGATGCAGCGTCTGGATCGTCAGCACACTTATCAGTTTCTTATGGGTTTACGATCAGAGTACGAGGATTTATGTACTGAGATCATAAACACATCTCCTATGCCTCCCCTTCGAGAGGCCTTTGCTATTGTGGATGGAGAAGAGCGTCGTCTCAAACTATCTCAGACTTCTCAGGCTGCTCCTCAGGTCCAGTCTTCTTCTACTGATCAGATGGCATTTGCGGCTCACACTGGTCCTTGTACTCGTGATGGACGACTGACTTGCCATCATTGTGTTGTTATTGGGCACTCTAGAGACCGATGCTTCAAACTTCACCCAGAGTTGAGACAGAAGTTGGCTAAGGCCAAACACACTGGCCCCCAGGACTGCTGCCATTGTCAATGCTTTCGCTTTCACTACTACTAGTGCTTCTAGGGATGATAGCCATCTTCAAGCTCAGATTGATCTCCTCCAGGCACATTTGAGTTCTTTTGGGCACTCTACTTCCATTGCCACTATTGCTTCAGGTACATCATTCTCTTTTCATGTTAAGACTGTTAAGCCTACTTGGGTTTTGGATTCTGGAGCATCTGATCATATGATAGGTGAGTCATCATTGTTTAATTCCCCTACTACCCCTGTGTGTCGTAGTGTGTGTCTTGCGGATGGATCTCTTGCTCCTATTCGTAGCAAGGGAAACATTCGTCTCTCTCCTACTCTCACTTTATGTTCCGTGTTGCATGTTCCCGACCTCTTATTTAATCTCATCTCTGTTCGTCAACTCTGCAAAGATCTCAATTATGCTGTCATATTCTTATCCTCATATTGCTATTTGCAGGATTTGAGTTCAAAGAGGATTTTTAGCAGGGGTTATGAGCGTGATGACCTATACCACTTTGGGGATCCTCCCCCTACTACTTCAGTTTCTGGTCTCAGTTCCTCTGCTTCCACTGAACTCATTGTTTCTTCTATATCCTTACAAATGTTGCATCTGTGGCATGCCCGTTTAGGATACACTAATTTTCAGTACCTATGTTTACTTTTTCCCTCTCTGTCTAAGACTTGTAAAGACAAGAGGTTTACCTGTGAGACTTGTGAACTGTCTAAACATATTCATACTAGTTATATTTCTCATATGAGTCGTGCACCTAGTATGTTTGATCTTATTCATTCTGATGTTTGGGGACCCTCACCTGTCACAGCTTTATCGGGTCATAAGTACTATGTCACTTTTATTGATGATTTCTCTAGATATACATGGGTATATTTACTTAAACATAAATCTGAGGCGTTACCTTTGTTTGTTCAATTCCTGCAAATGATTAAAACACAATTTAACACCACTGTTTGTAACATTCGGTCTGACAATGGTGGGGAGTATGTTTCTGATGCTTTTCGTTCACAACTCAACCAAAAAGGAATTTTACACCAACTTTCTTGCCCCTACACTTTGGAGCAAAATGGGGTGGCGGAACGTAAGAACCGTCACTGAATGGGAATGGTTCGGTGTCTTTTACGGGGAATGAATGTTCCTAAATCTTATTGGCACCTTGCTCTGCTCACTGCCACATTTATTATTAACCGCACTCCAAGTAATGTTTTAAATGGTAAAACACCTCTTCACGCTATATTTCCCACTGACCTCCTTTTCCCTCTGTTACCCCGTATTTTTGGGTGTGTGTGTTATGTTCAGAATAAGTGTCCCTCACGTCACAAACTTGATGATAAGGCCATTAAATGTATTTTTGTGGGTTATCCTACCATGTCTAAAGCTTATAAATGTTATGATCCACTTTCTCGACATATGTATCACTCTCGTGATGTCACCTTTCATGAGGATACTCCATTTTATGGTATACCTGCTACTCCCCCACCCCCATCTCCTCCTCCTCTGGAGGAGGCTTCTCCAGTAGCCTGTCCCATCCCTTTATTTGATGTGTCTTCCTCGCTTCATGAGGAACCCCCTTTACAGGTTTATGCGCGTCGCCCTCGGATGCCCCTGCCTCCTCCTCCTGTGGACTCAGGTATTGCCCCCCACCTATTTCTGATTTTCAATCCCGTTATCCCACTCGTGATCGTCGCCCTCCTGCTCATTTTGCTGATTATGCTAACTCTTGTAGCACTAACCATTCTATTTTTGAGCACCTTCCTTATGATGGTCTTTCAGGGTCCTATCGTGCTTTTTTGGGTTGTCTTGACTCTATTTCTATTCCCCGGTCTTTGTATGAGGCTCTCCAGAATCCTGAGTTGGTAGCTGCCATGAAAACTGAGATGGATGCCTTGGACAAGAATGGTACTTGGGAGTTAGTGTCTCTTCCTCAGGGGGAGAAATGTGTTGATTGCAAATGGGTGTTTAGTGTTAAATATTTAACTAATGGCTCCGTTGAACGATATAAGGCTCGTCTTGTGGCTCGTGGCTTTACTCAGATTCCGGGTAAAGATTTTGGTGCGACCTTTGCCCCAGTTGCTAAGATGACTTCTGTTCGTGTACTTATCTCTCTTGCCACATCTCACTCTTGGTCGTTGCATCAGTTGGATATTAAGAATGCCTTTCTTCATGGGGATCTTACTGAGACTATCTATATGGATCCTCCTCCCGATTTTCGGGCTACGGGAGAGTATGAGGGCAAGGTTTGTCGTCTTCGAAAATCTTTATATGGGTTGAAGCAATCCCCCCGATCTTGGTTAAGCCGATTCAGTGATATGATTACCTCTATGGGATTTTCCAAATGCCAGTCTGATCATACTTGTTTTATTCGACAATTTCCAGATGTGATTACCTCTATGGTCTATGTTGATGATATCATTATTACTGGTGATGATTTAGAGGGGATTTTCTAGGTTAAGGACATTGAAGCAGTTTTTGATTCCAAGGATTTGGGTCCTCTTCGGTATTTTCTGGGGATTGAGGTTGCGAGATCTCGTCGTGGGATTTATTTATCTCAAAGGAAGTATGTTCTTGATCTGTTACAGGATATAGGGATGATTGGTTGCCGTCCAGCTTCTACTCCTATGGATCCGAATGTGAAGTTGACTGCTGAGTCTGGAGATTTACTTTCTAAGCCGTCTAGGTATCAACATTTGGTTGGCCGTCTCATCTACTTGACCAACACTCATCCTGATTTGGTATTTGCTGTGAGTCTTGTTAGTTAGTTCTTGCATGCTCCTCGCACCGCTCACCTTGATGATGTTCATCATATCTTGAGGTATCTCAAGTCTTCACCGGGTCTTGGTCTCTTCTATGCTTCAGGAGGCCAAAGGGGTCTCTCCTGCTTCACTGATGCTGATTATGCTGGATGCAGGACTGATAGGCGTTCTACTTCTGGCTTCTGTACTTTCTATGGCTCTCATCTCATATCATGGAAAAGTAAGAAGAAAGCGGTGGTTTCTCGTTCTTCAGCAGAGGCAGAGTACCGTGCTATGGCGCAGGGTACATGTGAGCTCTTGTGGCTTCGATCGATTTTGGGTGAGTTAGGCTATACTGAGTACGGTCCTTCTGATTTGTTGTGTGATAACAAATCAGCCATTTTGTTATCATCTGATTCTGTCCTTCATGAGAGAACCAAACACATTGAGGTGGATATTCACTTCATCCGAGAGAAAATATCTGTAGGCATCATTCGTCCCTCATTTGTCCCTTCATTAGATCAGACTGCAGATTGTCTCACCAAGGCGGTTGGACCTTATTTGCTTCACTCATCTATTGGCAAGCTGCGCTTGGTGGATATCTTCGCTCCAACTTAAGGGGGAGTGTTAGAATGTCTTATGTTTCTATGTATATTGTGGTTTGTCCCACCCTGTATATTGTGGTTTGTCCCACATTGGTTTCTTTGTACATTGTTCCCACACATCCCTTAATATAAATATACACATTGGCACTCAAGTTGAGTAAGCCAATACATCATAAATAGCTTCTCATAAAAGTAAAACAAAAAGGCACCATTATGCTAAGGTCAGGTGGGGTCAGTAATTCACCCTCAAACCAAAATTATGATTTTATTGTTGCTACTATGTAACCAATCACCGTTTCCGCACAAAGAAATAAATGGTCATTGTAAAAGCAATAAAACTGAACCAAATCAAAGGTGGTAAAAATGAACAAAAAAAAATATCTAAACCGACATCAAAAAATTCAAAAAAAATCTGAACAAAGTAAGAAAATATAATGGCATTCAATTGTCATAAAAATCTTAACTATTGACTCATTCAAGTGTGTTAAAAATAAACATGGGTACTAAAATATATGGATTACACACACATCAGTTAAGTGATAATAAAAAGGAATGTAACCCAACATCACAGAAAAGTGAAAATTGAAAGCAATACCCTAAGGTTGTTCCGGAAAAAAAATGAGATTGGGAATTAATTCAAAGCCCATTTCCAAAGACTTGATATCAAAATCACAGCATAAGATTCCCAAAACCTAAACTTTGAGTATATACATAAGCTAAGTTCCAGTTCATTATGTGACATACTTGAGCTTTTACTATCTTAGATTTTTTGCTAAATTGTACAAAAACCAAATGGATTGAACAATCACTGAGGAACTACCAATTTTGATGAAACTCCATTACAACTAAAGACATCACCCTGGGTAGTCAAACAATAATAAAAGCATTAGAAGTTTAGTAAATAAAAAAAGAATATGTACATTGATGATACTTATTCGTTATTGCAGTCCTTCAAATTTGAACTTTAAACTTTCTTGGGAATATGTATTTGAAGAAATAATAGACATGGATGATAAAACTAAATGAAGAAATGAATTTTAAGTACCAACCACATGGATGATAAAACTAAACGAAGAAACGAATGCCTTACCCCAAAGCGCCTTTGGGTGCACCGCCTCACTTTGCTGAGTCTCTTCCATAGCACCTAAGCCTCACTCTGCTGAAAAGGAATATAAAAGTAATGAAAACTTAAATACTAAAGAAATAACCTGATCCGGACTAAAAAATTTATAATTTAAAATATAAAAACAAATATGACAAAAATTTAGTAAGGGAATTAACATTATAGACTAAATTGTGAACAAAAGACATAATTAAGCCTTAAATTTCACAAATAGTTGAGATTTTTATTCTATAATGTTGACAATGCCTAAAACTCCATGCATTGCTTAAGATTTATATTCTAAACCATGGACAGCCTATAGGTAACATGATCATTTACAATTGTGGTAATATAATGCATTTCTATAGTGGGAAACTTATATAAAACTTTAATCCTAGAAATAACAAACAAAGAAAGAACAAATTTTCTTATAAAGTAATCGAAACTCCACTCTCTTTAAATAGTAGGAAAAAGACGAAAAAAATACAAATAAATGTTTGAGTACTCAAAAAATTACCACTAATAGACTTATAAAAACCATATTAACATAATGGTAAAATGAACAACTTATATCACAACTAAACCTATAACACATGAGCAAATTGTATCTCATGAAGAAAAACAGGGCATTGGCACATTTTTTTAAACAAAAAAATAAATATAAACCAAAAACCACCTCAAGAGACCATCACCTATAACATCAACCATAACAGTAGACCGTTACCCAAAACACCGGTAGACATTAAAGAAAATACATATTTACATAGCACGTACCGTATTCGAAAACATCAAAGATCAGATAAGGACAAAAAAACCCTAAAACTATACAATCACAAAAATATACTACAATAAACTCGATTAGAACAAAAAAAACTTCAAAAAAATACAATGAAATGAATATAAAAGAGAATATACCTTGGAGCTACACTAAATTTTTTTGTTTCTATGTAAAGAAGCTACAAAAGCCAAAACAAAAATTGTAAATAGCTGATCAAATATATTTTTAAACGAAACCCTTGAACATTCCAATATATTAGTATCTGAAAGCATTAAAAGAATCAAGAATAAAAATTTAGATAATGACAAATAATCAAATAGTTTTGCAAACAACAAATAATCAAAACCTTTAAATCCAAAAAAGCTTTGGCTCGTGGAAACAAAGTGAGTCTAAAATTATGAATCATAAAAACTAAAACATAAACAAAACAAAGCCCCCAAATCTAAAAACCAGGAAGGAGGTTAAGATTTAGAGAATAGAGAGAGGAAGAAAGAGATAGAATACCTTTGAATCAATTTGGAAGATAAATCCATGGGGAGAGATGACTAAAATCGAACAATAAAAGCAATAATTAGAGTATAAAGAAACCAAGCCACAAAGCCCTGATGCATAAACCCATAAAAATGTGATCTCCGCTGTAAAAAAAACAAAATGAAATGGTTGTTGGAATATGTGATCTCCACCACAAAAAATGAAGAAACGATTTAGATAATCACCTGAAGATACTCCCATTTCACTGTGTGAGCGAGGGTTGTTAGAAAAGTGCGAGAAAAAATTTGGGTGGTGTTTTCGTATCGTTTGTGGCCGTCAAGCACTACGTCAATCACCATAGTTGAGTTAAATAGACCTGTAAATGATTAAGAAAAAGAAAATAGATGATGTAAAAAGAAAATACCACACAGTAGTTAAAATGCTCTAATTAATCAGCTACTATATGAGAAAATTAACAGAAAACATAAAAAACTCAGCTCAACGAAGATGTTTTCCCTTCTAGTTTCAAAGAACCCAAATAATAGAAAATACAAAAACTCTTCCAAGATGATAAGGAGCGGGAGAGGTGCAGTCGCAGAAGGTAGTGGGTGTGTAAGAGGGAGTGGGTGAGAGATTGCACAGTTTGGCAGAATCGAGGTGGGCATTTTTGATTTGGGTAGAGTGGATGAGAGGCTCGAGGTGGGTTTTTTGTACCATCAGATGTAGTTTTTCATGTTTCAAGTCTCATTTGCCCTGTCATGAGTCTCTATTATGGTGTTAACGGGAGAGAAGTAGATAAGCATCGTGATTTTAACCAAAATATCCCCAATTTTGAATTAAAGTGTAAGTTTGGGAAGTAACAGAAGAGTGGGAAATCAAAATTTTCAAGGGTAAAATTGGTATTGCAGAAAAAAATACATCTTGATGACATCATCTTTTAATCTTATGACATACATTAGGTTTCTACTTTATTATATAGATATATATATTATACGTATCCTAGCGTGTCGTATCCTGATTTTGGGAAAAATCACGTATTGAGTGTCGTGTCGAAACACGTATTACGTGTCTGAGTCCATGCTTCATAGATAGTAACTATATATTTGTAATATAATATTATTGCATTATTATACTCGGCAAGTGAGGGACCGCATAGTAGGAACAAAATTATCTAGGACTGCACACTAGCTTTTTAAGTTATGGGGACTAAGTGCAAAAGGACCCTTTTCCTTTTCCTGCTCCAAACCTTCGGCAGCTTAATTTGAGTATATTTTGTATCGAAACCTCTTATGCGTTCTTTTGTGGAATTACATGAAAAATACATATGTATTAGGCACAAGTGCGTATATATGCACACGCATGAATTAGGAAGTATATATTACAGTTTTTGAGTTTACAGTTTATATGCCTAAATATGTTTCTTACATGTTAGGTTCACATATAATGTGTGCTGTATTCTATACAATGATCAGTCTGTTTACTTATTTACATAAGGAAAAAATGTTTTGCAACAATACCCTATGAGAATTGTATGAATAAAACTAAAACTATCAATTGCCATGTGATAAAACCAAACTTGGCCATTCATCCTAATTTAGCACACCAATAGCCATGGACATGAGCAAGATCATAAATCCAATGGAACTTTCTTGGTATAAATGAGGTGCTTTCAAAGTCATGGTACATGAATAATCAAAGAAATGCATCACATCGGTTTTTGCATAATGAGAAACTAAGATGATCCCAATACATTTTTATTCCCATTTGCATACCCTAAAAACATGTACATTGAGGATACACTCAATGTAATGAACAAAAATGCAAATAATTCCCCGGGAACTCTCATACAAATCAATATCACCATGTA
Source organism: Sambucus nigra (assembly GCA_949130495.1). Lineage (NCBI taxonomy): Eukaryota > Viridiplantae > Streptophyta > Magnoliopsida > Dipsacales > Adoxaceae > Sambucus > Sambucus nigra. The sequence goes on from OX422223.1 coordinate 12,117,263, forward strand.
TACTATACCGACAAAATGTTGTTTTATTCAACAAGCACAAGTATTTCTTCGATTATGTCTAAGAACAATAAAGAGAAAATTATCAACATGCCAACGACATAATCGTACGATTACGTCCCACTCGTTCTTTAATAAAACCCGTCATTTGTCGGTGTCATTGTCCGGTTTAGAGCAGCATGAGGCACTGTTTTCCTTCAAATTATCCTTGTGCTTTTAACTAAGAGAGCAAATTATCCTTCAAGCCATTACCATCTCGGCCTTCTATTCGTGCAAGTGCAGCATGAAAGCTCTTTTTTGTAACTCAAATTCAAAAATATTGGTCATATTGATGTTTGTATTTATGTACCTTTGTAGATTAGGGGTGACAATTTGTGTTTTTGGGTTGATTTTTGGGCTGACGACATGATAAGGGTTTTTGTACATGACATGACAAGACATGACTCGACATCGTGCTTTTTTACGTGACACGAATATGACCCGTATAGAACATGACACGACACGACCCCAAAGTTCTGTTTCAGATTGGTAGAGGCCTGTAGTTGCCTCTACGTATTGATGAAGACACACTAAACCGAGATTTTGGCAACTTTACTAGTGTTCTCATCGAAACAGAGATCTCTTCTTGATCCCCTGATCGTCAGTTCTTTGTGTAACACTCATATGAAAAAAATACAGCTATTGCTTCATTGGATTCATTTAGGTCCCTCACCAAACCAACCACCCTTGGAAACAGATCCCAATTTCCATAAAGAACTGATCAGGAAAAAAGTTTCCTGGTTGAGCGACCCTAACTATCTCGGGGTTGCAAAACTCTTCAAAATTATACTCAAGCGTAAAATATAGTGTCTAAGCAAGTATTTAAGCATGATGAGTTGGGTCGGTGTCCATGTTAAGGCAGAACTCATCATGACCAGGTGGGTTATACGTGTGTTTCAAAAAATGCAAGAAACATGGTTCAATCTTCTTCGCCGACCAAAACATTGTTACTAATGCAATTAACATTGTTGACATTGGGAAAAAAACATTCTTGGTTTGCTGGAGTTTGTGGCACTTTTGGAATGTACTGCACAACAGAATCCCATCTTTTCCGGCTCTATGCAGTGCTAAGTCTGCGCTCCCCTTAGCTTACAGACAATTGGTCATACCTCTTTCGTTTGGGGCTGCACATGAGGGTGACTGGCCTTCCTGTTTAGAGAATGGCTTACAAGTTGCGTTAGTGGACAGGACTGCCAAACAGACCACCAATGGAAATCTAGTCATACCTCTTCGTTTTCTCTCTCGACGTCTAACACTGCTACCATACACAGCAGGGGAGTTGACCATGTGAGTTATGTCCCTTTCACGCGAGTATTATCTAATTACTTTAATTTGATCTTTATGTCTCTTGTTGAGGGTCAACAAGAATCAAGGATATTCCCATATTAAACAATTGTTTTGCATCTTTACTTAATTCTTAGTTTCCTCCCTACCATTTGTCAATTAACTAAATTTTTGGGTTAAATTCGAGATGATATGCTGAAACATATTAAATTAAGAAAAAAAATTAGCTTAGGCAAACCTAGATATTTGGCATTAGATTTTGTTGAGTTGTCCTATTTAGAGCATCCACAACGGTGGATGCTCTAGAAAGGTAACTATACAAAATGTAAAGGTGAACTTAGCTTTCTTCAGAGACAAACTTTAATTACTCCAGTTACTGCCACTTCCGCCGTGACCCATACAGGCCCTCCCACAATTCGGTGCTTTAATTGCGGCACCGTGGGACACCGAGCTTCTGATTGTCCTCAGCCACGTCGCCGGTCCCTGTTAGCGATGGATCGGCCCCCAGAGTATCTCAACGAGACAAAGCATTCCCCTGATCATGCATTGATTACAATTTTAGAGCGTGACTCTGTTGGTCTTCCCCTTTGAGTTCGTGGACGAACTCTTTTTGAGGGGGAGAGAGTGATGGGGATCCATTTTATCTTCCTTTTATTTTCATTGTATTTTCTATTTTTAGTTATTTTTAGCCATTTTCCTTCCTTATTTAATTACCAAGCATGTTTGGGACTAATTAGGCATTCTTTTATTTCTTAATTGGTCCTTTAGTCATTTTATCTATTACTTGATTAGCAAGTAATATCTCGCCTATAAATAGGCTTGTATTCTCATTTTTGTACTCATTCTCCATTCTTGAAATATAGGAACTCTTTTGTTTCTCTCTCTAGAAATCATATTGTCTTGATTTTTAGGTCATTGACGTATAGTTCACATTGAAAGCGAAGCACACTTTTATGTACAAAAAGCTACACAAAGAATCATGTGGTAAAAATATAATTGGTTAGAGAGTTGGTGGGCTCCTCTGTTTATCCAAAGCTAATAAATCACAATCATTGCAATTTGTTGTGCATGATTTTCGCGCCTAGCATTATTATGTTTTTTTAAATATATAATACTAAATTTTTTATTTCTCATCAAATTTATACGTATGCGTGTTTGTGTGTAAGCTGAAAGTGCAAAATAGGTCCAAGGAGGGTTGCAGCTATCTGAAATACTAGAAATCGGGGAATTAGTGTATAGATAGTTATATAATTGCCCCCTTTTCGGTGTTGTACAAGCATGATTCTTTGATCGTAAATTCTTTGAAAATTCTATCCTGATATATTCCTTGTTCATTTTCTTTGAAAATTGAGATCGTTTATATAACTCATATTCAATACGTTGGTCATATGGATTGCGGTTGTATTTTTGTACCTGTAATGCCTATAGTTTCGTGGGGCATGTTGGATATTATCACTAGCATAGCATTAGAGTATATGAAAGTACATAATGTGAACAAAACTAAGGTTGGTTATTGTAACACTTGGGTATGATAGATATTGGGGAGTCCATTGAAATGTATTGTTGTCCTAATATTAGGAGTTTTGATATAAGTAATTTATGTTTCCTTTTAATTTGAGAGGTTAAATACGTTTTTTAAGTAGGTCTTGGTGGCTAAGATATGGTAATGCCTATGAATAAAGACTATTATCAACCAGGAATCAGTTTTTCGAGAATTACTCGTATAAGTGTATCATATCATGATTAAGGACAATTATATTTTCCCCATAATTGATGATTTGTTCAGTCAAATCCATGGAGCTGCTTGATTCATGATAATCGTACGAGTATGTCCCACTCGTTCTTTAATAAACCCCGTCATTTTTAGGTGTCATTATCGGGTTTAGAGCAGAATAAACATTTACATTGCCTTACTTCAAATTATGCTTGTGTTTTTAACTAATAGAAGAGAGAAAATTATCCTTCACCCCAATACGATGTACCTTTGTAGATTTGGGGTGACAACTCGTGTTTTTGGGTTGAGTTTCGGGCCGACGACATGATAAGGGTTTTTGGACACGACGCGACACGACAAGACATGACTCGACATCGTGCTTTTTTACATGACACGAATATGACCCGTATAGAACATGACACGACACAACCCCAACGTTCTGTTTCAGATTGGTAGAGGCCTCTAGTTGCCTCTACGCATTGATGAAGACACATTAAACTGTGATTTTGGCAACTTTACTAGTGTTCTCATCAAAACAGAGCTCTCTTCTTGATCCCCTGATCGTCAGTTCTTTGTGCAACACTCATATGAAAAAACTACATCTATTGCTTCATTGGATTCATTGAGGTCCCTCACCAAACCAACCACCCTTGGAAACAGATCCCAATTTGCATAAAGAACTGACCAGGAAAACAGTTTCCTGGTTGAGCGACCCTAACTATCTCGGGGTTACAAAACTCTTCAAAATTATACTCAAGCGTAAAATATAGTGTCTAAGCAAGTCGTTAAGCATGATGAGTTGGGTCGGCGTCCATGTTAAGGCAGAACTCATCATGACCAGGTGGGTTATACGTGTGTTTAAAAAAATGCGAGAATTATGGTTCAATCTTCTTCGCAGACCAAAACATTGTTACTAATGCGACTAACATTGTTGACATTGAAAAAAAACATTCTTGGTTTCCTGGAGTTTGTGGCACTTTTGGAATGTACTGCAGAACATAATTCCAGCTTTTCCGGCTCTATGCAACGCTAAGTCTGCACTGCCCTTAGCTTACAGATAATTGGTCATACCTTCTTCGTTCGGGCTGCAGACGAGGGTGACTGACCTTTCTGTTCAGAGAATCGCTTACAAGTTGCGTTAGTGGACAGGACTGCCAAACAGACCACCAATGAAAATCTAGTCATGCCACTTCTTTTTCTCTCTCGACGTCTAACACTGCTACCATACACAGCAGGGGAGTTGGCCATGTGAGTTATGTCCCTTTCACGCGAGTATTATCTAATTACTTTAATTTGATCTTTATGTCTCTTGTTGAGGGTCAACAAGAATCAAGGATATTCCCCTATTAAACAATTTGTTTTGCATCTTTACTTAATTCTTAGTTTCCTCCCTACCATTTGTCAATTAACTAAATTTTTGGGTTAAATTCGAGATGATATGCTGAAACACATAAAATTGAGAAAAAAAATTAGCTTAGGCAAACCTAGATAGTTGACGTGAGATTTTGTTGAGTTGTTCTATTTAGAGCATCCACAACGGTGGATGCTCTAGAAAGGTAACTATACAAAATGTTAAGGTGAACTTAGCTTTCGTCAGAGACAAACTTCACATTGGTGGAGGAGATGGAATTTGTAAGTTAGATTCCTACGAACTAATGTTGTCCATAGGAAATAAAAAAATATTTCTTACGAACAACATTAGTTCTTAGGAATCTGTAGAACTCAAATATCTATTAAAAATTTAGTATTTATATTTCCTACGAACTTCATTTGTTCGTAGGAAGCTTTACAATTTTAGTAGCCGTTTAGTTAAACTAGCAAACCTCTACCTTTTTACCTACGGAATTTGTTCCCTTTCGTCCACCACTGCAGACCTCTCAGTTTGCAATTTTAACAATTCGTGTGTTAAAGTTGGACTCCTTACTTTCTTTTTGGACTCCTTACTTTAACTATTCCGAGTTTATGCCTAAAAGAAATAATGGACTCCTTACTTTCTTTTTGGACATTTGAATTAAGTATAGGAAATTTCATTGTTAAATAAATAGTTATCCACTATCAGATCCCATTACAATTACTGGATTTTTTATTGTCAAGAATTCAATAAATTGTCCTTCCACACCTAAAACCTGTGGTATAGCTAGAACTTCTTTTCTTCTCCAGCTTAAGTAATAGTGATCATAACTAGGCCATCAATTTTAATCATCAAAGTGCTAAAGAGACACAACTTTTTATTTGCATATTTCAGCGCACAACCAACCCACGTGTAACGCAATTAAATTGGCACAACACTTGTTACATTCCCTCCACAATTCGTGAATTGTTTGTTACACTAGCATGCAACTCAAACGGTGTGAGTGCGTATTATAAAATTGATAAGAAAATACAGCTAAAAAATTAAAAATAAATTAGATAAAGAACCGACTATGTGTACATATATAAAGAGACCATGCGAATCACAAGGTTGACAAAATATTGATTAAAAAAAAATTAAATGGGTCTTATACTAAAAAAGAAACAACCCATAATATAGGGTATACCTACTTAAAATCAATCTCACCATAAAGTGAAAAAAACCTTACCATTGGAATCAACTTTCAGTTGCGTTGAATCTTCCCCATCATATTTCTCTCCTTGAAAGCCTTTGCAATTTATTTCGGTATATTATATAGTTTCAAAAGGCATAAGTTTTATAGATTCTACAAAAAAATAAATCGCCTCGTTATGTATGTGACAGTTAGCAAGTGGAGCGTAGAGAGACGAATGGATTAGGCTGAATCAATTAGGTAGTTTGGGGGATTATAGAGGAACCCAAAAAACGAGGTAAATAAGTTAATCCAAAAGGTAATGAGATAAAGAGTCATGTAGTCAAATAAATAGAGCCTCTTCAAATTATGGGACAGAGTGAATTTATTAAAATATTTATGAAGTGTACACGTGTCATCGTGTGGGTGCGATAAATGTTGATACTGGGTTCTGCTGTCAATTTTAGTTATATACTATAATTACGCAAAAATAGGCACGATAATCCGGATAAAAACACGACAAGACATGATAACACGGTTGACATGACTTATAATTTTGACACGATACAACACGATTTCTTATAAAATAGACCTGACATGAACACAATATGTCATGTCAATTTCGTTTCGTTTCTAAAATTGTCACCTCACCCCTATGGGTGGATGGAACTTTGGATTAACTTTGATTACCATACTAAAGAAGTATTAGAGGCATTAGTTTAAGCCCTGGTTTTCTGTATTCATTTTTTTATTATGCAATCTGTCTGAAAAGAGAGTGTGATTTGTATATCATAATGACTATTCTTGTATGGAAAAAAAAGGGCTCTAGGTAAATGACATTCATGTATGAATTGGGATGGCAACGGGTCGGGTATGGGGCGGGTTTGTCAAAACCCAAACCCGCCCCGCGATTTTTTACCCTCATACAGTATGAAGGTAATATGTTTTGCATGTGTGGTGGGTCCACCACACGAATAGTTGAAATCACGAGGGGATGTTATCTAGTTACTTAATTTTTGAATTATTATTAGGATATATTTTACGTAGTAGAATATAATTAGGATCTCTTGGAGTATTTGTTTCTCTATAACCAAGTTGTTTGTGCCTAATAATACTAAGGGGGCAGCTCTTAAAAGAGATATGGGCCTAAAAATTATAATACAGCCCATTAAATAATAGAATGTGTCTTAATCATGGTTCAAAGGATGATTTGACCCGTTCTTTGCCCATTTTATTTTGAGGATTTTCTTGGGATAGAAAACTATGAGCTCACCCAAATTTTAATATTGATGGAAAATATTTTATTTAGGACCAAAAATTGAAAGAGAATTGTTGTTTCAATAAATCAAAATATTTTTTTAGGGTAGAGGGGCTTCTACAGTTCCCTCAAACGCTCGTTGTCGAGCTTTCTCTAACTTGTGAAGAATCATGTAAATGCGAGAGGAATGGCGGGTGGAGTGGGTTCAAGTTGAAGACCAATTTTTTAATTTTTATTTTTACTAATTTCAGAGTTTTAAATATTGCAGAGTAATGGATATTCCCTTGGAACATTTTAGGAATAGCTTAGGGATTCTTTAATATTTATCCAATAAGGTATTTTGAGCAACTCAACTTCATTGGGCCTATATATATATATATATATATATATATATATATATATATATATATATATATATATATATATATATATATATATATATATCTTATTGAGATCTCTTTAATGATTAGTTGGTCAATATTGACAAGTCTGTGCAATTTTATTGCTTCTGCCACTTCATTGGGCCTACATATATTTTATTGCTTCTGCAAGTTTACATCAAATTGGTATTAGAGTCAGGACAAAACGAGTTGTTTTTTGTTCATGAGTTATTCATTCTTATGCTCTAGATTGGTTCGTTGGTAGCCCGTATCATTGCTTTTACTAGTGAGCATTGTGAGAAGTTTTGTGGACGGCTTCCTTTTCAAGTGGGACAAAGTGCTATCGTTCATATTGCTACATGGTTGAAGATTCGTGCTCCTACAGTAAAGGTGGGCTTTCCTTAAGTGGTGAAAGTGATGTATGTGTGCGTGTGGGTGGGGGTGGAGATGTGATATAGTTGCTTAGCTTTATAATTATTATTATGAGGTATTTGTAATACCCCGTATTTTTTGTATTATTTAAACGATTGTTAATTGTGAGAAAAAATTAATAATATGGAATTATTTATTACTAGAGGAAATTGGTAATAAGTTAATACATATTTAGATGATGATTAAATTTGCATGTGAGTAGAATTAATTATATGAAATTATTAAATTTGGATGTGATTTGTTTGTGTCGCATGTGATATATAATTAATCGATGTAATTAATTAACTTGGACTATATGCGAATACGCGTAAAATAATTAGTTGGATGCTTTATTTTACGTTGTGAGGTATTAACATGAGTTATGAGGTTTTACTAGGGGTGTAAAACGGACATATAAGATGCGGATACTATAATATCCATTATTCGTATCTATTTATAAGTGCACTATCTGCTCGGATAGTATACGCAACTATCATTATCTATATCCTTTCAGAATTCTCGGATTCGGATATTATTTGTATCCGCGTGTATTATATATATATGTGGGTGGGTGGGTGTGCACTTATCAAGCATTGAATTGAAAACTTGTTAAATCTTAATAAAAATATTTTTTTAAATCATTCTAAATAATGTACCCATATTTAGATTTAGTTTTGACATTATTTGGGTTACTGGTTTGTAACTTTGAAACTCGTTCATGGATGTTTGATGAAAATACATTTTTGTGGGAAAAGTGTGATCAACGCCATTCTCGTTCGAACGAGATTGTTGTCTCATTTGAACGATATTTGGAAGTCGTTCGAACGACTTTGGCAGCAACAAATAATTTATTTGACTTATAAGTTTTATAGTGGTATTATTTTTTAATAGATTCGAGTGGTTGGATCTTTGTTTACTTAAATGTGATAAGTAAATTGCAGTATCTAGGTTTATTAGAGTATAAACCAAGAGACTAAAATATGCGAACTTTAATTAAGGTTGAAGACTGATAAACTTTATTTAATAGCACAATCCGGCGTTGGAGATTGGGTTGATTTAGCAAGATGCGCGAGTGAAGCGATATCCTATGGATGTATGCATATATTGTGCGAAATATACACACGCGCACACACACACAGAGTGACTTTCTTAATTTTGTTAAATCGTAGGAGATTTCGAGCATTTGATGGCAAAGTGATGATGAATGGAGGCTGTGTTTCTTATAAATCGGCAAGGCAGAATTCAAAATATGATGGATTTTCAGGATGCAAAAGATAGTTTATAGCATAAAGTAAGCCTTAAATTTTTAATCTACTTTGTGCCATATTCATTTTTTTCTTTATACTCCACCCGTCCCATATTAAGCGTCATCATTTGAAAGAGACTTTAAAAAAAACTTTAATTATAATGCAATAAGTGGTCAACATCAAAACTTAGTTAATTTTCCTGAAATTTTGTTAAATCATTTTCAAAGAATCTTAAAATGAGATATCTTAAAAAGAAAAAGTGACTCTTGTTTAGGGACATATATAGTACAAAATAAGAAATACAGCTTTATATATATTAATTAACAAAAAATGTTCATCTTATTTTTGCAACATAATGATGATTCCTTCACCTACATAAAATGTGGATTCCCCTGCCCGTGTTAATTTCTTTATGTCTATGTGTTTGCTATTTTTCAGCTTTGTGATTTTATTTATATCGTTAATGAACTCATGTGGAGTACTGGAAAATTCACAATCCGTATTCAGATGACAATCAATATTTCTCTCAATGATAGGTTCATTTCAAAATGAAGGTACACTGTCATTTTATTATTAATGGACTACAGTGTTTACATGGGTCCTCAAATGCGCTGCAATTCTTTGTAAGCCATGAGCATTTGAACTGGTGAGAATCATATTATGTCTTGATCAGATCCATCAGGAACATGATTTGTGTATTAATCTAAAATGAGAATTAATACAAGAGATGCTTGACTTTTTAGTCCTACTATAGGGTAGTCTTATTGGAACTAAGTATCATTTAGTAGGCTAGGATAATGACAAACATTCTATTTAATTCTTTACTTAAATTACTAGTTAGATATTTATTATCATTTAGTGATTAAAGTATGTCAACTAGTCTAAGAATGCCGCCTATTTTATAAGTTAGAATGATTTGAATCGAATTTCTGTAAATTGTTTAATCTTTTGCTTACCCGACTGTTTGTCCCTTTGTGTATGTCTTAGGATTTTGGATTATCGAGGACCATGGATTCTGCAGTTTTACTGAGTTTTGAATTTGACACTCTGATATGCGGTAATTTCCTCTGTCTTTTGTGTTGTGTGTATGCACTTCTTGTGCGTATGTGTATTTATGTGGTGTATATCTATTGCTCATTCTCAAAGTTCCATTGAATTTCAAAGTAACTTTACATGCTCTCACAAGAAATAAGAAATTCTAATACTTATGGTTTAGTTAACAAAAATTGGTCATCTTATATTGCTACATAATTATGATTCTTTACCTACAAAATATGTGGATTCCCCTGTGCTGTTAATTTCTTTTCTTCTATATGTTTTCTGTTTTCTCCCATTCTCTTCAGTGTTTACATGGGTCCGTTGGCTGCAATTCTTTGTAAGCTGTGAACATTTTGAACCGGTGAGGATCAGATTATATCTTGATCAGATCCATTAGAAACATGATTTGTGTATTAATCTAAAATGAGTACCAGTAAACGAGGTGCTTGACCTTTTTACTTCCTACTCTAGGGTAACCTGAGTGGAACTAAGTGTCATTTAGTAGGCTAGGATAATGACAAATATTCTATTTTTTTATGTACTTAAACTACTAGTTAGATTTTTATTGCCATTTAGTCCTAAAAGTATGTCAACTAGTCTGAGAATTCCACCTATTTTTCAATTTAGAATGATTTGAATTAAATTTCTAAAAATGATTTCATCTTTGCTTATCTGATTATTTGTCCATTCGTGTATGTCTTAGGATTCTTCATTATCGAGGACCATGGATTTGAATTAAATTTCAAAAAAATGTTTCCTCCTCTGTCTTCTGTAGTGTGTGTATGTACTCTTGTGTGTATGTATATTTATGTGGTGTGTATCTATTGCTCATTCTAAAAGTTTCATTAAAGCTCAATGAAACTGTACATTCTCTCATGCTTATAGGATGAATTATATAAATGCCCCAATTTGTTATATTTAGAAATCATACAAAAACTTCCAAGATTTTGGTTAAAGTATGAATTCATAATCTACTAGCATGAAAGGAAAGAAACTAGTGTGTTTGATTCTTATTCCATCAATTGCATTACTTCCTCTATTTCTTTGGGAATCTAAAACTTCAAAACATATAGCTGAACTTTTGACGAGTTTAAGGCTTATGGGAGTTGCCTCTTACCTAATTAACTGATTTATTTTGAATGTCCTTAGATTTGAGTTACATGAAAGATCCTCTATCTACGTATACCACTGGACCATGATAGACACGACTGGTAAGGGCTCGTGTCAATATCTTATATATAGAAATATGAATGACTGGTATGCGCTTGTAATGTTTGGAAACATGCTTGAAATTCAATTTGTTATTAGGGAGTCAGTATTTGTTTCTAATTTCCTTTGTTCTTCTTAAGTAGGCTACCATAATGTGGTATGTACATAAGTTCATTGTGCTAACTGTAATTATTCTATTTATATAAATCAAGCTATTGTTTGTTCTACACCAAACAAAAGATACATGTAAATAAAAAGGAGGGCTCTATTTCTGTTTGATCAATCATTGATTCTTTTTATATCAGACTTTAATGAATTTGTGAATTACTTCTGACTGTAATACATTTTATATCGTTTATTCTTATGTTTCGTGGCAAAATTCATTTAACTATGAAAGAAGTAACAAGTCTGAATATTTCAACAAGTGTAAAAAGTCTTATAAACCAGATTTATGAAGTGCCAAAGTTAAAAGAAATTACAGTAATTAATTTTTGTTTAAAACATTCCATCACTTGACAGGTAATGTAACTTCACATTATTTTACTAATATATGTATATACACACACACACACATACACATATATATTAAACATGTGTTATCGGTACTAAGAATCTAACATGTATATTGTATAATGCCAATCCTTGTAGTTTAAGGCACAACATTTCTTTTTATTTCTTCTCTTCCTTTCTTATCTTTAAGATTATTTCAGTTCACAAGAAATTTTATTGGATGAGGTCCATACGCTGGCTTTCTAGACATCAACTTTAGCTTTAGAACATAAGATTTCAACCTCGGCCCAGCTAGACCAATCTCAACCCATACCCAACCCGAAGACATCTTTTTTATTTTGTAATTGCCTTTTGTGCCAACATGGTTTCAGGTCTCACTTCCTTTATGTTGATTGGATTCAGAACATAACATTTTTATTCCTTTTCATTTTACTTCTTACATTATATTTATTTTAATTTCAATGGCTTTCATTCAGATCATCAATCAATAACTCTAAAATTTATAACAATATCTGAAAAGTAATATAAAATACAAGTATATGGGGTAATATATTATTTTTTTCTTTACAAAGAGTGGATATTTTCCTTAACAATCACTCTTAGAACTGGATTTAGATACTTTGTTGACTACAGAACCATATGGTTTTCTTCTGGATCATTAATCAACAGTCATGGAGAACTCCTAACAATGAATTAAGGGCTGGTAATTCTATGGACATATAAACTATATTGGTTATGGACTTGAATTATGTTCTATAGAAACAGGCCAGATAAAATGTTTTCCATTCCATAAAATTGCAAGTTCAGCGTAGTCACTGGAAATATTCTATTCATATCAATAAAATTCTTGGAATCACTCCAATTAATTCTAGCCTAATGAACGTACATGCTAAAGTTTAGCTTGGATAAATATCTTTAATTAATTCTTACTAGAATATCGATTCTTCTCCTGATAACTTTGTTCCTATTTTTCAGAATTCTTGCTTGTGGTCTTGGATAAGGGACAATGTGCATATGGCGGAGCTACACTTTTTATTTTTTTATTTTAAGTTGATAGAAAGTGGAAGAAAAGTAAGAAGTGAGTTAATGCAAGTTTTGTGATTCTATATTGGTTGAGCAATCAAACTCTATTTTTCTGAAGAGAGATAATATTAATGTTGAACATTCGTATGGTCACTGGTATTTATTTTACTTGTAATAATGAAGTTTATTCTACCCCAAAACAAGAGATTCATGATAGATAGTTAAGATACTTCTGTTTGTTATGTATTTTACCGTAAATAGCATTCTACTTTGTATATTCACCACAACATATTTGCAATATATATTTTTTATCAAACTGATTACTCTTACAAGTGCTTTCTTTCGAAAATATTCCCTTTATCATGTCACCATAAAGTTTATGCTATAAACAAATGTATTTGTCATTTTTAGTATAAGTCAACTTTCAAGAACTTGTGTGGCGGTAGTAATAAAAGAGATGAATGCGAAGACTACAAAAAGAGGCATTGCATTAGTACCATTAACATTATGTTATGCCTTTAATTGTTAGAATTCTAATAGAAAAATCTATTAATAATATTCCAAACGACGGAATTAGATTAGTACGGCTATGTCTAGAGACATGATCCATTTCGAAAAGAGGCCATCCCCCACCCTAAGAACACGTATAGTCTATAGTTGTGGGAATCTAAAGTCATTGCCTGGGGATCAGGTTTAAAGACTCAGATCTCTGGAATTTTTTTGTACAATCTCCAACTATTTCCTCGAGTGATCTGGCTAACCAACCTAAGACGACTTACTTTTCTTACCATTTCAAGACCTTCACTTGTAAATATGTTATCTTGTGCTTACATTTCCCCTTTGATCTCTGCATATTGTCATAGCTATCATGAAATTAAAACATATTCTGCTGATTCTTTCTTGTTATTTCCAAATCTAAGCCCTTAAAAACATGAAATCTTTAATGCTTTTCTCTTTTCTTTCCTTTTCTGTTTTTTGCATATGCGTTTACTATTAAACAATGCCTAAGTTTATCAAATTTTTAATCTCAGGAGTGTTCTTCGAATTCATTACCAGGGGTTACTGAGCAACTGATGAAAAAATGATAGTATAATAGACTTGATATAACATTTGAAGGAACACACTTTTCCCCACTTGTTTATTGCCTCTTGCATGCATTGACTACTTGCTATGCTGAATGTTGATTTTTTAACTCTCTTATTCAGATTGTTGAAGAGACTTGTACCAATATTTTACCAAATTTGCTGTGTGAATAATCTTGTGATATGGACTCTTTCTATGGTTATCATGAGAAATGCCTCCATGTACTGGGGATTATGCCCATTAACTAAAATATAACTATTTGTGAAGTAATCGTTTAACTTCTTTTTTGTTAACTTTTTAACACCCGAGTTGTGAATGATTAGCAATATTGAACTAATTTGTGTAATTTTGTATTTTGCAAATCTAAGGCTCGAAAGAAGGACTAATGAGTGTAAATACACATGAAATATATATCATCTGATGTTCAATTAGCTTCTTGGGATCCCCTCTTAGAGTTACTCTAATTCTTAGAACTAATCGTTGTAATTGTCTGCATCAGATCAATACAAGTTTCAACTGTTCTGGCAATCTCAATTCCTTTCTCAACCCCAAATTCTATGCTGTTTCAAGCCATTTCGAACGTAAATTCCAGTCAAGAAGCACGATGATCGAGTTCAAGAAATCCAAGACATTGGGAACATAATTGATTGTAAGAACTGATAATCACCCTCGAACAAATTTCCAGGTGGAGAGAGGCAATCAGTGGATGGAGACTTATTTAAGGTGCATGTGTAGTCAAAGGCCTAGTAAATGGGCTAAACAGTTTTATTTGGCTGAATGGTGTTACAATACAAATTACGATACTAGCTTGAAAGGTTCACCTTTCCAAGCATTGTATGGGTAACACGAATAATAATTGAAACTACTGTAGCTGTTGTTGAATACATCATGAATGGGAAAATTCTCATGTCCTAGCTGTTAAAGGAGAATCTGGCACAAGCACAACACATAGGTCACCACTATGCTAACAGGAAAAGGAAGGAGAGACAAATTCGCCTCTGGGTGTATCTCAAGGTACAACCTTATAGGGAAACCAGCGTGTGACCCAAAAAGAACATGAAGCTCGCAGCCAGGTATTATGGGCCTTCAAGGTGTTAGACAAGATTGGGGAGGTGACTTATCGGCTAAAATTACCCAGGGCTAAAAAATCCATCTTGTATTTCATGTTTCACAACTCAAGAACAAAATTAGGGCAACACTAGTTCATTCTGTTTAATTACCTCTAGTAGGCAGTGAGGGCCCACCTTGAGGACAACGCCCAGTTTTGATGGGGAAGGGAGTTGTTATGAGATTCTTCATTCGGCATCATTTTATTCTACCAGTTTTAAGTTGAACCCAAACAGTTAAAGTGTATCAGTTAGAATATATGAGTTAGCTCTCGGCAATTATATAGAAGCTCAGTTAATAGTTAGTTGGCATATCTGTATTGTAACAAACTAGATTGATCGTAGCAGTTTGGTCTGTGTGCGAAAGCGTGTCAATAAATGATATTGATTGTGATCCTAAATAAAGTTGCACACACACAATAAATATGGGATAGAAAACACACACGAAAAGACACAATATTTATGTGGTTCACCAATTTGGCTATGTCCACTGGCGATCCGCGTCAATAATAGAAGAAGCTTATAAATGGGAGGACAATATGTTCCTTCCTCAGATACTAATAATCTCTCTTCTCATTAACAAAATAACCCTCACACAATATTGGAAGACAGTCACAAAATTAATCTCACCACAAAAAATACTCTTAAATTCTACCCAAATCCTCAATAGAGAATACCCAAAATTGGTTCTCCAAATAACTAATTTTACACGAAAGAGCCCTTAAATTTTCATCTAACACAAATATTCTCTAATTTTTAATATAAGATAAAAACTCAGTCCCTCTCTTGATTATTGAATTTTGGTGTGTTTGCTCAACTAAATTCCTTCCCTTATATAGGGTTGGGAGATAACAAACCACTAAACACGGAGCAATAATGGGAAAAATGGACCAACATTCCTCCACCACCATTGAAACCTCCTACCCACAATTGAAAAACAAACTTCTTTTCATTTTTTCAACAATATCCACCTTGACATAATTTTATAGGTCGCCCTGTCAAACTTTTATCAGCAAAAAAATTGACTTTGTCACCTTGGAGGACACAACCACCATACCAAAAAAAGTCTTCCACAAAACCAACATAAAGTGAGGATCTCAACAAAATACAACGCCGTGGACACCAAAAAACACTAATAAAGATTCCTGATTAGGTTTGAAGCCTCCTCAAACCTATCCCTCGTCTTAGTCTTCAACCGATTCATATCTTATGCAACCACAAGAATTCCTCCACTATCTCTGTCATACCCACAATGCTCGATAGCACCCTCGAAAACTCTTGGTTTAACATCACATCTAGCAACAACTACCAGCCACCCTCTAACCATCGGTTGGTAACTGAAAGTCATTTTCTCCCCTTGTTACAGAATAGGATGTCCCCGACTTTCGCTCGCATCTTTATCAAGGTCAACTTCTTGCCTCCCACACATATTAATAGCACACGAATGGACTATTATTTTTCCATCAATATTATCGCAATCCAACTCCATGTCCATCCTCATAGGCTGGTCTCCCTTTAAGGACTGTTGTAATTTTGGTTGCCACCTTAAAACGGATTCCACTCTCTCAGAATATTGTGTAGTTCCCTCACAACTCGAAGGAGAGCAAAGATTATCAGTGTTCCCAAAATGCAAGCCCCACTTGCCTACTCCTCAGTTTTCTACCTTCAAATGCAAATTTTAAACCGCTGTAATAGAAGGCCCCACAAAGCACCACATGTTACCGTATTCCCTTGGAGAGCATACAAGTTCTTCACCTTGGTTCCCCTATACACCACAAGAGACCCTGCCACGACCCTTATACCTGCACCTGATGTTACCACCGTGTGACCCATGGAGTCTTGCACACCTACTGATATAAGGTTTACCCGAATATACGAAACATGTCACAAACCACACAAAGTTCTCACCAACCCATCATATATCTTAATTTTGATTGAACCAATTCCCAAAAGTTTTAAGTCACTCTCATTGGCTATTAAAACAAAAATAACTTTCACCTCTTTGTAGGAGGAGAAAGAATCTTGATTGGGAAACATATGAACTGAAAAACTAGAATCAAGAGCCCAAACGTCATTAAATTACTCCCTAAATGGGGTTACTGTGAGAGCATAATCGTCATCCTCTGAATCACTTGCATCCTCCACTACTGCGGTTGCATCTTGAACCTTCTCTTTGCCTTTACCATTCTTTCCTTTAAGTTTAGGATAAGAGGCAATGGTGTTCCCAAAACCTCGTGATAATAGTAACAATCTCGTTTATTGTGCCCCTTTGACTTAGACCTTAAACTTTTAGGGCCTCGCTTCTTTGGTCTTCCTCGAACGACTAGGCCATGTGGCATCACCATCACCCTCAACCAGTTTCTTCATATTTTCGTTGGAGAGAAGTATTGATGTGACCTCATAAAAAATGACATTCTTCTTCGCGTACATCATCGTAATTGCCAAATGATTATACCTCTCGAGAAGAGAAGCCAACAAAACTGCTACCTTGTTCTCTTCCTTCATGCTTAATAGTTCCTAGAGAAGCCTATTAAAATCATTTAGGTGGCCTTACAACAAAGTACCCAAATCCATACTAAATTGGTTGAATTGTTTTTAGATTAATCCGATTTGTCAAAGACTTCTCCAAATAAAGCTTCTCAATCTTTACCCAAATCACCTTACCCGAAGTCTCTATCATAATTTTGTGTTTAATCTCCTTCGACAAAGACAACCAAATCGTCGAACAAGCCTCCCTATATATCCTCTTACACTCGTCGTCCTTCATCGTGTCGGGTTTTCCCTCTAAAGCAGGGATCAAACCCTCTTTGATAAGGTTGTTCGTCACCTCCACTTGACAAGGCCAAAATTGTTCCTCTCATGAAATTTCTCCACATCACACCTCATCTTGGATTCCATAACAAAAATGATCACAGTTAAAAAAAAATGAAACAAAATTCCAAATCTGGAAAAAAAATTTGGGCTATGAATAGTAATCATACATATGAATAGTACTCGTACGTGTACCATTTGTGCAAACAGTTCCGTTTGGATATAATACGTAAGAAAATTTCTCCACCAAAATCTAAAACAGCTAGATTGTGGGACCTAGGCTCCGATACCAATTTATTGTGCGAAAATGTGTCAACAAATGATATTGACTGTGACTCCAAATAAAGTGACACACATGTAATAAATATGGGGTAGAAAACATACACACGAAAAGACACAATATTTACATGGTTCACCAATTTGACTACGTCCACAGGCGATTCGTGTCAATAATAGAAGATGATTACAAATGGAAGGACAATGTGTTCCTTCCTCACACACTAATAATCTCTCCTCACTAACAAAATAATCCTCACACAATATTGAAAGGCACTCATAAAATTAATCTCACCAAAAAAAGACTTAAATTATATTCAAATACTCAAGGAAAATATATAAAATTGATTCTCCAAATAACCAATTTTACACAAAAGAGTGAACCCTTAAATTTTCACTCAACACAAATATTCTTTAATTTGTAATACAAGATCCAAAACTCACTCTCTTGATTGTTGAATTTTGGTGTGTTTGCTCAGCTGAATGCCTTCCCTTACATAGGGCCATGAAGGAGACAAAGAACCACTAAATACGGAGTAATAATGGGAGAAAATGGACCAGCATTCCTCCACCACCTTCTAAACCTCCTATCCACAATTGAAAAGCAAACTGCTTTTTAGCTTTTCACCATGATATTCAACTGATGTATAACAGATTTGCGAGTGATATTATAAATATCTCCATTGTTGTAATTGTTTATCATCCGATTAATAAAAAACTCAATTGTTCATAGGAACTCAATTTCTCTCTCACCCCAAATTAGTAGATCGTGTTTCGAGTCTGCTCATTTCAAGACTATCACTAGTATTTCCTATCATTTACTTTGTTACAACTTTCAACAACCCATTTTTCTATGAGATAAGACGATTTTGAAGCTTAACCCTAAGTTTGTAGTTTAGTTTCATTAAAAGAATGTTCCCTTATATATTCATTTATTTTGGTTAAAAGGGAAATCACTAATTTAATATCTTTTTGAAATTGACCTCATGCCACAGTCACTTTTTTCGATGCTCGCCTCATAATTAGCTAATAACCAAAACTTAAAAGTTTTTTTTTTTAAAAAAAACTTACATGTTATAACACTGTAATTTTAAGCCCATTTTTCTATTTTTTTACTTTAATACGTTCATAATTACTAAGTTTGGAGTATGATACCTTTTTAATTGATTTTGAGTGTGGCTACAAAAAAAAATCAAGATGCAAATAGATATACAAAAAATAAAAAGACTCCCTACGCATGCCCCCCTCTCGCTTACCCTATCTCCCTCTCTATGTATACACATCTAAATAATACCCAAATGCAAATGTAAAAAGTTAAATTAAATCTTAATTTCAACGCTGAATCTATTTGAGTTATTGAGGACTTATTATAATAAAAAAGTAAAAAAAATAAAACTTTTATCGAACAATAATTGTGGAGATCTTTTTATTTATTTGTTTATTAACTTTTACTATCTAATTGTCAAACAAACATAATAACTTTTCTTTTAAGAATAATTTGATTAGAACACAATTAAATAACACTATTTTAGTGACAACATGATATGTCTTAAATGCACTGGTGAGTCAAACTATAACTAAATAATCAATCAGTGCATTAAAGAGATATTATGATGACGGTAAAATGACATGAATAAATGATATCGTATAAGGCACTACACCACGAATCGAAAATAGTCAAGGATTTTGATGGTGACCTGGCCTCCAGGTCATGGCTGAGATCCTTGACCATTTCGTGCGTGACAAAATCTGGTCGTCATAACTTTATCCTAGACTAAAAGCGAGGGTCACGACCTGAATCGCGGGGTAGTATGTTGCTACATGGTCAGGGTTACGTCGGGATTATGTACGAGAAACATATTCTCTACAGGGTCATCCTAGCTTTCTGGTAGGAAAAATAGAATATGATCGAACTGGTACTTGTAATACCCCGTATTTTTAAAGATATTTAAATTGGGTTAACTAAATTTAAATTGGAAAATTTATTTGGAATAAATTAAATATTAATTAGTGTTACTTGAGTTAATATTTAATATTATAAATTCAAATTTATACTACTGAGAGAATAAGTAATATAAGTGATGGAATATGTTACAGTGTGTCATAAGTGGTAAACACGATAATTATTAATTATTTAGTCGGGACGCACATTTGAGATATGCCAGGACTTAATATGAGCATTATGAAGTAAGTATAATATGTTGAACCCATATAGTCATTTCGAATGTGTAGAAGTGTCCAAAAGGGTCAAAATAGTTAGAAAACTATATTCGGGCACATGTATAGGATTTCGGGTCATTTTTGGATCGACCCGACAAGTGAAAAGTTAATTTTTGACCACCCATGAAGAGATACAATATTAGCTACTTTAAAACCAACTCTTTCTCTAATCAAATGGGAAATTAAAAAAATCAAAGTCAGAGGGAACCAAAGGAGAGAAAGTGTGAGAGATTTTACAAAAAAGTGAAGAGTTTCGTAAGGAGGTGAAGGGTCTTAGAGAAGGAGCAACACCTAGAGACCTTGCACCACCACCATACACTGCCAAAATTTAGAATGAACGAGGAAAAGTAACTCACGTCATCTACTTCAAAGTAAATTCAGAATCATGCTAAGAGGCAAGTTGTTTAAAATTGCATAATTATGAGTTTGTTGAAACACATACTAGATTATAGGATTTTTGGATAAAAAACCAAGTTTAGGAAGTTTTGATTTGAGATAATATCAATTGTGATTATAGAATTCATGATTAGGATTATGTATTTTATTGATGATTTCAAAATTTGAGATAATATCTAACTAGAAACGAAGTGAACTCATACGAATCCGAAGTTAAATGCATGTGAAATCGTTTTAGAAAGAGATGAACATTGTATGATGATTTTAGGTCTGGTTTAAGAGGAAATTGTAGCGTGCACGCGAGTTCCTGTGAAAATCATGTTCTGAACAACTTTGTAGTTTTAAGTTTCTTCAAAATCGGATCAGAAAAGCCACAAAGATGCATTTTTTTTATTTCTGGGAAGAATGTAATTTTGTCGAGAAAAAGAATTATTGGGACTTAAAATATAATTTGGGTTTATTATAATGACTCTGGGTTTTAAACCAGTAGGTACGGGTTGAGGGTAAATACTGAAATAATTGATTAAATTATTTAAATCCCTTCGGTTAATAAGAGATGTTAGGAATAACGGGAAATGGGAATAAAATGTGAATTATTAGTTTATGGGATAAACTTGAAATATACTCTATGTATGTATAGGATGAGTGCATGCCTATATTATGTTGATTGTGATATTATGTGTAATGTTATACCTAGCTACTTGCTATCACAGGAGGTTACGCGTAGGGGGTAATCCTATCTTTGTGTGCCCGTTAGGGACGATTTCATTTCGTGCCCCGTAACATAGCACTTAGGTTGTCATTAACTTGAAAGATGGTAGTGTATTAACGGTCATTTGCATACGTTAGGTATGGACATCATCCTTATGGTGTTAAGGATTATGTTCGCATCCATTATGTGTTATCGTTTTATAGGTTGAGGAGTCACACCTAGCCTTAGTCCTTAATTTGGTACATGAGGTACGTAGGGACTAGATAGCAAAGTCATGCATCGCGAGTTTGATCGTTTAGATGTCGTATTCGTATATGTATATATTAGATAGTGTAATCTACACATATACATACACTTGTGATAGTCTACTATGTTGTGTGTTGTAGAATTGATTATTATGAATGTTGAAAATGTACTTTAAGTATGTGAACCTTAGTGGCTAAAATAAGGAAAATAAAATCATTAAGAAAGTAAGATAATATTAACGTGTCGTATGGGAGATACGAATGGGTTAAGAGATTTATATAAATTAGCAAGGATTAATCGAGTGGTAATCAGGCCACAATCCTATTGGCACCACCCGCAATTGAAGGTATGTTTCTTATTCACGGGACTATGGGGTATATTTTATTTGACCCTGGGGCATCACATTCATTTATTGCTACTAGATTTACTTAGGTCGTAGGGCTCTTAGATATGGTTGATAGTACCATTACTTGTGTAGAATCTCCTTTAGGTAGTGGGTCACTTATTTTCTTTATCTACTGGAATGTGAATATAGAGATCGGGTGATTAATCTTACTTGTCGATATGCTTGTGTTAGACATGTCAAAGTACGATGTTATTATTAGCATGGACTGGTTAGTATCATATAGAGCCGTGATTGATTGTTTTAGTATGGTTACCACTCATTTATATTATATAGAGGTGGAAAGATCTACATAAGTTATGATATCCCTTGATTCGATACCAATAGTCTGTGAGTTTCTGATGTATTTTAGGAAATTCTAGGGTTGTCGCCTAGTCGAGATATTGATTTTGTTATTGACTTAGCACCAAGCACTTGACCGATAGCTCGTCTGCCATACTGTATGGATCTAACCAAGATGAGAGATCTTAGAGATAAGATTGAGCAGCATTTGGTGTAGGGTTTCATCCGTAGGAGTACCTCTCCTTGTAGAGAAGAAGGATGGATGTCTTTGGTTGTGCATCCACTACAGGGACTTTAATAAGGTCACGATACAAAATAAATATCCGTTCCCATATATCGATGATTTTTTTTATCAACTTAGGGGAGCCGCCTACTTCTCTAAGATCGATTTGAGATCTGTATATCATCAGTTACGCATCAGGGAGCAGGATGTTCCTACGACTGCATTTCTGTCGCGATATAGGTCTTATGAGTTTAGGATTATGGCTTTCGAGCTAACCAATGCTCCAACAATTTTTATGGACTTGATGAACCGAGTATTCAGAGAATATCTATACTAATTTGTCATTATCTTCATTGATGATATTTTGGTTTATTCTTGGACTGATGAGGATCATGCAAAGCATTTGCGTATGGTTCTGTAGAAATTGCTGTGACACCCCGCCTAATAAAATATCGGGTGATCAGTCCTATACCAAATTAAAACAGAAATC
The DNA here is from genome assembly GCA_949130495.1 of Sambucus nigra. Lineage (NCBI taxonomy): Eukaryota > Viridiplantae > Streptophyta > Magnoliopsida > Dipsacales > Adoxaceae > Sambucus > Sambucus nigra. The sequence goes on from OX422223.1 coordinate 12,140,143, forward strand.
CCAGTTGGATCATCCTTAGCATCACTGTCGAAAAACTTTTTAAAACTTACTAACCACCTAGTATTCCAAAAGCTGGTGCCAAATTTTAACTTTTTTAAATTAAACAAAACAGTACATGCGGAAATAAATATAAACCATTCACACAACTGAATAAAACTCAACTGAATAATTAATTAAACAATTTGCCGAATAAACCATCGACCACCAAAGCGAATAATCCAATACAAATATTCAACACCGGAATAAATACATCTGAAAACTGTACTGCGAAGTCTGGGCGATAAGCCCTAAATAAAACTGAAACTGATACATGATTCCTACTCTAAGAATAAATGAACGATGCGTCTAATCCAAACTCCTGCTAGCATCCACATATGCCGCAGCTCCGTGTTCCTGGAATACATTATCAATCCTGGCGTCCATGTGGCTGGACACCTAAAAAGTTTTAAAAATAGTTTTATAGCAAGGGTTAGAACCCAAAACATTTTGAAAATATTTAGCAAGTGAATTAACTGCAGTAATTTAAAATGCATAAATGCGCTTCATATTTAAGTTAGTGTCGCACTCCCTTGTAGACATTCTCACCCCTCCACTATTGTGCACACCTAACGGTTACCTTGACCCCCACCTAGTTTTACTACCCCGTCCAACTAGTCCTAGTATAACCTCCCCTTTCCATACTACTCGAACCCGAGTATACTGATTCTTGAATTATAAGTTATCTCATAATTAACTTAATTAATTCCTTCTTAAATAGTAGCATATAACCGTGTCACAAGTTATATAAAATAAATACATCACACACTGTACTATTACCCACATATAATATTGAATACCATTATATACGTACCTTTACTAAAACATCCACACATATAAAATACGTATATCCATCCCTCCGAGTATACCCTCGCCGAATGATTCCCTCTATAGTGCTATCTCACTAGGTGTGCTCACATAACCTAGTTACCCAAGTTGGAATCGCTCATCAACCTGACCCAAAATATAAACGAAGTGGAGGCGGTCATATTCTTTCCCTGAAAGTGAGATAATCCCCTCACCCATATACCGGACGCTATGACCTGGAGATATACTCACCCTACTCCTCAAGCTAGGGGATTCACCCACATCGCGCAACCTCCCTTGATAGCACTAGAGTATATAAATTGAATAAATATCTAGTCACTGATATTTAATATCACACATAATATATACACGTATATATATATACACTATCACTACACCGTATATATATAATATAAATCCCGGCTTTACCGTATACTTAAAATCCCGTACACTAACCTGTAATTTCCTGAGTCTGTTGCCCGACTCAACATAATTAATTTTCTCACTTAATAATTTATCATCTTCCCGAGTCTATGGTCCGACTCTAATATAATTAATTCACACCTCAATTAATATAATACCTTCCCCGAGTCTATCGTCCGACTCTAATTAAATTAATTAACACACCTATTAATTTAATACCTCCCCGAGTCTATCGTCCGACTCTAATTAAATTAATTAACACACTTATTAATTTAATATTAATTAACGCACCTTTTAATTTAATACCTACCCGAGTCTACAATCCGACTCTAATTAAATTAATTATCACACCTATTAATTTAATACCTACCCGAGTCTACAATCCGACTCTAATTAATTTATTCTCTCAATAATTAATTTAATACTTTGGTGTCACTTAACCAACATACCCGGACTCGCTCACTTGGTCCATTTTTACATCTCGAAATTCCATTCCCACATTTTTGCCCACAATGTGTCACACCTTCATCTCCATAAATTTCCCAATTATATTTACCTATAATTACCAACATACCTGGACTCACTCACTTGTTCCATTTCAATACTTGAATTATTTCCCCAAATTCGTTTATCTCATGACATATAATTTTCACCCTCCTACACCCAATTATATCACCCTATAATTGTTAAGGAATATACGCCTCACATGAATTTATCACTAAATAAAAGTAAGGAATTTAAATCTTAAATAAATTTCTCTTTATAATCAAAATTGGCCGAACTGCCAAGATTCCTGTATCATCGATCGATCGAACCCCCTGGGTCGATCGATCGATCGATCCAGACTTCGTCTTCTCCATGCCACTGTTTGGCCATTGACGAAAAACTAAGTTCTTTTCTCAATTTCCAACCTCAACCCAGTCTGTTAATCATCTTATTATATTTCTCATGAACTATAAACATCATCTAAACCTTTTAACATCATTAACACTATGAATCTCTACCCATTGTAAAACACAAATCCTTATGGTAAAATCCCAATTTCAGATTCAAATTCCATCGTTTCCTGTCCCGATTTTCTCATTCAAATCAGATAATCATACCCAGAATATATAACACAACTAATTCTTACTTTGAATCTCATTCAATAGTTCCATTAGCAAAAACCCCATTTTGTACCCATTTATCCCCAAAACGAATTTTAGTTTACACATCACTAAAATATGAATTGGATATCACCATTTACACATTAGAGCAAGTTAACCACTTGCCTGAATTCGTTCGTAGGGTCTTATTCCGTTGGTGTAGAGAATGGTTGATGAAGAACAACCCAAATTAGCTCCTTAATTTGGCTCCAAAAGATCCCCCAATTGACTTCTTGATTAGCAACCCTAGGCTTAGAATTTACTATCTGTCGTTCCTAGTCCCTCAATTAGGTTAGAAACACTAAATCCCGTTTTTGGCCATGTGGGCCTAATTAAAAAGGCCCAACTCATCCCGTGTGGGCCCGGCTATGCCCAAAAATACCCCAAGACCCAATTACTACCCCTGGGTACTCTTTTCTGACTATCTCGACCTATCCGAACTCAATCGCGCATTCAGAATTGACATCCGAAATACTTTTTGACACATCCAAATTTCGACCTCAAAATGCGACACACATAAATTCGGACAATTAAACTTAAAGTCTCCAATTATAAATAATTCGTCTCACTCAAATCAATTCTCCAACTCATGAATTTAAGTTTCTCCAATTTAAATATTTATAACTCCCAAAATAATTAAATATTAAATCCTCAAAATTACGGGGTGTTACATACTCCCCCCTTACAAAGGAATTTCGTCCTCGAAATTAAGATAAGCCTAGTGCTCTAAGCTCCAAATCTCACTCTATAGTCATGTGCCTCCAAGATCGTTATATCTATCTCTCCCGCTTTTAACTATAAATTACACAAATACGCATTTTAATTAACCAGGGCGCCCATACACCCTTACCCGTGCTTGACCGCACAAAAGTTGCCTTAATTAACCCGGGTGCCCATACACCCTATCCCCGTGCTTTACCGCACGAAATTACCCGACTATGCTAATCGTAACCCGTAATATAATTTCGAACCCGTCGTCATATCACACACACACACACACACATACACTTATATATATATATATATATATATATATATATATATATATATATATATACTGCCCGGGGTACCCAACCCATGGACTAACAACCAAACATCTCCCCACTTTCCAACGTCGCGCTAAGTTTCATGCGTGGGACGTCTCGCAAAGAGAAATCCAAACAAGGAACCCCCGCGATACACTACTACCTAACATTATCGATCGTTGAGATCCGTTAGACCCTCAGTCCATAGCACGTACCCCAAAATACTTATCTCCTAGCACAAAAGTATATACGCCTATCCTTATGCTACCAAAGACAACATAAAATACCGTGCCCTTACCATCACTAGTCCTTGCACAGAATAAACCCCGAGCTATCTCTCTTTGCTCGAACATAAATCTAACCACCCTGATTCACTTCAGTAAACACCCCTACTTATTGGGATAAAATGTGCGAACACAAGACCTCACTATGTGCCTATCACACGACGCAATACAACATATATACACACACACACACACACATATATATATATATATATATATATATATATATATATATATATATATATATATATATATATATATATATATATATATATAGGCTATATTCCCTCTCAGGTGATACCTAGTACCAAACATATCCTGGTGTTGTGAACACCAAAACTTAACACCACTATCCACAATAGTTAAATTCCATCGCTATCCAACCGATATTTAGAAAATATTATCAACCCTACTCCCATAATTCTCGAAAGTAGTAACTCCTCGCATAATTCAAACCTTCACTCAGTGTACACCTCCACTCTCCCGTGAAGAACACCAAAGAAACTCCGCTACCCCACGAAAAGTTTATCCACACACTATGGCTGCTACAGCCAACGCACCCACTAAATTCGACTCACCTGCGAACTCTAGTGAAAAAATTTCTTATATTGTGACACCCTCCAGTCACTCAAATCATACCCCATGCCCATAAGATAAAAGACAATTACCTCCATACTCCAGCTGCAATGGCTGATCCTCGAGTTTCGGAGCAGCTTCCCCCTGCCCGAACGCACCCATGACTTATTGTAGTGGCTGCACATCCAGGACCTCATCCTATAGTTGACCCCTTCCTCGTTGAGGATAATTTCTCTTTACGTGTCCCGCTTACCCACAAACGAAACACCTCCTAATAAATTCACCCTACCACTAATCCCTTCCTTGTTGGCCTTGTCGGAAGTCCTGGCCATCCTGTCGATAGCCTCCAGACCTCAATCACTTAGCCTGATTCCCCTGTCGGAAATCCTGCTCCTAATGTCCTGCTGTCTGCTATTGAGATACCCCACTGGTATTTTTCCCTTTTGCTTTATCCGACTGACTGGTTTCCCCTCCCCCCTTGCTTCCTTTCACATGAAAGCGATGTTCCTGACAGTGCCGGAGTGCTGCATTTACAACGTCCGTATAAGCTACTAATGCGGGATTACCAATCAAATGTTGCCTGATCCTACAGACTAACCCATCCATGAACTTTGATTTCTTTCTTTCTTCGTCGCTTACCTCATCTGGTAGAAAAAATTTCCAAATGAGTGAACTCTTCCTCGTAATCGGCCACTGAACGACCCCTTATTTTACCTCTCTAAATTTCCTCCTCATTTCAGTCTCAACTGCTGGCGGAAAATATTAGCAGTCGAACCGCACCCAAAACTCGGCAATAATTACTGTATCCCTTTCCTCAACTGTGGTGATCGACTTGCACCACTGTAGCGCTGCACCCACCAAACTAAAAGTGGCTAGCATTTGCTTCTGCACCTCATTGCAATCTACCATGCGTAGGTGACGCTGAATATCTCTCTTCCACTGTCATGCCATTACCACATCTGAACCCCCTCGAACTCTGGTGGATGGCCCTTTTGAAAGATCTCTCGTACTTGCTGCCACCCCAACGGCCTCGGGTGGGACTGAACATCCGGTGCCACTAACACTTGTGGCTGTTCTCGTGGAAAGTACCTTGCCATAGCGATCATTGTTGCTTCAACTACCTGTGCCACTAATTCAGCTACCTGTGCTGCCGAAATCATCTCTGGCAGTTGTTGTGGTAACTCTTGCTCCTGATGAGCCTCTCTAGTCTCATCTCCCCCTGCTGCCCTAGTTGCTCTCTCTCTCCTGGCCGGGATCTGAAATGAAAATCGAATCATGTGAGTTCACCCTCAAATAAAAGTAATTGGCAGAAGAAGGTAAATGCGCATACGTATGAGAATACAACAATCCTATAATAGGGCTCTATATCAAAGATTGCTAAGCCAAAACATGAAAAGCCGCACAGATCCTAAGGACACTAGAACCTGATGCTCTGATACCATATGTGACACCCCGCCTAATAAAATACAGGGTGATCATTCCTATACCAAATTAAAACAGGAATCCCAGTTGGATCATCCTTAGCATCACTGTCGAAAAACTTTTTAAAACTTACTAACCACCTAGTATTCCAAAAGCTGGTGCCAAATTTTAACTTTTTTAAATTAAACAAAACAGTACATGCGAAAATAAATATAAACCATTCACACAACTGAATAAACTCAACTGAATAATTAATTAAACAATTTGCTGAATAAACCATCGGCCACCAAAGTGAATAATCCAATACAAATATTCAACACCTGAATAAATACATCTGAAAACAGTACTGAGAAGTCTGGGCGATAAGCCCTAAATAAAACTGAAACTGATACATGATTCCTACTCTAGGAATAAATGAACGATGCGCCTAATCCAAACTCCTGCTAGCATCCACATATGCCGCAGCTCCGTGTTCCTGGAATAGAATATCAATCCTAGCGTCCCTGTGGCTGGATACCTAAAAGGTTTTAAAAATAGTTTTATAGCAAGGGTTAGAACCCAAAACGTTTTGAAAATATTTAGAAAGTGAATTAACTGTAGTAATTTAGAATGCATGAATGCGCATCATATTTAAGTTAGTGTCGCACTCCCTTGTGGACATTCTCACCCCTCCACTATTGTGCACACCTAACGGTTACCTTGACCCCCACCTAGTTGTACTACCCCGTCCAACTAGTCCTGGTATAACCTCCCCTTGCCATACTACTCTAACCCGAGTATACTGATTCTTGAATTATAAGTTATCTCACAATTAACTTAATTAATTCCTTCTTAAATAGTAGCATATAACCGTGTCACAAGTTATATAAAATAAATCAAGGTTCTAAAAAATGCGGGGCGTGATTGAGGCGTGGAGGCCAAGCCTTAAGCCTTACAAGCTTAAGCGGGCCTAGGCGTAAAAAGGCGTGAAAAGGCGTTTAGGCCTTCTTAATATATTTTAATATTTTTTAACCATAACAAGGCTATTAAAATACAAAAATTGCACATATCATAAAAATATGGCTGAATATATGCAAATTAAAATACTATCTGATTATTTTGGATAAGATAGTGGTCCGGTTTGTAAACAAATTTTTTAAAAGGCGACATCGTTTCGCTAAGGCATTGTTGTTTTTAGAAAAAAGTGTGCCGTAAGGGTTTTACCAAGAATAAGGCGTGAAAAGCGTAAGGCGAGGCGTTTCTCCTAAGCCTTAAGCCTCGGTGGGTTTTTTAGAACAGTGAAATAAATGCATCACACACTGTATTATTACCCGCATATAATATTGAATACCATTATAAACGTACCTTTACTAAAACATCCACACATATAACATACGTATATCCATCCCTCCGAGTATACCCTCGCCGGATGATTCCCTCTATAGTGCTATCTCACTAGGTGTGGTCACACAACCTAGTTACCCAAGTTGGAATCGCTCACCATCCTGGCCAAAAACATAAACGAAGTGGAGGCGGTCATATTCCTTCCCTGAAAGTGAGATAATCCCCTCACCCGTATACCGGACGCTATGACCTGGGGATATACTCACCCTACTCCTCAAGCTAGGGGATTCACCCACATCGCGCAAACTCCCTTGATAGCACTAGAGTATATAAATTGAATAAATATCTAGTCACTGATATTTAATATCACACACAATATATACACGTATATATACTATCACTACACCGTATATATATAATATAAATCCCGACTTTACCGTGTACTCAAAATCCCGTACACAAGCGTGTAATTTCCTGAGTCTGTGGCCTGACTCAACATAATTAATTTCTCACTTAATAATTTATCATCTTCCCGAGTCTATGGTTCGACTCTAATATAATTAATTCACACCTCAATTAATATAATACTTTCCCCGAGTCTATCGTCCGACTCTAATTAAATTAATTAATACACCTATTAATTTAATACCTCCTCGAGTCTATCGTCCGACTCTAATTAAATTAATTAACACACTTATTAATTTAATACCTCCCCGAGTCTATCGTCCGACTCTAATTAAATTAATTAACGCAGTTTTTAATTTAATACCTACCCGAGTCTACAATCCGACTCTAATTAAATTAATTATCACACCTATTAATTTAATACCTACCCGAGTCTACAATCCGAATCTAATTAATTTATTCTCTCAATAATTAATTTAATAATTTGGTGTCACTTAACCAACATACCCGGACTCGCTCACTTGGTCCATTTTTACATCTCAAAATTCCATTCCCACATTTTTGCCCACATTGTGTCACACCTTCATCTCCATAAATTTCTCAATTATATTTACCTATAATTACCAACATACCTGCACTCACTCGCTTGGTCCATTTCAATACTTGAATTATTTCCCCAAATTCGTTCATCTCATGACATATAATTTTCACCCTCCTACACCCAATTATATCACCCTATAATTGTTAAGGAATATATGCCTCACATGAATTTATCACTAAATAAAAGTAAGGAATTTAAATCTTAAATAAATTTCTCTTTATAATCAAAATTGGCTGAACTGCCAAGATTCCTGTATCATCGATCGATCGAACCCCCTGGGTTGATCCATCGATCGATCCAAACTTCGTCTTCTCCATGCCACTCTTTGGCCATTGACAAAAAACTAAGTTCTTTTCTCAATTTCAAACCTCAACCCAGTCTGTTAATCATCTTATTATATTTCTCATGAACTATAAACATCATCTAAACCTTTTAACATCATTAACACTATGAATCTCTACCCACTAAAGAACACAAATCCTTATGGTAAAATCCCAATTTCAGATTCAAATTCCACTGTTTCTTGTCCTGGTTTTCTCATTCAAATCAGATAATCATACCCAGAATATATAACACAACTAATTCTTACTTTGAATCTCATTCAATAGTTCCATGAGCAAAAACCCCATTTTGTACCCATTTATCCCCAAAACGAATTTTAGTTTACACATCACTAAAGTATGAATTGGATATCACCATTTACACATTACAGCAAGTTAACCACTTGCCTGAAATCGTTCATGGGGTCTGATTCCGTTGGTGTAGAGAATGGTTGATGAAGAACACCCTAAATTAGCTCCTTAATTTGGCTCCAAAAGATCCCCCAATTGACTTCTTGATTAGCTTCCTCTAATCCTCTCCCAAACCCTAGGCTTGGAATTTACTATCTGCCGTTCCTAGTCCCTCAATTAGGTTAGAAACACTAAATCCCATTTTTGGCCATGTGGGCCTAATTAAAAAGGCCCATCTCACCCCGTGTGGGCCCGGCTATGCCCAAAAATACCCCGAGACCCAATTACTACCCCCGGGTACTCTTTTCTGACTATCTCGACCCATCCGGACTTATTCGCGCACTCAAAATTGCCATCCTAAATACTTTTTGACACATCCAAATTTCGACCTCAAAATGCGACACACATAAATTCGGACAATTAAACTTAAAGTCCCCAATTATAAATAATTCGGCTCACTCAAATCAATTCTCCAACTCATGAATTTAAGTTTCTCCAATTTAAATATTTATAACTCCCAAAATAATTAAATATTAAATCCTCAAAATTATGGGGTGTTACAACTGCGAGAACACCAGTTGTATGCAAATTTAGAGAAATGTGGGTTTTGGCTTCAAGAGGAATAATTCTTGGGATACATTGTCATTGATAAGGGAATAACGGTGGATTCGAGTAAGGTATCTACGGTGAGGGAGTGGGGACAACCCACGACACCTATTTAGGTTCACAGTTTCTTGGGATTAGTCGGTTATTAGCGTCGATTTCTTCGAGGATTTTTTAAGATTACTGGTCCGTTGAGAAATCTGACATGCAAATGGGTACCATTCAGATGGGATGACTCTTATCAGTTAGCTTTTGATGCGCTAGAAGATAAATTGACTTCGACACGCGTACTTGCATTGCCCAGGCAAGGGAAAAAATATATTGTATTTACTGATGCGTCCTTACAAGGACTTTGAGGTGTACTCCAGTAAGAGGAAAAGGTAATAGTGTATGCTTCTGGGAAGCTTAATCCTCATGAGAAGAATTATCGTACACGTGACTTGGAGTTAGCAGTGGTTGTGTTTGCATTGCAGATATGGAGACATTATCTTCTGGGTAGAAATTTTGTGTTTTCACAGATCATAAGTCATTGCAGTATTTGTTCAGACAAAAAGATCTGAATATGAGACCACGCTGATGGCTTGAATTTATTAAAGACTATCATTTTGATATACAGTACCATTCGGGGAAGGCTAATGTGGTAGCAGATTCCTTGAGTCAGAAATAGGTTGAAGATGTGGCTGAGGTGTGGAAGGAAAAATGGAAAGAGCTGGGATAATAGGATTCAATTGTTAGATTCTTAATGTCTACTATGACCATCACTCCCCAGATTGTTACTAGAATTATGAAGGCTCGGGCGGCCGACTCGTTCTGCTAGGAGAAATTATGTCTGCTATTAGTTGAAGGAGTTGAATCTTATTCTATAAGATCAGATGGAGGTTTGTGCTTCAATGGTACACTCATTATTCCCAAAGATGAAGAGTTGTGTCTTTCAGTAATGACATAATCACGTGGTTCATGCTTTACAGTACATCCTGGAGGAGATAAGACGTACCAAGATATGCGCCGACAATATTGGTGGAGCAAGATGCAAAGGGATATTGCTGAATTTGTCTCTAAGTGCACCACATGTTAATTGGTAAAGGTGGACCACCAGAAGCCAGCTGAACTTTTACAACCGCTAGAGATTCATGTTTAGAAATGGAAGACCATTTTTATGGATTTTATCACTAGGTTACCTACTTCTCAGCGAGGTCACAATTCCATTTGGCTCATCGTAGATCGGTTGACAAAAGTAGCCCATTTTCTGCCACTGAGGATGGATTATACGACAGTGCAGTATGCTCAGTTGTTTATTGCCGAGATACTGAGACTACACAGAGTTTCGATCACTATCGTGTTCGACAGGTACAAGATTTCCTTGTCTCGCTTTTGGCAAAGTTTTCCGGAGGCTATGGGTACAGAATTGTATTTGAGTACAACCATCATCCACAGACGGATGGGCTGACCGAGAGGACCAATCAGATGTTGGAAGACATATTGAGGATGTGTATCTTAGATTTTGGAGGAGGATAGGAATAGTTTGAAAGCGCAAAGTGTTTATGGATCCCCGGATTTTAGATTATAAAACAATTAAAATTACAAACTTGTAATTTCCTTTAAATATAAACACAAGTGATGATGCGGAAGCGTTGTAAAACGGTAGGATGGTTCAACTTTCAAAAATAAACAACGAGTTTTAATTTCTCAAAACGAATTAAAACATAAATCATAATTCAAGTCCTAGAATTTGCCTAAGTCATAATTATCGATAATTCAAAGTAAGGCGAAACCAATTTTATTTCGTGACTCGAATAAACCAAATTTACCCAATATTTAAATTAAGTCCCAAATTAAATAAGTGTGATAATTAAACCAATTTTATCTTGAATTAATCTAGCATGCGTTCTAAGTGATATAGAGCAAGATAAAATCAACAGTCACACTACACCGCGATGTACGAGGAAAAACCCACTAACGGGAAAAAACCTCGGGACGGCCCTAGCCTCAAATCCACTAAAAACGGTATTACAAAATACAAGACAAAAGACTTACTTCCTAAACTCGAACCCTCTCAAGCCGTGATGCTTCTTCTTGTATCAACCTCCAATTAGCGGATAACCAACGGAGCTCCACCGTGGTCTCGGAATACACCGATAGGACTTTAAACGGACACCGTCACCCGAACATGGAGCCTTTCTCCAAACGGGTAAAATATCACCAAAAGTCTTCTTTGTGATGGGGTGTAGAAGCAAACCCGAAACGTCTCTTGAATTCGGTAGAGAAAACCGGTGCCAAAAACTCCAAGTAAAGATATGTATATAAAGAACTTGGATAAACAATTATTGGGTGTAAACTAGAGTGTGTATGAATTTTTCTTTTGAAATTGACACTCAAAACATGAACATTTTCCCTAAAAGATTTTACTCTCAAACTCTCTCTAGGAGATAAACAATGTTGGAAAAAGTTAGATTAGAAAATGTCATTCCCGCACCTTATTTAGTCTGAAAAAGTTGGTTAAAAACCAAGTGGAGAAGTGGGGTAAAAACTGCCAAAAACTGCTCAAAACTGTTCCCGCCTGGCATTCTCGTTCGAACGACTTTGACTGTCGTTCGAACGAGGCTTCTAACGAGCGACCAGCCTGGGCTCGTTAGAACCTCGTTAGATATCTCGTTAGAACGAGAAAGTCGTTCGAACGACTTATCTAACGACTGACCAGTTTGGTTAGAAAGGCAGTCTCGTTCGAACGAAGTTTGGTTCGAACGAAAAATCTCGTTCGAACGAAACTTCGAACGAGTTTCAGAAATTTTGTTAAATTCTATTTTGGCCCAGAAACATTTATATATATATTAATATAAAGTCCTTTTGAAATAATTTCTGAAATAAACAAGGTTGTATTAAACCTAATCACCCAAATAAACAAAGTTCCAAGTTCCTATATAAATATAATTACATTCATACCTTGGGAGCATGGAACCTTAGTTGATAACGTAGAAACGAGGCACATAAACCGGCATTTTGATGAAGCTTTAAATTCTTTGCCGCTACGTCTTCAACAAATACTTCATAGGTCTTGAATATTACAATTAAATAAAATCCTATGAAAAAAATGTTTTTGTCCGGAATTGAGCCAAAACTATACATGGACTCAATTGGAAATTTGTGTCCTTACAAGTATCTTCCACTGGTGGAGTTTGCATATAACAACTCCTCTCAGTTCACTATAGGCATGGCACATTTCAAAGCAATGTATGGGAGACCTTGTCATTATCCTTCTTGTTGGTTAGAGAGGGGGAGGGGGGACAACAAACTCCTCGGGCTATAGGTCGTTCAGGAGACATATTCTAAGATTGAGTTTATCCAGAATCGTATACGGATAGCTCAGGACAGACAAAAAAGTTACGTCGATGCTAATAAGACGTTTAAGTAGTTCAACATGGGAGAATAAGTATTGATTCAAGTATCTCGTATGAAAGGGGTTATGAGGTTCGATAAGAAGGGAAAATTATCGCCAAGGTCTGTTGGGTCATTTCCTCTAATTGGGAGGATTGGACCAGTGTCTTATAGACTTGGGTTGCTCAATCATTTACATCATATGGATGATGTGTTTCATGTTTCCTCGTTGCAACGATATAATCGGGTTGACTTGTCATACAACCATATTGTAGTTGAGGAGATTGGTCTGCATAGTTCTTATGAGGAGAGACCAATTGTTATCTTAGATCTTAATGAGAGACGTTTGAGGTCAAAAGTAGTACCCTTAGTCCACATTCAGTGGGGTCATCACAATGCTGAAGAGTCGACGCGGGAACGCGAGGATGATATGCGTGAGAAGTATCCATAATTGTTTTTGTCAGGTATTTTTCTTTTTCCGAATTTCGAGACGAAATCCCGTTTTTAGGGGGAAGTATGTAATACCTCATATTTTTATGGATATTAAAATTGGGTTAATTGAATTTAAATTGGAAAATTTATTTGGAAAAAATTAAATATTAATTAGTGTGACTTGAGTTAATATTTAATATTATAAATTCAAATGTATACTAGTGAGAGAATAAGTAATATAAATTAAGGAATATGTTACAGTGTGTCGTAAGTGAGAAAAATAATAATTATTAATTATTTAGTAGGGACACACATTTGAGATACTAGCACGGAGCCCACGCGATGCGCAAGCGTGATTGTAAAAGACGATAAATCTATATAAGGGAGGAAACGAAATGACTATCTCAAAACTCGGCTATTGAATTCAGACTATGTTGCCTAAAACTTTAATGTTTATAGGAAATATTTTGGCACCCAAAATGTCAAGGAACGCTACAAACCTTCAGTTTATTTCATGCACTATCTAAGGTGCCCTAATAACTTCACAAACAACAGAGTTAGTCTAAATACGATTTCTTTATAACTGCTTTCTAATACATATTTTTTTGAAAAATTAAAAAAAGTTCAATGTGGTGTTTCATATATATATAAATTGATTTTTTAAAAACATGTCCATCATGAAGTGACTTTTTCATAAATAAGTTTTTTTTATTATAAAGTATATCTTTATAAATAAATATTTTTCACGAATTAAGATATGACTGTTTTGAAACATTTTTTATGTATATTTTTTTTGTAAAATATTTTTTTACAACTTTTCTTTAAATTTAATTTTATAAATAAATGTTTTTAAAAAATATAGCAAAACCGACGTTTTATAAAAAAAAAGTTGAAACTGAACACAAAGAGACAAAATAATATTTAAGAGGAGAGTGAAATAAGAGGAGATAGATGGAAGCTACATTAAACCCATTAACTAGCGATGCACAATAAACAAATATAATGATAATTATAAAAATTAGCAGGTATCATGAATTCAATATCTTGCCTTAAAGTCATTATAAAATGTTAATTTTTTCATAGATAAAATTTGTCAATTATTTTTAAATATAAAAACTATTTTTTATAAATAAAAACTTCAAAAAAAACCTGTACTTATTTGTTTTTAGTTTAAAAAACTGTATGCCAACTACAGAAAAAAACTTAAGGTTTTTTTAATAAATAAAACTTTAAAAATCTTTTTGTAACAATTTTTTTTATTTATGTCAAAATGATATTTAAATTTTTAAAACTTAAAAGAGAAAATATAAAGTATACTTAAGATATGAAGGGTTTGTTTAGATCTAAAAAATAAAAGAAATAAAATAGCATGCGAAACTTACTTTATAATAGTTAATGGGAGTGTGGTATTTAGACACTTGGAAACTCAAATGTTGAAACTCCTTATATAGTACTCAACTTAAAGTAACATTTTTAGTGACATAATAAGTATTAGCATCACCAAAATGTATTTCATGCAAACACACTCCACCGTGTTAATTTCGTGTTAGATTGTATTGCATTTTTATATCTTACATTGTTCTCCAAATTTTGGAGAACGCTTGACTTATCTTAAAATGGATTTTATTTCAAATTAAATGATTTTCTAGAAAACCATAACCTATTTTTTTTCTCATCACAACCATTCAAATCTATTTTTTCTTACACCAATCCATAGAGAATCTGAACAACCATCAGAAACTGCAAACTTTGAATGAAGCAAACACCCAATACTCAATACTAGTATACTATACATAAAATAATTTGATTCGTAAATCATTGTCACAAATTACAACCGTGGTCAAGCAAAATCTCTTTCTAACAATATATAGATATATGTGTGTGTGAAACCAAATCCAGGGTCTTCAATCATTAAGAAATAGAGAAAGCTATACAAATGGTAAATGAAACTAGGAAGTGAATAACACATAAAAAAAACTATCATTGAGATACATATTACACCAACAAAGAAACTGAGAAAAAAAGATTAGTAAGAGATAAAAAAAGATTAAACCTTTCAAATAACCAACAACAACACATAAAAGACCCATCACTATGGATTAGTAATAGATAAAAAACCTATCACTATAGATTATTAGCACACAAAAAGATTAAATAATTTAGTTAACAAACAACAACACATAAGATAAAACCTTTCTATACCATGTTTTAGGAAGAGAAAAAGAGAAATATACCACATGAAGTTGGGCATTTGCACCTTTAACCAAAAACCCATCATTGAGATGTGGATTACACCAACAAAGAAACTGAGAAAATCCCATAAAATTTCGTGGGTTTCTTTATACTAATTTGCCATATGAAACTATAGAAAAATCAAATCGTGAAGATAACAATTTGGAATTGAAAAAAAATGGATGCATTAATCCTCACACTTGAACCTTACCCCTGTTTGAGGTAAAAATGATATCTTTGAAATTTATTCCTAGACAGAGGGAGAGAACCACACCATTTTCTCACCACCAAATCTAAAAAATCCACGACAACACTTGGAGCAGAATCACATATTAGATAGAGGAGCAATAATGGTGATGGGTTAACTGAGAAAACGGTTTTATCCATTTTGGTGAGAGGATGACTAATGGTTTATTTTTATTCAATAACCCTTTAAAGTTCGTGGCTTATTGCTTGTTTATAAAAATAGAAAAGAAGAGAAGGTGGACCGACCCCTTTATAATCCGTAGCATTTTACTTCTCTATAAAAATGGAAAAGAAGATAAGGTGGACAGATTATGGCATTTGGTGGTAATACTATCGTATTAGAGGAAGTGATATGCAATAAATGAGCTCATTAAACTCTCTTTCTATTGTTTTAGAAGTATAATATAAATGTCAGGACTTAATATGAGAATTATAAAGTAAGTATAATATGTTGAACCCATATAGTCATTTCGACTGCGTAGAAGTGTCCGAAAGGGTCAAAATATTTAGAAAACTATATTCGGGAACCTGTATAGGGTCTCGGGTTATTTCGGGTCACCCGACAATTGAATAGTCAATTTTTGACCTTTGGAATTCCAACCCTTGAAGAGACACGGGACTAGCTACTTTAAAACCAAATATTTGGCTAATCAAATGGGGAATTGAAAAATCAAAGTGAGAGGAAACCAAAGGAGAGAAAATATGAGAGCTTTTACAAGAAACTGAAGAGTTTCTCAAGGAGGTGAAGGGTCTTATGGGATGAGAAACACCTAGAGCCACCTTGCACTACCACCACACACCACTGGAATTTAGGAAGAATGAGGAGGAGGAACTCACACCATCTTCTTTAAAGGAAATTCAGAATCATCCTAAGAAGCAAGTTGTTTAAACTTGCTTAATTATGAGTTTGTTTAAACACATGCTAGATTGTAGGATTTTTGGATAAAAACCCATGTTTAGGAAATTTTTATTTGAGATAATATCAATTAGGATTATAGAAATCATGATTAGGATTATATATTTTATTAATGATTTCGAAATTTGATAAAAGCATGTGATTCAATTGGTGATTAAATTATCTAACTATAAACGAAGTGAACTCATACGAATACGAAATTCAAACACATGTGAAATCGTTTTAGAGAAAGATGAACATTGTATGATGATTTTAGGTCTGTTTTAAGCGGATATTTGGTAGTGTGCACACGTGTTCCAGTATATAATCGTGTTCTGAACAACTTTATAGTTTTAAGTTTCTACAAAATCGGATCAGAAAAGCCTTAAATATGCATTTTATATTTCTGGGCGGAATGTATCTTTATCGAGAAAAAGGATTATTGGGACTTAACATATAATTAGGGTTTGTTATAATGATTTTGGGTTTTAGTCCAGATGGTGCAGGTTGAGGGTAACTACTGAAATAATTAATTAAATTAATTAAATCCCTTCGGTTAACAAGAGATGTTTGGAGTAATGGGAAATGGGAATAAAATGTGAATTATTAGTTTACAGGATAAAGTTGAAATATACTTTATGTATGTATAGGATGAGTGCATGCCTATGTTATGTATATTTTGATATTATGTTTAAAACTTGCTATCACAGGAGGTTACGCGTAGGGGGTAATCCTATCTTTGTGTGCCCGTTAGGGACGATTTGATTTTGTGCCCCGTAACATAGCACTTACGTTGTCATTACCTTGAGAGATGGTAGTGCATTAACGGTCATTTGCATATGTTAGGTATGGACATCATCCTTATGGTGTTAAGGATTATGTTCGCATCCATTATGTGTTATCGTTTTATAGGTTGAGGAGTCACACCTAGCCTTAGTCCTTAATTTTGTACATGAGGTACGTAGGGACTAGATAACAAAGTCATGCATCGCGAGTTTGATCGTTTAGATGTCGTATTCATATATGTGTATATTATATAGTGTAATATATAAATGTACATAAACTTGTGATAGTCTACTCTGTTGTGTGTTGTAGAAGTGATTACTGTGAATGTTGAAAATGTACTTTAAGTATGTGAACCTAAGCGGCTAAAATAAGGAGAATAAAATGATTAAGAAAGTAAGATAATATTAACGTATCGTATGGGAATACGGATGGGCTAAGAGATTTATATAAATTAACAAGGATTAATCGAGTGGTTTAAAGTTGGTTAAGTGGGTAGCTTTACTAGGAAGAAATATTATAGTACGTTAGGTGTGAACATTAAGTGAGAGGTGAGGACTCATGTGATAGTATGCACATATAACATGGATATTTACATTACTCAAATACATCATCTTAAATACTTGTTTAATATTTTAAAAATGTTTCCAGGGCTCGGACCCGAATCAATTCTATTTCTGCAAAACCTTTTAGGTGTCCAGCCACAGGTACACCAGGGTTAGGAGATTCATTCCAAAGTTGATGTCCTGCAGTGCTGTATTTGCTGCAGGACCTCGAGCTTAGACGTACCTATCATTCTTTTCATCTATCTTTTGATTCAATATTTCCATTCGAGGGGGTTTTCTCATTGTTTAGAATTTACATTCGGTTTTTAGTATTACCTTTATACCTCTCAATTTGTCTCGATATTGTACTTTTCTTGTATGAAGATTTGGATTTGGATGTGTTATCTGATTATTATTCTATTCAGTCATTGTGGTCATTATTATTATGGTGGTTGTGTTCTTCATTATTCTATTATTTAATTATTATTCTTATTCTCTGTTAATTAAAATTGACATCTAGCTTATTGGGATATTTAGTGATTAAGAAAAAAATGTTTTCGACACTGATGCTAAGAATGGACCATTTATGAATCCTGTTTAATATAATAGTAGACGGATCACCTAATATTTTAATTAGCAGGGTGTCACGGTACTCTTACTGGAGATGAAATCCACGATTTGCAAGATTATTAATTAATTTGATCTTCTTATTCCCATACTTGTAAATAGGAGTACCCTCTAAATGGTGTGCACTAATAAAAGAGGTATAAGTGCGGTCAAATTGTAACTTCTTGTACTCTTATTGCTAATGATTATCACTGCGCCTCATTTTGCCCGAGAAAAATATATGAGGGTATTAATATGAGTCCTACAAGTAATGAATTTTATTAATCATTAACTAGTTATTGTTTTTCAACCGATCCAATCTATTTTACCGTATTTTAACATATGAGTTCTATGCGAACCAGGTGTCTATACACTTGCATTTAGAAATGGTAATGGTTAAGACACATTTTGTTAGGGTTTATTATGAGAGAGTATGGCAAAAGTTTAAATGTCTATGTGTACTATCAATATAAGAAATCCAACATGACTATCCAAAACCAACAATTATCCCATACTCCTTCTACAATCTACATGATAAAACACTTTCTAATAATAACAATATCAAAAGAAATGGCTTATATATGATATTGCATAAATAGACATGTAATTAACTTAAGTGTATTACATCATAAGGGCTCATATATGTTACTGAATAAAAGGGACATGTAATTAACTTAAGTGTGTTACGTTACAAAGGCTCATATATTATCTTGCATAAAAGAGACATATAATTAACTTAAGTGTGTTAAATCATAAGGCTAATAGATGTTCTTTCATAAACGAGATATATAATTAACTTAAGTGTGTTAAACCATAAGGGTTTATATACATATCAAGTCTCTTAGTCATTAATAATGCGTTCACGTTAATTCTTATAATATTACTGGGATTCTCAAAGCATAAGGTACAATCATACTGCGTATGCATTATTTTTAATTCACTAACTCTAAATTTAAGTCCATATCTAAGACCATCAAATCTTAATCGTCAAATTCAACAAATGGGATTCAAATATTAAATATCAACGTGGTGACAATTATTTTGCAACACAAATAAATATGAAAGAGGTAATAACCAAGAAAGGATAAATAAAATGCCAATCACACAACAACAGGTGTACGTGGTTCAGCAAAGATGTGCCTACGTCCACGATGGTGCAGTCAGTGTTATTTCTCTATATTCTGAAGAATAAGTACAGAGAATACAACTTGTCCTTTGCCCCGGACTTAGGGTTCAATTTATACATGTATATGTTGGTTAGTGGGGGTGATGGGTTCCTCCTTATTAGCCATCTCCCCTTTAACTTTCCTCCATGGGATCGTGCTCCCCTACAACTTCCCTTCATGGGATCGTGGAGTAATCGGATCAATACAATAGGTGATGGGCCTGGACTTTGGGCCGCTAAGGCGGGGCTACTCGTCCAGGCCTATAATGCTAAATTCCGGGTACCCACAATTGCCCCTAAATTTGTTGGGCCATGTTTATGGGTCCAATGAATTTAACTGATCAGCCATTATAGTTAATTTGTGATTCTTTGAAAACTGTGAAGTTGCTTTGGCGGCACCCGCTTCGCTATCCGTGCGCTATGATTAGAATTGAAGGCTTGTTGGGATAAGGCACATTTCTCTTCGTCGCTTCAGCTTTTCCAGCAATCTTCTATCTTCTGAGAACTCTTACGCTTTGTACCTTCTGTTTTCGATCTCTACTCTCGTTGCTTCTTCGCCATTTGACCTGATCTTCTGTCTTGTAAGTCTCTCGTGCTCTTTGCATTTTCTCTTTGGTTTGTAGTTTTTCTTGTATTTTTCCAATGGCGAAGATTGGAAATAGGTCAGTCACGGAGTTTAGAAAATTCTATAATATTCCTGAGTGGGTAGAGATTGAGTGTTGTGCCTCGCCTCCTAGGAACGTTAGGGATATAGAGGGTGCACATTGGATTCACGTTTTGTTGCTCTCCCAGGGGGACTTACCTTTCCCCCTAATGATCTGTTTTTGCATTTCTTTAGCTATTTTAGTATTGTGCCTGCACAATGTTCGCCCAACGTATGGAAAATAGTGAACGGCGTGCATAGGATAAATCAATTGTACGGCACAAGATTAGGGCTTGTCGAGGTCTGCTTTTGTTACTCCTTCTCTTGAACGAGTTCAGGTGTCCTGTACCTTAAGGCTAGGAGCCCTGATAGGGTATTGGTAGTAAATTTACCTGATTCCCATAAGGACTACTGGCAAGAAGGTTTTCTTGTTAGGAAATGGCAGCTCTCCCCCCAATCTGAAGGGTCGAGGTCTGAGAGGTTCACTGTTCCCTTTTATGGGGAAGAATATATAGGTAGATGTTATATTATTATTTCAACCTTTGCTGACTTGTGATTTTTCTAACCTCTCTTTGCTTTTTCTTTCACAGCGAGGCCAAAGAATTTGGAGCCTGCTCTCAGCGAGGTTCGTATCTCGAAACTGGTGAAAGCTTGGAATATTAGGGAGCCTCTGGGTGACGACGAGCATCCTAGGTCTGCTGCTTTTTTGCTTGAGTACAAGAATACAAGCTCCAGCTTCATAGCCCGACCTATGGATAGTGTTCCAGACTTTGACTCTTCCGTAGAGATTTCGGCTGAGCCCATCCATTTGGATGAAGAGGAGAGCAGCTCGGAGAGTGAGCCTGCAGGCGTTGTGAGTAATTTGGGTGTAGGGAGTGCTGACAGTAGCAGTTCTTCTGAAGGGGATTCCGAGGCTCAAGACTCGTCGAGCACTACCAGCAGTTCTGGTGAAAAGATGCCTCCCAGAAAGAATTTGATCAGAGATGACGATGATGATGATGACGTGCTCCTTGCACAGAGGTCCAAGAAATCGAAGACTGCCTCTGGGGCCCTAGCTACTGGTTCTCGGCCTTCTTCTC
This sequence comes from Sambucus nigra, assembly GCA_949130495.1. Classification (NCBI taxonomy): domain Eukaryota; kingdom Viridiplantae; phylum Streptophyta; class Magnoliopsida; order Dipsacales; family Adoxaceae; genus Sambucus; species Sambucus nigra. Next base: position 12,161,522 of record OX422223.1, read on the forward strand.
AGGAGAAAGAGAAGAAGAAGAGAGAGGAGGAGCAGGCGAGAGAGAGAGAGAGGAAAAAGGAGGAGGAGAGGAAGAAAGTGGAGGAGAGAAAGAGAAGGGAGAGAGAAAAAGAGGAGGAGAGGAGGAAGATGGAATCGAGGACCAAAACTGGTCAAGCCCTGGTCCCAGTGTCTGCCTTGCCCGAGGGGGCTTCGGTGGCCGCCTCTCCTCAGCTTGCCCCTGCGCTGCTCGAGAGAGCAGTTCTTCCTGCAGATCGCGAGAGGGCGTTGGGGTCCGATCAATTGGCTCTGCAGGCTAGCCAGAGGCTTGCCTTGGTAAAGTTCTCTTCTAATTCTCAATTTCTTTTAACAAGTTTTGATGGTTTCTTCTTCTTGATCCCTCCCTTCTTCTTTGCAGTTTGTGACCGACTTCGATGTGCTTTATCGCTCCCGCGACGAGCTGGTGAGAAGGAATGGTGAGCTGGAACAGCAAAAATCTGCTCTGGTAGCCAGGGGTTCTCAGCTGGAGGCCGACCTGAAGGCTGCTGATGCAGCTCGAGTTTCATCTGACCTGGCTCTTGTTAATTCTGCTCGCGAGAGAGATGATACGGTCAGGGAGCTTGGCGAGCTGAGGAAGGCTTATGACCTGGTGTGCTCGAGCAAGCTAGACCTTGCAGAAAAGAACAGGGTTCTGGCCGAGCAACTGGAGGCGGAGAAAGCCCAGGCATCCACCCTTAAGGAAGACTCGTACAACTCTGGCTGGGCTGCTGCGTATGAGGACACTGAGGTTCAGATAGGCTATATCAGCCGTCTAAACTTCAAGAAAGGGTGGAATAAGGCTCTCGTGGCTGCTGGGGTGGACGTTGCATCCCCACTCTTTGACGAGCATGATCCAGGGCCAAAGCCAGTCGTAGATGAGGACCCAGCCCCAACTGCTGAAGGCACCGATCCTGTCTCTCAGGCGACTTCTACTGACGCTCCTTTGGTCGAGAGGACAGAGGACACCCCTACAGAGGGTAATGCCCCTGCTGATGCTGATAAGGACAAGGGACCATCCACCTCTGGGCCACCCGAGGTTGCTAATTGATAGGGCTGCTTTGTAATTTTTTCTTTTTCGATCTGATGTAACCTCGTTCCTTATTAATGAAAAGACTTCATTTTTGTTTATGCTGATCTCTTTCTCTTCTCTTTCTTTTACTTGTATTTGGTTGATGTTGATGATTATATTCCTGCTACTTCCCAACTGGGTAGGACTCTTGGTCCTAATGCAAGTCTTGCTGTTCGCCAGGCCTTTGTTAGACTTTGAAAGTCACTTAGGTCTAGGAATCAGAAATATAAGGAGCAATCCGAGCTGGTGGCTAAGCTGAAGGATAAGCTCCAGGAAATGGAAGAAATCGGTGCCTCAGTGCAAGAAGAAGTTAGCGAGCTGAGAGCGAAGTTACTGGAGGCCACCGAGATCAACCAAGTTGGGGAGTTCCTGCAGCAGGAGAATGAAGACCTGAGGCGGGAGGTCTCGAAGCTTAAGGAGCATTCGCCGAGCACTGTTCCAATAGTCTTGCAAGGCTCTTCTTCGTCGCGAGCTGCTCGGGCTCCCCTCCCGCGTGCTGGCAGGAGTGCCAGTGGTAGGAATAGGGAAGCCGCTGAACAACGGGAGATTGGGGGGCTGCGCGACGATGTTCGACGGGCGTATGTAACTGCTGCTGGGCTCCAGAGGGACGTTACCCGACTGCGGCATCTATTCAAGAAGGGCCCTCGCCAAGTGTGGTCTGATGGCTACGATCAGGGCTGGCTGGATGCTCCCATAAGATTATCAGAGTTCAAGGAGCTCTCCTTCATCAGGGGGTGGTTGAGTGCCCTCAAAGAGCTGCAGGTCCCGAGGAACTCGACGCTGTGGTATCGACACGAGATGTCCTCCTCTACTCTGATGCCCAATCCATTCAGGCGGGATGATCGATGGATCCCCATTGATGCTATTCCCCGGCGACTATTGGAATTGGATGCAAATGAGGTTGTGGAGGAGGTCGCTCCTGCTCCTGATGATGGAAGGAGAGCTAAAGTTGCTGATTATCTTGCTCGGAGGCTTCCACCTCCTTGAGATTTTGTTTTTAATAATTGTAAATGCTTTGGGCGAGCTTCGTCGACTAAACATGTACTATCATTGTTTGTAAATATAAAAGATTAATGGAAAGTTCGAGTTTTGGGCGATTTTGCCGACTAAACGTGTTCATCCAATCCTTTTATATTTTTGCAGCTTCACAATCCTTTTTATTTTGTCATGTGAGTGTCCGCCCAGTTCAGTATAAGAATACCATTGTACCCTCCCTTTACCTTTTAGGTCGTGTCGTCACACTCCCTTAGGCCTAAGTAGGGCAATTGGCGAGGACACACCTGGTATTGGATGTCTTCATCCGGTCAGGATTTTATTTAACCAAAGTAGGTTTGATGCCTAAGAATACTCTGTAGGGCTTCATATATTGCCATGGGCAATGCTAAGAGGTCTGTCGTGCTTCATGACGATGACCTGAGGAGGGGTGTTCCCCTGCTATGTCAACCATTATGCCTGTGATTTGAAAGGGATGTGCAATAAGATATAATCGTTACTTTTTAGAGAGTGATCAACTGAGAGATTTTCATTGGTGAATTGAGAAATGAACTGTCCTTTCACATAATGAGTACAATAAAAGTTCTAATAATAGAACTCCTAAAAAGAGAATTTCTTGAGATTAGCTGCGTTCCATGCTCGTGGTATCTCTCTGCCCTCCATCGTTTTCAAATGATAGGCACCTCGCAGGTCGTCTCTAATTATCTTATAAGGTCCTTCCCAGTTCGGGCCTAGTTTACCGTCCGATGGCTTCACTGTGTTGCCCAGGACCTTTCTTAGAATATAGTCCCCAACTTTGAATTTCCTCGGATTGACCCTTTTGCTGTAGTTCTTCGCGAGCTGTTGCTGATAGCTTGCTAGTTTTACTAGGGCAAGTTCCCTGCGCTCGTCGGCCAGGTCGAGTTCAGCGAGCAAAACCTGATCGTTCTGGCCTTGCTCGACAAGGTCGGATCTCATTGTAGGCAATCCTGCTTCTAGTAGGATAACCGCCTCCATACCATATGCTAGTGAGAATGGCATTTCTCCTGTGGCTCGCTTAGGAGTCGTTCTGTATGCCCATAGGATATGCGGTAGCTCGGTTGTCCACGCGCCTTTGGCTCGCTCTAACCGCTTCTTCAATCCAGCGATCACTGTCTTGTTGGAATCTTCAGCTTGTCCGTTGCTTTGAGGGTAGGCCACCGAGATGAAGTGGTGCTTGATCCCGTGTTTGTCGCAGAAGTCCTGAAAAGGGCCACTCTCGAACTGTGTTCCATTGTCAGTGATGATGGTTCTGGGGATTCCGAATCGAGTGATTATATTTCTCCATATGAACCTCATCATGTCAGCATCTCGGATGTTCTCCAGTGGTTCTGCCTCGATCCACTTGGTAAAGTAATCAGTTGCAACCAACAGGTATTTGCGATTGCCGGCAGCAGTGGGCAGTGATCCCACGATGTCCATTCCCCACTGGGCGAAGGGCCAGGGACTGGTCAGGGATTTTAATTCGTTGGCGGGCTGGTGGACCATGGGAGCGTGAAGTTGGCATTTTAGGCATTTGCGAACATATACTGCGGAGTCCTTTTGCATGTATGGCCACCAATAACCTTCCTTCATTGCTCGGAAGGCTAGAGACCTTCCTCCGACGTGACTTCCACAGATTCCTTCGTGAAGCTCGTGAAGCACTGCCTTGACATCGCCTGGGTGGACGCATCTAAGGTAGGGGCCGGAGAAATATCTTTTATACAAGTCGCCTCCTGCGGATAAGTGAAAGCGAGCAGCTTTGACTCTTATCTGGTAGGCAGTTCTCTTATCCTCTGGGAGCGTTCCGTTCTTTAAATAGTCTTTCAAGGGATCCATCCAGCTGGGGGATGATTCTAATTGGAGTATTGGTTTTGCTTTTGTTAGGTCGTAGTTGGGGTAAATGCTTGGGCAACTGAGGAAATCGATAGGGATGATCCTTTTAAGGCTAGAATCAACTGCCGAGCTCAGGGCTGCTAAGGCGTCAGCGTGACTGTTTTGACCCATGGGAAACTGTTGGATGTTGATCTCTTCAAAGTTCGTCATTAAGTTTTTTACCAAGGAGAGGTAGGCTGCAATTCTCTCATCCTTTGCATTATAGTCTCCACTTATCTGATTGGAAACTAGTTGCGAATCTCTGAATACCTGCAAATGCTTTGCTCCCAGAGTTTGTGCCTTTTGGAGACCTGCTATTAAGGCTTCGTATTCTGCTTCGTTGTTGGAGGCTGCAAATCCCAGCCTGATTCCTAGCTCAAGGACTGTATTTTCTGGAGTGATGAGAAAAATTCCTACCCCTGCCCCCTTTGAGTTGGAGGCTCCATCAACGAATAGTTTCCAGCTTTCACCTGTAGCCTAGTTATTTTATTCTGTTGGCTTAGGCTGGTCGAAGGGTTCTTCGCCTGTGAATTCAGCTATGAAATCAGCAAGGATTTGACCCTTGATAGCTGTCCTTGGTTGAAATTGGATGTCAAATCGCCCGACCTCGACTGAACATTTAGACAGTCTGCCCGACAAATCCGCCTTCCTTAGGACAGCCTTGAGGGGGTGTGATGTAAGGACGATGATCGTATGAGCTTCGAAGTAATGCTTCAGTTTCCTCGAGGCCATTACTAGGGCAAATGCGAGCTTTTCCAATGATAGGTAGCGCTGCTCGGCATCTAATAAGGTTTTGCTCGCGTAATAGACTGGATGTTGGATTCCTGTAACTTCACACATTAGCGCTGAGCTGACAGTATGGCTGGATACAGAGAGGTAGAGGTACAAAGAGTCCATTTTCTATGGTATGACAAGCAGTGGTGGGGAGCTTAGGTAGGACTTGAGCTCGTCTAATGCTCGTGAGCAACCTGGGGTCCATTCTACTGTTTTGCTGCCTTTTAAGAGTTGGAAGAAGGGCTTGCATCTCTCGGAGGATTTAAAAATGAAACGATTTAGAGCAACGAGCATTCCAGTGAGCTTCTGTACATCTCGGACTGTGCGAGGAGGTTGCACTCTTTTGATTGCATCAATCTGGTCCGGATTAGCCTCTATGCCTCGCTTGCTGACCAAATACCCAAGAAACTTTCCTGACTGGACACCGAAGGAACACTTGCTCGCGTTGAGTTTCATTCGGTACTTCCTGAGGATTTCGAAGGTACTTGATAGGTCCGAGAGGTGATTTTCCTTCTCCTTGCCCTTGACGAGCATGTCGTCGATGTAGACCTCCATTGTGTCTCCCATTTGATTCTTGAACATTTTAGTAACTAGCCGCTGATAGGTTGCCCCTGCATTTTTTAGCCCAAAAGGCATGACCTTGTAACAGTATAAACCAACCGTCGTGATAAACGCCGTTTTGTCCTGATCTGGGGCATACAGGGGAATCTGGTGATATCCTGAGTATGCGTCCAGGAAACTCATTCGTTCGTGAGCTGCGGTGGCGTCTACTAGTTGGTCAATTTTCGGAAGAGGGAAGCTATCCTTGGGGCAGGCTTTGTTGAGGTCAGTGAAGTCTATGCAAACTCTCCACTTCCCGTTGCCTTTTGGAACTACCACTGGGTTGGATAACCATTTGGGGAATTGCACTTCCCGTATGGACCCTGCATCCAGCAGTTTTTCGACTTCTTTTTCTATTGCTCTGGCCTTCTCGGGAGCAGTTCGTCGTGCCTTCTGCGTTATCGGCTTGAATGTGGGATCGACGTGCAACTGATGGCAGACCATATTGGGATCGATTCCTGGCAGCTCATAGGGTTCCCAAGCGAAAACATCTATGTTGCTTCTGAGTAAGGTTGACAAATCCTTTTTCTCTTAGTCAGTGAGTGAGGTTCCGATCAGGAAGACTCTGCTGTTGTCGCCTTCTTTAGCCGACACTTCTACCAGGTCCTCGACGACGCGCTCGGAGGGGAGGAGCCTGGTCTCTTCCACTCCAGGCCTTCCATATTTTAATTGCTATTTGGAAGGAATTGCACCTTCCTCCACTTTCTCGCTGGTTTGAACGGCTCTTTTCTCTGGTTTTGGTCGGATGGCCGCTATGAAACACTTCCTTGCCATCGCCTGGTCGCCATGTATCTCCATCACTCCCTGCTCGGTGACATATTTGAGTTTCTGGTGGTAGGTCGAGGAGACTGCCTTCATTGCATGAAGCCATCCCCTACCGAGGATGGCTTGATACGGTGAATCGATGTCGACCACCAAGAATTCGATCATCTTGGAAACATTTCCAGCGCGCACTGGCAGTACTATTTTGCCCAGAGGCATGGTCATCTTCCCAGCGAAGCCGACCAGAGGGATAGTGGTTCCCTTTAGGTCGGCGATGTTCAACTTCAATTTCCGGAACAGGTCGATGTACATTACTTAGGATGAGCTTCCTTGATCGACAAGCATCCTGTCGATGTCAAAGTTGGCTATCCTGAGTGTAATGACTAAGGCATCATGATGTGGGGTCCTTACTCCCACAAGATCTTCATCCGTGAAAACAGTATGCTTGTTGTAGTTGATGTCCTCTGCTCACCGACGTTTCCCTGACTGTGATTTTGCTGGATCAATCTGAAAAGCTTGCATTACCGCTGTCAGTTTCTTTACCTCCATTCGAGCTGAGTTACCTTGGGTTTGCTTAACATCAGATACTCCGTGGATTACTGCGAATTCGTGTCCGGCGTCATCTTCCAATACGTTGTCGGGTTTCGCCTCTTTTTGGGCAGTCACTCTCTCTACCTTCTTTTCCACAAAGTCATTCAAATGTCCGGATTGGGCCAACTCCTCGAGGTGGGACTTAAGAGCCTTGCAGTGCTCGGTCTTATGCCCTCCCTCTTTGTGGAAAGTGCATCTTAATGCATTGTTTCTTTTCGAGGGGTCTCCTCCCATTTTCTGAGGCCATTTGATGAACGGCTCATCCTTGATCTTTGATTCTTTGAAGATGGTGTTGACCGCCTGGAACGATTTTGTAACGTCAGGGTTCCCTCCGTTTTTGGAGCCATTCGTGCCCCCACTCTTTCCTCCTTTTTTCTGGTTCTCAACTTTCTCACTTCCCTTGGTAGTGAGCTTGGCTCGACCGTTTTCTCCCACATTAAGGCGGGTGATATCTTCCACCTTTGCGTATTTCTCAATCCGGGCCATCAGGTCGTCAATGGTCGTAGCTTCCTTCTTTGTCAAGGACTGGTAAAGGAGGGAAGAGCTAGGTAGCCCAATTTTGAATGAAGCCACTGCCACTTCTTCCGCGCAGTCCTCGACCTCGTTGAATAACTCCCAGTACTTCTTCGCGTAGTCTTGGAGTGTCTCCTGAGGCGTTTTCTTCATTGTTAATAGAGCATCCATCCTTTTGGGATGGGAGCTGCTGGTGATGAACCGGGCCGTAAAGAGCTCGGCCAGGGATTTGAAATTTCTGATGGATTGGTGAGGGAGTTTCTCGAACCATTTCTGGGCCATGTCATGAAGGCTCGAGGGGAAAATACGGCACATCAGTGCATCTCGGTGATTCCAGAGGGTCATAGCCTGCCGGTACTGCCTGACATGATCAATGGGATCAGTCTTCCCGTCGTAAATCTTGAACCTTGGAATGGAAAACTTTTTGGGAGCCTCCTCTTCTTCAATTTCCCTCGTGAAAGGTGATTTCATCTGGGTCTTGAGGGCTCTCCTGGCGAGTTCTCTGGTCGACCTGGTGCCGCGGTGAGCTGGCTGTTGGTCCATTTCTCTGCGGACCAGGTTTCGTATGTTGTCGTCGCTGCGAGCAGGGCTCTGGTAGCGGCGAGCTTTTCTTAGTTGTTCGCGAAGGTCGTCGTCTGAGTCGCCACCTTCGTCCCCTTGATATTGCCGCCTAGGGCTCCTTCCTCGGCTGTGAGATTTGCTCGCCTGAGGGCTAGGAGTGCGATAGGGGCGTCTCCTGGTATCAGGACGTAGTTCCTTCTCCAGTTTTTCCAGTCTTCTTTTCAAGCGAGCATTCTCAGCCTCATATCTGCGAGAAGACTCCCTCTGTTCGTGGAGCCTTGCCTCGTATGCATCGATCAATCTGGATATCTGCGTGGACCTTGCTGGTCCTTGAATTTCTTCTGAGGCTGGCCTTTCTAAGCGAGCCCCTTGATCTGAACGTTGGACTTCAGACCTAATCCCGCGAGGAGCAGGTGGCTCCTGAATATCTCCTGCTTGAGGAGCGTTGCTGCTGTGACCAGACATCTTAGATTTTTTCTTGGCGTGGGCTCTTCTCAGGGAAAGATGAACGCTTCCCACAGACGGCGCCAATTGTGGTGACAATTATTTTGCAACACAAATAAATATGAAAGAGGTAATAACCAAGAATGGATAAATAAAATGCCAATCACACAACAACAGGTGTACGTGGTTCAGCAAAGATGTGCCTACGTCCACGATGGTGCAGTCAGTATTATTTCTCTATATTCTGAAGAATAAGTACAGAGAATACAACTTGTCCTTTGCCCCGGACTTAGGGTTCAATTTATACATGTATATGTTGGTTAGTGGGGGTGATGGGTTCCTCCTTATTAGCCATCTCCCCTATAACTTTCCTCCATGGGATCGTGCTCCCCTACAACTTCCCTTCATGGGATCGTGGAGTAATCGGATCAATACAATAGGTGATGGGCCTGGACTTTGGGCCGCTAAGGCGGGGCTACTCGTCCAGGCCTATGATGCTAAATTCCGGGTACCCACAATCAATTTTTACATGTTTTTGGTTTTAGCGTTAGATTTTAGGGCTTATATTTTTCAATTTACAATTTAGGGTATATGATTTAGGATTTATGGTCAACGTTTTGGGTTTAAGTATTAGGGTTCGGGTTTTAGGGCTTAGGTGTTTAGGTTTAGTAATTAGGGTTTACTGATTTGGGCTTATATTTTATGGTTGAGTAAATAGGATTTTGGGTAATTTCCACTAATTCTAAACTTAGGCAATACATACACACATACATATATATTTACACACACATATACACATACATTCGCACGCATATACACACACATACACATGCATATACATACATAGTACACACGTAGATACACAGTACACACACACACACACATACACACACACACACACACACACACATATATATATAGGGGTGGCAATTTTAGAAACGACATGAAAAAACGACACGGAACGACACGAAATTGACCCGAAATTGACACGATATTTCGTGTTCGTGTCGTGTTCGTGTCGTGTTTTTTTTACACGAAGTCGTGTCGTGTCGTGTTCGTGTCTTAATTATGAGTCGTGTCGTGTCGTGTTGTCGTGTTATCGTGTTTTTTAAGCCTAAAATTTAAGAAATTATGGTTGTCGTGTCGTGTCGTGCCGTGTTATTTTTTATTCGTGTCGTGTTCGTGTCAGCTAAAAAAAACACGAATTCGTGTCGTGTCGTGTTCGTGTCCGAAAAAACCTTGTCGTGTCGTGTCGTGTCGGGTCAAAACACGACCCACTGACCCATATTTCCACCCCTATATATATATATATATATAGAGAGAGAGAGAGAGAGAGAGATAGAGAGAGAGATAGAGAGAGAGAGAGAGAGAGAGAGAGAGAGAGAGTGGGAAGCAGACCTTGTAGAGAGAGAGAGAGAGAGGTTATCGGAGAGAAGGTTTAGGGAAGGATTTCGGCCCGATAGAGGGTTTAGAGAGAGAGTGAGTGAAACGACGCTGGGGGTTTGGGGGATTTTAATTAAAGACAATGATCATGTTCCTTAACCGTGACCCCATATCGTAACCAAATAATTTTCCAACATCATCATCATGCGCACGACCTAGTCAAGAACCCAAATCATGATCATGATGATGAGGTGGATAAAATTAATTGGCACGATCCTTGATCGTGACCAATTCAACATGGTCACGGCCCAAAGTCGTAATCCTTATCAACTAAAAATCTTAAATTGGTCATGGACATGGTCAACATCATGTGCTGTGACCACTGTTGGAGGGAATTTTGGCACAATTTTGACACCATAATGGTCACAGTCTTGTCATGGACCATAACCATGACTACTCTGGCCACGGTTCTAGACATGACCAATTCTAGTTTATGTCACGGCGGTGAGTGGTCATGGACCTAGTCACGGGTTCTTAGACTCTAGTCATGGTTTTGGGTCATAACCAGGTGGTCACAGTCAGGGGCCATGACCATTTTCGGTTTGTGGTGTAGTGAGGGGATTAGTAGGACCAATGAGAATTACTAATGTAAAATAGCGGAACGAGGCTTGGAAGATTTATAGATAGTTTATTGTTAAGTTATTGGTTGAGGAATTTTTTTCCCTAGTGTCCTTTTTACTGTGTTGTTTAACTCTTGAGATGGCATGTGTCATATGGTGTAGCTTAAATGTTATCTTTTTAGCTTCTTATGTGGGGCAGTAAAGTTACCAGTTACCAAAAAAAGGAAACAAATACAGGGTTGAGTAGTTCTGGATTGAAGAGTGTGTAGAATGAGTGTGAAGGGGTTATTTTTTTGGTTTATTTTTTTGGGCTTCATGGTTTTTCTTAGAAGTTTTTGGAGAGCTTCTTTGGCTTCGATAGATGTTGGAAGATTATTTTTGATGATTAGTTATAATAGTTGTTTCCCTTTTTTTGGTGACAGTGTTGTTTGAGAGTTGATTTCCTTTTTGTTTTTTTTTCATGGTTTTGTTTCCCATTTGATTAATGTTTATAAAAAAAAGTTTCTTATTTGATTAACACATGTGGGTTGAAGTGTCTTTGAGGAGGATTCTAGAGCCTTTGAGCTTATAGTTTGGGTCCAACATATTTTTGGGCTGGATATCTATCTAGTTTTGATGTTAGGCTTTTGTAGTTTAAGCTTATTGTATTCCTCGGCTTTTATCCCGTTTCCAATATATTTCACATTTCACCAGAATAATAAAAAAATAAAAATAAAGTATTGTTAAGTAGTTGGTCACTTATTTACAATCAACAATAAAAAAACTATTATTTTTATTAGACATTATTAATTTTTGATTTTAGACTTTAATACAAATTAATGAGTTTATTAGACTTTAGTATATTTTTCATCGCTAAATGTCACCGAATATCACTTTTAGTGGAAAAAATCATATTTAGCAACATAAAATGTACCAAGGTGAAAAAAATTAATAAATTTGTATTAAAGTCTAAAATAATAAATCAATAATGTGTTTAAGGTAAAAAACTAAGAAATAACTTTAAACACGTTACGAGTTCATACAGTCTTTAATAAGTTTAAGTGTATTTTTAGTCCCAAACCTGTAGATTTTTTTATCTAACTTTATAACATATTGTTTAGATATTAAGATCTCTCACCTGACAAAATTATGGCATAATGATTAAGCCGTAATTAGGAGTCCATGTTTGAAAGTTAGTTTTTAAAAAAAAAGTAATTTTAAGGAAAAAATATTGAATTGACCTTAAATTTTAGTGATTCGTATCAAATATTGCATATTTCTCCCCTATTTCTTTATGCATTCTAGCGCTTTTACGGTCCTAAATGCCTATATTTATGCCCGCGTGTTCCGTGTGTTACCTCCCTGTTTTGAGTGAATTCGCTTTTACGGTCCTAAATGCCTATATTTATGCCCGCATGTTCCGTGTGTTACCTCCCTGTTTTAAGTGAATTCGCTTGATGAGTGTAATGCCCGCGAGGATTGAATATATGCTTGATTTAACGTTTATCCGATTTATTCAATTTTTTGCCAAATCACACTTTGCATGTGCTCGCTCCCCTCCCACATTTTAAGGTTTCAATTCTATGAAGTGCATTCTATAATGTTAATGATTCGGACTTTTGTTTGAATTCGTTCAATGTGCTAATAATGCGTATGAAATCCTGTTCGCCATTGTTGAGCTTGTCGCATGTTGGGTTGGGCATATTTTGAGGAAACCATGTGATGTTTGTGGGTAACATCCCTGAAAACCCTCACGAAACGACACTCGTCCACTAGGGTGACCTAGGGGTTTAACGGCTTATTGCATATGCTAAATGAAATCGTGCTCCCTACGAAAGTGGCATTTATATTTTGATACATATATACGTCTTGTACCTCCCTCTGTGGTCTGGTTATGTTTGTTTCATTACTAGGGACTAGCAATGTTTAAGTTAGGGGGTGTGATTCGTATCAAATATTGCATATTTCTCCCCTATTTCTTTATGCATTCTAGTGCTTTGATGATCCTAAATGCCTATATTTATGCTCATTAACCAGACAACCTTAGATTTGGATAGATACATGTTTTGCATGGGTTAATTGTGCTTTTGTAGGTATTGGAACACTAAAAGTGAGGATCCGTTGCATTTCGGAGAAGTTCCATCGTCGGATGCTACTTCAAGGGCATTTTAGTCAACTCACATTTCTTATTCGTCTCATCGAAATTTCACGGATGCATAGTTCATTGAGTTAGCATCGCGTGGCCGTAAACGGTGTGTCGTTTGGAGTTCGGACAAAGAAGCTATGCCCGTTTCCTTAATGGACCTTTTCCCCCTCTTCATGGACCAAAGAAGGCCTGAAAACAGAGTACCGGTCGATCGCACCCAGGGGGCCGGTCGACCGCGGTTTCACATTTTGTCGTGGGAAGGAGACAGTGCACTTATATAAGAAGGACCGATCGACCGGTCGCAGGGACGCGGTCGACCGGTGATGCCAGATATTTTGTGCTCCTTCCTCTTTCTTTCCTTTTTCCTTTACTTTTTCCCACTTATTATAAATATCCATTTTTGTTGTAATATCAGGGAATTAAGTAGTTAGAATAGATTTTAGAGATAGTAGCTTAGGGTTTGAGGATTTTTGGTTAGTTCTTCTTCATTTCCTCTTGGATTGACACACTTTTGGGTATGTAAGTTGACTATTCATTCACCCTCTCCATTAATATAGTTTGTATTTCTTCCTTCCTTTCTTTCTAGTTAATTTACATGCTTTGTTAAATAGATTTACATGCTTTGAATTATTTCTTTCTAGTGTAGATTTATCGCCTTTATTAACTGCATTTATTTATCGCATTTTATGATACTTTCTAGGTAATTTAAATTAGGTTGTGTTTGAATTGAACTCATTCGGGTTAACGCATTGTTTTGCTTGGTGATAGTGTTTACAGGTCTATTTCGGGTGCGTTGTCCTAGTTATTACGCCTAGGATATTTGACCGGGCATATCATGTATATCCCGTGCTTATGACCTTTCACGCGTAATTTTCGGGATATTTGTTGACGCCAAAATCTTATAAGGCTTTTATGCGGATTTAGGGGCGTGACAACCCTTGATTCAATTAACCGTCGAAACGAGACTCATTTGTAATAACTCGTCGACCCATGTAACCATTTTATACAAATTAACGCGGGTGAGGTATATTCGACACAACCTATAGTTTTTACTCGCTTTCATTAGTCTAGCTTTATTTTTCCTTTGCCTAGATTAATATTTCCCTTTTATGCATCTTTTCCTTTTTAGTTTGTAATTCACCTTTTGCACTTTAATTTCGGAGCACTAAATCACTTGAATTTTAGCAACTCGTCCCTGTGGATTTTTGATACCCGACTTACCGCCGTGCTTGCCCCGCAAGTGTAGTAGTAATTTAGGTTTGATTGTATAGTCGCGACGAGACAGAAAATAATGACTGTGCACTTTGCAAGCGCACACTTCTCGCACCCTATCAAAATGGCGCCGTTATCGGGGATGAGTTTGTTTTAGACTTTATTTGATTTAGTATTTCTTAGTATTTTCTTTGTATTTGTATTATTTGCTAACCTTTTTGCAGGACTTCCACGTTTGAGCACACTTAGAAACGCTCGAATTTTTCCCGCGCGCTCTTACTTTGTGGAATTTGCCATCTTGCGCCATTTTTGGGGTAAGCATATCTTATTCCAATTCTTTCGGTAATCCTTGTTATAATTCTCAAAATTCTCGCAAACCTATGACTTTCGGTGAATACTTAGAATCCCAAAGTATAACAAATTCAAATTTGACTTTGGGCGAGTATAACGAAAGTCAAAATTTAGGTTATTGGAATTTTGATGATAATGACAATGATTTTGGGGCTTTACCTCCTTATAATAGGAATTTTGAAACGAATTGTAATAGTTTTCAAAATCCCTATAATAATGAGGTTTCGTTTAAGTCCGATGGTAATTTTCAAAGTTCCCATTTTCATGCATCCGCACCTCGACCCATGACATTCGGGGAGGGCTTGCGTATGAATGAGAATGAGAAAATTGAAAATCATTATCGGGAAGAAAATCGTTCGTGCGACCATGACTTGGATTTATTATTTGAGTCCGACGATGATTTTGCTTCCAAGACTTTCGAAGTCGAGGAATGTTTTGAACCAAATGAGGTACTTGTGACTACTTTGGAACAAACCATTCTAGATTTTGCCCATCGCGTAATAGATATTGAAAGTGAGGATGAAAACGACGTAATATCTATTTGCAATGAAGTGATTTCTTCTTTGGACCCCAAAGAAGAACATTTCATTGAAAATGATTTTATTTCTTTTGAAATTCAAACTTCATGTGATGATTATTCATCTCATGAGTTTGAATTTCTTTCATCCCCATTTTCATTCTCTATTATCACACCTCACAAGTACCTGATGATTCGGTTTCAAACTTTAATGTTTTAAACCTTTTCGCCGATGAAGAGTACTTGCTCGAGTCGCCTTCCACAATCGTATCTTTGCCTTTGTGTGCGCCACCTCCCATTCCAATTTTAAAATCATTGGGAGGATATTCGGCTTTTCTTGGTCCCCACTTATTTTTATCACCCGTTCAATCCAAACCCCCCATCGTGCCTCCAAAAATTTTAATTGGCGATGGTTCATTTCTTCCGCCTTACACATGCCTTCCGTTGTTCAAACGAAATTCATATTTTTCGGAGGGCATGCTTGTGAGTGAGGGTACACCGGTTATCCTCCAAAGTCAAATCATTCTTATGGTGGACCCTCAGCTATTTAGACTTCTAGTGTACAGTTAGTGTGAAGCCTAAATAGTAGGTTGTATATAGTTAGCTCTTTATTTTTTCTTTCCTTTTTAATTTATTCTAGTGTAATTAGTAAACTTTTCATTATTTGTTTTTGCTATGCTCGGTACTAACTTGTTTTGTAGATTCTTTGGACTTGTTCTTATGGGGATCGCTTCACTTTTGGGTAATATAGCTCTTTTCCTCTCTTTAACTTGGTTCTTAATTCACATTGAGGACAATGTCAAGTTTTAAGTTGGGGGGGGGGGGGGGGGGATATTCTATCCATTCCTTTATTTAGTCCATATTTTTTCTCACATGTTAGTTACTTAGTATGCTTTTCTTAGAAAAATTAAAAAATTTCAAAAAGATTTTCTTTCTTTTTTCTCCTTTTTTGGGCATTTTTGCCTTTGTTTTCGATGATAAATTTCAATAATTGACCGATCCAATAGACAACCCAATGATGCATGTTCCCAATTTTAGAAGTTATTATACTTTAGTCCTCAATCATTGATATTATGAATAACTTCATGAATTAAACTTTAATCCCATGAGCGCATGCACTTTTATTGCTCTATTGATTTGGTTTAAGATTTTTATAACTCGATAATCTTTTGTTGCATTGTATATACTTACACTGAGTAAGCTTTGTACCTTTCGTCGTTTGTGAGTGTATACACTATTCTTTTCTCATTGAAAATGTTGAATTCGTCGGTAATCTCTCTATTCTTTCATTTGACCATTCATTAATTGAGTTCATACTTGAAATGTGTTACTTGAGCATGATTTTCATATATTGTTTTGATTCGAGAATTGCATAAACTTTTGGAAATGATCATAGGCATTCTTTGTTATATCACCCATATTAGCCTTGACCTCACCGTTATATGTTTATCCTCATTAACCCCCTTGAGCCTAAATATAGCCTTTCGTTTCATAACCCCATTCCCATAACCAACTCTAAATTGGAGTTTTAAACCATACATACACTTTCCATACCTTTGTTTGGAACGTTACTTGGGATTGAATGTTGTTGTTATGATTTCGGTTGCAATTTAGGCATATGAGAGTATGAAAAGTAAAGAAAAGCAAAAGTGAAAAAGTGATGAAAAAGAAAAAGCAAAAAGCAAAAGAAAAATAAAAGAGAAAATGAGAAAAAGATGAAAAGAAAAAGAAAGAGAAAGTTGTATATTTTGTATATAGTTCAATATGCTTTGATTACTCTCCCCGATGATATATCTAATGCCGTTTTGGAATCCTTTTTTTTTCCAATTTTGTTATTGCCCGCATTTTCTCGAGTTTTCATTCCGAACACTTTGAATCCGTACATACATGTCCTTCATTTCATACCCTACCCTAGCCTACATTACAACCCTAGTAAAGTCCTATGTGATCTTAGGTTGTTGTAATTTAAAAGTTTAAATAGTTTTGATAATCTGTGAAAATTCATTTTGCCTATTTTAGTGTGCGGTATCTTTCATTGAGATTACAATTTTTCACTTTATATATAGCGTTCTTCATTTGTGACATGTGTGCGGCCTAATTCACATTTACATTTACTCTTTATTGCCGTATGTTCCGTGTGTTACCTCCCTGTTTCGAGTGAATTCTCTTGATGAGTGTAATGCCCGTGAGGATTGAATATATGCTTGCTTTAATGTTTATTCGATTTATTTAAGTTTTTTTCCAAATCACACTTTGCATGTGCTCGCTCTCGTCCCACATTTTAAGGTTTTAATTATATGAGGTGCATTCTATAATGTTAATGATTCGGACTTTTGTTTGAATTCGTTCAATGTGCTAATAATGCGTATGAAATCTTGTTCACCATTGTTGGGATTGTCGCATGTTGGGTTGGGCATATTTTGAGGAAACCATGTGATGTTTGTGGGTACAATCCCTAAAAACCCTCACGAGATGACACTCGTCCACTAGGGTGACCTAGGGGTTTAACTGCTTATTGCATATGCTAAATGCAATCGTGCTCCCTATGAAAGTGGCATTTATATTTCGATGGATAGATACGTCTTGTACCGCTCTCTGTGGTCTGGTTTTGTTTGTTTTATTACTAGGGACTAGCAATGTTTAAGTTAGGGGGTGTGATTCGTATCAAATATTGCATATTTCTCCCCTATTTCTTTATGCATTCTAGCATTTTTACAGTCCTAAATACCTCTATTTATGCTCATTAACCAGACAACCTTGGATTTGGATAGATACATGTTTTGCAGGGGTTAATTGTGCTTTTGTAGGTATTGGAATGCTCAAAGTGAGGATCCATTGCATTTCAGAGAAGTTCTGTCATCGGACGCTACTTCAAGGGCATTTTAGTGAACTCACATTTCTTATCTGGCACATGCAAATTCCACGGATGTGTAGTTTATGGAGTTGGCATCGCATAGCCGCAAATGGTGCGTCGTTTGGAGTCCGGACGAAGAACCTATGCCCGTTTTCGTAATGGACCTTTTCCCCCTCTTCATGTACCAAAGGAGGCCTGAAAATAGAGTACCGGTCGACCGCGCCCAGGGGGCCAATCGACCGTGGTTTCACATTTTTCCATGGGAAGGAGACATTGCACTTATATAAGAAGGACCGGTCAACCGGTCGCAGGGGCGCGGTCGACCGGTGATGCCAGATATTTTGTGCTCCTTCCTCTTTCTTTCCTTTTTCCTTTACTTTTTCCCACTTACTATAAATACCCATTTTTATTGTAATATCAGGGAATTAAGTAGTTAGAATAGATTTTAGAGAGAGTAGATTATGGTTTGAGGGTTTTTGGTTTGTTCTTCTTCATTTCCTCTTGGATTGACACACTTTTGGGTATGTAAGTGGACTATTCATTCACCCTCTTCATTAATATAGTTTGTATTTCTTCCTTTCTTGCTTTCTAGTTAATTTACATGCTTTGTTAAATAGGTTTACATGCTTTGATTTATTTCTTTCTAGTGAAGATTTATCGCGTTTATTTACTGCGTTTATTTACCGCGTTTTTACGATGCTTTCTAGGTAATTTAAATTAGGTTGTGTTTGAATTGAACTCATTCGGGTTAACGCGTTGCTTTTCTTGGTGATAGTGTTTACGGGTCTATTTCGGGTGCGTTGTCCTAGTTATTACGCCTAGGAGATTTGACGGGGCATATCATGTATGTCCCGTGCATACGACCTTTCGCGCGTAATTTCTCGGATATTTGTTGACGCCAAAATTTTATTAGGCTTTTATGCAGATTTAGGGGCGTGACAACCCTTGATTCAATTAACCGTCGAAACGAGACTCATTTGTAATAACTCGTCGACCCATGTAACCATTTTATACAAATTAACGCGGGTGAGGGATATTCGACGCAACCTATAGGTTTTACTCACTTTCATTAGTCTAGCTTTATTTTTCCTTTGCCTAAATTAATATTTCCCTTTTATGCATCTTTTCCTTTTTAGTTTGTAATCCACCTTTTGCACTTTTATTTCGGAGCACTAAATCACTTGAATTCTAGCAACTCGTCCCTGTGGATTTTCGATACCCGACTTACCAATGTGCTTACCCCGCAAGTGTAGTAGTAATTTAGTTTTGTTTGTATAGTCACGGCGAGACAGAAAACAATGACTGTGCACTTTACACGCGCACAATTCTCGCGCCGTATCAAAATTTCGCCTCTTTTAGTGTGCGGTATCTTTCATTGAGATTACAGTTTTTCACATTATATCTAGCGTTCTTCATTTGTGACATGTGTGCGGCCTAGTTTCCATTTGCATTTACTCTTTATGCCCGCATGTTCCATGTGTTACCTCCCTGTTTTGAGTGAATTCGCTTGATGAGTGTAATGCCCGTGAGGATTCAATATATGCTTTCTTTAATGTTTATCCGATTTATTTAAGTTTTTTGCCAAATCACACTTTGCATGTGCTCGCTCCCCTCCCACATTTTATGGTTTCAATTCTATGAGGTGCATTCTATAATGTTAATGATTCGGACTTTCGTTTGAATTCGTTCAATGTGCTAATAATGCGTATGAAATCCTGTCCGTCATTGTTGGGCTTGTCGAATGTTGGGTTGGGCATATTTTGAGGAAACCATATGATGTTTGTGGGTAACATCCCTGAAAACCCTCACGAGATGACACTTGTCCACTAGGGTGACCTAGGGGTTTAACGGCTTATTGCATAGGCTAAATGCAATCGTGCTCCCTTCGAAAGTGGCATTTATATTTCTATGCATATATACGTCCTATACTGCCCTCTGTGGTCTGGTTTTGTTTGTTTCATTACTAAGGACTAGCAATGTTTAAGTTAGGGGGTGTGATTCATATCAAATATTGCATATTTCTCCCCTATTTCTTTTTGCATTCTAGCGCTTTTACGGTCCTAAATGCCTATATTTATGCTCATTAACCAGACGACCTTGGATTTGGATAGATACATGTTTTGCAGGGTTAATTATGCTTTTGTAGGTATTGGAACACTAAAAGTGAGGATCTGCTACTTCAAGGGAACTTTAGTCAACTCATATTTCTTATCCTGCTTATGTAAATTCCACGGATGTGTAGTTCGTTGAGTTAGCATCGCATGGCCGCAAACGGTGTGTCGTTTGGAGCTCGGACGAAGAAGCTATGCCTGTTTCCGTAATGGACCTTTTCCACTCTTCATGGACCAAAGGAGGCCTGAAAACAGAGTACCGGTCGACCACGTCCAGGGGGCCGGTCGACCGCGGTTTCACATTTTTCCATGGGAAGGAGACAGTGAACTTATATAAGAAGGACCGGTCGACCGGTCGCAGGGGCGCGGTCGACCGGTGATGCCAGATATTTTGTGCTCCTTCCTTTTTCTTTCCTTTTTCCCTTACTTTTTCCCACTTACTATAAATACCCATTTTTGTTGTAATATCAGGGAATTAAGTAGTTAGAATAGATTTTAGAGAGAGTAGCTTACGGTTTGAGGGTTTTTGGTTAGCTATTCTTCATTTTCTCTTGGATTGATACACTTTTGGGTATGTAAGTTGACTATTCATTCACCCTCTCCATTAATATAGTTTGTATTTCTTCCTTTCTTGCTTTCTAGTTAATCTACATGCTTTGTTAAATAGGTTTACATGCTTTGATTTATTTCTTTCTAGTGGAGATTAATCGCGTTTATTTACTGCGTTTAATTATCGCGTTTTTACGATGCTTTCTAGGTAATATAAATTAGGTTGTGTTTGAATTGAACTCATTCGGGTTAACGCGTTGCTTTGCTTGGTGATAGTATTTACGGGTCTATTTCGGGTGCGTTGTCCTTGTTATTACGCCTAGGAGATTTGACGGGGAATATCATGTATGTACCATGCTTACAACCTTTCGCGCGTAATTTTCGGGATATTTGTTGACGCCAAAATCTTATTAGTCTTTTATGCAGATTTAGGGGCGTGACAACCCTTGATTTAATTAACCGTCGAAACGAGACTCATTTGTAATAACTCGTCGACCCATGTAACCATTTTATACAAATTAATGCGGGTGAGGGATATTCGACGCAACCTATAGTTTTTACTCGCTTTCATTAGTCTAGCTTTATTTTTCCTTTGCCTAGATTAATATTTCTCTTTTATGCATCTCTTCCTTTTCAGTTTGTAATTCACCTTTTGCACTTTTATTTCGGAGCACTAAATCACTTGAATTCTAGCAACTCGTCCCTGTAGATTTTTGATACCTGACTTACCGATGTGCTTGCCCCGCAAGTGTAGTAGTAATTTAGGTTTGTTTGTATAGTCGCGGCGAGACAGAAAACAACGACTGTGCACTTTACACGCGCACACATCTCGCGACCTATCATTTAGGATCATTTTTAATTTTAGACCTAATGTTTTAAAAGTTGCAATGTCAACCCAGAAATTTGAAAATTAGTGCAATCAAACCCACCATCACATTTTCATTAACAACATTAACGAAAATATTGAGGTTAATTGATACCTGGTTCCCAAATTAATATATTCAAAATTCCCATAAAAAATAACAATTACCACAACCCACTTTGCCCAAATTTTCAAAGAATTAATCAATTGAGATTTAAACAGAGAAAAACCCTATATCAATGTACCTAATATTTTCCAAAGATCCATATGATCCGGATCAATGTTTATAGATATGTATGTGTCTCTATGTGAAAACATTACTCAAACTATACATGAATCTCTCAAACATTTTTTCATCAAGTAAAAGTGTGGTATGTGTGAAAAAAAGTAAAAGAAAAAAACCTATTGAATCTCCCAAATATAAAAAATAAAATAAAAAATTATGGTTTATCCACACATATAAACCATGTATAAACAAATCTAAATAAAACAAAACACCAATCTGGAAAAAAATCTTAGAGATGAACAACTTAGATCCTATAAATTTTTTGTTGCGATTTGTCGTGGCATTGAACTGCTCTCCATAGTTGTAGCTACCATTTGAACGAGGGGGGGATTTCCCTAACCCTTAATAATTTAACATCTATTATTGGAAAACTATAATTAGGTATCATTATTTGTCATAAAAATAATGTTCTACCTAGGGGTGGTTATGTTGGGGATCGATATGCATGAAATAAAAAGTTTCAGCCATGTACCTTCGATTAATCAAACATTAGAAAACACAAAAATGAACAACTGGGCGTGAAGAACAAACCTAGGGTTTAAAACACAACGCCTTTGTGGATCCTGTTGTGATTCGACGTGGAGAATGGTTTTTGTTGATGATGAAGGGATGCCTTCTTTTGAATCTTTGAAATCTTGCTTAACCTTATGAAAATCTTGGATCTTCTAGAGTATGATCCTCTTCAAAGCTAGGTAGGGGTGTGAGAATCCTTTGAGATGAAAAATACTCCTTATGAGTGAGATATAGTGGTCTCCTTCTACGCCTCTTCACAAAACATGAATATCTTTTTTCTCTCACCCCAATCAAACCCTAATCCTTATGTGTTATCATAAAAACCCCTTCCAGCACTTTTATATACAAGTGTGCCCATCAGGGTCGAATTTCTCCAGCACGGGTCGACCCCAAAATCGGGAAGGGGGGAGAACCTTGGATAAGTCTCCTTCTTTTCCTCGTCATGCATGTGTGGGTGATTCGAAGATATGGGGGTCCTCTTTTTGCCACTAGTGCTAGATTCTTCGTACGTGACTTGGATATAAAATCGATCGTCGTCAAAAGGGGATAACACGAAGGAATGGAGTCGCCAACCTATTTTACTCAAGGTCACACTAATGCATACAAAACCAAGTGAATCGAGGGTCTGGGGTCTAAGTTACGGAATGGAAATGTGTTAAGTACCCATTCCCCCCTTTCGGTCCCTCATGGGCTTTGTTAATATTCTCCTTTTCTCTTAAGTGTGATGTGTTTAATGTAAATAATGGGAGAAAGGGATCATCCAACTAACGTAATGGGAAAGACGAAGTGGCATCGTCGGGAGGAGTGTACTCAAAAATAATAAAATCATATGATGTGAATGTTCTCCGAATCACGAGTCACTATGGAAAAGAGAATATGAGTGTCCGACGAGACACAAATATAGAGGAGTTTATGAATCACAAAAATAGATACAATATAGTATAAAAGCATGAAATGGAAAGAGAGGACTCGAATCCCAGTATTAGCCCAAAACGCCTACGTAGCCCAAAGGGCATCAAAGTCCATTTAGTTCGACATATCATAGGGGTGGGGTTTCACTCTTAAACCCAAATTTAAGACTCCTCCTTGAGTGTTTTTGAAGAAAGTGTGCCCAAGTGTAAAAGTGTGAGAGACTGAGGAAGTCTTACTTTTGGAATTTACAAGTAAATCCTCTATTTTTGTCTATTGGATTTTATAAAAATAGGTTATGTGAATACTAATAATAAAAATGGATATTGGTTTATATGAAATAATAAAGTGAGATAAAAAGATATCCCAAAATGGGAATAAAATGAGTAAATAATGCTAAATGAATAAACCAGAAAAGAATAGGGAGCGACTTGCTAAAAGACTTTTGCTACTGAATTTGGAAGGTATATAGGCTAATTTTACGGTGGTATGAGGGTGGTAAAGTAGGGTCAGTTCAATGCCTAAAGGTGGTAGGAATGTGAGGTAAAATAAATGGTGAGAATGTTGGAAAATATGATTTTTTGGGAATGTTAGCATTCTGATTTCAAGATAATGTTTTCTGATTGCTGAAAGGGACCCCCTAGGAGTAAGGTCATGGGCTCCTTAAATAGTTCCATTTGGGGTTGGGTTGCCGATCATAATGGCCCCTGGCCTTCCTATCGGAACAATGCCTGCCTTGGTTGTAAGAAAAGTACACCCTACCAATAGGCAGAGGTTCTGGGTGCTATAGGCAGTCTGTAACGGACTTTTTTAGAAAAATGGGAATAAAGTATAAATAGTAAGTCTGAATCATGAACGACTGGGACCATTGGAAAGGGAATTTTTATCCCTTCAATAATCCATTGAGTCACTCTCGAGTTCGAAAGTTGACCGAAGTCAATGAGGGATCGAAAGTGCCTGATGGTCTCTAGATGGGGGGTTTCAGAGTAATACAGATCATTCGTGAGAATCATGAGTCTAATTAGCACACAAAATGGACCATTGTAAAGGTAAATCAGGGACCTATGAGATTTCATTGAGCTTCACTCGGATTGGAGAGTTAACCAAGGTCAAACAGGTCCCGAAAGCCCCCGGTGGCCTTTTGGAGTAAAAAGGATCGTTCGTTCACACCGTGAGGTTGATTCATGCATGATACAAACCGTTGGAGAGGGTATTCAGAGCCCTTCATGGTTTTATTGAGCTTCACTCAGGTTGGAGAGTTCACCGGAGTCAAACGGGGCCTAGAGCGCCAGGTGTCGTCCAAATTAGTTCTCGACGTAAAAAGTATCATTCGTGCGAACTGTGAGGTGGATTCATGCATGGTATGAACCGTTAGAGAGGGGATTTAGATCCCTTCAAGGTTTAATTGATCTTTATTCAGTTTGGAGAGTTGATTGGTGTCAAATGGGGCTTAGGATCACGCGGTGGCCTCTAGATTAGTTTTTGGAGTAAAAGGGATCGTTCGTGCAAATTATAAGCCCGATTTGCGCACGATACAGATCGTTAGAAAGGGGATTTAGAGCCATTTAAGGTTTTGTTGAGATTTTCTCTGGTTAAAGAGTTGACCGAAGTCAAATAGGGATAAAAAGGCCCCAGTGGCCCCTAGATGGTACTCAGAGTAGGATCTAGGGTTTACGGAGGGAGAACGAGTGTTAGGGACCAAAGAAGGTACTTAGGGGGTACTAGCGTTGGGTGTCTACAGACCCCCTAGACGGGTAATCTTGGAATAAGAGGTGGTCATCGAAATATAGACACATCATCAATGTTGGAAAAGAGGATTGAGGTCAATTCTCTGAACCTAGGTGATAAAAGTGATCCATTTCGGGGGTCGAGGTCGATTCTACGGACCTAAAGATTGAAATTACCAATTTAGTGGGTTGGATTAAAGTGACCGATTTAGAGGGTTGATGTTGATTTTACAAACCTAAGGATTGGGATGACCAATTTATCAGTTTGAAGTGAACGATTTAGAGGGTCGAGCTCGATTCTGAGGACCTAAAGAGTGGGATGACCAATTCAGCGGGTCGATCTGCGACCTAATTAGTGAGATGACCAATTCAGTGAGTCAGATTGAAGTGATCAATTCAATGGGTCGAGGTCGATTCTGCGGACCTAAGATTGAGATGATTGATTGATTTGGTCGACCTAGAATTGAGGTGATCAATTCAGTGGGTCGACGTGGATTCTGCGAACTTAAGATTGAGGTGATTGATTCAACGGGTTGAGGTCCATTTTGAGGACCTAAAGAGTGAGATGATCGATTCAGTAGGATGAGGTCAATTTTGAGGACCTAAATAGTGAGATAACCCATTCAGAGGGTCGAGGTTGATTCTGAGGTCGTAAAGAGTAAGATTACCAATTTAGCGGGTAGAGGTCGATTTTGAGGACCTAAAGAGTATGATAACTAATTCAGTGGGTCGAGGTAGATTATGATGACCTAAAGAGTGACATGACCGATTCAGCAGGTTGAGGTCGATTATGAAGACTTAAAAAGTGAGGTCACCAATTCAGGGGGTCCTCAATTCTGAGGCCCTAAAGATTGAGATGATCAATTCAGCGGGTCTAGTTTGATTATATAGATCTAAAGAGTGAGATGACTAATTCAGTGAATTGAGGTCTATTCTGTGGACCTAAGGATGTTGTTTACAAGAAGTTTTTTGGATTGTGGCTCCCTTAGGAAAACCGTAGAGTATTTTGGTGTTGGCGCACCTTGGATTGTTGGTTTCACTAGGGAGTATGTTGAAGAATAGACTGAGTGCTTATGATCCTTCTGGTGATTCATGAGGTCTTGTAACTGGTTTGGTGCTTCACCATGGTTTTTTCTTGGAGAAATGATGTTCTTGACTTCGCAGGGATTTTTTGAAAATTTTTACGAATATTTCAGATAATTTTCAGATTTTTTTAGAATTTCTGCAATGAAATTTTGAGGGGACTGCCGATAGATAGTTCTGGGGAGGTACCTATTTGCACAAGGCACGAAATCTTAAGATTCTTGAGGAAAGGGAAAGGTCACTACTATAGGTAGGACCAGAGGACTGTCGATCGGCATACCCCTTAGCCTCTTTTAAAAAAGAGGACGACCCTCTTCATTTTTCCACGCCTTCAAGTGATTAAATCCCTATATTTTTCTCTCTAAAAGTCATTTTTGAGTATTTTTCCTTTACAAGATATCAATGACGATTATTTTTGGCAACAACAATAATGATCTAGTGATTGCTGATGATTAAGAGGGCTTAGAATGATGGGTTGCAGTGTCACTGGCGTTAGGCAACGAGAATGCGTATGATAACTTTGAGTCGATGGATGATAAGAGGAATCTGTTGCGGGAGCCTACGCATCACCGTTCTGCGAGGGTGAAGAACCCTAATGGATTTGTGAGTGTTTTGTCTTTTGGTTTTCCACATGTTTCTTTTCTTTTTTATTTTTGGGATAATAAAGGGTTGTCTTTTTTTTGCGCAGGTTGGCATAGCCTCTTCGAGCATTCGATCTTAGGGAATAACTGGGATGAAGGAGGTTTGGAACCGTCTTCTTGAGGAGGTACGATGGATAGTGGGGTCTACAAGGCTTAGCACACTGGCGAGGGAGTTAGATGAGACATCGTGATCTACAACGGTGTTATGTGCACTAGGTGGGAGTTGGTGGGACACAACTCATAAATTTTACTTTGGAGTTGGGGAGATGATGATTACTCCCTTGGATGTTCCGAAATTGACAGGACTAGAATGTGAATGTCAGCAGATCGTGGTGGACCAAACTCTATGGGTTACAAAGGTGGCGGTGTGGGATGCCTTTAGGGGATATAATAAAAATCGTGCTTAGGATTCTGTCTGGATATTTGTGTTGAAGGAGACTCTATTACTAGGTATATTTATGAGAATGATGGGCGACAAATGATATAGGCAACCTGTTTATTCATTTTGCTTATATTAGGGGGATTCGTGGTGACGACGAGCGACGACGTCATCCATCTGTGGGTTTTACCATTTTTAGGATCATTTTAGACATATATCTATGACTGGGGGAGATTTACCTTGGAGTCCCTTTATGCTTCCTTGGATGCTTTCAGTCAGTGCTACCGATAGATGTTTACAGGACCCACGTATCTTTTGGAGGTAATCTTTAGGTTTATTTCCCCTTGTTGTCTTTTTTGCTTGCTTTCTTCTTTTGGCTCTTAGCGTTGCCTTTTATAAACATGGTTTTATAAAGTGATATGGCACAATGTGGGATTTATGTCTTTGAAGCAAGCGACCTGGGAGACTTCTGCATGATGTATAAACGGAGGAAGTCGAACAAGCATTTAAACCAATCCCTTTCTTTGAAGGATGTGTGAGCGGCGATGAATGCCTTTATGAGCAACCAATTTGTGCTTCTAATCATTGTCACTTTATGAGTTTTTAGAAATTCTTCTATTGGGTGGATTATTGACTCTTTGTTGGGGAAACATGTGACCTTCTATCCCTATAGTCTATCTTCGAGGGCCACATGGGCTACAAGCATACATGCACGGATGATGCGATTGTTGGCACATGAGTCTGGGTACGTCTGGTACCTTGGGAGAGGGTGGTACTACATATCATCGATGGAGAGGTGGAGGTCCCACCATCAGTGCCCCTGAGTACATGAGGTAGGCAAGAAAGATGACTGACGAGGCTAGGGCAATGGAGATGGAAGGCGATCCCTATACACATTATACCGATATAATGGAGGGCTATGACTATCTAGATTTATAACCAGTTAGTTGATACCATCGTGCATATATGATATGGAGAATATGCCTCCAACTACGACTTGATCGGGGGGAGGTACCAACGTATCGATGATGTTGACCACCCACCTACGAAGAGTTCTCTGCAATGCTAGGCATCAGCCCTAGTGTAGTGGCAGTTATGCTGGATTTATCACGTTCTCCCTGAGTATTTTTTACGGAGTTGCTTCACATCTACCCTTCGGTTACTCGGTTACTCGGTCATTGGTTCATGATAGAATCATTGTTCTCCTAGAAGGTATAGATTTTGTGTGATGAAGGTAGTTTACTAACAATAGCTTTGTCGACGTTGTGGCCCTGGGTTTTACTATAAGGCTTTTATTGGTGATGGGCGATCTGACGATCGACCCTCAGTTGGCTATGATAGAGTTGTGGTTATCCTACTAGTATAGTACTCCTGCAGTGGTATTAGAGGATACTCTGAATGACCTATATTCTTAGAAGGATGGTCAGGCCGATATTCTGTGAGGGAGCCCTGTCATGCTATTCATGTGGCTTTTTGAGAGACTGCGCCAGGCGGACCCTCCTGAGTATCCTCTGTCGAATGTTCCTAATGCCTTCGCTGGTCTGTATTATGGAGGGGTACATGTAACCCATGTTGCAGTTGGGGGAATACCGATATGTGCGATTGATTTGTCTTCACCAGACTTCCTTCTACTTTCCCTGGAGGATTCTACGCCAAGTATGATGGGATAAGATTGTGCCTCTCCTCATAACCAATGTATTTTTTATGGAGGATTTGGCTGAGTCCTTAAGGATGATACTGGGACCTCTATGGAAGTGCCGTCGGCCATCTACCCATCTATCACAATCTGTTGGAGAGGCTGTATTTATATTCGGGGATTATTTGAAGTGGTTATAGAAATGGGTGGTTGGGAATATTTTGGTGGAGGAGACTATAAAAAGATTGCTTGCCATGTTCGACACCTTGGAAGAAGGTGGCGTGGTTTTCTCAAAGCTTATTAAGGCTTAACGTCACATCGAGAGCATCCATAATAATAATAAGGAGTGGTATACCTGGGGACTCTAAGGGTAGGTAATGATGATGAGGTAGGCCCCTCTGGTAGTTGAGGACAAGGTTTTGAGGAACGGGTGTAGGTTTGTAATTATGGAAATTTATTATTTGTTATGGGTAGGTGTTTTGTTTTTGGGTAGGTGTTTGGTAACTTTTTGGATCTTTTATGAAGCTAGATTAATGGAAGGGATTTTTATGTTGTATGAGGGTTAGGAAGGGAGTGGTTTGTTTGACTCCCGTCGTTGATACTTTATGTAATATCCATATTCCTGATTAATAAAAGAGAAGTGATTTTAACATATTTTATTGTGTATTTTGATGAATTTTGTATTTGAACTGTCTATACCAATCACTAGGGAATACATAATACTTTTGTTCGTTTAAATGATGAGAGAGATTGTCGTTCTTGTGGGAAGAAAATAATAGCATTTTTGTGAGAAAGAAAGTACCATGCCCATGAGTGTTTTATGGGATGCCTAAGTAACATCTGTGGGTTTTGAAAGTTTGTGAACTTCATTCAAAAGGGGTGAATTGAGAGGATCATGTCCCACGTAGTTCTGAGTAGGGGAAATGAAGAGAATTTTTTTAGAATATAAGGGGGATGAGAAGAGTCATAGTGCGATGAGAGTTTAAATTAAGGGTAGAACTTTTTTAGACGGTCCAGGTTGAATTGACATGCCATTTCTTCTCTGTCGAGATATGTGAGCACAGAAGCGCCACCTTACATGATTTTCTTCACAATGTAGGGGCCAATCTAATTAGGTTTGGACTTTCCTATTGGATCCCAAACGGGTTCTATAATTTCTTTGAGGGCAAGATCTCCTTCTTGAACACTGCAAGCCTTAACTTTCCTGTTGAATGATCGCCCGATCAGAATATGGTATCCTTATATATGTTATAGAGATTTTAATCTCTTTTCATAGAGGAGTGAGAGTTTGTTGTAGCGGCTCAAATGCCAGTCTTCCTCACTGACCTTGCTTTAAGCATAACTCGTAGAGAAGGAACTTCTAATTCGATGGGGAGAACCGCCTCCATGCCATATACCAGAGAATAGGGGACAAACCTAATAGGTGTTTTGATGGAGGTGCGGTAGCCCCAGAGGGAATATGGGATCCTATTAGCCCAGCCTCTACAACTTTTATTCATCTTGGTGATGATGGTCTTGAGTCTCTTGTTGACAACTTTGATATCACCGTTGATTTGGGGTCGGTAAGGGGATGGCTTGTGTCTTTGAATTCCACACTCGTCTAAAAATTCTGTGACCTCAGCCTCAAATTAGAGTCCATTATGTGATACCAACTCATGGGGATCTCCATAGCGGAAAATGATATTCTTTCTGATGAACTTTCCCACTTTCCTCTCATTCAGTACCACGTATGACTCGGCTTCAACCCGTTTTATAAAGTAATCAATGGTGAAGAGGATAAATTCGTGCCTATTTGAAGCCTTGGGAGTAACTTTCCTTATGATATCTATGCCACGGGTAGAGAAGGGACAAGGAGAGGTCATGTTGTATAATTCTCGAGGAGGCGAGTATTGAAGATTGGCAAACTGTTGGCATTTGAGTTATCTCCGAACATAAGAAACGCAGTTTTGTTCCATGGTTATCCAGTAGTAACCTTGACGAATGATCTCATCACTAAAGAAGATATTGCCTCCCAATTAGTATATTTCACCTTCCATTACCTCCCCCGCTCGAAGAATAGCCTAGACGACGCACTAGCAACCTTGGCCTCCATTGTTTTCATGCCTGAGGGACTAACAATGGCCCCCTTTCTGGTTCAGAAGAAAGCTGCACCCACCTAACCATATACTTTCTTGTTGGTAGCTCCGTTGAAGAACATCTTCCACCTAAGATCCTCCTGAGAGGTGTAGAGGATGTCTTCGTCTAAAAATTCCAAGACCAAAACTTTGATTCCTTCCATAGGATGATCGGTAAGATAATCGAAGATGTCCCTCCCCTTTATAGCTTTCTGTGTGACCTACACAATGTCGAACTCATCTAGTAACATCAACCAGTGGGCCATTCATCTTAACAGAGGAGATTTCTACATCAGGTATTTTATGTGATCCATTCGGGATACTAGTGTGGCATAGAATGCCAACATGTAGTGTGATAGTTTCTGCGTGACCCATACCAGGGTGACACGTGCCTTTTTTAAAGCAGTGTAGTTGACTTCGTACCCAATCAACTTTTGAGTAGCGTTGCGGATTGCTCCCTCCTTACGAGATTCCTCAATGTATTGGGTCGGCAAAGCCACTAGTATAGTATCAGTGACAATAAAGTATAGGAGGAGGGGGAGACTTGGCTAAGGAGGCATGAGCACCGCAGGTCAAGTGAGGTATCATTTAATCTGATCAAAGTCTTCTTGGTGCACCTCATTCCAAACTATGGGTTGAGTCCTTCTTGAGAAGTTTGAAAATGGGTTCGCAGATAGAGGTCGGTTGGCTTATGAACTTACTGATGTATTCCAGCTTATTCAGGAATCCTTGTACTTCTTTCTCCATCTGGGGTGGTGGCATCTTGAGTATGGCTTTCATTTTGGTGAGGTCTTCTTAAATACTTTTCTCACTGACCATGACTCCAAGTAGTTTTCCTTTAGTGACATCGAAGACACATTTATGTGGGTTGAGACACATCAAGTATTGTCTTAGTCGCTTAAAGAATTTTCTCAGGGCGGGAATGTGAACTTCTCAAGTATTGGACTTGATGATCATGTCGTCTACATATACCTTGACTTCTTTATGGATAAGGTCATGTAGGATGGTTGTGGTAACCCTTTAGTAGGTAGCCTTGACATTCTTGAGACCGAATGGTATGACTGTGTTGCATAAGGTTCCCCATGGGGGTGATGAAGGCGGTCTTTTCCTGGTGGTTAGGATATATTTTAATCTGGTTGTAACCGGAAAAATCATCGACAAATAACTTTATGGTGTGGTTCATTGTGTTGTCTATGATCATTTAAATATTGGGCAGAGGAAATCATTTTTTGGGGATGCCTTCTTTAGATCTTGATAGTTGACGCATATGCAGAACTTTCCTCCCGATTTCGGCACGGGGATAATGTTTGTAAGCCATGTAGGATATTTGACTACGCAAATGAAGCCTACGTTTAACTGTTTCACCACTTGTTCTTTGACTTAGAGGGACTTCTGTTCGGAGCTTCCTCAGTTTCTATTTGAAGAGCTTGCTCTCTGGGAATGTGGGAATCGTGTGCTGAACTATCTCTGGATCAATATTGGGCATGTCTTCATATGACCATGCAAAGGCGTCCATAAACTCTTTTATAATCTCTTTTAATTGTGCCCTCTTATGCTCATTAAAGGTATATACTATCCTAATCTCGTGCATATGGATACTAGAACTGATATTAAAAATAACAGTCTCATCATCATTAGTTTGAATGAGATTATGTTGTTTATTATTTTCCTTGCCGAGATCAGTTAAGAATTGTTCATTTACCAAATCATCATCATTAAACGTTCGATTAGAATCAAGAAAATTAATTTAAGTAACATCAAGACACTCAAAATCCTCTTTTATTTCATTTTTAGGAAATACAATATTGAGAACCTCCTCAAAAGAGGCCTCATTTATAGTGATATCAGAAACATGAGAGACAGTAATAGGTTCAGGGGTCTTTGAAGAGAATAGATACCAAGGTTTAGATTAGCTTGACCATATTGGACTTGAACAACATGCCAGTTAAGAAGACATGCTTCGATAGTGACGATCTTTACGGATGGGTCAGATAGCATGGCCTCTTGGTGAATCATGAAGAGACTTAGCCCCAATGAGAGAAGGTTGAATGACTCCTCGGTGTCTTTATCCTCATGGATTTCAGTGCTTTCTGTGGCTTTTTCTGACAGAGGTTCCACCTCGTGCTTCGGTTCTTCATCCTATGTGTTGTTATCTTTAAAGAAGATATCTATTCTCGACTTGATCTTTTTGTCAGTGGGGTTATACCATAGTTCAGGGAACCCGTAAAAGGGGAAATTCTTGCCTTCTTATTTATCGTTTGAGCTCTAGAAATCATCACCCCAGCCTGTGGCGATAATATCATCATGCCAAGAGTAGTCAGTGCATTCAACCACCTCCGCAACTTCATCATGAAAATCTTCCCACTCAGTGGATAAGTGAAGAAATGAAAGGACAAGCTTCAGGACTATGAGAAACACGAGGATGCTGCATATCTTCCCTTTCTGGAGTAACACATTTGACATGGTCTATATGATGTCATCCAAGCTTAACTCTTTTATGGGAAAAACCCTTTCACCTGATTCCCGAGTCCACTTCTGGGCTTCCATAAATAAGTCGGTGAACCTTTCATAATCGATAGTTATCTCTGCGGGTAATTTTAGCCCAAACTTCCTGATCGAGCGGTAAAAGTGTGTTCGTGTGAGGACACAATCGTTGTGTGTTTCGCTGCCGCGATGCAAAAACCTAAGCTACTACTACACTTGACAAGCAAGCACAGCGGTAAGTCGGGTATCGTAAGAAATCCACAGGGAGTGATTGAATTTTAGATGTTAATTGTTTAATTACTTCAGGAATAAAAGTGCAAAATAAATAAATGAAAATGTGATGGTTGGGAATGGTGGAAAAAGAAAAGAGAAGTTAACGCTAAATTAAAGTAAAACGAGGATCGGGATCGCATCCTACCAAATGGATCGAAACAACTACTAATCAAAGTTAAGGCTCAAAAACAATTTAATCGAGCATTTTCAATTAAGCATAAACATCACACAATAAGGAATTCAATCTAAAGTTGCGAGATTAAACATTTAACGGAAAAATGGTCACACGCGAATTAAATTCGGATTATCGCTATAAACACTAAAGTTGCGTGATAAATAAAGTTAAACGCATAATAATCCAACTTTAATACGCGAGGTTTCAATTAAATGCAATTTTACACAAAACCTAACTTTTGAGGTCCAAACCCGTAAATGGCGGAACACAACCCCGACCCTATTTATCTAAGGGCTAAGCATGAATAAACTAAATAAACTATAAAAACAATAAATAAAGCATGTAAACCTAATTATGAAAGCATGTAAATTAACTACAAAGCAAGAATAAAGGAAATACAACTAATATTAAAGGAGAGGGAAGATGAAAGTACCAATTACAAACCCTAAAGGGTGTCAAACCAAGAGAGGAAGAAGAAGAGCTCTCAAATCCCCAAACCCTAAACTAAACTAACCTAAAATGAATTATTCCTCTTCAAAATGAAGAAAAAGAGTATTTATACAAAACAAATCCCATGGAAAACTTGTAAATGAAAGGGGAGAAAAACAAATATCAGCAGGGCCGAATCGATTCGGCTGGTCCGAATCGATTCGGTAAGGAGGTTCCTCGAGACTGCCAGAGGGGCGAATCGATTCGGGATGTCCGAATCGATTCGGAATGGGGGGCGAATCGATTCGGCAAGGCCGAATGGATTCGAAAACAGAGGAACTGGCATACTGTCTCCAACCGAATCGATTCGCAAGGGGCGAATCGATTCGGACCTACAGGTCTTGAATCTTTCCCCTGTTTTGGTTGAGATGTCTTTCTCTTCCGCTCAAAAGCCCAAAACTTCTTTGTTCGTACTCGGAATCGCGCACCATTTGTGGCCACGCAAAGCTTGTTCAGAGGGTTTCAACTTCCGTGAAGACATTGGGCTAGTTACCCAAATTGTGAAATGATTAAATTGCCCTTGCGCGTGCGATTGTGTACGGAACTTTGCCGGAATGCATCCAACTTCATACTTAGCACCTGTAATCCCTATAAAAGCCCAAATATACCTCATATAGCATATTAAATGGAGGTTGTCTGATTATCAAGCATAAATATAGGAATTAAGGTACCCGAGGAGGCTAATAATGCGTACGTTAATGGGTGAAATACGAAATATTTACGCCGTCACGATGCAAAAACCTAAGCTACTACTACACTTGACAAGCAAGCACAGCGGTAAGTCGGGTATCGTAAGAAATCCACAGGGTGTGATTGAATTTTAGATGTTAATTGTTTAATTACTTCAGGAATAAAAGTGCAAAATAAATAAATGAAAAGGTGATGGTTGGGAATGGTGGAAAAAGAAAAGAGAAGTTAACGCTAAATTAAAGTAAAGCGAGGATCGGGATCGCATCCTACCAAACGGATCGAAACAACTAATAATCAAAGTTAAGGCTAAAAAACAATTTAATCGAGCATTTTCAA
Organism: Sambucus nigra; assembly: GCA_949130495.1. Lineage (NCBI taxonomy): Eukaryota > Viridiplantae > Streptophyta > Magnoliopsida > Dipsacales > Adoxaceae > Sambucus > Sambucus nigra. Next base: position 12,196,037 of record OX422223.1, read on the forward strand.
TTAAGCATAAACATCACACAATAAGGAATTCAATCCAAAGTTGCGAGATTAAACATTTAACGAAAAAATGGTCACACACGAATTAAATTCGGAATATCGCTATAAACTCTAAAGTTGCGTGACAAATAAAGTTAAACGCATAATAATCCAACTTTAATACACGAGGTTTCAATTAAATGCAATTTTACCCAAAACCTAACTTTCGGAGCTCGACGCCCATTAATGGCAGAACACAATCCCGACCCTACTTATCTAAGGGGAAGACATAAGTGAAACTAATTAACAAAGCAATAAACTAATTACAACAAGAAATAAATTAATCTAGGCAAGAAAGTAGAGAAATCATGTAAATAAAAGCATGGAAATTAAGGAATACAACTAATTTAATGTAATTAAAGTTAAGGTACAACTTACAAAACAAAGAGTTCAAGAGAGGAGTAGGATTTAGCTCCCAACTACAAACCCTAAAATCTAAGACAAAATGGAGATATTCCTCTTCAAAGTGAAGAGAAAGTGTATTTATACATAAAAAATCCAATGGAAAACTTGTGAATAAAGAAGAAGAAAAATAAAAATCTGCAGGACCGAATCGATTTGCGGGGTCCGAATCGATTCGCCCCTACAGGTCTGCAATTCTGCACCTTTGTCCTATTTTACGAAAAATGCCTCCATTTCTTCGTTATAGCTCGGAATGAGGCACGGTCAGAGGCTACACGAAGATAACTCAGAGGACTTCAACTTTCGTGAAGACATTGGGCCAGTTACCCAAATTGTGAAGTGATTAAATTTCCCTTGCGCGTGCGATTGTGTACGGAACTTTGCCGGAATGCATCCAACTTCATACTTAGCACCTGTAATCCCTACAAAAGCCCAAATATACCTCATATAGCATATTAAATGGAGGTTGTCTCATTATCGAGCATAAATATAGGAATTAAGGTACCCGAGGGGGCTAATAATGCGTACGTTAACGGGTGAAATACGAAATATTTACGTCGTATCACCTCCTAAGTTGGTTAAAACTTCGAGTAATTCCATGCCTCCCCCTATGATCAGTTTTGGACGAAAATGCAAGCTCGAGTGAGGAATGACAAAGCTTGATCAACGAAGCTCGTGGGATGTAGGAGAAAGATGGGAAAACCTTGAGGGGTTTGAGTGAGATTGTAGATATGCTGGGTGTTTTAAAAAGAACAATTTGGGAAGGGTCCAGATTCTGGTTTGTCTGGCTTGTTACTGATCTTGGCTTTAGGATAGCCATCAAATTTGGTTGAACATTCGAAGTTTGGATTATGTTTTCCATGAATAACTTGCGGAGGTACATCTCAAATTCCGTGGAAGCAACAAAAGCAGTGGTAAAACTTCGGGGTGGTTTGGTGGAAGACCGAAGCCAATAGTGGGTAGGCCAAAATTTGGGTATGCGATCAACCTAATAGGAAAAATGATTTTGGTTTATTTTTTAAGGGATAAAATGGAGTATTTTTGGTATTTTCTTTTGAAAAAAAAGGAAGATATGTTTTTGGTATTTTTGTTTGAAAAGAGGGGAAAGGGAAAATCCACAACATGATAATTATTATTAGGTTCCACTTGTATTATGTTTACCTAAATGCAAGAAAAATGTCGAACAGGACCCGAGCCTGGGGAAAGATAGGGTATAAAAGGCAAGACACGGTTTGACTTGTTTCCAGGTTCACAGATAACCCTAAACCCTATTTTTAAAATGGGTGAAATTGTACAAAAAACTCAGGCGATATAGCGACTCAGAATTTTGCTAGAGTTTCGCTTGATAACTAACAAACTAGCTATGAGTGTCCTAGGGAGGACGCCTATATGAAGTCGATGCTTTCGTGGGTTAGTGGAAAGGTTACCCCCTTTAGCATGATTTCCACGATATACCTCTTGCCTATAAGGGTAATCATTCATTGGTATATGTGGACAAGCCATTTGATATAACTGAGTGTATGTGAACTGCCTCACGATATACCTCGTGGGGTTGGTACGTGTGAGAGGGAATTTGATATACTCGACGTACCTACACGAGTTCCCGACTATATACCTTCCATCATGAGTTCGTTCAAGCGGTACGATGCAGGGGGAACTGTTCGATATACATCGAAGGTATGAGGCCAATGGAAGGTGATAATCATATTTCTTGGGTTAACTGAGCCTCGCAGGACTGGCACTCATCACGAAGTGACCCCCTAATACGAGACAAAATTTTTGTCAATATTGCCATGCTCAAGTGATGTAGTGTGCAAAAGTTCATGAGTTTTGATTAGTATCTTATGGAGATTTTTTTATATTCTAAGTAAAGGGAGTACTGCCACTATGAGGGAAAATATACAAATAGCATAAGATAAGAGGTATAATCATGGAAAGTGAAGCGAAAAGTAAAGCTAGCAAGCATATAAGTGGAGCATGAAGACTATACAAAGCATGGTGATAAAGTGTGAACATGTGAATATACAAGTGAGGAGTATGTGTAAGGTGAAAGAGTGACATGGTAATAGTGAGAGTGAAACAACATGCGAATATATAGAAGTGAAAGTGTGTGCTAGTGAGACTAAGCATGGATAATCTACAAGTGGTGTGTGAAATATGTGTGAGTGAGCATGGAGATATAAAAGTGAGAAAAAAAGAGGGTGTGTTCTTGTGAAGTTAAGAATGGATAATCTACAAGTGGTATGTGAAGCATGTAAGTAAGGGTGAGACTATATACGAGTGTGAGTACGTTAAATGAACATGATGAATATATACAAGTAAGCATTGGGTGAAATATATTGAACATATACATGTCAGTAAAAAGTGAAGTATGTGATAAGAATGTGATATATACATGTGGTAAAAAAAGAGCATGGCAAGGATAATCATCATGATAAGAATGAGATATACAAAATATGTGAGTATGGGAGTAAGGAGAACATACAAATGAAGGCGCATCTACACATATAGAAAAGTAGGAGATCAGAGAAAGAACACCCATCTGAAAATAGAGTTTAGTCCTCCAATTAGATCCCCAACGGAGTTGCCACTATGGCCATTCAGGTTGGATTCCTTCGGCGCGGGCCGACCCTGAAATTAGGACGATAGGGATAACCTTGGAGAAGCCTCCCTCTCTTCCCCGCCATGTGCGTGCGGGTGATTCGAGGATATAGGGGGTTCTCTTTACGCCACTCGCGCTGGAGATAACGCGAAGAAATGGAGTCGTCAACCTAGTTTCCTTAAAATGTGAAAAAGAAAATGTAGCCTCCTTGAGAGAACGGCATCAAGGTCATATTGATGCATACGAAATCAAGTGAATCGAGGGTCCAGGGACTAAGTTATGAAATGGGAAGGTGTTAGGCACCCATTTCTCCCTTTCGGTCTCCCATGGACTATGCTAATATTCTACTTTTATCCAAAGCATTATGTGTGTGTACATATGTGTACTATAAATAACGGGATAAAGGAATCATCTGATTCATGTCATGGGAAAGACGAAGCAGAATCATTCATAGGAATGTACTAGAAAATAACATAAACATATGATGTGAGTTTTCCTCGAATTAGGAGTCGCTATGGAAAAGTGAATGTGCGTGTCGAATGAGACACAAATATATTGGAGTTTATGACTCACACAAATAGATAAAATATAGTATAAAAGCATGAAATGGAAAGAGTGGACTCGAATCCTAAGATTGGCCCAGGACGCCACGTAGCCCAAAGGGCATCAAAGCCCACGTAGTTCAACATATCATAGGTATGGGGTTTAACTCGTAAACCTAGATTTAAGACTCCTCTTTGAGTTTTTTTTAAAGAAAGTTCACCCAAGTGTAAAAGTGTGAGAAAATGAGGAAGTCTTACTTTTAGAGTTTACAAGTAAACCCTCTTTTTTGTCTTTTGGATTTTATGAAAATAGGTTATGTGAATACTGATAATAAAAATGGATATTAGTTGATTTGAGATATTAAAGTGAGACTAAAAGATATCATAAAATGGTAATAAAGTGAGTATATAATGATAAATAAATAAACTAGAAAAGAATAGGAAGAAACCTCCTAGAAGACTTTTGCTACTGAATTTGGAAGGTACGCATGTTGATTTTGTGGTGGTATGAGGGTGGTAAAGTAATGAAGTAAGTGACTAAAGGTGTTAGGTAAGTGAGGTAATAGAAATGGTGAGAATGTTAGAAAAGAGCTTTTTTGGGGAATGACGACACTCTGATTTGAAGGGAATGTTTTCAGATTTCTGAAAGAGACCCCTTAGGAGTGAGGTCATGGGCTCCTTAAATAATGTAATTTAGGATTGGGGTGCCCATTATAATGGCCCCTGGCCTTCCTATCGGCATATTTCTTTCCTTGTTGGGAAAGGAAAGTACACCCGACTGATAGGCACAGGGTCTGGGCTGCCTATAGGTAGTTCAGAACAAACTTTTCGGAAAATAGGCATAAAAAGCACATCGTAAGTCCAAATTGTGCATGGATGGGACCATTGAAAAGAGAATTCAGAGACCTTAAATAATCCATTGATCTACTCTCGGGTTTGGGAGTTGACCGAAGTCAAATAGGGCTCAGAAGCACCCAATGGTCCCTAGATTGGGGGTTTTAGAGTAAAAATGGTCATTCATGCGAATCGTGAGGTCAATTTGCTCACGGAACTGTCCTTTGGAAAGGGAATTCGGAGACATAAGATATTTAATTGAGCTTTTATCATATTGGAGAGTTGGCTAAGTTCCAATGGGCCCCAAAAGCACCCTGTGGCCTTTTGGAGTAAAAAGGACTAGGCATCTGAATCGTGATGTTGATTCATGCCCGGTATGGACTGTTGGAGAGAGGATTCAAATCCCTCCAAGGTTTTATTGAGCTTCGCTCAGGTTGGATAGTGGACTGGAGTCAAACGGGGCTCGAGAGATCCTGATAGCCTCTAGATCAATTCTCAGAGTAAAAGGGATCATTCGTGCGAACCATGAGGTCGATTCACAAATGGTATGGATCATTGAGAGGAGATTTACATCCTTTTATGGTTTCATTGAGCTTTGCTTAGGTTGGAGAGTTAAACGGAATAACACGGGGTTTAGGAGTGCTCAATTGGCTCAAAATAAGTTCTCATAGTTAAAAGGATCGTTCATGTGAGCCTCAAGGCCAATTTGTGCACGGTACGGACCGTTGAAAAGAGAATTCAGAGCCCTTAAAGGTTTCATTGAGATGCATTTAAGCTGGATAGATGATCAGAGTTAAAAGGGCCTCGAAAGTGCTCGATGGTCCTTATATCGGTACTCAAAGTAGGACCTAGGGTTTACGGAGGGAGAAGGGGTGTGAGGGACCTGAGATGGTACTTATGAGGGTACTAGGATGGGGTTTCTACAATAAATACAGAGGGTGAACTTGGTTTAAACTGAGTTTCTTGATAGTTTGGGACTAACTACGTGGGCATATGAACTACATTTGGCACTCAAGATGAAAGATTAAATTGAATTCAAATAAATACTCAGAAATACCCAATTACAAACACCATAGTTTATTTCCTTTTTTATTTAATTATAATTAATTTCACTAAATGATTATGATTGTATTCCAATTTAATTATCTAAGAAATCACTCTGATATAATGGGTATCATTAGCAAATATTATAATGGTACATAATCTGATTCCCCACGTTAAGCTTCTGATACCCACTTAGTCAAATCAATTTGTTTTTAATCACCTTTAACCAACATCAAATAAATTTTCTTAATTATCAGAGTTAACTTATGTTACTACTTCCACCAGATTATAAATAATCTACTGATCAGGTTTACTAGTGGAAACAAAATATTATAAGTCTATCAAGGGGGTATCGCAATCTAAGATATTCTCGAATGTAGATTCCTATTGATTAAGATCACGGACCTACTCGTATAACTTTCACCCAATTTATGGGGATCATTTGATCCAATTGAAAATTAAATCACAACCAGAGAAATTAAAGAGACAATGACATAAGCATCACAATGCTCTTAATTCTTGGGATTAAGAATCTATGCACCCATTGCAAATGGTGTGAGATTACCCAAGTCTAAGGGGTAGTCCCTTTCAATATATTCCTAGGATATAGTGATCACAATCCTCTGTTGAACTATCACACAAGTTCCAGAACCATCACACCAATTAACTGTAGTTTGAGATAAACTACTAGGATTTTATCGCAACCCTTCCAATAAGATGCTAAGATCCTATATTAGTTGTGAACATTTCAATAGTGATAGAGCTAGAGTTTTAAGCTCCTTGTGATCAGCCTGAAGTCGCATCCATGGAATTACTACTAAGCTCAACTGATCGACATTTATATGAAAGACTATATTTAAACAAATATAAAGCTTTCTCACAAACTTGATTCTCGTTTCAAAAATAATGAAACAATCCTTTATTAACCAATAATAAAATATTTTACACATGGATTTATAAACAAACCCAAACAATCTCCCAGTTAGTCTTAAAGTCATGTGGCCATGCACTTGACTCCTATTCCTTCTATGTGATTGTGAAAAATCCTAGCTATTAGGATCTTTGTAAAAGGATCTTCTAGGTTATCCTCAGAGGTAATCGTAGTCACTATGACATCACCCTTATGCACGATCTCCCAAATCAGGTGATACTTACGATCATTGTTCTTTGACCTCTTTTGTGTACTTGATTTTTTCGTATTCACTACCGCCCCATTATTGTCATAATAAATCGTAATAGTCAATTGCATTGAAGGAACCAAACCCAAATCACTTAGGAAGTTCAGGAGCCAAACTATCTTTGAAAAGATAATATACTCCTCTTCTATGGTGGAATCAGCAACACAAGACTGCTTAATAATCCTCAAACTTATGGTTCCACCTCCTAGTGTAAACACATATCCCGATGTTAATTTTTTGGAGTCCCTGTCCGACTGAAAATATGAGTCAATGTACCTAATGGACTCTCTTCCTAATTAACCAACACATAATCCTTAATCCCCTTCAAGTACTTGAGCATGTGTTTCACAGCAGTCCATTTCTCCTCACATGGATTAGACTGGAATCTACTGAACATGCTAACGAAATAATAGATATTCATTTTAGTACAGAACATAGTATACATGAGGTTGACCACTGCTAAAGCATAATGTATATTAATTATCCTCTCTATCTGATCTGATATCTTCGGACACTAGTCCTTAGAAACAAAATTACATGCCTGAAAGACAACATTTAGTTACATGATAATAACCTTTAACTTCCAGTAATGGTCCTCTGATTGTTCAGCACATTAACATTTTTAATATGTCACGTGATACTATGACCTCCTCTATTCATGAATATTTTCTTAATATCTTATGCACATAATAAAATATCGTTGAAATATATGAGTGCCAACTCTACCTCAAGAACTTCACTAAACTGGTGTACTACTGTCTATTATGTCCATTCTTAAAATAACTACCTTTACTGTATTCAACACTTATCTCGCTAAAATAATCAATGCGTCTCAACACCACAAAATTCGAACATGGTTCCACTTTTATATCACCATAAGACTACTAACATAAACGACCCTCTAAGATACTTACGTTGATGACCTATATAGTATAGTATTTACTAATAACCGCCAATTATCCTCGAATTCTAACACAACTTATATTATCAATGATCATTTTTACCCTTGGCCTTTTGAATTATCTCCCAAATTTTATTTTAATTATCCTAATAAAAACATCTCGACACCGTAACATATACCAAAGAGTCCATAAAAAGTCATTCTACTACACAAGAACACAACTAAGTCGTAATTAACAATTCTCTTTAGTATTCTTAAGTAAAAACAATATAGTCCACCTCTCAGGATCAAATTTTGTTCAAAGTTTTCACTGAGACACATTTCATATCTACACAAGTACCTATTAGGTTTCGTACTTTCACATGATTAAAGACCAATACCATACCAAAAAACTCCATCTCAATTATTTCAACCAAAAAAAAGTGTTATCCTTCACAATTGGCATGTTCCCCACAACAATGATTCTAAATCGCAGATGAGCTTTTCTAATCCTTGGTCCTAAGGTAAGTGAAACCTAAAGCTCTGATACCAAGTCACGCCCCAAATTACGGTCATGAATTTTAAAAGTATATTTTAAAGTCCACTCCTTAGTAAATATTTGCGTAATGAAAATTTGACAACGCCTATGTAACATTAGCTTGTCGAGAAGAGTCCATAGAGTTGGTTTGTCGAAATAGGAAATTTTCAATTCAATAAGAGACCATAATTGGACGTGCAACATATTTAGCCAATTGACTTTGTGCATTTTAATTATCGAGATCAACTACAAGCACTTTAACATTTCACTCGTTACAATAATCCTCTCGAAGTAATTTACATAACGACCACATAAAGAACTAAAACACATCAAAATAAGGGTTCTCGTCTTCGACACGCCTCCACCTAATAGCTAGAAAATCAACTGAATCGATCATTGCCTTATCCTGAAAAAATATTTTTCGTAGCATCATGAGTAATGCGACCCAGCGAGAAAACCCTTCCGCTCGAAACTCAACTCTAAATGTACCAATAACAATCAATAAAATAGCCATATCACTAAACTCATAATATGTAACTAATCATAAGTAATAATATAATCACGTGAATGAAAGCACATTTTCTCATGTAAAATTTGTTTCTCATACTTTGTCATTTAAAATCATGTACCAGTAGCAATCAATATAGCCATTATATCAGCGAACTCATAATATGCAACTAATCATGAGTAATCATGTAACTACGTGATAAAAATATAATTTATCATGTAAATCTCTTACGATACCTTGGCCTCTAGTATCCTCCTGCAAGATTGAATAAGATAATAGACATGTATACGAGACATTTCCAGTATAGAATGCCCCTCGGCCACATCATATATGCTAACTTGCTTATGCGTATAACTATACCTCCTAGATAACTTTCGGTAGTATAGACTATATTAGTGCACTAACTGTAGGACTATCTCAATCCTAGTCGACTCAACATGAACCTCAAGTTCAATAATAATAATAATAATAATAATAATAATAATAATAATAATAATAATAATAATAATAAATGTTAATATAACCACAACATAAATAACAGCCTCAAGCCATGGTATAGCCAACTTATATATACCCATTTAATAACTTGAATAAGTTTAAGAACATGTGCATTTATCATGATAATAAACACACTTTTTGAACAACATCACAATATAAATTCTAATTTACTCGTCACAAGAAATCAATTAATATTCTTCACAAGATCTCAGCATGATATAAAAGATGACCTTACTCAAAAGTTATTTTTATATAACTTTGTTGTTAACATCATAACATGTTTTCACATTAAAATTTTATTGAAGAACTCGCTCATTTGTTTTTATTTTAAACTTTCAATAATACAATAGGGACAAACCTATACATAAACGTACTCATAACAATATTTGTGTTCATAAAACCTTAAAATATTACATCATGAGTGCTTGCTTGTTCAATTTTCATAACATCAGAATTTGAGCAATGGTATAAATCCAAGTTTTACGAGATAAAGTTTTTTTTATTAATCCACTTAGATAATCCACAAAAAATAGAAATATGTCTAACATAAAATTTTAATAATAACATCACATGAAATTATTCCACTTACTTCGAGATGGTCTTTACATGCAGCATAAATTATAGAAATAAATAATACCACTAATAAATTTGGGACAACAACTTATCACTAATGTGACACCCCGCCTAAATAAATATCGGGTGATCAGAACTTTATCAAATTAAAATGGGATTTACATATGGTTCATTCTGAGCATCACTGTCAAAAACCATATTAATTACTAACCACCTAATAGTTAATTAAACTGGTGCCAAATGTTATCTTTCATTAAACAGTTAAAAATAATATGCGAAAAACTAAAACAACACTCATAATATGACAGAGTCCAAACATCTCACAATATGTAAATGAACACAAGTCTTGTCGAATAAATCATCGGCTAAATTCAAAACTCAAATAACTACCAACATTCATAAAACCCCATAACTGTCTAAACTGAAATGAATAACCAAGTTCTGGGGAAACATGATCATAAATGATACACTATTGAGATCCTACACTAGATTTGAATGAATTAATCATCTAATCAAATCTTGTCAGCCTGCATAGTGTTACAGCTCCGAGTCCCTGGAATGGAATCATCAAGTCCGGCATCCCTGTGGATAGATACCTAAAAGGTTTTGAAAATATTTTTATAGCCAGAGTTAGTACTCAAAACCTTTTGAAAATATTTAGCAAGCGTTTATCACAAATTAAAATCCGTTACTTATTACATATGTTAGGTTCACGTACACTCTCTTGAGTTTACCCACCTCTCATTTATTGTGCACGCCTAACATTCTATACTTAGTCCACCTAGCTATACTACCCAAGCTAACTAGAATAAAGTACTGCCCATATAGTACACTAATAGAATTAGCATCTCGTATGTCCTTACCTTCATAGATAACTTTTACACCTTGTTATCTTTTACAAGTTTTAATAAAGTTTCATTGCTTAATTAAAATATCTACACATATAACTCTACACCTATATATCATTTCACGACCTACTATTTCACATAAGTAGGTTATTCACATGGTATATATTCTGACACTCAATATATACACTATAAAGTCACATAATGTTATTACATTCCCCTATTACACATTAAGGGCTATTAGTTTGAAATATTACCTCGACCCTAAGTTTATTTCTTGTATTGGTTCAAAATGTCTCCTCGACCACAAATTTATATTATCATTTATATTAGCTCGAAATGGCACTCGACCCCAATATAAATGTCTTATGTTGGTTCAGAATGGAACCTCTAACCCAATTATAATTAGTATACTTTAGGTTTTCACACCACCTAAGTATTCATATAATAGGTATTCACACAACCTAACTTCTCATATTTATACGTAGTATATTTCTCTCGAATACTCACCGTACTTATTACTTTACGATTCATCTCACTATCGTGTTTATTTAAGTATTCACACAAACTCTAAGGGTCCTAGTTACCCCTTTATAATTTCAGTAGTTATCTCTCTCTTAATCTACTGGTCTACCTACGTACTTATTCGGAGTTTTGTAGTTAATTATCTTTCTCTCGGATAATGTATGACATAAATCAACCCAATTCGTTCCCATATTAATACTCTTAATAAGACTAAATTACAACTCCACTATCAGCCTACTGTAAGATAATAAGTCCTTTATTATTATGTTAACAAAGTCTCGGAAGTTTTACACGGCAACGAATCAGGAATCCTAGGCTTAAAAGGAAAATTTTGGGTTTTTTGGTAAATCGAATCGATTCGATTCTGTACAGTTTTTCTACTTTGTCTTCTTCGTTCATTTACAAGATTTTCACCTTTTTTGTTTAACACAACTCCCATGCTACTTCACCAGATTCAAGGCCATATGTTCCTAACCATTTCTACATGTATGGGGGTAATTTCTAACGTAAATAAGTTATCAAAACATTAAAATTATCGATAAAAAATGGATTAACTCATCAAATCCTCAAGAACCCTAGATTTTAATATTCTCCATTAATACACACATGAAATCCATATTTAATTTGTAGCAATTACTAAAAATCTCAGATAACTTGTCCCCTATAGATTTTCATTCAAACTACATGCAATTTCCTACCCAAACATGTATAACCATAGGCTTTTCTTCTAAGAACATTAGAGGAATCAATATAATCAAAACCCTAGTCACATGGGTATTACAACTTCATATTGATTTGTAATAAACAACTTGACTTGATAGAAGGAGGTATGATTTTGTGGTGTTGATGATGGATTGATGGTTCTCACTTCAAATTTTCACTCCTTAGATGATTAGGATGCAAGGATAAGGTCTAATTCTTCAAGAACTCCTCCTTAAGATTGAGAATGGTCTCCCCTTCTTCTCTAATTGTTCCCTTGAGGTTTGTCATGCTTCTAACCCTAATATCACCCTATCAGCATCTAATATAAGCCTCTAAATTTCGTATGTCTCTAAACCTCCATAAACTAAATGACCAAAATGCCCCCGATAGGTGCTAGTTTGGCCTAAAATTGACCCGGGATCCAAATAATACCCCCGGGTACACTATTCTTACTATTTTGACCCTTTAAGAATCATCTGTGACCTCTAAATTATTATCTGAGTCGCTTAAAATATATTTTTCATTTCTCACCTTAAAATAGTCTACACTCAACTCCTAGTGAGATAACTCAAATACGCCCATATCACTCGCTATGACGTAAGTCAATAATTATTCATTATCTACTATTCACACTTAGTAAATTTCATTTCATAATATTAATCAGTATATACCTCTCTATTAATATTTAATAATCACATTTATCATTTAATCATATTAAATTATGTCACTCGTGTTATTTTAATAAAGTTGGTTTGTCCAATTAATTTAATTATAAATACGCCGAAATACAAGGTATTACATACTTCCCCCCTTACAATGGAATTTCCTCCCTAAAATTAGGACATACTTGCGGTGAATAGCTCTGGATAATGTTGTCGCATGTCATCCTCCCACTTCCAAGTCGACTTATTAATGTTGTGATATCCCCACTGAACTCGCACTAGTGGCACCACCTTAGACCGCAGGTTATGCTAAATACGATCCAGAATAGCCACGGGTCTCTCCTCATACGAGACGTCTGGTTGTAAATCAATCTCCTCAAGAGGGACATGCCATAAAGCTTTCTCGCTCCTCCTATACTTGTTCAGCGATGCCATATGGAACACACGTGTATCCGCTAAAGATGCTCAGGAAGTCCCAATCTGTATGCTACCGGTCCCACCCTCTCTATAATAGGAAATAACCCCACATATATTGGTTCTAACTTCCCCTTCTTATCGAATCTCATGATCCCCTTCATAGGAGACACCTGAACCAACACCTGTTTTCCAACCTCTAACTCAATGTGCCTCCAATCGGCGTCAACATAGCTCTTCTGCCTATCTTCAGCTATCCGAATACGTCCTCGAATCAGCTCAATCTTGGTAGTCATCTCCTGTATCATTTTTGGCCCCAATAACTTATTATCCCCCACCTCTAACCAGCAAATGGGCAAACGACAAGGTCTCCCATACAGTGCCTCAAACGGTGCCATCCCGAAAGTAAATTGGTAAAAGTTATTAAACGTAAACTCTACCGATGGAAGATATTGCTCCCATCCTCCTCCGATGTCCAGGATACACATCCTCAGCATGTCCTCTAGCATTTGATTCACCCTCTCTGTATGCTTGTATGTTTGGGTTCAGTAAGCCATACTCAATCTCAAATCAGTACCCATGGCCTCCTGAAAGCTCTGCCAGAAGTGGGACACAAATATCTTATCTCTGTTAGACACAATATTGATTGGTACTCCATGTAGCTTTACAATCTCTGAAATGATTAGCTGTGCATACTTTATCGTCTCATAGTCAGTACGAAATGGTAAAAAATGGGCTACCTTGGTCAATCGATCCACTATCACCCTTATGTAATCGTGACCCCTCTGTGATATTGGGCCCAGTAATAAAATCCATGGATATGCTTTCCCATTTCCACAAGGGAATCTCCAACAACTGTAGCATTTCTGAAGGTCTCTGATGATCAAATTTCACAAGCTTATAAGTAACGCACTTCGAGACAAACTCTACTATGTCTCTCTTCATCCCTGCCCACTAATATTGTCGCCTCATATCCTGGTACATATTATCCCCATCGGGATGTACCGAAAATATCGAATCGTAAGCCTCAGTCATAACTGCATACCTAAAATCCTCATCCTTGGGTACTACTAGTCTTCTATTAAAGCAAAGACCTCCTTCTGAACTGATCGAGTAAGACTCTACACCCTCGACTAGCAACTATCATACCCGATCCTGACAAAACTTGTCCCTTGCCTGTGTTTTCACTACCCGCATAAAAATTTGGGAGTGATAGCTAATACTGCCATGCACGCTCTAGCTAACTTATTATCATGTCAAATCTCTTCTCACTTCGCTTTCCATACCTTTGCTAACTCACCAGTGGGTTATCGACTCAATGCGTCCCCAACCACGTTGACCTTCCCCAGATGGTACTGTATATCGAACTAGTAGTCCTTCACAAATTTTAGCCACCGCTTCTACCTCATGTTCATATCCTTCTATATGAAGAGATACTGAAGTGACTTATGATCCATGAATAATGTAAACTGCTCCCCTAGAAGATAATGCCTCCATATCCTCAAAGAAAAAATAACCGTTGCTAACTCAAGGTCATGAGTGGGGTAATTCTTCTCATGGGGCTTTTGATTTCTTGACGCATAAGTTATAGTGCTCTCATCCTGCTGTAACACACCCCTAAGTCCCTGTAAGGATGCGTCAGTGTATACCTGGTACTCCAATCCTCCCTGGGAAAGGCAAGTACTGGTGTTGATGTCAATCAGTCCTTTAGCTCGTTAAAAGCCAATTGCAGTGGTCGATCCACACAAACGGTACCCCCTTACAGGTCAGGTTCATCAAAGGACCAACAATCTTTGAGAACCCCTTGATAAAGATATGATAATACCCGGCGTACCCCAAGAAGCTGTGAATATCGTTCGGTATTGTGGGTTATCCCCACTCCCTTACCGTCGATACCTTACTAGGATCAACAACGATGTCCTGTCGAACACGATGTGGCCAATAAACTATACCTTCTAAAGCCAAAATCCACACTTCCCAAATTTGGAGTACAACTGATGGTCTCGTAGTGTCTGCAGAACCATACATAAAAGCTCAGTGTGCTCCTCCTCTGTGCGGTAGTAAACCAAAATGTAATCGATGAATATTGTCATAAACTGATCCAGAAACTCTCGGAATACCCTATTTATGAGATCCATGAACACTGCGGGCGCATTGGTGAGCCTAAACAGTGTAAGAGGGTAGTTTAATATATATGGCCCCTTTTCAGTATAGTAATGACAAGTTAACCAAGAACACTCCTGATTAGTTATAAAACACACAATTAAAACCCAACATAGATGAACCCAGTTTGAACTCATAAACCCTCGTGTATAACTAGGAAGATAATAATGAACTCATAAGTAACTCATTCAGAGGGAAAGAGGAGTAAGCACCCTAGATACACCTTGGTAAGCAGACCACACACCAATGGACCCTGAGATCTCTCTGTCAACTAGTAAAAGATTCACAATAAATGACAATGGTGGCTGGGTAAAAAACTCTGGTTCTCAATAAAATCTCTTGTTTAGTAAAAAATAATAACTCTTGGAGAACTCTCTCTCTCAGAAGTGGTTGGGGTCAATAAATATCCCCCTCACTCTCGAGACATCTCTGTCTCATTTAATGCCAGTGACATCCCTTTCATTTTTTAATTCATAAGCATTAAATGCCTGCAGTGAAAGCACACCCTACATCATACACATTAAATGCCAAGACATGCCTACAATGACAGCACACCCTACATCATACACATTAAATGCCAAGACATGCGTTTTGTCTAAACACCGTGCGTCAGAGGACTGTTGTGGCAGTGGTAGTTCACCAATTATCTAACAGCCCAAATACCATGGTGGTTTACTTGAGTAAAGGTTGGACACTGCTTAGCGGGATACTGACATTACTTAAAGTAGATGTGACATTTGGTAGAGGGCTGTCAACTCAATATAAGGTCCCTCAGTGTTTTACCAGGTGTATCTAAGATGGTTAAGATAAGACTTGACGCTTGCTTACTTCTCAATCCTCCAAACCAAGTCCCTCTGGAGTTCCCACGGCGGTAGAGCATGAAATCTCTCCCAGACCCTGCTAGGCCTGGTCTCTCGTGAGTACCGTTTAACCTCATCCTCAATATTAAAAATGTTACATCATTACAATCGTTATAGCTTGAAGCCAATATACATAAAGATACAACGTGACTAAGTAAAATAACAAAGCTTAAAGGATGAGCTCTCTCGGCCAGTTTCTTCGCTGGGAGATCTCCCTGGGCTGCTACGCTGAGCTTCCTCACTGAGCTACCTCGCTTAAGTCTGTTGTATTAGCTGGGGGGATTATCTCTAATCCCAAGACTATCTTCAAGCCCACCTATATTTTCCCCTTCGTGTAGAGATTTATTGTGGCAAACAAGAAATGTGTGCATGAATTACTTCTCAATCCAATATGCCATGCTCCGTTGCGTTGAAAAAAATCTTTTATTTTGCGTATTTGCTGCAGCTTTTGTTGTTTGTATCTGTTAGAAAAAAGTAAAATTCTCCCCGATGTACCTGAACCAAAGATCTTCATGTCCTAGTCTTATGGATAGGGGACATCGTTACTTTTTCTGTCTAAACATCCTGGTCATTTTATCTGCTCAAAGTTGAATTCTCCCAAGCATATTCTCCTAAGTTGAAGGTACTGCATCGTTGGGACTCCCCCTAAGTGATTAGAATTCTCCTAATTATTTATGTGGCCTGGGTCGAAGCTAACTGCATTAAGGTTGCTGGCAAGGTGATATCGTGATCGTTTGACCTGATCTTGCAAGTAGCTTCTCTTCGAGGTATTTTAAGTTTGGTGAACACCATTTCATCTTGTTCAAAAAGCAAAATTCTCCCTGATGTACCTGAACCAATGTTAACTGTGTTTGGACTATTAGCGAGGGGACATCGTAGATTGTTGAATTGTGATGGTAACTTCTTCGTTGTGAGTTTTGAACCGAAATGCTTTCTGTTATTCTACCTTCAGCTTGTTGTAATGTCGTTTGGGCTCCTGGGGTGTGAGACATGAGTGTTAAATTCTAGCGCCAAAAAAATCATGACTTCTCTTGTAAGAAACTCTCCCTTTTTCCCCAAGCGTCACTTCATTAATGACGCATCTTTGTATTTTTAACTATCAGAACACTCCTCGATGTGCCATGTGTCTGTCTAAAATGATTACGAGCGGCTTTGCACGTGCGGTGGTGGGAAACTCAAAAAGCAACAAAAAATTCAAACGGCTAATTATTCAAACACTTATCCATTTTCCTCATTTTCCTTACCTTTGTCTTCTTCAAACTCACAGAGCTTTCAGAGGGAGAAAAACTCAAACCAACATTATTGTCCACCTTTCTTCTTCATTTCTTTGTTCTGTGGCCATCTTTAACTTCTGGTTACTCCATTGACACTGATTTAGTATCTCTCCCAAGATTTCTACACACATCTCTGTCTGTAATGGCTTCCTCAAGCAACCCAGGTGCATCCTCCACCGCCACTCCGTCTGCGACCACCACTGCCCCTACACTAGATGCCACCGACTTGGTGGCTGCTCGCCAGGAGCAGCTTCATTTCTACTGGAGTTCCCCCATTTTTGGCGAAGATGATGATTTTTTAAACGCCTACAAGGCTAGACATTTTAGTGCTGAGTGTGACACTTTACTATTAGGTGATGAAGATGAAACCTCAGCTAAGTGGGGTTTCCTCCCTCCTGAGGGAACTTTGTGCTTTAGGCTTGATCGTGGTGACTTCCCCTATTCTCAAATCGACTTCGAAGCCCCTGGGGGTCTCCATCCCATTTTTCTGCATGGAATGATCATATGCAGAGTTCCCACGCTATAACTCTTACTAAATTTGAACTTTAACGTGCCCACTGCTTTAGGGAGTTCACTCTATCCAAACACAATGCTGCTCTTCAGGTGTTGGTCTCCCGATGGAACATCACTACCCATACTTTCGTTGCAGCCTGGGGAGAGTTCACCATCATGTTAGAAGATGTCTGTGAACTTCTTGGGTTTGAACCTATGGGTGAGTAAGCCTATATCGATGAGGCTTTGGATGCCGAGGAAGCTGCTGATCATTTAGAATTGGACAGGATTTGCCGAAGTTGCACTGGGACTTCTAATAAGGCTACATTCACCCCTTTGATCAGCTACTTCTATTAATCCCCTACTGCAAAGGATGTCATCTCCACAACTAGTAAAGGTAAAGTCACATCATTGGAATTACCTGCTTACATTCTCATTCTCCTTTCTCATTTTCTTTTGACTGGGAAGCCCAACGATCAGCCTATGAGGGACCTCATAAATATCTCCATCCGTTTGGCCAGGGGTTTCAAGCTTCCTCTGTCTTCCATTACTCTGGGATCCCTCTACACTCGGTTGGATTGAACTCACCTTGACATGGAACGGTCTCTTAGCCGTTATAACTTAGCCCATTTTGCCAATACCATTCTCTTAATGGGCTTTTTTTATACCCATTTTCCTACCATTTATGTCAACTCCATTCCCTATCCCTCTGGCCAAGCCATCAAACCTCCTCATCTTTTGTGTTTTCACAAGAAACAAAGTTGAAAGGAGATAATGGTCATTTTTTATAAGTTAGATACTTTCGTTATAAGGCCCTATATTGAGTCTACTTTTGCCCATACCTGGGGATTTTTTCCATCTTTTGCCCGAGTGGCCATTGGGGATCTTGTTGTGAAGGATCCTTCGTAGGCTATGGTGTTATTATTCACCCCTGGCTATCTTCCCTCGTACACTGAGAGGGGATACACCTCTTAGCCTTATAACCCAGACCGATGCAGCAGGCAATTTGGGTTTGACCAAGGGGCCCCTCGCCCAGTGTTTCAACTATTAAATAAAAAAGCTAATTTCGTAGAGGCATGTACTTAATATATTGATGTCGCTCTGCTTGGAATTAGTGTTGCCATCGTTGGTCGAGTCACCATCCCAGTGCCACTAGGAAGGGGGATGTATCGACTTTATTTTCCACCAAATTTTAGCCGATCCAGCTGGCCAAATTTAGGGACTTCATATAAAGTCCCCCATAGTATCCACCAGTTCTATCATTCTTTGCTTTGAAATTGGGTCTTAAATGCAAATCCGTTCTGGTGGAGGAGTTTCCTATGAGTAAAACCACGAAAGATACTCCTTACGAGCTACCTCCTTATTGCCGCCAAGCGATTCCCACAGTGTGGAGAAAGCTAAAAAATCCCCAACGCCGAAACCCCATTCGAGAGATGCTTCAACTGCCTCAACTTTTGGTGAGGGTCCTTCGCAAATTCCTTCCAAAAAATAAGGAAAGACAAAAGTGGAATGTCCTCCAAGCCCAAGTCCCTTTGTATGCCTTTCCCACTGCCTCTATTCCTCCCAATAACGAAATACCTGAGGAGATACGAGAAGCATGCAGAAAGGAGGTGGAACGGATGAATAACATTTTCCAGCAAACTACACCCTCAGTTCCTCCTCCAGGGGTGTTTACCACTATTGTGGTGGATCCTACTGAGGGATCTTCGAAAATAAGAAAGGGTCCCAACGCTACTTTTATTGCTGGTGCTTCTGGCAAGAGAAAGAAAACTTTGGGAACTAAGGCGAGCAAAAGACGGGCAACTTCGATTCAACCCCCAATAACTGCCCCTAGTCCCAGGAGTTCTCCTCCTCCATCTCCCATGGTAGTTATATTGGTTGGTGATAGCCTTGATGTTGCAACTGGTCTATCTGAGAGGACTTCTCCCTAAATTTCTTCTCCTGCTTCACCACTGGTTATATCATCCCACTCCTCTTCTTCTGAGCAAGGGGTAAGACTTCCTACCCTTAGACATTTAAAGCTTAGTGAATCATATTTATTTTCTAACACTTGTTCTATCTTTCTTATCTTTGTTAGGAAGTTGATGTAGGAAGGGCTTCTCCTCCGATGAGTCCTTTCATGGGAGGGAATTTATGTGCTTCTCAAACTGATCTATCTCCTCCCCGTTCTCCCATGATCGGGCTCATGTACTCGCATCATTTGAGCTCCAGACGTGCAATAGAGGATGCCAGGAGGGTTGTCACTTCTACTAGTTCTGTGGGTGCCTCCTCTCAGCCAGAGGAGACTCCCCCAGCTTCTTACGAGTCATCCCCGTTACTGATGGCTCCTCTGGTCGTTGTTCCAGTATTGCCAAGTTCTCTTGAGGTACTAAGTTCGTTAGGCCTTTAGATCTTTATTCTAACTTTTACCCTCTTTGGTGTTTCTTCTAACTATTTTTCTGTATCTCAGGTTGAAGTTGCTTTGCTACTAGCTTCATTGGTGAGTGATGTTCTTCTTCAGCTTCCTTTGTTGAGGCCAATCCAGGAGTTTTTCGCATTTGCCAATATTAGTGAGGTAGGTTAAATGATCACCTTGCCCCTTCTTTATGTGATATGCTTTATGTCTAACACTTAGTTTTATTTTTGCAACTTTCTCCAGGCTTAATTCCTCCATTTCAGGCTGTCGTTCCAACTTGCACGTCTAGCTCCAACATTCCTGTTGTCTATGTAGGTCCTGATCCTTCCAGAGTCCAACTCCTATCATTGGAGAATCACTCGTGGAAATAGCTCCTATCTTGGATATTATTCCATATGGAGGTGGTGGCATTTCTGCTTCTTTGAGCGTTCCCTAGCTCGAAGGGTCTGTTGAGGGTCAGAGGGAGGTTGTTACTACCAATCCTTTCGTTGCTCCTTCAGTCATTATTACCGAGGTAACTTATATCCTTTGTCGCTATTTAGCCCAAGTTTTATCATTGAGTCTTCTATAACGAAGGATAGGGAGCAATGTATGTGTTTAACAATGACAAACACTTGTAAAAAAAATTCCATCAAACTCCACTTGTAACGGTGACTTAACAATGAAAACCACTTGTTAAGCTTTTTTGTCCAACTCCATAAGTAACAGTGACTTAACAATTAAAACCACTTGTTAATATTTTTCATCAAACTCCATCAGTAACGGTGACTTAATAATAAAAACCACTTACTAAGATTTTTTTGTCAAACTCCACCAGTCACGGTGACTTAACAATGAAAACCACTTGTTATGATTTTCTGTCAAACTCCAACTCTAACGGTGACTTAATAATGAAAACCACTTGCTAAGATTTTTTTGTCAAACGCCACCGGTAACGGGAACTTAACAATGAAAACCCACTTGCTAACATTTTTTCGTCAAACTTCACCAGTAACGGTGACTTAATAATGAAAACCACTTGTTAAGATTTTTCATAAAACTTTACCAGTAACGGTGACTTAATAATGACAAACACTTCTTAAGATTTTTCGTAAAACTCCACCAGTAACGGTGACTTAACAACGAAAAAACACCTGCTAAGATTTTTTTTTCATTTCAGGTGGCCAGGGAGTCTCTTCTTGCTGAAGAACACACTCAACAAGTTTCTTCGCATGTTGTTTATCCTCATACGAAACCAGTTATGTCCGAGGAGTCAAACCCTAATGATGAAGGTTCCACGACTAGCATTTTGATTGACAGTGAATCTGGCTGTGAGATTCCTCTGCCCATAATGGCCCCTCATGAGTTTTGCCTCCTGGTGCTTCTCTAATATCCTCAGATACCACTAGCTCATCGTGTAGTTATTGAACGAGTTTCCACCCTCTATACCCATACTTTTACAATTGACTGTGTTCGTTCGAACATATCCATGATGGGATTCAGTCTTCAGGGTATGGCAATCGTTATATCATATATCGTGAGAAATCAGACTTCAAACCTCAACAGGCCTCTCATGAATCAATTATTGGGAAGTTTAAAGGATTTAGGTAGGGGTGGTTTTTAATTTGACTGGTTAATCGGTCACTTAAAAACTTTGAAGAGCCATCAGTTAGTTAATCAGAGGGAGGTGTTTGAACGACACTAGGAGGCCCAATGGGCTAAGGAGGCAAGGTTGGCTGAGTTGGAATCGTTGCTGGAAGAGTCAGATCAGGAAGTCCAAGCTATTGAAGAGGCTCTTCGTGGTGCCAAGCTAAAATGGGAAAAAATCCTCATTGAGCGTCTCCAAGCCTAAACAAGACTTGAGGTTTCCATCACTGCTCAGAAATCGTGCATTGAAGCCTCCTCAAGTCTGCCTAGGAATTTATTTTCTTCCCCAGACTTGTGGTTCCTCTTAGGCTGAGGCCTCCCCACACTCGTGCAGAAAAATTTCTCATTTTCTTCGTGTGTAATTCATGGGCAGTAGTTCCTATTTATATCATTGTAACTTTCGCACATACTTGAATGAAAAGATAGTTCATTTTTCCATATCATTTCTTCTTAGTGTTATAACTACTCTTCTATCTATTGTAAAGATAAAATTATTACAATGTTCAACGTAATCTCGAGTTATAACAGCAGATGGAACTTCATAAGTAACTTACAACCTTCATTCTATTTTTGGGTAAAAACAAAGAAGGAACTACAAAACAACTTTTAAAGTCAATCCTTCAAATATGGTAGACCTTCAACCATTTGTTTTTAATCTTAAATGGTTTATCTTCTTCCATTTTCAAGATTAAACAGTAACCTGAATCATGAGCTTCCTTAATGATGAAAGGACCCTCCCAATTTTCAACGAACTTATGGAGAGGGAGGCCTCTTATGTTCTTCATAATTGCCTTCAAGACGACGTCTCTTTCCACGAACTTCCTGGGTCTCACCAAGTTATTATATGCCCTTGAGAGTTGCTTCGTGTACATTTGGAAATGTTATGTCGCATCGTCCATGTGTTCCTCCATGCTTCTAATTCTAAATGTCTGCTCTATGGGAGCATGCTACTTCATAAGGCGTATCGGGCAGAGGAAACTTCCAACTCTACTGGGATAATTTCTTTAGCTCCATACACAAGGGAAGACGGGGTATATCCTACGAGCTTCCTCTTAGTCATTCGATAGGCCCATAATACACCTGGGATCTTATCATCCCACGATCCTGGGAAGTCCTCCATCATTTTGGCCAAAATATTGACCAAAGTTTTGTTAGTCGCTTCGACTTGACCATTCCCTTTCGGATATGTTACCATTAAAGTATAATGAATAATGGAGTATCTATTTGCTAGCATCGTTACCTTTTTGTTGATAAATAGAGTTCTATTATCGGAGAGGATGACCTTTAGTATCCCAAAATGGAAAATGATGTATTCTCTGATGAAGTTTCTTACTACCCCAGCCGTTGCTCTTCTCAGTGGTATCGCTTTAGCCCATTTTATAAAGCACTTCATTGCCACTAGTATCCAGATCTTTCCTCTCAAAAAACAGTGTATTTCCCCTATCGGGTCAAATACCCAAGTGTGGACTGGATAAGGAGTGGCCAAAGAATGTAAGTCCACCGAAGGAGCATGGATTATATTTCCATGCAGTTGGCATGCCTTGCACTTTCAAAAAAACTGAGCAGAATCCTTGTCCATAGTTGGCCAATAATCCCTAAGGTCATTTGTTGGTTATATAACTTTGCCCCTTCAATGTGAACCGAATCGTGAGCTTGCTTCAATACTTCTACTACCTCCTCCTTCGTGATGCATCTCAATGGTCTATTGAAGCACCCCCTTCGATAGAGCTGATCCTCCTAGACATAAAACCATGGAGCCCTCCGTTTAAGTCCTATCGCGTCTATGATGAAGTCGATGTAGGGCTGTCTCCAGTCTGTTTGCGTTTCAACAAAGTGACATTCAGCTTCTTGGAAGAAAAGTTGGCACTTATCACACTTTCGTTGTAATTCAGCTGCATCTTATTTCATCAATTGCCAAAAATATCCTTCTCTCTGAATTCTTCTGTACAAAGGCATCTCCGTTGTTTCATAGTTGTATCTATGTGTTTTCTTTAATCTTTGTTCTGTTTCTCTTAGACCGACACATCTTGACAACCATCCTCCTATGTTCTTTAAGTATAGGTTACCATGATTGGTAAAGTATTATGCCAGCTCTTTCAGTTCCATCTTGCCTTCACCAAACTCTAACTACTTTCTGATCTCGCCTCTCTAATAGAAATCTCCTTCCATAGGCGTGATTGATTGTACTATCGATGGGGATATTCTTCGTTGGATCACTATAGTAGTTTTATCGATCTTCATTTCCAACTTTTGAGCAATGGTGGTGTAGGCATCAGCATGCCTATTCATCATTCTGGGATGCCTTGTTATCTTCACTTGATAGAACTGATTAATCAGCCGTTGGATGATCATTCTATAGGGCGCTAAACTGAGATGCTTTAATTCCTACTCCCCATTTACTTGTTAAACCACGAAGTTCGAATCACCCTTGATGCATAGTGATCAAATGCCTCTTCGAAGGGCCTCCAGCAACCCTAGTACCAATGCCTCATATTCTGCTTCGTTGTTGAAGTAAGGGAAATCCAATTTATAGGAAAGGCAAAATTCCTCCTTTCTTTTAGAAAAGATAACCCCTGACCCTCCTTTCTTTTATACTGAAGAACTATCGAACTATCGAACTGCATCATCCATTCTTCAATATTAACCTCCAGAAAGTTTCCTACAAGTCATCCCCCGGGATGTTCTCACAAGATGGCTCGAACACTTCAGACGGAAAGATTTCCAATAAGTCTACATATGCCTAGCTCTTAATTGTGCGAGGGACCATGCACTTTAGGTCATATTCTGAAAGTATGAGGAACCACCTAGCTGCCCTTCCAATCAAAACAGTTCTTGCCATTAAAAACTTAATCAGATCACATCTTATCAAAATGTGAATTGTGAAAGATAGCATATAATGCTTAAGTTATTATGTTACGAAAACTAAGGATAAATAGTGACTTTCTATACTACTATACCTTGCTTCTGGTCCATGTATGATCCTACTCAATTAATAGACTGGATTTTCCTACCCATCAACTTCCTGCGCCAAGAGAGCTCTGATGGACCTGGTGGTAGATGTGAGGTACAACTGCAACGATACTCCTTCTTTCGAACGAATGATCGTTTATGGAGAGGTCTGTAACTTCTTCAGCTTGGTCAAAGACTCTTGGTGAGCTTCTTCCCATTTGAACTTCGTGCCCTTTCGCAGCAGCTTCATTAACAGGTGAGTTATCTCGGCAAGTCCTGTCACAAATCTCCTAATATAGGAGACTTGACCGAGGAAACTTTTAAGCTCCTTCGTATTTCTTGGATTTGTCATTTCTAGGATTGCTCACTGCTTGTCTTAGTCCATCTGCACTCCCTGCCAATCCATCACGAACCCTAGTAACTTCCCACTTGTGACCCCAAAATCACACTTCAGAGTGTTCATCTTTAGCTTGTATTTTCTACAGCGAATGAACACCCTTCTCAGGTTGTGCAAGCGAGAGTCTTCTTTCTTTGACTTGATGACCAAATCATCCACATAAAATTCCAAAAATTGGTGAAAGAAATCATAGAAAATGGCCATTATTGTCCTTTGATATGTTGTCCCGGCGTTCTTTAACCCAAAGGGCATTACTTTGTACATGAAGTTGCCCAACAGAGTCCTGAAGGCCGTCTTCTTTGTGTCAGCTCAATCCATCTTGATCTGATTGTACCCTACGTACCCATCTATGAAACTCTACATTTTATGACCAGCCGTTGCATTATTCAGGCTATCAATGGAGGGTAAAGGTAACTCATCCTTCGGGTTGGCTCTGTTTAGATCTCTGAAGTCCGCACAGATCCTTATCTAATTCTTATCCTTCTTCGCCACTAGGATAATGCTTGATATCCAAAGTGGATGTTGTATCGGCTTGATGAACCCTATTGCTAGCAACCGTTGAACCTCTTCCTTTATCATTATATTTAGCTCTGGTTTGTAGGTTCTTGTGGCTTACTTCACCGGTATGGATGAAGGCATAACGTTCAGTTTGTGGCAACTGACCTCTTCGTCTAATCCTTCCATCTCTGTGTACTTCCATGTAAAAGCATCTCTAAATTCTCGAATCAACCATATCAAGGCTCCTCTCCTTTTTCTGCTCAGGTCTTTCAAAATAAATATGGGACTTGCATCTTCTCCTTCTTCATCCAGGTTCAACTGTTACAACTCTTGCACCTGGGGTTTTGGGCGATCCGTCTTGTAGTCTATTTCTTTAGCTATGTCCTCGACAAACTCCTGTATATTTGAGTTGTCAATGACCATGCATTACCCCTACTGGTCTACCAAGAAACACTCATATATTGGGTCAGCCTCTTCGTCATCCTTTGGATCAGCACTTTCGACTGCCCGCTCACACCCTCATGGGAGGTAAATTACTCTCCCATTCTCCTTGATTTTCTTCTTGCACTGCCTGCTCGTCATTACAGCTGCTTTCCTCTTTCTTTCCTTTGAAGCTTCGACCAACCTATTTCTTAAATTCCTGCTCAGAACGCTCTGATGTTGGTCCTTGTGTTCTATCGGATCTACTCTAGGCCTTATTCTATCCCTGAGCTTCTTTGAGAGATTCTGCTTCTTGCGAGTAACTGAGTGAACTTCTTCATCTACTGCTTTCCCCTTAGCTCCTTTGCTGCTTTGGCCGTTCACATGACCCATCCTTTATATGATAAATGGAACTCTTGCTCCTTTCATCCTTCTTGTTAACACCTTGGAATCTTCCTCTAGCTCCATGTAGAAAGCTACGTCCACCAAATGAGATTCTTTAGTGGCAAAGGGTTTCTTTATGGCACGTATAACGATCTCAGTCCCTTTAATGTTTGCCTTTGCGCATTGGTGGTACGTCGAAGGGACTAGGCCCTAGTTATGCATCCATACTCTTCCTATCAGCAGGTGGTACAAAGTGGCACTCTCAATCACGTGAAATTTGATGTGCGAAGTAAGGTTCCCCGTCATAATCCCCACATTAACATATCCAATGGAATTGGATGATTGGTTATCATAGCCAGAGATTACTAAAGGCATTGGTATTAATCTTTGTTCTGGAATATTATCTATTCAAAAGGAATTGATCGGCATAATGTTGATCGATGCTCCCCCCATCCATCAGGGCTCTTGCAAAGCTTATCCCGTTGATGTTTGCCATTACGTATAGGGACCTATTGTGTGGGAATCTCACAGCCTTATCGACATCACTAAAAGTTACTTCGGATAATAATGTTCTCACCATCCTAGCTATGGGACCCTTCCATCTTAATGAGGGTACTGCGTTCTTCCTTGCAATGTCTAAAATCGCTTGTGCTATCTCCAGTCGGCTTTCCTTTGGCATCCCCACCTGGTTGTAGAACCACGCGAACTTGGGTGACTGCGAAATAACTTGGTACTCTAGACTTGGGTCTACGTCTTCCCCTTATGGGTTATATATTTCTTCCACGTCCCTCGCACTTGCTTTATTATAGACTATGACCACGTTGTCCATGCCCCTTGTACAATCTTCCAAAGCGTCTTCAAAATCTTCTCGTTGGAACTCCAGATCCCTCTCTTCTCATTCTTCCTCCTCATCAAAGGCAACCACTAAATTATCCCCATGTAGTGGGAGGTGGTTAACATTCACATTCTCTTGAGGGATCTGCAAAGTCCCCATCTTCATATATTTGTTGATGATTTTTCTTAACGTGAAACAAGCTTCCATTGGGTGACCCATCTTTCGATGGATCTGGAAGTACATGGGATCGGCTCTCATTATTACATCTAGCTCCAGGTCCGGAATTCTATTTATTCATACACATTTCCTCCTTAGACCATGGCATTGTAGCATCTAATAGCCTCTTCAATGGTACAAGGCAGTGGTGGTGGGTCTTCTCTATCTCTCTTGAACTTTCTCTTATTATCTTTCTTTAGATGCTTTGCTTCGTCTGCACTATCGATATATTCCACTCGTGGGGGCTAGACACATCCCATAAAGGGTTATACTGTGAGCCTAAACAAACCTGGTACTATAACGGGATTTGGCCGAACCACTAATGTGATATTCCTTACTGCTTTTAGATATGCTGTGAAAGTCCCTTCGCGAGTTTCATTAATGAGCTCATAGATATACTCCGACAGCAACCCTTCATCACAGAGTTATAACAGTTTAGACTTTTTGGATTCTTCCCTCACATTGAGGGACCTCTACCTAAATCTTCGCACATTCGCCACTACGTCTTCCCCTGGTCGTTGCTTCTCCCTGCCTAGCTGAGTCAACATAAACTCATCTTTTGCCAAAAAGAACTTCTAAACGAACAGCACGTGCATCTCTCCCCACGTTGAAACACTTTTTGGTGCCAGATGGGAGTACCAGGTATTGGCTTTATCAGTTAAGGATTTGAAAAACTCCCTTAACCTGAGTTTCTTGTTGTTACAATGAGCTTCCAAGTGTTCGATGAAGTGCTTAATGTGCTCCTCGGGTTTCCCCCCTTTCCCGTGTATTTTTCAAATATGGGAGGGATGTAGTCCTTCGGGTAGGTCTCATCATTGTATTCTTATGGATAGGGTGTACAAAAATCATCATAAACCGATGCCACCTCTCCAGCCGATTGCGAGGAAGCTGCTAACAGTTTCATCATTTCTTTCTGCATCTCTTTCCTCATTTCTTTTATAGTAGATGCTAGTACCTTCTTAATCATAGGGGGAACGAACAGAGGGGCCACTGGTGGAACACTCGTTGCACCTGGAGTGGACATCGTAGGTGGAATTCCCATCACACCTAGAGTTCCCACCGTTGGAACATGAGTGGGTGTTGCTCTTGAAGGGGAAATGCCCGTTAGAACAGCATTCGGTTGGGCTATCGGAGCCACCATTGGTGTCAACTACCGTCAAATCCCCCCAACACCGTTAAAGCAACGGGGGTCTGAAGGAGCTCAAAAAACTTGGTCATGAGAAGGGCTACTTGAGCTGTCTCCATCCCAGCGCTCGTAGAAACTTGAGTCACTCCCGGAACACCCGTCGTCTTTTGAACTGGAGGTACGTCCACCTTAGGCGGGGGCCTCCTGTAATATCCCGTATTTTCTGTGATATTTATTTTTGGGATTAATTGAATTAAATGCGTATTAATTGGTAATTAATCCGGGTTAAAATACTAGCGAGATGCGAGTTGGTATTTGATTATATGTGCATATATGATTATATATGAATTTGGAATTATGAAAATTGTCGGGAGATTTAAATATGGCAATTTGGGAATTTTGTTGAGACGCGTGTGACCGCCGCGTCATGGTGTATTATTTCAATTATAAAAGTGATTTTTATTTCTATTATCCGTATGGTCATTTTGAGTGCGCCAACGCGTCCGGAAGGGTCGAGATAGTCAGAAGACACTAGCCGGGGGTTTAGTTTGGGTCCCGGGGTATTTTTAGGCCATACCGGCATCTTATAAGAGTAGTTTGGTAATATTGTATTTTTGGGATTTAATAATGACGAAAATTAGGATTTATAATCTGATTTGGGTAACTAACCACTAAACCCACTACCAACCATATTGACCCATAAGACTACGGGGAGTTTTAAAGTTTGGTTTTCTAAGTCTCCTAAACAAACCCTAGCCACCTTTGGAGAAGAAGGCTTGTAGAGAGAGAGAGAGAAGGAATTCTGCAGAAAAATCTTCATCAAATCAACACCAAATTCAGAGACACTCGAGGCAAGTGATTTAATTCTATTTAATTCAGAGAATGTTTCTTCCATGTTAGATAAATTGAAGGATTTACATTTGTTCTTGGAAGTTAAATACAAACCCATCTTAATTGGACTTAGAACTTGAATTTTGAGGACAAATTGCAAGTAGAATAGTATGGAGATGATTGTTCTGATGTTAATATATGTTGGATGTAACAAAAACGGATCTAGAATGGACTTATTGAGGATTTGAAATTCTAGGGTTTATGTTCTTGAGAAAAATTGGGGAAAAGTG
Organism: Sambucus nigra; assembly: GCA_949130495.1. Lineage (NCBI taxonomy): Eukaryota > Viridiplantae > Streptophyta > Magnoliopsida > Dipsacales > Adoxaceae > Sambucus > Sambucus nigra. The sequence goes on from OX422223.1 coordinate 12,225,576, forward strand.
TAGAGACTTGTGATTTAATGATGATTAGGACGAATTAATCCTTTAGAACACGTTAGTAAGTGATTATAATATGTTTAGGATTGATTAGAGACCTTAAAATGTCGTTGGGACGAATTTTAGAGGAGAATTGAGAAGTAGAAATTGATGAAAAACGAAAGTAGAATTTCTGGGCTCGAAACTGGCCACTCGTTAGAAGACCTGCCCAGGTCGTTCGAACGAGCTCGTTCGAACGAGCTCGTTCGAACGAGCTTCTAACGAGTTGACCTTTGATTTCTAACGAGGGTGAAGTTCGTTCGATATTCTCGTTCGAACGAGATCTCGTTAGATATCCCAGTTCGTTCGAACGAAGTCGTTCCAACAACCTCGTTCGAACGAGACTTCGAACGAGTTGACAGTTTAGGCTTTTAGCCTGTTTTGATCCCGAGTGCCCCGTAACCTTGTGCATACTTAGAGATAACCTTTCCTTGATGATTAATTGGTATATTTGGGATGTTTGGGATATAGTGAGGAGTCAAACCTAGTAGTGTAGTTTGAACCTAAGGGAAAATATGAGGTAGGACGTGAGTGTCTATTCCGATGTGAGCCATAGACGGCCTAATCGTTATATTAACCGGGAATCATATAAATTGTGTTGTATTATATGTCGGTACGAGAATGAGAAGTGTACCACCAATATATGATGGTGATTACTAAGATGCGTGACTACTTAGTATATGTATTGATTTATGTGTATGACATACCTACCATACTTGCTATCACGGGAGGTTTGCGTTCGCTTAGGGCCCTCTAATCCTTGTGTTTCCCGGATTTAGACTGGTTACCTCGATGAACATAGGTCAGAGAATGACTTATTGGGATGTTAATAAGTCTGCTGATCGTGGGAGCGCAGGTATGTGCGTGACCCATGTGATGTGACTGTGTTCGCCTCCATTATTTGTGATATTGTTATCTGAGAACTATTCCTGAGAGATTCGGAATATGTAATCCTTATGTACGTGATGTACCGGGATGGATAGCAGAGTATGTGTGCACCGCAGCTAGTTCTCGGGGTGCTTGTATTATGTATATTTATGACGTGAATAATATACACTTAAATTAATGGGAACTTTCATGTTAATATTGTGAATATAATTATGGTAATGTTTTGAGAAAACATCACGGGTTAACTGATAGTGAATTGTATTACATTGCGGTATTTAATTAGTCGGGGTGTCACACCTCCCTAGGGACCCCCTCTCTAGCTTCCTCGAGTTCTCTTGCAGCTTACTCTTCTTGACTTTTAATAGCGTCAAAGTCTATAGCACGGTTAACATTATACTGAGCTATACCTCTAAAAGAATACCTCCCCAGCGGAGTCTCCACATGTAAGAGGGTAGTTTAATATATATGGAGGCATAACCCCTTTTGAGTATAGTAATGACAAGTTAACGAAGAACACTCATGATTAGTTATAAAACACACAATCAAAACCCAACATAGATGAACTCAGTTTGAACTCACAAACCCCATCGTGTATAACTTAGAAGTAACTCATTCAGAGGGAGAGAGGAGTAAGAACCCTAGATACACCTTAGTAGGCAGACCACACACCAATGGACCCTGAGATCTCTCCGTCAACTAGTAAAAGCTTCACGATAAATGACAATGGTGGGTGGGTAGAAAACTCTGGTTCTCAATAAAAATCTCTCTTTTAGTTAAAAATAATAACTCTATGAGAACTCTCTCTCTCTCTCTCTCAGAAGTGGTTGGGGGTCAATAAATTGCCCCCTTACTCCCGAGACGTCTCTATCTCATTTAATGCCAGTGACATCCCTTTCATTCTTTAAGTAATAAGCATTAAATGCCTGCAATGACAGCACACCCTATGTCATACACATTAAATTCCAAGACATGCCTGCAGTGACAGCACACCTACGTCATACACATTAAATGCTAAGATATTTCTTATGTCTAATCAATGTGCATTAGAAGACTGATGTGGCAGTGGTAGTTCACCAACTATCTGACAGCCCCAAATACCACGACGGTTTACCTTAGTAAAGGTTGGACACTACTTAGCTGGCTACTGACATTACTTAAAGTAGATGTGACATTTAGTAGATGGTTGTTAACTCGATCTAAGGTCCCTCGGTGTTTTACCAGGTGTATCTAAGATGGTCAAGACAAGACTTAATGCTGCCTTACTTCTCAATCCTCCAAACCAAGTCCCTCTGGAGTTCCCACGGCGAGGTCATTCGGTAGAGCATGAAAGTTCTCCCAGACCTTACCAGGCCTGGTCTCTCGTGAGTACCGTTTGACCTCATCCTCAATATTACAAGCGTTACATCATTACAATCGTTATAGCTTGAAGCCAATATACATAAAGATACAACGTGACTAAGTAAAATAAGAAATTTTAAAGGATAAGCTCTTTCGACCACTTCATTGGGAGATCTCCCTGGGCTGCCTCGCTTGAGCTTCCTTGCTAAGCTGCCTTGCTAAGCTACCTCGCTTGAGCTTCCATGATGAGCTGCCTCGCTTGAGATTCCTCGATGAGATGCCTCGCTTGAGTCTGTTGTATTAGCTGGGGGGGATTATCTCTAATCCCAAGACTATCTTCAAGCCCCCTTACAAATAGCATGACCCTGAACTCGTACGATCCATATCGCGATAAGAAAGAGATCTTAGGAACATCCTCCTCTTGAATGCGCAACTGGTGATAGCCTAACCTCAAATCGATCTTAGAGAAGTATGCAAACCCTCTCAACTGATCAAACAAGTCATTAATACTAGGTAACAGATACTTATTCTATATTGTCACCTTGTTGAGATGCTTGTAGTCTACACATAAGAAAAGCGAGACATCCTTCTTCTTCACAAATAACACCAGTGCATCCCATGATGATGTACTCCTCTGAATATATCCCCGCCATATGAGCTACTGAATTTGCTCACTCAACTCTCGCATCTCAAAAGGGGCCATGCAATACGGTGCTTTGGCAATCGAATTAGTACCCGATGCTAAATCAATGATGAACTATATTTCTCGACTCGATGGCAGTCCGAGTATCTCCTGAAACACATCCTCAAACTCCCTCTCCACTAGAATTGAGTCTAAAGGCACCACTATATCCTGTGAGGTCTCCTCCTTGATAAAATATAAATGGGTGCGCATATCCTCCGTCAGGCAGAGGCATCGCCACAAGGAACATCACCTGTCCCGAAATAGAGAACACTATGGTCCTCTCATAGCAATCTACTGTCGCTCTGTAGACCGCCAACCAATCCATGCCTAGAATTATGTCATACCCCTCCATGTCTAATACTAGAAGGTATGCCGCTATAATTAGTCTCCTAATAACAATATCGACTCCCCTACAGATCGAATGTATCAATGAACCACTACCCATCGATGACTCTACACACATAAGGAGACTATCACCTGTCTCTAATAACCCAGCGTCTCGTGCAAATCTAGTCTTAATAAATGAATGATATGCTCCATTATCAAAAGGTACTCTACCCTCAGACCCATAGGTAGAAAACTTACCCTCTACTGTTGGCGGTGCCTATTATGCTAGAGGCATAGGCACATTCCAAATGTTATATACACGCCCATAGTGTATCTGGACATGCTGCTGCTGTGCGGACGGTACTGGGGCTGGGCTAGAGCTATCGGATCCTGCTACCTCGATTGGGCACCCTGTTACTGTGCCCTACCCTACTGTGGGTAGGTCCTGCTCTTGTGAACTTGTTGGCCACATGTGAAACACTGCCCTTGAAACTACCTCTGTCCCTGGACTTGACGGTGGCCCTGATGGCATTGGCCTTGATGGCCTCCTCTTGATTCCCTTTGCCCTGAGTTCCCTGAGGAACCTGTTGCTACTAGAAACCCTGTTGGCCCTGCCTATCTGATCGGTGCCCACCAAATCTAAATATCTTGGTAGAGTTCCCCTATCGAGAATCCTGCCCCTGCTGACTAGCTGTCTGCTGCTACTGGGGTGGTGCCCCACTAACACTTCTCCCTTCGGCCTTGCCCTGAGGATAGGCTCTGATCCCCTCTTGATTTCTTTCTTATAGAAGTGGTAATCTTGACAGTGTACAAGTGCGGCGTTAACGACATCAGTAAAAGTCATCAATGCAGGGTTACCAATCAAATGATGCCTCATCCTCCAGGACAAACCATCCATGAACTTCATTTTCTTTCTCTCTTTACTGCTCACCTAATCTGGTACAAAGTTAGCCAGACGGGTGAACTCTTCCTCGTATTCTACTACCGAATGGTGGCCCTGAACCAGCTCTTCGAATTTCTTCCTCATCTCTGCCTAGACTGTAGGTGAGAAGTATTTGTTGTCAAATCGCGCCCAGAACTCAGTAACTGTCATCAAGTCTCTCTCCTCAGTAGTGGCCACCGAATCCCACCATTATAAAGCTGATTCTGAAAGTCTGAAAGTAGCTAACATCTATTTCTGGGTCTCACTACAGTCTACCATGTACATATGACGTTGTATGTTCTTCTTCCAATGGCAAGTTGTCACTACATCCGTACTACCCTCAAACTCGGGCGAGTGGCCCTTTTAAAAGGTCTCCCTGACTCGCTGCCATGTATATGTCCCAGCCTTGGCCTAGGTAGCTGGTGCAACTGGCGATTGTGCTTGGGGCAATGGGAAGTGAGCTTCCATTGCTCTCATGGATATCTCGACTGCCTGGTCCACTATCATTGCCACCTGAGCAGTCGAAATCATCTCTGGTGGTGGAGTTGGCGGCGGTACCTACGGTTCCTGATCCTCCCTAACCTTGTCTCTACTGCGTCCCTCTCAACTCGCTCTCTTCTTGGTGGCATCTGAAAATAGATCAAATTGTATAATTACACAGTTTATACAAAATCTAATAGAAAAAGTACGATATCTCAAAGCACGTAACGATACAAATAACAGTCCTAATAATAGGGCTTTATATCAAAAAGACGATGCGCGAAAAACGTAGTAAGTCGTATAGATCCTTTGGACACTCGAACATGATGCCCTGATACCATCTGTGAGACCTCGCCTAGTTAAATATCGGGTGATCAGGCCTTTATCAAATTTAAACAGGACTCACATATGGTTCATCTTAACATCACTGTCGAAAACCATATTAATTACAAACCACCTAATAGTCAATTAAACTGGTGCCAAATTTTATCTTTCATTAAACAGTTAAAAACAATATGCGAAAAAATAAAAAACACTCATAATATGACAAAGTCCAAACATCTCACAATATATAAATAAATACAAGTCTTGCCGAATAAATCATTTGCTAAATTCAAAACTCAAATAAAAACCAGCATTCATAAAACTCCATAATGTTGGTTGGACACCTAAAAGGTTTTGAAAATATTTTTATAGCAAGAGTTAGTACTCAACATTTTGAAAATATTTATAAAACGTTTATCACAAATTAAAATTCGTTATTCATTACACATGTTAGGTTCACGTACACTCTCTTGAGTTTCCCCACCTCTCATCTATTGTGCACGCCTAACGTTCTATACTTAGTACACCTAACTATACTACCCTAGCTAACTAGGCTAAAGTATTTATTGAACTTATCTACACGTCTAAGTTCCCCGTACCACTTATACAGTACGCTAATAGAATTAACATCTCGTATGTCCTTACCTTCGTAGATAACTTTTACACCTTGTTATCTTTTACAAGTTGTAATTAAGTTTCGCGACATAATAAAATTATCTAGACATATAACTGTACATCTATATATCATTTCACGGCCTACTATTTCACATAGGTAGGTTATTCACAACACACGATATAGACACTATAAAGGCACATAATGTTATTACGTTCTCATATTACACATTAAGGGATATTGGTTCGGAATATTACCTCGACCCCAAGTTTATTACATGTATTGGTTCAGAATGTCTCCTTGACCCGAAATTTATATTATCATTTATATTAGTTCGGAATGACACCTAGACCCCAATATAAATGTCTTATGTGGGTTCAGAATGTCACCTCGGCCCCAATTATAATTAGTATACTTTAGGTATTCACACCACCTAAGTATTCATATAATAGGTATTCACACAACCTAACTTCTCATATTTGTACATAGTATATTTCTCTCGAATACTCACCGTACTTATTACTTTACGATTCATCCCACTATTGTGTTTATTTGAGTATTCACACAAACTCTAAGGGTCCTAGTTACCCCTTTATAATTTCAGTAGTTAAATTCTCTCTTAACCTATTGGTCTACCCACGTACTCATTCTAAGTTCCGTAATTAATTATATTTCTCTAGGGTAATGTATGACACATATCAACCCATTTCATTCCCATCTTAATACTCTTAATAAGACTAAATTACAACTCCACTATCAGCCTACTATAAGATAATAAGTCCTTCCTTATTATGTTAACAAAGTCCCAAAAGTTATACACGACAATTAATAAGGGATCCTAGGTTTAAAAGGAAAATTTTGGGTTTTCTAGTACATCGAATCAATTTTCCCCTGGCTGAATCGATTTGCCTTTGGCCGAATCGATTCGATTCTGTACAGTTTTGCTAATTTGTCTTCTTCGCGTGATTACACAATTTTCACCATTTTTTCATAACACAACTCCCTTGCTACTTCACCAAATTCAAGGTCATATGTTCCTAACCATTTATACATGTATGGGGGTAATTTCTAACGTAAATCAGTCATCAAAACATTAAAATTACCGATAAAAAATGGATTAACTCATCAAATCCTCAAGAATCCTAGATTTCAATATTCTCCATGAATACACAGATGAAATCCAAATTTAATTCGTAGAAATTACTAAAAATCTCATATAACTTGTCCCTGCAGATTTTCATTCAAACTACATGCAATTTTCTACCCAAACATGTATAACCATAGGCTTTTCTTCCAAGAACATCAAAGGAATCAATATAATCAAAACCCAAGTCACATGGGTATTATAACTTCATATTATTTTGTAATAAATAACTTGCCTTGAAACAAGGGGGTCTGATTTCATCGTGTTGATGATGGATTGATGGTTCTCCCTTCAAATCCGCATTCCTTAGATGATTAGGATGCAAGAACAAGGTCCAATTCTTCAAGAACTCCTCCTTAAGCTTGGGAATGATCTCCTCTTCTTCTCTAATGGCTCCCTTAAGGTTTGTGGTTGTAGGAGGGTAGTGAGACTGGGGTCTATGAATATCTGGAAAGGGTGAGGCGTGACCCACTCCAATGGAAATTGCCTGAAAGGTCTTCAAGGTCTTCTGATGCAACTTCTTAAGAATCCTTCTCCTTCTGGTAATAATGGAGCTCAAGCTTCAACTCACTCCCTGCAAGAAGATGAACTTTCATAACAAAAATAGTAATTTTCTCAAGGGAAACACCTGAGAATGATGGATGTCAGTTGAGGAGTGAAATACCAAGGCACTTAGCACTAAGAGAATGAATAGGGAGAGAATACTAAGTAGGTCTGGTGTGATTTTGACAGAGGAACAGTGAAATTTTCAATTCTATCTCTCTCTTTAACCTTGCCCAGAGGTCTATTTATACTTGGGCATTAGGGCTGAGTTGGAACTTTTGGGCGCCAAAATTGAGAGGGTTGGTGGGGGACAATGTCTTAAATGTACCATTTGTCCCTACCTGTAGGCAGCTCTTCTTATCCCCTCCTGTAGGCACCACCTGGCGCCAGCCAAAGTCAAAAAGAAAACATGTCTCCCAATGAAGAAAAAATATCTGATTTGGTAAATATCCTTTGAAACGGTAACTTCTGGTGCAAATTTTACAAATCATAAGAGAGGAGGCCTTAAGGACCCCTGTCCTCTAAAATCATTGTTTTTTTTAGAGGGACCTTGAGGACCCCCTCTTGTGAGAAAGTCATTTTTGTAAAGATTTTATTCCTTGTGAGCAGCCAGCTCTTTGGCTACTCACTTCACTTGGTGTGTGTTATGTGTAGTCTTGAGTGACTTCTGGGTCTTCCTACTAATATTCTCTCAATCCTATAGTGCTAAGTGGTTGAGCTTGCTCAACATACCTTGTCCCTCATCCGCCAAGCCAAAACTCCCAAGAGATCCAAACTGGCCTACTTGAGCCCTGCTTGCTCAACTAGGCAACCTGTACAAGAGAATAATTGTTAGTAATTATGTTCTTTTTTCATGATGAGGGGATGCTTATGGTAGACACCCCCTCATCCTAACTTAGTTTTCTGGGAGCTGAGGGGGGAGGACCTTGCGCGTTCCTCTTCCCATGTAAGTTTTCGCTGTTGCGGAACCCTCGGGGAGGTTCCTTCTCAAACATCATTTTTTTGCTGTTGATGAAGCCTTGGGGGGTTCCTTCTCAAATGTCATTTCTGCAAGGACCCTAGGGGAGTCCTTCTTAACTTGTGCTTCTGCCTCCATCTAGGTGATGTTTCTTCTCAACTTGGGTTTCTGCCGGGACCCTTGCGGGGGTCCCTCTCAATATAGGCTTCTGCTACCACCTAGGTGGGGTTCCTTCTCAACTTCAGTTTCTGTAGGGACCTTGGAGGGGGTCCCTCTAAACATGGGCTTCTGCCACCACCTGAGTGAGGTTTCTTCTCAACTTGGGTTTCTGTAGGGACCCTGGGGGGAGTCCCTCTCAACGTGGACTTTTGCCGCCACCTAAGTGAGGTTCCCTCTCAACGTGAGTTTCTGCGGAGACCTTGGGGGAAGTCCCTCTCGACAGAGGCTCCTTCTCAAATTGAGTTTCTTTAAGGACCCTTGCGGGGTTCCCTCTCAACATGGGCTTTTGCTGCCACCTTGGTGGGGTTCCTTCTCAACATGAGTTTCTGCGGAGACCTTGGGGGAAGTCCCTTTCAACGGAGGCTCCTTTTCAACTTTGAGTTTCTGCAGAGACCCTTGCGGGGATCCCTATCAACATAGGCTTCTGCTTCTACCCAGGTGGGGTTCCCTCTCAACTTGAGTTTCTGCAGGGACCTTGGAGGGGGTCCCACTCAACATGGTCTTCTGCCGCCACCTGGGAGAGGTTCCCTATCAATACCTAAAAATTGTATTTTGGGGAAGACACACTTCTACATTAGCCCCTCGTGCAAAGTTTTTCGTGTTGGGTAGACCAAAAGGATTTGTACGCCATAAAGTCGATTTTCAAAAAAATATTCAATTTTGAGGGACCCTATGGTCATTAAATGCACTGTCCCTTCATCCGAGGTTCTTTGATTTTTGAGACCCCACGCGTCAGTGTGGGAACTATCCTCTCATCATTTGGGAAAAAAATTCATAACCTTTTTGCCTTCCTGCACGTTTTCCCACTTTGATATAAAAAATCATAAGGCCCATTTCTTAAAACCTTCCATCTTCTAGACAACCCTTATAGAGAGTCTTTTAAGTTTATAGTGAGAGAAAGTGAGAGAAAAAAAAAACTTAAACACCATAGCCCCCAAATTTTTTGCTTTAGCTTTGTCTCAAAACTCCATTAATGGCTTCTAGCTCATCAAATACCTCTTCAAATGTGAACACCACCATTGTTCCCATTGTTTTTGGTTCCATACCCTCTTTTATTGCCATTTTTTCCCAAAGCACTATCACCATGTCTATCGCCCCAAACGATTTCCTCATTATGTCAAATGCTAACCATGAAACCCTTGTTAGTGCTGAGATTTTCACACCCACCTCTATGATTCCCACTATCCATGTCAGCGCATCCTCTCTGGCCATTATCGATGAGAGTTCCTTGTGGTCTGTTGCCTGGTCTGGTGTTGTTATAAGCGCGACGCGCCCATCCCCTTGCGTGGGGCTCTCGGCACGGTTTCTTCATTGCAATTATTTTCCTCGTATGTTGGGTTTGGTGGTTTCCAAAATCTTTTGGATGGAGGTGTCTCGACAGCTAATTTCGTCAAGGGTTACTCGTCGCAACTGCCTTTGGCAGCTGGTGGGCCTGGTAATTCACAAGTTATTTTGGATGGGGGGTTAAACTCCAAGGCCCCGAGTTTCTTGTTACTGCCCATGAGTAATGAGGGTTCCTCGTCACCTTCCATTTGTATGGATGTCGATTTTTCGTTAGAAACTATTGTGAACTCTCATTGTCTGTTAGGTTCCTCACCAAATCAACTGTTGGCGGTTGGGAGTGTCTCGACTCATGTTTCGTCGAGGGTTCCTCTACTGGTTGTACTGTATTTGGGGAAATGAGTAATTTGCGATTTGTTTCAAGTGGTGTTGTCTCGACTTTATGTCGCATCGAGAGTTCCTCGTGCATCGACTTCATCTCTAAGGGTGTCTCGCCAACTGCCAATGCTACCAGGGGTTCCTAGTATGTTGACCTCATGCCCGAGGGTGTCTCGCAGACTACCAAAGCTACTAGGAGTTCCTCGCAGGTTGGGTTTCTATCAGTGGGTTCCTCGCGGGTTGATTTACCGTCCAAGGGTTCCTTGACCACTATGGATAATCCATTGGGTTTTTTATGTACCCCTCAATACTTAGGGGCTCCTTGTCTGTTAGTTCATTATCGGTGACCACGGGTTTGTCGCTTGCGACCCATATGGCAATGGGGTCCTCACAGATGTCATTTCCCATAGTGAGTTCAAACCTCTTTATTGCCGTGGATTCCTCATCGAGTGCCACTTTTCTGTTAATGGGTGCCTCGCGTGTCGACTTCTCATCTGAGGGTGTCTCTACCCCCTACCTCGTCAAAGGTTCCTCGTCTGGTGGCATTATATTTGGGAGTTCCTAGCACTTGGATTTGCCACTTGAGGCTGCTATTGTGACTTCTTTTTTTGCGTCGAGGGACACCCAAGGTTCCTTGCGAGTTGACATCTCTACGGGGGTTGCTGCTGCCACTTCTTTTTTTAGCGACGGTGAACACCCAGGGTTTCTCATCCATGGGTTCATTGCGAGTCAATGTTTCTTTAGGGTCTGTTGCAGCTGCGAGTTCCTCACTTGGAGTTTCTACCGCGATGAGTTCTTTTCTTGAGTCAATGGATCTTGGTACTTCTTCATCTACATCATCTTCTTCTCAGACATGGCAAGACTATATGCGCATTCGACAGGGGCGAGATTTTGGTATCTACCATCGTGCTCCCTTTTTTGGTCCATCTGACCACTTTATGGCTTCTCTTACTCAATTTGAGTAAAAATTTGCTAACACTGTTCTCGAGCGTCTTCATGTGGGGTTAAGTGAGTCTGCTGACTCTCCTACTATCTTTCCAGACTCTATTCTCCTGGCTCGGTTCGATCGCGATGATTTTCCTTATTCCAATGTTGAAGTTAAAGCTGCGGGGGGTGCCACGAAGGAATGGGCTAGCTGGGTTGACTATGTTTTGAGCATTCCTGATTATGTGGTTGTTCTCAGGGAAGTGGGTCTTTTTACCGCCGTTAGTAGCCTGAAGTCTTGCACGGTATCTAAGCACAACTCTTCACTTAATATTTTATTATCTCGGTGGAGTATGGAGTCTCACACATTTGTAACGGGTTGGGGCGAATTCACCATTACCCTAGAGGATGTATGTGAATTGTACACCCTTCCTTTCTTTAGGCAACAAGGCTTTTCTGATGACTATGAGGATCCTTTAGAGCGGGAGATGGTGGGAGAACTACAATCAGCTCTCGGAGAATGTTCCAAGTATGTGGCTATAACTGTGACTAGTCATACCAAGCATTCCTTTGCTAAATGGCAAAGGTACTGGTTCACAGATTTCGAACAGCTGCAGAAGGGGGAGACTTCCAGCGCAGCCCCCCAGAACCAAGGATGGCCCTAAGCTCCACTCTCCTTCACACTTTGCCGCTTTCTTATTTACATTTCTAACTCGGTTCATCTACCAGGTAAGACCTAAGATTTCACTCTCTAACTTCTCTTTAAATTGGATATACAGTTATCTCGCAGCAGGTCGGTACCTATGGTTGCCTTGACTTTGGGTTCCCTTTACACCTATATGGACCGAGCACATATAGATGTAAAGAGGTCTTGAGATCGATATGATGCTTCTAGTTATGCAAACATCGCTATCTGAATGGCCTTTTTATTTGAGCATTTCCCCCAACTTACTTCAGAGGCTCAGGCCTGTCATAGCGATGCTGCGCGACTTCTCCGATGGCACAAGAAAATTTCCAAGAAATATTTGGGAGCGTTGATTGATGATATTGAGGAGTTTCAGTTTCGGCCTTATAGCAAGCGCCCTGGGGGCATCTTCAGCTAGCTTTCTTTTCCTGGCAATGGTGGGACTTTCTATTGTCCTTCGGCAGTGGGGTCTGTTTCGAACTGTCCTCATATTAGTGTGGTGATGATGCTGTTACCAGGCCTACATCCTTCTTGGACCGAGTTGGGTCTGCGTGCTTAGTTATATCATTATGAGAGGGCAATACGGTAGTCTGGCTATGATCAGGGCGTTCACACCCCTCCTCCTCCTTCTTATAGTGATCCTTCTGAAAGAGTTGGCACTTGCGTTCAATTAAGAAATAATTTAATAAATACCATTTTAACCCAAATTAACCCTAAGCATGCAACTAGGTGTGATTGAAACAATATGAAATCATGCAAGAATTATTCAACACACAAAGTTAAGGAAAAATCCCCCACAGGGGCAAAACCATTTGTATATCACTATAATTTGTAAGAAAACGGCTTACAATCGGATTACACTGAAATACAAGTTTTTGACTAAGAATTACAATCGGGTATCGGATTCTGTAGTCGCGGCTGGAATATCCCTTTCCAGTAGGGTTGGCGGCTGGAACTATCCCTGTCCAGTAGGGCTGCAATGAAGAGGAAGGAGCGGTCCACTTCACAAAGGGTTGAACAACAGCAATGGTGTTCTTGGGTTACCAAATTTGATTCACATAGATATGGAAGATGTGTGAATCTAAAAACCTAGAATCATAGGACTCAATAGGTGAAGACTTTAGGGTTGATATGCTCAGAAAAACGTGGGAAAGTCTTATGGAAACCAACTACTGATCGTGGTTTAAATAAGGAGTCAAAACCCTAAAAAATCTGCTACACGATCTGGCAGAGTTTATCCAGGGCGGACCGGTCCGGGCCTTAGGCGGATCGGTCCGATAGCGGACCGATTCTTTTAATTTGAAGCTGATTCGGTTCGCATTCGGTTCGGGGCTCTCTGGCTTCAAAGTGCACGGCGGATCGGTCCGGGCCTGGGCGGATCGGTCCGCAGTCGGATCGGTTCCTTTTTTATTTCAGCGGATCGGTCCGAGGCTAGGCGGACCGGTTCTTTTTATTTCGGGGTGGACCGGTCCGGATGAATGGATTTATGAATTCTTCCTTTCTTTTGATCTTCGGATTCCGTTGATGATGAATGGACTTTGAATCTTTGCAATGGTGTTACGGCTAATGACATATACAAGTATGTTGGACAAAAATGTCCTTACAAATCTCCCCCTATGTCTATGCCAGAACAAACATTAAAAATCCGAATTATCTATAATCACAATGCCTATACAAATCTACCCTTCCATGAACCCAAAAACTGAAAGTGGTACAAATGACTAAGGCTGCATCGTTTGTTCTTCGAATCTTCAGAAATCTCACCGATTTTCTCATCAGGGTGTGCAACATGGGATTATCAAAAGATGTACCTACACACATGAGACAAAGCAAATACCAAGTGACGTATCGAGTTTGAAATGAGATAAACATAAGCATATATATCAATTTAAGATGATATTCTCAGAATTTCAAAACTCCCCCATAATCAGATAATTCATTCTCCCCCTTTTTATGATGTCCCCAAATAGACAAATGAGAGAAATAAATCAAGCAATCAAGTACCGGGGTGACACTAGGCATAAAATCACACCATGAATGAACATAAAACAACCAAGTCGGTGATGGCGTAAATGAATGGGTGTGATCAAAATTCGATAGGAAAATCAAAGCATACAAGCATGACATATGTGCACGATGAATATTGGATATTCCTAACGAATGCACTCAAATGCTTCCTTTGGTGTAAAAGAGTGGAAATATAAGATATTGACTATATCAAATCTACAAATCAAAGCTCAAAGTGATTTCTACACCAATAACGTCCAAAATGATTTTCATGCTTTTTCAGGACTTTCAAGGAAGTGCAAACCCGTTTTTCAATCTCCAACCAAACTCCCTCAGATTTATATTTTGAATAGAGGAATACTAAATTCTCAAACTTTGGAGAATTGGGAGAAACCGAAATGGCCCATATTTGGCATGAATTGCTTTTTATTGCCTTATCAATTTTTTCGGGCTCTTTTAACCTCTTAGGACCTCGGATATTAAAATTCCTCCATTTTTTAGGTCCTTTTTAACGCTGGCTTTTGCGCAAAGGATAAGAGTCAACTTTCGCAGCCCCTCCCCGTTATGAAAATATACACACAATCTCACCACAACGGTTTTTACATGCAATCCAATCTTGTCAAGTTTTATCGCATATTATACATTGTATAGACAGAATTGAGATAGAAACACTCAAGCCAATATGTGATAGACAAGTGCAATAGACAAATATAGCCGTGCATGTGTGCAATAAAGGATATAGGAGTCAAACATGTAGGAAGATATCACTAATAACATCTCAAAGACTCCAATCAATGTAAAGCACATGGATGAAATGATGTAGCCTCTCAAATCTCTATCAAACAGTCACATGGATATATGAAATGAAGTTGTGACTTGGCTATCATAAATGCTCATCCATAAAAACAAAACTCTTTTTGATTTTTCAAAAATTTTATCAAAATAAAATCATTTTGTGCTTTTCTAAATTTTTTTTTTTTTTAAAAAGAAAATCTTTTTGTATTTTTCAAGTACTATGAAGCAAAAAGCAAAAAAGAATAAACAAAGTTGTACAACTAAGCAATGGTACATATAAAACAGACTAGCAATAGGAAGCATATGATATGAACATGAAGAAGCATCCTATTCTAGACATAGACCAACCCCTCAGTCAACTGTGCAAATCCCCAAAGACTTCCTAAGACTCTCAAATCTAAGGGCATCTAAAGGTTTCGTGAAAATATCGGCTAACTGACGGTCGGTAGGAACAAAACTCAGGGATACGACTTTCTCTTCAACTAACTGACGAATAAAGTGTTCACGTATCCTGATGTGTTTTGTGCGTGAATGTTGGACAGGATTGCGGGATATGTGTATCGCGCTCGTGTTATCACAGGAAATGAGCATGGTGTCCTGTGAAATCCCATAATCCTCCAACATTTGCTTCATCCACATGAGTTGCGTGCAACAACTCCCGGCGGCGATGTACTCAGCCTCCGCAGTGGACAAAGAGATGGAGTTTTGCTTCTTGCTCAACCAAGAGACAAGAGCAGAACTAAAGTAGAAACACCCACCCGAAGTGCTCTTACATCCATCTACGTCCCCGGCCCAATCGGCATCCGAATAGGCGAACAGACGGTCATCGATATCAAAGGAATACCAAATACCGTATGAGAGAGTCCCACTCACGTATTTGATAATACGTTTTAGAGCGAGTAAGTGTGACTCTTTAGGAGACGCCTGATAACGCGCACAGACTCCAACACTAAAGGCAATGTCGGGACGACTAGCAGTCAAGTAGAGAAGACTGCCTATCATACTCCGATACAAGGTTTGCTCTACGTCCTTGCCTGAAGTGTCCTTACTAAGATTGGTAGTGGTACTCATAGGTGTACGAGCATGCTTAGCGGAGTCTAAACCAAATTTCTTCACTAGGTCTCTAGCATACTTGGATTGGGAGATGAACATCCCATCCTCTAGCTGACGAACCTGGAGACCAAGGAAGAAAGTAAGCTCACCTACCATGCTCATCTCAAACTCACTTTTCATCTCCTCCTCAAAGTGGTGAGCATGCTGGGAGCATGTGGATCCAAAGACTATGTCGTCCATATAGACTTGGGCAACCAAGATAGCACCGTCATCTCTCCTGACGAACAACGTCATATCAACTCCCCCTCTCTTGAAGCCACGGGCTAAAAGATAGGAAGTAAGCCTCTCGTACCAAGCACGGGGTGCTTGCTTCAAACCATACAAGTCTTTCCTTAGATAGTAGACGTGCTCAGGGTGCTGAGGGTCTTCAAACCCTTTTGGTTGTTCCACATAAACCTCTTCCTGTAGAATGCCATTCAGAAAGGCACTCTTGACATCCATCTGATATACCTTGAAGTGCAGATGACATGCGATGGCGAGCAGAAGACGGACGGACTCAAGCCTCGCAACAGGAGCAAATGTCTCCCCAAAGTCTACACCCTCTATCTGTGTGTAGCCTTGAGCGACCAACCTAGCCTTATTTCGGATTATGGTACCATTTTCATCCATTTTGTTCTTGAAAATCCACCGGGTACCTATAACATTAAACTCACTAGGTCGGGGGACAAGTTCCCAGACATCATTCTTTTTAAACTGAAGCAACTCATCCTGCATAGCAGATATCCAATGTTCATCCTTGAGTGCTTCTTTATGGTTCTTGGGCTCGACGTTGGACGTGTAGCAAAGATGGCTAACAACGTTCTCTAGCTGAGCACGAGTCTTGACCCCTAGAGTGGGATCGCCAACGATGGCAGATGGGTCATGACTCTTGCGAACCCAAGCAGGTGTGTCCCCTAATACAGGAGTAGGGTCCACAGAGTGTGAGAGAGGAACAGGTAAATCACTGTCAGAACAATCCTCATCCTCACACTGAAGATTAGGATCAATAACCGTCGGAGGTTCGTCATCTTGCACGGTGACGTTTATTGATTCCATAATCTTAGAGATCTTCAGGTTAAACACCCGGTATGCTCTACTATTCGATGAATATCCTAGAAATATTCCCTCGTCGCTCCGGGAGTCGAACTTTCCTAATTGCTCTCTATCCCGTAGGATGTAGCATTTACTCCCCAAAACACGGAAATACGCCAGGTTGGGCTTCTTGCCGGTTCACAACTCATAAGGAGTGTGAAGAGTGTGTGGACGCAAATACACCCTATTCACCGTGTGGCATGCAGTAGACACTGCCTCTGCCCAAAATCTCCTAGAAACTTTACGACCTAGAAGCATAGATCTAGCCATCTCTTGGATCGTTCTATTCTTTCTCTCAACAATCCCATTTTGCTGAGGAGTTCTCATAGCAGAAAACTCATGTTTGATCCCAAGGCTATCACAGTACAAATCCACCTTTGCTTCCTTAAATTCAGTGCCGTTGTCACAACGTATTCTGTTAATAGTGACCCCGTGTTGATTTTGCAGGACACGGCACTTGGTCGTTAGGAATTCAACAGCATCTGATTTCTCTCTTAGAAAACCAACAATAGAGTATCTAGAGAAATCGTCCACCATCACGATAATGTATCTCTTACCACCTAGACTCTACGTGCGAGTAGGACCCATAAGATCTATGTGAATCAACTCAAGAACACGTGAGGTGGTAATGGAGTTCAACTTCCTATGTGGGCTATGGATTTGCTTTCCCAACTGACAGGGTCCACAAATCGTGGAAGTTGGCTTTCCAAGTGACGGTAAGCCACGTACCAGGTCCTTTTTGACTAAACGAGATAAGTCTCTAACGTTCACATGACCTAGACGTTGGTGCCACAGATCCATAGGAGTGATCGTGGCGCTGTTGCAAACAAGTGAGGATTTGGGCTCAGTCCCATAACAGTTATCCTCTGTCCTCACCCCTTGCACTAATAGTTTACCGGCTTGATTATAGACCTTACAAGCTTCCCGGTCAAACTTTACTGCAAAGTCATCGTCGCACAGCTGGCTGATGCTGAGAAGGTTTACTTTCAAACCTTTGACGTACAGGACATTTTCTAGCTTAGGAAGTCCTGGTAACTCAACTGTACCTCGTCCTACAATGCTAGACTTACTCCCATCTCCAAAGGTAACTCTCCCATCATCATAATCCTCAATCTGAGTAAAAAGGGAGATATCACCTGTCATGTGTCTGGATCATCCACTGTCAAAATACCACTGAGAGGTATTATGTGCTTTGAGAGCAATATGGACAAAAAGGGCCTTTTTCTCTTTCTTAGGAACCCAAGAGTAGGTACCTTTTTGTATTCCCTTGTTGTTGTTGGTTTTAGCCGAAATGCGGGGTGCATTCATTGATGGTAAGGTCATCCGTCGGAATTCCTCCATCAAACTCTGTGATGTGGCGGCTAGAAACTCAACTCTCTCTCTCAGACTGGCAAACTCATCAGTATGATGTGGAGGAGTAAAAGTACGTCGTGTCCGACCCAAACTATAGCAAACATCCCTAAGGTGTCCATTTCTTTTGCAATGGGAGCAAAAGGGCACAGCATTAGGACCTTGGTTTGCTTTTCTTGGTCGAACTCTCCTTCTTGGTTTTAGATGACGGCCATAAGGAGTCGTAGTAAACTCAGGAATTGGTCCCGGTGCAATTTGAGACGTGGAGGCACCATCAAAACCAATTCCTTGCCTGTCACCAAAACCTAAAGCGGGACCGAGGAGCATCTTTCCCATCTTCCCAGATCTGTCCTCGATTTGAACCTTGACTTCCCGTGCTTTCTTAAGATCATGAGTCAGCTGGGCAACAAGGGCTTCAAGTTTCTTCCGAGTCTCCACGGAGGAATGGAGCTGACTCGTAAGACTAGCCACTTGCTTAATCAAGTCCCCTCTCTCTTTCTCTAAAACACTCTTTTTCTCTCTAAACAAATTCTCATTCTCGACACATGTAGATTTTCTCTCTCTCAGGGCGGTGCAGGTGGAGAACTCTCTTTCTCTCGCTTTCCTTAAATCTTCCTCTAAGCAGGTGATCTTAAGAACTAACGCTTTGTTACGCTTTTTAGTTTTAAAAGACTCAGAATATAACTCAGCGTAGGCGCGTTGTATATCACTCTCGCTCTCACTTGTGTCATCCTCCCCCTCACTCACATCGATCTCACTGTCGAGGTGTCCCTGTGAAGCATCATCCTCAACGTCGTGAGGAGAACTAGGAGTGCTCACATGGCTGGCCATGAATGCGGTGAAGTTACACTCATGCGGTGACTCATCTCCTGAATCCACCGTCTCGACCTCACTGTCGTCACTAAGGGTAGCATTAAGGACAACTTTCCCTTTCTCTCTATTCAGACGATTGGCACACTCAAAAGCTCTATGACCCCTTCCATCGCACTCAAAACATCTCTCACTTTCTTTCAGAAGAGGATTTTTGGAATCTTTTTCATTTTTCTTTTTATCTTTAAAATTGCCATTTTTCTTAAATTTGAGAATCCTCTTGAAATTTTTTGCGAAAAGAGCCAAATCATCTAAGTCAAAGTCGCAC
The DNA here is from genome assembly GCA_949130495.1 of Sambucus nigra. NCBI lineage: Eukaryota > Viridiplantae > Streptophyta > Magnoliopsida > Dipsacales > Adoxaceae > Sambucus > Sambucus nigra. The sequence goes on from OX422223.1 coordinate 12,244,792, forward strand.
TCAGAATCTGACGTGTCAGTCTCTCTCTTTCTAGATGACTCTACCCTCTTTCTTGTCGACCCCTCACTTTTTCTCTCTTGGGCTTTAAGGGCAATTCCCTTATCTTTTGGCTTGGCAGATTTAGGAAACATGTCTATTTCATAAGTTTGTAAATCTCCTACCAGTTCTTCCAATTTTAGTGTATTTAAATTACCCAAGGAATTTAGCACAGTGACTTTAGGTATAAAACGCTTAGGAAGGGAACGAAGAATCTTTTTAACAACTCTAGCATTTGGAATATGTTCACCAAGATTATAGCTAGTATTAACAATGTCAGAAAGCCTAGCATAAAATTCATCAAAACATTCATTTTCATGCATGGTGATGGTTTCAAATTGAGTTGTTAAATTTTGCAATTTTGACTCTTTAACAGCATTTGTTCCTTCATGGGTAAGTTGCAAAACATCCCATGCTTCCTTTGACGTGGTACACGTCATTATGCGTTTGAACTCATCAGGTGTGACAGACCCAGAGATAGCACTTAGACCTTTAGAATTAAAAGATGACCATTTAAATTCTTCATCAGTCCAAGAAATGTCAGGTTTCAAGTTGGTCACATTATCAACAGTCACGGTGGGAGGAGTCCACCCTCGTTCAACCAAAATCCAAACACGTTCATCAATGGCTTTTAAAGCCGACCTCATACGGGCTTTCCAATAAGCATAATTTGTCCCGTCAAAAATAGGCATTTTATTGTATGATTTCTCCATTTGAACACGCTCTTTTCAAAAAATCAATTTAATTCAGAAATTGTTATCATTAGAAAAATTTTGCGGAAGTAAGGAATACGCGATAGAATGGCGTAACCTGCTCTGATACCAATTTGAAAGAGTTGGCGCTTGCGTTCAATTAAGAAATAATTTAATAAATACCATTTTAACCCAAATTAACCCTAAGCATGCAACTAGGTGTGATTGAAACAATATGAAATCATGCAAGAATTATTCAACACACAAAGTTAAGGAAAAATCCCCCACAGGGGCAAAACCATTTGTATATCACTATAATTTGTAAGAAAACGGCTTACAATCGGATTACACTGAAATACAAGTTTTTGACTAAGAATTACCCTCGGGTATCGGATTCTGTAGTCGCGGCTGGAATATCCCTTTCCAGTAGGGTTGGCGGCTGGAATATCCCTTTCCAGTAGGGTTGGCGGCTGGAACTATCCCTGTCCAGTAGGGCTGCAATGAAGATGAAGGAGCGGTCCACTTCACAAAGGGTTGATCAACAACAATGGTGTTCTTGGGTTACCAAATTTGATTCACATAGATATGGAAGATGTGTGAATCTAAAAACCTAGAATCATAGGACTCAATAGGTGAAGACTTTAGGGTTGATATGCTCAGAAAAACGTGGGAAAGTCTTATGGAAACCAACTACTGATCGTGGTTTAAATAAGGAGTCAAAACCCTAAAAAATCTGCTACACGATCTGGCAGAGTTTATCCAGGGCGGACCGGTCCAGGCCTTAGGCGGATCGGTCCGATAGCGGACCGGTTCTTTTAATTTGAAGCTGATTCGGTTCGCATTCGATTCGGGGCTCTCTGGCTTCAAAGTGCACGGAGGATCGGTCCGGACCTGGGCGGATCGGTTCCTTTTTTATTTCAGCGGATCGGTCCGAGGCTAGGCGGACCGGTTCTTTTTATTTCTGGGCGGACCGGTCCGGATGACTGGATTTCTGAATTCTTCCTTTCTTTTGATCTTCGGATTCCGTTGATGATGAATGGACTTTGAATCTTTGCAACGGTGTTACGGCTAATGAAATATACAAGTATGTTGGACAAAAATGTCCTTACACCTTCTGAGGCATTTTTAGTGGCGTGCACCAGCTTGACTCTCCAAGGACTATTCCATTGAGTCAGTGGTCTAGAGGGACTCTATGTGCCTCCTCGCGATTATCATCCCTCATTTACTTCATCTTGGTTCCTGCTTTGGCAGCGGCAGTGTAACACCCCGCATTTTTCATGCATTAAATATTTAATTAATTCGGGAATTTAAAATTACTTGTGAGTCGTAATTTAATTGAATTAATTAGGGAAATTTTATTCAAATATTAATCAAGGAGTAAATGGTTAATATTTAGGGGAATTTATTTACTAAGCGAATAGTAATTATGTATTTAAGTCATTTCGAGTATTAATGATAGGGTATGCACTTATCTCAACCGGAAGTCGGTATAGACAAAAGGGGTGAGGGGACAAATATTTTTATAAATTAATTCGGATACCAATTCTGAGTGTATGGTTGAGTCCGGATGGACCGAGATAGTCGGAAAAGTATACCCGGGGGTAGTAAACGGGTCATGGGGCGTTTTTAGACATAGCCGGGACCACACAGGGGCATTTGGGTCACTTGGGCTTGGCCCATTAGGCAAAAAACGGGATTAGGTAAATTAAGGAATTTGGAAGGAATAATAAAACGGCTGATAGAGTCTTAGAAAAGGCTAAGTGTATTAAGGAACCCTAATAGCAGTTAAAGGCAGTTTTGGGATCACTAGAGAGCCAACAAGGATCGTCTTCAACCTTGGAAATTCATCTCCGAATCAGACACTACGAAACCTAAGGCAAGTGGATAACTTGCAATAGTATTGAATCTGTTTTGAAATTCATAGTCATGTGATGTGTTTGATCAAAATTCATTTTGGGTGTTCATGGCATAAACATGAGGTTTTGAAAATAATAATCTGATTTACGAATTTGAATGAGGATTCTTGTAGAAATCTGATATTATAAATTGATATATATCTGGTGGGATGTTATCTGGATAATTAGAAACGAATTTGATGATGGAACCTGGACTGTAAATGGGTATTGGGTTAAAGATGGATTTTTCCCCAAATACGAAAATTATAATTAATGGACGAATTAATAATGTTGGTGGACATCCTGGAGGTTCCTAATAAGTTTTCTAACATGTATTGAGGTTAAGAGGGCTTGAGGTTAATGGTAGAAGAAACTATGGTTTGAGAAATTTCATCCATGGCTGATTTTGTCTTCACGAAGAAGACAAAGACCTGCTAGATCGATCGATCGAAGGTTTGGGGTCGATCGATCGAAGGTCGGCAGAATTTGGCAGATTCGCCCAGTTATGTATATATGAGGGAATTTACATAATAATCTTTATGTAATTAATTATTGAGAAATTAATACATGAGTTTAAATCTAATTAATTGTGAGTAAAGTTAATTAGGATTTGAGGGAGTTTTTGGGTGACACGTCATGATTATAAATTCGAGAGTCGGGAATTTAGACTCGAGTGAGGTAATTTCGGGCTACGAGAGTAAGTCCAAATTTATGGTGGGGGAGACACCAAAAGTGACTAAATTAATTAATGTGCAAAATTAATTAATAATTAGGGTTGGACCATAAACTCTTAATAAATTAAATAGGCTTGTGTTACGGATTTAGTACGTGGTGTAGTCGGGACATTTTATATTTATATATATATATACGGTGTGTGATAGTGTATATATATAGTGTGTGCATTAATATCAGAGATTGAATATTATTATTATATACTCTAGTGCTATAGGGGGGTTGCGCGTAGTGGATGAATCCCCTAGCTTGAGGAGTAGGGCGAGTATAATCCTATGTCATAGCGTCCGTTATATGGGTGAGGGGCATCTCACTTTCAGGGAAGAAATATGACCGCCTCCAATTCGTATGTTAAACTAAGTTAGTGAGCGAATCTAACTTGGATAACTAGGTTATGTGAATACACCTAGTAGGATATCACTTGGGAAAATTTATATTTTGAGTATCTTTACTCGGCTGGATGTCAGTATTAAATGTTATTTCAGTATGTTTGTGAATGCTGTAATATGATTAAATATATAATTAAGTAAATAATTATATATGGGATAATTAATACACAGTGAAGAATGTATTATGTCCATAACAGGTGTGAGTGTTATATGAAATTAAAAAGGGTAATGATTAAATTAAGTTGATGCTTAAAATAACTTAACAATCATGATTAAAGACATACTCGGTTAGAGTAGGTTAATTGCAAAGGGTTACATAAGTTATCAGGCCAGGAGAATAGGACCTAGTAAATTAAATGGAAGCGTTAATAGTGCACATTAGAGGAGGGGTGAGGAAGTCCTCAAGAAAGTGCGGCACTAACTAAAATATGAAGAGCATGCATATTTATTTATTGCTGCAAGTTAATCATTTGTTAAATGTTTTCAAATGTTTTTGGGTACTAACCCTTGCTATAAAAAATTTAAAAACCTTTTAGGTGTCCAGCCACAGGGACGTCATGCTTGACTCTATTCCAGGTATCCTTTGCTGCAGCACATGTGGATGTTGTGGGGTTTTTTCTAGACGCCTCCTTCTTTTATTCGTGTAGAGACTCTCTAGTAATTATCTGAGCTTTTCGCTCACAGTTCATTTATCAGTATTAGACTTGTTGAGACTTTGTTCTTATCTTCACTTGTATTGGATATTTGGACCGAAGGTTTATTCGGTTAGGTATTTTATTTGTGGATGGTTATTTTAGTTGATCTGTGATTGTGTATTCTTTTATGTTCCGCATGAGTTTTATTTAATTAATTGAAAGAAAAAAAAATTGGCACCAGTCTACTTTTCTCACTTAGGTGGTTAGTAATTAAAAAGACGACAGTGATGCTAAGAATGGACCAACTGAGAAACCTTTTCTAACTTGATTTAGGACTGATCACCCGGGATTAATTAGGCGGGGTGTCACAGATGGTATCAGAGCATCAGGTTCTAGTGTCCTTAGGATTTGTGCGGCTTTCTACGTTTCAGCGTAGCACTCGTTTGTTATAGAGCCCTATTATTAGGACTGTTGATTCATTTTCTGCTTGTGAGATAATCGTATATCTGCTGTGTATATTATTGTGTAAATTATGTACTTATACAATTCAAACTATTTCAGATGCCACCGAGGAGACTGAGAGCGGAGAGGGCTGAGGCTAGGGATGAAATCAGGGAGGCTCATCAGGAGCCACAGGTACCGCTACCACCACCCCCACCCGAGTTGATTTCCACTACTCAGGTGGCAGTGATAGTGGCCCAGGCGGTCGAAACAGCAACGAGAGCTATGGCAGCTCACTTTCCACAGCCCCAGGCACCGCCTCCAGTGGCACCAGCAGTTCAGGATCCAGTGGGGCCACCATCTTAGCAGAGAGTTAGGGAGACCTTTCAGAAGGGTCACCCACCTGAGTTCCGGGGTAGTATAGATGTGATAGAGGCTTGTGACTGGAAGAAGAACATTCAGCGCCATCTGCGCATGCTAGAGTGTACCAAGGTACAGAAGAAGATGCTTGCTACCTTTCGTCTATCGGGGGCAGCCTTACAGTGGTGGGAGTCAGTTACCACCGTCGGGGAGTGAGACTTGATGCCGATAGCAGAGTTTTGGGTGCGGTTCGACCGCAAATACTTTCCACCAGCAGTAGAGACTGAAATGAGGAAGAAATTCAGTGATTTAGTTCAGGGTGACCGATCAATGGAAGACTACGAGGAAGAGTTCACCCGTTTGGCAAACTTTGTGCCAAATGAGGTGAGCGATGAGGAGCGGAAGAAATCGAGGTTTATGGACGGTTTAGCCTGGCGAATCAGGAAACACTTGATTGGGAATCCGGCGCTAGTAACGTATACAGACGTCGTTAATGCCGCACTTGTACACTGCCAGGACCATCGCTTCCATGCGAAGGGGAGCAAGCGAACAGGGGAGCCGAGCCAACAGGGCAAGGCTATTACTAGTAGTGACACAAGTGATGCTCAGCAGCAGGCGGGTAGTCAGCAAGGGAATCAGGCTAAGAAGTTTAATCCTGGTGGTTTTCGACAGGGAGGACAGGGGTTCAGGCAGGGGCAGCCGGGCCCGAATCAGCAGCAGCAGGTTCCTCAGGGCCGTCAGGGCCAAGGGAACAATGGGGGAGGCCAGCAGGACCAGGGCCAGCCGCGTCAGGGCCAACAGTGCCAACGACAGGGGGATGGTCAGAGACGCTGTTTTGTGTGTGGCTAGCCAGGACATTTCAAGAGGGAATGCCCACAGAGGGGCAGAGGTCAACAACAGGAGACCCAACAGGGGCAATTACCACCAGCAGCACCAGCCCCACCTCAGCAGGGGAAGATGCACTACGGACGTGTGTATAACGTCCGGGATGTTCCTAATCCCCCGGCGCAGCAAGCACCGTCAGCAGTTGAGGGTATGTTTTTCATTCATGGTTACGAGGGTAGTATTCTCTTTGATATGGGAGCATCACATTCATTCATTAAATTAAATTTTGCTAAACGGGTCGGTCTACTAGAGACCGCGGGAGGTCTTCGGATGTGTGTAGAGTCGCCAGTTGGCAGCGGGGCTACGATTCACTCGATTTTTCAGGGTGTGGACATTTTGATCGGGAGACTTAGTTTAGCAGCGGACCTACTAGTGTTAGATATGGAAGGGTACGATGTCATCTTGGGTATGGATTGGTTGGCAGGTTATCGGGCGACGGTGGATTGCTACGAAAGGACTATCGTGTTCTCCATTCCAGGGCAGGAGATGTTCTTAATAGCAATGCCACTACCCGGGCGCACACACTTATATTACATTGAGGAGGAAACCTCACAGGAGGTGACTATTTCGTTGGATTCAATTCCAGTGGTGAGAGACTTTGAGGATGTGTTTCAGGAGATACCAGGGTTGCCACCTAGCAGGGAAATCGAATTTGTGATCGATTTAGCACCAGGGACGAGGCCAATTGCTCGGGCCCCATATCGTATGGCCCCTTCAGAGATGCATGAGCTGAGGGAACAGATTCAGCAGCTTCTGGGTCAGGGTTTCATACGACGGAGTACATCGCCGTGGGGTGCACCGGTGTTATTTGTGAAAAAGTGAGATGGCTCACTACGGTTATGCGTGGACTATAGAGAGCTGAATAAGGCCACGATACGGAATAAGTATCTGTTGCCTTGGATTGACAAACTATTTGACCAGTTGAGAGGGGCGTCGTATTTCTCTAAGGTCGACTTAAGGTCAGGATATCATCAATTACGTATCCGAGAGGAAGATGTTCCGAATACCTCTTTCCTGTCGCGGTATGGATCTTACGAGTTCAGGGTGATGCCATTTGGACTCACCAATGCACCAACAGTGTTCATGGACCTTATGAACAGAGTATTCAGGGAGTTTCTCGATCAGTTTGTTATCGTGTTCATTGATGACATCCTGATCTACTCACGTACCGAGGAGGAACACGCAGAGCACTTACATATAGTATTACAGACATTACGGAATCACCAACTCTATGCCAAATTCGGTAAGTGTGGATTTTGGCTACGGGAGGTCCAGTTCCTTGGCCACGTGGTGTCAGACCGGGGTATTGCGGTGGATCTAAGTAAAGTATCGGCGGTGAGGGAGTGGGGACAGCCCACGACACCGACAGAAGTGCGCAGTTTTTTGGGGTTGGCCGGTTATTACAGACGGTTCATCAAAGGATTCTCAAAGATTGCGGCCCCTTTGACGAATCTTACCCGGAAAGGGGTACCTTTCACTTGGAATGATCACTGTCAATTAGCCTTCGACGAGTTAAAGGACAAGTTGACATCTGCACCCGTGCTTGCATTGCCGAAGGGAGGATTAGAGTATCGGGTTTACACTTACGCATCCTTACAGGGACTTGGGGGTGTGCTTCAGCAGGAGGAAAGGGCTATAGCTTATGCGTCCAGGAAGCTAAAGCCCCATGAGAGGAATTACCCCACTCACGACCTGGAGTTAGCAGTAGTCGTTTTTGCTTTGAGGATATGGAGACATTATCTCCTGGGGGAGCAGTTCACGCTATTCACGGATCACAAATCACTTCAGTATCTCTTCACTCAGAAGGATTTGAATATGAGACAGAGGCGATGGCTAGAATTCGTGAAAGACTATCAGTTTGATATTCAGTATCATCCTGGTAAGGCTAATGTGGTGGCAGATGCATTGAGTCGGAGACCGACTGGGGAAATATCAGAAGTCTGGAAAGCGAAGTGGAGAGAACTTCGATACGAGGATGATGTAGCCAGGGCTTGCATGTCAGCATTATCCATCACACCTGAGATCATTATGCGGGTTGTGAGGGCTCAGGCAGAGGATCAGACCTGCCGGGATAGGGTGAGCCAGTTGCTAGCTGAGGGAGCAGAGGGCTACTCGATCAGCTCGGAGGGAGGCTTACGCCATAATCGGAGGTTGATTGTGCCAGAGGATGCGGAATTGAGGCACGCTGTTATGACGGAGTCTCATGGGTCGAGATTCGCAGTACATCCCGGTGGGGATAAGATGTATCAAGATATGAGGAGGCAGTATTGGTGGGCAGGAATGAAACGGGACATAGCAGAGTTTGTCTCGAAATGTGCCACGTGTCAGCTTGTGAAAGTTGACCATCAGAGACCATCCTCAGGGATGCTACAACCACTTGAAATTCCTATGTGGAAGTGGGAGAGCATCTCTATGGACTTCATTACAGGGTTACCGACATCACAGAAGGGTCACGATTCCATATGGGTTATTGTGGATCGGTTGACCAAAGTGGCCCACTTCCTATCGGTTCGCACAGACTTTGAGATGATGCGTTATGCACAGTTATTCATAGCGGAGATTGTTAAACTGCACGAGGTACCGATTAATATTGTGTCGGATAGGGACAAGATCTTTGTGGCCCATTTTTGGCAGAGTTTTCAGGAGGCCATGGGCACGGAGTTACGTTTGAGTACAGCCTATCACCCACAGATTGACGGGCAGACCGAGAGAGTCAATCAGATGTTGGAAGATATGCTCAGAATGTGTATACTAGACTTTGGGGGAGGTTGGGAAAAATATCTTCCTCTGGTAGAGTTTGCGTATAATAACTCTTACCAATTCACGATCGGCATGGCACCATTCGAGGCATTATACGGGAGACCCTGTCGTTCACCCGCTTGTTGGTTAGAGGTGGGGGACAACAAACTGTTGGGGCCGAAGATTGTTCAGGAGACATCTTCCAAGATAGAGCTGATCCGAGGGAGGATTCAGATAGTTCAGGATAGGCCGAAAAGTTACGCTGATGCTTCACGAAGACACGTGGAGTTAGAGGTTGGGGATCAGGTATTGGTCAGGGTGTACCCCATGAAAGGGGTGATGAGGTTCGGCAAGAAGGGTAAGCTAGCACCGAGGTACGTGGGACCTTTCCCTATTATCGAGAGGGTGGGGCTTGTAGCCTACAGGCTGGGATTACCGGATCATCTTCAGCGGATACACGACGTGTTCCATGTAGCATCGCTGAAGAAATATCGCAGGAGTGAGAGGGCCTTCTGGCACATTCCACTCGAAGAAATTGATTTACAGCCAGACATCTCATATGAGGAGAGGCCGGTGGCTATCCTAGACCATAGCGAGCGGAAATTACGATCCAAGGTTGTTCCACTAGTTAGAGTACAGTGGGGTCATCACAACATTGACGAGTCTACCTGGGAGCGGGAGGAGGATATGCGGGAGCAATATCCAGAGCTTTTCAACACAGGTATGACCAAATTTCGGGGACGAAATTCCTTTGTAAGGGGGAGAGTATGTAACACCCCGCATTTTTCATGCATTAAATATTTAATTAATTCGGGAATTTAAAATTACTTGTGAGTCGTAATTTAATTGAATTAATTAGGGAAATTTTATTTAAATATTAATCGAGGAGTAAATGGTTAATATTTAGGGGAATTTATTTACTAAGCGAATAGTAATTATGTATTTAAGTCATTTCGAGTATTAATGACAGGGTATGCACTTATCTCAACCGGAAGTCGGTATAGACAAAAGGGGTGAGGGGATAAATATTTTTATAAATTAATTCGGATGCCAATTCTGAGTGTACGGTTGAGTCCGGATGGGCCGAGATAGTCGAAAAAGTATACCCGGGGGTATTAAACGGGTCACGGGGCGTTTTTAGACATAATCGGGCCCACACGGGGGCATTTGGGTCACTTGGGCTTGGCCCATTAGGCAAAAAACGGGATTAGGTAAATTAAGGAATTTGGAAGGAATAATAAAACAACTGATAGAGTCTTAGAAAAGGCTAAGTGTATTAAGGAACCCTAATAGCAGTTAAAGGCAGTTTTGGGATCACTAGAGAGCCAACAAGGATCGTCTTCAACCTTGGAAATTCATCTCCGAATCAGACACTACGAAACCTAAGGCAAGTGGATAACTTGCAATAGTATTGAATCTGTTTTGAAATTCATATTCATGTGATGTGTTTGATCAAAATTCATTTTGGGTGTTCATGGCATAAACATGAGGTTTTGAAAATAATAATCTGATTTACGAATTTGAATGAGGATTCTTGTAGAAATCTGATATTATATATTGATATATATCTGGTGGGATGTTATCTGGATAATTAGAAACGGATTTGATGATGGAACTTGGACTGTAAATGGGTATTGGGTTAAAGATGGATTTTTCCCCAAATACGAAAATTATAGTTAATGGACGAATTAATAATGTTGGTGGACATCCTGGAGGTTCCTAATAAGTTTTCTAACATGTATTGAGGTTAAGAGGGCTTGAGGTTAATGGTAGAAGACACTAGGGTTTGAGAAATTTCGTCCATGGCTGATTCTGTCTTCACGAAGAAGACGAAGACCTGCTCGATCGATCGATCGAAGGTTTGGGGTCGATCGATCGAAGGTCGGCAGAATTTGGCAGATTCGCCCAGTTATGTATATATGAGGGAATTTATATAATAATCTTTATGTAATTAATTATTGAGAAATTAATACATGAGTTTAAATCTAATTAATTGTGAGTAAAGTTAATTAGGATTTGAGGGAGTTTTTGGGTGACACGTCATGATTATAAATTCGAGAGTCGGGAATTTAGACTCGAGTGAGGTTATTTCGAGCTACGAGAGTAAGTCCAAATTTATGGTGGGGGCGACACCAAAGGTGACTAAATTAATTCATGTGCAAAATTAATTAATAATTAGGGTTGGACCATAAACTCTTAATAAATTAAATAGGCTTGTGTTACGGATTTAGTATGTGATGTAGCCGGGACATTTTATATTTATATATATATACGGTGTGTGATAGTATATATATATAGTGTGTGCATTAATATCAGAGATTGAATATTATTATTATATACTCTAGTGCTATAGGGGGGATTGCGCGTAGTGGATGAATCCCCTAGCTTGAGGAGTATGGGGAGTATAATCCCAGGTCATAGCGTCCGTTATATGGGTGAGGGGCATCTCACTTTCAGGGAAGGAATATGAACGCCTCCAATTCGTATGTTAAACTAAGTTAGTGAGCGAATCTAACTTGGATAACTAGGTTATGTGAATACACCTAGTAGGATAGCACTTGGGAAAATTTATATTTTGAGTATCTTTACTCGGCTGGATGTCAGTATTAAATGTTATTTCAGTATGTTTGTGAATGTTGTAATATGATTAAATATATAATTAATTAAATAATTATATATGGGATAATTAATACACAGTGAAGAATGTATTATGTGCATAACAGGTGTGAGTGTTATATGAAATTAAAAAGGGTAATGATTAAATTAAGTTGATGCTTAAAATAACTTAACTATCATGATTAAAGACATACTCGGTTAGAGTAGGTTAATTGCAAAGGGTTACATAAGTTATCAGGCCAGGAGAATAGGAACTAGTAAATTAAATGGAAGCGTTAATAGTGCACATTAGAGGAGGGGTGAGGAAGTCCTCAAGAGTGTGCGGCACTAACTAAAATATGAAGAGCATGCATATTTATTTATTGCTGCAAGTTAATCATTTGTTAAATGTTTTCAAATGTTTTTGGGTACTAACCCTTGCTATAAAAATTTTAAAACCCTTTTAGGTGTCCAGCCACAGGGATGCCAGGCTTGACTTTATTCCAGGTATCCTTTGCTGCAGCACATGTGGATGTTGTGGGGTTTTTGCTAGACGCCTCCTTCTTTCATTCGCGTAGAGACTCTCTAGTAATTATCTGAGCTTTTCGCTCACAGTTCATTTATCAGTATTAGACTTGTTGAGACTTTCTTCCTATCTTCACTTGTATTGGATATTTGGACCGAAGGTTTATTCGGTTAGGTATTTTATTAATGGATGGTTATTTTAGTTGATCTGTGATTGTGTATTATTTTATGTTCCGCATGAGTTTTATTTAATTAATTGAAAGATAAAAAAATTGGCACCAGTCTACTTTTCTCACTTAGGTGGTTAGTAATTAAAAAGACGACAGTGATGCTAAGAATGGACCAACTGAGAAACCTTTTCTAACTTGATTTATGACTGATCACCCAGGATTAATTAGGCGGGGTGTCACAGGCAGGTCCGTCTGATCCAAAAGTGTGTAGTTGGTCCCCCTCATGAGACTGACCTAGTCAAATATGTTAAAGCCCGATTTTTTGGTCAAGAGGACGCAGAAGGATTCTTGGTTTCTTAGCACCACTTCCAGGCCACCCTTGGAGCAGGCCATACCCATTTCAGTGAAACCTCTTCTCGATGAGTCACTTCAACCCTCGCCGACTGAGCTTCCCCCTGTGAAGTCTTAAGGCTGATCAAAAAGCAGAGGGAAAGTGAACACCTCTACCACAGGCAAGAGAAAGCACCCAGACACAGATGTCTCTAATTTCATTCCTGCTACTATCGCTTCTCGTCCCTCTTCTCCTGTAAGGACCGAGGCTGCAAAGAAGAATAAAGGGAATGTTGCTGGCATTGCTGCTTCATCCACGATGGACCAAGGGTCCGATACTGATGATCTTGGGGTGGAGGAGACCTACCAAGTTTTGAAAGAGAAAGGTTACGGAGCATTGGGCATTTCTTCCCAGGAGGCACGGGTCGCATCTATTCCCATTACAAAAGGTACTATATCCCGACATTCTTTACTTAGTGGAACTGGTTCTCTCCGAGTTTCACCCCCTGGATCTCCCTCCCCCTCATTGGAAGAGGAACTAGTTGATTATGGAATCACCCCTTCCTATGATGACCATAGTTCTTCTTCAGATGATGTGGGCGGCTTGGATTTCCATAGCGAAGGCACTAATGACACTTATGCTTTGTTATCAGTCTCGAGAGAGTCTTCCAGCGATGATGAGGCATCTCATTCTCCTGGGGGAGTTAGCTCCACCACCAGACCTCTTCCTTATGGCCAGACTATGCGCCTTGCTGCTGTAAGTGTTTCTTTTGTTTGAAATTTTATACATATGATTTTCTTTCTTTCCCCTCATTATTTTATTTACTAATGAAAGTATTCTACCATATTTTGTAGGTCACTTCCACGAAGGCAAGTAGTTCTCCACTTCCCCCACTACGACTGACGCCTTTTTAGCTGGGAAAGGAACTCTATGCTCGTTTCTTCCCGAGGCCTCTTTAGAGAGGTTTTCTACCTCCTTATTTCTTTTATCATTGAATGTAATTTATTAATCCACCAATTACATTTTAGTTGTGTATGCTGGTATTTCCCTGCAGCTTTCATCTGTGCACCCTACCAGCACCAGGACCACCTCTGCGACTTCTCCTTCTGCTCAGGTATGCCTCTCCATTTTTTCAATTTTCATTGTACCCTTTTCCTCTTTCTTTCCTCCTTTTATTTACCCATTTATAACGAGCAGATGGTTATGCCTTTTGGCGCCATCATTTCGTCTTCTCTTACTTCGGTGGTGGTCACTTCTACAGCTGAGCCCCTGGGCACCTCCTTATCTAGGGTATGTATTTTTTGAAAGTTTATTTCCATTCAGTAATAGGCACTTTATACTTTTTGGCCTTTTGTATTTCGTAGGTCCTCATAGCTTTTAGATTTTCTTCTCAGGGAGGGACTCTTCCCTTACCTAATGTTACCATCACAGGGTTATCCTCTTCGGGGAGGATTTCTATCCCTCGGGTCCACATATCTATGGACGGTAGGCACTTAGTTTAGGAAATCTCTCGCGGCACTATATTTATTATGGCTTCAACTATTGAGCCCACACTTTAGGTTAGGCCTTTCCATTCGAGCATGGAATCTCTTTTTTCTCGGATATGTGATAAATAACCTGTTTTAACATTTGCAGGCTATCAGCACAGCCCCTGCTGCACCGACCGTCCTTTTTATCTCCTACCTTTGGATGGGGCTCAGGTACTTTCATATCTTCTAGTTAGACAGTTCTTTTCTAACCAGCCTATACTTATCATAGCCCTCTTTTACTTCTATTACCGTTATCCCTTGGTGTTATTTCAACGGTGGCTCTTGATATTGTCTCTTCAGCAGCCCCTGTGCGCGGGTCGGCTTGCCCTGTTATTGCACCCCTTAAGGTAGCTATCTTTGTTGCATAATTTTAGAATTTTCCTTTTTTTAATTGAGGTATTTTTCGTTTATGAGGTAGGAAATTTATTAACTCTTACCCCTTCTTCTCATTTGCAGCCTCGCCTATCCACTGCGACTGCTGTTGCCAAGGTTTCTCCTTCGGGAGCACCTGCAGCTGAGGTAGCTTCTTCAGGATCACTGGTTACTGAGATAGCCCCTTCAGGAGCATCCGCTGTGACTACCGTCTTTGAGGTATCTATTTTAGGAGCACTCGAGACTGAGGTAACCTCTTCAGAAGTACTGGTTGGTGATATAGCCCCTTCAGGAGCACCAGCCACTGAGGCGGCCCCTTTGGGAGACCCTGCACCTCCTCCTTTAACTGCTATGGAGGGCGTTCCTCAGGTACAGTATATAAGGATATCCATTTTTCTTATGCCATTCTTACATCTCTATTATTTTTTGTTTATTTATTTAAACTGTGCAAGCACTCTCATCTTCACCCTTATTGCATTGTTTCTAGGTGAGTGATATTGCCCCGATGACTATGCAGTCTGACGAGATTACTACAATTACTATGGAGTCTGGGAGTGGGATGGCTGCGAGGGAGGTATTAAACTGTCATACCCCCTCTTTTCACTGTTCCCCTTTTTTCGTCTTGCGTATACTGTGCAAGTGTTATCACATCACCTTTGTTTTATTATTTCCAGGTGGCTGAGATTACTCTGCTGACTATGGAGTTTGAGAGTGGGATGGCTACGAGGGAGGTATTAAACTGTCATATCCCCTCTTTTTCATTATTCCCCTCTTTTCTTCTTGTGTATACTGAGCAAGTGCTCTCACTTCACCTTTGTCTCATTGTTTCCAGGTGAATGAGATTACTCCACTTACTGTGGAGTCAGGGAGTGGGATGGTTACGAGGGAGGTATTAAACTGTCATATCCCCTCTTTTTACCGTTCACTTCTTTTCTTCTTGTGTGTACTGTGTAAGAGTTCTCATTTCACTTTTGTCTCGTTGTTTCCAGGTGAATGAGATTACTCCTCTTACAGTGGAGTCTGGGAGTGGGATGGCTGCGAGGGAGGTATTAAACTATCATAACCCCTCTTTTTACTGTTCCCCTCTTTTCTTCTTGCATATACTATGCAAGTGACTTAACCTTTACCATTGTTTCGTTGTTTCCAGGTCTTTATTGATGAGTCCGTCGGGGCAGCTGCTGAGAGAGATCATAGTTCTGAGGCCACTCCTATGGTCGGTGATGTTGATTCTGGTGGGGAGTCTTCATTCCTCCTCTATGAGGTAGGATCCCTCCATTCTGATGGCGATGGTGAGGTAGAGGCTGCTGCTACCATTGTGGGTAGGCTATGGCGTGAGGAGCTACCTGGACGATTCAGGACACATGAGCATCAGCTCTTAGATCTAATCTTATAGCATCACCCCGAGACATTCACTCCTCAGAGCATACTTAAGATTGTCTGTCTCACGGCATTCAACTTGAAAGCTCTTGCCAGCCATGTTCAGTAGTTCTTAGCAACCTCCCCTGCTAAGCTAACCAACTCTTCCATTTTACTGTTCTTGGATGCTCTTCGTAACTTGCAGCAGTTCTATCATTTTCATTTGGATTGGATTGATACATGAATTCGCCATTTTTTGGGTGTTCCTTTTCGAAAGATGGTGAAACTTCAAACTTCCAAACAGTCTAGGGCCGAGCAGCGGCAGGCTGAGGCCACGAGAATTCGAAATCAGATCGCATTACTGCAGGGAAAGCTCACTAGACTTGAGTCCGGTGACCAGGAGGACGAGGCTAAATTCGTCAGGCTGGAGGAAGAGTTCCTGCGGGAGGCTGGTTCATCCTATGCCGGCGCCATCACTCGTGATGACTTATTTTTTGTTATTTCTAGCGGATAGACTACTTCTTGCTTTGTAGTATTTTGAATTCTATGTGTACATCACCGATCATTCATGAATGAAAGAAATGACACTTTGTTTCTCCTGCACTTTTCTTTTCCCTCGCTCTCCATCTATATTGTCGGTATTTGTTTGAGTAGGACATACTCTAATTTCTGGGAGCATTTGGTCTACTAGGCTTACCCCTATACTACGGGGAGTACTTGCATCAATCTGAGCAAGTTATATATATATATATATATATATATATATATATATATATATATATTGTTCCTTTTTTTATTTAAAAGGCACCTCTTGTGACTGCGAGGTGTTTGCATGTCCGTGTTTTAGATTACCCCTCTTGTCTGTGGGGGTGTTCCCACACACCATTACTTGTGTTTATAAGGAATAGGTTGGAGGGAGGGGGACCCCTGTATCCTTCCTTCAAGTTTTGTTTCATTGAAAACTATTTAAAATATCTAGCCCCTAGTACTTGGGGTCCTTGCTCTATATTCTCTCTAAGAGCTTCACTGTTCTTTAAAATATTTTAGAGGAGGAATTTAATCCCCCTCTCCATTTTCTATTAATTTAGTCAAATAAAGACATTATTACTTGGAGGTTGCCCTCCTACTAGTCATGTGACTAATATGGAAACTATCTTTTATGTCTGGGAGAACTTTGCTCACTATACTTTCTCTTAGGATGGACTTACCCCCCCAAGTGTAGTGAGCAAAGTTCCTATTTTTTTGTGTACTCTCTTCTAGCTTAGTAGAGAGTGTATATATATAGATGAGTAAGAAAATCAAGCATCAACAATGATCAAAAGTGTTGATATTTCATTTCTTTACTTTTGTGTGTTGTTTACGATGTGGTATTGCTCTATAATTTTTTTTTACAAAAAATCTTTTCTGGTATAGGAGCAATCCTCAATATCCACTACAGAAATGAAAAACAAAAAAATTTGTTAGGTGTTACTAAGCATAGTACCTCTTCATCCACTTGTAGTTGATGGACTGGAAGTAATCTCTCTCTGGTTCTGAGATTTGGCAATAACCCGACTTCCCTACCCCTCTGACGACAAAGGGGCCTTCCCAGTTGGGTTTGAACTTTGACACCGACATGTTGCGGGGATGGTGAGTGTATGCTCGCAGGACTAAATCTCCCACCTAGAACTCCCTAGGCTTGACCAAGTTCTCGTAAGCCCTGGACAATTATTGGGTGTAGACTTTAAAATTCGCATTCGCCTTATCTCTATGCTCGTCCAGCGTCTCCAGCTTCACATGCCTTGGGTTAGGGATGAGCCCATCGCTGAGTGCAACTCTGGCTGAGGGTATCTCCAACTCCACTCGTAGGACAGCTTCGGTCCCATATACTAAGGAGAATGGGGTGGACCCTGTCGGCTTCCTTTTCAAAGTATGATAAGCCCATAACACTATGAGCAACTTCTCATCCCATTCCACTGGCGTGTCCTCTAGCATTGTCTTCAAAATGTTTATCAGGGTCTTATTGGTAACTTCTGCTTGGCCATTGCCCTTAGGGTAGAAGATGGTTAAGCTATTATGCACAATTTTATATCTGTCTGTGAGGAGGGCCATCTCCTTGCATACGAGTTGCTTCCCATTATTTGTTAATATTACCTTGGGTATACCAAACCTACATATGATATACTCCTTTATAAACTGGGTTACCACTTGGGTGGTCACTCTCCATAGAGGGATGGCTTCTGCCCATTTGGTGTACAATTTTGTAGCCACAATGATAAAAGCCTTGTCGTGAGAGGCCAGGGTGATTTTTCCAACTAGGTCGAATGCCCATGTATGGAAGGATAGGGAGCCGCCAGGCTTTGCAGGCTGACGGAAGGATCATGCACCATGTTTCCATGAACTTGGCAGGCTTTGCACTTATTCACATACCCAATGGAGTCAGCCTCCATGGTCGGCCAGTAGTATCCCAGCGTCATCAGCAGGTCATACAGTTTGGCACCCCTATGTGGAAAGGCTCGTGAGCTTCTTTCATCACCCTCTCCACGTCCTCTTTGGCTATGCGCCTCAGTGCCTTCTCATTGAACCCTTTCTTGTATATCTCTCCTTCGACCAGTAGAAATGGGATATTCTTTTTCTAAGGTAAATTTCATCCGCTCTATCTGCGGGCAGCTCCCAATCTTTCAGGTATTCTATATATGGTTGTCTCCAATCTTCAAAAGCTTCCACAAAGTTGGCCTCCACTCACTGGTCAAAATTAGCTTGGCACTTTAAGCAACTTTGTTGCAAGCGGGTCGCTTCTGCGCTCATGACAATCTAGTTGTAACCACCTCACTGCAGTCGTCTATAGAGAAGAATGTAAGTATCTTCGCAATGCTTTTGGTGCATTTCTATCAATCTTTCCTTGGCTTCTTGTTCGCTAACGTAACTTTTTAGAAACCCTCTGGGAATTCTTGAAGTAGATAGTTTCCTGCGGTACATGATAGTTGGCTAACTCTAAAATCTTCATCGTCCCTTCTCTAGTTTCAAGCTGCTTCACCACTAGATGCCTCCAATCTTTTGGCTCGTTACATGGGAATAAAGAGTTTACTGTAGTGGGTAATGTTCTCCGCTATACTATAATGGTTGCTTCCAACTCCTCCGTGTCTAGCTTTTGCGCAATGGTGGCGAGCGCATCGGGGTGTCCATTCTTCGTTCGCGCCTGCTTCTCCACAGTTACTTCTAAGAATCGTCCCAGCAGCCTTTGGATGATGCGTTTGTAGGGTGCCAAATTGGCATGCTTAAGGGTGAACTCCCCATTGACCCACCTCACTACTAAATTGGAGTCCCCTCGTATACACAACACCCTGACCCCTCTTTTAAGTGCTTCCAACATCCCTAGAATGAGGGCTTCGTACTCAGCTTTATTATTTGAGCATTTGAAATCTAACTTGAAAGAGAGAGTGATCTTCTCTTTCCCATCTGACAGTATGATGCTGACTCCATCGATTCCTTGATCACTGGAGCCATCAAACTCCACAGACCATTTCTTCACCTCTTCCACCATGCACACTTGAAATCTCTCCCCCGGTAGCTCTTCACCAGGTGGTTCAAAAATTCCACTTAGGAAGTGAGTAAGAAGATCTGCCACTGCTTGGCTTTTAATGGCCTTGGGCACTATACATTTTAGATCATATTCTGACAAGATTAAAAACCACCTTGTTGCTCTGCCCACGAGTACAGTCTGTGCGAGGAGGTACTTGATGGGGTCGCACTTAGTGACTATGTGAACTGTAAAGGCTAGAAGATAATGTCTCAACTTCTGAGCTATGAAGACCAACGTCAAATAATGCCTCTCCACGCTGATGTATCTAGATTATGTTCCAGATATTACCCTTGACAGGTAGTAGATCGGATTTTCTATTCCTCCCTTCACTTGCGCCAAGAGGGCCCCTATTGATCTCTCTGTTGAAGTGAGGTAGAGAAGCAACGGTGTTTCGACCTCTGGGGGGATCATCGTAGACGGAGAAGCTAGAATTTCTTTAATCTTCTCAAACGCTTTCTTCTATTATTTTCCCCAAATCCACTTGGCCTTGTCTTTCAATAGGGGCACGAACGGAAGAGTTACTTCTGCTAGCGCGGGTATAAACCTCCGCAGGTAGGATACCTTTCCCAGTAAGCTCTTAAAATGCCTATGACTCTTGGGCGGTTGGATCATCACAATGGCTTTCTTCTTCTCTGCATCAACTTGCACCCCTTGTCTATTCACAATGAAGCCTAAGAACTTCCCTACGGTAACCCCAAAGTCACACTTTGAGGGGTTCATCCTCAACTTATACATGTGGCACCTCTCGAATACTTTCCTGAGGTCCTGTATATGTTTGCTTTCTTTCTTAGATTTCACCTCCAGGTCATCCACGTAGAATTTTAGTATATCATGAAATAAGTAATGAAAAATCACCATCATGGTCCGCTAGTATGTGGCCCGGCATTCTTCAGTCCGAAAGGCATGACTGTGCAGTGAAAGTTCCCTAATGGTGTGTGAAAGGTAGCCTTCTTCGCGTCGGCATGATCCATTTTAATCTGGCTGTAGCCAACGTACCAATCCATGAAATTATACATCTTATGTCCCGCGGTGGCGTCAACTAAAATATCAATGCTTGGTAAGGGAAATTCATCTTTAGGACATGCCCTGTTCAAGTCACGAAAATCTACACAGATTCTGATTTGTCTCTTATCTTTTTTCGCCACAGGCACTATGCTGGAAAGCCATATGGGGTGCTAGATAGGCTTGATGAACCCTGTCGCTAAATACTTCTCCACCTCAGCTTTTATCTTCAAATCAAGGTCTGCTTTGTATATGCGTGTGGCTTGCCTTATCGAGAGGGCATTGGGCACGATGTTCAATCTAGGGAAGCTCACTTCTGGATCTATTCCTAGCATCTCTATGTACTTCCAGGAAAACACATTAGTGAACTCTCTAAGTAACCCAACGAGATCTTCCTTCTGTTTTGGTTCCATACCCTTGGAGATTAGAATGGGTCTGCTCTCACCCCCTTTTGTCCCTAAATTGATCTCCTCTAATTCTTGCAACTGCTCTCTGGGTCCATCTTGCATGCATTCTTGAGCTTCTTTCGGTTCCTCAACATGCTTAATGATATGGTATTCATTAACAATAAAACACTCAGGCGTCGGGTCGATGGTCTCGTCCCATAGCACTTCCCACGCAGACCATTATAAGCGATAAATAACCTTTCCATCCGGTAAGACCACCTTCTTGCAAGTTCGAGGAAGCTTAGCCACCTCTTCTACTTTCCTCTTGCCCTTTGCTATGTGGGGGATCACCCCCCCCAGGCGATCATGAACATACTTCTTTTGCGGGACACTTCCTTTGGCTACTTGCCTCCCTACCAGATTTCTTGCATAGACCTTCCTTTCCTCATCTAACTTAGTGTAAAATGCAACATCTATCAAATGGGTCTCCTCGACGGTGAAGGGTCTCTGCGTGGCCATGATCACTATCTCTATACCTTTAATGTTGGCCTATGCACACTGATGGTAGGTGGAGGGAACTATGCCATGGGTGTGCATCCATACCCTACGAATGAGTAGTTGGTAGCTAGTGTTAGCATTGATAATGTGGAACTTAATGTGGGAGGTGAAATTTTCCAACTTAATTCCTGCATTCACATATCTAATAGATTGCATTCCAGCATTGTCAAATCCAGAAATTACTAGTGGTACCGGCACCATCTTCCCCTGGTAAATTCCTATTTTATATAATGTACTGATGGGCATGATGTTAATAGATGCTCCTCCATACATTAACGCCCTGGGAAATGAGACTCCATTGACCATGGCTGTAACATACAGTGGGCGGTTGTGGAAGTAAGGCACCAGCCTATCTGCTTCTGAAAACACCACCTCAGAAGTATACTTCTTAATCAGCCATCCAATTGGCCCCTGCCAATTTAGCGAAGGATCTTCACGATGCTGCACTGCCTCCAAGACTTTCCTCATGATGACTACCCTTGTGTCATACTTCACCCCTACTGGTCAAAAAACCACTTGAACTTGGGGCTCCTTGATATGGCCTCACATTCAGAATCTAGGTCTACCTATTGCAAACATACTCTACCTTAGAAGCTCCCCCTCATCTAGAGTGAGAATGACATCTACCTCACCTTCTAAGAGGGTCACTTCCTCAACTTCCCCGTTTCCATCTTCTTTTTTCGGAGTGAAGAACCACTCCTCTCACTTCCTTTCTAGCTCAAATCTGCTCAGTGATATCTTTTCCAACTCCTCACATAACTGATTTTCATTCTCCCACTCCATCAGATCTTGGGTAGCTTCTTCATCGTAAGAAACTACCATGTTGGCGGTACCGAAGTGATGTGTGGGAAGTGGGTTCTCATTAACATCCACAGGGGGGATCTGCAAGGTACCATTAGCCACCTGCTCTCCAATGATCCTTTGCGAATAGAAACAATCTTTGGTAGAGTGCTACACCCGTTGGTGTAACTCACAGTACTTTGGATTGGCTTTATCAGTTGCAGTCAGGGTTTCTCCTTTCAAGTGAGGAGGACCTTCCACCCCTTCTCTTACTAAGGTACAGTAACAATCCACAGCCTCCGCTACGCTGCAGGATAGTGGCAGTGGGGCATCTTCCCTAAACTTTCTCTTATTATTGGGACTGTTATTCTTGGCCCTAAAGCCTCCCTTCTTTGCTTTGGGATTCCCATCCACATAGTTTACCGCTTGCCTCCTCGAAACTTGAAACCTCCCGAAAGTCAGTGTAACCTGCGTCCTCCAACCCAGGGCACTTGGTTTGATTATCATATCTATGTTGTTAGCAGCCCTGGTGAACTCTCTAAAAGTGTCGTCTCTAGTTTTGTTGATCAAGTGCAACTTGTATTCCTCTAAGAGTCCTTCCACACATATCTGTAGCAGTCTGGCCTCCGCCACATCCTTGTGGACATCTAAGGTTCTCTCGCAAAATAGTTTAATGTAGTGCATTAACTCTTCCCCTGGTTTTTGGACCTCTTGTGCTAGGTGCCTCAATGTGAATTCATCTTCCTCTATAAAGAACTTATGGAGGAACTGCATGTGCATCTCTTCCCACGTAGGGATGCTATTAGGTGCTAAATGGTAATACCATGTATAAGCCTTCCTAGTGAGGGTCTTAGAGAATTACCTCAACCTCAGGTTCTTGTCACCAGCATGTACTCCCAAGTACTCGACAAACCTCTTCACGTGCTCTCTAGGGTTCTTCCCTTTGCCGCTGAACTTGATAAATTTTGGGGGGATATACCCCTCAGCGTATGGCTTCTCATTTACTTCCTGTGGATAGGGGTCTTGTAACTCCTCATATAGGTGAGGGCCCTCCCTTTGGGAGGAGGAGAGAAGCTTCCTCACTTCCTCCATGGTAACATCCTTAGAGGGTGACTCCTCCAAACTCATGCTTTTAGCAGCTGGTGAGCCTGACTGTTCCACAGCCTGCTCTGGCACCACCTTTCGGGACGGAATCCTCTCCACCGAAATCGCAATAGGAGTGGCTACCACTCCAGAAGGGGCAACAGATGGTGTCACACAACCTTGACCCAAACTTGATAGGTCTATAATATTTTGATTCACGAAGTCAAAAAAAATTGCCATAAGATTCAGACCTGCCATCGGAGCCGCTGCCAGCGAACTGGTCTGCCCTCCCTGAGGTGCAGGCGCCTTGGCTCATATCACCACCACTTCTTCCTGGGTAGTCTGGTCACTGTGAGCTCCATTACCAGATGGAGTGTCCTAAAAAACTATCTGCTTAGAGACGTTGAAACCTTCTATGTCCATTAAAGAAAGAATACCTGCCCAACGGAGTCGCCAAATGTAGGAGAGTAGTGAGACTGGGCTCTATGAATATCTAGAAAGGGTGAGGCATGAACCACTCCAATGGACACTGCCTACAAGGTCTTCAAGGTCTTCTGGTGCAACTTCTTAAGAAACCTTCTCCTTCTGGTAACAATGGAGCTCAAGCTTCAACTCACTCCCTGCAAGAAGATGAACTTTCACAACAAAAATAGTAATTTTCTCAAGGGAAACACCTGAGAATGATCGATGTCAGTTGAGGAGTGAAAGAATAAGGCACTTAGCACTAAAAGAATGAGCAGGGAGAGAATACTATATAGGTCTGGTGTGATTTTGATAGAGTAACAGTGCAATTTTCAATTATATCTCTCTCTTTGACCTTGCCCACAGGTCTATTTATACTTGGGCATTAGGTCTGTGTTGGTACTTTTGGGCGCCAAAATTGAGAGGGTTTGTGGGGGACAATGTCTGAAATGTACCATTTTTCCCTACCTGCAGGTAGCTCTGCCTGTCCCCTCTTGCAGGCATCACCTGGCGCCAACCAAAGTTAAAAAGAAAATACCCAATGAAGACAAAATATCTGATTTGGTAAATATCCTTTGAAACGATAACTTGTGGTGCAAATTTTGCAAATATTTAGAGAGGAGAACTTAAGGACCCCTGTCCTCTAAAATTATTGTTTTTCTTGAGAGGGACCTTGAGGCCCCCCTCTTATGAGAAGGTCATTTTCGTAAAGAGTCTATTCCTTGTGAGCAGACAGCTCGTTGGTTGCCCACTTCACTTGTGACTAAGTGTGAGGTGTGTGTAGTCTTGAGTGACTTCTGGGTCTTCCTACTAATATTCTCTAAATACTATAGTGCTAAGTGGTTGATCTTGCTCAACATACCTTGTCCCTCAGCCGCAAAGCCAAAACTCCCAAAAGATCCCAACTAGCTTACTTGAGTCCTGCTTGCTCAACTAGGCAACCTGTACAAGAAAATAATTATTAATACTTCTGTTCTTTTTTTATGATGAGGGGTTGCTTATGGTTGACACCCCCTCATCCTAACTTGGTTTTCTAGGAGCTGAGGGGGGAGGACCTTGCAGGTCCCTCTTCCCATGTAAGTTTCTGTTGTTGAGGAACCCTCGTGGAGGTTCCATCACAAAGATCATTTTTTTGCTGTTGAGGAAGCCTTGGAGGGTTCCTTCTCAAATTTCATTTCTACAGGGACCCTGGGGGAGTCCTTCTCAACATGTACTTCTGCTGCCATCTAGGTGAGGTTTCTTCTCAACTTGGGTTTCTGCAGGGACCCTTGCGGGGCTCCCTCTCAACATAGGCTTCTGCTACCACCTAGGTGGGGTTCCCTCTCAACTTGAGTTTCTGCAGGGACCTTGGAGGGGGTCCCTCTCAACATGAGCTTCTGCCACCACTTGAGGGAGGTTTCTTCTCAACTTAGGTTTCTATAGGGACCTTGGGGGGAGTCCCTCTCAACGTGGACTTCTGCCGCCACCTAAGTGAGGCTCCCTCTCAACGTGAGTTTCTGCGAAGACCTTGGGGGAAGTCCCTCTTGACATAGGTTTATTCTTAACTTGAGTTTCTGCAGGGACCCTTACGGGGGTCCCTCTCAACATGGGCTTCTGCTGCCACCTTGGTGGGGTTCCTTCTCAACGTGAGTTTTTGTGGAGACCTTGGGGGAAGTCCCTTTCAACGAAGGTTCCTTCTCAACTTTGAGTTTTTGCAGGGACCCTTGTAGGGATCCTTCTCAACATAGGCTTCTTCTACTACCCAGGTGGGGTTCCCTCTCAACTTGAGTTTCTGCAGGGACCTTGGAGGGGGTCCCACTCAACATGGGCTTCTGCCGCCACCTGGGTATGGTTCCTTCTCAATACTTAAAAAAAGTATTTTGGGGAAGACACCCTTCTACAGTGGTGTTTCTAACCCTAATATCTCCTTCTCGTCATATGATATAAGCCTCTAAATTTGGTAGATCTCTAAACCTCCATAAGTCAAATGACCAAAATGGCCCTGATAGGTGCGAGTTTGGCCAAAAATTGACCCGGAATCCAAATAATACCCTTGGGTACACTATTCCGACTAGTTCGACCCTTTCGAAATCATCTGTGACTTCTAAATTATCATCTGAGTCACTAAAAATATCTTTCGCATTTCTCTCCTCAAAATAGTCTACACTCGACTCCCAGTGAGATAACTCAAATACGCCCATATCACTCGTTATGACGTAAGTCAATAATCATTAATTATCTACTATTCACACTTAGCAAGTTTCATTTCATAATATTAACCAGTATCTATCTCTCGATTAATATTTAATAATCATATTTATCATTTAATCATATTAAATTATGTCACTCGTGCAATTTAAATAAAACGTATTTTTCCAATTAATTTAATTATATATACGCAGAAATATGGGGTATTACAACTAACTTTAACATTTTATTGAAATTAGTATATCTACTTAAATTGCTACAAGTAAATTATATAAGGTTCTCATACGAGTTAATATATCACACAAAAAATTTCAGACATAAATAATGAACTTAAAATTTTCAAAATGTTCGGGTATAGCATGCTGTCAGAATTTTAACACGGAATTTTCTGATTTATATAATAAACTTCAAAAAATCATATCTCACTCATTTCTTATCCCACAATTACGATTTTGGTGTCCAAAGAAAGCTAATTTTATGCTCTATCCAATAAAAAGACATATAGATTAAAAAAATGGTTTACATGGGGTCAAAATCAAAATACAATTCGTTATTCTCCTAATTTTCAAGAAAAATACCCAACTCATATGGGGATAAAATTTTAGTATGCTGTTTCTCACTATTATAGGGTACTAAATTAATTGTTTAGGAATTTGTAAAGATAAGATGGGTGGGTTTTATATTTTCTCTCTCTAAGTATACATTAAAGATTCAATAGAGGTTACATAGCTACCCATTACTAGAAATACATTTAAGAGAAAAGTTTATAGAAGATGATTTCTCACCTTAATAAGCTTACTTAATACTTATCTACAGTCCATTTTTTTTATCTCCAGGGTTGATCTCTTGAATTAATTAGTTAATATCTTCAAATTGCTCCTTTTTCCCTCATGTTTCCTCTTGCCTCATAATCTTTCTTACTCACTTCTATATGTGATTGTACATATTATTTCTTTGTGTTCACTATGCTAGAAGCTAAAAACAATGAGGTTGGTGGGTTTATTCTTTAAAGAGGGTTTTGCATGGTGGCTTGAGAAGTGGAAAACAAATGTCCAAGAGAGGGACACCTGCTAGAGCATAGTTACACTTGCCTCACTTAAACTCTCCATTTAACAAGTGTCATGTTAAACTTAATTAAATTTTCATAAGCTCCTTAGTTTTGTACAAAACTAAACCAACAACTTTAAATATAAAATTTAAGATCTTAACTCATATAAATTTATCTCTTAAGTTAACATGGTATGATAAATGTATATACATACATTTTAATTTTTATTCCATACTTAACAATAATGTGTTATCTAAATAACATTAAATTAGGACATAATTCAAACATTTAATAATAAAATATCACCATTGTTCGTATTTTGCTTATTTAAAATCAAATAAATTAATAAAATCCACACGTCACTACGAATAATACATCGTATTGTATAATTTATAAACTAAGGTAATTATAATTCAAATATTTATATAAAAGACTTCCTCTAAATTGAGTAATATTTCTTTTTCCACTCTAGGTACGTAAGTATCAATTATCACTACTAATAAATAACAAATCTTTTTTTTTGTATCTAAAATATATCTTTTGACACATCACCACTACTAAAATTATATCGTGTACTATTAAATTTTGGGGTCACTAAAGTAAGTAAAAAACATAAACCATTACCATTTTTTTCTGGTACAAAATGGTACGGTATGAGTTTTTATCGTACTCCAAACACCCCTAAATATGTATCCGTCTCTAATGCCTAACCCCAAGATGAATTCAAAAGATCCAAATACTCATCATTGATCTAACCGTATCCAAAAGAGTCTTGTTCCTTCTTTTCACAACACCATTTTGTTATGGAGTGCCCGTTGCAGGCAATTGGATTATAATTCCAAATTATGATAAGTGTTGCCAAAACTCTCCCAAGAGGTATTCCCCTCCACAATCATATCGCATAGTATGGATTAGTTTATCGTGGAAATGCTCCACCTCAGCCTTATACTCTTTGAACTTATCAAAAGTTTCAAACTTTTGGTGCATTAGGTAAACGTATCCAAAACTCGAGTAATCATTGATGAAAGTGATGAAATAATAGAAACCACCTATTAATCGGATAGTCATAGGTCCATATAAATCAATATAAACCAATTCCAACACATCTTCGGCTCTATACACCTTGGCTATAAACGACCTCTTTATCATCTTTCCATCTAAGAAAGATTCACCGATTGGAAGTGCCTCGTTTGAAAGATGTCTTTGTATCCTTTTTAGATTTATATTACCTAACAACAAGTGCCGAAGATGTGTTTTGTTCATCTTGGAAGGTTCTTTTATCTTTAGGTTATTTCCATTTAAGTTATTCGATCAGTTTTAAGTAGCAGTGGTGAGACATGTCTTATAATGTAAAGATAATTTTTCAATGTTCTAAAACATGTCATAAAGAAAAAATCCAAAGGGATGAAGAAATCAAAGAACATGTCCTAAAGAAAAAAATGATAGAAATAATGCAAGAAAGATTCCTATCAAAAAGAGTAAACTAAACACTCTTAAAAACCTAAACCAAAAGATTCATAATTAATTTTAGAGGAGGTAAAATAAATCATATTATCTCGTTATCTTAGGGATTTAATCTCTACTCTATCAATAATGTATTTCTTAATCCAATTATGTTTAATGTTTAAAGGATTGGATTTTGAAACCATCGTAGGAGGTTCAAACATTTTTCCCATTCCCTTCCCTTTGGAGTCCACTTCAAGGTATTGTAACTCCTTCTTCCACTTCCTATCAATATTTCTACGCTTCTCAAAATTAGCAAAAGGCAACATGGGTTGAAGCAAAATAAAAAACTCTTTAAGGTGTCCTATCTTATGGAAATTTGTACACCTATAGGGTTTTAGTTCAATTGGGCCGATAAAGCGCTTAAGTTGTTGCTTACTAAGTCTAAATCAAAACTCCTTCAAGTGTTACTCCTTATTGCAAAGTACACATATTAACGACATCTTCTGTTCTCTTTAGGTACAACGTTAATTGTAAAAGAATATGTGTGAGGCACGTGACCTCTTTAAAAAAATAACAAATTAAGAAAATAGTATAAATTAATAATATTCTTTACTTGTGAATCCATTTTGTTGATTTTTTCAGATTTATGTAGCTTGTGATAACGTTAATTGCAGTAACATACATCGATGTCAACTACGATTTTTGGTATTAAAACAACAAAACAATTATATAATTTTAATGAACATGCCTTTTTGGCTATAGATATGCCAAAACTACTCAATATAATTCATGATTTATATCCTGAAAGAAAATAATTTGTGTATTAATGAACAAAACTTGTTCGGTATCTAGACCCTGAATCCTTGTTATAGTATCTCGTCATACGTATGACAAACATTGGTCAATATTTCATCATCAATGCCATGAACAAATTCTTACATATGGGAACTTTAATCGTTTGATTTGGTCAAATCTTATTGCCTATATTGACATAAAGAAACTACACCAAAAGAGTAAAGATGTTTCACTTTTCTGACCACCCTTTATCACGGTCAAGGATCGTAATGAAAAAACATGCATATTTTTTCAGGGTCGTTGACCGTGACAAGAACGCGAAAGCGCTTGTCATGGTTAAGGATCGTGACAAATCTGATGAGAACAACCCACTTAAAGCTCTTATTTCGGCCCCATTTTTCATTTTCCCTCTTTTGTCTCATCAACCTTGCTCTCTCTCCCCTAAGTCAAAATACCCCATTTTCATTCACTCAAAAGTTATTATTTATATATATATATATATATATATATGTTTGTGTGTATGTGTGTGTGTGTGTGTGTATGTGTGTGTGTGTGTGAAGTTCTCAAATATATGTGTTGTAAGCTAGTTGTATATACGTGTATGTCTTCTTATTCTTTGAAATCATGTTGTGGAAAACCTAGATTTGAACATACAAGACATTATTCATTAGAATCTGAATATTTGACTTTATATATTTGTTTTTTATTCATTATAAGGTTTTTGTTTGTTGTAAACTAGTTGTATATACATGTATGACTTTGATATTATTGGAAACAATTTGTGCAAAAACTAAGTTTGAACATCCAAACCATTCTTCATTAGAATGTAAATATTTGACTTTGATATTTATTTGGGCTTCATTATAATGTGTTTGTTAATTATAAATCTAATAATTTTTGGTTGAAACCATTCTTCATTAGAATGTAAATATTTGACTTTGATATTTATGTGAGTTTATTTGAAAATTTGAATTAATTTTGAATTTTGGGTGAAAGTGGAAAAGAACACATTGAATGTTCTTCCATTGTTTTTAATGTTCTTCCAATGTACATAGGCTTTTAAATTTGGATTCGATTAGGTTAAAAAGTATAATTAACACCAATTTGGTATGTATATGCGATTTAGGATATCAACGTGATATGGCCTCAAGAAAAAAATTATTGTTAATGCATACTTGTTAATTAGATTGCACTTGTGTCTCGGTTAACTAGGTTGTTAATTAGGGTGTGCTTGTGGACTTTGATTCCGATTTTGGCTACATAGGTATCCCAAAATCATTTTGGGATTCAAGTCCTTTTTCACCAATTTCCTTTTCTATTTTCATATATTATCATCGCATTGTTGGGGGGTTATTGGTTTTGATTGTTGGGTTGTGCTTATGTCTGATTTAACTACCCCATTTCTCTATGCAGGGTAGGCAATAGTTCCTACAAGTTGTTATGGGGTATCATGTATACAAAGAAGGGATGGGTCAGACAAAGAGACTCGGGGATGTGTACCATAGAGGCGCTAAAAGTTTTGAAAATTCATAAATAGTTGTCTTAATAATGAAGAGTTCTCTTGTCCTTGCACATGTTGAAATGGTAAAGTGATTGAATGGAAAATAGTTGAATTACATTTTCTTTAATATGGCAAGCAAGATGATTATCGGGTGTTGGTTTTTCACGGGAAAATATATGACCCCCGTTTCCCCAAAAATCTCCCGTACAGTTGTCTTGGACATCGGTGGAAGAGCAGGAGGATACCGTATATCATAATATGCTAGATAATCTAATAGATTATGCTTACGGAATTCATGTGGTTGAAGACAATTAGGATTATAATACTAAAGGTAATGAATTTTGTGGTGGAGGTTCTAGTACTCATAATGGTGTTGGGATAAACCTTGAATTGACTACTAAAGTTTGTAAGTTAAATCAACCCAACCATTGTACCCCAAATGTCGAAAATATCATACATCTTTGCATGCCATGGTTGGTTTGCATAGTTTGAAGAGTCATTTTGGCTTGTTTGGAAATAACGTAACTGGAATCATGACTTGGGAAAATGGTTTTCTCCACAGACAAAATATGCTTCCAAATAACTATTCGAGTACGAAGAACATTTTGAAATCTTTGGGAAAGAAGTATAAATCAATTCATGATTCTAAGTATGATTGCATACAATACTGAAAGGAGTATACAAATCATAATCATTATTCGGCATGCAAGGAACCTAGATATGTGCTAGAGTAGGGTGAGGTGACTGATGAGAGAACATCACTTTTCAAAGTGTCTAAAAAGTATTAAAATATTTCCTAGTTGGTCCCAAGTTGAAGCTATTTTTCACAATACCTCGGATATCGGATGGAATGACTTGGAACACTAGAGCATAAGTAGGGGATAATCTCATATGTCATCCTATTAACTCAATCATTTGGAAAGGCATAAATTTAAATTACCCATATTTCGCCAATGAATAACATAATATTTGTTTACAACTATTAACATATGCGTTCAATCCATTAGATAATCTGAACACTAATCAAAGTGTATGGTCGGTGATCTTAGGACCCCTCAATATCACTCCTTCGTTGTGCATGAGACCATAATTGTTTATGTTGTCTTTATTGATACGTGGTCCAAAGCCACTGAGTAACGATATTGATGTCTACTTGGCACCATTGGTAAAAGAATGGAATGAGTTGTGGGTAGTGGAAGTGAAAGCATTTGAATTTAACAAACAAAAAAAGTTCAAGTTAAAAGTTATGTTTATCTGGTAAATTCATGATTTCCCAACTTATGGGACTTTATCAAGATTTGATATTCACTTTTACTTTGGGTGTCCCATTTATGGAGAGGAATCTAGATCTCAACATCTCAAGGATAGTGGAAAAACTATATATCATTCTCATAGGAGATTATTGCCTATCGATCACAAGTTTAGATTTAATAAAACATCTAAAATTTTATTAGGTGGGGTTGAACATTGGCTACCTCCGAGAAAGCTTTCAGTTCAAAAATTAAAAGAAGGGCTTCCAAATGTGGAGCTATTGAACTATGTAAGAATCCTAAATTCAATAACGACAATCATAAAAACACCCCCATTGAGAATGAATCCGACAAAGGGAAGGCATGATCTAGGAGGTCAATATTGTTCGACTTGTTGTATTTGAAAGGAACCATGTTTTGCACCATGAATTATATATCATCCATGTCGAGAAGAACACCATATAAAATCTTATGAGAACATTCCTAAGCGGAAGTCATTAAAAATGCAAAAAAGGCACAACGTGACCTTAAAGTGTCAAAAATTAGGTCGCAATTATGGTTGAAAGAATATAGTAGTGGGATAAATACAATTCCCCTAGGGTATATACTTTGACAAGCGAAGAAAGAAATGTTATTTTTGACATATCGCATAATTTGAAAGTTACCTCTAATTTTTCATCAAATTTCTAGAGGGTTATGAGCCATGCCACATACGATCTACAAAAGTGCAAGTCTCACAATTATCATGTGATCATGCAACTAGTCCCTCTATTATTTAAGAACTATTTCTCTAAGCATAAGGATTTACGGAGCGCCATTATGAATATTTACCTTTCCATCACACATTTGTGCACAATAGTAGTCAACCAAAAGAACATAGTGGCTGCAAAAGAAACTATAGATGAAGCAACTAGTGTATTGGATAAGTACTTACCTTGACTTTCTTTAACATTAGTATTCACTTGTTGGTGCTCTTATGCGATGAACCTCTTTTTTGCGGCCCCGTAATATGTCGGTGGATGTACCCATTTGAAAGGTATACTTTATAATATAATTTTATTATAGTTTAATTTACTTTAATTAATTTAATATAGTGGTTGTTGAGTTTTAATAACTTTAATATATAGGTTGATTAAAAAAATTCAAATAGTATGTTAAGAATATGAGGTACATTGAAGGATCCATCATGGAGAAATACATTAATGTGGAGGTGTCAATGTTAGTTAGTGAATATATGCCCACCCTAACATTGTAGAATATGGAGATGAGTTAGATGATAGGGGTGGCCAAGTCATGGGAAAATGAGATAATTTGACAAGTTTATAATATGAGCAAATGGCTCATTATATGTTTGAAACATATGAAGATGGAAACAAATGGAAAGATTCAGTTTATGTTGTAATTTTACTTTATGTTATTATATAATATACATAATCACGTTTTTGATAAATTTTTCAATTCAATGTAGAAAATATAATGCATCCAGGCACAATAAAAAATGAAAGACGGTTTCACATTCAAATAGTGAATTTTGATTTTGGGTGATAGGGGAGGTAATTTTTATATCAAATGTCCCTTGGTGAATGATAATGATAAATAATTGAAAGATTTTGAAACTATCTAATTAACTTATATAATCCATAATTTTAGTTGTTGAGGATGGGTGATGCCACATCAAGGAATGCTCATTTCACCAATGGACCCAATTTCCTGGCACATAGGTTTAAGAAGTATTGACTGAATGCTAATGTATTGTTGTCGAGGTTGTACAATAAAAATACTTCATTACAAAACCAAAACATTTCATACAAGTCCCTTATGTATTTCAGGGAGAGTGCCAAAGACCAAAACCTCATTGAAGTAGAAATGACTCACTACGGTGTAATTCAACATATTTCTGAATTAGACTATATATATTTCAAAGTGGTTGTATTGTAATATGATTGGGTATTATTTGAGGACACAAATGATTGTAAATTCGATTCATCTACCCATTTAATAATGGTAGACTTGTTCTTTGTTTATGTATTTAAAAACCTAAATGTTTTACTCGTAGTATATCAATAATGGATTGTGGTTAGTGATGATGACCTGAAAACTCCTACAAACTATCAATACATTTTGGATGACAGCCCTAACTTGAAGTAATTTATAGATACTTTACATGAGTAAATTTATATGGGTTGTAAATGTAATCTCGGTCTAGTTTACTAATTGTATTTGGGTGGATAGTGATGACTGAAATTTGTAATTTGTAGTATGTAGTTTGTTAAATGTAATGTGAAAATATAACTACAATTTATTATTTGTTAAGTCTAATGTGGATTGTTAAATTAAAATTTCAAACATCTAACGCTTAAGCTTCAAAATAGGTTGTTAGGGGATGAAAATATAATTTAACAACAAAAATATTCGAAAAGTAAAGACACAATCATGTCACACAATACTAAAACTACTTGTAGAAACAACCAGTCCATTCATGTACTTCACGTGGTGAGAATTTGGTATAAATTCAAAACTACAAGGCTCAAGCTTGAAAATAGGGAATTAAGGGGTGAAAAAATAATTTAGCAAAAACATTGCCCTAAAAGAGCCAGGATCATGTCACATGACACCAAAATAACTTCTAAAAATAACTGGTTCAGTCGGGTAACTCGCAGATTGAGAATTTGATAAACAAAATTCAAAACCAAGGCTCAAGCTTAAAATAGGGAATTAGGGGATGAAAACTTAATTTAATAACAAAATTGTCCAAAAAGAGGCAAAATCATGTTACACCGCACTTAACTAACTTATAAAAACAATGAGTGAAGTCGTGTAAATCACAGGGTTAGAATTTGGTTGAAAATTCAAAAGTACAAGGCTTAAGATTGAAACTAGGGCGTTAGGGGGTGAAAACTAAATTTAATAACATAACTGATTCAAAAAAGGCTCAATCATGTCACAACGAATTGAACAAACTTGTAGAAACAATTTTTGTTGTCATTTACTTCATGGGGTAATAATTTGATAGAAAATTCCAAAATCCAAGGCTTAAGATTGAAAATAGGGCATTAGGGGGTGAAAACAAAATTTAACAGCAAAACTACCCGAAAAGAGGCACAATCACATGACATGATAATAAATTAACTTATATAAAAAGTTATTGAAGTTGTGTGATTAACGACGCGAGAATTTAGTATAAAATTCAATGCGTAAGCTTGAAAATTAGTCATTAGGGGTGAAAACTTAATTTAATAACAAAACTATTCAAAAATGGACACGATCGTGTCACATGGAACTAAACTAACTTTTAAAAACAACCAACACATTTGATTACTTAATGGGGTGTGAATTTGGTAGAAAATTAAAAAAATCAAAGGCTTAAGCTTGAAAATACGGTGTTAGGGGGTGAAAACTTAATTTAACAATAAAAATGTCCTAAAATTGGTAGGATCACATCACAAAACACTAAACTAACTTTTATAATTTAACAACAAAATTGTCGGAAAAGATGCACGATCAAGTCACATCACACTAAAATAACTTTTAGACACAGCAGGTGCAGCCGCGTAACTCACGGGGTGAGGATATGGTAGAAAATTCAAATATCCAAGGATTAAGATTGAAAATAGGGCATTAGGGAGTGCAAACATAATTTAATAACAAAAATTCCTGAAAAGAGGCATTATCCTATCACATGGAAGTAAAATGAGTTGTAGAAACAACCGATGAAATTGTGTAACTCATGGGTGAGAATTCCCAAAAAGGGCGCAAATAGGTTTGTGTTATTTGAATTTTTATATCTCGAGTGAGTTATATTTTATTTATGTTAAATATTATTCTAATGAGTCCTATTTTTTATAATATTTTTACACCTGTCCATCGAACACTAGGACAAAGCGGAGAGGATGGAATATCGTCGAACAGAAATCCCATAAAATTTTATAAGACTGGGAGCATAATTGAAAATAAGATAGCCATAGTGATAAGATCAGGAGAATTGTTAAATTCAATAATTGGCCCCGGGTACAATAATTAGAGGACTGCACCCGAAGAGATAAATATGGCGATTTGGGGGGCTATGGAGGTATTAAAATCTCAATATTTATATTAAATATATGACTTTCACATCATATTTTATTATATGTTTGTTGAATATTAATTCACTAACTTTATT
This sequence comes from Sambucus nigra, assembly GCA_949130495.1. Classification (NCBI taxonomy): domain Eukaryota; kingdom Viridiplantae; phylum Streptophyta; class Magnoliopsida; order Dipsacales; family Adoxaceae; genus Sambucus; species Sambucus nigra. The sequence goes on from OX422223.1 coordinate 12,280,693, forward strand.
ATATTATAAGTTTGTTGGACAAATATAATTCAACTTGACTCAAAATTATGGGAAAATATATTGGTCATTATACGTGAGTAATGGAAGGCGTTGAAAAAGAACATGCCGAGGGTTCGAGCTGCAATGTAGGGACACTATCCAAGAGAAAGAGACAGTCACGTTGGGAAATTGGTAGAGGTTTGTATATTTTGAGGTGACTAAGAGATAGTTATCCACCCATGAGTCGAAGAGGACTAAGCGGTCAATGAAAGTTGATGTACACTACTCCGGGCGGATATCTTAGGCGAAGATGGAGCATATGATGCTAAGTAAATTGATTTAATTTGGTCACATTTTGTTTAATGGTCAAATTAAAACTTTATTTTTAATTTAATATGTGCAGGAGTTTGGGAGTGGCTCGGGGGAAATCCACATAGTATTGACTCTTATGTAAAGATTCTAATGAAGAAAGGAAAGGCTCATAATTCGCAGGTCGCTAAGACTTTGGTGAGTTAAAATTGAAATTACATTGTCAGTTGTAGTAATTTATTAATATTAGTTTACAAAGTTAATGACATTTTTATACTATTTTAGGAAAGGTTAAAGGTTGTGAACAACATCCAGAGTGATGTTTCGAGGGCATCTCTGAATACAGATGCATTGAGCCAATTGTTGGACCAAGATAAAAAAAATTGTACTCAGGTTGTCAGCTCTTGGATAGGAAAGTCGAAGTTATTGGACCTTTCTTATGGTCGTCATAGTGGGTTGTCCTCTAAGTTAAACACATACAAAGTGGATAGAGACTAAAAGTTGGAAAATCTCCAACATACCAATAATCATATATACTTTACCCCAACCCTACTATCTCGAATCCATTTGAGATAGTTAGGGAGAGAGTTTATATCTGTGACATGCATGGAGGATCTCAGATTTCCAAGTGAGATAAGGATTCGTTCACCATTATAAGTACCATGGTGCATAACTTTCCACTATAACCTTACGAGTCTCGGGTTAGAGTTATTGAGGTATTTTTGAAGAAATAGGATGATACCTTTTAATTGCACCATTATAATTAAACTTGCGTATTTGGTTTGATTACTTTTAATTGGATATTATATTATGGTCAATTGTTGCTGTTTTTTCCAAAAGAATAGGCGATTTTTGTTATTTTGATGCAATTTTTTTGTTTGGAAGTAGCTACTACCCAACATTTATTTTTGGGGAGTTACAGTTTTGTCACGGTCCTTGACCGTGACATGAATATGAAAAAAGAATAATTATCACGTCCCTTGACCATGACAAGACCAAGTAAAGGATTATATTTTCACGATCAATGACCATGACAATACCATGATAAGAAAAAACTTATCACGATTATGGACCATGATATAGTCATGATAAGATATGTATTATCAAGGTCCTTGAACTATGACACGGCCATGACAATACTTTGGTCACCCCTATGTTTGACAAAATTTCTAGGGTTAGAAGGATAGTGACAACATTTTTCATAGTCAAACACCATGACAATGGGCATTATCATGCCTAGAATTACCACGGTTCTTAACTGTGATAATTTCGTGCTGTCATGGTTAAAGATCGTGGAAATCCGACTGTTTTAGTGTAGTGAGATATCGGTTATTTATATTCATTTTGTAATATTCTCCTCAAATATTTGAACTTATAGTTGGTATTTATTTCTTCTAGGAACCATGGATGGAGTTTAACGCAGTTTTTTATGATCTAATTATTCATGGAGATAATGAAAAAAAGGGTGTTGCTCTATATATTGATGTCAACAAACATTTTTTTTACTATTAAGTTTTGTACCTACATTGTTCAATTACACTAGTGAGCTTAATCTCGTGCATAATTTTTAATCAAATTTGTATTATTTTATGCAAGGTATTTTCCTCGAAACACGATTTAGTTGATTAGGCTCAAAATCAAGCTAGATTAGTACCAATTGTTGTTCTAACAACAACGTCAAAGGAATCATCTTCTTCACATAAGGGTATTCTTCACTTGGTATGTGAAAGAGGAGGGATGTGTAGCGTAAAAAAATTCGATTAATGACTATAACAAACCAAATACATATTTATTTATAAAGAAGTGAAATTGTGTATTTTTGTTAAAGGGAATCCCATTAGAATATGGTCCATGGATACTTCAAGTTTGTAATGGAATTCACAACCACTCTCTATCAAAGACACTTATTTTCCATCCATATATCAGGCATTAAACAACTAAGGGGAGAACAATTATAAAGGATATGACTCTTTGCATATGAAGCCAACCATTCCAAAATGTCATCGTGAATCCATTGTGCCAGCAATGAAGACTCTTTATAATGTGAAAGCAAAGTTGAAGACAGTCGATAGGGAGGGTAAAACTTCCATGCAACATTTGATGAAATTAGTGAGTGGCAAAACTATGTGTATTTATATAGGCACAATGAGAGGATCATGTAAGTTGAAGATATTTTGTGCCAATCCCCAATCCATATAATTAGCGAAGTGATTTCTTTCGATACTGATTGCATATTTTACATACAAGACGAATCGTTATAAGATGCCATGTTTTAATATGGTTGGGATGACATCGTGCGGGTGATTGTTCACAAATTAAAATCTTTCTTGGTTTCAGAGAAGGAATATAATTATTGATGGAATTTGGGATGGCTACAGATATTTGATCTATTTACGACACTCGATGTATGTGTCACTAATCGAGTATAACATGCATGAACGCGTTAAGGAATGTATTCCCTCATGAAAAGTAAAAGTTGTGCGCAATTCACATCGACGGAATGTGGAATATGATAAAAGGACTGATATTTTAGATGATTATGCGTACAAAAAGTTCATAAATTATTGGGTTTCTCTGGTTGAATCCCCAAAGGAGAAAGATTTTAATGAAGCACATTTGTTGTTCAATGTTGATTAGGTTTCTTACCCCCAATACCATCAATTACATCTATTAAACATGGTATAATATGAAGGAGTATTTCTTCCATGCTTGGGTGAGTTTGATTATATTTCATGGTAACTGAACAACCAATGTTTGACTCGAAGGTGCGCACGGGAAGTTAAAGAACCACCTGAATAACTCGTGACAAGTGTTTGACTCGATTTGGGCCCGCATGAATAATTTCTTAAAATTATAAGAAATAAAAATTGTAAAGATGTTTGAGACCTCATTGCATAAAACCAAGTATGCTCACAGTATCCCTATATTTATCGAACTAGTAGGGCGGGTGTTACTTTAAAACATTGATTTCATATTAGAGGAGATAAATAAATGTGAAGTTATTGGGATTGATAGGAAAGATGTGACCATGTGTCAAGAACTATTTATGGACTCCTATGCACGCGCGAGTTGGTCACATATCGACGGAAGGTCATCCAACGCCTTGGAGAGAATTGGATGGTCATTAGAATAAACTAACAATGATTCCCAATTTTGAAAAATACAAAAAAGTTGATTATGAACCAGAGATGATATTATTTAAGGAGTGGTGGACAATGTCAACCGATGATGAATTCAGGGTAATGTTGCACAAGCTTAAGGAGATCGCTACTCCTATGATTACGAGGTTACATATACCTTTTGTAATGCGGTTTGGTAAGGGTCGACCTATGGTAAGTAAAACACTAATTAGAGAATAAAAACATGATATTTCAATGAAAAGGGACCTATCAGTATTTGAATATGTGAGTTCCAAGGTACAGACCCTAGCGAAGCAGAGAACGACTTTGAAAATCAACTACAATTCATTTTTCGGATCGACATTGTAGTCCCTTAAATACAAACCTACGTACAAATAGTATGCAAATGAGATATTGTGATTCTTTTGAGGTTTCGATGAGGAAATATTATATGTCGATGCTTATGGGAATTACAGCTTAAGATGTGTTGGGGGTTCCTTGAACAATGGAGGTGAGGTTGATGGTTGAAGGGAGATAAGATCTGATTTGATGGAAGAATTAATAAAATCCACTATGTTTTATGAAGATGTTTTCAGTCCATGGTTTCATGATACTATTCTTATATAATTGAATAGCTTTACTAGCCCGACCCATAAAAAAATTGGTCACTTATGTTAGAGTGTGACTATCTTGTTGCATAAATTTATAACTACGTATGCATTTTACATCCGAGGAGCAATGTCTTATGTTCCTTCCTATGATAAATAAGCCAAAAAAATATAAACGATTATTCAAATGTCCCTTGTTTGTAATAATAGTTTTACGATTCTCAAATTTAGAGAGGGGTACCTATTGCCATTGGTTCCAAGCTATTGGCATAGTAAATCCCCAACTGAGGCCCAATCCTGGATTGATAAATATGGTGGAAGGATGAATGGCTTTGAGAATATTTCCCCTTAGAATGTATCTACATCCGATGCTCCAATTGATCTCACCTAATGGGAGTCCAATGCGGAGATTTTTTGTACACGTGTCAAAATTAATGTGTATTTTTTTGGTTGTGTTATGTACTTAGCAATAAAACAAGAATTTTTTTATGTTGTTATGTATTTGACAATATAACAAGTAGCGTTTTCATGTTGTTACGTAATTAAAAATCAATTTTAAAGAATTAATGTGATTCCTAATATGTTTTTTTTGTTACCATGTTCTTATTTGAATTTCAATACTTATGTTTGTGTTAAAATTATCTTGAATTAGGTTATCTCAATGAATTGACATAATAAATGTTTAAAATTATATTTATTATTTTTAAAATTGTTAATTCAAAGAAAATTTTGTATTGTAATGGCGAATGTTGGTTAATTATTCTCCACCTTCAGCACGATTGATTCCTAATACCACAAGTTGGAATTTTTCTTCAAAATACCACTGTATAAAATCCATCTAGGATATGAATCCCATGTCACTCTAAAATGATTTGGTTTTTAGATCCTTAACATAGCAAAACATAAGTAGCCTAAATATCTTATTTCGTGATATAGATAGGCAAATCCATACAATTTGTTCGGCGTGGACATCATGAATGGAATGATTGTATGATTGTTTTGTGTTGAGAATCATGAATCATAGCATAACCATTCGTGATTCATGTCCCTAATAGAACAAGACATATATGGTCTTAAAATCTCGGTTCGTGATCAAGTAAGTGAGCCCAACTGTTAGTTTCTTGATCAGGAGAATGAATATAAATAGAGTGATCCGGTATTCATATCCCTGTAACACAAATATCTTTCGAAAATTTATACTTTAAGTCCACAAATGGCAAGAATATGCACCATTTTCAATTCAATACTAACATGAACTTTTGAACTTCATCATACTAAAAATAAATCATATATAGAATCATAATTATCATATTTAAAGAATTTTAGCTTAAATTTAAAATATATAATTAAAATTTTAGAAGTGAATATGTTTTATATCCGAATTGGAAATTAGTAGGTTTTTGGATGATTGAATGGGAGAATATCAAGAACCACATCATGTAATCTTCGGTTGAGTCCCACGGGAATGAGATCAGTACTGAACGAGACTTAGTTTCTATCAAATCTTTTACACAATTCTCTTAGTACCATTTATAATTATTGAGAATAATGTTATACCGGCAACTTAATTTCATCTCTTGTCTATAATCGGTATCATTGGATCCCGGTGAATAATTTCATCACATCCTAGTTACCTCACTACGCTCTCCGGGTAGTGAGACTCCCCAACATCCAATCAAATTGGGATACCACTATAGAACATGACTTCATGGAATTGGTATGCATATCTCTCATCCCGATACGGGTCCCAACAAACCTAAAGATATATATAAAACATAATTAAAGTCTCAAAAATAAAAAAACTGTAAATAAATAAAATACTTACATTATTAGACCACAAGTCATCAACTTTCTCCCGACATTTATATAGTTGTGGAGACACATTTTTTTGTGATACTGGTTGCAATGCCCATCGACCAATACTGGGCATGGTTTTGTTGAATTCTATATTCAAGCATGCCCTAAGTCAGCGAAAACACTAACAAAGCCGTGACTACATAAACAATAAACAAACTTACTAAACAATGTCTTAAAAAATAGACAATTGTCGATATATGAATAAGAATATCTCTTGTTTGTACTTGTAATGGAGACAGACAACCAATCTTCACCCTTGAGCTCTATCTTTAGACAAACTGCTAGTATAGGCCGGCTATGATCCCCATGCCCCATGCAATCCCCCCAAAGTTATCCATATTCTTTAGAAGATGTAGATGGTAGATAGAAATTATATTCTTCGACATATTAATGAATATTTCTTAACTAATGATGTATAAAGTTTCTTCAAAAATAATACCACTACTCTATTTGGGCTTCGACATCTTTGGCCTTGTTGTCAAACATAATGGCAATTTGATTCATTCGTACTGCATATGATGGCTGAAAATCTTCTTTAATTTATTCCTTTCTAAGTTCCAAGCATTCAACCAGTAGATCTGTGACATTATCACGCAACAGACCCCTTCCCCCATCATCCAGACGTAGAAGATTCAGCTACAAGGCACCTTAATATCTTGACTACGTCATCAAGAATGATAAGCCATCTCTACGAAAGGCCTATGAAAACTTTTAGTCTCTGGATGTCACCGCTCGATAAATTCTGAAATCAAGGCATAGTCTATATAATGGTGGCTATGTTGCATCAACCGCATGAGCCCAGACTTTTCAACCCTATCTCGTACTGCTTTATAAAACAAAATCCACTCTTCACTCATTAATTTTAGTCCAGTAGTTCATGTATAGTAGTGGTCCACATTCATCCCACATAAATGACATTGATGTAGGTAACTTAAACATTAAAGACATAAATTTTAGTTGTAAAAAACTATAAATACAGTTATGTGCTTTACCGTAGAACCAGTCCATATTGTATGTTATCATTAGAAATTCGTATACTGATTATCGTAACAAGAATATACTAATTAACAGGAAATTAAAATGTAATACCCCGACCTTTGATTAGATAGTTTAAATAATAACTACGTGGTGTGCATGGAGTAACGATGAAGTTTACGTAAAATATGCACAAACTATGGGTCACTTGGATTTTACATGTATTTTAGAGAAAATTCGCAGGGTTGCATGTCGTATGCATGACATCGCATGAGAATTAATCGACACTATTGGAGAAATGAGGTAATCATGTGAAGATTAAAAAGCCTATAATTTAAGAAGAATTTAGGGTGCGACATTGGAAATTATTAACGTTATATGTTCATATCGATTTAAGTGGATTATGTACCTTTTAAAAAGGTATCAAGTGGCATTAGTTTGTATAAATCGTGCATTGGAACAAAATAAAATGGGAGCCAAATATAACACTTGAGAAGCAAAAAAAAAAAGGAAACACTATGCCGACGACGTGGGAACAAAAACAGGAAGTTGGGAAAGTATGACTAAAGTTATAAAAAGCAATGGTGCCAAAAAGACCTTAACAACAAGGAATGGTGGTTCGTTGGTTTCAAGAGAAGTCAGACAAGTGTGGGTACATAGTCAACTATCGTAGGCGGATGAGTAGTAAATGGGGTTTATACCTGTCAACAATTATAAGAGGTTGGATGAGTAAAATATATATGAGTCCAAAGAATTAACGTTAGGAGCAAATGATTAGTTCGTGGCTTCCAAGAGACGAAAGAAAACTAATGTGGGTCTCTTAGTCAACAAAGGTAAGTGGGTGAGTGGGGTAATAACCTATACCTGCCAACTAATTATGAGTAGTTAGATTATTAAAAGAGATAAGAGGATAAAAACCACCACGTGAATATATGTATAACAGACACAGGGGGTGTAAATAGAGGAGTGATATGGCCACTATAATCTGTCGAAACGTGGCTTGTCAAATTGCATCGATCCGTTGGTTTGTTATATATATATAAACATATAACACCTACTAAACCTCTTTATTTGGATGGGATAAACTCTCGACCAGCCAATATGGAAACCTCCTTGCCAAACCGAAAACCTACCTCAAAAGAGAGACACAACCTGACTATAAATATATTTTACGCGATTTTGAAGAGGGTTTTGATGAACTTTGTTGGAGGCAAATTTGGTGGACCTAGACAACCCCTCTTAAGGCCAACTTAGGAGGTGGGGGTTGTCACCTTCATTGATCCTCCAAGCCATCCATTGTTGAGGTTCATTGAGGTAAGAAAAAATCTACTCTTAGATTAAGACTCTAATTTGTGTATTTGTAGTCTTGTTATTGTAAAATGTTAAGAGTAAGAATATGGTCAATATTTTGTGAGTTTATAGTAAAAAGAAATAATAAAAAAATTTATGGAATAAAAATGTAAGAAAATATCATTTTTTTAAGTTTCTAGTAAAAAGAAATAATAAACATTTTTATGAACTAAAAATGTAAGAAAATGTCATTCCGGTAAAAAATTAATGAAGAACACATATTTTTTAGAGTTTCTTGAAATAAAGAGTTGTTTTATGAGAATGGTGTATTTTCTAAGAGTTCAATGTTAAATATTTTATGGAATAAAATATTTGAAATGATGTTAATCTTGCAAAATATTTATGAAATAAATATTCCGAAGCTTCTTGCAAAAATGGAGTTTTATGACTTGAAAAGCATGTTTGTTGCAAATGGAATAAATTTATAGAATGAAATATATGTTTGATCCATTTAATAGGATTTTTGGATTTAAAGTCCACTTTCTTATGCATATAAACTTGTAGTATTTTGATAATATATATATGAACAAGTTTAAACAAAGTCTTGTTGAGTTTAAACATGAAATAAGACATATGGAAATTTAAGTCTTTAAAGTGAGTAATAAGGATATTGAAAGTGTGAAAAATGTAAGGTTATAAGACTACATGTGGTATTAGAAGGAAATGATATTTTCTTATAAAAAGTAGCCTTCAAATGTAGTGAATTTCTTTGATAAAGAATGTGTGGAAACATGGGAGTTACTATATAAAAGGTGATACTTTATATATTAAGGGTGTAAAAGTGGCAAGTGTGAAAGTTGGGTAAAAGTATGATATTGAATAAGCGTTAAAATGGCTAAAGGTGTTTTAAATATTAAGTTAGGGACCTAATAACCATTTTTAGAAATAACACCTATTAAAGGATTAAATTGCGAGTTTTGGCAAAAAAGGGTAAATTGGTAAATTTACTTAAAGAGGAACATTTGTATGAAATAAAAATGTAAATGAATGGTGTTACACTATTGTGGATGAAATTGGCAAGGTCCTTAGGACGTAAATGATTTTGGTATAAAATCAATGTAAGTATATAAACGACAATAATTGAGTAATTCAAAGTGTACCATCAGTTGGGGTGAAACCCCGGGTTATGGCTTTGGTCGGATAAAACTAAAGTAGTGGAATAATATTGACATGTGTAAAATGTTAAATACATTAATAAAGACTCGGATGCAACCGGGAAATAAGCAAAAAGGGCCCGGAGCCCTAGGGTGAAAATCCCAAAATCACATACCAGAACATATGGTGCGCATAGCCGGCGGTGTGGAGCCCATTAAATATGCGGTTAATTAGAATAATTTTGAGAAAAAGTTAATGGAATGTGGAACATGTTGAAGAAATGGATTATGTGGTGAAACGTGTAGGTACAACATAACTTAAATGAGTTAATAAGTGTTTCGGTTGTGGCATAAGTGGACTAGTAATGTTCAATTTGAATGATGTCCATAAGGTGAAAAAAAGGGTTAAAGTGTAGGGGCTAAATGGGTGACTTAAGCGTCCTAACAGGCTCAACCCATAATTAACACATGTGTGTTTTCGTGAAGGTTTTACAAAATCTAAATAAGTATTTTCAAATGTGGTGTTCGTGTGTATTGAATGGGCGCTTTCAAAGAAAATACTAAAATGGATTAGTTGTGTAAAAGGGCAACTTCGATACAGGCATGATTTTCAGTAAAACATAGTGTAGTTGTTTAAGTATTTAATCGCGTGAGTTAAATGAAGGAATAAATGTTAAGCATTAAAAATAAATTCTTTTATGTGATTAAGGTGAATTAATTCGGATAAGTAACATTTTTTTATATAAAAGTGGTCTCATGCATTAAAGTGTATATATATGTATTGCATGTATAAGTAATTATAATGTGTTGAGTCTCTTTCCGTCATTCGATTCTATATTGCATTGTTGCATATTCCAGTTGGGCAACGGCTCACACCCCCGCTTTGTTACGGTATGTTGGGAGTTATTTCAAATTTTAAGAGCGTTATATAGGTAAGTACTTTCTTTATTTTATGTTATTAGCTTTGTATGCTTGGACCTCGAGGTGTTCCTCACGGGTCCCTCACATATTTTATTTTGAAATAGTAATTGCATGCTAAACTAGTGAAATATTAATTAAAATAAAACTACACTAGCAACATTATATATGTTGTTTCATTGCACTTCACACCTAACGCTCGGGCCGGACCGGGTTGACTACAAGTAACCCATAAATTCGGGTATGGGCATTACAAATAGTATCAGAGCTCTAGGTTCAAGCTTACTTTCGGGAGTGATGTGGTGAGGTTGGTAGTGGATATTTTGATGTCGATGTTGGTTTGGGATGGTCATGCTAGTTTTGGTGGCAGTTTTAGTTCGTGTGCTCGACGGTGAAGTCAATGAGGTTAGCACGATAAGTAAGTTAGTGCCGAGTGATATACGATCAAGTTGTTTGCCATAAATCTCTTTCGCGTTTGTGATTAGGTATGTTCATAATTTACAAGTGTCCACGCAGGCAAATAGTGGTGGTTCCGGGGGTTTTAGTGTAAGGTGTTTTGTTCCAGCCTTTGATAATGTAGAATCTTTTAAAAATATGATAATGCCCATTAGGCAGTTGTCTCGAATTGTGTACAGTCAACTATAGAAATTGATGGTTGGAGTATTATAACTAGTAATGTTAATGGTGATTTTAAATTGTATATAACCTTGGGGTGCCACTTATGAGTGGACAACATCGATGATATAATTAGGCAAATTCAATTCTTGGGGTAATACCGTGATTTATGGTGATCTGATGAACATAAAAATTTGTGAGGGACAAAAATTGAGAATAAGTCAATCTTAGTGGATAGGATTCTATCCTCGTGGGTGGATGCCTTAGTGATTATTGGAAGATGAATGTGTCTTATGAGCCGTGCATAGGATTACGGGACATTCAGGGTAAGGGGTCACGTGAGTGACTATAATGAGTTATACTATAATGAGTTATATTAACAAGGGAGTGAACCTTAGGTAGCCCTCGGAGTAGTGGTGAAAGGAATGATGCAACATTTAATGTAAAGGACCCTTAGCGGCACCGGTAGTGTAGACTTGGAGATGTACTAGTTATACATCGTATCCTATATCCTACCAAAATCCTTAATAGTGTTAGCGGGTGGTTCAAAAGTGCAGTGCGTAGTGTTAGCTGTAGTAAGAAAGTTTTTGTATTATCCTTAGGATGAAAGGTCAACTCGTCGTGACGCCTTGGGGTGTTCGACGATTATGAACTACCATGTTAGAAAATTTAAAAAAAATCGTTTGGGTGAGCATCTAGCAATCGATGAAACTAATGTCAAAAAGCCTTTAGAGATTACCACTTGTAGAAGTAGTGGCTGACAAAGTCTTATCTAGTCTTGGTGACAATTGCTTAGGTAAACTTGATGTCCTTAGGGAACTAAATGAGTCTGATTCTATGGGATGTGTCTCGTTCGATAATAGAGTGGGAGAAATTTTGTGATGACCTTAGGATACCGACTAAGTTCAAGGAGTCGTTTTATATAACCTTGGGTGAGGCTGCCAAAACACTTTAATGTAGATAGGTAGTGCAACCTTCTGAGATAAAGTTAGAGACTTAGAGTTTGGTGTGATAACTTGTTGTCTTGAGGGACCTAATGTAGCAGAGGTCATGATAAATTTCGACAAATACCATAAACACAATAGAGATTTGGGCCAATGATGATGTGATCGAGGCCTTGCGTACAACAAAAATATGGTGAGATATTGTAGCATGAATGTATCGACAGGAGTCGACAGTATATGTTAGGGTAACACCAATGGAGGGACATTTAAACCTTAGGTCGAGTGTTAGACTCATGCGAGTTCGAGGGTATATGTCAGGGTTGTACCTATTAACCATGGATGTAATGATGGGTGGTTAACCATCACGTGGAACCAATTGAATTGAACTTTGGAATAGGCAACAGTCATTTGGTGACGATGATAGTTGAAACGAGGCAAGTGTGTCACTCAGTCGAGTATTGCATGAGAATACGTCGGGGTACGAATGTAGTACGATAGAGTGAGATAGCAATATGGGTATGTTAGGATGGTGTAACAACCCGTGTAATTTTTGGGGTATTTTCAAAATATAGACGAAAAATAAAGTTTCTGATAAAATTATTTTTCTTACTCAATTATGTTGACAATTATTTTTAAAGGCAAGAATTTCAAATGGTTTCGAAATCGGAGTTACCATGGATTTTATATTGATTTTTAAATATTTATACCTTATAAAATTTTCTAGGCCGAACTGACCGATTTCCTGGGCGATCGATCGATCGACGCGCAGAAATCGTGCGCATCAAGGTTTTGTTAAGTCTTTTGGTTTGTTTCAAACTCTTTTATTTTTGCCTTATAAATTAAGGTCGTGGGTGACCCTTTGAGCTACAACTTGTTGGCAGCAAACATATTTTTATTTCCTCTCCTTTTAAATACACTTAGCCCCTTTAATTTATGCTTTCAACCTTAGGTTTTAGAGGTGTTCTTGGGGCTGTTTTGGTGTTGACTCTTGGAGATGATTTGATGATTTAGATGGTGTGATCTGACTTTTCTGGGCAAAATTATGTTGGTTCTTTTTAGTGGTTTAAGGTATGGGGTTTTACACAATATGCTCCTTAATCTCGCGAGTGTTACTCCCTTTGAATTCATGTGATTATTGAACTCATATTTGAATTGCTAAATTCTTTTAGAAATCTGGAAAATATTTGTTGGAATCTGATTTTGATTCATATGGTATTATATTTGTGTTGGGCATGTTGTCATGAGATTTTAATATGGCACTGAGGTTGGGCACCCGCTAATAATCCAGTTTCGGCTACTTGATAAAGTATAGCGCGGTATGGTGAGGCCTGGTGACTCGGATTAATGTATTTTTGAGAAATTATATTGATAAAATCCTATTAAGATTTGCATTTGATTTGAATATTCGTATTCGTATTGTTACGTTTTATTCACCGCTAATATTTGTTGAGCATCTTTCTTGTCGTATTGTGTACTTCCCCATATTTTCTTTTAGTGGCAGGTTAGCACGAATTTTGGGGCGCTATGGAGATTGATTTTTAGCTTGAATATTTTGGGAAGAATATTTGCGAATACAAGATGAGAAGAATTTTATTTATTTTGATGTATAGAGCATTGGGATTTTTATTTCGAGTTAAATAGTTGTTTTATTTCGAGAGAATTGTTGTATTTAATTTGAAGAATTGAGATTAGTGGTTTCTCGTTTTTTATGGGAATTAGATGTTATATACCTTGTATTTTGATGGATTTTGTTAGTTTTATCGATGGTAGGGCTCCGTTCGCTCTCCCCGGGCGGGCGGGGTGTTACAGAATGGTATCAGAGCTTAGGTATACGACCACCCTCGGGTCTTGGGTTTGGGGTCAATTGCATTTTTGTAGCGCGTATTTGGAGATAGAAATTTTAGATGAACGTTTCGTGTTAGGCATCTAGATAGATGTGAGGTATTCGAATTTTTGGTGATGAAATTATTTTTGGAGATAGTTGTAGTGGCCTGATTTTTTAGAGTTAGGCTTTCGGCGAATTTCGAGGGCGAAATTTCATTGTTAGTGGGGAAGTCTAACAACCCGCGTAATTTTTGGGGTATTTTCAAGATATAGAGGAAAAAATATATTTTTGAAAAAATTATTTTTCTTGCTCAATTATGTTGAGAATTATTTTAAAGGCAAGAATTTCAAACGGTTTCGAAATCGGAGTTAAAACGGATTTTATATTGATTTTTAAATATTTATCCCTTATAAAATTTTCTAGACCGAACTGGCAGATTTCCTAGGCAATCGATCGATCGACGCCAGGGGGTCGATCGATCAACCCCAGCAAAAATCGTGCGCAACAAGGTTTTGTTAAGTGTTTTGGTTTGTTTCAAAGTCTTTTGTTTTTGCCTTATAAATTAAGGTCATGGGTGACCCTTTGAGGTACCACTTTTTGGCAGTAAACATATTTTTATTTTCTCTCTTTTTATATACACTTAGTCCCTTTAATTTATGCTTTCAACATTAGGTTTTAGAGTTGTTCTTGGGGCTATTTTTGTGCTGACTCTTGGAAATGATTTGAAGATTTTTGGGAGATGATTTAGATGGTGTGATCTGACTTTTTTGGGCAGGACTATGTTGGTTCATTTTGGTGGTTTAAGGTATGGGATTTTACACAATATGCTCCTTAATCTCGCGAGTGTTACTCCCTTTGAATTCATGTGATTATTGAACTCATATTTGAATTGCTAAATTCTTTTGGAAATCTGGAAAATATTTGTTGGAATCTGATTTTGATTCATGTGGCATTATATTTGTGTTGGGCATATAGTCATGAGATTTTAATATGGCACTCAGGTTGGGCACCCGCCAATAATCCTGTTTCGACTACTTGATAAAGTATAGCGCGATCTGGTGAGGCCTGGTGACTCGGATTAATTTGTTGTTGAGAAATTATATTGATAAAATGCTATTGAGATTTGCGTTTGATTTGAATATTCATATTCGTATTGTTACGTTTTATTCACTGCTAATATTTACTGAGCATCTTTCCTGTCATATTGTGTACTTCCCAATATTTTCTTTTAGTGGCAGGTTAGGGCGGATTTTGGGGCGCTATGGAGATTGGTTTTTAGCTTGGATATTTTGGGAAGAATATTCAAGAATACAAGATGAGAATAATTGTATTTATTTTGATGTATAGTGCATTGGGATTTTTATTTCGAGTTAGATAGTTGTTTTATTTCGAGAGAATTGTTGTATTTAATTTGAAGAATTAAGATTGGTGGTTTATCGTTTTTTTTTGTGGGCATTAGATGCTCTATACCTTGTTTTTTGATGGATTTGGTTAGTTTTATCGATGGCAGCACTCCGTTCGCTCTCCTCGGGCGGGCGGGGTGTTGCAGATGGTGACATCATCGTCAATAAGATGGGCAAGGTCAGTGTCGATTAGAGTGTTGGCATTCACCGAGCAGGGTGGATCGTATCCTTCAAAAACTTAAGTGGTGAGCCTTATCCTTAAGGAGGGAAGTCAAGCATTAACTTCCCACAGAACGTGGGGTTCATGTGTTATTCCCTTCTCAAGGAACCGAGTAGGATATTTCGAACATGTACCACACTATGGTATGGTGTTGTTTAGCCTAGTAGAGCGTGGTGGGATCTGGATTGGTCTACATATCTCGGTAACTCGATGCGCTCTTGTCAAAAGTTTTATTTGCTACTGCATTAAGCATCGTGTGTGGATGACAGCGCTTTCATCCGCACTATTACACCGTGTATTCATTTCTCCTAGGATGGAAATCTAAGGTTTGATCGACACGGTCATTAGGGTCTCTGGTTATGGACAACATGATGATGACTTCAGGACATCGTATAATGTTGGGACTCGAAGAAGTTAGAAAAAATGGGTGGTTGTCTCTGTGAGTAGATCGTGTAATACTTAGGTATGCTTTCGATAGTTAGACACCTAGAATGACCCTAGGTTAATTAAAAATCCTAAATAGTGAATTAGTCTGGTGGTTGGGTTGTAACGTAATAATGTATTGCCCTTTGATTGCGAGAAATCAGAATTTGAGGTGAATATCAAACTTAAGAAAATTTACATCGTTGAATGATTCAAAAATTTAGAACATGTCGGGTGTATGATCCTAAGATGGGAGGTGGTTAGGGATAATTAATCGAGTATTGGTCGTGTTAGGCGAGTATCAATCATGAGAGAGTGTTACCTGTAGGGGCACGGTTATGCTTTGAGTATTAACAATGGTATTCTTAGGACTCGACTAAGTATGATCCCTCAATAAGAATAGATTCCAGGACTGTTAGGTGAATTTGATGACTAGCTTGATGGTAAGCATTAAATTATGTTGTCTGGGGAAATTTTTGGTGGTAAACTCGTGAATCAACGTATGTTATTGTCTTAGCATTATTAGACTTGATGACGTAGTTTTAGAGAATTTTGGTAACTTAGAGTAGAAAATTATGGATTTCTTAGGTTAGAGGATGGTACCAGACAAGAATTTCGGGGACGAAATTCCCCGAGGAAGGAATTTTGTAATGCCCCGACCTTTGATAAGATAGTTGAAATAATAACTACCTGGTGTGCATGGGGTAGCGATGAAGTTTACGTAAAATATGCACAAACTAGGGGTCACTTGGATTTTACACGTATTTTAGAGGACATACGTAGGGTTGCATGTCGCATACATGACATCGCATTAGAATTAATCGACACTATTGGCAAAATGAGGTAATTATGTGAAGATTAAAAAGTCTGTTAATTTAAGAAGAATTTAGGGGGAAACATTGGAAATTATTAATGTTATATGTGCATATAGATTTAAGTGGATTATGGACCTTTTAAAAAGGTGTCAAGTGGTATTAGTTTGTATAAATCGTGCACTGGAACGAAATAAAGTGGGAGCCAAATATAACACTTAAGAAGCAAAAAAGGAAACTATATGCCGACGGCGTGGTAAGAAAAATAGGAACTTGGGCATATGGAACTAAAGTTATAAAAGGGAACGGTGCCAAAAAGAACTTAATAGCAAGGAATGGTGGTTCGTTGGTTTCAAGAGGAGTCAAACAAGTGTGGGTCCCTAGTAAACTATTGTATAAAGATGAGTAGTATATGGGGTTTATAACTGTCAACAAGTATAAGAGGTTGTATGAGTAAAATACATATGAGGCCGAAGAATTATTAACCTTAGGAGCAAATGATTAGTTTGTGGCTTCCAAGAGAAGAAAGAAAACTAATGTGGGTCTCTTAGTCAACAAAGGTAGGCAGGTGAGTGGGATAATAACCTATAACTTCCAACTAATTATGAGTGTTTGGATGATTAAAAGAGATAAGAGGATAAAAACCTCCATGTGAATATATGTATAGCAGACGCAGGGGGTGTAAACAAAGGGGTGGTACGACCACTGTAATCTGTTGAAACATGGCCTCTCAAATTGCATCCATCTGTTGGTTCATTTTATATATATATAGCCCTCTTTATTTGGACGGGATAAACTCTCAGCCAGCCAGTATGGAAACCTCCTTTCCAAACCGAAAACCATCCTCAAAAGAGAGACACAACCTAATTATAAATATATTTTATGGGGGTTTGAAAAGGGTTTTGATGAAGTTTCTTGGAGGCAAATTTGGCGGATATAGACAACCCTTCTTAAGGCCACCTTTGGAGGTAGGGGTTGTCATCTTCATTGATCCTCCATGCCATCCATTGTTCAGCTTCATTGAGGTGGGGAAAATCTACACTTAGATTAAGACTCTAATTTGTGTATTTGTAGTCTTATGATTGTTAAATGTTAATAGCAAGATTATTGTGTATATTTTATGGGTTTATAGTAAAAAGAAATAATAAACGTTTTTATGGAATAAAAATGTAAGAAAATATCATTTTTTTAAGTTTCTAGTAAAAAGAAATAATAAACATTTTTATAAAATAAAAATGTAAGAAAATGTTATTCTTGTAAAAAATGAATGAAGAACACTTATTTTTTTTTAGTTTCTTGAAATAAAGAGTGATTTTATGAGAATGGTGTATTTTCTAAGAGTTTGATGTTAAATATTTTATGGAATAATATATTTGAAATGATGTTAATCTCGCCAAAATATTTATGAAATAAGTATTCCTAAACTTCTTGCAAAAATTGCGTTTTATGACTTGAAAAGCATGTTTGTTGCAAATTGTATAAATCTCTAGAATGAAATGTATGTTTGATCCATTTAATAGGATTTTTGGTCTTAAAGTCCACTTGTTAATGCATATAAACTTGAAGTATTTTGATAATAAATATATGAACAAGTTTAAAGAAAGTCTTGTTGAGTTTAAACATGAAATAAGACAAATGGAAATTTTAGTCCTTAAAGTGTGTAATAAGGATATTGAAAGTGTGAAAAATGTAAGGTTATAAGACTACATGTGGTATTAGAAGGAAATTATATTTTCTTATAAAAAGTAGCCTTCAAATTTAGTTGAATTTCTTTGATAAAGAATGTGTGGGAAATGGGAGTTACTATGTAAAAGGTGCTACTTTATATATTAAGGGTGTAAAAGTGGCAAGTGTGAAAGTTGGTTAAAAGTGTGATATTGAACAAGTGCTAAAATGGCTAAAGGTGTTTTAAATATTAAGTTAGGAACTTAATAACCATTTTCGAAAATAACACCTGTTAAAGGACTAAATTGCGAGTTTTGGCAAAGAAGGGTAAATTGGTAAATTTACTTAAAGAGGAACATTTTTATGAAATAAAAATGTAAATGAATGGTGTTACACTATTGTGGATGAAATTGGCATAGGTCCTTAGGACGCAAATGATTTTTGTATAAAATCAACGTAAGTACCACGAGTTGGGGTGAAACCTCGGGTTTTGGCTTAGGCCGGATAAAAGTAAAGTAGTGGAATATTGTGGACATGTGTAAAATGTTAAACACATTAATAAAGACTCGTATGCAACCGAGACATAAGAAATAAGGGTTTGGGAGCCCTAGGGTGAAAAGCTCAAAATCACTGGCCAAAACATATGGTGCGCATAGCCGACGGTGTGGAGCCCGTTAAAGTATGCGGTGAATTAGGATAATTTCGAGAGAAAAAATAACGTAATGTGGAACTTATTGAAGAAACGGGTTGTGTGGTGAAACGTGTAGGTACAACATAATGAGTTAATAAGTGTTCCGGTTGTCGGTTAAGTGGACTATTAATGTGCAATTTGAATGATGTCCATAAAGTGAAAGAAACGGGTAGAGTGTAGTGGTTAAATGGGTGAGTTTATCGTCCAAAGAGGTTCAATTCATAATTAACACGGGTGTGTTTTCATGAAGGTTTTTCAAAAGTTAAATAAGTATTTTCTAATGTGGTGTTCGCGTGTGTTGAATGGGAGCTTTCAATGAAAATACTAAAATGGATTAGTTGTGTAAAAAAGGCAATTTCGATACATGCATAATTTTCAGTTAAACGAAGTGTAGTCATTTATAGTTTTAACCACGTGAGTTAAATGAAGGAATAAATGTTAAGCACTAAAAATAAGTTATTTTATGTGATTAAGGTGAATTAATCCCAATAAGTAACATTTTTTTTTATAAAAACGGTCTCATTCATTAAAGTTTATATATATGTATATATATGAGAGTTGCATATATACATAGTTATAATTTGTTGAGTCTCTTTCCGCCGTTTGATTCTATATTGCATTGTTATATATTCCCACTGGGCATCGGCTCAGACTCTCGCTTTGTTACGATAGTTTGAGAGTTATTTCATACTTTGAGAGAATTATACATGTAAGTACTTTCTATATTTTACGTTAGTAGCTCTGTACGCTTCGACCTCAAGGTGTTCCCCACGGGTCCCTCGCGTATTTTATTTTGAAATAGGAATCGCATGCTAAACTAGTGAAATGTTAATTAAAATAAAATTGAACTAGAAACATTATATAGCTTGTTTCTTTGCACTTCACACCTAACGCTCGGACCGAACATGGTTGACTACGAGTAACCCATAAATTCAGGTTGGGGAGTTACAAATGGTATCATAGCTCTAGGTTCAAGGTTACTTTCGGAAGTGACATGGTGAGGTCGATAGTGGATCTTTCGACGTCGATGTTGGTTTGGGATAGTCACGCTATTTTTGGTGACATATTTAGTTCATGTCCTCGACGGTGAAGTCGAAGGGGTTAGCACGATAAATAAGTTAGTTCTAAGTGGCATACAATCAAGTTATTTATTATAAATCGCCTCTGAATTTATTAAGTATGTTGATAATTTACGGGAGTCATGCAGGAACAAAGTGGTGGCTCCGGGGGTTTTAGTGTGAGGTGTTTTGTTCCAGCCTTTGATGAAGTAGAGTCTTTGAAAATAAGATAACGCCCATTGGGCAGCTGTCACAAATTATGTATAGTCGACTATAGAAATTGATGGTTGGAGTATTATAACTACTAATGTAGATGGTGATTTCAAATTGCATATAACCTTTGGGGCGGGACTTATGAGTGGCCAACATCAATGATATAATTAGGTAAATTTGATTCTTGGGGTAATACTATGATTTATGGTGCTCCGATGAACATGAAAATTTGTGTGGGTCAACAATTGAGGATAAGTCAGTCTTAGTGGATAGGATACTATCCTTGCGGGTGGATGCCTTAATGATTATTGGTAGATGAATGTGTCTTATTAGGCTTGAGTAGGATTACGGGCCATTCAGTGCAAAGGGTCATGTGAGTGACAATGATGAGTTATATTAACAAGGGAGTGAACCTTAGGTAGCCCTCGGAGTAGTGGTTAAGGGAATTATTCAAAATTTGATGTATGAGATCTTTAGAGACACTGATAGTGTAGACTTAGAGATGTACTAGTTATACACCGTATCATATATCCTACCAAAATCCTTAATAATGTTAGTAGGTGGTTCAAATGTGTAGTTCATAGTGTTAGCTATAGTGAGTAGGTCTTTGGATTATCCTTGGGATGAAAGGTCAACTCGTCGTTACGCTTTGGGGTGTTCGACGGTTATGAACTACAATGTTAGAAAATTTCAAAAAAATCATTTAGGTGAGCGTCTAGTAATCGATGAAACTAATGTCAAAAAGCCTTAAGAGATGACCGCTTGTAGAAGTAGTGGCCGACAAAGTCTTGTCTAGTCTCGGTGAAAATTGCTTAGGTACACTTGGTGTCCTTAAAGAACCAACTGAGTCTGATTCTCTGGGATGTGTAGTGTTCGGTAATAGAGTGGGAGAAATTTGGTGAGAACCTTGGTATATCGACTAAGTTCAAGGAGTCTTTTCATATAACCTTGGGTGAGGCTGCAAATTTTTTTTAATGCAGATAGGTAGTGTAACCTTTTGAGATAAAATTAGAGATTTAGAGTTTGATGTGATACTCGTTGTCTTGAGGGGACCAATGTAGTAGAGATCATGATAAATTTCAACAAATGCCATTAACACATTAGAGATTTGGGCCAACGATGGTGTGATCGAGTCCTTGTGTACAGCAAAAATCTGATGAGATGTTGTAGCATGAATGTATCGACGTGAGTTGATAGTATATGTTAGGGTAACACGAGTGGAGGGACATTTAAACCTTGGGTTATGAGTTAGAATCGTGCGGGTTTGAGAGTATATGTCCAGGTAGTACCTATTACCCTTGGATGTAATGCCGGGTGGTTGGCCATCACGTGGAATCAATTGAATTAAGCTTTAGAATAGGAAACAGTAATTTGGTGACGATGATAGTTGAAATAAGGCAAGTGTGTCGTTGAGTCGGGTATTTCCTAAGGAGACGTCAGGGTACGACTGTAGTACGATAGAGTGAGATAGCAATCTGGGTATGTCAGGGTGGTGACATCGTCATCGATAAGATGGGTAAGGTTGGTGTCGATAAGAGCGTCGAAATTTTCCAAATGGGGTTGATCATATCCTCCAAAAACTTAAGTAGTAAGCCTTAGCCTTAAGGAGGGAAGTCAAGCATTGACTTCCCACAGAACGTGGGTTTTATGTGTAATTACTTTCTCAAGGAACCATGAAGGATATTCCAGGCATGTACCATGATATGATACGGTGTTATTTGGCCCAGTAGAGCGCGGTGGGATCTGGCTTGGTCTACGTTGCTCGATAACTGGATGCGCTCTTATCAAAAGGATTGTTTATTTTTGCATTAAGCACCGTGTGCGGGTAATCGCACTTTCAGCCACACTATTACTCCTAGTATTCGTTTCTCCCAGGATGGAAATCTAAGGTTTGTGTGGCACGGACATTAGAGGCTCTGGTTATGGAGAGCATAGTGATGACTTGAGGACATCGTAGAATGTTAGGACTCGAAGAAGTTAGCACCAATGGGTGGTTGTATCTGTGAGTAAATTGCATAATACTCGGTATGTGTTCGATATTTAGACACCTAGAATGACCATAGGTTAATTAAAAATCCTGAATAGTGAATTAGTCAGGCGGTTGGGTTGTGACTTAATAATGTATTTTCCTTTGATTGCGAGAAATTAGAATTTGAGGTGAATATCAAACTTAAGTAAGGTTACATCATTGAATGATTCAAAAATTTATAACAAGAAGGGTGTATGATCCTAAGATGGGAGGTTTTTAGAGATAATTAATCTGGTATTGATCATGTTGGGCGAGTATCGATCACGAGAGAGTGTTACTATTAGGGGAACCATTATGCTTTGAGATTAACAAAGGTAATCTTAGGACTCGACTAAGTATGTTCACTGAATAAGTAGAGATCTGAGGACTATTAGGTGAATTTGATGACTATCTTTCGGGTGATCATGTGACACCCCGACTAATTAAATACCGAGTAGCTACTCCTTTATCAAATTAATATAGAATATCAAGTTGGATCAGTTCATAGCATCACTGTCAAAAACATTTTATTAATTTCTAGCCACCTAATATTTAAAAAGTGTGATGTCAAATTTTATCTTAAATTAAAAAAAACAATCCAATAATTTGAATAACTAACTATGCACCATATAACAATCTCAAAGGAATAACTAACTGAATGAAATCAAATGAGTCTGGAGTACACACTCCCACAATAGTCTCAAAGCAATAACGAAAATCATAATACAAAATATGAACAATTAAATGAATCCAACAACTGAAATAAAATGAAAGTCTAAATCTGCTATCTCATAATACAAAAGGCAACATGCCCCGACTGTCATGAATAACTCTGAAAGAATCAATGGTAGATGTAGAGGCATCTAAAACAAAGGTCCTGTAACATCCACAGTAGCTAAAGCATGTCAACAGAATGGAACTCCAAAGCTCAGTGTCTCTGTGGCTGGGAACCTAAAAGGCTTTTATAAAAATAGATTTGGAAACAAAGGGGCAGAGCCCGAGTTGAAAACAGTTTAAAAATAGTAAGTATTTAAAATGAAATTTAATCAATACATATAATTAACATGTTAGTCACGTGCCCTCACTTGAGCTTCTCACCCCTCAACTAATGTGCACGCCTAACGCATATATTTATTTATTCAACCTAATTATTATCTCCATTTAACTAGTCTATCATCTCTTCCACTAAGCCAACCCTCATATTATATCCTCCCCTACAACATGTATTAAATAAAAGTATGTCATTAATTCTTTAAGTTTCACACTTTATTTATTTATGCCATTTTAACATTCTATCCTGTCAATCATCACAGAATAACAAGCACATTATATATATATATATATATATATATATATACATACTAATATCACACCACACATAGCCGCAGCTAACGATGGGCACATACTCTGTTATCTAGTCCAGGTACATCACGTACATAATAAGGACTATGGATTCTGAATCTCTCACGAACCATATCAAAACATATCAGACATAGTGTAGGAAAACATAGTTCACATACCTATGGGTCATGCACATACCTACGCTCCCATAGTCAGCTGACATATCAACTCAGATAAGTCTTCACAGTCCTATGTTCTTGAGGTACCAATCTAAAATCCCCCCAAAGGTCACATAAAGATAAGACTATCATCTTCTAACTAAAACAACCTTCCGATGATAGCAAGTATAGTAGGTATGTCATACACATAAGAATACATACAAATAGGCATTCACACAACCTAAGTATTCAATATAGTGTATCCTACGTAGTTTCATATTAACATATCCTTCTCGTTGTATCTCCTCAAGTATCGTTTATTACTTTTTAAAGGCTACAGGCTACCTCTATCCTCCTTTGGTTAATTCAGTAGTTAACATGACCCCCTCTCTAATGGTCCTAACCTTAAATTATTATTTCTCCAATTTAAATCCCAATTATCTCAATTTAAATTATTCAGTGTTTCTCGTAATACTTAACATTTAATTCCAATCAAAACCATTATAACCGGACCTTACGAGTATCCTACTGCCCTACCTTAAGTACCACAAAATTCACTTTATCCATATCAATGATTTCTAAATGTGGGAATTGAATCAATCTTTAAAAAGAAAACAAATCACTTTTTCCAAGGGGAGTCGATCGATCGACATTCTTGGGTCGATCGATCGACATTCTTGAGTCGATCGATCGATCCACCAAATATTTGCCCAGTTTTGTTTATAAGTTACGGGTTTCTTTGAAATAAATCCTCAAAATCTCAATTGTAGTATCCCAAACTCCTAAGAATTTATACTAAAGATCATATAAACATAATTACATAAAATCTAACATTTTATAATCATCAAATCCATATGGGCATTATATATTTGGATTAAAACATGGGTTTTCCTCAAAAATCATATTTTCCTATTTTTCTTCAAGAACACATATAATCCAACTATAAATTCATGATTTCTACAACATGGATTTCTATTTCGTTTTGTTTAATATATCCAAAAATCTCTACATGCAAATCCTATCACATAATTCATGATTCAAATCCTTAATTTTGCCAAATCTCTTATAATTATAAAATCTCCAAATCTTAAACTAACATGGTTGATATATGCATGTAATCGTTGCAAGATAAATCACTTGCCTTAGAGGTAGGTCTGATCCGTTGGTGAGGATGGTGTGTTGGTGCTGGTAGCTCTCCGTCTACAATTTCGGTGATGGAGGTGGTGGTGCAAGGTGGTTGAAAAGCCTAAAGCCTCCTTAAAAACATTTCTTCTTCCCTCATTTGATCTCTCTAACTCTTGGCAGCCAATAAACCCAATGGACTAACCCTAGTCTCTCTTTTAAAGCCTCAAAATTCATAGGTCTCCAAAGGTCATAAAATGAAAAGACCAAAATACCCTCCTGGGTTGCTGGTTAGGCCTAAAAATGCCACGGGACCCAAACTAAACCCCCGGGTAATGACTTCTGACTATCTCGACCCTTTCGGACACATTGACGCACTCAAAATGACCATAAGCGTGATTTAAAAACACTTTATTTTATAACCCATTAAATTTTATACCGGCATGACTGACACGCGCGTCCCAACTTAATTACCGTAACTGTCGTATTTTCACTCGTGGCAGTTAACTAAATTCATATTTACATATTACTATATCCACGCGATAATATTCAATAATTTTCATAAATAATACTACCTCTCGACTCGCTGGTATTTAAATCCAAATTAGTTATTAAGTAATTTCCCATTTTTAATTCAATTAATCCCGTAATTAAATATAAAAAAAATACGGGGTATTATAGATAATTAGATCATGTTGTTTGGGGAAACTTTTGGTGGTAAACTCGTGAATGAACGTATGTTGTTGTCTTAGCGTTCGGGGACTTGATGACGTAGTCTTATAGAATTTTAGTAACTTAGAGTAGAAAATTGGGGAATTATTAGGCTTGAGGATGGTACGCGTTAAGAATTCCGGGGACGATATTCCCCAATGAGGGAAGTTTGTAATACCTCGACCTTTGATTAAATAGTTGAAACAATAACTACGTGGTGTGCATGGAGTAACGATGAAGTTTATGTAAAATATGCACAAACTAGGGGACACTTGGATTTTACACGTATTTTAGAAGACATACATAGGGTTGCATGTTGTATGAATGACATCGCATGAGAAATAATTGACACTATTGGCGAAATGAGGTCATTATGTAATATTAAAAAGACTTTTAATTTAAGAACAATTTCAGAGTGCGACATTGGAAATTATTAATATTATATCACTACAAGAAAAATAACAATTCGTGGCAATTTTATTAGTGGCTAATCATTTATTGCAAGAAAAACGTATATTTTGCAGAAAATTTATGTTTGCCACTAAAAGATAATGTATTAGTGGCAACAAAATAAAATCAACACTAATTTTTCCACTAAATGTAAAGCGGGAAGAATTAAACATTTACCGGGAATACAAAATTTTAATTAGTTACAAACTTAAAATATTTGCCACTAATATAAGTTTATTAGTAGCAAATATATTAGTTTGCCACAAAAAAACATTTAAGATACATCCAATTTACTCCCAAATTAATTTCTAGGGGCGTTCACATTTAGATCCTATTAAACCCTTTTTAGACATTCTAGTCCCACCATGTTTTTCCCTTACATATAAGTCCTACTCCTAATTTTTTGGAACTTTTTTCACAATTTTACCCTTTTAAAACCAACCCTTCATAACTTCCTTGAGGAAGTCACATAAGTGGTTGAACATTTTTTTTTTAATCTTCAAATGATCATAACTTTTAATTGACATATCCGTTTTTCACAAAATTACTATTTTTGAAATCTGCTCGACGAGATCTATCAAACAAGATCCATGAAGCCTATATAATTTCAAAGAAAAAAATTACACAGACAATAAACTTTACTGTATGCACCAGAAAAAGAAATAGGTTTATATCTGTAACATTTTCGCAAACAGTAACATTTACTATGTTAATATTACATAGTATATATATATATATATATATATATATATATATATATATATATATATATATATATATACACCCACAGAGTGGATCCAAACTCTTTTTTTTGAAATTGTCTTATTTTTAAAGGTCCACGCTATCCAACAACCTTCATCAGAGCTTCGATTTGGAGTAGGTAGGGTTGGGTTAGGTTTATATCTGTAACGTTTTCACAAACAGTAACATTTACTATGTTAACATAGTATATATATATATATATATATATATATAGTGGATCCAAACCTCTTTTTTTCGATATTATCTTATTCCCAACGGTCCGCACTAGCGGCATCCAATCCCCACCATCATCCACCCCCATTATCGGAGCTACAACAACATTCATCAGAGCTCTGATTTGGGGTGACATGGGGTGCCGCTTGCGCGAACCTTAGGAAGTAAGAGAATATTAGATAAATGGGGTTTGGATCCACCAGAGCTCTAGTTTGGAGTGAGTAGGTTTGGCATTGGGTTAGGTTTATATCTATAACATTTTCACAAACAGTAATATTTACTATGCTATAACACAGTGTGTATATATATATATATACGGTGGGGATTGGATGCTGCTAGCGCAGACCGTTAAAAATAAGATAATATCGGGAAAAAAAGAGGTTTGGATCCACCATATATATATATACATATACTGTGTTTTATGAACACAGTAAATGTTAATGTTTGTAAAAATGTTACAGATATAAACCGAACCCAATGCCACCCCTACTCCCCCCAAATCGGAGCTCCCTTGGATACAAATCCCATTTATCTAATATTCTCTTAATTTCAGAGGTCCGCGCTAGCGGCACCCTATGCCTCTACTACCCACCCCAAATCGTAGCTCTGATGGAGGTCGTTGAAGCTCCGACAATTGGGGTAGGTAGTTATGGGGATTGAATGTCGCTAGCGCAAACCTTTAAAAATATGGTAATTTCGAAAAAAAAGGTTTGGATCTACCGTGTGTGTGTGTGTGTGTGTGTGTGTATATATATATTGTGTAATATTAACTCAGTAAATGTTACTGTTTGTGAAAATGTTATATATATAAAACTATTTCATAAATATATTAACACAGTAAGTGTTATTGTTTGTGAAAATGTCACAGATAAATACAGTAAAGTTTAATATCTGTGACATTTTCACAAACAATAACATTTACTGTGTTATCACATTACACAGTATATATATATATATATATATATATATATATATATATATATCAATATGCTCCTACTTTTAAAGGTCTATGCCACCGACACCTAATACCATCCCTACTTACCCCAAACCGGCGCTCCAGAGGATCCAAATCCCATTTATCCAATAGTCTCTTATTTTCAAAGGTCCGCTCCAGGGGCACTCCATGCCACTCCGGTGGATCCAAAACCCATTTATTCAAAATTCTATTATTTTCAAAGGTTCGCGTCAGTAGCACCACATGCCACCCCTACCCACCCCAAATCGGAGCTCGGATGAAGGTCATTGAAGCTCCAGCAATGGGGATAAGGATTGGATGCCGCTAGCGCGGACGTTACTATCTGTTTGTGAAAATGTCACATATATAAAACTATTTCATATTCTAGCGCATACAGTAAATTTTAAGGTTTGTGTAATTTTTTTCTTTGAAATTTTATAGGCTTCATGGATCTTGTTTGATAGATCTCGTCGAGCATATATAAAACTATCTAGAGTACAAGGATAGAAGCATCTATCGAGAACCTGCATGCATCCACAGCTGCTGCATCTAACGTCTGACTCGAAAGAAGTGCCATTCAGGCGTCCCTGTGTCTGGACACCTATATATATATATAATATATAGCAAGAAAGGAAAGTAGATAAATGGGTCAGAGCCCGAGTTTGAAAATATTTTGCAAGTGCATAAATGCTTTATTTTTAGAAAAAGATTTTTTTATCTCATATTTAAGTTTGGTATCGCGCTCCCATGAGATACCCCTCACCTCTCTTCTAACAGTGCACTCCTAGCGCATCCCTCTAAACATCCTAGTCAAGCTACCCTGCTAAACTAGTCTATTACCCAACCACTATCAACCCTAGATAGTCCAATAAATGTACTAAGGGGTAAACTTCTCCCCAGTCTCAAC
Source organism: Sambucus nigra (assembly GCA_949130495.1). NCBI lineage: Eukaryota > Viridiplantae > Streptophyta > Magnoliopsida > Dipsacales > Adoxaceae > Sambucus > Sambucus nigra. The sequence goes on from OX422223.1 coordinate 12,309,398, forward strand.
ACTAAGCCATGTTCGTGCGTGGGGTGTCTCGCAAAGCGAAATCCAAACAAGGAACCCCCCGATACACTACTACGCGGCAAGGTTGATCGTCGAGATCCATCTGACCCTCAGTACGTAACGTATATATATATATATATATATATATATATATATATATATATATATATATATATATATATATATATATATATATATATATATATTAGAGCATTAAGGATTAAACTTCTCCCCAGTCTCAACACAATGCCATATTCGTGTGTGGGGTGTCTCGCAAAGCGAAATCCAAACAAGGAACCCCCCTGATACACTACTATGCGGCAAGGTCGATCATCGGGATCCATTAGACCCTCGGCACCTAATTTACCCATATATATATATATATATATATATATATATATATATATATATATATATATATATATATATATATATATATACATCCGGATCTATCTCCCGGACTGAGGATTTATATACCAAGTATTTATCAATACTTTTCATATTTCTCAAAACTTTTCATTTCCTTTCTTATATCCAGGAAATGTATATAAAAGCCAATTCATTATCATGAATTGCTTTAACATAACATATAACTTTTTAAAAGTCAATTTTATTATCATAAAAATGCTTTTCCATTTTAAAACAACCCATTTCCCTTCTCATATCCAGGAAATGTAATTAAAAGCCATTTTTATTATCATAAAAATGCTTTTACCATATCATCTGCTTCCACTTCCCTTCTTCCATCCGGGTCGTGTTACCAAAGCCAAACATTATCCCATTTCCTTTACTATATCCAGGAAATGTAATTAAAGCCATATTATTATCATAAAATGCTTTAACAAATCTAAGACCGTCCCTCCGAGTTTCCCCACGGGACGCGCCCCTAAATGGCTATCATCTTCCAGGGCCTATCAAACAAGACAACCTGGGAACCTACCAACGTCGGGAAGCGGCCATATGCCTGCGGGAAAGTCAAGACCACACCCAAAATCTCCTAACCAACGCAGTAAAATATAATCTCCATGTGGCCTAGGACTATATCCACCCTGCATTCATTAGCCAGGGGGCATCACCATACGCACGCAACTTCCCTTATGAAAGCGATTTAGGGAGGTGTGTAACCATAATTTTATTAATTATGAAAATCTTTTCTTATCCATTTTGAAAACATTCATTTTTATATTTTCAAAATCATGTACCCCATATCATATATATACTTTATTCACATAGTATATACATATTCCTCCTCGAATATATATATATATATATGGCCATATTTGCCAATCTCATCTAGCGATGACCAATAATCCCAAAGATTCTCTCAAAGAATCATAATCATGCATTCATATAAGCATGATAATAAACCCAAAGTATTTCCTCATATACATTCAATTACATAGATACCTAGGCTCGATGGTATCCGAACTCTATCTCTCAAATCTTATTCGTCCCGAACGTTAACTATGTTCGTTCCCCGGATTATGCCCTACACCAATCCAAGGCCTTCTCCTCATCTAAAGGTTAACTAACCCTCAAAACCATCATTTCGGAGTCCTAGTATCATAATTAGGATCCCCCATATAAGACCCCAAATTGTAATTTAATCCCCCTATACTCTTTAAGGGAAGAAACTGGCAATCCTGCCCAAGGCGAATCGATTCGCCCCATTTGCGAATCGATTCGGCTAGGCGAATCGATTCGGTTCCCAACCCGAATCGATTCGGAAAACATTCTGCAAACAGGACCCTAATGGCGAATCGATTCGGTCTAAACCCGAATTGATTCGGCCCACTACAGAAACCCAAGTCCCTTTAGGCGAATCAATTCGGTCTGGATCCGAATCGATTCGGCCTGTTCGAGGATCACAGTTTGGGCGATTTTTCACATTCTAAAATACCCAAACTCAATCCAATCTCCATTTAAATCCTAACTTGGATTTATTCCTACAAACCCAAAGTTTTAATATCTCTTGAAATTCTTTAGAGGTCCTAAAAATCCTTTTGAGAACCCCTAATATTTATCTCCAATAAGTTATATCTAATGATTTCGATCTCGGATAGCTTTCCGTAGAAAAATCACTATAAATCTAAAAAAAATCAGAAAAATATACGGTCAGCGCCCACACGACCGCGTCGAAAAGATCTACAATTTTTATTTTTTGACCAAGAGCCGAATCGATTCTCCTTTAGGCCGAATTGATTCGGAAAGAACGCTGCCTATACTATTCATCGTCTTCTCCGAGACGGTTTCGTCCATTAAAGCTCCTCCCAAGCTTTTGTCGCCTCACCCAACGTCCTACAACCTCAACCAACTACGAATCCACATATATTAAGGGTTCTAAACATCCTAGAACCCAAAACCACCAATTAATTTAAAATAAATTTCTAGGTATCTCCAATTAGAAAATTTTAGGGGTTTATTCGTTTTAACTCCCGAAAACCCGTTTTATCCACGAAAACCCAACCCAAAATCTTTAGGATTTGATTATACCAAACTACGGTATGAGATATTTATGCAAAAATTAAATAAAGCAAGTAAACACTTGCCTCGTGGATAAAATTCGACGTCCTCGAGCCGAATCCCGCGGAGGTTGGCCGGAATCTCCCCCTTTTCTCCTCTTTTCTTCCTCCTCTCTCTCTTCTCTCTCTTTTCTCTTCTTTCTTTCTCTTTTTCTCCCTCTCTTCCTCCTTTTATAAGGAGAAAAGGATTTTAACCCTTAAAACCCAAAAACGACTCGTTTACTCAATTACGAGCCTATTTAACTCCAAAATTCTCCGATACTCATTTTCGACAATCGAACACTCTTTTTCGACTATCTCGGCCATTACGAGACTCATGGCACAGTCGAAATTCCCATCCGAGGTACTTGAACGCAACTCACTATTCTAACCCAACATAACTTAAAGCGGGTTTTCAAAGCAAAATCTTACCTTTTGTCGCTTTACTCAACGACGACATATAATTAAAATATTTCGACCTATATAGTCCCAAAAATAATCACAACATCCATAAAAAATCATTTAATCCTCGAAAATCTCAAAAATTACTATTTAGGGAAATTCCCTAAATTCCAAATTATACTTAATAATGGAATTTAATTGTCTCCAAATGGACGGGTTGTTACACCATGATAGCAAGTATGGTAGGTATGTTATATACATATAAGTCCATACACTAAGCATTTACACATCTTAGATATCTTATAATATTAATAGAGGTATATTTTACATTCCTATACCGTCATTAAATGTTGTACATTTACAAGTCCCCGGATAATATACAATATAGATTGCCAACACTTCTCACGTCGCAAATTCAAGTACTTACAACCTAACCCATAGAAGTCACCAGGTCTTTTATATAATTCCAAGTTTTAATCCTCAACGTACTCCAATTTCACAAATGTACCCACCAATCAACAAGGGAAGAATAACATTCAATTAAATAAGCTCACGAAAAATTCAAAACTAAAATCGGGCCGAAAAAAACCATTCTGTAATCTCGTTAGAAGTCTCTGAGATCTCGTTCGAACGAGGTCGTTCGAATGAGTGTTGTTCGAACGAGGTCGTTCGTACGAGTGTTGTTAGAACGAAAGGCTTCGAACGAACCATCAATTCATTAGAAAGGCTACTGGAATCTCGTTAGAAGCTCGTTCGAACGACCTGGGTTGGTCTTCTAACGAAAATTTCGAGACAGCCCAGAATTTTTCCCAACTTCGTTTTTCCCCATTTTCTCTTCTCTAAATCCATCCTAAGTTCATACCAATTAATTTTTAATGCTTTTAAACTACTCTAAGTCACCTTAGGTCACTTCTTAACATATTTTTGGGGTCAAATCTTACTAATCAACATGTAATAACCATAAATCCCCAAATCTTGCCCCAAACCCTATGAACACGAACCTAGAATTTAATTGAATATAAAGACTCCTTATTAATCCATTTTCAAATCATAAAAAGTTATATTTTGGGTACTGAATTTGTCCATAACCATTCTACATGCAATCCCTATCCAAAATTATGAGTTCCATAACAATTCCATTGGGTTTTCATCAAAATTTTCAAGGCATATAAAGTTTCTGCACTAAACATGGAGGAAATATTCATTGAAATTAATGACATCAAATCACTTGCCTTAGGTTTGCTGTGCTGAATCGTTGTTGGTGATTGAGGGTTGATACTCTCTTCTTTCCGGTCACAATTCCTTCCAAAATGGTGGTGGTGGGTGGTGGTTTTGGTTTGAAACCTCTTCTAACGTCTCTCAAACTCCCGTAGCCCACTTCTAATGTTTTTGGATGATAGTGGCCTTAGTGGCCTCACTAATTTTTAATAAATAACCATCAAAATTCGTTGGTCTTAACTCCTCACTTTTTAAAATTACCAAAATACCCTTCTGGGTTGCCGGTTTGGCCTAAAAATGCCCCGGGACCCAAACTAAACCCCCGGCTAGTGTTTTCTGACTAACTCGACCCTTCCGGACATGTTGGCGCACTCAAAATGACCATTCGGTTGATAAAAATATAAATTACTTTTTAATCTAATTTAATTCATTCCTAACACGACTGACACGCGTGTGCCAACTAAATTTCTCAAATTGTCGTATTTCTGCCTCGCGACAAATTTTTATATTTTCAATACTCATATATTACCATATATTCTCAGTAATGTTTTATTTTAACATCATAAACAAATGCCAACTCACGTCCCATTAGTATTTACCTCCGGATTAATTTCCAAATTAATTCTCATTTAATTCAATTAATTCATTAAATAAAATCAATGAAATTACGGGGTATTACATACTTCCCCCCTAATAACAGAATTTCATCCCGAAATTCAGAACTAAAGAATACCTGGTAAAAATAACTCTGGATAACGTTCGCGCATCTCATCCTCGTGCTCCCATGTGGACTCCTCGACATTATGATGTTGCCACTGAACACGTACTAATGGTACTATCTTCGACCTCAGTTTCCTCTCGTTGTGGTCCAGAATGGCAATTTGCCCCTCCTCGTAGGAACTATCGGGCTGTAGATCGATGTCTTCTAAAGAAATATGAGTATGGGCCAAATCATCCCTAAGATATCTCATTAGCGAGGAAATATGGAACACTTCATGAATCCTATGCAAGTGCTCCGGTAACCCAAGTCTATACGCTACTGGCCCAATCCACTCGATGATAGGAAATGGTCCCACATATCTTGGTGCCAGTTTCCCCTTCTTCCCAAAATGCATAATCCCATTCATCGGAGATACTCTGAGTAGCACCTGGTCCCCCACCCTAAACTCTTTGAAGAACCTCTTAGCAACAGCAGAGCTCTTCTGTCGGTCCTGAGCTACCCGAATACGGCTCCGTATCACCTCTATCGTTGTTGAAGTATCCTGAATCACTTCCGACCCAAGGAGTTTGTTATCCCCCACCTCTAACCAACATGTTGGGGAACGACAAGGTTTACCATACAACGCCTCGAATGGATCCATGCCAATGGTGAACTGGTAGGAGTTATTATAAGCAAACTCCACTAGTGGAAGGTACTGCTCTCAACCACCTCTAAAGTCTAGGATGCACATACACAACATGTCCTCCAACATATGATTCGTCCGCTCGGTTTGTCCATCTGTCTGCGGGTGATACGCCGTACTCAGCCGCAACTCCGTACCCATGGCCTCCTAGAAACTCTTCCAAAATCGTGAAATAAATATCTTATCTCGGTCAGACACGATATTGAGCGGCACCCCGTGAAGTCTCACTATCTCCGCTATGAAAATCTGGGCATATTGTCCCGTAGTGTAATATGTCTACGCTGGCAGAAAGTGAGAAACTTTAGTCAACCTATCCATGATTACCCATATGGAGTCGTGACCCCTCTGTGATGTAGGTAATCCTATGATAAAATCCATGGAAATGCTCTTCCATTTCCACATAGGAACCTCTAATGGTTGTAGAAGTCCTGTCGGTCTCTGATGGTCCACCTTTACCAGCTAACAAGTGGCATATTCAGAAATGAACTCGGCAATGTCTCTCTTCATCCCGCTCCACCAGTACTGTCGCCTCATGTCCTGGTACATCTTATCCCCGCCAGGATGTACTGCGAATCACGAACCGTGCGACTCTGACATTACCTCGTGCAGCAAGTCTTCCCCTTTCCGAAATGACCAGTCTCCCATTGAAGCATAAACCCCCGTCTGAACTAACGGTATAGGGCTCGGCTCCTTCTGCTAGTAATCGAACTATCTGCTCTTGACAGAACGAGTCTTTTTCCTGGGCCTGTATCACTCTCACAACAATCTGAGGCGTAACAGTCATCACAGACATGAATGATCGGGCCAGTGCATCCTGGTGTCCCAACTCCTTCCACTTTTTTCTCCACACTTCGGCCACCTCACCTACTGGCCTATGGCTCAATGCGTCTGCTACTACGTTAGCCTTCCCTGGGTGATATTGGATATCGAACTGATAATCCTTCACGAACTCAAGCCACCGATGTTGATGCATATTAAGTTCCTTCTGCGTGAAGAGGTACTATAGAGACTTGTGGTCCGTGAACAAACGGAATTTCTCCCCCAGGAGATAATGTCTCCAAATCCGAAGAGCAAATACGACTGCCGCTAACTCCAAGTCGTGGGTGGGGTAATTCTTCTCGTGAGGCTTAAGCTTACGGGAAACATAAGCTATAGCCTGACTCTCCTGTTGCAGTACCCCTCCAAGTCCTTGTAAGGATGCATCGGTGTAGACTAGATACTCAACTCCCGGTCTGGGCAATGCTAACACTGGCGCTAAGGTCAACTTGTCCTTCAACTCATCGAATGCCAACTGACAAGCATCGCTCCAGATGAATGGCACACCTTTGCGAGTTAGATGTGACAAACGACCCGTTATCGTAGAGAAACCCCGAATAAACCTCCTGTAGTATCCTGCTAGGCCCAAAAAACTACGTATTTCAGTTGGCGTCGTGGGCTGTCCCCACTCTCTCACCGCCGACACTTTCCCCGAATCAACTGATATTCCCCTGTCTGAAATGATATGCCCCAAAAACTGTACCTCCTTCAGCCAAAACCCATACTTCTCATATTTTGCATATAACTCGTTCTGTCGCAGCGTCTGTAAAACCTGTCTCAAGTGCTCGGCGTGTTCCTCCTCTGTTTGGGAGTAAACCAAAATGTCATCAATAATGACGATGACAAACTGGTCTAGGAACTCTCTAAACACCCTATTCATTAAGTCCATAAACACGGCTGGAGCATTGGTTAGGCCAAAAGGTATAACCCGAAACTCGTAGGAACCATATCTCGTCAAGAAGGCAGTCTTCGAGACGTCCTGTTCCCTGATACGAAACTGATGGTATCCCGATCGCAAGTCAGTCTTTGAGAAGAAGGAAGCTCCTCTCAACTTGTCGAATAAGTCATCGATTCGGGGCAAGGGATACTTATTCCGTATCGTGACTTTATTCAACTCCCGGTAATCTACACACAACCTCAAAGATCCATCCCTCTTCTTTACGAACAGGCTAGGGGCACCCCATGGAGAAGTACTCCTACGGATAAACCCCTGACCCAACAGCTACTATATCTGATCCCGTAGCTCTCTCATCTCCGCTGGAGCCATAAGGTAAGGTGCGCGGGATATAGGCCGAGTGCCCGGCGTCAAATCGATAACAAAGTCTATCTCTCTACTAGGAGGTAATCCTGGAATATCCTGGAATACATTAGCAAAATCCCTAACAACTGGAATCGAATCGAGTGGTATCACCACTTCCTTAAAGGTCTCCTCTTCTATGTAATACAAGTGAGTGGATGATCCTCCCTCAGGATGAGGCATCGCCACTAAGAACATCTCTTTCCCGGGTATGGAAAAAATAATACTCCTGCTGAAATAATCAATCATAGCTCGCTACGCAACTAGCCAATCCATACCAACGATCGCATCGTACTCAGTCATATCTAATGCTAACATATCAGCAGGTAAGGTAAACCTCCCAATCTCTATACCCACATCTCTATAAATAAGAGAAATCACAGAACCCCTACTCAACGGTGAATCTACGCAAGTAATCGTACTCTCTACAATGTCTATTAACCCTATAGTGCGCACAAATATCGTGGTAATAAAACAGTGTGTGGCTCCCGTATCAAATAAAATACGCCCCATAGTTCCCTGAATAGAGAACATACCCTCTATAGCAGGTGGATCCTATGGGACTGCGGCCTGCTGGAGCTGATAGACTCGCCCGTACTGAAGTTGCCCCTATTGGACTGGGACTGCTGGAATGGGTAGCAAAGCTGGAATCTGCGACGGTGCTGGGAGGGTGGTGAGAAACATAGGCCTCTGGGGCTCATGTCGAGCACCCTGATGCTGCTGCTGTGGGGCCCTGCCCTTATCAGGACACTCCTGGTGCTTGTGGCCAAGTTTGCCACAAATGAAACATTTCCCCGAAAAGTTTCCTCCTCTCTGACCCTGCTGCCCACAGCCCTGATGACCATTGCCATTCCTTCACTGGCCATGTTGGCCCTGCTGAAACTGCTATTGTTGGCCATACTGACCCTGATGGCCGTGTTGACCCTGTTAGCCATGACAAAAACCTCCCTCACTATTTCTGAAACCTCCAGATTGAAATCTCTTAGAATCCCCTTGCTGGAAACTCTGATCACCCTGCCTGTGCTGACCCTGAACTGATTGTTCCCCGTTAGCACCATTTCCCCCTGTCCTGCCCTGATGGTTAGACTCTCCTGATCGCTTACCCTCTGACAAGTGAAAGCGGTGGTCCTAGAAGTGAAGCAGTGCTACGTTAACCACATCTGAATAAGTGGCCAACGAGAGATTTCCCAGTAAATGCTGACGGATCCTCCAAGTCAACCCATCCATGAACTTTTGTATCTTCTTCTCCTCTGTCGGAATCTCATCGGGAATGATGTTCAAGATATTTGTGAACTCGACCTCATATTCAGCAACTGTCCTCCCCTCCTGCTTGAGGTTCATCAATTTTCTCCTCATCTCGGTGTGAACGACTGAGGGAAAATACTTGCGATCGAACCGCACCCAGAACTCCTGAATAGTAAGAACATCCCTCTCCTCCGTGGTGGTAACGGACTCCCACCACTGCAACGCTGACCCTACCATCTTAAAAGTTGCCAGTATATGCCTCTGTACATCCGTACACTCGTACATCCTCAAGTGTCTTTGGATGTCCTTCTTCCACTGACTGGACACAACGACGTCGGAGCTACCTGCAAACTCCGGAGGGTGTGCTTTCTAAAAAGCATCACGAACATGTTCCCAAGTAGACGAGAATGCATGAGCCTATACTGGTGCTACTACCGGCGCCTGAGGCGGTGCCTGCTGCACAACTGCTAGAGCGACATTTACCGCTTGGGCCATAATAGCGACAAACTCTGCGGTATTCACGGTGCCCTGAACTGGTGCAGGCTGTGGCTCGGGCTGAGCATCACTGGGAACTCGATGTGCACGTCGTGGAGGCATCTGAAATGAAAGAGAAGTCTTATAAGTCTACAGTTATTATCTCAAAAATAGTTGAAGAGCGTAAGATACACAAAAGAGTACAACAATCCTAAAATATAGGGCTTTACATCAAAGAATGCTACGCGGAAGCATAACAAGCCGTACAAATCCTAAGGACACTAGAACCTGATGCTCTGATACCACCTGTAACACCCCGTCTAATTAAATACCGGTTAGCTACTCCTTTATTCAATTTAATACAAAATGTCAAGTTGGTTCAGTTCATAGAATCACTAACGAAAAACATTTTTAACAATTACTAGCCACCTAATATTTAAAAAGTGAGTTGTCAATTTTAATTAAATTTAATCAACATGCAATAAGTTAAATTATGAAATAATGATACCACGGTCACATCACAATCACAATAGAATAATAATGGAATAAAAATGAATCTGGAGGAACACTCCTCTGAATAATCTGAATACTGAATAAAATAAATACGAAGTCTGAAACACTAAATAATTTAATCCAAAACTGAAATAGAACTGAGTAAATAAGATGTCTCTAAGAAGGAAGGGGCGACATGCCCTACAGATGAATAAATCTAAAATGGAGTCAAAGTAAAAAGTGGAGGCGTCTACTATCGAGGTCCTGTAACTTCCACAGCAGCTACAGCACGTCACTAGAATGGAACTCCTACGCTTGGTGTCCTTGTGGCTGGGCACCTAAAAGGTTTTTACAAGAAAATAGATTTGAAAGCAAATGGGCCAGAGCCCGATTGTGAAAACTGTTTAAAATATAGAAAGTGTTTAATATCATTAAATAGTGGATATAAAATACAAGATAGTACATGCACTCACATGAGTTCCTCACCTCTCAACTAATGGTGCACTCCTAACGTACCCGTTCCCGTTCTAGTTATTCCACTATCTAACTAGCCCAATCCATAACCTGACATTACTATACAATTCAAAGTTCGATTCTCGACATCTTAATATAAACTGAGAGTCTTACTTTATTTTCCTCAGAATTAGTTATAATATTTACTATGAATTTCCCATTTTTAACTCTGCTAAAAATATCACAATTATTCACAATCATACTTTAATAAAAGTCCATTTCAATTATCAGTATATTAATCTCAACATAAATATACAATAAGGGCACCCCTAGGCTAAGTTGCGGTGCACACATACTCTGCTATCAAATCCCGATACATCACGTACATGAGGACCACGTATTCCGAATCTCTCAAGAACCGTTTCAATAAGTATCAAACACATATAATGGAGGCGAACATAGTTCACATACCCATGGGTCACGCACATACCTACGTTCCCATGGCTAGCTGACTTATTAACTCACCAATAAGTCATTCTCTGACCTATGTCCTTGAGGTACCAATCTAAATCCCCCCGTCGAAAGCCGACCTCCCGTGATAGCAAGTATGGTAGGTATGTTATACACATATAATTCTATACACTAAGCATTCACACATCTTAGATATCTTATAATATTAATAGAGGTATATTTTACATTCCTATACCGTCATTAAATTTTGTACATTTACAAGTCCCCGGATAATATACAATATAGATCGCCAACACTTCTCACACCGTAAATTCTAGTACTTACAACCTAACCCATAGAAGTCACCAGGTCTTTTATATAATTCCAAGTTTTAATCCTCAACATACTCCAATTTCACAAATGTACCCACCAATCAACAAGGGAAGAATAACATTCAATTAAATAAGCTCACGGAAAATTCGAAACTAAAATTGGGCCGAAAAAGACCATTATGTAATATCGTTAGAAGTCTCTGAGATCTCGTTCGAACGAGTGTCGTTCGAACGAGTGTCGTTTGAACGAAAGGCTTCGAATGAACCATCAACTCGTTAGAAAGGCTACTAGAATATCGTTAGAAGCTCGTTCGAACGAGGTCGTTCGAACGAGGTCATTTGAACGAGGTTTTTTTCGAACGACCTGGGTTGGTCTTCTAACGAAAATTCTGAGACAGACCAGAATTTTTCCCAACTTCGCTTTTCCCCATTTTATCTTCTCTAAATCCATCCTAAGTTCGTACCAATTAAGTTTTAATGTTTTTAAACTACTCTAAGTCACCCTAGGTCACTTCTTAGCATATTTTTGGGGTCAAATCTTACTAATCAACATGTAATAACCATAAATCCCCAAATCTTGCCCCAAATATGAACATGAACCCATAATTTAATTGAATATAAAGACTCCTTATTAATCCATTTTCAAATCATCAAAAGTTATTTTTTGGGTACTGAATTCGTCCATAACCATTCTACATGCAATCCCTATCCAAAATATTGAGTTCCATAACAATTCCATTGGGTTTTCATCAAAACTTTCAAGGCATATAAAGTTTCTACACTAAACATGGAGGAAATATTCATTGAAATTAATGACATCAAATCACTTACCTTAGGTTTGTTGTGCTGAATCGTTGTTGGTGATCGAGGGTTGATACTCTCTTCTTTCCGGTCACATTTCCTTCCAAAATGGTGGTGGTGGGTGGTGGTTTTGGTTTGAAACCTTTTGTAACTTCTCTCAAACTCCCGTAGCCCACTTCTAATGTTTTTGGCTTATAGTGGCCTCACTAATTTTAAATAAATAAGCATCAAAATTCGTGGGTCTTAACTCCTCACTTTTTAAAATTACTAAAATACCCTTCTGGGTGGCCGGTTTGGCCTAAAAATTCCCCGGGACCCAAACTAAACCCCCGGTTAGTATTTTCTGACTAACCCGACCCTTCCGGACACGTTAGCGCACTCAAAATGACCATTCGGTTGATAAAAATATAAATTAATTTTTAATCTAATTAAATTCATTCCTGACGCGACTAACACGCACGTCCCAACTTAATTTCTCAAATTGTCATATTTCTGCCTCGCGACAAATTTTAATATTTTCAATACTCATATATTACCATATATTCTCAGTAATGTTTTATTTTAGCATCATAAACAAATGCCAACTCACGTCCCGTTAGTATTTACCTCCGAATTAATTTCCAAATTAATTCTCATTTAATTCAATTAATTCATTAAATAAAATCAATAAAATTACGAGGTATTACAGTGTCGTAATCTCACGAACATGTATCATGGCTACAAATCTTTCCATTACACAACCTTTCTTCTCCACGTACAACAAAATAAAGGCCATTTTCTCTTTGACTGATGAATCACGAGCTTCATCAATTAAAATTGCAAATAATTCTCCGTCGAGATCTTTTCGGATATCATTGACTGTCTCAACACCAATTGCATTTACAATATCCTTTTGAATCTCAGGTGCTATTAGTTTATGATTGCCACGAGCATTTTTAAGGAACCACGCAATTGATTAATTCGTTGTGATTCGCTAACCATTGTAAAAGTTCAAGAAATCTCCCCTTGTTGAATGACTTTTCTGATTCATCATGACCACTAAAAGATAACCCTTGACGCACAAGAAATCGAATGACATCAAACGAATTTGGTAGTCAATCTTATCTTGCTTCGAATGTTTTCATGGTTTAAAGTCAAGGCCGATACCGCGACGATACGGCCGAATTGACTAGGTATCGGTACCCACCGATCCAATTCCGAGTTCCGAGTTGAGTTTTCAATTATTAGTGTGAATCAACCCTATATCGATAATTTCTCGGTAATATCGGTGATATCCTGGTAGAATCGGCCCATATAGGCGATATCGTGGTATAATCGGCCAATATTTACGATATCACGATAGTATTGACCCATATCGGTGATATATCGGTCGAGATGATATAAGTTACTAAGCATCGATCTCTCTATCTCAACTTCTAACTCACTCAATTGAGTCTCGATTTTGCATCCATGTCACGATCGCAACAATCACTTTCAATTAGTAGAGGTTATATGATGTTTCATGGTCGCAAATCGAATTTTTTTAGTTGAATCTCTCATTTCTTTTCTTATAGTGTTGTTAGGGGGTTATCTCCCATTTAACATTCTATTTGTATTTACTGAATTTGTATTAAAATGTATCATTATTCATCTATCCTTAAAGTGTATGATTATTTATATTATATATACCCTTAATTAGTAATAGGTACTATTATAACATTCACGAAGAATAAATTACTAAATATATATTGATTTAGACAGTATTATGCATACTAAATGACAGGTAAATATAAACAATTACACAGTGTTATACATACTAAATAATGATTCAGTATAAACAATTACACAATGTTATGCATACTAAATGATGATTTTGTACTTATTTAATTGAGCCATGTTATTATTCTTATTTTTCTAGACTTTTCTATATTTTTTTTCAAATTTTTTTGAGTTCTCTAATTAGTGTATAGTTGCGTATCGCCCGAGACCGATATCGATACCGAGGTATAAATTGAGCATCCGAGTCATATAGACTGATACCGCGACTTTGAACCATGAATGTTTTGCAACTAGTGTCTCAATGTGTCGATTTTGATTCATTAAATCTTGGCCTCTTCTATACGCTTCATTGTGATAACTTGTGGGGTTTCCAACATGATCTTAAAGCCTTTTGCTATTTTTCCAATTCTTAAATCCACCACTCACAAAAGTGTCATTTTTACCCAACTCGGGACGAAACAGATAACAATACAAACAAAAAACAGCATCTTCTTTTATGCTATACTCCAACCAACTCTCATATATAGTGAACCACATTGGATTAAATCGACAAAATTTATCACCTATATTTTTTTGTGGAAAGGCGTGATTAAGAGATTGACAAGGGCCCCTTTGCAAATAAGCTCTTCGAACATCATCTTGATGGTTGGGATCATAATCAAAAATTCGAGGTCGTAAAAAAGGATCCGAAGGAAGATTTGATAAATCAACCTCAATACGATTTAGATTTACCTTTTTGCGTGTAGGTTCTTCCACTTCAACATTAGTGTTTTGAATAGGAGGCACCGAATCAGAAACTTCTTTTAGAGTTCTTTTATAAAATCTTTCCATAACTGGAAAAAAATTTATGTAAATGTTATAATCTTTTATGAAAGTTATGAAATTAAAAATAAATTAGAAGCATAAAATTCAACGAATAAAGATAACATTTGTTATAAAATTAAAAAAAAAGCCCTAAATGAAACCCTAAGTTAATTTTAAAAAAAATTAAACGAGAAAAAATCGTCAAAATAGATGCACAAACAGAACAGTGACAACACAATTATAGAGGGAAAGAGAGAGAGTTACCTTCAAACTTGGAGAAAATAAAGATTTCTTCTTTCTTGGTTTCGACAGTCCCACACACCCAACCTCTAACAGCAAACAAAAGTTTGCAATTGTTTGTTTCCAAAGAGGAGACAAAAGGGCCTTTGTTTTGATTAAAAAAGAGACGTGTTTCGTTTCATTATTAGTGGTCCATTGGGCTAAATAAGTCAAAAGAGTAGTTAAAAAATTTGGGAGTCTTGGGACTGTTTTAAAGAAGTGGGGTGGGGCACCTTTTATATAATATATATAAATAATAATAATAATAATAAAAAATAAGCCCATCTCGGCAGAAAGTAAAAAATGGGGTGGGGCACTTGCCCTCCCTACCTACCAAATGCCTCCGCCCCTATTTGTTGGGGCAGCTGTCCCTACTTAACCCTGTTAATTTTTAAACCTTTAAATGTTAAAAAAAATGGATAACATTACAAATGTTAATCATTTAATTTCCAATCTCAACTGTTAATGGGTCGTGTTATGCCATGTCAATCGTGTCAAATTGACACGATTTTTATATCGTGTTAGTCGTTTTGGGTCATGTTCGTGTTGAAAAAAAATACGACTTCGTGTTGGGTCGTGTTCGTGTTACCTACAATCTAGTTTTGTCGTGTCGGGCCAGGTCAAAACACGACCCATTGGCCCTAATTACCACCCCTATTCATCCGCCAAATCCGAAAAGAAGATTCACTAACAAGTATAAATCTAGACATATCGTTTTTTATTTGTATTTTTGTATTTACATACACATATAAGTATATTTCTTAACAAATATATTACTTGCGATCACAGGTCTGGATATCTTGCGGGCGATTCATAGGTGTGGAACCATTCTTCCGTCTTGAACGATTTAACTTGTGGGCAATTTTAACAAATATATTTGTTGCGTAACAAATATATTTCTTGCGGGTGATTCATTGTATAGGTGACTACGATTCACCGATTCAATGCATAGGTTTGTTTGAATATAAAATTGAATATGTGCATATGATTCATTGGTCTATTTAAATAAGATACGAAATTGAATGCACGGGTCTGAATACAAAATCGAATTCATTATATTCATAGATTGAATAGATTTTCTGTTTCCCTAGTTATATTGTTGGTTTGGATATCTGATTGAGTTTGCGATCTCAGGTCAGCTACGATTTGGGTGTGTGATTTGTGTTTCAGTTTTTCTTTTAGTTTTAGATCTGATTCTATGTTAGATATAATTTGTTCGTTTCTACTTAATCTTGATTTGGGATGTTAATTTGAGATTCTATATACTTCAGGAATTCAATTTTGTTTTAAGATCATTTTATTTCATTATGTTTAATGGTATTAAATTTCAATTTGGGAGATCAATAAAGGTGTTTTTTGTACTTGATTTGGTTTAAATGATTAGGTTTGCTTTTTTCTTCTATTTAAAATTTTAGGTTCCTTTTTCTTTATGTTTCTGGTGTTAGTGTTGGATGCTGGTCGTAGATGGTGGTAGGTGGTGGAAGTAATTGATTATAGTGGAGTTAGTGTTAGGAGGTGAAGCTGGCTAGAGGTGGTAGTGTAAAAGTGGCAGTGTGAAAGTGATGGTAGGTAGTGGTGGTATGTTCTGAAAATAGACGCATCTCCTGCAAACAACAATAAGTATTGTAACTCGTGTTATAGGTCACATTAGGTCTTATTGTTCCATATAGTACAATTAATTGGTCTATTGTTGTATACAGGTCCAGCTAATCTAAATCGGTCTACTTGTGCATACTGGATTTTATTTCACTCAATATTAGTTTTAATTAATTATTATTTATAAGTACAATAAGGAACTCAACACAGTCAAATTGATTGGACCTTGTTCTACAAGCACAATTAATTGATTGTTGTTTATAAGTTTGTCTACAATTAGTCTGTCTACAAGTAAAAAGATTTAATTGGTTGCTGTTTAAAAATACAATATGTACAATTATACTTTCCATTTTTATTCATATCAGAGATTAAATGGATTGGACCTTATTCTAACCATATATCCCACATCAACTTCTACGAGTCGTCTCTCCAAAAACAATTAGTCATGCAATTTTCATTATATGTTCGGATTGTGCAGATGGACATTGGATAATGTGATTGCATTCTTTCTTATTGAGTGTAGAAGAACTTGGATTGTTCTTCTCATACATGCTTCTGCCATAGAACAGAGGACACCCTTACTAGTTTTTGTTATCCTTCACCATTTTCTTAGTAAGTGTTTTTGGTCCTCCTTTTGGGTACTTCGTTACCATAAATCTTTGCGTTAGGCAAAGATTCTTTAATTAATACTTCAGCTGATACTCTGATTTTAACTGGCCTCTCAAAACTTTGATATAAATATGTCAACATAGGTATGTTTTGGCATATGTTATTTTTTTCGCAGCTGACAGAAACCTTTAATATTGGTTTTCTTAGACTATTGTTAAGCTGAATATGCTCGCGACAAAAAGGTTTGCTTGTTCATACATTTTACAAATTCTCTTGGAGGGGAATTATTTATATTTCAATTTCTATTTACACTCTAAATGGGAATTAGAATTTAGGGCAATGGTATTCTAGTATCAAAGAAAACCACTCAAATTCCAAAACTCATATACAAAGGAGGCGTGTCTTCTGAAAATCTGATTTTTGGGGTTATATGTTTTACTTGAGAATAATTTCATTCTTGAGAATGACCAAAGCTTTAGTATTTTTGTGATTTATTTTGTTGTTTTCATATATTTTGTCTATGTACTTTTGGGATTTATTTTATAGTTTTCATATATTTGGGGGTTCTAAAATCGACCCAATTGCTTTGGAAGTTGAAAAGTGAAAAGGTGAGTCAAGGTTCCTTTCTCAGGTAAAAATATCAGCGTCAATTCATTGCTAATTAATATAATGCTTGACTGAAGTAGAGTTACATTTTTATTTGATTTTTTTCAAAAATTTATGTTGAGCTTGTCTCCAATATTCGCTTATCATGAACCTCAAAACATTCGCTGTCAGCACTATCATAACATGTTTGACAATTAAGATCAGCCAACTTGCAATGGTTGCATCTCAGTGCACCTTCACGGACTTGGTAGAACCTTGAATTTCCCCCAATGATATATCTTCATCAGGGTGGGAACCAGAGTCACTCGGATCAAACTCCCGTGCCGTGTTGATGAAGACAGCATAATTTGCGCCATTACGCATCATATTGACAATGCAAATGTTATGGTTAAGCAGTTCCCCTCCCAGAATTATCATCCCAATTTTCCTGGGACCTAAGTGGATAACCTCGCCATTTATATCCCCGATATCTTGCACTATGCCAACGACTAGGCCAGGGTTGCAAATACAATGTATGCAGAGCATATCCCCAAGTGAGGCATCTATTTACGAGTATGATTGTTCAATTTCTACTTTCATTTGAGTGCATTAGTTTTAGATTCTTTTTTCTTTTACAATTTTTCAAATATTAATTGAATTGTACTTGTAATATACTTATTTACGATTAAATTAAAAATTAGATAATTGATATGTTATAGGTGCTCATTTTTGTTTCAAATATACATTTCAGCTTAAAAGTTTAAGATGGCGCTTAGATGTTGAATATTAAGGTATATACATTCAAAATGAGGTTTACTTTATTGCACCTCTGCTTTACTTTGTTTCTATTCATTCCTATTTTATTTAATTTTGATTTATCACTAACACGTTGAATTTTATTTTGATTCAAAGTTACCCTTTTTTGTTCACTTATTCAATTAACTTTTGGTATGTACTAGCGGTTAACATTAGATACGAAAAGTACTACGGAGTAGGGTGGAGTGGATGTCCCGGTGAAAAATCATGTGATGATCTCAACGCTGGTTTCAAGATCCGCAATCATTGCATAGCAAAAAGGGTATTTCATTAGATCCAAATTTCTCTTTTTTTGCTAACATGTTGAATATTAAGCAAATGATTTTTTGATTTGCATGATGCACAGGCAACAAGCATACAATGTATCTTTTTGGGGATATATTTATATTCCACCCTTTTGTCTTATGCTTTTTGGTGCATATTGAGGTGACTCGTTTTGTTTGAAAAATATGCGCTTATTGTCTCTCGTGTAGCTGCAGTGGATAAAACATTTTGAGGTATTTCATCAATTATCTAAGGGCCATCTGATTCAGTGGTTACATTGAATGAGGTTGGGAAAAAACCTTTCTGTGCAAGAGAGCATGAAGGATTTGTACTCTTGGATGAACTCACTTGTGTTTGATCCAATAGTTGCTGTAATTGGTCCATCTGCTATTTGCTTCAGAAGAACTTCTCTTCAAATTTTTTCTGATCCTTAATTGGTAATAACCTGATAGCCTTTGCATTATTGGGATGGCTTGGTTTCCAATCTGCAGGTTTCCCGTGTATCTTTCAACATGTCTCACGGATGTGCCATGGTTTATTGCAGTGAGTACACCATGGCTGGTTCTTCTGAACAAAATCAGATCCACGAGCTACTAAAGCCTAATAACCACCATTTGGTTGAACCGTGTTGTCCTTTGTCATGTATTTATTTTTTCTCTCTTCTCGCTAAACCTCAGAGAAGGCCTCCCGAATTGAAGGCCGGGGTTTTGTGCCAAGAATTAGGCCCCTCACTTCATCTAGGCTCTTGTTCAATCCTGTAAAAAAATTTAAAAATTCGTTCTTTTTCCACAATTTTTTTATACACTATCACCAAGAGTATCCCACTCGACAATCTCAACAAGATCAATCTGCTGCCAATACCTTGTTAGTGTATTGAAGTATTAAGTCACGCCCCAGTTGCCATGTTGTAGTTCACCAATCTTGCTCTTTATTTCAAAGAGTTCTCCGGTGTTCCCGTTGTCAGAAAGTCTCCTTAGTAGCCTCTCAAATCTCCTCTACAGTTGGATAGAATAGGAAAATTTGCCTGACCTCCCCGCCTCCATAGAATTAATGTTCCTTCATGTGATATCAATAAGTTATTAAGCTTATGTAGTGCGCAACATGCTCTCTTTCATATCTTCTATTTGAGCTAAGTTGTCCCTTATCTCCTCTTAACCCAACTATCCCATGTTCAAGTGGTTATGGGACCCTAGAAAGGGCATCCATCATACCTTACAGTAGGGAACACACTTGCTAGTTCTATCATTCTCTTTGGGAATTATTGTTTCAGCAGTTTATGAATTTTTGGATGTAACTACCGAACTTATTATGTCCAAAGGATACCTTCTATCAAAATTTGAAATTCGTAATCCACTAAAATAATCTGTGAATATATGTTTCAATTTAAAGGGATTTCGAGGTTGAGTCCATTATGGTACTTATTTATTTATTTATTAAAAAGCTTCAAATGAGAATAATTTTTAATTAGAGCTTGATGATGCTAAGATTTAGTACCACCGGATAAGTGATAATGAGCTCAAACAGTAGTAGCCATGGCAGCCATAGAGATGCAGGTATGTAAGTATGTAAGTGTATATGTGTGTAGAAGGGGATGAGTATAAGAGGAGTAAGATGATGATATATAGTGGTTCAGCGAAGTTGGCCTACATCCACTGTGAGTGTGTGATCCACTAAGTATGGGCACTAATGGCCTTGGATACAATGCACATAAGCTCTCTCTCTCTACTGTGTGTACAAGCAGGGTTCTTAGCTAGGGTTGCAATAATCTGATCCCCTGTAGGGTTGTAGGTGACAAGTATATATAAGTCTTGGGGGGTGTAGTGTACCCCCCAAGTAAGCATGGTGCATGTGAATGATGATCTAACCAATCCCCTGTTGACACCTGTAGATGCCAAATGATGGCATAATATTCCCTCACGTGAGGGTGTGATTCGGTTATAACGGTCTGCCACGTGTCATATGAGCCTCACGCGCACTGTTCCACGCGTCTCCCAAACCACGCGCTGTCAGGATGTCACCCTTGGCCTATGAGCCGAGGCCGAGGGCAAAGTTCCTTCCGGTAGTGGGTCTGGCTTAGTTCTGGCCTCGTACTGTAGTACCCTCGTAGGGTCGTCCGGAACATGATGAAGGGTCGGCCCCTCGTAGGGTCGTCTGGAGCCTGGTGGAGGGTCGACCCCTCGTAGGGTCGTCTGGAGACTGGTGGAGGGTCGGCCCCTCGTAGGGTCGTCTGGGCCTGGTGGAGTCCAGCTGGGCTTGGTGAAGGGTCGGCCCCTCGTAGGGTCGTCCGTTTTGGAGATAATCTTCAGTTAGGCCAAGGATATAAACGGGTATATCAATCACCCCCAGCCCTTAGCCATAGGTCACTGAGATGGCTGAGGGATAATGCTGAAATTCAGATGCGTGTATAACCAGTTAGGCGAGTGACACATGGGCATGTACTCATTGCTACTCAAGTTCCCAAGGCAGGGCGGCTGCACACTTGCATGGGGCTTTGTGCCCTGATTATTCCCCTCTTGGAAAATGGGCCCATTTATTGCCAATGTATATAAGCAATTTTCAAACTCTCTCTCTTCATCTTCTTCTCCTTCGCGCCCAAGTTTATTCTCTCTCTAGAACCAGTTCCCATTGCCATTTCAGCCTCCGATTTCACAGGTCTCAGCAGCGTCACTCTCCCTCATTATCAGGTATTCTCCTTCATTAAGAGCTTTCTTTGTTCTTCGTTTCTGTTTGTTTTCTAGGGTCATAGGGTTACATCAGCTTCGAGTTCCCCTTAGCTTTTTCCGGTGTCTTCCCCGGTAACTGGTTCTTGGATCGTTCTTGACGAAAACCTTCGAGTTCTTTGTTCAATCCAAAAGTCAAACCTGGTCAATTCCCCATTTGTTTGTAGCTAAATTTGTAGTGTAATTTCTCCAAGTGTAGAGTCTTCCCTTTAATGCTTAGGAGGCTCTACAACTTAGTGTCTGAATTCCCATCTCTGAGAGATAAACTATTTACCGAAATCAGACGAATAGAGGAAGAGGAAGAGAGGAGACGAGGGGCCGACCCTAATTGGGTACGACCCATCTTTCCCATTCCTCTTGCCACTATAAGACCCTCCGAACCGTCTGAGTCTTGTGGGTCGTCGTCTCGTCCGGCCGATACTCCTAAACCGTGTGAGATGGACGAGAGAGCCTCCTCGCCAATTGGTGCTGGAACGTCGGGTAGAAGGGACACGCCTGACTTTAGCCCTCCCCGAGAGGCCGAGGGTGCGATCCCCTCTGATGCTGTCCCTGTGACAACCCTATCCCCTAATGCCTTCCAAGTGGCTTTCCCTCAGGGTCCTCCTGCAGGTGATGAGAGGGAGGGGAATGAGGACGAGGACGATGATACAGATGATGAGGTTGATACCTCCCACGCCTCGTCCTTTATCTCCTCTGTCAGGGATCGAGATCTCCTAATATGGAGGCATATTTATGGAGTGCCCTCCGGGGTGACTATGAGGGTTCCCTCTGAGGATGAGAGGGTTTTCGATTGCCAAGAGGGAGAGGTTGCAGTCTACGAGCAGATGCTCAAGGTGGGAGTCAGGCTCCCTCTGCACCCTGCCATTGCAGATATTCTGGTTGCCCTCGGCGTTTCCCCCTCTCAACTTCCTCCCAACTCTTGGAGGACGATCTTGGGCTATATTTCCTTATGGAAGAATGCCTTTACCGACGAGCCCTCGGCTTATCTATTTCTGGGCTGTTACAACATCACATCCTCATCCAAGCAGCCTGGATATTATCATCTGGGGGCAAGGAGGTCTGAGAAGAAACTTCTCCATGTGGCACAAACTTCCAACCATGATTGGAAGAAGAGGTTTTTCTTTATCTCCGGGGAGTGGGAACCCGTTGCTGATGGTCCGGGGGTCCCCAGGAAGTGGTCTAACCCCTCAATGAAGGCCAGGTCAGACCCTGGACTTAGTCTGGAGGAGAAGGATATAGTAGACTATCTGAGAGGACGAGGGAGAGAGGGTGAGCTTGCAAAATTCGAAGACTTGATGACCCCTCGATTCCTTAAAGAAGCTGGTCTCAGGGTCGGCCCTTTGACAGAACTATGTGAGTTACACTGAACATTTTCCCTTCTTTATTTATTTTTGAAGTGTTCTTTCTTTATCTCTGAGTTTTCCTGATGCATCGTATCCTTTTCAGGTCGTCCTGCAGGCGTGTCAGATTACCTCTGGGATATGACTGCTCCAAGCCTGCTTGCTGGTCTTTCAAAGAAAAAGGGGAAGGAGCCTCAGCAAGCTTCCAAGAAGACAAGGGCCTCAGGGCCGACGATTGTTGAGCCGACCTCTGACAGCCACAAGAAGAAGGGGCCTGAGACTCCAGTTGAGCATCGGCCTGATCCAAGGACGAGGGCAAGGGTCGAAGCCTCTGAGGGGACGACCTCTTCTTCCAGCATGGGGGCCTTCTGGTCTCAGAATCTATCCCATCTGAGGGCCGACCCCTCATCCCTTATTGCCAACTTGAGGGCGGCCAAGGCCTCGATGTTCTCTGCACCATCGGCCTCTGACTTTGAATTCTTGGCCAAGATGCCTCCTGCCAAAGTGTACGACTACGGTCTGCACTCCCTTGCTCAGGTATTGGTTTTGACTTTTAATTTCCTTCTCACTAACTGTTCCCTCGGCCCCTCTTGATATTTGTTCATTTTTCTTGCAGTCTGTCTGTGCCTTCACCTCAGCCACCAAGTGGATGGCTGAGAATCAACAGAAGTTCCATGAAGCTGAGAGGGCCATTCAACAAGAGGCCGACCTACGGATAGAGCTGGACACTGCGAGGGCCGAGCTGGAGAGCACAAGGACTGAGCATGCTAGAGTCCTTGATGAGCTGACGAGGCAGCATGATGCCGATATTCAGGCCAAGGACTTGTTGATCAAGGACAAGGATGAGGCTCTGATCAACCTAGAGACCCATCATAAGACTGAGCTGGAAGCAGCCATCAAGAAAGCTGAGGCTGATGCTGTGGAGGCATACAAGACTTCGGATGAATTTCAGGGTTTCGGCCTTGAATACCTTGAAAGGGGGATTAGGACGGCCTGCCGGTGGGTCGTCCTCAGATTTGGCGATGTCGTCTCCTCTGTTCGCCCATCATTGGAGGGTGTTCAACTGGACGACCCCCTAATTGCCGAGGCCCTCAATCAAGTGGAGGCCGAAGTCCAGATCGAGGGGGTCGGCACATCTGAAGATGATCCGGTGCTGGTAACTGAGGAGACCATTCCCATTGATGTTGAGGCCCCGCCCTCTGACGTCGTCCCCTAGGGTGGCTGCCTGTAGCCCATACCCTTATCTTTGTATTTTTGTTAAAAGGCCTTGTAAAAACACTTGATACTTTATATTTCATTAATACCAGTCTCTTTCATATTTGCTGTCTTCTTTATTTCTATCATTATGGCTTGCTCATTGTTGGTGCTACTAACCCTTCTCTCGTCTATAATGAGGACAATCATTAAACAAATTAATGATTTTTTAATAAATTAAGGACTGTGGTGGGGTCGTCCCCTCCACTGGCCCTCATTATAGCCAAGGGTTCAACTAACAACTAAATGGTTTTTAATAAAGTCTACCCTCGTCTTTCTTGAGGACTGTGGTGGGGTCGTCCCCTCCACTGATCCTCATTATAGCCGAGGGTTCAACTAATCAAATTAATGATTTTTAACAATGTCTACCCTCGTCTTTCTTGAGGACTGTGGTGGGGTCGTCCCCTCCACTGATCCTCATTATAGCCGAGGGTTCAACTGATCAAATTAATGATTTTTAACAATGTCTACCCTCGTCTTTCTTGAGGACTGTGGTGGGGTCGTCCCCTCCACTGATCCTCATTATAGCCGAGGGTTCAACTGATCAAATTAATGATTTTTAACAATGTCTACCCTCGTCTTTCTTGAGGACTGTGGTGGGGTCGTCCCCTCCACTGATCCTCATTATAGCCGAGGGTTCAACTAATCAAATTAATGATTTTTAACAATGTCTACCCTCGTCTTTCTTGAGGACTGTGGTGGGGTCGTCCCCTCCACTGATCCTCATTATAGCCGAGGGTTCAACTAATCAAATTAATGATTTTTAACAAAGTCTACCCTCGTCTTTCTTGAGGACTGTGGTGGGGTCATTCCCTCCACTGATCCTCATTATAGCCGAGGGTTCAACTAATCAAATTAATGATTTTTAACAAAGTCTACCCTCGTCTTTCTTAAGGACTGTGGTGGGGTCGTCCCCTCCACTGATCCTCATTATAGCCGAGGGTTCAACTAATCAAATTAATGATTTTTAACAATGTCTACCCTCATCTTTCTTGAGGACTGTGGTGGGGTCGTCCCCTCCACTGATCCTCATTATAGCCGAGGGTTCAACTGATCAAATTAATGATTTTTAACAGTCTACCCTCGTCTTTCTTGAGGACTGTGGTGGGGTCGTCCCCTCCACTGATCCTCATTATAGCCGAGGGTTCAACTAATCAAATTAATGATTTTTAACAATGTCTACCCTCGTCTTTCTTGAGGACTGTGGTGGGGTCGTCCCCTCCACTGATCCTCATTATAGCCGAGGGTTCAACTAATCAAATTAATGATTTTTAACAATGTCTACCCTCGTCTTTCTTGAGGACTGTGGTGGGGTCGTCCCCTCCACTGATCCTCATTATAGCCGAGGGTTCAACTGATCAAATTAATGATTTTTAACAATGTCTACCCTCGTCTTTCTTGAGGACTGTGGTGGGGTCGTCCCCTCCACTGATCCTCATTATAGCCGAGGGTTCAACTAATCAAATTAATGATTTTTAACAAAGTCTACCCTCGTCTTCCTTGAGGACTGTGGTGGGGTCGTCCCCTCCACTGATCCTCATTATGGCCGAGGGTAGTATTCTATATATATTTCCATGCGTGCTAGAACTGATAACCTCAGGATGGGGGAAACACTGATATTTCTTATTAATTTTTCCGAAGTGTTCTGTTGGAGCAACTTCTATTACAACTGTGGTCTATCAAGACCTTGTAACACTACTGGTAGTATTTCTTCAGATGGTCTACGTTCCAGGGGTTGGAAAATGGTTCCCCTTCTAGGTTTTCTAGTCTATAGGTCCCAGGGACAACTTCATCGATGACCCTGTAGGGGCCGTGCCAATTAGGATGGAGCTTATTGGGCTTCTGCCAAGTCTTTTTGAGAACCAAGTCTCCTACTGCGATAGGCCTCTGTTTCACCCTCTGGTTGTAAAACCTTGCGGTCCTCTGCTGGTAGGAAGCCTGCCTTATCTCAGCATCCTCCCTTCTTTCCTCAATCAAGTCCAGGTCAAGTCTCCTCTCCTCCGCATTTCCCTGGGGGTCGTACACTTGGACCCTATGAGTGGGAAACTCGACTTCGGTGGGGATGACTGCTTCTGATCCATAAGCTAACATGAATGGGGTCTCCCCAGTAGAGGTCCTTACTGTCGTCCTGTATGCCCACAACACTGCATATAACTCCTCGACCCATCTTCCTTTTGCCTCCTCAAGCCTCTTCTTAATCCCATCTAGGATTGTCCTGTTCGTAACTTCGGTTTGCACATTGGCCTGAGGTCGGCCTGGGGTGGAGAAAAATTGTTTGATACTTACCCTCTCACAGTACTTCTGTAAAGAGGCATTCTTGAACTGGGTCCCGTTATCCGAGATGAGGGTGTTGGGTAGACCATATCTGCATATCACATTCTTCCAGATGAACTGGAAGGTCTTCTGCTCCGTGATCGTGACCATCGGCTCGGCCTCTACCCACTTTGAAAAGTAGTCAATTGCTACGATGAGGAACCGATAGTTATTGACTGCTCTCGGTAAGGGTCCTACCAGATCAATCCCCCATACTGCGAACGGCCATGGGGATGTAATGGAGGTGAGAGGCTGATGGGGTCGGTGAGGGATGGTAGCAAATCTTTGGCATTTATCACACTTTTTAACGTATGCGGCAGCATCTTTCCCCAAGGTCGACCACCAGTAGCCTTGGGTGATCACCCTCTTTGCCAAGGATCTACCCCCAATATGGCTTGAACACGACCCTTCATGCACGTCTTGCAAAATGGAAGGGACCTCTGAGGGATGCACACACCTAAGTAAGGGGAGCAGAAACCCCTTTTTGTACAGCGTGTCTCCGATGACAGCGAACTTTGCAGCCCTGTATCTCAGCTTCTTCCTCTCTTGGCTTGCTTCTGGCATCTCTTCCCCTCTAATGTATCGGATCAGGGGGTCCATCCATGAAGGTTCTTGAGAAACATTCATGCAAACACCAAGTGTTCCCTCGACGTCTTCGATAGTTGGTCGAAGCAAGATTTCTACCGGTACTGTCCTCCTTATGTCTGTCCTAGTGGCTGAGCCCAACCTTGCAAGGGCGTCAGCACGGCCATTGTCGAGCCTAGGTACCCTCTTGAATTTCACTTCTTTAAAGTCCTTCAGCGATAGCCTCACCATCTCAAGGTACCTAGCCATCCTCTCGTCCTTGGCCTCATAGGCTCCTAGTATCTGATTCACCACCAGCCTTGAATCACTGTGAACCAAAATTTGGTCGATACTAAGGGATTTGGCCAAGAAGAGGCCAGCTATCAAGGCCTCATACTCAGCCTCATTGTTGGAGGCTTTGAAATTGAACCTCAGGGCATACTCTACGTCTGTGCCATCGGGTGCTGATAGTATCAGTCCAGCACCACTTCCGCTATCACAGGAGGACCCGTCAACGAAGAGGCTCCACGGAGTCTTTCCTTCAGAAAAATTTCCCTCAGAGAGGGACCCCTGCCTAAAGATGTATCTTCCCTCTTCGTTTTCAGTCACTTTCCTTCTAGCGGTGCTCATCTCAGCCATTTCTGCGGGTGTGTCTGCGGGTGTGTCTTCTGTATCTGCCTTCCCGAGGGTCTCACCCTCGGCCTCATCATCTTCCCAGGTGAACTCAGCCACGAAGTCTGCCAAGGCTTGCCCCTTAATGGCTGTCTTAGGCTGATACACAATGTCAAACTCCCCCAGCTCTATAGCCCAGGTCATTAGCCTTCCTGATTTTCCAGGCTTGTGTAGGACCTGCCTAAGAGGAGAGTCAGTAAGGATGACCATAGTATGGGACTGGAAGTACGGTTTCATCTTCCTTGAGGCATGGATCAAGGCGTAGGCCAACTTCTCCATCCTCGGTTATCTCTGCTCTGCCCCCTGGAGTGCCTTGCTGTTGAAATATACGGGCTTTTGTATCCCATCTTCGTCTCTTACGATTGCTGCACTGATAGCGGACTCTGAGACAGCAAGGTACACGTAAAGTCGTTCACCCTGCACGGGTCGTGACAGCAGCAAGGGAGACCCTAAGTATGATTTTAGCTCCTTGAAAGCCTCATCACACTCTTCGCTCCATTCAAAGGCTTTCCTGAGGATTTTGAAGAATGGTAGACACCTGTCTGTGGCCCTTGACACAAATCTGTTCAAGGCAGCCACTCTCCCTGTGAGCCTCTGAACGTCTTTAATGGACTTGGGGGTCTTCATCTCAATAAGGGCCTTTATCTTTTCAGGATTGGCCTCAATGCCTCTTTGGTTGACAATGAACCCCAAGAATTTCCCCGCTCCGACCCCGAAGACACACTTGGTCGGATTAAGCTTCATCTGGTACTTGTCCATCGTGTTAAAGGTCCTTTCCAGGTCTGCTACATGGTCCTCTGCTTTCAAACTCTTGGTCAGCATGTCATCCACGTAGACCTCCATAGACTTCCCAATTTGGTCTTCAAACATTCTGTTTACGAGGCGCTGGTACGTCGCCCCCGCATTTTTTAGACCAAAGGGCATGACCCTGTAACAGTATGTCCCCTTATCAGTATACATTAAAGAAGAGCTACACAATTGGGGTAAATCTCCAATTTAAAAGCCAAAATGTTATGAAACTGTCCCTGGACAATGTGATTTGAACTTTGTACAGTGTGTTACTTGTGCTTGTCAAATATGGCTTAATGCTTATAATTTGATCAACTATTTTATTGTGTTTCTTAAGGTCCTAATGTTAGTAGTGGAGGCAGTCATCCGGAGGCACTCCAAAGGCTTCTTTGAATGGAACATAGGGAAAATTCAAAGCAGACCCACCCTTATGTTGCGCTAGATTCAGATCATTCTCACCCCTCAACCCTTACTCGAAGCCTCTCCCTTGCACGGAGGAGTTCTATAAAAAATTACGTTCTATTGGAGTTTCAGCAGTTTCAACAGTAATGAAGAAATTGCCAGTTTCTCATTTTAAACCTTGTATTTTCTTGTCACGTTTTCTTATCACATTACTGTTGGTTCTTTCATAAGTGACATAAATTATTTACGTCTTTCATCTTTGCATTATTAGGTAGTGTCGTATTTGGCGATATTCCTAAACTTCTTGCAAAAATGGAGTTTTATCACTTGAAAAGCATGTTTGTTGCAAATGGTATAAATTTCTAGAGTGAAATGTAAATTTGATCCATTTAATAGGATTTTTGGATTTAAAGTCCACTTTCTTATGCATATAAACTTGTAGTATTTTTATACTAAATATATGAACGAGTTTAAAGAAAGTCTTGTTGAGTTTAAACAAGAAATAAAACAAATGGAAATTTTAGTCTTTAAAATGTGTAATAAGGATATTAAAAGTGTGAAAAATGTAAGGTTATAAGACTACATGTGGTATTAGAAGGAAATGATATTTTCTTATAAAAAGTAGCCTTCAAATGTAGTGAATTTCTTTGATAAAGAATGTGTGGAAACATGGGAGTTACTATATAAAAGTTGATACTTTATATATTAAGGGTGTAAAAGTGGCAAGTGTGAAAGTTGGGTAAAAGTATGATATTGAATAAGCGTTAAAATGGCTAAAGGTGTTTTAAATATTAAGTTAGGGACCTAATAACCATTTTTAGAAATAACACCTATTAAAGGATTAAATTGCGAGTTTTGGCAAAAAAGGGTAAATTGGTAAATTTACTTAAAGAGGAACATTTTTATGAATTAAAAATGTAAATGAATGGTGTTACACTATTGTGGATGAAATTGGCATTGGTATTTAGGACGTAAATGATTTGGGTATAAAATCAACATTAGTATATAAAGGACAAGAATTGACTAATTCAAAGTGTACCACGAGTTGGGGCGAAACCCCGGGTTTCAACTTAGGCCAAATAAAAGTAAAGTAGTGGAATATTGTGGACATGTGTAAACTATTAAGCACATTAATAAAGACTCGGATGCAACCAAGAAATAAGCAAGATGGGCTCGGAGCCCTAGGGTGAAAAGTCCAAAATCACTGACCAGAGAAAATGGTGCGCATAGCCGGCAGTGTGGAGCCCGTTGAAATATGAGATTAATTGGGATAATTTCGAGAAAAAGATATTGGAATGTGAAACATATTGAAGAAATGGGTAGTGTGGTGAAACGTGTAGGTACAACATAACTTAAATGAGTTAATAAGTGTTTCGGTTGTGGGTTGAGTGGACTAGTAATGTGCAATTTGAATGATGTTCATAAAGTGAAAGAAAGGGGTAAAGTGTAGTGGTTAAATGGGTGAGTTAAGCATCCTAAGAGGTTCAACCCATAATTAACATAGGTGTGTTTTCGTGAAGGTTTTTTAAAAGTTAAATAAGTATTTTCTAATGTGGTGCTTGTGTGTGTTGAATGGGCGCTTTCAATGAAAATACTAAAAAGGATTAGTTGTGCAAAAAGGGCAATTTCGATACAGACATGATTTTCAGTTAAGCAAAGTTTAGTTGTTTAAGTATTTAACCGCGTCAGTTCAATGAAGGAATAAATGTTAAGCATTAAGAAGAAGTTCATTTATGTGATTAAGGTGAATTAATCCGGATAAGTAACATTTTTTTTATAAAAGCGGTCTCATGCATTAAAGTGTTTATATATGTATATATAAGAGAGTTTCATGTATGCGTAGTTATAATGTGTTGAGTATCTTTTCCTCGTTCGATTCTATATTGCATTGTTGTATATTTCCACTGGGCATCGGCTCACACCGTCTCTTTGTTACGGCAGGTTGGGAGTTGTTTCATATTTTGAGAGCGTTATACAGTTAATAGCTCTGTATGCTTCCATAAGTACTTTATTTATTTTACGTTAATAGCTCTGTATGCTTGGACATCAGGGTGTTCCCCACGGGTCCCTCGCGTATTTTATTTTGAAATAGTAATCGCATGCTAAACTAGTAAAATGTTGATTAAAATAAAACTGGACTAACAACATTATATAGGTTGTTTCATTGCACTTCACACCTAACGCTCGGGCCAGACCCGGTTGACTACGAGTAACCCATAAATCCGGGTTGGGGCGTTACAAAAAATAAGATATCAATTTATTGAAATACTAAAAAAGATTAAATTGGAGATGAGAGAAAGAGAGTGAGGATCATATTTATGAGGTTTAGATTAAATTGGAGCCTACGTCCATAGGTTGAGTGTTGATTTTATTGATTATTGGGAAAATGTCATTAGCAAGTACAAAATTGAAGGTCACAAGTAATCATTGTGTTTTGGCAGCATAAAAGTAATGATTATCTCATAAGTTATCCATGTGTGGGTGATATGTACTATTTATAGCCTGCTAGAAGAGATAGAAAAGAGAAGGACATATGGCTCACCTTTATAGGTTAAATGAGAAAATTCTTTATATACACTGTGAGAGAATAATCACAAGTTAATTATTGACACAGAGAGGATAATATTTGCATCTCCTCCATGGACAAGTGCATAATGATTACATTCATCATCCAGTCACAAAGTACATGTTTGTTGTAATGGTGTTAGCTAACATCGCCAATTAACGGGGTTAACTTTCCTATTCAGTATAGTCAAGACGAGCTCTATATGAGCCGACCAAGCCCTTAGCTACGGTCGACCACATTCCTAGTTAGCATGTGAGCCTAGGTGTCATATTCTAATTGGTCTTAGAGTCACCCCATATTTATAGTATAACAATAAACCCCAAGAATTTTCTCACGATTGTATCCTATAGCAAATTCCTTAGAGTGTTTCATCTTCTGGGTAAGTGTTGGGAAAATTGAGTGAGTGCATTTTATGTGAAAGATGCCTCCAGATCGGATTCTCATAAGCTTGTCAATTACCGAACACATTTACTTGGTTATATTGAAAATTTTATTGCCGTAGGTGCGCCATTTGTTAAACGTCCGATGGAACGACATGTAATAATTATTGTGCCTGTGCATTGGTCAGTGCACACACAGTTTTAAAGCGTCAGTTTTCCTTTTTTAGACATTATGTCATGTTTTTTTCAAAAACGTAACTATTATTAACTAGAACATATAAAAATGTGGTTTCGAATTAGTATCAACCTTTTGCAATATTAATCTTCCACGCACAACTTTGGAGAGAGATAGAATCCTTAGTTTTTAAACTCCTCTTTTCCCTAACCATTTTCCTCCATTTTCGGTTATAATTCTTCTTGGCTTCATCTTTTTTGGCGAAAGCCTTTACTTTCTGGCATTTTTTGTTCTCTTTGGGTTATTTACTCCGTTGTCTTCTTCCCTTTGGAACATGAATTATTACGTTGACCTCTTCCTCTAGTTTCTACTATTTTCTTCAATTTCTTTACCTTTTGGTATGCAATTATTCAGAATATTTCATATGTTGTTGGATTGTTGTTGATTGGTGGATTTTGACATTTTAGGTGGCCATTGAGATGGTTAGCCTAGAAATTCGTAGGGCTTAGGGTTTTCTAGGGGTTTTGACCTAATTCCTTCAATACTGAGAGGAAACAACCCCAAATCCCTTTATTTTCTTGATAGCCTCCCATTATGAGTGAGGCTTATGGGTTTAGAGGGTTATGAGGAGTATTCGTGACTGTAACGAGAGTCGCCCTGGATTTTTTAGAGCTATAAGACTTTTTTCTTTAATAGTCATTCGTCCTGTCGAGGAGCATTTTGATAACTCCAACTTTAACCTATGTGTTTCATCTTTTTGTTGGGTTATTTCCTCAGCCCCCAAGTGTCTAATACAGTAGATCCGAGTTTTTAGATTTCACAAGCTTTGGCAATTCCAACCGTCAGTCAGGACGTAGAAACTATGCTGATATGATCTCTGAAGTGTCCATAATTAAGAATGAGACTTCTTCTTAGGAGGATATGGAATATAAACCTCATTCACAACCTTTTATCTCCCTTGTGGTGGTTCTTGTGGAGTGATCCAGGTTATCAGATGAGGGTACCCCTAACCGTTCTAATAGCTCATATGATCCATCAACCACTAAGGCCTAGCACTATGCTTTTTACATTTTTAAGTCCGAGATCCTAGACTTAGAAGATTTGTATAAGATATTCATAGGCGTAATGTAACACCCCGCCAGCCCGGGGAGAGAGAACGAAGCGCTAATGCGATAAAATAAATCCAAATCCACAAGTGACAAGGTATAGAGAATCTAAATAAACCCACAATAATATAAATCCACTAATCTCAATCTCTTCAATTACAACAAGTCTCTCGAATTACATACAACTATCTAACTCGAATAAAAATACAAATCTCCAAAGCTCTATACATCAAAATAATACAAATCTTTCCCAAACAATCCTCGCTAAAATCAATCTCCATAGCGCCCCAAAATCCGCGCTAACCTGCCACTAAAAGAAAATATGGGGAAGTACACAATACGACAAGAAAGATGCTCAACAAATATATGTTAGCGATGAATAAAACGTAACAACACGAGTACGAATATTCAAATCAAAATGAAAATCTCAAAGCATTTATCACTATAATTTCTCAACAACACTTTAACCGTGTCACCAGGCCTCACCACATCCGTATATGCTTTATCAAGCCATAGCCCGGGAAACAGGAATTTTGTCGGGTGCCCGACATCCGTGCCATATTAAAATCTCATGACAACGTGCTCAACAACAATATAATGATACCACATGAATCAAAATAATTTCAACAATTATTTTCCAGATTTCAATGAATTTATCAATTCAAATATGAGTTCAATTAACAAGAATTCAAAGAGAATGACACTCGCGAGTTTTAAGGAGCATATTGTGTAAAACCCCATACCTCAAACCATGATGAGAAACCAATGATCACATCCTCAAGATCAACTGAAAAGATATACAAAAGCTTCTCCAAGAACCTCCAATAAAATAGCCCCAAGAACACCTCTAATCTAAGGTTGGAACTCACAGATCTCAAGGGCCAAAGTATAATTAAAAAGGAGAGGAATATAAAATATATTTGCTGCCAAAATTTGTGCCAAAAGTATGTTAAAAGGCTTGCCCATGACTTCCTTTTATAATGCAAAGAAATGAAGAGTTGGAATCCAAAAGACTCCTTTAAATAAGGCAAAGAAATGAAGATTTGGAAGTCAAAACAACTCCAAGAGTTAAAAACATTTAAAAATCATTTTAAAATCCGTTTTAACTCCGTTTTCGAAACTGTTTGAAATTCTCGCCTTTAAAAATAATAACCAACATATTTGAGCAATAAAAATAATTTTATCAAAAACTTTATTTTCCTTTATTTTCCAGAAATTATTTAAAATAGCCCAAAATTACGCGGGTTATTACACTTCCCCACTAACAATGGAATTTCGCCCTCGAAATTCGCCGAATGCCTAACTCTAACAAAATCAGGCCAACAATCTCTAAAAATAAATCACGTCTCCCAAAATAAATTCCTCACCTCTAATCTCGAAACTTAACACGAATATCAACTAAAATTTGCTATCTCCAAAAATTGCTAACCACGCAATGAACCCAAAACCCAAGCCCCGAGGGTGTCCGTATACCTAAGCTCTGATACCATTTGTAACACCCCGTCCGCTCGGGAGAGCGAACGGAGCGCTAATACGATAAAATAAATCCAAATCCACAAGTGACAAGGTATAGAGAATCTAAATAAACCCACAATAATATAAATCCACTAATCTCAATCTCTTCAATTACAACAAGTCTCTCGAATTACATACAACTATCTAACTCGAATAAAAATACAAATCTCCAAAGCTCTATACATCAAAATAATACAAATCGTTCCCAAACAATCCTCGCTAAAATCAATCTCCATAGCGCCCCAAAATCCGCGCTAACCTGACACTAAAAGAAAATATGGGGAAGTACACAATACGACAAGAAAGATGCTCAACAAATATATGTTAGCGATGAATAAAACGTAGCAACACGAGTACGAATATTCAAATCAAAATGCAAATCTCAAAGCATTTATCAATATAATTTCTCAACAACACTTTAACCGGGTCACCAGGCCTCACCACATCCGTATATGCTTTATCAAGCCATAGCCCGGGAAACAGGAATTTTGGCGGGTGCCCGACATCCGTGCCATATTAAAATCTCATGACAACGTGCTCAACAACAATATAATGATACCACATGAATCAAAATAATTTCAACAATTATTTTCCAGATTTCAATGAATTTATGAATTCAAATATGAGTTCAATTAACAAGAATTCAAAGAGAATGACACTCGCGAGTTTTAAGGAGCATATTGTGTAAAACCCCATACCTCTAACCATGATGAGAAACCAATGATCACATCCTCAAGATCAACTCAAAAGATATACAAAAGCTTCTCCAAGAACCTCCAATAAAATAGCCCCAAGAACACCTCTAATCTAAGGCTGGAACTTACAGATCTCAAGGTCCAAAGTATAATTAAAAAGGAGAGGAATATAAAATATATTTGCTGACAAAATTTGTGCCAAAAGTATGTTAAAAGGCTTGCCCATGACTTCCTTTTATAATGAAAAGAAATGAAGAGTTGGAATCCAAAAGACTCCTTAAAATAAGGCAAAGAAATGAAGAGTTGGAAGTCAAAACAACTCCAAGAGTTAAAAACATTTCAAAATCATTTTAAAATCCGTTTTAACTCCGTTTTCGAAACTGTTTGAAATTCTCGCCTTTAAAAATAATAACCAACATATTTGAGCAATAAAAATAATTTTATCAAAAACTTTATTTTCCAGAAATTATTTAAAATAGCCCAAAATTACGCGGGTTATTACACTTCCCCACTAACAATGGAATTTCGCCCTCGAAATTCGCCGAATGCCTAACTCTAACAAAATCAGGCCAACAATCTCTAAAAATAAATCACGTCTCCCAAAATAAATTCCTCACCTCTAATCTCGAAACTTAACACGAATATCAACTAAAATTTGCTATCTCCAAAAATTGCTAACCACGCAATGAACCCAAAATCCAAGCCCCGAGGGTGTCCGTATACCTAAGCTCTGATACCATTTGTAACACCCCGCCCGCCCGGGAGAGCGAACGGAGCGCTAATACGATAAAATAAATCCAAATCCACAAGTGACAAGGTATAGAGAATCTAAATAAACCCACAATAATATAAATCCACTAATCTCAATCTCTTCAATTACAACAAGTCTCTCGAATTACATACAACTATCTAACTCGAATAAAAATACAAATCTCCAAAGCTCTATACATCAAAATAATACAAATCGTTCCCAAACAATCCTCGCTAAAATCAATCTCCATAGCGCCCCAAAATCCGCGCTAACCTGACACTAAAAGAAAATATGGGGAAGTACACAATACGACAAGAAAGATGCTCAACAAATATATGTTAGCGATGAATAAAACGTAGCAACACGAGTACGAATATTCAAATCAAAATGCAAATCTCAAAGCATTTATCAATATAATTTCTCAACAACACTTTAACCGGGTCACCAGGCCTCACCACATCCGTATATGCTTTATCAAGCCATAGCCCGGGAAACAGGAATTTTGGCGGGTGCCCGACATCCGTGCCATATTAAAATCTCATGACAACGTGCTCAACAACAATATAATGATACCACATGAATCAAAATAATTTCAACAATTATTTTCCAGATTTCAATGAATTTATCAATTCAAATATGAGTTCAATTAACAAGAATTCAAAGAGAATGACACTCGCGAGTTTTAAGGAGCATATTGTGTAAAACCCCATACCTCAAACCATGATGAGAAACCAATGATCACATCCTCAAGATCAACTCAAAAGATATACAAAAGCTTCTCCAAGAACCTCCAATAAAATAGCCCCAAGAATACCTCTAATCTAAGGTTGGAACTCACAGATCTCAAGGGCCAAAGTATAATTAAAAAGGAGAGGAATATAAAATATATTTGCTGCCAAAATTTATGCCAAAAGTATGTTAAAAGGCTTGCCCACGACTTCCTTTTATAATGCAAAGAAATGAAGAGTTGGAATCCAAAAGACTCCTTTAAATAAGGCAAAGAAATGAAGAGTTGGAAGTCAAAACAACTCCAAGAGTTAAAAACATTTAAAAATCATTTTAAAATCCGTTTTAACTCCGTTTTCGAAACTGTTTGAAATTCTCGCCTTTAAAAATAATAACCAACATATTTGAGCAATAAAAATAATTTTATCAAAAACTTTATTTTCCTTTATTTTCCAGAAATTATTTAAAATAGCCCAAAATTACGCGGGTTATTACACTTCCCCACTAACAATGGAATTTCGCCCTCGAAATTCGCCGAATGCCTAACTCTAACAAAATCAGGCCAACAATCTCTAAAAATAAATCACGTCTCCCAAAATAAATTCCTCACCTCTAATCTCGAAACTTAACACGAATATCAACTAAAATTTGCTATCTCCAAAAATTGCTAACCACGCAATGAACCCAAAACCCAAGCCCCGAGGGTGTCCGTATACCTAAGCTCTGATACCATTTGTAACACCCCGCCCGCTCGGGAGAGCGAACGGAGCGCTAATACGATAAAATAAATCCAAATCCACAAGTGACAAGGTATAGAGAATCTAAATAAACCCACAATAATATAAATCCACTAATCTCAATCTCTTCAATTACAACAAGTCTCTCGAATTACATACAACTATCTAACTCGAATTAAAATACAAATCTCCAAAGCTCTATACATCAAAATAATACAAATAGTTCCCAAACAATCCTCGCTAAAATCAATCTCCATAGCGCCCCAAAATCCGCGCTAACCTGCCACTAAAAGAAAATATGGGGAAGTACACAATACGACAAGAAAGATGCTCAACAAATATATGTTAGCGATGAATAAAACGTAGCAACACGAGTACGAATATTCAAATCAAAATGCAAATCTCAAAGCATTTATCAATATAATTTCTCAACAACACTTTAACCGGGTCACCAGGCCTCACCACATCCGTATATGCTTTATCAAGCCATAGCCCGGGAAACAGGAATTTTGGCGGGTGCCCGACATCCGTGCCATATTAAAATCTCATGACAACGTGCTCAACAACAATATAATGATACCACATGAATCAAAATAATTTCAAAAATTATTTTCCAGATTTCAATGAATTTATCAATTCAAATATGAGTTCAATTAACAAGAATTCAAAGAGAATGACACTCGCGAGTTTTAAGGAGCATATTGTGTAAAACCCCATACCTCTAACCATGATGAGAAACCAATGATCACATCCTCAAGATCAACTCAAAAGATATACAAAAGCTTCTCCAAGAACCTCCAATAAAATAGCCCCAAGAACACCTCTAATCTAAGGTTGGAACTCACAGATCTCAAGGGCCAAAGTATAATTAAAAAGGAGAGGAATATAAAATATATTTGCTGCCAAAATTTGTGCCAAAAGTATGTTAAAAGGCTTGCCCATGACTTCCTTTTATAATGCAAAGAAATGAAGAGTTGGAATCCAAAAGACTCCTTTAAATAAGGCAAAGAAATGAAGAGTTGGAAGTCAAAACAACTCCAAGAGTTAAAAACATTTAAAAATCATTTTAAAATCCGTTTTAACTCCGTTTTCGAAACTGTTTGAAATTCTCGCCTTTAAAAATAATAACCAACATATTTGAGCAATAAAAATAATTTTATCAAAAACTTTATTTTCCTTTATTTTCCAGAAATTATTTAAAATAGCCCAAAATTACGCGGGTTATTACACTTCCCCACTAACAATGGAATTTCGCCCTCGAAATTCGCCGAATGCCTAACTCTAACAAAATCAGGCCAACAATCTCTAAAAATAAATCACGTCTCCCAAAATAAATTCCTCACCTCTAATCTCGAAACTTAACACGAATATCAACTAAAATTTGCTATCTCCAAAAATTGCTAACCACGCAATGAACCCAAAATCCAAGCCCCGAGGGTGTCCGTATACCTAAGCTCTGATACCATTTGTAACACCCCGCCCGCCCGGGAGAGCGAACGGAGCGCTAATACGATAAAATAAATCCAAATCCACAAGTGACAAGGTATAGAGAATCTAAATAAACCCACAATAATATAAATCCACTAATCTCAATCTCTTCAATTACAACAAGTCTCTCGAATTACATACAACTATCTAACTCGAATAAAAATACAAATCTCCAAAGCTCTATACATCAAAATAATACAAATCGTTCCCAAACAATCCTCGCTAAAATCAATCTCCATAGCGCCCCAAAATCCGCGCTAACCTGACACTAAAAGAAAATATGGGGAAGTACACAATACGACAAGAAAGATGCTCAACAAATATATGTTAGCGATGAATAAAACGTAGCAACACGAGTACGAATATTCAAATCAAAATGCAAATCTCAAAGCATTTATCAATATAATTTCTCAACAACACTTTAACTGGGTCACCAGGCCTCACCACATCCGTATATGCTTTATCAAGCCATAGCCCGGGAAACAGGAATTTTGGCGGGTGCCCGACATCCGTGCCATATTAAAATCTCATGACAACGTGCTCAACAACAATATAATGATACCACATGAATCAAAATAATTTCAACAATTATTTTCCAGATTTCAATGAATTTATCAATTCAAATATGAGTTCAATTAACAAGAATTCAAAGAGAATGACACTCGCGAGTTTTAAGGAGCATATTGTGTAAAACCCCATACCTCAAACCATGATGAGAAACCAATGATCACATCCTCAAGATAAACTCAAAAGATATACAAAAGCTTCTCCAAGAACCTCCAATAAAATAGCCCCAAGAACACCTCTAATCTAAGGTTGGAACTCACAGATCTCAAGGGCCAAAGTATAATTAAAAAGGAGAGGAATATAAAATATATTTGCTGCCAAAATTTATGCCAAAAGTATGTTAAAAGGCTTGCCCACGACTTCCTTTTATAATGCAAAGAAATGAAGAGTTGGAATCCAAAAGACTCCTTTAAATAAGGCAAAGAAATGAAGAGTTGGAAGTCAAAACAACTCCAAGAGTTAAAAACATTTAAAAATCATTTTAAAATCCGTTTTAACTCCGTTTTCGAAACTGTTTGAAATTCTCGCCTTTAAAAATAATAACCAACATATTTGAGCAATAAAAATAATTTTATCAAAAACTTTATTTTCCTTTATTTTCCAGAAATTATTTAAAATAGCCCAAAATTACGCGGGTTATTACACGTAACTTATAGGTTTCCTTACCCTACAAAAAGATTTTGTGATCAACGATCTCTCGATGAGATTTTCTTTCCTATTTGGGCTATGCAAGTAGGTCTTCGTCTTCCTCTTCACCCTATCGTAAGAGTAATTCTAAATGGGTTGGAGTAGCTCTGACCTAAGATCCTCCTAACACGTACATGATGATCCATGGTTCCATAGTTTATTGGAGGGATCACATTAGGTTTGATATAATTGAGGAATTCTTCATACATATATCAAAGATAATTCTAAGTCCCCATAGTATTGTTATATTTCTGCCTGGGAGTTTCCCAAAAGTTACTTAAAGTGAGATAAATGAGTAACCATTTCTTGTAACATAAGTTTCCATATTTGAAGTAACTCTAGAAGTTAAACCTAAATAAAAATGAGGACCTTGCGACAGGAGTGGGATGAATAGAGTAGTTATGTACTTATTTTCTTAACCGACTCATATATAACTTGCATTTGTCCCTTTGTAGTGAAGGCCACTCCTAAACTCTCTCTCCCTTAAAAAACTAGTGGAGAGAGTCTATGTACAAGATTCTCTTATTTTTTTAGGATATTTTTATCTTAGAAAATTTACAAAATTTGGCTATTATACACCTTCAAATTCAGTCGAAGCCCAAGGGTAAGCCCAAGCGTCAGCTCTAGCCGAGGCCGAAGTTGAGAATGAGAAAGTAATTGAAGAAGGTATGCAAATTTTCATAAGTATCAGCTCGTCTTTCCTCTATAATTATACAAATTGTTATATTTTTCTGTGCAGCTTCCACTCCATCTACATCGGGTTTTCATATCGAACATGCATGGGAGATGGTACTAAGACTCTCTTCTCGTCAAGATCTTGACCTTGTTTGCCAACAAAAAATTAAGGCTTCTTTAAATAAGGCTAAAGTTGAGTCCAAAAGGAAGGCAGAGGTTGAGACTCTAAAGAAGACAAACGATGTACGAACTAACCCCAAAACTATAATGATTGTTCGAAGAGAACTCTTGAAGACCCCAAAAATATAATAGAGTCTTAAGCTATTTACTTTAAAATTTCAATGGTCCCTCCACCTCCTAGAATGATCCTAAACAGCCAAGGCTAAAGGAGACGATGGCCACGAGAATAGGGAAGACTTCTATAATGATTGGTGAGTAACCAACTCATCATTTAATAAGGGAGGATAAAGCATCTTACCAATGTTCCGTGGTTGAGGAGTATAAGAGGGATCTCAATAACCCAGTAACTATTGAAATGTTGAAGAAGGATATGATATCCAATATCCATAATTTATCCAATGCCTTGGGCATGTTCAACTACCATGGACACAATCCTGATTATGAATACCATGGGACTCTGAGTCAAAGAACCCTATGGACTTTTGCTCACTAAAAGATTTTTTGGTAAGCTTTCAATACTTTGTTCCTTTCATGATATTTTTTTCTCTCTTTTGATCTAATTTAATTTATTTTTTGCATAGCGGCTACGATTCTTTAGGAGAGAGTTGCCACAGCTGTAGCTAATGTTTAGACATTTAAAAATGAGAAAATAATCAACAAAGTGCTTCACGATCAGGTCGACTGTATGGGTGGGTAGGTGATCACTCTACAAGAAGAAGATACTAGGACCTAGGATAAATTATAGAATATGACACCCTGTCTAATAAAATATCGGGTGATCAGGACTTTATCAAATTAAAACAGGTTTCTCATATGGTTTATTCTTAGCATCACTGTCGAAAACCAAATTAAATTACTAACCATCTAATAGTTAATTAAACTGGTGCCAAATTTTATCTTTCAATTAAACAGGTTAAGTAAAAATTCTCGAAACTAAAACAACATTCACAATATACTAGAATCCAAACCATATGTAAATGAATAAAAGTCATGACGAATAAACCATCGGATAAAAACCACAACCAAGCAATATCTAAATCCAAGATGCAAAGTAAAATAGATACAAGACTGGAACTGCAATACTGATAATGACCAACAGGACCAAATATGTGATACAGGAGTGAGGTCCTATGCTAGATCTGAATAAAAGAATCGGCTACTCAAAATCATGTCAGTATCCATAGTGCTATAGCTCCGAGTCCTTGAAATGAAATCATCAAGTATGGCGCCCCTGTGGATGGACACCTAAATGGTTTTGAAAATATTTTGATAGCAAGAGGTAGTACTCAAAGCATTTTGAAAACATTTAACAAGTAATTTATCGCAATTAAAATAGGTTATTGATTACACATGTTAGGTTCACGCACACTCTCTTGAGTTAACTGACCTCTCATCTAATGTGCACGCCTAATGTTCCATACTTATCCCACCTAGCTATACTACCCAAGCTATCTCAACTAAAATATATAACCGATCATCAATAGTCTAAATTCCTGTATCGCCCATACAGCCCGCTTTATTATTAACATTTCTCACATGTTATTCATTTCTCTTATAACATTCCCATATGCTATATTCAATCATCATAATTAAGTCTCACTATTTAATTCATATAACATTTCCATTTGTTATCTTTCAACTTCCATAATTAAGTTTCACTACTTAATTTGCCATAGATAATCCCAATCTATCATTAAATCATGTAATTAAGTTCCTCTCTACTTAATTTACCATTTAGATGTATATGTATATCTATCTATATATATATATATATATATATATATATATATCATCTACAAGTCTACTATCACACATAAGTAGAATATCATGAGGTATATATTTCGCACACAATATATACTATAAGGATTTGTTGGTCCGGTCTAATCATCGACCCCAATAATCCTATCATCTACATTGGTCTGGTCTAATCATCGACCCCAATGTAAAAGTAATGCATATACATATTGGTTCAGACCTTCCGCCGATACCTTTTATTTACCCAATGTAAATGTTATGCATGTGTATATTGGTTCAGATCTTCCATCGATACCAATACTATTAATATACTTAATGTATTCACACCACTTAAGTATTTATCAAATAGGTATTCACACAACCTAATAATTTCACACTTGTACGTAATATACTTTTTCACTAATATTCACTGTACATTCCTGTGTTACGATTTATTTCACTATCGTATATAATTGAGTAGTCACACCACTCTAAGGGTCCTTGATACCCTACTTACATTTCAGTAGTTAAGCCTTTTTTTAACCTCACTGGTCTATATATGAATTCATTAGATTCCCAAAATTCTTTATCCATCTCTCAGATTAATTATGAATTTCTTTAACCAATCCCATTCCCGTATTAACGCTCTCTCTCTAAGACGAAGTTGTACTCCTATCATAGGTCGACTATAAAATAATAAGTGTCCCAATATTATTTTCACAAGGGTTTAAGGATTAACCACTACATCTATTTAGGAATACAAGAGAAAAAGGGGAAATTTCGAAAATTCAGGATACCGAACCAATCTGGCTTCCCAGGACCGAACTGGTTCAATATTCTGCTAAGGCCGAACCGAACCGAACCGAACCCTCTGGGGCGGATCGATTTGTCTTCTGCAAATTCATTTTCCCAGTTACTACAGTAGCATTTTCTTCCCTAAATTAAAAATCGATTGTTCCTAACTATTTCTACATGCGTTAGGATGATTTCTAACGTTTCAAATACCATAAAACT
Organism: Sambucus nigra; assembly: GCA_949130495.1. Classification (NCBI taxonomy): domain Eukaryota; kingdom Viridiplantae; phylum Streptophyta; class Magnoliopsida; order Dipsacales; family Adoxaceae; genus Sambucus; species Sambucus nigra. The sequence continues at coordinate 12,353,040 of OX422223.1, forward strand.
TCACCGAATTTAATCAATAAGGAATCAAACCCCTAAAACTATTTCACAATTCTAGTTTTGTGTTCTTCCCTTTCATTCAATACAAAACTTAGATTTAAATCCATAGAAATAATCATAACTCTTCTGATTTTCAATCCTCTACAGATGTAAACCTAAACTACATGCGATTTTACTCACACATGTAATAAATCCATTCTTTTCATCCAAGAATCTTCAATAAAATCAATCTATTAATGAAATCCCTACACATGGGTATTATAACATCAATTTTATTTGCAATAAACACTTGCCTTTGTTTGATTGATCTGATTTTGTGGTTCTAAATTGATGATTGATTTCTTCTTCTCCAATCTTCCTTTCCAATTGCCTTGAGGTGCAAGAAACTCTTCACCACCTTCTCAAAACCCTTCTTAAGCCTTGAAACTTTATTCTCTCTTATCTATAATGGCCTCTCTAATCTTTTTAGGTAATGATCCCTAACCCCAATCTCTAATTATCAGGTATATGACTGTAAATTTTGTAGGTCTATTAACCTCTTTTTGCAAATGTAATACCCCGTATTTTTGTGATATTTATTTATGGGATTAATTGAATTAAATGTGTATTAATTGAGAATTAATCCGGATATAATACTAACGAGATGTGAGTTGGTATTTGATTATAATGGGTATTGTTTGATTATATTGAATATTGAATATATTGAAATTGTCGCGAGATTGAAATACGGAAATTTGAGAAATTCTGTTGGGACGCGTGTGACAGTCGCGTCAGAAATGTAATTATTTGAATTAAAAAGTGAATTTTATTTTCATCAACCGTATGGTCATTTTGAGTGCGCCAACGAGTCCGGAAGGGTCGAAATAGTCAGAAAACACTAGCCGGGGGTTTAGTTTGGGTCCCGGGGCATTTTTAGGCCAAACCGGCAACCCAAAAGGGTAGTTTGGTAATTTTGGAAATTGGGTAATTAAAACCCACGAAAATCAGATTTTAATTATAACTTATCATTAAACCCACTAACCCATTTTCAACCCCAAATCTAAGTAGTGGGCTACGGGAGAAGTTTAGAAAATATTTTTAACTTGCCAAAAACCAACCCCCACCTCCATTGTCATCTTGTGAGAAGAGCTTATATATATATATAGAATTCAACCATCTTCAACCAACAACAAATCGATCTTCAACCAACCCCCACCTCCATTGTCACTTGCCTTATCTTCATTGTCACTTGCCTTATCTAAACTTGCCTTATCTTCAACCAACAACAAATCTGAAGAACATAAGGCAAGTGATTTAGTTACAATTAATTCCATGAACGTGTTCTTCCATGTTTAGTGTAATTATCGAATTTTGTCTTGGAAGATTGATATAGACCCATGAATTTGAGGATTAAAACTATGAACCATGTTAGGGATTTGCATGTAGACATATTCTGGACGAATTATGAATTCAAAATATAACCCTTGATGATCTAAAAACGTATTTAAGAATAGATTTATTATTGTTCTTGAAAGAAATAGAAAACTAGGGTTCTTGACGAAGTTTTGATCCAAATAAAGGTTGATGATTCATTGGTTTTAGAACGTTAACAATGTTGTAGGATGGTTGTATGATGATATTATAACGTTAGATTAGAGTTTCATGCATTATAATGAAGTTTTGGGACGATTTGAGGACTGCAAAATGAAGCCGTCCGTAGCCTATCTGGTGCGATCGATCGATCGACATTCATCAGTCGATCGATCGACCACCATCGATCGATCAAAGCTCAAGGTCGATCGATCGACCTTCCCAGAATGAGTAAAATTTTCCCTAGTTAAAGTTTAATGATGTTGACCCTTAGAAAAATTATTATTGGGGACTTTATGAATATCCTTAGACTTAAGGAAGACCAGTAGGTATGGTTATAAAAATTTGGACCTTAATTAGAATTCAATTTGAGGAATTATTCTAAAATCTAATGAAATTCGATAAGTGAGATAATATTAGGGTTAAAAGAGTAAATTTGAATAATTTGATGAAATGAGGTTTGGGGCAGAAGTAAGGACCTTAAGAATAATGATGTTGTATGTGGGAATATTAGGAAACTTAATAATCCCTTTGAGATAGGTTTTAAGTACAAGAAACTATGACGTGAGATGTGTCAACAGTCTATATTATATATTATCGGAAGATCTAAAATGTATAAAATTGGAATAATGGTATAAGGATGTAGAATATACCTTTATTAATATTAAGATATCTAAGACGTGTGAATGCTTAGTATATGACTTATGTGTATGACATACCTACCATACTTGCTATCACGGGAGGTTTACGTTCACTTAGGGTCATCTAATCTTTGTGTGCCCGGATTTAGATCGATACCTTAAGAACATAATGCTAGAATGACTTATTTGTGAGTTAATAAGTCAGCTGACTATGGAACGTAGGTATGTACGTGACCCATGGATATGTTGAATTATGTTCGCCTCCATTTTTGTGTGTTGTGCTTATTTTAACAATTCCTGAGAGATTCGGAATTTGTAATCCTTATGTACGTGATGTACCGGGATGAGATAGCAGAGTATGTGCACCATAGCCTAAGCTAGGGGTGCTTATAATGTATATTTATGATGAGAATAATATACAACTAATGTTCAAGGAAATACTTAGTAAAGTAACGATGTGTATACTTGTGTTATTTTAATAAAGATTAAAAATGAGAACTCCACATAATAAAAGGTTGTTAATAGAGAATTTAGGCACATACATGGTATACTTTAATGACATGAATAAACCCTTAAACCTATAAAGTGAAGCCAGGTTTTGTATTAGACTAGTTAGTTCATAGTATAACTAGTACGGGCTATGGATGCGTTAGGAGTGCACATTAGTTGAGAGATGAGGAGCTCATGTGAGTGCACGTCATTAACATGTATTTGATATTCACTGTTTAATTGTCATTAAAGCACTTGCTGTTTTTAAAATATTCTCCACATTCGGGCTCTGACCCGTTTGCTTTCAAATCTACTTTTTGTAAAAACCTTTTTAGGTGCCCAACCACAAGGACACCGTGCATAGGATTTCCATTCAGGTGACGAGCTGTAGCTGTTATGGAAGTTACAGGGCCTTGATATTAGACGCCTCATTTTCCAGTCTTCACTCCATATTCAGTTTCATCATTTGTAGGGCATGTCGCCCATTTCTATTAGAGACTTTTTATATTTCAGTTATTCAGACTTTGGTTTGTAATTAATTCAGGATGCAGACTTGTTTTATTTATTTCCATATTGGGATTGTTGTGAGGAGTATTTCCTCCAGGCTTATTATTATTTGTTGGTTATTCTATTGCTTCTTTACGGTGAATGGTTGTGTTATTCTTTCATAATTCTTTTTTTGCATGTTAATCAGATTTAATTTAAAATTTGACAACTTACTTTTTAAATACTAGGTGGTTAGAATTCATTAAAACATTTTCGACAGTGATGCTATTAACTAAACCCACTTGGCATTTTTTATTAATTTAATAGAGTAGCTACCCGGTATTTAATTAGTCGGGGTATCACAGGTGGTATCAGAGCATCAGGTTCTAGTGTCCTTTAGGATATGTACGGCTTATTATGTTTCCGTTGAGCTTTCTTTGATGTAGAGCCCTATATTTTAGGACTATTGTATTCTCTTATGTATGCTTCGTTCTTCAGCTATTTAAGTTTATAGCTGCGAACTTATAAACTTTATTCTTGTTTCAGATGCCTCCACGACGTGCACAATGGGTTCCCAGGGATGCAACGCCAGAACCCCAGCCCGCACCAGTTCAGGGCAAGATGAATGCCGCCGAGGTTGCAGCCATTGTAGCCCAAGCGGTAAATGCCGCACTAGCCGTGGTTCAGCAGGCGCCACCACAGGCGCCAGTATCCGTGCCAGTTCAGGCACATGCATTCTCGTCTGCTTGGGAACGTGTTCGAGATGCTTTTCTGAAAGCACACCCACTGGAGTTCGCAGGTAGCTCCGATGTTGTGGTTTCAAGTCAGTGGAGGAAAGACATTCAGAGGCACTTGAGGATGTATGAGTGCACCAAAGTTCAGAAGCAGGTGCTAGCTACTTTCAAGCTAGTTGGATCTGCACTGCAGTGGTGGGAGTCTATTACCACCGTGGAGGAGAGAGACACTCTCACGATACAGGAGTTTTGGGTGTGGTTTGACCGCAAGTATTTTCCGTCAGCAGTTCACACGGAAATGAGGAGGAAGCTAATGAATCTTAGACAGGAGGGTAAGACTGTGGCCGAGTATGAGGCCGAATTCACAAATTTGCTAAATATTGTCCCAGATGAGATACCGACAGAAGAGAAGAAGATCCAGAAGTTCACCGATGGATTGACATGGAGGATCCGTCAGCATTTATTGGGGAACCTCTCGTTGGCCACTTATTCTGACGTGGTTAACGTTGCACTGTTACACTGCCAGGATCACCGCTTTCACATGGCTGAGATCAAGAGATCAAGAGAGTCCAGCCATCAGGGCAAGACTGGGGGAAATGGTGCTAGTGGGGCACATTCAGTTCAGGGACAGAGGCAGGGTGACCAGGGTTCCCAGCAGGGGGATCACAAGAGGTTCAGATCGGGAAATGTCAGGCACGGACAGGGAGGTTTTAGGCAGGGCCATCAGGGTCCGAACGGCCATCAGGGCCAGCAGGGGCAGAATGGTCCACAGTAGTTTTAGTAGGGCCAGCAAGGCCAGGGCAGAAATGGTAACGGCCAACAGGGCCCTGGTCAACAGGGGCAGCGAGGGGGAAACTTCCAGGGGAAGTGTTTCATTTGTGGTAAGATGGGCCACAAACGTTAGGATTGTCCTGATAAGGGCAGGGCCCCACAGCAGCAGCATAGGGTGCTCGACACGAGCCACAGAGGCCTATGTTTCCCGCCGCCCTCCCAGCACCACCACAGATGGCAACATTACCACCCATTCCAATGGTCCCAGTTCAGTAGGGACAGCTTCAGTATGGGAGAGTATATCAGCTCCAGCAGGTCGCAGCCCCGCAGGATCCACCAGCCATTGAGGGTATGTTCTCTATTCAGGGGACTATGGGGCGTATTTTATTTGACACGGGGGCTACACACTATTTCATTTCTATGAGATTTGCATGCACCATTGGGTTGTTGGATACTGCCGAGAGCACGGTTACTTGTGTAGATTCACCGCTGAGTAGGGGTTTCATGATTTCACTTGTATGTAGAGGCGTGGGTATAGAGATCGGGAGGTTTACTTTACCCGCGGATATGTTAGTGTTAGAGATGACCGAGTATGATTCCATTATTGGTATGGATTGGCTAGTTGCGTACCGAGCCATGATTGACTATTTTAGTAGGAGTATTATCTTTGCCATTCCTGGGCAGGAGATGTTTTTAGTGGCGATGCCTCGCCCTGAGGGAGGATCGTCCACTCATTTGTACTACATAGAGGAGGAGACCTCTAAGGAAGTGGTGATACCACTTGATTCGATACCCGTTGTTAGAGAGTTTGCCGATGTATTCCAGGATATACCTGGACTACCTCCGAGTAGAGAGATAGATTTTCTGATCGATTTGACGCCGGGCACTCGGCCTATTGCCCGCGCACCTTACCGTATGGCTCCAGCTGAGATGAGAGAGTTACGGGATCAGATTGAGCAGTTGTTGGGTCAGGGGTTTATTCGGAGGAGTACTTCGCTGTGGGGTTCCCCTGTATTGTTCGTGAAGAAGAGGGATGGATCGTTGAGGTTGTGTGTAGATTACCGAGAGTTGAATAAAGTCACGATACGGAATAAGTATCCGTTGCCCCGAATCGATGACTTATTTGACCAGTTGAGAGGAGCTTCTTTCTTCTCAAAGATTGATTTGCGATCAGGATACCATCAGTTGCGTATCAGGGAAGAGGACGTCTCGAAGACTGCTTTCTTAACGAGATATGGTTCTTACGAGTTTCGGGTTATGCCTTTTGGCTTGACCAATGCTCCAGCCGTGTTTATGGACTTGATGAATAGGGTGTTCAGAGAGTTCCTAGATCAGTTTGTCATTGTCTTCATTGATGATATTCTGGTTTACTCCCAGACAGAGGAGGATCACACCGAGCATTTGAGGCAGGTTTTGCAAATGCTACGTCAGAATGAGCTGTATGCAAAATATGAGAAGTGCGGGTTTTGGCTGAAGGAGGTTCAGTTTTTGGGGCATATTATTTCGGACCGAGGGAAATCTGTTGATTCGGGGAAGGTATCCGCGGTGAGGGAGTGGGGACAGCCCACGACACCGACTGAGATCCGTAGTTTCTTGGGCTTAGCAGGATACTACAGGAGGTTTATTCGGGGTTTTTCCAAGATAGCGGGTCCCATGACACATCTGACTCGTAAGGGTGTGCCGTTCATTTGGAGTGATGCCTGTCAGTTGGCATTCGATGAGTTGAAGGACAAATTGACCTCAGCACCTGTGTTAGCATTGCCAAGACCGGGAGTTGAGTATCTAGTTTACACCGATGCATCCTTACAAGGACTTGGAAGTGTATTGCAGCAGGAGTGTCAGGCCATAGCTTATGCTTCCCGTAAGCTTAAGCCTCACGAGAAGAATTACCCCACCCATGACTTGGAGTTAGCGGCAGTGGTATTTGCCCTTCGGATTTGGAGACATTACCTTTTGAGGGAAAAGTTTCGATTGTTCACGGACCACAAGTCCCTACAGTACCTATTCACGCAGAAAGAGTTGAATATGCGACAACGAAGGTGGCTTGAGTTTGTGAAGGATTATCAGTTTGATATCCAATATCACCCGGGAAAGGCTAACGTGGTAGCAGACGCGTTGAGCCGTAGGCCAGTAGATGAGGTGGCAGGGGTGTGGAAGGCTAAGTGGAAGGAGTTGGGACACCAGGATGCAGTGGCCCGATCATTCATGTCGGTGATGACTGTTACACCGCAGATTGTCACGAGAGTGGTAAAGGCACAAGCAGATGACTCGTTCTGTCAGGAGCAGATAGTTCGATTATTAGCAGAGGGAGCCAAGTCCTATACCGTTAGCTCAGACGGGGGATTACGCTTCAATGGGAGACTGGTAGTTTCGGAAGGGGAGGAATTACGACACGAGGTGATGGCAGAGTCGCACGGCTCACGGTTCGCGGTACATCCCGGTGGGGACAAAATGTACCAAGACATGAGGTGCCAGTATTGGTGGAGCGGGATGAAAATAAATATTGCCGTGTTTGTCTCTAAATGCGCCACTTGTCAGCTGGTAAAAGTGGATCATCAGAGACCGACAGGACTTCTACAGCCATTAGAGGTCCCGATGTGGATGTGGGAGAGCATATCCATGGACTTTATCACGGGGTTACCTACGTCACAGAGGGGTCACGACTCCATTTGGGTAATTGTGGACAGGTTGACCAAAGTCGCTCATTTTCTACCCGTAAGGACAGACTACACTACGGGACAGTATGCCCAGCTTTTTATTGCAGAAATAGTGAGACTTCACGGTGTGCCCCTAAATATCGTGTCTGACCGAGACAAGATATTTGTTTCACGATTTTGGGAGAGTTTTCAGGAGGCCATGGGCACGGAATTGCGGTTGAGTACGGCATATCACCCACAGACCGATGGGCAAACTGAGCGTACAAATCAGATGTTGGAGGACATATTGCGTATGTGCATCATTGATTTTGGGGGTGGATGGGAGCAGTATCTTCCACTGATGGAGTTTGCTTACAACAACTCCTACCAGTTCACCATTGGCATGGCCCCATTTGAGGCGTTGTACGGTAGACCTTGTCGTTCCCCAGCATGTTGGTTGGAGGTGGGGGACAACAAACTACTTGGGCCGGAAGTGATTCATGATACTTCGGCGAGGATAGAATTGATACGGAGTCGCATTCGGGTAGCTCAGGATCGGCAGAAGAGCTATGCTGATGTGAAGAGGTTCTTCAGGGAGTTCCAAGTGGGGGACCAGGTTTTACTCAGAGTATCTCCTATGAAGGGGATTATGCGATTTGGGAAGAAGGGGAAGTTGGCACCAAGATACGTGGGACCATTTCTTATCATCGAGCGGATTGGGTCTGTTGCGTATAGACTTGGATTACCGGAGCATTTACACAGGATTCATGATGTGTTTCATATTTCCTCGCTAAGGAAATATCTTAGAGATGATTTGGCTCATTCTCACATTGCTTTGGAGGACATCGATCTCCAGCCCGATAGCTCCTACGAGGAGGGGCCGATTGCAATTTTGGACCGAAGTGAGCAGAAATTGCGGTCAAAGATAGTTCCGTTAGTTCGTGTTCAGTGGCGACATCATAATGTCGAGGAGTCCACATGGGAGCGCGACGATGAGATGTGCGAACGTTATCCAGAGTTGTTTTTACCAGTTACTTTCTAGTTCCGAATTTCATTAGGGGGGAAGTATGTAATACCCCGTATTTTTGTGATATTTATTTATGGGATTAATTGAATTAAATGTGTATTAATTGAGAATTAATCCGGATATAATTCTAACGAGATGTGAGTTGGTATTTGATTATAATGGGTATTATTTGATTATATTGAATATTGAATATATTGAAATTGTCGCGAGATTGAAATACGGCAATTTGAGAAATTCTGTTGGGACGCGTGTGACAGTCGCGTCAGAAATGTAATTATTTGAATTAAAAAGTGAATTTTACTTTCATCAACCGTATGGTCATTTTGAGTGCGCCAACGAGTCCGAAAGGTTCGAAATAGTCAGAAAACACTAGCCGGGGGTTTAGTTTGGGTCCCGGGGAATTTTTAGGCCAAACCGGCAACCCAAAAGGGTAGTTTGGTAATTTTGGAAATTGGGTAATTAAAACCCACGAAAATCAGACTTTAATTATAACTTATCATTAAACCCACTAACCCATTTTCAACCCCAAATCTAAGTAGTGGGCTACGGGAGAAGTTTAGAAAATATTTTTAACTTGCCCAAAAACCAACCCCCACCTCCATTGTCATCTTGTGAGAAGAGCTTATATATATAGAGAGAGAGAGAGAGGAGAATTCTGCAGAGAGAGAGAAAGGAATTCAACCATCTTCAACCAACAACAAATCTGAAGAACATAAGGCAAGTGATTTAGTTACAATTAATTCAATGAATGTGTTCTTCCATGTTTAGTGTAATTATCGAATTTTGTCTTGGAAGATTGATATAAACCCATGAATTTGAGGATTAAAACTATGAACCATGTTAGGGATTTGCATGTAGACATATTCTGGACGAATTATGAATTCAAAATATAACCCTTGATGATCTAAAAACGGATTTAAGAAGAGATTTATTATTGTTCTTGAAAGAAATAGAAAACTAGGGTTCTTGATGAAGTTTTGATCCAAATAAAGCCCTTGGTTGATGATTCATTCGTTTTAGAACGTTAACAATGTTGTAGGATGGTTGTATGATGATATTATAACGTTAGATTAGAGTTTCATGCATTATAATGAAGTTTTGGAACGATTTGAGGACTGCAAAACGAAGCAGTCCGTAGCCTATCTGGTGCGATCGATCGATCGACATTCATCAGTCGATCAATCGACCACCATCGATCGATCGAAGCTCAAGGTCGATCGATCGACCTTCCCAGAATGAGTAAAATTTTCCCTAGTTAAATTTTAATGATGTTGACCCTTACAAAAATTATTATTGGGAACTTTATGAATATCCTTAGACTTAAGGAAGACCAGTAGGTATGGTTATAAAAATTTGGACCTTAATTAGAATTCAATTTGAGGAATTATTCTAAAAGCTAATGAAATTCGATAAGTGAGATAATATTAGGGTTAAAAGAGTAAATTTGAATAATTTGATGAAATGAGGTTTGGGGCAGAAGTAAGGACCTTAAGAATAATGATGTTGTATGTGGGAATATTAGGAAACTTAATAATCCCTTTGAGATAGGTTTTAAGTACAAGAAACTATGACGTGAGATGTGTCGACAGTCTATATTATATATTATCGGAAGATCTAAAATGTATAAAATTGGAATAATGGTGTAAGGATGTAGAATATACCTTTATTAATATTAAGATATCTAAGACGTGTGAATGCTTAGTATATGACTTATGTGTATGACATACCTACCATACTTGCTATCACGGGAGGTTTACGTTCGCTTAGGGCCATCTAATCTTTGTGTGCCCGTATTTAGATTGGTACCTTAAGAACATAATGCTAGAATGACTTATTTGTGAGTTAATAAGTCAGCTGACTATGGAGCGTAGGTATGTACGTGACCCATGGATATGTTGAATTATGTTCGCCTCCATTTTTGTGTGTTGTGCTTATTCTAACAATTCCTCAGAGATTCGGAATTTGTAATCCTTATGTACGTGATGTACCGGGATGAGATAGCAGAGTATGTGCACCATAGCCTAAGCTAGGGGTGCTTATAATGTATATTTATGATGAGAATAATATACAACTAATGTTCAAGGAAATACTTAGTAAAGTAACGATGTGTATACTTGTGTTATTTTAATAAAGATTAAAAATGAGAACTCCACATAATAAAAGGTTGTTAATAGAGAATTTAGGCACATACATGGTATACTTTAATGACATGAATAAACCCTTAAACCTATAAAGTGAAGCCAGGTTTTGTATTAGACTAGTTAGTTCATAGTATAACTAGTACGGGCTATGGATGCGTTAGGAGTTCACATTAGTTGAGAGGTGAGGAGCTCATGTGAGTGCACGTCACTAACATGTATTTGATATTCATTGTTTAATTGTCATTAAATCACTTGCTGTTTTTAAAATATTCTCCACATTCGGGCTCTGACCCGTTTGCTTTCAAATCTACTTTTTGTAAAAACCTTTTTAGGTGCCCAGCCATAAGGACACCGTGCATAGGATTTCCATTCAGGTGACGAGATGTAGCTGTTGTGGAAGTTACAGGGCCTTGATATTAGACGCCTCATTTTCCAGTTTTGACTCCATATTCAGTTTCATCATTTGTAGTGCATGTCGCCCATTTCTATTAGAGACTTTTTATATTTCAGTTATTCAGACTTTGGTTTGTAATTAATTCAAGATGCAGACTTGTTTTATTTATTTCCATATTGGGATTGTTGTGAGGAGTATTTCCTCCAGGCTTATTATTATTTGTTGGTTATTCTATTGCTTCTTTACGGTGAATGGTTGTGTTATTCTTTCATAATTCTTTTATTTCATGTTAATCAGATTTAATTTAAAATTTGACAACTTACTTTTTAAATACTAGGTGGTTAGAATTCATTAAAACGTTTTCGACAGTGATGTTATTAACTGAACCAACTTGGCATTTTGTATTAATTTAATAAAGGAGTAGCTACCCGGTATTTAATTAGTCGGGGTGTCACAGCAAAATGATCGAAACGCCCTCAATAGGTATCGGTTTGGTCAATAATTGACCAGGGACCCAAACTATACCCTTGGGTACACTATTCCGACTATTTTGACCCATCCGAAATCATTCGTGACCTTTAAATTATCACCCGAGTGACTAAAAATGTATTTCTCATTTCTCAACTCAAAATATTCTACACGCGACTCCCACGCGAGATAAAACAAAATACGCACATATCACTCGCTATGTTTTACAACCATAATTACCAATTATTTACTATTCACACTTAGTAAATATTATCATGTAATATTAATCAGTATCTATCTCTCGAGTAATATATAATAAACACATTTACCATTTAATCTTATTAAATTACTTCACTCACGTAATTTAATTAAACGTATTTTTTCCCCAATTAATTCCTCAAATTAATTTAATAAATATACACAAAAATACGGGGTATTACATAGAAGAAGAATGGCAATCTGATGAAAAAGGATGATCAGCTAGTTAAAAAGACTGAGGCTCTTAGTACGGATGAGGAGGAGCTCTAAAAAATTAAGGAGCATACCATAATTGAACGATTTAGAGTCTAAGGGAAGACCTGGAGAAAGTTGATAAGGAATCATTAGTTGAGGATAAGGCTTATTTTGAATTTGAGGTGGAGACTGTATCTTTCTTCTTAAGAGTGTGAAGATATTAAGAATAGAGTAATGGAGAATTATCCAGATATTAGTGAGGTCGTCGGTGCTTGGGGGAGATGATGTGGAGGCCATGGAGTTGGCCTATGTTGAAGCTTCTATAGAGGTGGACAATAAAGTGCCGATAATCCAGACTGCTGTCTAGACTAGGCAGTTCATAACCATAGGTTTAACCCTTACCATTTCTTTTGAGGCAGCCAAGAGAACCTTCTAGACTCACCAATGACTACAAGTTTCTCTTGCTGCTTAAGATATTTCTCTATGTGATGATTTGTTAGTAATTTACTCACAAAATTTAGAATCTGTTTTTAAAATAGTGCTTTGAATTAGGATAGGCCTGCTAGTATTTGAGTCATTTCATGGTCTTGTGGTCGGCTCTTGGCCAACTTTACCAGACTTACTAGCTACTAGTTGGACAAACATATGTTATCCAGGTAGGTTTTTCATAAATGTTATCTTAATATTCCTTTACAAACTTTATAGTTGTAGCCTTTGGTTATGGCCAATAATGTGCTTGTCTGTGATGGGTTTTACCAATGCTTTAGTCAACTTACTAGTTAATTGGGTCAGCTCGTAATTCTTTAGTCAACTTACTAGTCAATTGGGTCAGCTCATGGATGAACTGACCTTATGACAACAATGGTTTCCCATGGTTCGATCAACTTTCCCAAGTGTGGTCTGGTTGTAGTTGCCTTATTATGTTCATCTCTGAGATGTCTTCGGCCCAAGATTCCTGCACATCTCTTGAACTGATAATATTTGCAATAAATAATGGAAAAAATTGAATATAAACAATATGCACAGAGTACTTATTTTTATTGAATATGCATAAAAGTTTTACATAACTTCCTTCAGTATAACGATTTCTTTCACAACTAATTTTAATCATCTTATTGATAATACTTCCATGGATATTCATCATTACATGAGTTCTTCAAATTTTTCCCCTCCAGGGTTTTAATTCTCTAAGTGTATCATTGTACCACCGCAGTGACCCTATAGGGACCATGGTAGTTTAACTCAAGCTTGTTCCCTTTCTGGATCATTTTCTTTAGGATTAGTCACCATCCTTTAGTGTTATTGGCTTGAATTTCTTGTCATAGAATCTCGTCGTTCTCTATTGATATTCCTCCACTCTGAGGATTATATTCCCCTAGATCCAATTAACCAAATCCATGTCAATCCGATGCATTAGGTCACTTCTTGGAAAGTCGAAGTTTAACACTCTCTGGCTTGCCAATATTTTTTTTTCAGTACGACTACTTTAGTGCTAAATGCCAACGTAAAAGGTGTTTATCCTTTTGCGGCTCAAAAAGTTGTCCTGTATGACCATGGGATGCTCTGCAGTTCATTGATTGAGTTAAACTTGATATGATCCAATCTATTTTTCATCTCGTCTAGTAAAGTCTTGTTCGTGATCTCGGTGACCCCATTGCAATGGGGATGACCTAGTGCAAAATGTACTTTCCTTATCTTCGATATTATACAGGGCTCCTCATAGCCATGGGTTATCGAAATCAGTGTCTTAATTCGTCATCAATGGGAAGGGAATTTCATAACAAAAAATAATATTCTTCCATGAAAAATGGAAGAATTTTAGGTGAGTCATCTCCATCAGCGGCTCGGCTTCTACCCACATTGTAAAGTAATCAATGGCAATGACTAAATGCTTGAACCTTACATTGGTCTTCGATATAGGGACTACCATATCTATTCTCAAGATGGCGAAAGGTTATGGGGATGTAATAGGCATCAAGGATTTAGTGGGCCTCCAATGAATGTTAACATATCTATGGCACTTGTCATAGGTTTTAGCACAAATGGGTAGTATTCCTTCATCATTGGTCAATAATAGCCCTAAGTCGCCACCCTCTTTACTAATGACCTGCCAACTGAGTGTGCCCCGCATGATCCATCATGGACTTCATTGATCAGATCTGGGACTTCCTTAGGTTTTACACAACTTAAGAGAGATATGAAAAATCATCTTTTAAATAGGACCCTGTTCTCTAACACATATCTTGTCGCCTTTTAGCAGAGTCTGCATAATTCTTTTAGGCCATTTGAAACTGTGTCGATTACGAAGTACGACCTGATGAGGGCCATCCAAGAAGGACCCATGTATAACTCTATTACTTTCATATATTATCCCTTAATGTTTTATTGCATCAATATCTCCACTTACACAGTTCTTTTGAGCTTGGCCCTCATTGTAAATGCCAGGTGAGCCAACGCATCAACTCATGTGTTCTTAGTCCTGAGACTTCTTATGACTTGCAGAGCAAAAAAAAATGGGTTGTAGCATTTTCATCTTCACCGAGTACTTGAAATTATCTCGTCCCTCACTTTATATATACCTAATACCTGATCCATCACTAGTATTGAGTCCCCAATGATAAGTCAAGCCCCGAACCTCTAACCAATGCTTCATATTATGCCTCATTATTAATGGCCTCTAAATTGAACCTGAGGGCATACTCTACGTTTGCTCCCTCTAGTGTGGTGACAATTAGCGCAACTCCACTACCATTCTCACACGAGGAACTATTGACAAACACCTATCACATAGGGGGTTCTTTCTCAAAACTACCTTCAATTAAAGATCCATTATTGAATAATTTGTTCGTTTCCTCAAATTATCGATCCCGATCGTCTTGCCTTGTAGAAGATTTTATCACATCTATGGTCAAAACTGGTACAGCCTTAACCTCAGTAAGCTTCTCTACAGGCTCCTTGTGATATGTGAACTCTACTACGAATCAGCAACAACTTTCCCTTTGATGGTTATTCTCGGCTTGCACATGATGTCATATTCATTTAACTCAATAACCCAATCAATTAACCTATCTAGTTTCTCAAGTTCATTAATGTCTTGTTGGGGAGGAAAATTAGTGTACACGATGATCGTGTGTGCTTGAAATATGACTTCATTCTCATAAAAGCTTCAATCAATGACAATGTTAATATTTCCAATCTTGGGTGCCAAATTTAAGCTCCATGGTAGGCTTGTCTTAAGTATTAAACTGGATTCTGCACCCCGACTTCTAATCTCCCAAGGGCCGATCTCATACCAGACTCGAATAAATCCAAATACAAGTACAACTTCACTCTTATGATCAGCCTCAATAATAAATTAGGGGATCCCATGTACTTTTTCAAATCCTATAAGTTTTTTTTGCATTCTTCATTCAACTCAAGGTTTTTCTAGGAACCTTAAATAATGTAAGACATCTGTCAGTGGACCTTGACCCAAATTTATTAAGTGAAGCAATATGGTCGGTCAACCTCTGGATATCATTCTTTCTCTCAGGAGACTGCACAATGATCAATTCTTTAATCATATTTGGGTTGGCCTCTATACCCCTTTTATTGATTATAAAACTAAAAAAATTTCCTGCCCTTAATCCAAAGACAAATTTTGTAGGATTTAATTTCATCTGGTACTTCTCTAATAAATCAAAGTTTTGGCTAAGTTCACGAATGTGATCGGATACCTTTTTACGCTTAATAAACAAATAATCTTTTTAGACCTGCATACTCTTCCCAATCAAATGTTTAAAAACCTAGTTAATAAACGTCTAGTATGTTGCTCCAGCATTTTTTTGCCCAAGTGGCATAATGTTGTAGCAGTATGTACCTCAGCTGGTAATAAAAGAGGCATTTTCCCTATCTTTTGGCCTCATTTTCATCTGATTATACCCTAAATAGGCATCCATAAAAATTAAAAGAACGTGACTAGTAGTGGCTTCATCCATCTGGTCGTTAGGGGTAACGGGTAGTGACCCTTTTAACAAGCCTTGTTTAGGTTTGTAAAGTTAACACATATATGCCCTTTATCATTTTTCATCTTAGCCATTACAAAATTTGAGAGCCAGCTTGGGTAGATCACATCTTTGATAAACTCATCTTTATTGAGCTTATTCACTGCTTTTTGAATAACCATATTCTCCTCCTTGAAGAAAAATAGGTGTTTTTATTTCGCAGGATTCCCATCTTTCACAATACTGAGATCATGGCTAATCACAATAAGATCTATACCAGGCATGTCTTCATGGATCCATGCAAATAAACTTTAACCTTGCATCACGAAGTCTATAAGTTCCTTCTTCAAAATTGGGTCCAGTGATGAGCCAATCTCGGCTATCTTCTTAGGATGTTCATTGTCCAAGATTACAGGCTCAATCTTCTTGGCTTCTTCACATGTGACCAAAATTATCTTCATCTTGAGGATCCAAAGTCTCAATATGAGAAGTTAAAGTCATTTTTTCACATTCTTTTGTATAAGTATAGTAACATTCCCGTGCTACCACTTGACTTCCTTTAACTTCGCTCACCCCATAATGCATCGATAACTTCATGATTTGGTTCACTATATAGTACATCGCTTCAAATTTATTCAAACCAACCTTGTCAAAAATAATTTTTTAGGTTGATGCTACGTTATTTTCCATGATAAAGAAATGCATCATTTATTTTCGGCAGGTCGTTCGTGTCCCAATAGTAATTTTTATCTTAATGCTTCATAGGTGTTCCACAATCTCCCCCGAGAATCCAGTGAGTGGGTCGTGATATTCTTGAAACTCTCTCGAACAACCTGAGACTTTTGAAATAATCATTAAATAATAGACCTAAAGAACTCGTGTTTTCTACTAGGATCCTCTGAGTGGTCATCTCATGGACCATCATGCACATAACCAGGGCATCATCATGGGGTTATAATAATCCACTTAAATCATCTTTAGAAAAAAACAACAATTCAACAAGCTTTGTTTACCTTACGAGGGCGGGTCTCCATTGCCTCATCCATGTTCACCTCGTTGATATATGCACAATCTTTCTCCTCATTTAGATATGCTTATGTGGTTTCATCTCCACCGCCAGCATCTCCTCAAGTCTGGAAGTACAATCCGAATGAAATTAGGCTAATATTCTCCACCATTTCCTTAGGCTTCTTAGGCAATTAAGGGTCATTGCCACTGATGAGTACATTATTTTGTATATTTTATACCTAAATTTATGCTTTGTTAGTCCCATTTTATTTTATTTTATAAGTTCTTAGGACCATTTTATTAAAAAGGGGAAATATGCAAGAAATATTGAATTTGGATTCAAAATGGTGATTTTAAGTCAAAAATGGGCACTTCAATAATTTTATAATATTATTGTGCTAATTTTTACAAAAGGTTGCCCAGTGAAAATTTTGTAGGTAATAATGGAATTGGTGCAAATTGATGATCAACTCGAAAAAGGCGCGAAAAAGCTGATTTTTACGGTCGTTAAAAAAACTATTTTTACACTTTAGATGAAACTCGGCGTATGCATTCAACAAATAAATAAAAGAGTCGTCGAATGGGGGGAAATTCGATCATTTATCCTAATCCAAAGATTAGAGAGGAGAGTAATAGGTTCCAACACTGTTCAGCAAATCAAGGAGAGTTCCACCACAACTCAAACACCTCACCCATTGCCCTGTAAAAAGGGCCATTGGCTCATAATTTCACATACAATTTCGGGGAGCAACTTTTTAGTGATTGTATTGAATTTGAGAGTCAAAATTTTTATCATTTTTAAAAGGATTGAAGATTATTATGAGACAACTTATTGTACGTTTGATTTATTAATAAAAATTTCTACTCATTCTTGCAATTTGTCTTTCATTTTGGTGGCTTAATTCTTCTATTACGATTAGGTGAAGTTTATTATAGTTAGCTAATATTGTCATGTTAATTTAATTGTTGTTTATCCCCTACTCGTTTTAATTGTTATTAAAAATTCGGTATTCATTTTAAAATGACACAAAAGTATGTTTTAGAACCTTCAAAATTATTTTGTTAATGAATTTTTGAGATTTAAAAATAGTATTTTTTGATGAATTATTCTTGCACTTTGATTGTTTTGATAATCCATGCGTAAATACCTTTGCGAACTTTAAAACTTATATTTTCTAAGGGAATAAGGATTTTAGCCGTTGAGACGTTAAAACTATTTCGAAAATAATCATCATATTTTTCGAATTAAACGCGATGAGAGTCGATTTAATTTGAGTTAAAAAATCGGAATGACAACATTAAATTAATGTGCAAGATTAATTACGTGATAAATGGACTCCGAATCCTAATTCCTTCCTATGATTTACAACTCCCATGTGTTGTTCTTATTATTCCTAATTGTTTTTATTTAGTTTAGTTCATAATTGTTCTCTACCCCATTTCGTCTAGTTAGACAGTCACAATTATTTTGAACAAAAAAAATTGATAAATATTTATCGGTTCGACCCGTACTTACACTCGCTACTCTATAATAGCTCGAGAATTTGTGATATTTTATAAATTGACAAACAACTTTTCAGAGTCCTCATCTTGGTTGAGCTTCTTGTCGTGCTTACCTTTTCAAGTATACATTGATCACCTTCTTGGCTTCAGATCGCCCATGAATTTGACTGGTCGACCAGACTTGTCTATAAATTTTTCCATCTTTCCCGTCCAGATTAAGACCTCTATTTCATACTTCAAGGCCAAGCACTTATATGTGGAATACCCATGATGTTGGAGTTTTATTCTTAAAATCATACATGGCATTTACTTTTAAGTAAAGGTGTGTCGTTCATTTTGAAATAATAATCAATTTTGCGAGAATAACTTATATTTCGTTTAAATATATTGTACACATATTCATCAATAGATCTCAGTAAGAATTTCAGAGAGTCGGCTTTCGGTTGACACTAAGAGATTGGAATTCCGATTCTAGCATTATTTAAACATTCACAACTTAGATAAGGAGTTGACATACCATTAGAACAGTTTTTTGATGAAATTATAGTAGTTTATCTCAAACTACGGGAACCTGTATGATGGCTCGAGAACTTCTATGATAGTTCGGCAGAGGATTATGACCGCTACATCCCATAAATGTATTGAACATGCAACTCATGATATATGACTCTAAGGGTTGTCTAGACTAAACTCAGTTTATCTCACACCATTTGCTAAGGGTGCATATATTGTTAATCTCGAGAATTATGAGGATTGTAATGCTTGAGCAAATGTCACTTTTATTGCTATGGGTGCAACCTGATTTCATATCGGGTTAAATGAACCCCACATATTGGGTAACAGCTGTGTGAATAGGTCTAATGTCATAATTCGAAGGAATCCCTATCCATGGGATACCGTGGATTGTAATGACCTATTGATATACTTATATGACTTGCTTCCACCTAGTAAAACTCGATCGGTGGATTATTCTATAATCCCATTGGAGTAGTAAATATGTTAAGTCTAAGAATTAAGGAATTGATTTGATACTGGTTAAAATCAATTGACAATAAATTGATTTGACGAAGCGGGGACTGGAAACTTAATGTGGGGAATCATATTACATACCATAATCAACTTTGCAAATAAAATCCCATTATATTCGAGTGATTTTTTAGATAATTAAATTTGAGTGCAGTCATAGTTATTTAGTGGAATTAATTATGATTTTGAGATAATTAAATAGGAGTGTACTCTAATTTAATAACTTTTCTTGAGTTACTAGTGTAGTCCACGTACCCAATTAGTTAGACCCAGACTCTCAAGAAACTCAGTTAGCCAAAGACCACCTTTTATACATGTATATAAAGGCGTGGGAAGGGATTTAATGATAATGGTTCATTATTAGGGTCAAGAGGGGTGATAGAAAATACAATTCATATTTTTTTGAAGAGGGCTAAGGAGATACCACAATATCTCAATAAAAAGAAAGGGTTTTCATCTCAAACGTTGCCCACACACCTACATAGCTTTGGGGAGGATCATATACTAGAAGATCTAAGCTTTACAAAATTTTAAACAAGGCTTTTGGAGACCTTGAAGGGAAGTAAGTATTTCATCATATTTTACATTTGTCTCCTTACATGAATCATGACATTATTCGTTATGGTTTTGTATTCTTGAACCCTAGGTTCAAGCTTTAAACCTAATTTTTGTTTTCTTTTTAATTCATAATTAATCAAAGATATTTAACGCTAAATTTTTTCTGCATTTTTAATGCTACTTGAAAGTTATTTTCCCAACAATTGGTATTAGAGGCCCGATTGAGATTGATCGTGTATTGAAAAGGTTCATGGTGTCCACTGTGGAACCCTAGTTATGGCATGATGTATGCTTATACAATCTTATGTGTGGCGTCTTACTAACATGTTTTTATGGAGATTTATGTTTATATACCTTTTATCATGATCACATATGTTTGTTTTGTGTGATTGGATCCTATGGTAGTTTATCCGTAGTTATTTTTCACTCTTAGATTTGATATGGTTTTTATAATTAGGTTTTTGTAATTATTTTAGAGATTCTAATGTTTATTTATTGTTAAGATCGTGTATTTATATGTGGTTGGGTGTTGGACAGGGTTTCATGAAGTTCTATGGAGATTCAGAGAAGTTATGGTTATTTTTGCATGAATTTGAGAAGTGGAGAAGAAGTTGTCAACACATGTGATTTAGACCGATATAAAATTTAGCCCGAATCAATATATAAATCTGATTGATTCGATTTCTAGGCCGGATGGATCCGATCGGGCGAAATCATTTTTTTGGGTGTTTTCTAGTGACTTCTCGTGGTGGTTCTTCCTTATCTCCCTTCCAAACCAGGTTGGATAAGTTTCCAAAAATAAATTTCCTCAAGAGTTCTTTTTGTTATGACTTCTACATTAATTTGGACATTGTGTCAAAGAGAGGTCTTCTACAATAAGGACTCTTCACGAGTTTATGGTATGACGAATATGGGGCATTTTTGTCCTTATACTACTGTTTGCATTTATTTTATTTGGATGTATGTATCCTTTGTACATTTCATAATTTAGCGTGCTAATTAAATCAATTATGAACACCCATTTTATGGACAAAAAGGATTTAATTTTGAGATCGGCCTGCGACACGATTTGTTTTGGAAAATCTATTTTATTTATTATTTTCTAAATTGAATTAAATTGGGGTAATTAATTTAAAGGAATAAATAAAATTTTGATCTCTGAATTTTATTTTAATGTAAAAAAGTTTTTATTTTTGGAAAATCAAAATAGTAAGATCGGGTAATGAATAACTTTTCAATTAGGTATTTTAGAATTTAATGAATAATTTTTCAAAACCATACATTTTTTAAAGTACTAAGTGGGAAAGGGGTTTAAACAACCCCATGGTCTCCATCGGTGTTTTATGAGTCAGATGTGATCAATTCGTCTCGTCAACTTCGATTTGGCCCCAACTGATGGAATTAATCATGGAATCAAGGATTCATTAAAACTCTTAAGTGATACTTTCAAGAGTTATAATTTGATTGAGTTCGGTGACCCAATGGGGAAGTCCATCACGAGAGGGTTTTATTTTAAAGAATGAACCGGTGCTACACACTTAGACATAACTTTTGATATCCTCCCCAACGGAGTAATAGTAATTAGATATGGGACTAAAAGTTACTATCTATTTTTTATATTGGACAGAAGGTTCATGAAGTGTCCCGATAGCATATTGAAAGGAGAAAATCTATCTGGTTTAAGGTGGGGTGATTTTAGCTCGTAACGAGTAACCTCATATCATAAGGGAACTAGGATGTCTGACGAGATTAATTTTTAAAAATTAACAATTGAGGGATGGAACTTTAAAATTTAATGAAATTAATTCTCGTGTTTTAATTGGAAGTTCTTTTTTCAATTTCATGATTCGAATATTTCAAAAATGAATTCAACCTTTTCTCGTTGTTTTAGTATTAATGTTTAACTAGAATAAGTTTCAAGGACTGAAAATGTAATTGGACATTTTTCTAACTTTGGGTGATAATGAAGTTATTTACCCACAATTCCGATTAAAATTTTAAAATAATGATACGATTAACTCGTCTCGTCAGCTAGTTTGTTCCCCCAACGGATGGTTTTAATCACAAAATCACAGTATTTTAAAATACATGCTAAATATTTTAAATTAAGTGTTATATGTGTTCAATCCCCCAACGGATAAGTTTTCTATGAGCATCTTTGATTTTAAAGAATTGACCAGTGAGAATTTATAGAAACGTATGATTAGTTTATGAAACTCAAGTGAGAATCATGTTCTCAGAATGATTTTATCATTAGTTGAATAAAGAATTCTTTGGATTGAACATAGTGGAGAAACCCCATACAATTTCATAATCCGAGAGTGAGGATCATCTATAGCCAACGGTTCGTGTTAGTTATTTGAGAAGGTATTTAAGGGATTTACTTATTTACCAAAAGGTATGCACGGGGTTAAGTCTACGTATTAGGTACAACCATTTGGGTTAAGAAAAGTTCAACAGTTTAGGTTAAGAAAAGTTTATATTCCTCGATAGTAGTGAATTAGCCGAAATGCAAGTATTTTCACTACAAGTAGTTAGAACTTTTATAGCAACGGTGTAAGATTTTCCTTATTTATTAAGGATAATGCATCTCCTAAAAGTAAGTGCATTCTTTACGATCCGATCTACGATAAACTGGTGTGTAGACTCGGGAATCACAAATCAGGACTGCAACCCGTCGCAGAGGATTCAGGTAACGGGGCAATTACTTAAAAGAGATATGTTTCTAATTATGGGCAATTTGAATATGGAAGTGGTAGTAGAAGTAGAAGTGGTATATCCTTGTGGATTTTAGTGGAGACATAAGGTTAATGTAGGTAAATTATAAATGTATATGATTTTATTAATAGTGGTTTTGGTTTTCTAAATTAGCTTTGAACAGATATTCGATTGATATTATAAAATTATTTGATATCAAAATTGGGATATCTTTTATCTGCTCTAGTACACTAAAAAATAATTTATACATTATATGTTTGTCTCACCAAATAAAATGTAACATTACATTATCGATGCTGCTTGACCATACATAAAAGATGAAATACGGCCTAATATCAATAATACACTACCTTATTGTATTTGGATAATTATAGATGATCGGGATACATGTGTCACTTATACTGGATAACAAGGGGGCCACGTAATGGAGGGAACATCAGGAGTGATCCTGAATGTTTAATGTTTTGGGTGATCATTTTGATGAGATCCTAGGCAAACATGAATCAAGTCCCGAGAACTACAATGATGCATTCCAAGACGAGGAATTTGTCATTCACTTATAACGATGGATACCAAAAAGGATTCGATGTGTTTGAATCATGTTTTGGGACTTGTAGACTTATTGATTTTGTAAAGCCCATCAGGTACAAGTGGACTACAAGAAATTAAAAGATAGATGGATGGGAAGGTACAAACCTTAAAGAAAAGTCTTGAGAAATGGCTTACTAAAAAATATAGGGATTGACTAGGAGCAAATCTTATCGTGATAGCCATGCTAAAGTCTGTCAGGATTCTTTTCACATTAAAATTGTGTTCTTGAATGATCATTTTGAAACTTTCATAATAAGAAGTCAGGAAACACAAAGTGATGTAATATTGTGACATTCATATATGTATTTAATTTAACATAAACGTCTTGGGTCATTCGATTTGATCAGGACTCAAGTCTTGATTTTGATTAAAGCCCATAAAGCATTTCTTTATATAAAGAGAATGACGGAAATGTGGTGGTATTTATAGTAAAACTTGTGGATAATATTTACCTAATCGGGAATGAGGTGGGAGTTTTTTCAAACATAGGAGTGTGGTTGTCTAGATATTTTACATAAGGTACTTAGGAAAAGATAGTGACATATTTAATATCAAGATTTTTCTTGATCTATTGCAAAGCTGTTGAGTTTATCCTAAATCGATATTGTACTCACAGGATCATAATCCAAATTCCATGAAAGAGTTCAATTCAAGTATGGAATCATTATGTCTGGGAATCAACGTCTTAATAACTTTTATTAATATGAACGGAATGAGGAATATACCTAAAGCTTTGGCAGTGGGAATCGTCATGCATGCTATATTGCGTACAAGACCAATATTTGTTATGCCTTAGGCATGGTCAATAGATTTTAGTCTAATAGAGATTTGGATCATAAATTATATGGTTGTTCTAATAAATTACAATTTGAATCATTTCCGATCGGTCGTCGAACATCTGACATGCAGGATCATGGGGCGAACGAGATTGAGGAAGCTCCCAAGCATGATGATGAACAACAGTGAGGGTAGTCGCACTCAATTTAGGGATCTTCTTCTCCTCTGGATGTTTTTATTGGGAGAAGGTGATTGGCCCTATTTTCAGTATTTTTAGGGGTAAATGTCTTCAGTACTAATTGTGCTAAGTGTTGATGCGCTTCCATTTAGTGTGATCCTAAATGGGTTATTTTTTAGAACATATATGTGTTTTATATCTCATTTGGGTAAAATTCAAATTATGTTTTCTAATTTTACCTTGAGAAAATCATTTTTATAATTCTTCCTATGGGATTCAAATCTTCACACATGTGGCTTGATGCCTAATCATTTTTTCCTCTAACATGTATTCGCGTGTGCAATCAAATATCGATAAAAAGAGACATAATAGGGCGCATATGTGTGTGTAATCTCATTTACTTAGACTTGCCGGCAACCCCTTATAAATAAGAGTGGTCAATCTCCTTTAACTTTGTTATGATTTTTGGATGCAATTTGTTATGTCGATCCAAAAGGATTTTTGTGTTTCTAATGTCTTTGTAAGCATCTCATAATTGAACTTTTTTACATTAGACGAACGATTTCAACTTTGTTATGATTTTATAGTGTAAATATATGTGATATTTTTGCTTTGGATAAAGTTCTTGAATGTTAGTGTGTCTATTTTTAGTACAAAAATCAAAATCTTTTTTTTTAAATTCTTTTTTTTTCCATAAAAAATCAGTTGTTATACTTTCGAATCGGATATTAAAATAGTATGTGGACCATTAAGGCACTTTTTACTCTTTACAAGTTCAAATATTACGCATAATTGTCACTGGGAGGTTTCAACCCAACATTCAAAGAGGTCTGAAACATATAATAATAAAACATTGTAAAAGAAAAAAGAGAGAAAAATGAAAGGGGTAGGGGTAGGAGTGGGGGTGGGGTAGGGGAAGGGGGAGGGGGTAAATAAAGACCAATATTATAACTATCACCACTACTAGTACATGATTTGGGAGTATCCACTTTTAAACCACACAATCAGACATTTGAGAGCAATTTTTCATGAACAGGCTTCTCTCTCTTTATTATATACTAATCCAACACTCATTTTCATGACTTTTTCATTAACAAGATCTTTAACTAGAAAGTGGGCTTATACCCTTGCCTCACTATTCTTCCCATTTTATTTTCTTATTTGGGGTTCTTGGAGCCATATTAGCAAAATTTCAAAGTGTGTATCAAAAGGCACGTGTGAATTTCAAACTGTCAAATGCATGTGTAATTGGTTATTTTGTGAAATTTTTAGGTTAGTGCTTAATACACCGGGTGGTGGCTTTGAAGGCGCCTATAGTTTGTTTCATTTTTATCAAATACCATTGGTGATACTAAGTGGGAAGCTACCATAGATAAAATTTATTGACATTAAAATTGTTGGGCTTATAAAAATCTCTTTGTATGACATTGCAGGTCCAAAAAGGAAAACTATGGGACTTGGAATGGATATGGGAAAATGACTTCAGATGCAAAGTTTAAGACTATGGACTTCGCGACTTCAAGATCAACTCCTTTTCTTCTTAATGTTACGTTTTCAGTGAGGTTCAGTTGCTCTCTATCCCACCTTCAACTCAATCATCTGGTATTTGCTGTATATACAAGCGTAATGGGTCAACACAACATCACTAATGGCTACTATTTTAAGAACCATGTATTTCGTACATTTCAGAACAACAATATACATCATATGGTTAATTTTCATACCCATTATAAATATTGGATCAATAGTCAGTATCATGGTTGTATTCGATATTCATTTCAATAGAAGAATGTGTCATTATGTCGACGAATTTCACTTAAAATAAATATATATTTTACGGTACATTTTGCATGCTCATTACGAAAAATGATTATATCAACATTTACTTCACAACGTATTGTAAATATAGCTTGGGGAATTAATTGTTTCACACTTTCTTTAATGATTTATACTACTAAACAAATAAATATATGGACTTTATAGATGCGACAATACATTTAACATATATTTCAATATGTTTGATCTATCATGTCCGCGCATCACGCGGGTTACATGCTAGTTATAAATCTATTTAAGTAGTATTATATATGTTCATATGCATTTAATGCTATCATTCTCGTCCCTAAGAGTATCAAGGCAGTGAACATGGTTGGGCTGCTCAACCATTCTGGGCGGATGCATACCCCCAAACATTTGTCAGAAAACTTTGTCAAAATGCATATAGTGATTGTAATCTGCTGGCTTTACACCCAATGTACGTTTATTTAATGAACTTTAAGTTATGCTTATTTGGGATGTAGCATTAGTTGTTAACTTTTTCTATAAATATCGAGAGGCGGTTCAATAACAAAACTGTAATTTATGGTGCCACTTTTTGGGGAACAATAAACCTCCACATATATCATTTTGCATTTTTTCCCATTGTTTGAACTCTTTGAAGTTAGATCTTGGGGGTTTTTGTTCCTAAAAGAAGATCATCTCGATATGTTGGTTTGCTTTATTTTATTCATAAAAAATATGTTTTTTTATTCATAGAAGTTAGATCTATTTTTTTTGCTGTTTGTAATCATATTTTTTTTTCAATTAGATCTTGGGCTTCCTTAGAATATCATTTAGGAACGGATTTTTTTTTCTTTCTTAGTATATCATTTGTTGTTTGAACTCATATTGTTTGTTTTTTTTTCTTTTTTTGATGTTTGAACTCATATTTTTGTTTGAACTCTTAGAATATCATTTAGGATCTGCTTTTTTTTTGCTTTTGCTTTTGCTTTTGCTTTTCCTTTTTCTTTTTCTTTTTTTTTTGCTTTATTAGTAGTTGATTTAGTAACAAAAAAAATATATTGTTTGTTTGTTAAATCTACTTTGTATTTATTTTGTTCAATTATTTTTGCAAAATTTAAAATGTCTACGGACCCCTTATTGGTGTTGGAGGTAGTTCCGATGGTGGTGGAGATACAACAAATGAGGAGGCACGGGAAAGTGTGGAAGCTCAACTTATAGAATCCAAGAGACGACTAAATTTTTCGAAAAGTGTGGAAGAAAGCGGGGAAAATAATGCTACGTGATTGGTGCAAAAGTAGAGCTATTTGAGAGCAAAAAGATAGTGAAATGGAGCTATTTTGGGGAAAAATGTTGTTGAATTTTAATTGTTTTTGAAGATAATTTGGACTCAAAATGTGGTACTTTTTTTACTTTAAATGTGTTGAGTTTTGGATGTTTATTTGCATGTTTATTTGGGACACATGTTACTGAATTTTGAATGTTAAGTGGGGTAATTTTTTGCTGAATTTTGGATGTTAAGTTGGACAAAATGTTACTATCCATAAAGTTTATATGTTCAAAATGTTGTTCTCCATAAATTTTATATGTTCAAATTTTACTTCAATCAAATTAAAATTTTATATGTTCAAAATGTTGTTGTCAATAAATTTTATATGTTCAAATTTTACTTGAATCAAATTAAAAATTTATACAAATTTTACTTGAATCAAATTAAAAATGAATACAAAATTTCTGATTTTTTACATGAAAAAAATGAAAAATTGGAATTATATGTCACACTTTCAGATCTGGTATTCAGAACGAGTCCCGGGACCTTCATAACTGGAAATGATTCGCAGTTGATATACTCCAAGTAGAACACTTGCTTGAACATTTCAAATGTTTAAACAAATGGAATATCATTCATATGCTCCTTGCTCTTCATCTTTGACAAGTATACTATTATCATATTGGTAGATGAATCGACTTTACAAGCATTTTAATCATTAACTCTTACCCAATCAAAGTAAAATACAGCCTCATAATATATATATATATATATACCAAACTGTACATACCAAGTATACATATCAATTTTTAAAAATAGTAAAAAAAATATTTTTCTGCTGAATTTTTTTATATGATGTTTAAACATTTCAAGAGACCCATATAAAAAATCAACTCAAAATAATGTTTTTTGCTTTTTTAAAAAAATCGGTCAAACTTTCGCAGCTTTTAAAGCACTTTAAAACTGCAAAAGTTTGACGTATTTTTTTAAAATAGCAAAAAAAAAAAAATTGACTTGATTTTTTTTATATATCTCCCTCGAAATGTTTAAATACCACATAAAAAATATCAACTCAAAATCTTTTATAAAAATGGGTATGTGTCAGCGGTATGTATGCTTGGTATGTACATGAGCCTAACTCTCTCACTATATACTATAGCATGTACCCCGCACGATGCGTGTGCGTATTATAATTTTGTTAAAAACCTATTTAACTTTATGGTAATAAAAATATGTAGTATAGATAATTAAAGAAATGAATATACTCCAGTGCAAAAAATGTAAAAACTAAGTATAAACGTATGATTTTTTTATGGATGGAGAGAAATGATTTAAAAGAATAAGAAATCATAGGATTTCAAAGTTCATAAGAAACAAAAACAATCATTTTTTAATGAAAAAAAAGATACAAGAAAATATTTTTCTCTCTCCCAATCCACTAAATCAAAATCATAGAAAAATAGGTACAATTAAAATTTATTTGAATTGCATAGAAATTTCAAAATGGATTATATTAGACTATTGATTTTAATCAACGAAATAAAGACTAAGATATGTATATGAGTTGCATATTTCTTACAAACGAGAACACGCCTCAAATAAAATGCAACACAAAATAAAATTCGGTTCTTTCAAGGTTCACTCTTTTGGACGAGCTGATTTTTTGGGTTCTTTCAAGGTTCATTCTTTTAATTTTTTATGGTTTAAAACAAATATTTCTATAGAATTCACGTGTTTATCAATTCATGTATGTATTGTATTTTTTATTCTGAATATGTTGTATTTAGTTTGATTATTTTTATATGTTAAATACATAGTAAAGATTATATTAGTGTAATACCCCGTAATTTTATTGATTTTTATTAAAGGGATTAATTGAATTAAATGAGAATTAATTGGAAATTAATCCGGATATAAATACTAGCGAGATGTGAGTTGGTATTTGATTATGATGTGTAATATATGAGTATTGAAAATATTTAAATTGTCACGAGGCAGAATTACGACAATTTGGGAAATTTAATTGGGACACGCGTGTGAGTCGCGTCAGGAATGAATTTATTTAAATTAAAAATTACATTATATTTTTATCAACTGAATGATCATTTTGAGTGCGCCAATGCGTCCGGAAGGGTCGAAATAGTCAGAAAATACTAGCCGGGGGTTTAGTTTGGGTCCCGGGGCATTTTTAAGCCAAACCGGCAACCTAGAAGGGTAGTTTGGTAATTTTAAAAATTAAGGGATTAAGACCCACGAATTTTAGTGTTAAATTAGATATTATTATAAGGGCCACTAAGGCCATTATCATCCAAAAAGTAAGAGAGTGGGCTACGGAGGTTTTTGAGAGAAGTTAGAAGAGGTTAAAGGAGGTTCTAAACTAAACCATCTCCCCACCATCATTTTTGGAAGGGATTGTGACCAGAAAGAGGGAAGAATCAACCTTGAAACACCGACAACAAATCTGAAGAACAAATCTAAGGCAAGTGATTTAACGTTATTAATTTCATTGAATATTTCCTCCATGTTTAGTGTAGAAATTTTAATTGCGTAGAAAGTTTTGATGAAAACCAATGGGATTATGGTGAAACTTATGATTTTGAGATAGGAATTGCATGTAGAATGCTTATGGACGAATTCAATGCACAAAACATAACTTTTGATGATCTGAAAACGGATTAATAAGGAGGCTTTACATAAAATTAAATTCTGGGTTCAGGTTCATAGGGTTTGGGGCAAGAATTGGGGATTTATGATTATTGCGTGTTAACTAGTAAGATTTGACCCCAAAAATATGTTAAAGAGTGATCTAGGGTGACTTAGAATAGTTTAATAACATTAAAATGAAATTGGGATGATCTTAGGATGGATTTAGAGAAGAGAAAAATGAAGAAAAACGTAGTGGGAAATTTCTGGGCGTTTTCTGCAATCTCGTTAGAAGACCAACCCAGGTCGTTCGAACGAGTTTCTAACGAGATTCCAGTGCCCTTTCTAATGAGTTGGTAGTTCATTCGAAGACACTTCGTTCGAACGAACTCGTTCGAACGAGATTCCAGTGACTTCTAACGAGTTCCCAGAATGGTCTTTTTAGGCCCGATTTTGGTTTCGAGTTTTTCGTAGGCTTAATTAATTGAGTGTTATCTTTCCCTTATGATTAGTGGGTATAGTTGTGAGATTGGAGTAAGTCGAGGATTAAAAACTTAGAATTATATAATAGATCGGGTGACTTTTATGGGGTAGGTTGTAAGTACTTGAATTGCGACGTGAGAAGGGTTGACAACTTTTAATATATATTATTCGGAGATTTGTAAACGTGAAACATTTAATGACGGTATAGGAATGTAAAATATACCTCTATTAATATCATAAGATATCTAAGATGTGTTAATGCTTAGTATATGTGGTTATCTGTGTATAACGTACCTACCATACTTGCTATCACGGGAGGTCGGCGCTCGATCAGGGCCATTTAATCTTTGTGTGCTGACGGTGGGATTTAGATTGGTACTTCGAGAACATAGATCAGAGAATGACTTATTGAGGAGTTAATAAGTTTGCTGATCATGGGAGCATAGGTATGTGCGTGACCCATGTGATGTGAACTATGTTCGCCTCCATTGTGTGTGTTTGTTACTTGTTGAAACGATTCCTGAGAGATCCGGAATACGTGATCCTTATGTACGTGATGTACCGGGTTTTGATAGCAGAGTATGTGTGCACCGCAGCTTAGTCTCGGGGTGCCATTATTGTATATTATGATGAGATTGATATACTGAATTATTGGATTGAACTGTTTATATAAGTACAAGTGTGAACTAATGTAATATCTTTGTAGAGTCAAATATGGGAAAACTCATAGTGATTATTGTAACTAATTCCGAGGAATGAAAGTAAAACTCTCAGTTTATATTAAGACTTCGGGAATTAAACAATGATTAGTATGGTAACATCAGATATTGAATTAGACTAGTTTGATAGTAAAATAACTAGAACGGGTATGGGTACGATAGGTGTGCACAATTAGTTGAGAGGTGAGAAACTCATGTGAGTGCACGCACTATCATGTATTTTATATTCACTGTTTAATAATATTAAACACTTGCTGTATTTTAAATTGTTTTCACAATCGGGCTCTGACCCGTTTGCTTTCAAATCTATTTTCTTGTAAAAACCTTTTAGGTGCCCAGCCATAAGGACACCAAGCATAGGAGTTCCATTCCAGTGACGTGCTGTAGCTGTTGTGGAAGTTACAGGACCTCAATAGTAGACCCCTCCACTTTTTATCTTGACTCTATTTTCAGATTTACTCATCTGTTGGGCATGTCGCCCCTTTTCTTTTAGAGACATCTTACTTACTCAGTTATATTTCAGATTTTGGGTTGTAATTATTTAGTGATTCAGACCTTGTAATCAGTTTTTATTCAGTATTTCGAATTACTTTCGAGGAGTGTTCCTCCCGATGCATTTATTCCTTTATCATTGTAATGTGATTGTAATGTGGTTGTGATATCATTCTTTCTTAATTTAATGCTTAATGCATGTTAATCGGATTTAATTAAAATTGACAACTCACTTTTTAAAATATTAGGTGGCTAGTAATTGTTTAATTGATTTCGACAGTGATGCTATGAACTGAACCAACTTGGCATTTTGTATTAATTTAATAAAGGAGTAGCTACCCGATATTTAATTAGTCGGGGTGTCACAATTAGTTTGAGATTGTCGATGATAGAACTTCTTTAACAATTTATAAGTCATTATTTTGACAATTTCGTACCTAAAACCTCCACCCGAACACGACTCAAAATGATATATTGTGTAAATTTTGGACCAAATTCGGATCGTATCACTATTTCGTGCCAAAATTATTACCCCTAAATTTGAATAATTATTTTTACTCATACAATAAAATATAATGCATAATATATTTACAAATTCTATCAACTATTATCAATTTATATTATTAGGCTTGTTTTAAATAAATTTTAAGTATTTTTTTATAAAACGCCCGCGCTTCGCGCGGGTTACATGCTAGTTATACTTCTAAAACAATAGAAAGAGAGTTTAATGAGGATAATTTATTGTAATGATTTCATTAATTTCTATAAATTAGTCTTTTATATATAAAAAATTTCAAAAAAACTCCTAGTTATCCACGACTATCCAACCTCCATATCTTTATTTCTTGGGAGAAAGAAAAGGCAGGAAGGACTATATCCCTTCAGTTTTATTGGCATATGTTATAACCAAACTTTTAGGGATTATCTTTATGGACCGAAAGGTTTCTCAATGTCAGCAACAATACAAATGGAAGTTTCTGCTGTGGGGATTTCTTTAAAGAAGGAACTTAGAAGTTGAAAAACCAATTCAAACTTAGTGGACGTCCCGATTTTGGCTTAGCATTTGGGCACTACAACAAATATTACATTTAACAATGATTTATTTGGCTACAAAGATGATATCGTGGTTAAATGATCATTTTCAGCAACGAAATTTAAATTGTGGTTATTAATTAAACATTGGCCATGAAATAGAAAGTTTCGTTGCCAAATTGTCACTAAAAATTAGGAGCCTTTTTTTCCCGCACAAAATATAAAACACGAATGTTTTACCAACGAAATAATTAAAGTCAACCATGAAATATTTTGTTGGTAATTGATTTACTATTTTGTTACAAAATATTTTTGTAGTCAAAAGTTAAATTTTGGGGCAAAACATAAAAAAAAATTCCTAAACCAAAAAGAACAACATGTTCCCATTTCCCAACCCTCGTTTCCCTCTTTCGGTTCCATCTCTTATTCACTTCCCTCCCCCGATCTCCTCCCCGCTTATCACCTCTCCACCGGTGTCTTTTTGCTCCACCATCGCTGCTGAGCCAATTCTGCACCGCTACGCCACCCCTCGGCTGCCCCGCCACCTCTGCATCAGTGTATTCTTAAGGTAATTTATTTACACACACAAACGCACACAAAAACATATATTTAAGTTGAAGACAATAAGTATTTACATCATGTAAATTCAACGATAAGATAAATGAAGAAACTGAATATATTTGGTTTAACCAATTGAACCCATTAAAGGGATAGCCGATTTCAGCTATTAAAGGTGGTGAATCACCTTGATTTTGTTTACAAGCTCTCTGTCTTGTGCAAACATTTTCTGTAAATGATTCTAAATCACCCAAAAAAAATTGTAAATGTTTCTAAATTTGAAATTAAATATTTTTAATTTATTTTCCAGTTTTCATTGTTGAGAATTATTAGTTGAGGGTGACATGAGGTTATTATTGTGTAAACATATACAAAAATCATCATTTAAAAAGGAAAAGTTTGTTGTCTCCCATGATTTTTTCGTAGATGGAGCTACATTTAATAATTAATGGTTGATATTGCTCACTATTGAACCTTTGCAATTGGAACTATCTGACGATAGACCCTATAAAACATATTTGAATGTCAATTATACTCGTGTAAATCGTATATACTTTAATTTTTCATTTTGAATAATATATAGGCCATTACCAGTGTTAGATAGATTAAAAAGTAGGTATATTATGTATGGCACCCCAATCCCACCCCACCTCCTATTCCCTTCCCTCCCCCGATCTCCTCCTCGCTTATCTCCTCTGCACCTCTCCACCGGTGTCTTTTTGCTCCACCATCGCTGCTGAGCCACCTCTGCACCGCTATGCCACCCCTCGGCTGCCCTGCCACCTCTGCACCAGTGTATTCTTAAGGTAATTTATTTACACACACAAACGCACACAAAAACATATATTTAAGTTGAAGACAATAAGTATTTACATCATGTAAATTCAAGGATAAGATAAATGAAGAAACTGAATATATTTGGTTTAACCAATTGAACCCATTAAATGGATAGCCGATTTCAGCTATTAAAGGTGGTGAATCACCTTGATTTTGTTTACACGCTCTCTGTCTTGTGCAAACATTTTTTGTAAATGATTCTAAATCACCCAAAAAAAATTGTAAATGTTTCTAAATTTGTAATTAAATATTTTTAATTTATTTTCCAGTTTTAATTGTTGAGAATTATTAGTTGAGGGCGACATGAGGTTATTATTGTGTAAACATATACAAAAATCATCATTTAAAAAGGAAAAGTTTGTTGTCTCCCATGATTTTTTCGCAGATGGAGCTACATTCAATAATTAATGGTTGATATTGCTCACTATTGAACCTTTGCAATTGGAACTATATGACGATAGACCCGATAAAACATATTTGAATGTCAATTATACTAGTGTAGATCGTATATACTTTAATTTTTCATTTTGAATAATATATAGGCCATTACCAGCGTTAGATAGATTAAAAAGTAGGTATATTGCCCTTTGTCTAGTGTGATGTATGGCACCTCCAACCCCACCCCTACCCCCGTGTTGTTTTAGATATTCACAATATGTGCAAATATATACATAGCATAATTTATGAAAACATAGTGCATAAAACAAAATTTAAACTTGTAGAATTTATGAAATGTAACTTTGATTGAGAACTTTCTGAAATTATAATTTAAGCTTTAGAAACTTAGGTAAGAATTCAACGTTTGGTTTTGAAATTTGTTTGAGAGCATAATATGGATGGTTTCAAAATCGTTTATGATCGTCATTTGTATTAACTGATATTAGTTTCCAAATAGAACTGAAGTATATCAGTGATTGAGACGAGGCTCGATTTTAAAACATTCGTAATTCATAATTCACACTATAGAACTTAATATTTATTTCTATGATTCATAATTCCCATATGTACCTACTTTGATATTTCTTTGAAAGTTATAACCGCTCTGAGGTCGATATGATTCCATGTGCATGCATTTTTATCCTGACTGGAATATAGGACACGCTTTTAACATGCCTAGAATTAATATTACAAAATATATGGCCTTGTTCTCGCATACCTATGTGTAAATAAATTGAGTTTCTTTTGTTATTTTGTTTAAAATTATATGGATAAAAGTTGGTTGCACGAAAAGGATCGATTTTGTGAGAAGTATGTGATGTGATTTATATCATTCATTCGATTTGCGAAGAATGATATGGGGCAAAAAAATGAAACCAGATGTTCGTGTTGCGATTGCTTGAATATTGATGTTAGAAACATTGATGAAGTGGAGGATCACTTATTTTTGAAAGGTTTTTTCACAACTTATACTCGATGGATATATCATGGGGAGCGCTCTGAACGCTTGGTGTATGGTAGTGCAATTGTCGATGTAGATGGTGATAACGTCGATGAAGAGATAACAGACAATGAAGAGGATAATGGTAGTGACAAAATGCGTGATATGTTAGAAGACGTGCACAGAGGAACATTCATAGATACTAGTGATCCGGTTGATTCGTCTCATGGTGATTCTCCCATAGATGTTGGTGGTGGGGAGAAGAAAATCTTTGAAAAATTATTGAGTGAAGATGAATGTCAACTTTACCCCAATTGTAAAAAATTCTCTACATTGGATTTTCTTGTCAAATTGCTACAATTGAAGGTAATTAATCACTGGAGTGATAAATCACTCAACACGTTGCTTGATCTATTAAAAGAAGATTTTTCGGATGGTGAGACCTTTCCAAAGTCATATTATGAGGCGAAAAGCATTTTGCGTGATTTGGGATTAGGATATGCGTCGATTCATGCATGTAAAAATAATTATTCGTCATTTCAGAAGGAATTTGAGAATATGCAAGAGTGTCCAATATGCGGGGAATCTAGATGGAAGATCAATGAGGGAAAGGGTAAGCGGATTCCACATAAGGTGCTTCGTTACTTCCCGCTAACACCAAGACTCAAAAGATTGTTTATGTAAAAAAAAATAGATGAGGATATGAGGTGGCACAAAAAGAAGTGTGCAAATGACAATGTGTTAAGACATCCCGATGACTCTAATGCTTGGAAGGAATTTGATAAGGAGCATGAGTGGTTCTCTCTAGACCTTCGTAATGTGCATTTTCTTAATGATTATATCCCTGGGAAACACTCATACAGTAGGAAGCAAAAACGTACACTCGAAGAGCTTAATTGGAACAAAAAAAGCATTTTCTTGCAATTGTCGTATTGGGAGACACTGAAGTTGCGCTATAATATTGATGTCATGCACATTGAGAAAAATATTTGTGAGAGTGTACTTGGGACATTATTAAACATCGAAGGGAAAATGAAAGACACCTATAAAGCAAGATAAGATTTGGAGGATATGAAAATAAGAAAGGAGTTACATTTACAGTGAAATGGCGATAAATATATGAGGCCACCAACATCATATACCCTTTCGAAGTTGAGAAAATAGGGGTTTTGCGAGTTCGTAAGATCTGTTGAGTTTCCTGATGCTTATGCTTCCAATATCTCTCAATGTGTAAATGTTAGTGATGGTGAGGTATCGGGACTGAAAAGTCATGACTGTCATGTTCTATTACAACGATTGTTGGCTATTGGTGCTCGTGGATATTTGCCTAAGGACGTATATACCACATTGGTTGAATTGGGAAAGTTCTTTAATGACTAGTGTTGTAAGATGTTAGATGAAGAAAAACTAAAGAGATTGCCAAATTGTGGTTATTAATTAAACATTGACCATGAAATAGAAAATTTCATTGCCAAATTGTCACTAAAAATTAGGAGCCATTTTTTCCCGCACAAAATATAAAACACGAATGTTTTACCAACGAAATAATTAAAGTCAACCATGAAATATTTTGTTGGTAATTGATTTACTATTTTGTTACAAAATATTTTTGTAGTCAAAAGTTAAATTGTAGGACAAAACATAAAAAAAATTCCTAAACCTAAAAGAACAACATGTTCCCATTCCCCAACCCTCGTTTCCCTCTTTCGTGTAATACCCCGTATTTTTATGGCTTTTAAATTATGGGATTTATTAAATGTAATTGCGGTAAATTAATTTAATTTTAATCCGGAATGTTGATTTAAATATTTACTAGCGTGACGAGAGTTAGTAATTATTGGAAACTTGTTATTAGTTGAATATTACTGAATGAGTATAGAAATATATGAGATTTATTTTTATAAAATTGTCACGTGTGAATAAAATGGCAATTATGAAAATTTGAGTCGGGACGCGCCCGTGTCGCGTCAGGACTAAATATTGATAAATAAAAGTGAATATTTTATAAGTTGTTCGTATAGTCGTTTTGAGTGCGCCAACGTGTCTGGAAGGGTCTAGATAGTCAGAAAAGTGTACCCGGGGGTTTAGTTTGGGTTTCGGGGCATTTTTAGGCCTAATTAGTACCCCGGGAGGGCGTTTTGGACATTTCGCAATTATGGGTAATTAAACCCACGAAATTATAAGGGTTATATCAGATGTCTAAGGTTGCCTTCTAAGGTTAGAACAACCAAAGACAAGTGACGGCCATAGGAGAGGAAAGGAGAGAGCTCTCAAGGCAATCCAAGGCCCAAAATCCATCCGTTTGCACTGCCACCACCACCAACGCGTAGATCGAGCAACGGGGAACGCAACCACACCAAAATCATCTGCAAATCAGAACACCAAAAATCCAAGGCAAGTGTTTATCTTGCTTATTTCATTGATGCATCTTTTATATTAGTTTAGGAGTAATTAGAATGAGTTTTTATGGAAGAAAACCCGATTTGAGATAGGAAATTCCATGTAGTTGTGGTTTAAACGATAATTCTGGAAACCCTTGCCATGTAGAGGAATTACCCATGAAATTATGATGATTATGAGAAGAAATTTCTGGAAATACTTGTGAGAACCATGTTTAAGAGAATTCTAGGGTTCTTGATAATTATAATAATTTTTGGGTTGTTAATCCATGTATAATGATAAAAATTCTCATGCTTCACGTTGGAAATACCTAGTAGGATGATATAATGTTAGTAGTATAATTTTGAGACGTTTGGGATTGAAAAATATGGATTTGGTGAAGGTTAGAAGATGAAACCCGTAACTGCAATTCTGCAGATTTCGCAGACCTGCTTGATCGATCGATCGAATGCTCGATCGATCGAGCCCCAGACCTCGATTGATCGACCCCTCCTGGCAGACTCCTATTTCCTTTTTAAATGAGTTAAATTCAATTTAATGTGAAATAATTCTTGGACATCCTTAATAAAGAGTTTTGGGAGATAGGGAAGATCAGTAGGACATATGAATAATTTTGGGACTTTTAATATGAGACGAGAATTGTAATTTTTGGGGATAATTACTTAAGGGTCGATGAATTTATGTATTAAAGGGGGGGAGATGAATAAGAGAGTTTCGTGGAACATAAAAAGGACACCTACTGAATTTTATACTTGGGAGGATAGAGTTCATGAGAGTTACGTAATAAGTTGGAAGAATCCTTCGAATTAAGGTTAGAGACGAACCCTTATACACGATACTAATAATGTGAAAATTAAGATAAATTTCATAACTATGGAATTTGAGATATACCTAATATTGATATGGTAATATTAGTATAGTTATATGATTGTGTATTCATATACTATCTATGTGTGAAAATCATACCCACGCTACTTGCTATCCCGAGGTTACCGTGCTGGGACGATCTTATCCTGTGTTGCCTTATGGGGGATATTGACTCGTACCCTAGGAGGTAGATATCCTTGGTACAGGCTATCGAATGGATAGTTCAGACGGTCCTAAGAGACGCAGGTATGTGCCATCCTCTTAGAGACTTGGAATCTATGCTCCGCCTCAATATTATTTGTGTATGTGTTAATACAATTCGAGAGTGATTCCGAATTTGTATTCCCCTTAATATGAGTGATACGGGGTTTGGATAGTAGAGTATGCCCGCACCATAGTTTTTATTTGGGGTGCTGCTATAATATATATATTATACGAGTAGTTAATATATATATGAAATTCTGAAATCTGGAACTGCCTACTGTGATTTGATATGTAGGACATGGTTGATGACTCAAATTGTAAATACTTGTTTTGAGAAAGTATAATATGACACTGGAAAACTTTATTGAATAATAAAGTTAAAATGAGAACTTTGGTTACTAATTGAAATATTCTTTTCAAACAATTGTATCGTTAAATTTTGAATCCTGCGAATAACCTAAGATAAGTTAAATTATTGGGGAAAGATAGCGTGATATGATGAGATAAACCATTGGGAAGGTTAGTGCGATAGGTGTGCACATTAGAAGAGAGGTGAGAATTTCTCAAGAGAGTGTCGCACTAATATGTTGTTGCATTGGCCTGTATCAATTTAAATACTTGCTAAACGAATTTTTAAATCATATACACTATCGGGCTCTGACCCGTTTCTATTTATTTTTCTCTCTTGTATATATATGTATGTATTAGAGGTGCCCAGCCACAGGGGCGTCTTACTTAGGATCCTTTGGAAGGAACGTGTTGCAGCTTAGGTGGGAGTTACAGGCCATTGATTAGACGACCTCATTATTGACTCTACTCCTAGTTCAGTTCTATCCAGCAGGGGCATGTGTCACCCTCTTTCTATTATTTAGTTGGTATTGTCAGAGATGGTAGTTTTTACTTTCAGTACCTTTATTTCGGGATTTATTACTGTCAGGATGTTTTCCTTTAGTGTTGTAAATGTTGGGATTTATTATTGATGATTAAATTCGTGTATGTTCATTTCCATTTTTATTCATAATGTGTGACTCTTAAAAATGTAAATGGTTAAAGGTTTTATAATTGGATTTAATAGAATGGAAATAATATTTAAAAATTGGTTTTGACACTTAGCTTAATTATTTATGGTGTTTAATTGGAAAAGATTTTTTTTTTTACGACAGTGATGCTGAGAATGAACCAACTGTTCACCTTGATTTTAATTTAATAAAGGAGTGATCGCCCGGTATTTAATTAGGCGGGGTGTCACAGGTGGTATCAGAGCATCAGGTTCTAGTGTCCTTAGGATTTGTACGGCTTATTATGTTTTCGGCGTTGCTTTGTTTGTTATAGAGCCCTATGTTTAGGATTGTCGATTCCTTTGACGAGATTTCGTTCTCCTGCTATAATGTGTATACACTAGGGAATTCTAATTTCGTTCGGATGTGTGCGTGTGCCGAGCGATGACGGATGTCAGAAGAGGACCGTTAAGCGTACATCAGGAGGCAGGGCTCAGTTGAGATTATGAAATATATCCAAGGATGATGACCGTAGTCGAGGTCACCTCCATTATGGCACGAGAAGCCATGACTAGAAAGGCGACTAAGGAGCAGCAATGATTTTCAAATGTTGTTATAGTCAAATGAGGTGCGAGGGTAAACTTACCCAACGTATTACAAAAACGTGTAGAGACTGTCAGTGGGAAATTTTAGAAACGCGAAAATTGTATGTGTTTACCAAAGGAGGTAAAGTATCCAAAGGCTTAAATATAGGACGGAGTGTGGCAAACTGAAAGTGAAAATTTAAAGAAAATTTTCTTGGCTTTCGGGACGAAATTATAATGGTTGGAGTCAACCACCAATTTTAGAAGTGGAATGCTATGCCTATAGGAGAACCTTAGGTACAGTATTGACCGTATGTTCCTTCCTCAACTGTTCAGGATGAGAAGCAAATGTGGTTCTGAACTCATCGCAGGAGGGCATGACAGAAGTCCAATTGTGGATATGATTCCTAATCGTTAGCAAATTTTGTATCGAAAGAGGTAGATACTAGTGGAGGAAACGACTCCAAGTGGGAGACCAACTTGTAATAATAGTTGATAATACTCGAGGAGGAAATTCTGATGGACGACCGATTCAGAGGTTGACAATGTCATATTTTGTCAATATAGATGATAACGCTTCTTTGTGGGGGAAGTTAAAGGGATCGAAGAATTTAGTCGAGAATAAGACTGAATACAACGGTGGTGGTATAGCACCACAAAAGGATGTGGATACACATCAAGAAAACCATTTAAATGCTTCAGATAGTCAAATTCTTACCAAGTGATGGTAAATTCAGTAAGTACTATTATAGATAGTAACATGATCTTTATGGCCTAAAAATCTAAGGGAACAACCGGGATGGCTAACAGGAATCGAGTCTACTAAAGTCCGAGAGAAGGACAATCCTAACCTGGTTAGTAGGACAGGTGATAAGTGGATTATGTGTTGAGGTATTTTGGTGCGGAGTGAAATTGCTCACGATAATATGTTCCAAAGTGAGAAAAAGGGACAAGAATACGGTGCCTAGTAAAGGACGATAATTAAAAATAATTTTATTTTGGTTTGGGCAGACGTGTTACGTCCGAAAACCATTTCTGCAGTCAAGACGATTGCCAGGATGGAAGTATAAGTTGTATCCTTAGAGGATGCGGCGTGTTTAGGTGACACGAGCGAGTCACCATATTTTGTTCATTGCTAGATTAGCATGTGAGACGAGTTTAATGCATATCATTATAAATGTTACCATTATGTGAATATTTTTCCTTAGTATAGCGGGATTTTTCTTTGGTGCTATCCACGGGGGATGAATGAGTATATTAACAGTGTTTTATACTTTATTGAGGTTACTCGTTGTAGTGATACGATACACGAGTATGATATTATCTTTGTTAAAACGTTATGGAAATGATTAGTACGATAATGAGCATTTATTGCAAGGCTATCAGAGTGATTGTACTAGCGCAACATGTTTTATGTTTGTTTTGGCGAGGCTGTACCTGTAAGAAGGTTGGACTCGCACTTATATTATCTATCCCAGGGACTTCGGAGGAGATAGTGGGCTCGAGATATTCGATGCCGAAGTATGTAAAGACTTGACTTGGTATTATGTTTAGCACTTCGGACTTAGTGATAGGAAGAGTGCAGTGTTATATTTATCCTTAAGAGATGTGGGATTTAAGAGTTATACCCCTAATGTTAGAAAAAGGAAATTTAGATAATTTCGATCGTATGTATCCGAGGTTTATAGAATGTAATTACCATCAACCAATACGGGACGATAGTGAAATTGGTGAAACGTTCTTTGTTAAGCATAATTACGGGAGAAATTGTAACTTTTCTGTCAAGGGACGGAATAAAGGGGTATATACTATGGACGGAGGACCTAACGGATTTCGATAACCGACAATGCTAGGTAGTAGTGTATCGGGGGGTTCCTTGTTTGGATTTCGCTTTGCGAGACATCCCACGCATGAAACTTAGAGTAAGGTTGGAAATAGGGAGACGTTTGGTCACTATTCCATGAGTTCGGTACCCTGGTCGAAATGGGATCAAGTAATTATGTATGTAAGTTGGAAGTTGAATTTTGTTTTAAGGTCATTGGAGCTGGATTTTTGTGGTAGGAGATCATTGAAAGTTATCCCCACGAGTTGGGGGGTGGAACGATGATAAGGATAATTTAAGAATTTTGATTTCTAGGGTGATTGAGAGTACCCAAATGTCATAACCGCGTACAGAACACAAGGTGAATAAAGAGTTGGAATGATTTTTAACATGGATTATCTGGAAAGAACTTTATATTATACAAAAGAGATGACCTGTAATTATTTTAATGAATAGAGCGTTAGTGATTTATTTTGGTTGTTGTACCTATTTGGGAAAATTGTTGTACTTATCTGAGGAAGGTTGAGAATTATTATTCCTCTTTTATTGTCATGGAATTTGAATGGCCTATTCCTTCTATTCCGTTGAATTTAATTAGTCCTACAGATGAGTAGCACGCCGTTCGCTCTCCCAGGGCGGTCGGAGTGTTGCAAAAATGTGGGCATCTTGGTTAACTACAGTTAAAATAGTCCGAGTCGAAGGGACGTGGTAATAGACGTGTGAAATATATGTTTGTGGGACTAGTATAACGAAGTGGAAGTGATAGAGTGGATTAAACGTCACATGAGGGGCGATAATCCATACATAAGTGTGCAATTAGAATTGCACGCCCTAACTTGATTGGAAGGCTGTGGGAAGCCATTCAAGAATTGGTATTCCTTGAATATTGTAGAATTTAATTGTTACGAAGCACACCCAGAGCGGAGTTGTTATTAGTCAAGTGTGAGAGCGACTTGCGCATACAAAGAGTAATGATGTTAGTATAGTATAAGAGATCCAGAAGTGCGCTTCGTGGAGATAAGAGCACGGGTCGGAACTTTCGGCATACTCCAAGGAAGGAAGGGGAGTATTACGTGTCACTTAATGTGAGACATTTCAAGGGAAGAATCGATGTTTAGCGAGACATAGTGAGTAGTCTCTACATGCACTGCCCATAGGTAAGGTTTGGTTGAAAGAGGAGAATCAACCAAAGAATTTTGTGTTTATAAAAAAAAACTGAAATTTGAAGAGGTTGGTAAAGTCGGTAAAGTTCTTGGATGGGTTGCCATCCTCAAAACAAGATCAAGGGTTTATCCCGAACATGTGAATTAAGTCGCCGAGAAGGAAGTGATTGATATTCCTTTGGGCTGGCTTACAATATTAACTAGTATGCCCCAGACTTCCTTCGAAAGGAAGGATCGCGCCAGTGCATGGTCCGGCGCAGTATAAATTTCTGAATCAGGATGAGATTGGTGAATCCCACCTTTGATATGGGATTTCAGGAACCAGCGGAGATAAGATTTCGTTTTGAGTAGGATGTATCACCCTTAGCCAGGGAATAAG
Source organism: Sambucus nigra (assembly GCA_949130495.1). Classification (NCBI taxonomy): domain Eukaryota; kingdom Viridiplantae; phylum Streptophyta; class Magnoliopsida; order Dipsacales; family Adoxaceae; genus Sambucus; species Sambucus nigra. The sequence goes on from OX422223.1 coordinate 12,396,796, forward strand.
CGCATGGTGATTAAAGATTAGTGGAGCCACGTGAAGGAGATTTTCGAATCTTGGTAAGATGATTTCAAGAATGCTCTGTAGAAGCACTCGTACCTGTTTGTCGCGTACGAGGTACTTATTAAGGTTTTTTTATGGAAGAACCTCGACTATTCTCCTTCCGTATGTTTATAGGAGAGTAAATAATCAGAATTTTTGGATCAGTCGAGAAAATATCCGATAACTATGGTGGAATTCCACGACTGTTTTAGGCCATCAAGAGTGGTCAAATGTTCGTATGATCTTCTCAGAATGGGAATTTTGTGTATGAATAAATCCGAGTAGTTGTCATGTAGTGACGTGCGGCCTCCTAATGGTAGTGAGATAATGGAAAAATTATAACGTATAAGCGTGACCTATTCGAATGCTGTCAGTTGAGAGCGCTATGTTAAGTGTCTCCAATGAGAATGTAAAATAGGGTTACTGTAAGGAAATAACTATAATGATTGACCGCCTTACGAGGTAAATAGTTTGTGTACGGAAAAGGATATCCAGAATTGTGCTACCTGATAGACCTTATTTTCCGAATTTATGGACGAAATTCAGTTATTAGGGGGGAAGTATGTAATACCCCGTATTTTTATGGCTTTTAAATTATGGGATTTATTAAATGTAATTGCGGTAAATTAATTTAATTTTAATCCGAAATGTTGATTTAAATATTTACTAGCGTGACGAGAGTTAGTAATTATTGGAAACTTGTTATTAGTTGAATATTACTGAATGAGTATAGAAATATATGAGATTTATTTTTATAAAATTGTCACGTGTGAATAAAATGGCAATTATGGAAATTTGAGTCGGGACGCGCCCGTGTCGCGTCAGGACTAAATATTGATAAATAAAAGTGAATATTTTATAAGTTGTTCCTATAGTCATTTTGAGTGCGCCAACGCGTCCGGAAGGGTCGAGATAGTCAGAAAAGTGTACCCGGGGGTTTAGTTTATGTTTCGGGGCGTTTTTAGGCCTAATTAGTACCCCGGGAGGGCGTTTTGAACATTTCGCAATTATGGGTAATTAAACCCACGAAATTCTAAGGGTTATATTAGATGTCTAAGGTTGCCTTCTAGGGTTAGAACAACCAAAGACAAGTGACGGCCATAGGAGAGGAAAGGAGAGAGCTCTCAAGGCAATCCAAGGCCCAAAATCCATCCGTTTGCACCACCACCACCACAAACGCGTAGATCGAGCGACGGGGAACGCAACCACACCAAAATCATCTGCAAATCAGAGCACCAAAAATCCTAGGCAAGTGTTTATCTTGCTTATTTCGTTGATGCATCTTTCATATTAGTTTAGGAGTAATTAGAATGAGTTTTTATGGAAGAAAACCCGATTTGAGATAGGAAATTCCATGTAGTTATGGTTTAATTGATAATTCTGGAAACCCTTGCCATGTAGAGGAATTACCCACGAAATTATGATGATTATGAGAAGAAATTTATGGAAATACTTTTGAGAACCATGTTTAAGAGAATTCTAGGGTTCTTGATAATTATAATAATTTTTGGGTTGTTAATCCATGTATAATGATAAAAATTCTCATGCTTCACGTTGGAAATACCTAGTAGGATGATATAATGTTAGTAGTATAATTTTGAGACGTTTGAGATTGAAAAATATGGATTTGGTGAAGGTTAGAAGATGAAACCCATAACTGCAATTCTGCAGATTTCGCAGATCTGCTTGATCGATCGATCGAGCCTAGAGCTTCGATCGATCGAATGCTCGATCGATCGAGCCCTAGACCTCGATCGATCGACCCCTCCTGGCAGACTCCTATTTCCTTTTTAAATGAGTTAAATTCAATTTAATGTGAAATAATTCTTGGACATCCTTAATAAAGTGTTTTGGGAGATAGGGAAGATCAGTAGGACATATGAATAATTTTGGGACTTTTAATATGAGATGAGAATTGTAATTTTTGGGGATAATTTCTTAAGGGTCGATGAATTTATGTATTAAAGGGGGGAGATGAATAAGAGAGTTTCGTGGAACATAAAAAGGACACCTACTGAATTTTATACTTGGGAGGATAGAGTTCATGAGAGTTACGTAATAAGTTGGAAGAATCCTTCGAATTAAGGTTAGAGACGAACCCTTATACACGATACTAATAATGTGAAAATAAGGATAAATGTCGTAACTATGGAATTTGAGATATACCTAATATTGATATGGTAATATTAGTATAGTTATATGATTGTGTATGCATATACTACCTATGTGTGAAAATCGTACCCACGCTACTTGCTATCCCGAGGTTACCGCGCTGGGACGATCTTATCCTGTGTTGCCTTATGGGGGATATTGACTCATACCCTAGGAGGTAGATATCCTTGGTACAGGCTATCGAATGGATAGTTCAGACGGTCCTAAGAGACGCAGGTATGTGCCATCCTCTTAGAGACTTGGAATCTATGCTCCGCCTTAATATTGTTTGTGTATGTGTTAATACAATTCGAGAGTGATTCCGAATTTGTATTCCCCTTAATATGAGTGATACGGGGTTTGGATAGTAGAGTATGCCCGCACCATAGTTTTTATTTGGGGTGCTGTTATAATATATATATTATACGAGTAGTTAATATATATATGAAATTCTGAAATCTGGAATTGCCTACTGTGATTTGATATGTAGGACATGGTTGATGACTCAAATTGTAAATACTTGTTTTGAGAAAGTATAATATGACACTGGAAAAATTTATTGAATAATAAAGTTAAAATGAGAACTTTGGTTACTAATTGAAATATTCTTTTCAAACAATTGTACCGTTAAATTTTGAATCCTGCGAATAACCTAAGATAAGTTAAATTATTGGGGAAAGATAGCGTGATATGATGAGATAAACCATTGGGAAGGTTAGTGCGATAGGTGTGCACATTAGAAGAGAGGTGAGAATTTCTCAAGAGAGTGTCGCACTAACATGTTGTTGCATTGGCCTGTATCAATTTAAATACTTGCTAAACGAATTTTTAAATCATATACACTATCGGGCTCTGACCCGTTTCTATTTATTTTTCTCTCTTGTATATATATGTATGTATTAGAGGTGCCCAGCCACAGGGGCGTCTTACTTAGGATCCTTTGGAAGGAACGTGTTGCAGCTTAGGTGGGAGTTGCAGGCCATTGATTAGACGACCTCATTATTGACTCTACTCCTAGTTCAGTTCTATCCAGCAGGGGCATGTGTCACCCTCTTTCTATTATTTAGTTGGTATTGTCAGAGATGGTAGTTTTTACTTTCAGTACCTTTATTTCGGGATTTATTACTGTCAGGATGTTTTCCTTTAGTGTTGTAAATGTTGGGATTTATTATTGATGATTAAATTCGTGTATGTTCATTTCCATTTTTATTCATAATGTGTGACTCTTAAAAATGTAAATGGTTAAAGGTTTTATAATTGGATTTAATAGAATGGAAATAATGTTTAAAAATTGGTTTTGACACTTAGCTTAATTATTTATGGTGTTTAATTGGAAAAGATTTTTTTTTTTTACGACAGTGATGCTGAGAATGAACCAACTGTTCACCTTGATTTTAATTTAATAAAGGAATGATCGCCCGGTATTTAATTAGGCGGGGTGTCACAGGTGGTATCAGAGCATCAGGTTCTAGTGTCCTTAGGATCTGTACGGCTTATTATGCTTTCGGCGTTGCTTTGTTTGTTATAGAGCCCTATGTTTAGGATTGTCGATTCCTTTGACGAGATTTCGTTCTCCTGCTATAATGTGTATACACTAGGGAATTCTAATTTCGTTCGGATGTGTGCGTGTGCCGAGCGATGACGGATGTCAGAAGAGGACCGTTAAGCGTACATCAGGAGGCAGGGCTCAGTTGAGATTATGAAATATATCCGAGGATGATGACCGTAGTCGAGGTCACCTCCATTATGGCACGAGAAGCCATGACTAGAAAGGCGACTAAGGTGCAGCAATGATTTTCAAATGCTGTTATAGTAAAATGAGGTGCGAGGGTAAACTTACCCAACGTATTACAAAAACGTGTAGAGACTGTCAGTGGGAAATTTTAGAAACACGAAAATTGTATGTGTTTACCAAAGGAGGTAAAGTATCCAAAGGCTTAAATATAGGACAGAGTGTGGCATACTGAAAGTTAAAATTTAAAAAAAAAATTCTTGGCTTTCGGGACGAAATTATAATGGTTGGAGTCAACCACCAATTTTAGAAGTGGAATGCTATGCCTATAGTAGAACCTTAGGTACAGTATATACTTTAATTTTTAGATCGTATATACTTTAATTTTAGATCGTATATACTTTAATTTTTAGATCGTATATACTTTTAGATCGTATATACTTTTAGGAGAACCACCAATTTTAGATCGTATATACTTTAATTTTTCGTTTTGAATAATATATAGGCCATTACCAGCGTTAGATAGATTAAAAAGTAGGTGTATTGTCCTTTGTCTAGTGTTATGTATGGCACCCCAATCCCACCGCACCTCCAACCCCACCCCTACCCCCGTGTTGTTTTAGATATTCACAATATGTGCAAATATATACATAACATAATTTATGAAAGCATAGTGCATAAAACAAAATTTAAACTTATAGAATTTATGAAATGTAACTTTGATTGAGAACTTTCTGAAGTTCTAATTTAAGCTTTAGAAACTTAGGTAAGAATTCAACGTTTGGTTTTGAAATTTGTTTGAGAGCATAATATGGATGGTTTCAAAATCGTTTATGATCGTCATGTGTATTAATTGATATTAGTTTCCAAGTAGAACTGAAGTATATCAGTGATTGAGACGAGGCTCGATTTTAAAACATTCGTAATTCATAATTCACACTATAGAGCTTTATATTTATTTCTATGATTCTTAATTACCATATGTACCTACTTTGATATTTCTTTGAAACTCATAACCGCTCTGAGGTCGATATGATTCCATGTGCATGCATTTTTATCCTAACTGGAATATAGGACACGCTTTTAACATGCCTAGAATTAATATTACAAAATATATGGCCTTGTTCTCGCATACCTATGTGTAAATAAATTGAGTTTCTTTTGTTATTTTGTTTAAAATTATATGGATAAAAGGTGGTTGCACGAAAAGGATCGATTTTGTGAGAAGTATGTGATGGTAGTTATATCATTCATTCGATTTGCAAAGAATCATATGGGGCAAAAAAATGAAACTAGATGTTCGTGTTGCGATTGCTTGAATATTGATGTTAGAAACATTGATGAAGTGGAGGATAACTTGTTTTTGAAAGGTTTTTGCACAACTTATACTCGATGGATATATCATGGGGAGCGCTCTGAACGCTTGGTGTATGGTAGTGCAATTGCCGATGTAGATGGTGATGACGTCGATGAAGAGATAACAAACAATGAAGAGGATAATGGTGACAAAATGCGTGATATGTTAGAAGATGTGCACAGAGGAACATTGATAGATACTAGTGGTCCAGTTGATTCGTCTCATGGTGATTCTCCCATAGATGTCGGTGGTGGGGAGAAGAAAATCTTTGAAAAATTATCGAGTGAAGCTGAATATGATATGAACTTTACCCCAATTGTAAAAACTTCTCTACATTGGATTTTCTTGTCAAGTTGCTACACTGTAATTAATCACTGGAGTGATAAATCACTCAGCACGTTGCTCGATTTATTAAGAGAAGTTTTTTCAGATGGCGAGACCTTTCCAAAGTCATATTATGAGGCGAAAAGAATTTTGCGTGATTTGGGATTAGGATATGCGTCGATTCATGCTTGTAAAAATGATTATTCGTTATTTCGGAATGAATTTGAGAATATAAAAGAGTGTCCAATATGCGGGGAGTCTAGATGGAAGATCAATGAGGGCAAGGGTAATCGGATTCCACATAAGGTGCTTCGTTACTTCCCGCTAACACCAAGACTCAAAAGATTGTTTATGTAAAAAAAAATAGATGAGGATATGAGGTGGCATAAAAAGAAGCGTGCAAATGACAATGTGTTAAGACATCCCGCTGACTCTAATGCTTGAAAGGAATTTGATAAGGAGCATGAGTGGTTCTCTATAGATCCTCGTATTGTGCGGATTGGCCTAGCAAGCGACGGGTTCAACCCATTTGGTAACATGAACCACTCATATAGCATGTGGCATGTTATACTCATGTCGTACAACTTACCTCCATGGAAATGCATGAAAGAAGAATTTTTCATGATGTCATTGCTCATTCATGGACCCAAGGCACCTGGTAAGGACATCGATGTGTATTTATAACCATCTATTGATGAATTGAAGGAATTAAGGGATGTTGGTGTTTCAAATGCATGCGACAGTTTTATGGACAATAAATAACTTTCCATCCTACGGTAACTTATCCGGATGGAGCAATAAAGGATACATGCCATGCCTTACTTGTAATAATCATACTTCTTCAAAAAAATTAAGAAATAAGATTTTTTATATGGGCCACCGTCGATATTTGTAGCCAAACCATAAATGGCGGAAGAGTAAAAAGATTAATGGCATGCAAGAGCTTCGTTCAACGACTACGGAGTTTGATGGGAAAGATTTGTTGGAACATTTGAATTTTCTTAATGATTGTATCCCTGGGAAACACTCAGACAGTAGGAAGAAAAAATGTACACTCGAAGAGCTTAATTGGAACAAAAAAGGCATTTTCTTGTAATTGTCGTATTGGGAGACACTGAAGTTGTGCTATAATATTGATGTCATGCACATTGAGAAAAATATTTGTGAGAGTGTACTTGGGACATTATTAAACATCGAAGGGAAAATGAAAGACACCTATAAAGCGAGATAAGATTTGGAGGATATGAAAATAAGAAAGGAGTTACATTTACAGCGAAATGGCGATAAATATATGATGCCACCAACATCATATACCCTTTCGAAGTTGGGAAAATAGGGGTTTTGCGAGTTCCTAAGATCTGTTGAGTTTCCTGATGCTTATGCTTCCAATATCTCTCGATGTGTAAATGTTAGTGATGGTGAGGTATCAGGACTGAAAAGTCATGACTGTCATGTTCTATTACAACGATTGTTGGCTATTGGTGCTCGTGGATATTTGCCTAAGGACGTATATACCACATTGGTTGAATTGGGGACGTTCTTTAATGACCTGTGTTGTAAGATGTTAGATGAAGAAAAACTAAAGAGATTGGAAAAAGACATCGTCCTAATTTTGTTCAAACTTAAAATGATTTATCCGCCCGCATTTTTCGATATAATGATCCACTTAGCTGTTCACCTACTGCGAGAGGCTATGCTCGGTGGACTAGTTCAATAAAGGTGGATGTATCCTATTGAAAGGTGTTTTATATACATTTAGTCATTATTGTATACTTTGTGTTGTTTATGGGTTTATTTTTACATGATGTGACATTTTATATGTATAGATACTTGGGAACGCTTAAGGGTTATGTTCGTAATAAAGACCACCCCGAACGTTCCTTAACGGAAGCATATATTGTTAACGAATGATTAACATTTTGTTTTATGTATCTTAATGGAATTGAAATGAAATTCAATCGTGCGAAACAAAATTACAATGGAGAGATTCAAGAGGATGGATTGGATGTGTTCACTCAAAAGGTACGTCTGATTAAGGGCGAAAAGTAGCGCGTGTCAAGACGCTTGTCGTTATTCGTTTGACCTCTTTACTACAAAAACCTAAACTTATGACTACACTCAACAAATGAGTATAGCGATCAAGTCCGGGTATCGAATCCACAGAGAAATGTTCTAGAATTTAATCGGTTTAATACTTATAAAATAAAAGCGCAAAAGATGTTTCGCTAACTAAAAAGAAAGAAAAGATAACTATGCATGCGTGTATTTAAACCAAGGTTCTAAAAGGCGTGATGTGTGATCGATGCGGGGAGGTCAAGCATCAAGCATTAGAAGCATAGGCGCGCCTATGCGAAGCATATGCGTGAAAAGGCGTTTTGCCTTTTTTTAATATGTTTTTAATTATAACGAGGCTTGTAAAATAATAAAAGCAGAAATATAAGCATAACTTACATAAAAAAACATAATCATAAACATTGAATAAAGATTACGAATAAAATAAAACATACCTTGAAATTTGAGGAGAATTTCTTAAAAAAAAACTATATATACACTGCATAAGAGGAGAATATATGTATACACAACATAAAAAAACATATGTATACACTGCATAAGAGGAGAATTTACTGCATAAAAAACATATGTATACTGCATAAGAGGAGACTTTACTGCATAAAAAAAACATATGTATACACTGCATAAGAGGAGAATATATGTATACATTGCATAAAAAAATGTATGTATACACTTTGTAACGGAATCAATATATGCAGAAAAACATATCTTAACAAAATCATTTCTTAAAAAAATATGTATACACTTTGTAAGTATATGTTAACAAAATCAATATATGCAGAAAAATGATAACTTCAATTTTTGTTATGTTTTGGATACCCTTTGTAAGTATGGGTATGTGAAAGTGGCTACTGAGCTTTTTAATGTATACGGAATCAATATACAGTGCATATGTTTGAGGTTGATGTGAAAATGTTTACTCTACTGGTTGTCGACTAAAAGAAATAAGAATTACATTTCTTAAACTTACTTGTTTTCGGTTTTCAGAGGCCGGAGGTTTTTGTTTTCGGTTGGAGTTCACTTTTTTCGGGTTTTAGGGTTTTTCGAGAGGGGTAAAGCAGAGATCGGAATATACGTGTTTTCGGATTTTGTTTTCGGACAGAGTATACTTGTTTCTGCGAAGGTTTTTGGGGTTCTAGGGTTTCAGCGGGGGTAAAGCAGAGATCGGGTTTGCTTTTGTTTTGGTTTAGTGTTTTTATTGAAGTCTTTTGTCTTTAAGTTTGTTAAAAACAAATTGGGGTTTTGTTTTTTTTATCCGGGCACCCTTTTTTTATATATCTCTTTTACTTAACTTAGTACATGAGAAAAAAGAAAAAAGAAATAAACTAAAAAACAGGTAAAATGACGTCGTTTTACTTTTAAAAAAATGCATTATGCGCGCATATTGGAGCATTGCGCCCGTTGACCGCCTTAAAAATCGTTGACCCCGCATTTTCCCATGCATACCCCTAATGCGTTGCGTTTCTAAAAGGCATCACGCATATGCGCGCATTTGCGCCGCATATGCGCGCATTTGCGCCGCATATGCGCATCTTTTAGAACACTGATTTAAACTAGATTAATCAAAAGAAATAAAAACTATAGGCTGCAATTAATATCCCTCACCTCAGCCTAACACGTATAAATGGTTACATGGGACTACAAATGTATTAAGATCGGGTCTCATTTCGACGGTTAATTAAATCTAAGGTTGTCATACCCTAAATTGGCGTAAAAGTCTAATAAGATTTTGGCGTAAAAAAATATCCCGGGAATTACGCACTAAAGGTCATAAGTACGGAGCAAACATGATATACCCTGTCAAATCTCCTAGGCGTAATAACTAGGACAACCCAATCGAATTAAATATGCAAACACCATCACCAAAGCAAAGGAACGTATTAAACGCGAGGCGAGTTCAATCAATCGCACCCTAGACTAAATTAGCTAGAACTCATAATTAAAATAATGTATTGAAAGAAAGCAATAAATCTATACTAGAAATCTTGTGAAGAAAGAACAAAGCAAGAAATAAAGGAATTACAACTAAATTAATTGAGAGGGATATTGAATAGTAACCTTACAACTTCCAAATGGGGAATACCCAAAGAGAGGAGAAGATGAGCTCTAAAAACCCTCCTCAACCTAAAATCTCTAATAAAATGAAGTCTTTTTTTTTATTATAACAAAAATCCTTTAAGTAGTAAGTTGGAAAAGAAATAAAGAAGAAAGAAATGAAAAGGAACAAAGTGCAAAAATCTACGGGGGATCGATCGATCGACCCCTATAGTCGATCGATCGACTATTATCAAAATAGCCCACTGTCTTCATCGATTTCCAAAAGTTGAAGGGTCGACCGATCGACCCCTGGAGTCGACCGATCGACTAAGCAGGTCTTGGCCTCCCCTGTTTTGAGTTGTTTTGTTGATCTCTTTCGTAAAAAGTCTCGTAACTTCTTGGCTAGGGATCGTATTTGCCCACCGTTTGCGGCCACGCGAAGCTTGCTCAGGGGTCTATAACTTTCGTGAAGACGTTGGGCCAGTTACCCAAACTATGAAATGGCCAAATTGCCCTTGCGCTTGCGAATTTGTACGAAACTTCTCCGGAATGCGTCCAAACTTCATACTTAGTACCAAAATACCTAAAAAAGCCTAATTATACCTCATATAGCATGTTAATAGTATAAAACAGAGGTTGTCTGATTAACGAGCATAAATATAGAGATTAAGGCACTCGAGGGGGCTAAAATGCATAGGATTCAAGGGTATAAATATGCAATATTTGATACGAAACGTCCTTTTGGGGCATGCTCTGTAATACCCCGTGATTTTGAGGATTGAGAATTTAATTAATTTTGGGAGAAATAAAATTTATTTGAATTGGAAAATTTTAAATTCGTCAATTGAGGTCAAAATTTGAGGATGTTATAAAGTATTTCGGATGACGATTCTGAGTGCGCAGTTGATCTGGGATGGGTCGAGATAGTCAAAATGACTGTCCTTGGGTTTTATTTCGGTTCCGTAATGTTTTAAGTTAGTTTGACTCTAATTGGAGTAAACGGGTCATTTAAAGTGTGTATTATAATTTAAAGTCGGGTATCTTGGAGAATAAGGCTTATAAGGCCTACGTGAGATAACAATCTCATTTGAGAGATTGTGAAAGCCCTAGAGAGAGAGAGAAAAGGAAAGGAAGAGAGAAAAGAGGAGAAAAGCTTGGAGCTTGGGAATTCCGGCCAAAAATCGCGATTTCAAGGAAGATCCAACCTCTACAACTTTGAGGCAAGTGATTAATCTTGGTAAATAACTTATGTGTGTCTTTTATTTCATGATTTGTGGATAAAAGAAATGGATTTTGGATTAATATGTCAAAACCTATATTTTGGTTAAATCTTGTATTTGAGGTGTGGGTGTATGGATTTGAGGTTGTATAATTAGTCGGGTAGAAATATAATGAGTTTTGATGAATAGAAATATATTGAGGTTGAAGATTAATGGTTGGAAGTTGATATATTTGGGTTTTGGAGAAAACAAGCCATTTCGTAGCTGCTGAACAGGCCGAATCGATTCGGTCCCTTTCCGAATCGATTCGGAATGTTGCAGACTTACAGGTCTGAGTGACCGAAACGATTCGGACCTAAAGCCGAATTGATTTGGCATGAGACAGACTCACAGGTCCTTTGGAACGAATCAATTCACATAAGGGGCGAATCGATTCGCAATTGGGACCGAATCGATCCGAACTAGGCCGAATCGATTCGGAAATAGGGCTATTTTGCGAGGTTTTTCTAGAGTGAGTTTCACTCCGTTTCGATTGGGTTTATCGATTCGGAACATTCTTATATGATGCGAGAGATATGTTTTGGAGATTTTGATGTGATCGTGGGGACGTATCGATCTAGTTTGGGAACATATATACATATGTATTGGAGTTTGTAGCATCGATGTAGTGGGGAATCTCATTTGGGATGGGAGTCCTATTTGGAAATTAGAAGTGAGTTAATGTATGATGTAAGGTTGAGAACTCTTAGAGGAAGTTGTGAGGGTATGACGTGAAATTGTCATGCCGATTTTTGTGTTGAATCTTTCTAGCGATAGGATTTTATTTAGATATGATTGGTAGACCAATGAGAGATAGGTCGCATATCATTAATGATGATGAACTTAGGGATTAAATCGAAGACGCGATATTATTAAGGGTTCACCTGAGTAACTGAATCGAAATCTTAGTTTGGAAGGATTAAATAGATTACTGACTAGTAGTTGTGTTTATACTTATAGCCGTGATAATTATTATATATATCGGTGTGTATCCGAATATGTGGTGTGTGTATAGTGATTAATACATACGTTCGATTTTGAGATAGTATCCTTAATGTTGAATATATCGGGAGACTATTCATATCATAGGTGAAATGGATGAATATGTTTCAAGTGAGGGATCGTATTATAAAATGAATAAGGAAAGTATGTGTTATAGCGTCGGTTAGTATAATGAGAGTTATACATATACTTATAGCCAAATTGATTACGTTTAGACATACGGACGAGAGATAGTATGTACACATATGTGTGTCCATATACATATAGCGTGAATGTGTATACCTTGTGTTATGGTTAGTATATATGATGTGATTGCATATATATATCTAGTGTGAATGATAGATATAATTCTTGTGTGAGCATACCCCTCCAGTGCTATCATGGAAAGTTGCGCGATGTGGGTGAGGCCCCTGGCTTGAGGAGCAGGGAGCGTATAGTCCCCAGGTCATTGTCGTCCATTATTTATTGCGTGATTTTTATTCTAGGTGAGAAGTCTTGGGTATGATTCGTTCTCACTTTCAGGTTCAGAGCTATGATCGCTTCCCATACATTGTGTTTTGTTTTTATTACCAGGGCGGTGTGATAATAGTCCAGTGGCTGGTAACTCGGGATAAAGTGAGTAATTCCTGGAAGAGGATAGCATTGTGAAATATTTTTATATCCTATAAGTGAATATGTTCTGGATAGTTTAAGTGCACGTTATGTGTGTTGTGTACATGTTCGATAGGGTTGAATGATTGTGTTTTATAACTAGAGTATAGTTATATATATATCCTATAGGTGAATGTGATATCTTATTTGGGTGATTAGAGATAATTATTCAGAATAGGTAGTTGATGTTAGGTGTGTTGCGTGCCAAGGGCACACTACAAGAATTTGCACCATTAGCAACAATATTTAACAACACAAGCTATTTTTGTTGCCAAAGATACCCTTTTGGCAACAAAATCTTATTTATGTTGGCAAAAGACTATTTTAGAGGGTACTTTTGGCAGCATAAAATAAACTTTGTAGCCAAAGGTTAAAATTTTAAGCGGGAAGGTAGCAAAATAAAAGGGGGAAGAATTTTAACTTTTAGCATCATAATTGTTTGTTGCCAAATATGTGGTGATTTTTGGCAACACAAGAGTGTGTTGAGAAAAATAGAAGACTTTTGGCAACAACAAAAATTGTGATACCAAAAAGTATTTTTTTTATCTTTTATCAAAGAAAACTAAATGCTTCATTTTTCTAATTAAAACAAAATGGAAGACCTATTTCCCAAACTCTCCATTTCGTCGATTTCTACCGCCCCATCCCTAACTCCCTCCCTGTCGATTTCTACCGCCCTATCCCCCATCTCCCTCCACGTCCAATTTCTACTGCCCCATCCCCATCGTGAAACTCTACAGAAACCAACGTGGAGTTTTCAGCGTAGTCCTCCGGTAATCTGGTGCTGCGCGAATCCCCTTCTTTGTGTAATCCGGTGCTGCTCTCTTTCGGAAAAAATGCTTCTTTGGGAGTTTTGGTTCGATTCTTGTTCAAAATCGGACCTATTTTGGTTCGATGGTTGGTTCGATTTTGGGTACCAGGTATAATCTCTATTTTTTGTTCATTTTCTTCTAAGTCAGGTTTGTAGATGTGTGTGCTATATATATATATATATGTGGGGTTATATAATGTTTAAATTACACTTTCTTCTGAGTACTGTAGGTACACAGGTGCCCTTGTTCTTGATTCAAAATTTTAGTTAAATTTGGAGGTTTTATTCTTAATGTCAGTTTACAATGAACAATCTCAAATGTTAAGAAAGATTTATTATTTTATGGTTTTACATTCTCAATGTTGCATGACAATTGTTTGATGAAATGCTTGACCAATGTTTTAGTTTGTCATATAGTTGAAACGTTTTCAAGCATAAACCATACCACATGGACTAGAGGAGAAAGAATCAACTCTAAACATGAGCGGACCTAAATATCGTCGCAGCCTTCGAGTTAAGATATCGTAACCGGTAATGTAAAATTGATTCATTCTTTTTATGGAACGTGATTCTTTTGAGACATTTTTTTCCAAGTTACTAAAGTGATTTGTCTTATAATTTGTTATGAATATGATTTAATTTGGTTGTTTTTATTTAGTTTGTTAGTTTATGATGATATACACCAAGGGTGCTAATTTATAAACTTGCGTCTGCTCCCATTCAACACTGCTCCATCCAAAAAGTTGATGTCCCAAAGCCATCCAACCCTCTCCATATCAGTGGTGAAAGTTCTAAACCTTCAAACCATTTATTAAACTCTGATAAGCCTAATCTAGACCAAATTGCTTATCAACCTAATTCTCAAACTCCCACACAATATCCTGTAATCACCACACCAGTTGTACGCAACCCCCAGTGTACGACGTCATTCTGAAACAAATTAGACTTGAGCATAAAAACATGCCATCAAATGGTGAAAACATAAAACAAACACAAAACGGTTCGCTAATAATCATGAACGCCTCGCACTGGAGTAATGTGACTCGTAGGAACCGACCGCGTAGTCACGGGCCTCCCGATTTGAGTGTACGACGTCCATTCGCAAAACATTAGACTTAAGCATAAAAACATGCCATCGAAAAGTGAGAACGTAAAACAACCACAAAACGGTCCCGTAAGAGGCACGAACGTCTCGCACGGGACCAATGTGACTCGTCGGAACCGACCGCGTAGTCACGGGGCTCTCGGTTTGAGTGTACGACGTAAATTTGCAAAAAAATAGACTTAAGCATAAAAGCATGCCATCGAATGGTGAGAACGTAAAACAATCACCAAACGATCCGGTAAGAGTCACGAACACCTCGCACGGAACCAATGTGACTCGTAGGAACTGACCGCGTAGTCACGGGGCTCCCGGTTTGAGTGTACGACGTAAATTGCTAAAAATTAGACTTGAGCATAAAAGCATGCCATCGAATGGTGAGAACATAAAATAGCCATAAAACGGTCCCGTAAGAGGCATGAACGCCTCTCACGGGACCAATGTGAATGGTAGGAACCGACCGCGTAGTCACGGGGCTCCAGGTTTGAGTGTACGACGTAAATTTGAAAAACATTAGACTTGAGCATAAAAATATGCCATCGAAGGGTGAAAAAGTAAATCAGCCACAAAACGGTCCTGTAAGATTCACGAACACCTCGCACTGGACCAATGTGACTCGTAGGAACCGACCGCGTAGTCACGGGGCTCCCGGTTTGAGTGTAGGACGTCAATCTGAAAAAAATTATACTTAAGCATAAAAACAAGCCATCAACGGGTGAAAACGTAAAACAGTCACAAAACAGTTCGGTAAGAGTCACGAACACCTCGCACGGGACCAATGTAACTCGTAGGAACTGACTGCGTAGTCACGGGGCTCCCGGCTTGAGTGCACGACGTAAATTTGCAAAAAATTAGACTTAAGCATAAAAAGATGCTATCGAAGGGTGAGTACGTAAAACAACCACAAAACGGACCCGTAAGAGGCACGAACGCCTCGAACGGGACCAATGTGACTTGTAGGAACCGACCGCGTAGTCACGGCGCTCCCGGTTTAAGTGTACGACATAAATTTATAAAAAGTTAGACTTAAACATAAAAACATGCCATCGAAGGGTGAAAACGTAAAATAACCACAAAACGGACCCGCAAGAGTCACAAACACCTCGCACGGGACCAATGTGACTCGTAGGAACCGACCGCGTAGTCACGGGTCTCCCAGTTTAAGTGTACGACGTCAATCTGAAAAAAATAAACTTAAGCATAAAAATAAGCCATCGAAGGGTGAAAGCGTAAAACAACCACAAAACGGTCTGGTAAGAGTCACGAACACCTCGCATGGGACCAATGTAACTTGTATGAACTGACCGCGTGGTCACGGGGCTCCCGATTTGAGTGTACGACGTAAATTTGCAAAAAATTAGACTTAAGCACAAAAGAATGCCATCGAATGGTGAGAACGTAAAACAACCACAAAATGGTCCGGTAATAGGAACGAACGCCTCGAACGGGACAATGTGACTAGTAGGAACCTACCGCGTAGTCAAGGAGCACCCGTTTTGCGTGTACGACGTCAATCTGAAAAAAATTAGACTTAAGCATAAAAACATGCCATCGAAGGGTGAAAACGTAAAAGAAATACAAAACGGTCCGGTAAGAGTCACGAACACCTCGAACGGGACCAATGTGACTCGTAGGAACTGACCGCGTAGTCACAGGGCACTCGTTTTGAGTGTACAACGTAAATTTGCAAAAAAATAGACTTAAGCATAAAAATATGCCATCGAATGGTGAGAACGTAAAACAATCACAAAACGGTCCCGTAAAAGGCACGAACGCCTCGCACGGGACCAATGTGGCTCGTAGGAACCGATCGCATAGTCACGGGGCTCCTGATTTGACTGTACGATGTCAATTTGAAAAAAATTAGAATTAAGCATAAAAACATATCCTGGAATGGTGAAAACGTAAAACAACCACCAAACGGTCTGGTAAGAGTCACGAACACTTCGCACGGTACCAATGTGACTCGTAGGAACCGACCACGTAGTCACGGGTCTCCCGGTTTGAGTGTACGACGTCAATTTGAAAAAAATTAGACGTAAGCATAAAAACATGCCATCGAAGGGTGAAAACGTAAAACAGCCACAAAACGGACCCGTAAGAGGCACGAACGCCTCGCACGGGACCCGTATGACTCGTAGGAACTGACCGCGTAGTCACGGGGCTCCCGATTTGATTGTACGACGTAAATTTGCAAAAAAAAAACTTAAGCATAAAAGGATGCTATCGAAGGGTGAGAACGTAAAACAACCACAAAACGGACCCATAAGAGGCACGAACGCCTTGAACGGGACCAATGTGACTTATAGGAACCGACCGCGTAGTCACGGCGCTCCCGGCTTAAGTGTACGATGTAAATTTACAAAAATTTAGACTTAAACATAAAAACATGCCATCGAAGGGTGAAAACGTAAAACAACCACAAAACAGTCCCGTAAGAGTCACAAACACTTCGTACGGGACCAATGTGACTCGTAGGAACCGACCGCGTAGTCACGGGGCTCCCGATTTGAGTGTACGACGTCAATGTGAAAAAAATTAGAGTTGAGCATAAAAACATGTCATCGAAGGTCAAAAACGTAAAACAAACACAAAATGGTCCGGTAAGTCTCACGAAAAACTCGCACGGGACCAATGTGACTCGTAGGAACCGACCGCGTAGTCACGGCCCTCCCGGTTTGAGTGTACGACCTCAATTTGCAAAACATTTCTCTTAAGCATAAAAACATGCCATCAAATGGTGAGAACATAAAATAGCCATAAAACGGTCCCGTAAGAGGCATGAACGCCTCTCACGGGACCAATGTGACTGGTAGGAACCGACCGCGTAGTCACGGGGCTCCAGGTTTAAGTGTACGACATAAATTTGAAAAAAATTAGACTTGAGCATAAAAATATGCCATCGAAGGGTGAAAAAGTAAATCAGCCACAAAACGGTCCTGTAAGATTCACGAACACCTCGCACTGGACCAATGTGACTCGTAGGAACCGACCGCGTAGTCACGGGGCTCCCGGTTTGAGTGTAGGACGTCAATCTGAAAAAAATTATACTTAAGCATAAAAACAAGCCATCAACGGGTGAAAACGTAAAACAGTCACAAAACAGTCCGGTAAGAGTCACGAACACCTCGCACGGGACCAATGTAACTCGTAGGAACTGACTGCGTAGTCACGGGGCTCCCCGCTTGAGTGTACGACGTAAATTTGCAAAAAATTAGACTTAAGCATAAAAAGATGCTATCGAAGGGTGAGTACGTAAAACAACCACAAAACGGACCCGTAAGAGGCACGAACGCCTCGAACGGGACCAATGTGACTTGTAGGAACCGACCGCGTAGTCACGGCGGTCCCGGTTTAAGTGTACGACGTAAATTTTTAAAAAGTTAGACTTAAACATAAAAACATGCCATCGAAGGGTGAAAACGTAAAACAACCACAAAACGGACCCGTAAGAGTCACAAACACCTCGCACGGGACCAATGTGACTCGTAGGAACCGACCGCGTAGTCACGGGGCTCCCAATTTAAGTGTACGACGTCAATCTGAAAAAAATAAACTTAAGCATAAAAATATGCCATCGAAGGGTGAAAGCGTAAAACAACCACAAAACGGTTCGATAAGAGTCACGAACACCTCGCATGGGACCAATGTGACTTGTATGAACTGACCGCGTGGTCACGGGGCTCCCGGTTTGGGTGTACGACGTAAATTTGTAAAAAATTAGACTTAAGCATAAAAGAATGCCATCGAATGGTGAGAACATAAAACAACCACAAAACGGTCCCGTAAGAGGAACGAACGCCTCGAACGGGACAATGTGACTCGTAGGAACCTACTGCGTAGTCAAGGGGCACCCGTTTTGCGTGTACGACGTCAATCTAAAAAAATATTAGAGTTAAGAATAAAAACATGCCATCGAAGGGTGAAAACGTAAAAGAAATACAAAACGGTCCGGTAAGAGTCACGAACACCTCGCACGGGACCAATGTGACTCGTAGGAACTGACCGCGTAGTCACAGGGCACTCGTTTTGAGTGTACAACGTAAATTTGCAAAAAATTAGACTTAAGCATAAAAGTATGCCATCGAATGGTGAGAACGTAAAACAACCACAAAACGGTCCCGTAAAAGGCACGAACGCCTCGCACGGGACCAATGTGGCTCGTAAGAACCGATCGCATAGTCACGGGGCTCTTGATTTGACTATACGATGTCAATTTGAAAAAAATTAGAATTAAGCATAAAAACATATCTTGGAATGGTGAAAACGTAAAACAACCACCAAACGGTCTGGTAAGAGTCACGAACACTTCGCACGGTACCAATGTGACTCGTAGGAACCGACCGCGTAGTCACGGGGGTCCCGGTTTGAGTGTACGACGTCAATTTGAAAAAAATTAGACGTAAGCATAAAAACATGCCATCGAAGGGTGAAAATGTAAAACTGCCACAAAACGGACCCGTAAGAGGCACGAACGCCTCGCACGGGACCCGTATGACTCGTAGGAACTGACCGCGTAGTCACGGGGCTCCCGGTTTGATTGTACGACGTAAATTTGTAAAAAAATAGACTTAAGCATAAAAGGATGCTATCGAAGGGTGAGAACGTAAAACAACCACAAAACGGACCCATAAGAGGCACGAACGCCTTGAACGGGACCAATGTGACTTGTAGGAACCGACCGCGTAGTCACGGCGCTCCCGATTTAAGTGTACGATGTAAATTTACAAAAATTTAGACTTAAACATAAAAAAATGCCATCGAAGGGTGAAAACGTAAAACAACCACAAAACAGTCCCGTAAGAGTCACAAACACTTCGCACGGGACCAATGTGACTCGTAGGAACCGACCGCGTAGTCACGGGGCGCCCGATTTGAGTGTACGACGTCAATGTGAAAAAAATTAGAGTTGAGCATAAAAACATGTCATCGAAGGTCAAAAATGTAAAATAAACACAAAACGGTCCGGTAAGTCTCACGAAAAACTCGCACGGGACCAATGTGACTCGTAGGAACCGACCGCGTAGTCACGGCCCTCCCGGTTTGAGTGTACGACGTCAATTTGTAAAACATTTCTCTTAAGCATAAAAACATGCCATCAAATGGTGAGATCGTAAAACAACCACGAAACGGTCCAGTAAGAAGCACGAGCGCCTTGCACGGGACCAATGTGACTCGTAGGAACCGACCGCGTAGTCACAAGGCTCCCGGTTTGAGTGTACGACGTAAATTTGAAAACAATTAGAATTATGCATAAAAACATGCCATCAAAGGGTGAAAACGTAAAACAAACACAAAACGGTCCGGTAAGAGTCACGAACACCTCTCGCGGGACCAATGTGAGTCGTAAGAACTGATCGCGTTGTCACGGGGCTCCCAGTTTGAGTGTACGACGTAAATTTGGAAAAAATTAAACTTACGCATAAAAGCATGCCATCGAATGGTGAGAACGTAAAACAACCATAAAACGGTCCCGTAAGAGGCAAGAACGCCTCGCACGGGACCAAGTATGACTCGTAGGATCCGATCTCGTAGTCACGGGGCTCCCGGTTTGATTGTATGACGTAAATTTGAAAAAAATTAGACTTAAGCATAAAAACATGCCATCAAAGGGTGAAAACGTAAAACAACCACAAAACGGTCCGGTAAGAGTCACGAACGCCTTGCACATGACCAATGTGACTAGTAGGAAATGACCGCATAGTCACGGGCCTCTCGGTTTGAGATTACGACGTGAATTTGCAAAACATTAGACTTAAGCATAAAAACATGCCATTGAATGGTGAGAACGTAAAACAACCATAAAACGTTCCCGTAACAGGCACGAACACCTCGCACGGGACCAATGTGAGTCGTAGGAGCCGACCGCGTAGTCATGGGGATCTCGGTTTGAGTGTACGATGTAAATTTGAAAACAATTAAAATTAAGCATAAAAACATGCCACCGAATGGTGAAAATGTAAAATAAACACAAAACGGTCCGTTAAGTGTCACGAACACCTCGCACGGGACCAATGTGACTCGTAGGAACCGACCGCGTAGTCACGGGTCTCCCGCTTTGAGTGTACGACGTCAATCTGAAAAAAATTAGGCTTAAGCATAAAAACATGCCATCGAAGGGTGAAAACGTAAAACAACCACAAAACGGTCCGGTAAGAGGCACGAACGCCTCGCACGGGAACAATGTGACTCGTAGAAACCAATGACGTAGTCAAGGGGCTCCCGATTTGAGTGTACGACGTCAATTGGAAAAAAATTAGACTTAAGCATACAAACATGCCATCGAATGGTGAGAACGTAAAACAGCCACTAAAAGGTCCCGTAAGAGGCACAAACGCCTCGCACGGGACCAATGTGACTCGTCGGAACCGACCGCGTAGTCACGGGGCATCCGGTTTGAGTGTACGACGTAAATCTGAAAAAAAAATTAGGCTTAAGCATAAAAACATGCCATCGAAGGGTGAAAATGTAAAACAAACACAAAACGGTCCAGTAAGAGTCACGAACACCTCGCACGGGACCGATGTGACTAGTAGGAACCGACCGCGTAGTCACGAGCCTCCGGGTTTGAGTGTACGACGTTCTTTTGCAAAACATTTGACTTAAGCATAAAAACATGCCATCGAATGGTGAGAACGTAAAACAACCACAAAACGGTCTCGTAACAGTCACGAACGCCTCGCACGGGACCAATGTGACTCGTAGGAACCGACCGCGTAGTCACGGGGCTCCCGATTTGAGTATACGACGTAAATTTTCAAAAAATTAGACTTAAGCATAAAAGCATGGCATCGAATGGTGAAAACATAAAACAACCACAAAATGGTCCCGTAAGAGTCACGAACGCCTCGCACAGGACCAATGTGACTCGCAGGAACCGACCGCGTAGTCACGGGGCTCCCGGTTTGAGTGTACGACTTAAATTTGCACAAAATTAGACTTAAGCATAAAAACAAGCCATCGAAGGGTGAAAACGTAAAACAACCACAAATCGGTCCGGTAAGAGTCACGAACGCCCCGCACGGGACCAATGTGACCTGTAGGAACCGACCACGTAGTCACGGGGCTCCCGGTTTGAGTGTACGACGTAAATTTGCAAAAAGTAGGACTTAAGCATAAAAACGTGGCATCGAAGGGTGAATACATAAAACAGTCACAAAACGGTCCGGTAAGAGTCACGAACGCCTCGCAAACGGGACTAGGGCTGTGTTTTTTTCCGAACTTTCCGATTTTTCCGATTTCCGATCCGATTTTTTTCGAATTTGGAATGAAATTTTAGTTTGCCAATTTCCGATTTTCCGATTTCCGATTTTTCCGAAAAAAATCGGAACGGAAATCGGAAATAATTCTGAATTTTCGATTTTCCGATCCGATTTTTTCGAAACTATGCCGATCCGATTTTTTCGATTTTTTCCAAATTATTTCCGATTTTTTCGGAATTATTTTTCGATTTTCGATTTTTTTGATTTTTCGAAAGTTTCCCATATCCCACATCGGTTGGAAGAGGGAGAGGGCTCCAAAATATGCTCTATAAAAGGAGAGTTTCCTCCTAACTTCTTCACAAATGAAACAATGGGCCAAATCCTCATATATTTACATGTTGGGTTAACCCATTTTCTTTGTTTCTTTGAAATGAGAATTTCGAATAATCGAAAATCCATAAATTATTTTTTTGAAATTTTGGAATTTTCAAAATTTCTGGATTTTTAATATATTTTGTGAATTTTTGATTTTTGCCGATTTTTCGATTTTTCCGAATTCGGAATTTTTTTTAATTTTCCGAAAAATCGGATCGGAAATCCGAATAGTTATTTTATTTCCGAAAAAATCAGAATTTTTTCCGAAGAGCCATTTTCCGATCCGATCCGGCCGAAACCTCGTAGGAATCGACCGAGTAGTCGCGTGGCTCCTGGATTGAGTGTACGAAGTAAATTTGCAAAACATTAGACTCAAGCATAAAAGCATGACATCGAATGGTGAGAACGTAAAACAACCACAAAACGATCCCGTAAGAGGCACGAACGCGTTGCACGAGACCAATGTGACTCACAGGAACCGATCGCGTAGTCACGGGGATCCCGGTTTGATTGTATGACGTAAATTTGAAAAAAATTAGATTTAAGCATAAAAACATGCCATCGAATGGTGAGAACGTAAAATAGCCACAAAACGATCACGTAAGAGGCACGAACCCCTCGCACGGGACCGTTGTGACTCGTAGGAACCGACCGCATCGTCACGGGAATCCCGGTTTAAGTGTACGACGTCAATAACAAAACATTAGACTTAAGCATAAAAACATGCCATCGAAGGGTGAAAACGTAAAACAACCACAAAACGGTTCGGTAAGAATCACGAACACCTCGCACGGGACCAATGTGACTAGTAGGAACCGACCGCATAGTCATAGGCCTCCAAGTGTGAGTGTGCGACGTCAATTTGCAAAACATTAGACTTAAGCATAAAAACGTGCCATCGAATGGTGAGAATTATGTCTTCTTATGTATGATATTTTATGTACTTCATGCATGCATGACATATATATAATTGCACGCATAACATACATACACTAATGGTCTGGGCTAAAAAATTGGGTTGGGCTGAAAATTTGGACTGGCTTTTAATTGGGATGGGCTTTAAAAATTGGGCTGGACTTTTCATTGGGCTGGGCTGTAAAAATTGGGCTTGGGCTTTTATTGGGCTGAGCTATAAAAATTGAGCTGGGCTTTTATTAGTCTAGGCTATAAAAATGGGCTGGGCTTTTATTGGGCTGGCTATAAAAAAATTGGACTGGGCTTTTAATAATATTTTTTTGTGCTAGGCTTTTAATATTGGGTTGGGCTTTTAATAATTTTTTTTTGTGCCATCGGCACAGGCATGGGGGGACTACTCCGCTCAAGAGCAGTATGTATATATACATATAACTGTATGTTGTATGTATTATATACATACAGTTATATGTATATGTATATATACAATATATGCTCAACTCAACAAAGCCTTTTCCCAATTATTTGGGGTCGGATGCATGAATTCTATTTTTCCATTCCATTCTGTCCAGTGCAATATCTTCGGTTAAACCACATGACATCATGTCCTTTTTTATAATATCCCACCAAGTCAATTTAGGCCTACCTCTACCCCTTGTGTTACCATCAATACTAACTAAATCAGTCTTCCTTACAGGAGCATCCATTGGTCTACGCTTGACGTGTCCAAACCATCTCAGTCGATTTTCTCTCAATATATTTTCTATTGGAGCTACTTTTACCGTTTCACGAATTTGTTCATTTTTAATTTTATCCTTTCGAGTTTTACCACAAATCCATCTTAGCATTCGTATCTCCGCCACACTCATTTTCTGCACATTTTGTTTCTTGGTTGCCCAACACTCTGTCCCATATAACATGGCGGGTCTAATGGCCGTCCTATAATATTTACCTTTTAACTTCAAAGGTATACGCCTATCACACAAAACACCGGTAGCACTTCTCCACTTAACCCAGCCTGCTCTAATCCTATGAGTAACATCATCACTAATATCTCCATCTTTTTGGATAATCGATCCCAAATAACGAAAATGATCTTTTCTAGGTATCTCTTGACCCTTCAATTTCACCACATCTCCATTTGTCCTCCTATTACTACTAAAATTGCACTCCACATATTCTGTTTTAGTTCTGCTTATTTTAAATCCTCTTATTTCTAAAGCTTCTCTCCACAATTCCAACCTAGCATTAATCCCTGTCTTAGTCTCATCCACTAAAACAATATCATCTGCAAATAGCATACACCATGGCACCTCATCTTGTATTTGTCTAGTCAACTCATCCATAACAAGCGCAAAGAGATAAGGACTTAATGCTGAACCTTGGTGTAGACCTACCGTAATTGAAAATTCACTACTTTCTCCGGCTGATGTTCTTACTGTAGCCATCGCACCATCATACATATCCTTGATCACATCAATATATCTGCGAGTCACTCCTCTTTTATGTAGAACCCACCATATTATATCTCTGGGTATCCTATCATACGCCTTCTCCAAATCTATAAAAATCATATGAAGATCTTTCTTTTTCTCCCTATACCTCTCCATTAATCTCCTCAATAAATAGATTGCTTCCATTGTTGACCTCTCCCAGGCATAAACCCAAATTGATTCTTAGATACTGTTGTCTTTAATATCAATCTATATTCAATCACTCTCTCCCAAAGTTTCATTGTATGACTCATTAACTTAATACCACGATAATTTGAACAACTTTGTATGTCCCCTTTATTTTTATAAATAGGTACTAAAACACTTTTTCTCCATTCATCGGGCATCCTATTAGTCATTAAAATTCTATTGAATAATTTTGTAAGCCATGATACTCCATCCTCCCCTAAGCACTTCCAAACCTCAATAGTAATACCATCTGGTCCTAAAGCCTTCCCTGTTTTCATCTTTTTTAGAGCAATCCTGACCTCTGTTGTCCTAATTCTGCAGAAAAATATATTGTCTCGAATCTCCCTAAGTTCCTCTATATCTAATCTACTCCCATTATCTCCATTTAATAACCTCTCAAAGTAGTTTTTCCATCTTTTCATAATTTCATCATCTTTGACTAGGACTCTCGAATCATCATTTTTGATACACTTAACGTTATTAAAATCTTTTGTTTTCCTGTCCCTAAGTTTAGCAAGCTTATAAATACTTTTTTCCCCTTCTTGTGTACCTAATTTTGTATAAAGATCATCATACGCTTTTAACTTAGCATCTCTTACCACTTTCTTAACTTCCTTTTTAGCCCATTTATATTTCTCAAAATTTTCTTCATTTCTATTTGTTTGCCATAATTTAAATCACTCCCTTTTAATTTTTACTATATTTTGTACTTCTTCATTCCACCACCAAGTTTCTTTAGACTGTGGCCCCTTGCCTTTTTATTCTCCAAGAATTTCTTTTGATATTCTCCTAATGCATGTGGCCATCTTATTCCACATTATGTTAGTCTCTTCTTCAGTATTCCATGTTGCTTCATTTAATAATTTATCTTTAAATAGTTCTAATTTCTCTCCTTTTAAGTTCCACCACCTACTTCGTGGGTTAATCTTCACTTCCTGTGTCGTGCTCAACTTCTTATATTTTTTTTTACACTGCCGGTCCCAAGCCCGGATAAAGGTGGAGGGTTGCGTTAGGTAGCTGACAGCCAGCGTAAAAATTTGTCAGATCCTTATGAACATGAATCCTATGAATATACAGTATATAATATATACATAATACATACATCATATAACTCTATGATGTATATTACTCTATGCTGTATATAACTTTATATACATAATACATACATCATATAACTCTATGCTGTATATTACTCTATGTTGTATATAACTCTATATATTATATACTGTATATATATATATATATATATATATATATATATATATATATATATATATATATATATATATATATATATTGTATGTATATATACATATAACTCTATGTTGTATGTATTATATACATACAGTTATATGTATATACATATACATATAACTGTATGTATATATATACATATAACATATAACTGTTCAGTTATGTGTTCAGTTATATGTATGTATATGTATATGCACGACGATAAATTTGCCCCCGTGATAAAACCCAGCCCATAATAATCAGCCTTTTTTAAAAAAAAAGAAAAAATTTATAAAAAAAAATATTTAAAAAATTTTATTTTTTTAAAAAATATATTATTAAAAAAAATAATAAAATAATATTGTATATATGTATACACGCATGTGTATGCATGCAAGCATGAAACACATAAAATGCCATGAATGTTTATCATGCATAAGTTACTATTTATAACACCATTGTCTCATATTATATATATATATATATATAACAGTTATATGTATATATATACATATAACTGTTAACAGATATATGTATATGTATATGTATATGTATATATGTATATATGTATACAGATATATGTATATATATATATATATATATATGTATATGTATATGTATATATGTATATGTATATATATATATATATATGTGTATATGTATATGTATATATGTATACATATATATATACATATATGTATATGTATATACATATACATATATATATATATATATACATATATCTGTATACATATATACATATACATATATGTATATGTATATGTATATATGTATACATACATATATATATATATATATATATATATATATATATATATATAGTTATATATATATACTAGCCCATGCCCGTGCCTATGGCACGATTTAGCCCAGCCCAATTAAAAGCCCAGCGCACTATTGTAGCCCAGGCCAATTTTTATAGCCCAACCCAATCAAAGCCCGGCCCAATTTTATTAGCCCATCCGAATTAAAAGCCCTGCCCAAATTTTTAGCCCAGCCCAATTAAAAGTCCAACCCAATTTTTATAGCCCAGTCAATGTTTTAAAAAGCGCGCTATTGCTTTTTGCGGGCCAAAAACGCAACGTTGCGGTCAATGTATTACGGGATGCTCAAAAAGCGTGCGCTATTTGGCGCTATTTTGCGCTATTGTACGCTATTTTGCGCTATTTGGCGCAACAGGCACACTATTCATGTTTTTTTTAGAAATCAGTTTAGTTAAGGAGGGGGAAAAAGTGTTACCTTATTTCACGTGCGGACTTTGTTTGGGTGAGGTATTCTTTGTTCCAAACCCTCAATTTGCTTATTTACGAAGGTCTCAATGATGTTATTTGCTTATTTTAAAAAGTTTAGCTTAAAAGGTTACTTTTATTTAATATTTTCTATTCCAAACTCTCGGTTTACTTAAACGTTTACTTATTTTACATTTTTCAGTAAATAATGTTTTTTATTTATAATTTCCAGTTTTAAATGTTACTAATTTTTACATCTCAGTTCAATTTTTTTTTAATAATTGTCAGTTTAAAATGTTGTATGTGTCATAAATATCTATTTAAATTGTTATTTATTTTATAATTTTCAGCTTTAATTGTTACTTATTTTTCAGATTTATGTTTAAAATGTTATTATTATTATTTTTTTTTATATTTGTCATTTTAAATACTACTTGTTTTATAAATTTCTGTTTAAAATTTTATTATATTATAATTATAAGTTTAAACTTTTATTTATTTTACAAATTTCATATTAAATTTTATTTTATTTTATTTTTTTTAGCTTTGAATGTTACTTATTTTCGAAATTCTGTTTAAAATGTTATTATTATTATTATTATTATTTTTTAATTGTCAATTTAAAAAGTAACTTCAGAAAAAAATTTAAAAAATCAATTTCAAATATAACTTTTTTTACCAATTTTAGTTTTAAATGTTACTTACAAATTTCATTTTAAAATTTTATTTATTTTTTCATTTATATTTTTTTTACAAGTTTTTTAATTAAAAAGCGGGAATGCATGAATTGCTTGCGCGATGCGCGACGCGATTAGCGCGACGCTACTTCAGAGTCAGAACGCGACACCCTGCGCGACCGCGATTTAAAACATAAAGCCCAGCCCAATAAAAGCCCAACCTAATTTTTATAGCCCAACCCAATAAAAGCCCAGCCCAATTGTTATGTATGTATGTATGTATGTATTTTATGCATCCATGTATATGTATGTTATGAATGCATGAAGCACATAAAATATCATACATAAGAAAGCAAAAATGTCATGCATACATTTCCACATCCACATCACCTGATTTATTATATAGATGTATACATATATATATATATATATACATATATGCACTGTTATATATATGTGCTAGCTCATGCCCGTGCCTATGGCATGATTTAGCCCAACCCAATTAAAAGTCCAACCCATTTTTTAGCTCAGCCCAATAAAAAGTCCAGCCCAATTTTTTATAGCCCAACCCAATCAAAGCCCAGCCCAATTAAAAGCCTGGCCCAAATTTTTAGCCCAACCCATACATACATACGTACGTACGTACGAACGAAAAAATGTCATGCATACATTTTCACATCCACGTCACCTGATATATTATAGACCCATGCCCGTGCCTATGGCACGATTTAGCCCAACCCAATTAAAAGTTCAACCCATTTTTTAGCCCAGCCCAATAAAAAGTCTAGCCCAATTTTTATAGCCCAACGCAATCAAAGCCCAGCCCAATTAAAAGCTCGGCCCAAATTTTTAGCCCAACCCAATTAAAAGCCCAGCCCAATTTTTATAGCCCAGCCCAATAAAAGCTCAGCCCAATTTTTATAGCCTAGCCAATAAAAGCCCAACCCATTAGCCCAACCCAATTGCTATGTATGTATGTATGTATGTATGTATGTATGTTATGCATCCATGTATATGTATGTTATGCATGCATGAAGCACATAAAATATCATGCATAAGAAAGCAAAAATATCATGCATACATTTCCACATCCACATCACCTGATATATATATATATATATATATATATATATATATATATATATATATATATATATATATATATATAGTGTATATGCCTATATATACTATACAGTATATATATGCATATATATACTGTATATATATGTATATCTATATAATAAGGAGTAAAATATTGGTTACTATTCAATAAGTTGACAACTTAATCAGAGGCTAGGATTGAATGGGGCAAAATTGAATCCAATGGCTCACATTTTAGTGGGATACACTTGGGGTGTTTTCCCCCTCTTTTCCCATTCTAACTTTCACTTTAATTCAAATTAGAGGGTATTTTTGTAAAAATCCCCTCCCCACTCAATCAGCCTCACGATCAATCAACCTCATATCACCTCACATGCTCACCTTTCACCCACTCACCTCTCACCTCCTATGTCAAGGATAGGTTTTGGGTTTCGTGGCTTTGGAGTTCGTGGGTTTTGAATTTCATCGGTTTTAGGTTTATTGGCTCAGGTATTCTATTATTCGTTACAAATTCAGATCTTATTTACTTATTTGCACTCTTATGCTTTTTTATTCATTACACACTAAGTTGACAACTTAATCAGAGGCTAGGATTGAATGGGGCAAAATTGAATCCAATGGCTCACATTTTAGTGGGATACACTTGGGGTGTTTTCCCCCTCTTTTCCCATTCTAACTTTCACTTTAATTCAAATTAGAGGGTATTTTTGTAAAAATCCCCTCCCCACTCAATCAGCCTCACGATCAATCAACCTCATATCACCTCACATGCTCACCTTTCACCCACTCACCTCTCACCTCCTATGTCAAGGATAGGTTTTGGGTTTCGTGGCTTTGGAGTTCGTGGGTTTTGAATTTCATCGGTTTTACGTTTCTTGGCTCAGGTATTCTATTATTCGTTACAAATTCAGATCTTATTTACTTATTTGCACTCTTATGCTTTTTTATTCATTACACACTCATATTGCTTGGCATGTTTGGTTTCGTGGATTTGTGATTCCCGTATTCATTACAAATTCGGAGGCTTTGATTTCTTCGCACTGCAGATCCTTTACGAATTTCTTCGGTTTGTTTTTTCATTTATAAACTTTGTTTTTCTTCTTTTCAAATATGATTTTGTTTATAAGGGTTTGAGGGATTCGAATATGGTTTGGGGTTTTTAGAACCATTTGGTGGGAGAGTTGTGGATTAAAATTGGTGGATTAAAATTGATACATGTTGTATCAATTATGATTTACCAGTTTACCAGAATGACTTCATCTAAATATATTATTTAAGTCATCTAAACAGATCATTTGGTGCTCTGACAGTGCTTTTGTCCTGGTATATTCCCATATCAACCATGCGCAACAAGGTATTATTTCCTTTTTGGTTTACATTCTTAAATCTTATTTTGTTCTAAATCTTTGGATACTAACCAGTTTGTTCTCTTTCTCTTATTTCCTTTTACTCTTCAAATGATGTGTTCTTCAGCAAATGAGAGGAGATAATTGTAACAACCCGAGGTCTTGGAGACGAATATTTATTTATTTTGGGAAAAATAAATATTATTTTATTTAAAGAATAATTAAATTGACAATTAAGGTCAAATTTGGAGTCGTTAGAAAGAGTGTCGAATGGCAATTCTGAGGGTACCATTGTTTCCGGAAGGATCGAGATAGTCGAAATGACTGTACTTGGGGTCTATTTGGGTTCCGAAATAAATTAGGACCGTTTGACTCGAATTAAAGTTACCGGGTCATTTAAAGTGTGTATTATCATTTAAGGATGTGTATCTTGTGGATTAAGGCTTAAAAGCCACGTGAGAAGTCATTCTCACTTAAGAGAAAGAGGAAAACCCTAGAAAGGAAGAGAGAAGAAGAAAGAAGAAGAGAAAGAAGGAGAAAAGGGAGAGAAAGTGGAGATTTCCGGTTTCCACGCGATCTCAAGGCGGATTCAGACCCTACGAACCCGAGGCAAGTGATTAAACTTGCTAAATAATTGTTGTGTACCAATTATTGCATGATTTGTGGATTGAATTTTGGGTTTTAGGTTTAATTTGTTAAAACCTAACTTTTGGGTATAATCTTAGATTTAATATGTAAATCTTAGATTTAATGATAGAAATTAGTTTATAAGTATTCTAGAATGAATATTAATGTTATGAATATGTTTGGGTTGAAGATTTGTGGTTGAATGGAAGTATATTGGGGTTTTTGAGAAGTTGGAGTTGTGTAAAAATGGAGTTGGCCGTGATACCTGTTAGGGCCGGTCGACCGCGTACAGAGGGTCGGTCGACCGCGCCTCCAGAACTGGGCACACTGTCTTCGATTATAGGCAAAATTAAGAAACGCGATCGACCGCGGTTTGGGCACCGATCGACCGGTCCCCTGTTTTGGGTTCAAGTTTGAGAATTTAAGTTATCCCCTTCTTCTTTGGGTTTGTATGAATGGACTTCAATAATCGGAGTATCATAAATAATTAAGTGATTATATAAGAGGATTATAGACCTTAGAATCATAAGATGATATGTGAGGCTAATTGACAAATAAATGACTAAATGAAAATGTCGGGGAGTTTTAGTGATTGATTTTGGGAAGTGAGAATCCAAGAGTGTCTCAATTTGGTGTAAAAATCCTCTAAGTATCGAGGTTAGTATTTGAGGAATACCGATTGGAGATTTTGGGGATTTTACTAAGTGGGAAAGCCCACTTTTATTTGGGATTTTATTTAGTGATAATAACAATTTCACGATCTGAGAATTGAGAATAACTTAGAGATACTGGATCTTAGGATCCAATCCCAAATGGGATAACTTCAAAGGTTCATAAAGTAAATTGAACCATATTATGGATGGAGAATCGCGTATGCAAATTGAGGTTTATTAGGATCAAGAATATCCTTAACTTGAATTGATTTTTGAGACAATATATTATTAGAAGCGACATGTGAGCTTCAAGTGAGAATTAGTATAGCATATACTAAGTGGAGTTATTGTGCGAGAATTGACGGTTAGTGTATCAAAAGAGAGAGATATACTAAATAATGATATTAATCTTTTGCGCCTAAGGGCGTATAATGAATATGTAATGATGTTCAGGTATACCTTATATAATGGTATATCTTTATTATGTGGGATGTATGTATACCTTATATGATGGTGTATATACATGTTAAGCATACCCCCTCCTTGCTATCATTGGGAAGTTTCGTGCGTAGAGGGTGAGCATTCTGACTAGAAAAGCAGGATGTGGATATTCTCCAGGTCATAGTCGTCCATGGTGGTCAGCAAATGACATTTATATATATACATTATTTATTTTGGGGGTGAGAGGCCGTGGGTATGTGTCTCTCTCACTTGCCGGTTAGGATCTATGACCGCTTCCCGGACGTTGTGTGCGTGAGTTGATCACGAGGTGGGTGTCGTTGAACCCCACCAGGTGGCCCCAGTTTGCTACGTATATGGGCTGCTGGAAGATGATAGCATGTGAGCCTGCATCCTTTGAGTTATAGCTCGGTTGGATGGTTATTATTGCTTGTGTTTGTATTTGGGTGTCAAGGGCATAATGGACCTCAATGACCTACATTGCCAGGATTAGTGTATCGGGGGGGTTCCTTATTTGGATTTCGCCTCGGCGAGACGTCCCACGCACGAACCGCAGTGTAATGTTGGAACTTGGGGATAAGTTTAGTCCTTAATGCTCATAATTAATTATATATATATCACCTATCCCGACAATCGACAGTGCCAGGAGTAGTGTAACGGGGGGGTTCCTTGTTTGGATTTCGCTTCGGCGAGATGTCCCACGCATGAAACGCCGTGTACTGTGGAGAATTGGGAATATTAATTAATTAAAATTGGATAATAATCATTTGGGTTACATTCATCTTGCCTTGAGGGCATAATGAGCCCCGAAGACCGATACGGTCAGGAGTAGTGTAACGGGGGGGTTCCTTGTTTGGATTTCGCTTCGACGAGACGTCCCACGCACGAAACGCAGCGCCGTGTTGAGAATCGGGAGGAGTTTAGTCCTTAACTCTTGATGCTAATAACTCATATATAATAATTATATATATGGTTTCATGCCTTATAAGGGCATTTCTAGAATATAAATTCTAGTAAATGAGATTGTTGATGTATTATGATGATGTGGACATGATTGGATCATGTAACTTTATATGCTCAACAAATGAACATTATAAAGATAACTATAATGACTATATTAAAGTTAACATTTATAACTTTTAATTATGGAAACAAATGTATTGGGAGATAGGTTAGATGATTTCACTTAAATACCTCTTTTGGGTTTAAGTTAGAATCCTCTTACCTAAATTAGAATCGGATATCCATTTGGAGATCACGTGCATACGTTTAGTGCGCGCTTTAGATGAGAGGTGAGTTGAATTATTATGGAGAGTTCGACTCCAACTAAATCATGTAATAATGCATTTATAATTATTATGCATTTTAATACACTTGCTATAAAACGTTTTCCAAACTCGGGCTCTGACCCGTTTATATTTCCTTCTCCATGTATATATACTGTATTTCTTCAGGTGTTCCTCCGCAAGGACGCCTTTGATGTTCATCCATTCAGGATTCCTGGAGCTGTGGAAGTAGCGGACTGTTGCGGCACTTTGCTTTAGTCGATTCCTATCTTTGTACATCTAGATTAGGATTCAGTGTGTATTTTGAGTTAGTGTTCAAGTGTTGTAGATGAACACTTTCTTATTTCATGTCTCAAATTATTGTATTGTCTGTTACCCGACAGCATATTCGGGTATTTCATTGTTGAGATTTTGTTGTACAATGTATTGTACTCTTTCATATTATTAGAGCATGCACATTTCACTCATCATAGTTAGATGTATATTGTTGGTTATGTGCGCTATTGGTTTTGTTGTTGTTGTTGTTGTTGTTATTATAAAAGTTTTAAATTTTTGGCAATTCGCACTTAATGATTTCGGGTAGTTAGCCTTATATTATAGTGCTTAATAGTTGATGTTGAGACTGTGCCACCCGAGATACCTGATTTATGTAGTATAGGGTTGGCCACCCGTTATTATTTAGAGCGGGTTGTCACAATAATGAGAGGAGATAAAGAAATATGGTGGATATTTTAAATTACATGCTATGATTTGGGCTCCTTATAAGACCTATTTTAAATTACATGTTTGATGCTTTGTGTACTTTTTCAAAACACAAATGAATGGGGAGTAAGCTATGTTGGAACTTACTTAGCTCTAATATGTAGTGTTTGTTAGTTATAAGCAAATCCATTAAACTGCGTATGTAGTGTTTGTTAAATTACCTCTAACACACAGTGAATGAATATAGAATTTTCACTTTTCAGTCATTTCATTTTCATAACCATTGGATATTCAGAATCTTATATGGTACTTATTTGGCATATGTACTAACAGACAGTTCAGCACCTAGCCCTAGCAGCAGCAGGGGGAACACTTCCTCTGAAGAGGAAATTTTCCACCCGTGATCGACGCCAAGCTGACTGGCCACCACCAGCCTGACCATCTTGGGAATGCCCACCATCACTTTTACCCCCATTTTTATGGGCCTTCTTCAGTCTCGTTCCCGCATTTTGTCCAACAAAGATCCCGAGCTTCATTACAGTGAATAGGATGAAAGCAATCACCAGCGGCCTTACAACCGAGTGAAAATCGTCCACATGCTGGTACTTATTTATAATCTGAGGACAGGTATCAAATGAAACACTCTCCACTTTACCTGAATCCGCCAAAAAGGTATGGTGTGCGTCTTTAAACATGAAGCTTCCTGGAAATATCAAAACAAGGCACCCATTTGGAAGAATTTGTGAAATCTGACCCGTGGCCCACATTCTTCCTTTTTTATGAGGCCAATCGAACCGGGGAAAAAATACATTCTCTTTTAACCACACAAACTGTCCCACGAAATATGGCTCCGCAATTTCTAATTCAGAACAAAGTCCTCTCCAAAGGGTCTCTAGCCCCAAAAAACCAACATCGATGCTTCCGTCACTCTATATGGGATGTAAAATACCCACCGATGAATGATTTTTATTCTCCTCCAGCAAGCAAACCCAGTCCCCTGCTGAAAAGCAAGTTGTGACCTTTTCGAGAGTTGACACATTTACCTTTAGAGGGTTGAGAATTCCCGGGTCTCTAAACAGAATATATCCATCTCGATCGGTGTCCTTCTCCAAACCAAATACTGTTATGTGACAGCCATGGCTTGAGGTTTGCAGGAGTTTAGCTCCTTCCTTGAACGAACTGTATCGCCAACTTGGAGATGATCCTTTGAGAGTAACCATGTTGAATAGCTGCTGCCGTTTGATTTGTTCAACATTACTCTGCTCCCCAGACTAATCAACTCTCCATCATTACAAACAGCATTTTGTGAGCTTCAGCATTTGTGTAATAACCCTGATAGTTAAAAAGCCCAAGTGCAGTAAACCTGATAGTTAAAAAGGTGACAGTTTTCATCTATTTTTTTCAACATACTTGGCTCTTAATTTTGATTCTGAAAGAAACATAATGCAGGGTTTCTTGCGGAGATTGAAATTGCACAATTCGTGAACTATCAAGGGGTTCGCCAATCCTTGACAGTTCCAATATATGATCTTTATTGATCTCGGCGAGGCTGCTTGGCAGCCGCCGCCACTCTGCCATACCTGTAAGAATCAGTTTTTCTAAGTTTGTGTGCAATAGTGTCTTTACCAGTGTAACTGAATGTCTTCTTCCTCTTTTGACTATTGCTGCCAACCGTTTTTTTTAATTTTCTTTTTTAATTCAAAATCCTCTGTGCCGTGTTCTTCTTTCAGCAACTTCAGAGGTTTGTCTTTTTGGTTGATGGGGTATTTTTTCATTGAAAGTTTTTGAAATTGTAAACTTTTTACTTAAATCTGAAATTGTAACTTTTTTTTTCCATTCATTGCTTTTCATTGGCCTTTTGTCTTATATTAAGTCATACTAAGTTTATTGAAACATTTAGGCTCCTATTCTTTTGAAAAAGATCTAAGGGGTTTTTAATTACCAAACTATATTGGTATCATAAGCATCATCTTTGATAGATCGTTATCATAAGCCAGAGCACATATACTCTCATATAGTATGAACCGAACATAAAGAATTGTTGAAGTTTAGGTTGTAGCTGAGTGAGTTTTTCACTCTTTGTAATCTTTTACTATTTATAATTATCCCAAATGTACTTTTTGTTTGTTCCTTTTCAAAACAACATGTTTCGGTTTCACTTTTTCAAATAGGTAATAAGTGCTTTCTTATTATTTTGCAGGCAACGGTGGTAACAACACGACTCGAACTCTAATTATTACCGCCGTAGATGTTGTCATTTTTGTAATACTTGGAATTGCTTGCATTTGCATTCGCATCAGAAAGGGGAAGCAGATGCCAGGGGGTGAATATGACAGTAAGTTTAAATTTGCTTATTAGATTTATACCTTCATTTGTTGCATTGGACAATAGCATCAAATATTGTTATTTTATACCCACATAAGCTAATTGATGTTTTAATGTATCATTCATTTGTTGCAATGAAATTATTCATTTTGCAGTTCAAGTATATTATATAAGTTCAAGTATATTAGTATCATTCAATGATATCATTCAGTTTTAATGTATCATTCATTTTTTCAGTAATGGTTTAACTTTAAATATATTATATAAGCTCCTAATTCTGCTTTTCTCTTTTTGAAGTTCTGGATGAAATTAACACTGGAATCCTTACAATATGACTTTGATACTATTAAAGCTGCAACAGATGACTTTTCTGATACTAATAAACTTGGATGAGGTGGATTTGGAGTTGTTTACAAGGTAATAAGAATATTTTGTTGTGCAATTAGAATAATTTATACTTGAGAGTTGTTTCATCTGTCTCATATTTGATTGTTTATATCTTCAGGGTAAGCTCCAAAATGGACGAGAAATAGCTATGAAGAGACTTTCTAGGGGTTTGGAACAAGGTGAAATTGAATTTAAAAATGAGGTCGTGTTAAGGGCAAATCTTCAACACAGGAATTTGGTTAAGCGCCTTGGTATCTGCCTAAAAGAAACCGAAAGGCTCCTCATCTATGAGTTCGTCCTCAATGAAAGTCTTGATCACTTCATATTTGATTCTCTATTAATTTTTTAGTCAAAAAATGAAAATCTATTGGAGAATTTAGAAATTCTTTACCATTACAATGAAATCATAAAGAAAAATTCTATTATTTGATCGCTCTATTAGGTTCTGTAAACAATCTTCTTTATGCTAAGAATCTGTCTAATTGTCCCAAATCAGGTCGCTAACTCAAAGAATGTACAGAGATACTCTATACAGATTGTCTTTTCTTTGATAAATAGTGTACAACCAACTGTATTTCTACTGTTACACAAGGAAGTTAATATATCTATATCCTCTATTGATCAAATTTCAGGCATGAGAAGGAGAGGGCCAGCGAACAAAAAGGGGTTTTCATGCTCCCTTCTTTTACTAGCATATGTACTTTACCAACCACTCCATGCTCTTTATGCATTCAGGTAATAATTTATCTTTTATATTTAAGAAAAATACTTTGTATTGCTTCTATGATAAATTCAACTAATTTATTTGGTTTTTTGAAAAAATATTCAGTCACTATTACTTTCACAGAGTTGGTTTGTAAATGTAATCAAGCGATAAATTCAATAACAGTTGTAACATCTCAAATTGTAACCGGATTCGTTTGATAAAAACAGAGAATAATTATCACTGTTTTATGGCTGAGACCATATTTTCATAAATGCAGTCATGCCTTTTTTTCTTATGAGTAATGGTGTCCTGTGTGTCTCAGACTGTTCATCCAGATCATAAGCCAAATAGGGTATTATATCGTTTGGTTTATATAGTAGTCTCTACAGGGTGTAACAATCATTTGCCATACCACATCATGGGTGATGATTTGGGGTTTGGAACTCTTTACATTTTCTCTTATTGAAATGGCATCATTTATTTGTAGGAGTACCATGGACGGTAGAGGAACATAGGATGTTTCTGTATGGTTTGCAAAAGCTAGGGAAAGGTGATTGGCGAGGAATAGTATGCCAAGAAGTTTTTCATTCGCCAAAACACTACGTCTTCTAGGGACATGGACGGGCAGCTGATGAAGTAAGTTATTTTATGGGAATTTTGAATATGGCAATCTTTTTATTGTTGTATTTAAATTCACAATTATTTTATTTTTCATTAGATTTCATCAAAATTGATGAACACTCAATTGATCGGTGCATACCTATGGCCATAAATGGATCAGTGTATGAAGGCATGGGAGGGACCATGAAGGCGTTTGAGTTTGGTGTTCTTTGTGAAGCTTGCCAGAGACAATAAAGCACTATTGAAAGAACAAAAAGGAGCCTGGAACAACAATGGGCTGCTAAAGTGGTACGTTTTCCCCAAGCTTGCCCCAGTGGTATGTTTTCCCCAATTTCGTTATTTATTTTATTGTCATTAGTCTCAAATTGTTTCAGCCCTTGCATTTTTAATCTTTAGTGGACTACCCATTTTTAATGTTAGGATCTTCTCAATCACATTAACTTCTTCACCAAATCATTCGGCCCCAATTCAATGGTACACATTAACTTCTTCACCAATTCATTCGGCCCCACATAATCCACTTAGTAATCCAACGTAACTATACATGTCTGGTATAAAACCTGTGTATCATGTCATTGTAAAACTCATACTAAACTGATGTTCATTGATTAGCATATTCATTTATTTGGTGGCTCGCATACTAAATGATTGGCATATTCATATTCATTTCTCAAATGTTCTATAGGTGCATATATTTTTCGACATTGACAGAGTGCTCGCAAATCTTTGTATATATTAAAACTCAATGTTTTGTTTTACTAAGTAATTTAATTGGGAAGTTTCAAGTATCGGGATGTGTATGTGCGATGCTTGAAATGAACAGTTATGATCATGACTTTATACTGATGTTTCTGCAGAACTATATATTTTTTTGTATGTAATTAATTGCCTCACCAATAAACTCATGATTATAAGATGTTTTTGCAGAACTTTGTAGATCTAGATGGAAGTGAAAGAGCTTCACAATCAAATGCGGAAGGTGCAAGGCTTAGGGAAGGTTGCCATATAAACTTTAGCTTGATAACCCTTACAACTGCAATTAGGAAGCTAAGGTTAGTGGACAAGGTAATGCTGCTGATGGATATATGCATTTACTATTTAATTTTCTATTCCTACTCCTTTAGCCTCCTTTTAGTTTTCAGTATATTTATACGCGGGTATAATTATTTAATTTTATGACACTCTATAATTGCTCTTCATTATATGAAAATTTCTCTTTACCCTATATAAGACGAGATGTATAAGGAACGGAGGTATCGTCTTTTTTACCTATATTGCAATTTTGTAGTTTGGATAATTTTTAAGTATTATATGAAAAATTCTCATGCATTGATTCGAGTAATCTGAAACCTGCCCGCAATCTAGAATGCCTTCGATTGCATTATCGCCCCAAGATCTCACCGATACAGAGTGGTATTTTTTGGTTTGCATGGTATGTAAAAGCTCAAGTTAAAGATATTTACAAGTAATGTTCTCTAATCTTCTATTCAAACATTTAAGTAGAATTGGATCTTGCTTCACTATTTTTGTTTCAGCAACAGGGAGAACACTAGGAAATTATGGTATTTAACAGATCTTGAGATACAATGGTTTAAGTTAATCACGTTTATGTTTGGTACTGATTGTTTAGACATTAAGTTAATCTTTGTATATTTATTATGGACTTGAACTAACATGTCTATTTTTTGTTGTTTAATTTTCCGATTATGACAAATACGAGGAGAAAGTGTCAATTAGATACCTGAGTTTGAGACCCTGTTTAGCTTTGAGCCCCATCCCACCCCTTTACAAATATACCACGAGTTATTTGATCGAACGATTTATATTTTTTATTAGATTGAAAATTTATTATTGTGTTTAAGTATTATTTTTATCATCATTTTGTTGGTAAAGTTGTTAGTAATGATTTGGTTTATATAATGTCCGGGATGGACTAATTGTATAGCTGAGTAGTTTTAGTTTCTCAAACAGGTGGATAGTCCAGTAAATAGGGGATATAATCTCAAAATTTTCTAAATCGTGTACACATTTTTGTATTTTATAAAAAATTCTATGAATACAATTCTTTGTAGACGAATGTTTTTAGAAATGTTCGCCCGTGCATTCACTATTTATATTATATATAGTTAGGCTTTGATTGCAAGTGTTAGGTGGGATAGTTGTGATGAATAGGTGATAATGTAATGACTTAGTTTAAGGCCTTTTTGTTTGTGATTTTATTTTTAGCAATTTGTTTGACTATTATACATAGTGTTATGCTTTGATATTGTGTGTGTGTGTGGGGTGGGGTGAGGGGGTGTAAATTAAGACTCTTTGAATGTTGTTGTATACATGTATATACAACGGTATATATGTATATATATACGGTATATATATATAACGGTATATACAACGGTATATATGTATATATCTATATAGTAAGGAGTAGAATTTTGGTTACTATTCCTTAAGTTGATAAGCTATTTAGGGGTCCTGATTGAGCCACCAAGGTTGGAAGCCAACGGTTGAGATTTGATCCCGCTTAAAGTTGCATTCTATTTCTAACTTTAATTCAAACCCTACCCATTTTTACAACAAAAACCCTTCACATATTCCAAGATGAACCTCCCTCTCTCTCCAAGATCCCCTCACCCGGTTGGACACCTCGAGCCTCTCACCCACCCTGCCAAAGTGTCCAATCTCTCACCCACTCCATCTTACACACCTGCTACCTTCCCCTGATCCAAGAAACTCTCATACCATTTCTCTTATCGGATCTGAAGAACGCCAAGTGATCTTAAAGGAATTTCATTTTCTAAATTTTTCTCTTACGGTGTGTACCTAAATGAGCTTACCTTTTTATTTTTTGCATTTATCTCTCAGATCTGAATGTTATTTATCTTTTGGAACGTGTTCTCTATTATTTAATCCAGATATGAACTTACTATTGCCTTAGTTTTGGAACGTGTAATCTATTGTTTACATTTGGTGTAATTTGCGTATACGACTTCTGAACATATCCCATCACTTTTTGAAGATATGAACTTACTACCGTATGTGTTTGTGTTTGTTGGTGTGTATTTTGATTTTCATTTCAGATCTGAAGTGTATTTTGGTTTCAGATCTGAAGTGTATTTTGTATTCATGCTTCATGTATTTTAATTTTTATTTTGATTTTGGACAGATACTTCGAGTCTTTTGGCAACTAGCGCACAGTCTTTTGTAGGTTCGTTATTCTTTAGACTTTGGACAATAAAATGGATATACCATTTGTTAATCTTTAGAACACATAATTATAGGTGTGTTGAATTAATCA
The DNA here is from genome assembly GCA_949130495.1 of Sambucus nigra. Classification (NCBI taxonomy): domain Eukaryota; kingdom Viridiplantae; phylum Streptophyta; class Magnoliopsida; order Dipsacales; family Adoxaceae; genus Sambucus; species Sambucus nigra. Next base: position 12,438,170 of record OX422223.1, read on the forward strand.
TGATACTTACAATCATGTTTTATGAAAATATTATTTAGGATTCTGGGTGTATTTTTAAAAGAACGTTCTTATATTTTGAACACGAGTGTTATTCTGTATGATTTTTTGTGGGTGGATTTCATTCATAACATGTATGATTTGCTTAATTGGGTTTTTACATATACGATGTAGTTAATTTATGTTTTCTATTTGTATGCCACCCAGGTATTTGAGAATATTCCCCACTGAATTGCGTAAATCCTTTTCTATTCTTCAATACATTAGTTTCTCTTCGCTTAATATCAATTTGTTGTTATTCATTAATGGTATTTGTGAATATCAATATCTGGGAATGAAGAGGGAACCCCACCACACCCTTTATGTTTTTTATATTTGGGTTCAAACTCGATTTTTTACTTTTTTCAAATAATTTATTTTCTCTGATTCAAGGTTGTTTTAGTTTATTGAGGTCTCATGCATACTTTTGGAAATTCTGTTTTTGAAATCTGAATTTTTTTGTCCTTTTTGTGTTCGTTTATATTTAGATTTATGACATCAGTGTTGAATTTAATAGTTATTTGGGCTGCACTCCTCTTTCATAATTATTTATTCGTTGGGATTGATTCCTAAATGCCTTTAAGCCTTTAATTTAATTTGACTTTCTAATTTTTCTCTCTTATTTTGGCAGTAGGTCTCTTCTCTCATGCATTTTTACTTAGACCGAGGCTCTGTTAGAAAGGATACGTTCTGTGAAAAATGTCAACTTTTGTTTTTTTCTTCTTCGGCTTTATTTGATTTGGGTTCTTATTTTATTTAGCCTTTTGAGTTTTTGCTTTAAAATATCAAGAGTTATATTTTATATAGAAAATATCTCGAAATAAATTTTATACAGAAAATTGTTTCATGACCTTCAGTAGTTTCTAACATACAAATTACTTGGTCGTTTTAATGGTAACGAACATCCAAAATACTTGACCGTTTTAATGGTATCGAACATACAAATTGTTTCATGACCTCCAAAATACTTGACCGTTTTAATGGTATCGAATGCAGGTATCCATGTTTGTTGTATGTCAGACATGATATATTGTCATTCACATCAGTATCTTCTTCATTTCAGGTGTTGATCCAATACCAAGTAAATTGGGACTTCATTTTTATGGTAATGAAAACTATGTGGTGATGTTCACAATAGGAAGAAATCAGGTACTTAGGGCTTGCGAGAGAGATCCGAAATCTTTGATAATAAAGGTAAATTTTTTATCTTAATCCTTTTTCTTAGATTGGTTTGTTTGCTTTGCTGATTTGTATTATAAATAACAGTTTAGTTGGGATTTTGATGTGTTTTTCATGGATTTTATTAATTGAAGCATGATTTTTTTCCCATTTTCTCTCTATACTTGATTGTTCACGTGTACAATAGCAACCATTCAGGTGGTTCCAATAGAAGGCACAAGTGTGAATGAGGTTTAATTGGATGCGGTTGAGTGCGGATGAGGTTGAGAGGTAAGGATGCGTAGATTCAGTATAGAAGGCACAAGTGCGGCGCATCGATGCAGGTTTGAGTGCAAGCATAGGTATCATCTTAATACCAAAATGTTGGAAGCAATAGTGTTTGGTGCTTTGTGCCAGAGATGATTTTTTCCTTATTTTTATACTTTTTCTCTTCATGTGGAACACTGTATTATAATTAGTTTTTGTATATAAAAGTGTGTATCTATGTGTTTTGCGGTACTCTGTTCCTTATGAGACCGAGTTTGGTTAGGCCATGATTCAAAAGGTGTTGATTAAATGTTTGAAATCAAAGCATGTCTGATTATTGAACTGCATATTTCTTTATATATCTAACCACCTTCTCTGCCTAATCTATTTAAATTGAAGTAATAACAGGGCATGTCTGATTATTTTGGTTCAAAATAGGATCTTTTTTTATATATTATGTACTCAGGTTGTGTGTTTCAAAATGGATTGGTATTCTTTTTTTTGGATTGAGCCAATGTGTTGTTTTGATTCAAAATGGATTGAACAAAAGTTAGGGTGGTCTATGATTCCAGATTCAAAATTATGTCTAATGTCAAAGTCCTTGCTATAGTTTGGTTTGTATTTGTTCATAGATTATAGTAATCAGGTTACTAAAGACATAGTAGTTATTTTTTACATAGCCAACCACTCTTTTTGGGGCTTTTTTGTTGGTTTTAAAGTACAAGTCTCATGATTCTTAGTGGTTTTTTGAAATTTTTTACATCGCTGATTCACTTTTCGTTTTTTGTTGGTTTGATTACTTCCTTTTAGAATGGACATAATTGTATTTCACTTTCATTTACCCAATGGTTCATTTAGACACGTGCTATGCTGCTGTGCTGAAATTATCTACCAGTGCTATGCTGCTATGCTTCAATCAGGTCATTGTGGATGCAAAAGCTGGAGATCCAAGGCAAGAGTAGTTCACAATCCTGGAGATCCAAAAGCTGTGCACTCATTTCAAACGTCGTGTGCTAATTCTTAAGCCCCAAACCGTTTACCGAACATCAATGTTCTACTAATTAAGATACAACCATTGTAACTATTGGTTGTATCCTACATGTTACACGCTTTACTAATTTATTTATTTGTTTTGTAGGTATCCTCTATATTCTCTCTTATTCCACCCAAATAAGGATTTGAGGTGAGTTATTAAAGCTTTATTGGAACTATGATTAAAAAATATGTGCTTCAGATAGGTTGGATGCTTTTTAAGTTCTTAATTTTTATATTTTTTTGTCTCTTTTAACAGTGGACGGTGTTTGTACTGCTATTAATCTGTGAGTGCTTATAGAACGTAATGGAGAGCTTAATATGGGAACTTGGCAGGGTATCTGGCTATGCGAGCACTGCGATGAAGCTACTTCGCGCAAATCTTACACGGACTAATTGATGTACAACACTTTTTTAGTTGTCTAAGGCTTTAAAATACCACTACTGGAAGTATCCTACTTTAGACAAATCAGTGATCCTACTCATAACTATCTCATCTTTATTTTGTATTTGAATATTCATTTTGTTTTTTTACATGTATATGGGTTTATGTAATATATTTTTTTTTGGCAGTCAATAGAATTGAAATGTCACATTAAATATTCAAAGATATTATTAATATCGAAAAAAGGTAAAAAACAATTGAGTAAGATATTATCCAATGAACGCAATTACATTGCTCTTTGTTTCTTCTTCTTACTATCCAATGTTACAGGTATGTTGTTGTTTTGGCAAAAATGCCCATCAATATTTCTTACATGATTTGTTACATGTAAATAACTCAATTCAGCTGCTGCAAAAGCTCAATTAAGCTGCAGCAATAGCTCAATCCAGTGGTTTTGTGATATTGTATAAAAATGGGATGTAATCTTTTTATTTTTTAAAATAATCTCGAACCAATTCATGTTCTCTTTGGAATTTTACGATCTGAAATGAGATAAATGGCAACTTGGTACAACTGTTTTTTAAAATAAGAGGTACTTGGTACAACTGATTCTTCATTTTTTTTTCTTCATTTGCAGACAGTTATGAGGTTTAAACAGTTATGAGGTTTCAAGGTATTAAAAGTATTTGGATTGTTTAGACAGTTTATGAGGTTTAAGCAGTGTGTATCTATTATCTTAACATACTTTTTTCTGACATTATATTTCCTATATTTTTCATTCATTGATCCATTTGTACTTTCAGATCTAATTTGATTTTACCTTCTTGCTCAATTCGAAGGATGTAGATCATGAATCTAACAACATTTTTGGGGAAGTTTCCCAGACACACAACAAAATATAGTGAGCTCTAATTGCTGTAGACTTTATTAACTATATTGTTTCTTTGGAGTTGTAATTGTACTCATGTGTAAGATATAACTCTCAAAAGCATACATTAAGTGTGCGTTCACAAACTCTGGATTCAAGTTGTTAACAATTCATATATGTTTAAAAAGCGTACATATACTATTTTCCCCAAAATATTTGTTTGTACCCGATTTTAATCCATTAAAGTCAGCCGACATGATTTGGGAGTTGAGAGTCGATGATAAGTATTATTGCTCATTAAATTGTTGAGTTTTCGAATAACCTGTCGGTGATAACTTGGTATACAGGTGAGGATCTGATACATTTACGATTTTTGCCAAAATATTTGTTTGTACCCGATTTTAATCCATTAAAGTCAGCTAACATGAATTGGGAGTTGAGAGTCGATGATAAGTATTATTGCTCATTAAATTGTTGAGTTTTCGAATAACATGTCGGTGATAACTTGGTATACAGGTGAGGATCTGATGCCGAGCTTTTTTGCTTCTGCATTGCTGAGATTTTGATAAGTTATGGAATTACAATAGGTATTTTTTTCCTCGATCAAATCATGTTTTATTTTGTTGTAAGTTGTGGCCAAATGGGTAGTTGGTAATTAATGTAGACTTTATTAACTGTATTATTTTTTTGTAAATGTAATTTTACTTCTATGTAAAGATATAAGTCTTGGAAATATACATTTAGCGTGCATTCACAAAATCTGGATTAAGGTTGTTAACAATTCATATAAGTTTAAATAGCCTACATTTACGATTTTTGCCAAATTATTTGTGGGTTATACGCTACCTTGCTCCTGATTTTAATCTGTTAAAGTTTCCAAACATGTTTTAGGAGTTGAGAGTGGATGATTAATATTAGTTCTCATTAAATCGTTGAGTTTCCAACTAACATGTTTGTCATACCTTGGTATGCATGTGAGGATTAGGTTCTGAGCTTATTTTCATATGTATTATTGAGATGATGTCGTCTTGCAATACAGTGTTTCCATCTCAACGGCAGCATCATTTGAGATGGGAAGACATTATGGAAACCACAAATAATCTAGATGACGAGTTCATAATCGGGTTTGGAGGGTTGGGAACTCCCTACAAGGTGGAATCAGTCACAGAAGAAATCATGGCTATAAAGGTACCACAATGATTAAAACATGTCAGTTGCAAGATTGGATTAAAATTTATTTGTATCTTCCACCTATAAATTATTTTTCCATTTTCAAAAATAATTTATGAATGACAATCTCCATTCCAGATCATAAAGTTCAATAATTTCTGAATGACAAATCTTCATTACTGTTGAAGATTTTTTGCCAAATAACATTTAATATAGGTATTGAACAACTAAAAGAAAAAGTAATAATGTCCATGTTCTGTGCCCAAAAACAGTCAATTGAAATGGATGGGTTCTTTCTTGATAAGAAGAATGCAACCATCAAAGAAATAAACCTGTAGCTGATATTTTCTATGCTTCATCGTTGATTAATGGTATGTTGAGGTCACATTTTTATATTGATATGTTGTAGTATTTAGTTCTATTAAATGAATAACCAGTAAATTCCCTTTGTAACTCACATTTTAATAGCTTATAGTATATTATGACAGATAAGTTCACTGTGGAAGATGCATATAATACAGTATTAATATTAGGTAATGTAGTCTACCATGTTTGTCTCAACATTTTATAGTTATTTATATGATTACTTCCTCGCAACAATGAACACTGAAGACTGTAATATCTCTCTTCAAGTCTCACCTAAAACTGAGCATACATGATTGTACTGAAAAGCAAACCGAGTTAAAAACAGGAGGTAATAGATGCAACTGGAGAGCGTTGCCATAATAAAAGACGGTGTTTAATTGAAGTGGCAGGTGTTTATATGATGTAAGCACCTAATTAGTAATAATTTTTTTTAATTATTAGAAATGGGCATGAAGCTTTGATTACTGCCTTCTTATTCATTAAAACCTTTCTTATTTGGTTATTAATATTCAATTACTTTGATGGAAGTACATTTACGGCACCATTTGAATCATGTTTTGTGCTTTTGGGTCATCCCGTCTTCACATATGAATTATATTTCCATTTGAAGTGATATCTTTGAAATGATTGCAGATCTAAAGTGATTAAAGACGATGCTCATTTGAAAATAGGAGATGTTATGAAAAGGAGTTGTTACTCAATTAACACTCAGGTGTATAGAGCTGATCTACCAGCAATGCATTAGAGTTGTTTCAGCAGTTGTCAGCAAAACTTTCGAACGCGATGGTCGACTTAAAAGGCTGCCAAACAGGTACTCTCAGTTGAAATTATTTTTTTGTTCCAATCCCTACAAACACACCATACTTGCATATGAGTATAAGTAGCAGCAGTAGCAGATAGATTACAATGCTTGCTCCATCCACTAAACTGGCCTGTACATGTTAGGGTGGGGTATTTTCTGCTTCCACGAATTGTAAACTCCACTCTTCCAAATAATATTATTTTTTCTTCCATCCACATCGGGTAGGACTTTTACCAAAAGAAATAGTCACAGTTATCTATTGTTTGGTAAAAGTCCATTTTAATTTTTAACAGAATCGTATGTTAATCATATGATTTTAATTTTCCAATTTCCCTCGTATAATACATAACACATATCAATCACATGTGTTTAGCTTTCGTGATTCATATAACACACATCGCTTGGTCAAATTCATAAAGTGTAGAATCAAGGTGATCCTTTCAATTTGATTCTTTTTGCACAAGAATTAAATTTTTTGAAGTGCTTACTTTTAACTTTTGGTTCAAATGCAGGGCTATAATACTCGGTAATTGAAGGGGAACGAGTGGAAGGATGAGGAAAATCATTAGTCTGAAAGAAGGGTTAAATAAGTTGGAAGGAGTATTATGAAGGCGAAGGATGATGTATTATGAAAGCGAAGATGATGTATTTGTTAGATGAATTTAGACTTTTTAAATATTGTTGAATTAATTGTTATCCCTTAAGTAGGGTGGAAAGTAAATTAAACAAAGGAGATTATGTCAAATTTTTTTAAAATTTATATTGGTCTAATTCTATGTAATTGGGTATATTTTGATTATGTTGCTTATACGAGGTCCAAAACGGACTATTTGTTTTGTTGGATTAATTTTATTTATTTCTTAAATAGGGTGGATAGTCTATAAATAAAGGGAATTTTGCTCAATTTTTTTAAAATTATTTACACATTTGTATTTGAAAAGACTAAATTTACACTTTGAAAATCTACACTTATAATGTATAAACCATTTATTAGTTATATTATACACAACTTTATACTTTTCAAATTTATAACCGTGACTTTATTGAAAATTTTTATCGGTTGCAATTACGTACTTTCGAAATTTTGGCCATTTCGCGATTATATACTCTGGAAATTTTTGCCGTGCCTTCAGGCACGGGCATTCCGCTAGCATGTATATATATATATATATAATAAATCAGGAAGAATGTATGTATGATATTCTTGCTTTTTTATGTATGATATTTTTTTCTTCTTATGTATGATATTTCATGTGTTGCATGGGTGCATAGCATACATACACATGCATAGCATACATACACATGCATGCATAGCATGCATACATACATAACAAATGGGTTGGGCTAATGGGTTGGGCTTTTAATTAGGCTGGACTAAAAATTTGGGCTGGGTTGGGCTAAAAAAAATGGGTTGGGCTTTTAATTGGGCTGGGCTAACAAAATGGCCTAGGCTTTTAATTGGGCTGGGCCAAAATAGTGGGCTGGGCTTTATATATATATATATATATATATATACATACGTATATGTGTACGTGTGTATATACACACGTACACATACGTATGTATATACGTGTACGCGTATACATACATGCATACATACATACGTATATGTGTACGCGTATACATATATACATACGTATATGTGTACGTGTGTATGTATATGCACATACGTACGTATATACACATAATGTGTGAAATATGTGTACGTGTGAACTATATGTATGATATTTTATGTACTTCATGCATGCATAACGTACATATAAGTGCATGCAGAATTTATGTATGATATTCTTGCTTTTTTATGTATGATATTTTTTTCTTCTTATGTATGATATTTCATGTGTTGCATGGGTGCATAGCATACATACACATGCATACCATACATACACATGCATGCATAGCATACATACACGCATACATACATACATACATGCATGCATACATACATAACAAATGGGTTGGGCTAATGGGTTGGGCTTTTAATTAGGCTGGACTAAAAATTTGCGCTGGGTTGGGCTTTTAATTGGGCTGGGCTAACAAAATGGCCTAGGCTTTTAATTGGGCTGGGCCAAAATAGTGGGCTGGGCTTTATATATATATATACATACGTATATGTGTACGTGTGTATATACACACGTACACATACGTATGTATATACGTGTACGCGTATACATACATACATACATACGTATATGTGTACATGTGTATGTATATGCACATACGTACGTATATACACATAATGTGTGAAATATGTGTACGTGTGAAATATATGTATGATATTTTATGTACTTCATGCATGCATAACGTATATATAAGTGCATGCATAACATACATGCATGCATACATACATACATAACAATTGAACATACATACATACTTACATACATAACAATTGGGCTGGTTTAATGGGTTGGGCTTTTATTGGACTGGGCTATAAAAATTGGGTTGGGCTTTTAATTGGACTGGGCTGAAAAATTGGGCCGGGGTTTTAATTGGGCTGAGCTAAAAAAAATTGGGTTGGGCTAAAAAAACGGGTTGGACTTTTAATTGGGTTGGGTTACAAATATTGGGTTGGGCTTTTAATTGGGTTGGGTAGATCGTGCCATAGGCACGGCATGGGCTAGTATATATAAAATAAAGGAGGATGGTTTTTGGCAAAATATCTTTACTTTTATGCATGACATTTCATGCATGATATGTCTGTTATAACAGTTATATATTCACAGTATCTCTAAGTCATTCATTATCAAATTGGCTAATTCTAACTATCCCTTTTCTGTTATGAAACATTAAATAAATTTGTGATGTCTTTAATTATTCAGGTTTTTTAGAGAAAAACATTGCGGTTCTAAATTTTGTTGTTAATTCTAAGTTCACTAAAAAGATATTAGTCAATCCACTTCTAGAGCACAACATTTACTTTGTGTGATCCTTGCTTGCTATAATTGAGATTTACTGAGGGTTTTCACTTCCAAATCTGGTGGTGCAATACATTCTTCTCCTTGTGCATACTAGTTATCTCATGAATATGAGAACTCATGAATATGAGAATATTGAGAAGGGGTGTACAAATAAACATACTCACATAGCTACGCGCTATCTAAACATACTCGCATCCACACCTCTCGCAATGTCACAGTTATATAGAACAATTTATATATATATATATATATATATATATATATATATATATATATATATATATATATAATTATAATAGTTATAAATTATTATTATCTTTTGAAGTCGAATAGATTAAAATTTATTTCGTATTTTGTGTAGAATGAAAATGAATTTCCGACACATGAAAAAGTCAATGGATACGGAGGATCGAGGTACGTAGCTACTCGGATTCTTATTTAAGTTTATGTAGCTACTCGGATACTATTTTTAGATATTAAATTGGTGAAAGGGATTTAATGGTGGTTTAGCTGCGTTTTTTGCTGTTGGGTTTATTTTAATGTTAAAAAAAGGTTGGATTTCATGAATAAACAAAGGAAACTCTGCCGAGATTTTCTGAAATTAAATAGTGTTTTAAATTGATCAAGTGAAACATACATGCATTTGAAGTTATACAAACCCATGTAGTCATTTATTTTTGTATCTTGTGCAAGTTATGATGGATTTTTCTTGGAGTTATTATGTTCGTGGTAGCTTGGAGCTGCGCGATATTGTCGTCGTCGTTTTAGTTTACGTGGATTTTTTAACATCTTTTGATGTGTTAATGTATTAGGTTAGATCATGTTTACATCTTTTGTTATGTTATTATTTGGGAGGCATTTATTTTGTACCTTTATACGTGGATTGTGATGAAATATTATTTTGTAATTCATATTTATGAGATTTAGTTGAAAATTGTGAGACTTTGTATTACTTATGATTGTATGAAAAATGTGTAATGTTATTTTGGATTATAAGGTTGCACGTTTGATGAAAAAAGTGCAGGTTTAAAAGTACTTCCAATTGCGAAAAAAATAATAGGTAATAAATAAAAATATTGTACTTTTGGCAACACAATTTTTTGTCTCCAAAAGTTATCATTTACATCTATCACTTTGGATATGGCAACACATATTTGGTTCCCAAAGGTACGGCTTTTGGCAACACAAGAGTTGTGTTGCCAAAAGGCTATACCTTTGGCAACACAACTCTTGTGTTGCCAAAGATATTGCTTTTGGTAACACAAGATCTGTGTTGCCAAAGGTATAGCCTTTTGGCAAAACAACTCCTATGTTGCCAAAAACTATAGCTTTTGGCAACGCAACTATTTTTGTTGTTGTTGAGTGACTTTTACAAATTATAAAATACTTTTGGTAACATAATTGTGTGTTGCCAAAAGTATACCTTCAGCAACACAAGCCTGCTGTGTTGCCAAAAGATTTCATAGACAGACAATTGGCAACAAGCTGGTAACATAGCAAAATATGTTGCCAATACCTTTTAGCAACGTATTTATAACTTTAGCAACATAATTTGTATATTGCTAATGGTGCAAATTCTTGTAGTGGCATAATGGATCTCGACGATCAACATCGTTAAGAGTAGTGTATCGGGAGGGTTCCTTGATTGGATTTCACTTTGCGAGATGCCCCACGCACGAAATGTCGCGCAATGTTGGGAGTGGGGAGAAGATTAGTTCTTGGTACTAGGGTTGCGCTATGGTGAAGCATTATTTTGTAGGTATATAAAGATAATGTGTGAATATTTTGATGCTAAATACTTGTTAAAGTTAATTAGTAGAAATTGATGAGCTCTACTAAGATATATGTGGGTATAGCTTTATATTAACATATAAGTTTAGGCGTAAACTTAGAATATGATAGAGAAGAAGATAATGGTTAGATATTGAGATAGTGGGGTACGCGGGTGTATATTATGCATAGATTAAGATTGAATTGCCCATAGGATGTGTTGGGTAGTTTAATTAAGGTTCATGTGCATATGTTTAGGTGCGCGCTTTAGTTGAGGGGTGAGTTTGAGTTTCACAAGAGCGCGACTCCACTTTAATTATGAAATAGTGCATTCATAATTATTATGCATTTTAATGCACTTGCTATAAATGTTTTCACACCTCGGGCTCTGAACCATTTATATCTCTCTCTTACTATATATATATATATATATATATTGTAATATATTATAGGTGTCCCACCGCAAGCACGCCGATGATGCTCTTCTATCCAGTGTCTTGGGAGATTGCTGTGGGATTTTGTTATAGCCGCTTCCTACCGTTTGTGAATCTAGATATGATTCATTTTGTACATAGGGTTTATACCCAAGGGTTGTATGTATCATTTTATATTTCTTTCCCATGGATGTTGTATCGTCTATAACCCGACAGCATATTCGGGTATATTTTCTTTTATGTACTTATTATGTATTAATTGAGTACTTCTTGTGGTACTTTTGTGTACATTATCATGTTCAGTAGTTATTATGTTGTTGGTATGATATTCTTTGTATGTTTTTAAATTTTTCGCATCCGCTTATTGCAGTAGTGGGTAGTTAGCTAGGTTTATTTTAGTCTCGACAGTAGATGCTGAGAATGATCCACTTGAGATTCCTGATTTAATTTAGTATAGGGCTGGCCACCCATTATTATTTTAAGCGGAGTGTCATAGGTGGTATTAGAGCATCAGGTTCTAATGTCTTAGTATCTGTGCGGGTTTTCTGCGTTCTTCCGTAAGCGTTCTTGATGTAGAGCCCTATTATTAGGATTGTTGTGTTCACTACGTCTACTTTTTCTTCGGCGATGTGTAGTCACTTGAACAATGTTATGATACAGTTGCTCTCGTCTCAGACGTCATCGAGAAGAAGTCGTCCTGGCATGGCAAATAGAGGGGCTGAGAACATAGAACCCCAAATGCCACTAGGGACTGTGACTATAGCCGAAGTTGCCAATATGGTGGCATAAGCAATAGATGTTGCCATTGCTGCGATGGCACATCATCCTGCAGTCCCAATAGCTCAAGACCACACAGGGCCATTTGCATGGGAAAGAGAACGAGAAGCCTTTAGGAAAGGACATCCTCCAGAATCTTCGGAGGAAACTGATGCAATAGTTGCAAGTCAGTGGAGGAAGGATATACAAAGGCACCTTCGGATGGTTGAATGCAGTGAGGTGCATGAAAAAATACTCGCCACCTTTAAACCAACGAGCGCATCTCTCCAATGGTGGGAGTTAGTCACCACATCAGAGTAGAGAAATGCAATGCCCATAGCAGATTTTTGGGTACACTTTGACTGGAAGTATTTTTTTTTCGCGATTCAGACGGAGATGAGAAGGAGATTATTGGATGTGATTCAAGGTGATTGAACGGTGGTGGAGTACGAAGAAGAATTAACTTGAATGGTAAATGTTGTGCCCGATAAGGTGAATATGGAGGAGGAGCGAACAGTGAAGTTCTTGGGAGGTTGAGATTGGTGAATTCGTGAGCCTTTGTTTTGGGAACTCGACGTTACTGACCTTTATCGATGTGATGAACGCGGCATTGTCATGCTGTTAGGAGTATCATTTTCATTTAAAAAGGGAGTAAGAAATTTGGAGATTTGGGTTCATCAAGTAGGCTGGGGAAGATGATGCCACTAGGGAAAGATCATCACCGCAATAAGGTTATAGACATGATTATCGAGGGCTGCAACGGCGTTTTGTCCCTCAGGATGGACATGAAGCATTTGTGGGAGATGTTTCTTTGCGGATAATTAGGCCCTAGGAAGAGGGATTGTCCTGGAAAAAGTAGAGGGCAACTTTTTTAGGAGGTTTTGGATGTGTGACACCGACAACAGTTTATAGGTCGGTTTGGGTAAGAGAGTTCTGGACAGGGACCCATTGATGAGGCAAGGTAGTTGGAATACGGGGGTAATATGTAAATTATCCTCCTTTGTGCTTAGGTCATGCTTTGCGCGGTATTGGGAGCATCACATGTAAGGTTTAGTGAGTAGTTAGCCATTATAACCAAATTGTGTATAGAATTTCCCTGGAGGAAGGAGTGAGCAAGTGTGGCACTTGGATGATGTCCTTCGGGAGAAGAGATGATTTTACGATGGTGCTTGTGTGTGTGTGTACATTATCATTTTATTGTGGTATAGAATTTCCCTGGAGGAAGGAGTACTTCCTTTTATTGTGGTACTTGTGTGTACATTATCATTTTCAGTAGTTATTATGTTGTTGGTATGATGTTCTTTGTAAGTTTTTAAATTTTTGGCATCCGCTTATTGCAGTAGTGGGTAGTTAGTTAGGTTTATTTTAGTCTCGACAGTAGATGCTGAGAATGATCCACTTGAGATTCCTGATTTAGGGCTGGCCACCCGTTATTATTTTTAGCGGGGTGTCACATGCTCATATGACTTTCTTACTGGGCCGAGCTTGAAATGATGAGCTGGTATACGCTGAATAATTGCGAGGAAGTTGCGACATATATTGAGTAAGTCATTATTTAATTTAAATAAGTCATTATTTATTTTACCGGGTTTTTTGTTAACTTTTGTTATGACTTACCTTTTAAGTGGAACTTTTGGCACACAAATGGTGCATCTTTGCATTTTAAATAGATGTACTTCGTGAACATGATTTTACATTTTAATTATTTTTCGAGTATGCGGAACAACATGTAAATGTCGTAGTGTATTAATATTATTAGTTAATTGTCATTATGAAAATGACATTTGTGATAACTATTTGGAAAGAAAATAAATAAGTAATAATAGTTAAAATAATATTAAAAATGTTAATATCATTAGTGACAAAAAATAATAATATATAACATTAGCCACGATTTTTATTTGTGGACAGATGTGTTAGAAAAGTCTATTTGCAACGATTTTTAGTGGTGGCAAAAACTGAAAACATATTTAGCCATGAATTTTTAAGAATATATGAGAGACAATTTGTCACGAAATTATACTATTTGCTACAAAAAAATTGACAGGCAAGAACGACAAAAAATCGTTGCGAAAAGGTGCACAATAGGCTACGTTTTTTTTTCGTGGCCAATAAGTCTACTATTGGCCACGAAACTCATTTTCGTTCTCATATACTTTTAGCCACGGGGCTTTAGTCATGACACTACTACGAAAAAAAATCGTTGCCAAATATCTTTAGCAACGAAATGTAAACATTTGGCTACGCTTTTTTTCGCATCGAAATGTACAATTTCTGGTAGTGGGGGTTCCCCTTTCTCACCCTCGGCCGAAAATAGGATCGACATATGCATCTATGAAACCATGTTTTGCCATCGCATTAAAAAGATTCAGCCTAAAAAATCAAGGCACTCACCTGATCCTCGGCTTAGTTGGGCTCGGATAGGTCATTTTGGATGCTCTCAAGGCTCTCCGCTATTATGCTCAGTCTACAAATTTTTCTCGGCTTTGCAAATTTTCAAGGGAAACATATTTTAAAGCCCAATGTTGACTTGAAGAAGATCGAATTCTCGATGGCCTTATCAATCACAAAGTCATATTATACTCGGTTCATAAGGGCACTCAACCATATGTGAGTTAGTCTATGCAAATTGGATGACTAATTTTACACTCATCATTTTCATTTGATTCTTTTTTTTATAACTTTGATGTGTTCAATCTTAATGATAAATAAGTGGTGAGCATTTTTTAATTTCTATAGGAAGTTACAATAGATAACCCTGCATTGGAATGTAATTTTCTTTATATTATTTTCCTTAAGTAATCAACCTTTTCATTGGACTGTTTTTATTTTTTGAGAACTTTGATATGCTTAATATGATGAAAAGTAAATGGTGAGCATTTCATGATTTCTACAAGGTAGTTACAATAGATAGCCCTATATTGGAAGGTAATTTTCTTTATATGATGCTACTGATTTTCGCCATTCTTTTCTTTTACCCATTTTTTTTATTAATTTCTTTCTTCAAATCTCTATTCACATGCATGATGTTTTCTTTATTTTTTTAGTTGTAAGAAGTAATATTCTAAAACAAAAAAATCTTATATGATAATTTATTATCGCCATAGTATAATTTTTTTATTTGATTGGGATAACCTCTTTGATATTTTTTTTCTTTTTCTTGGACATATATTTTAAGCTACTTAAAAACTCAAAGATTTGGACCTATTTTTTTTTAAAATAGAAAATAAAAATCAATTTGGGCCGATTTTTTTTGGGTGGTTTATTGAAATTTTAACAACCCATAAAAAATCACCTAAAAAATGTAATGACAACAAACGTGTTTGATCCAACACTAAGATTTTTTGGTTCTATTATTTATATAAATTGTGTACTGAATGTTTTTAGTAAATTGCTATATTATTTTGTGATTGAATTTATAAGTGATAAATAAAGTTGAGCAATTTGTACTAATATGAAGATTTTTTTTTTCTGAGATTTGATTATAGTTTTTTATGTATTCAAAAACAAATTTTTGGGATAAAAAATATTTTTCTGGAAATCATTTTTATTTTGCTAGAAAATATTTTTTTGGATGAAAACATTTTTTTTCTTGAAATATTTTATCAGTGTTATTTTTTATGTTTTTTAATCATGGTTAGAATTTTCATTTTTGGAAATTGTTTTTCTTTCTTTTTTTTATTTTTTAAATATATTTTCTACTTTTTCTGTATATTCTAAATTTTCTGTAATTATTGAATTTTTTCTAGTTTAATTAGAAATCTGGTCTATTATTGGAAATATATTTTGTTATTAGAAATTAATTGTTTTCCAGTATTTTTTCAATTTTTTAGAATATTTATTCAGTTTGCAATTTTTAAAAAAAATATTTTTTCGGTTTATTGAATATTTTTTTATGTATTTTTCATATTTTTATTTTTATTTATGTTTCATGTTTTTTTATGTATTTTTCAGGTTTTCAATAACTATTGAATATTTTTTGTCTTTTTTATTAGAATTTTTTTTTAATTGGAAATCTACTTTGCCACTGGAATTAGTTTTTGGGTCAATTATTTAATAGTCCCTACTATAAATATATATTTTTTAAAAAGGACACATATTTTTAGTTTAACTCATTTAGTCCCTCAAGCACTCAATATTCTCTTATTTTTAGAGATCCGCGCCAGCGGCACTCCCTTTCCAAAACATGTGGCAAAGGACTTTTTGAAGCAAAATAAAAAAGCTTGGACTAAATGAGTATTAAAAAATGTTTGAGGGACTATTTGGTATATGTCCCTTAGTTTTTTTCACAATATTTTTTTAAACTCTTTAAAGTATTTACTCAGGTTTTTCAAACTTTTTAGAAATATAATCCAAATTTTGATGTAGATTTTTTAGTATTTTCCTATTTTTAATATAAAATCTTTTTTTAACTAAAAATCTATTTTTTGTTGGAAATATGCTTTTGGAAGACATTTTCAATTTCATTAATGTATGTTTTGGGTTTTTCTTGATAAAATAGATATATGGGATAAATTTTTTTTTGTATTGTTTGGTTTATCAATAGTTTGTCAATACATATGTCAATATAATAAAATAATATAATTTTGAAAATATATTTACATAATATATTTCATTCTATAATATTAATAACATACATTTTCTATTTTTTAATGAAAAAAAGGAAGCAGAATTTTAACCACACAAACTGTTGGTTGGTTGTGTTGACTGACTTGGGAGTCTCGGTCTCCAACAATAATTGGTATCAATAATTCTCTTTCTCCTATGTTGAGGCTTTCACACACCACAAACGAACTTATCTCCATTTTCATACTTTGCTAAACAAATTTGGCCATGGCAGAGATCTTTCTTTCCCCGATCATTGAGTTGTTGTTTGAGAAGGTTGGCTCTCGCGTGTTTTCCAATTTGGCTAAATTGGGTGGAATTGATGAATCTCAGCTCCAAAAATGGAAGAAAACTCTCTCCATTATTGGAGCTGTACTCGCTGACGCAGAGGATAAGCAAATCACTGACAGATCTGTGAAGTTGTGGCTTGATGAACTCCAGGATTTGGCTTACGATTTGGATGACATAATTGACGAGTTGCTCACCAAATATTCACGTCAACAGTTGGAAATGAAGACTCAACCAGCTACAGCTACAGCTACAGCTAGAGCCAGCACCAGTCGTAGTCATAAGGTATGGGAGTTCATCATTCCTAGCTGTTGCACTAGTTTCACTCCCACTGCTATTAAGTTCAATTACAACATGGGCTCCAAGCTTGAGGGCATCACCAAAAGATTGCAAGATCTAACTGATCAGAAACAATCTTTGGGTTTGAAAGAGGACGTGAGCGGGATAAGGTCCTATAAAACACGAGAAACGACTTCCTTGGTGGTGGAATCTGGTGTTTGGGGTCGCCAAACTGATAAAGGCAAAATACTCGAGTTGGTGTCTAAGGATGATGAAGAGGTCAGTGTTATACCCATAGTTGGTATGGGTGGGCTTGGCAAAACTACCCTTGCTCAACTTGTTTACAATGATGACCAAGTGACAGAACGCTTTGATCTCAAGGCCTGGGTATGCGTTTCCGATGAGTTTGATGAATTCAAGATAACTAGCTTGATTTTTAACTCTGTGGCAGAAAAAAGTGGTGACTTCAAAAGCTTGAATGAAGCTCAAGAGGGACTAAAGAAGAGTCTTTCTAACAAAAAGTTCCTTCTCGTTTTGGATGACGTTTGGAATGAGAATTATGAAAGATGGGACCTCCTCCGTACCCCTTTTCTGGCTGGCGCACCTGGGAGTAAAATTATTGTTACAACACGTAATGCAGGGGTTGCATCAACCATGTGTTCTCCTTCAATTCAAACTCACCAGCTCACACAGTTGACAAATGATGATTGTTTATCCATCATAGCTCAACATGCATTGCCCGAAAGAGATTTTGAAGCGCATCCCAATTTGAAAGTAGTTGGTGAGAATATTGCGAGGAAGTGTAATGGATCGCCCTTGGCCGCAAAGACACTTGGAGGACTCCTTCGCACCACAGAAAAAAGCACAAAAGCTTGGGAAAATGTATTGGATAGCAAGTTCTGGGAATTACCTGCAGGGAAGAGCGGCATTCTTCCTGCTTTAAGATTGAGTTATCATCATCTGCCACCCCATCTAAAGCGGTTGTTTGCATATTGCTCAATATTTCCCAAGGACTATCAGTTTGACAAGTTTGAACTAGTTTTGTTATGGATGGCGGAAGGCTTTTTGCAACAATCAAAAGGGAAGAAGCAAATGGAGGAGATAGGTTTTCAACATTTCAATGATTTATTATCAAGGTCCTTTTTTCAACATTCAAGTGGGGATCAATCACATTTTGTGATGCATGATCTCATGAATGACTTGGCTCAATTTGTTGCTGGGCAGATATGCTTTGGTCTGGATGATAAGATGATAAGTAATGAGCAACAAACAATTTCTGAAAAGGCTCGTCACTTATCGTCCATTCGCCTTAATTACGGAAACTTTAATAAGTTTGAGGCCTTTTCTAAGGCTCAGAGTTTGAGGACTTTTTTGACACTGCCAGTTTACGAGACGAGCGATTGGGGACAATTCCACTTGAGCAATAAGGTTGTCCATGAATTGTTACCGAAACTACAGTGCTTACGAGTGTTGAATTTGAGTGGTTATTCCATAACTGAGCTATCAAACTCAATTGGTCATTTAATACACCTTCGGTATCTTAATTTATCGATGACTCTCATCAAACAGTTGCCTGAATCAGTGAGTAATCTTTTTAATTTAGAGACGTTATTGTTACGCAGTTGCAAAAAACTAATTAAGTTGCCTGCAAAAATTGGTAATTTAACTAATTTGCGGCATCTTGACGTCTCCCATACTCCAAAATTACAAGAGATGCCCTCAGGGATTGGTACCTTGACTAGTCTGCAAACCTTGTCTAAGATTGTTCTTGACGAGAGTAGTATGTTGCAACTATCTGAGTTGAGGGGGCTATCTAATCTCATAGGGGCACTTTCCATTGTAGGGTTGCAGCATGTGAAGAATGTCCACTATACAAGGGAGGCTAATCTATTCCGTAAGCAAGGCCTTGAAGAATTAATGTTGATATGGAGTAGTGAATTCAATGATTCCCGAAATGAACAGCTTGAAGTACTTGTAGCACTACGACCTCATACAAACTTGACCAAGCTAAAAATTGTATCTTACGGAGGCATAGAGTTTTCTAGTTGGGTTGGGGATCGCTCATTCTCTAATATAACTCACCTAACACTTGAACACTGTGAGAAATGCACGTCTTTACCTCCGGTTGGGCAGCTACCCTCACTCAGGGAGTTGTGTGTTTGGAAAATGTCGGGGGTAAAAAACGTTGGAGTTGAGTTGTGTGGAAATCGTCACGCAGAGGCTCTTTCTTTCCCATCACTTGAGATTCTCAGTTTTGGGAACATGAACTGTTGGGAGGAATGGCTTACTGATTTAACAGATGTTGATGGAAGTGTTGGAGGATTGTATCCTCGCCTTCGCGAGCTTACTCTACGTAATTGCCCCAAATTGGTCAACGTTATACTTCCAAGGATACCATCTCTAAGGGTGTTAAATATAGAAGAATGTTGTGAGGTGGTGCTAAGCAGTATTGTACGTGTCGCCTCGTCAGTCAAAACCTTAAAGATTTCCGGTATCACAGGGCTTATTAGCCTAGGTGCAGAGGTTGTACAATATTTGTTATCACTTGAAGATTTAACTATTGGAGAGTGTGATGAACTGAGTTATTTGTGGCAAGAAGAATCTTTGTCTCAGAATCTTGTAAATTTGAAATGTTTACGTGTCCGTAGATGTCCCCAGCTTGTATCCTTGGCGAAGGAAGAACACGCATGGCCTCCTAGCATTGAAGAACTGAGTATAGATCATTGTGAGAATCTTGAGAAGCTGCCAATCTGGGGAAACAACCTCATGTCTCTCAGGAAGTTGTATATAGGGGATTGCCCAGGACTCCAGTCCTGTCCAACAATGACAGATTTGCAAAGCAACAGCAGCGGCCACGTGGAAAGCTTTCCTCATCTTAAACATTTGACAATCTATAACTGTTCTTCTCTAACATGCCTTCCAACAGGCCAAAATCTACCTACCTCCCTTGAGTCAATTTCGATTTGGAGTTGCTCGAATCTGGAGCCAGATTCAGAGAACTTTTGGCTACACGGTAGATGTATACCATCACTTGAAGAGATTTGCATATCTTCCTGGGTGAATCTGAAAGTCTTACCTGGGTGTTTGTTCAGCTTCAATCGTCTCACCAGATTATATATAAATTCCTGTCCGGGGCTAGAGTCCTTTCCCGAAATAGGTTTGCCCCTGAGCCTGAGACATCTTGAAATCTGTAGATGCTTGAAACTGAAGTCCCTGCCTGATGTTCAGATGCAAAGACATCTTGAATTTCTGAGTATAAGAGGTTGTCCAAGTCTGGAGTCCTTTCCTGGAGGGGTCTGGCCTCCCAATCTAAGAGAACTTGAAGTTGGGGAAGTCAAGCAGCCCATCTCAGAGTGGGGCCTCCCAACCTCTCTTGTTTCATTAGAAATTGATGGCAAGTTTCCAGAAGTGGTATGCTTTCCGGACACAAGGAGTTTGTTTCCTACATCTCTAACCACACTTACAATTCGGGGTCTCGTGAGTCTGGAATCTCTTTCCATGGGCCTCCCAAACCTAACGTCTCTTCAAAAGCTACATATCTATTCATGCCCTAAGCTTCAATCTTTGCCTGAGAAACTGCTTCCCACACTTTTATCTTTGATAATCTTCGAATGTCCACTTCTAGAAGAACGGTGCTTGAAGGAGAAAGGATATTATTGGCCCCTCATAGCCCACATCCCCTGTGTGGAGATAAATGATAAAAAGCAGTGAAATTGAAGGCACAGGCCATCCAGTCCCACGTTATTTAGGTACGCCCACTTATCATTTGTTCATCTCCTTTTTTCTGTTAAAAAAACCAATTCATATTGTCATCTACTTTTAACTCTAAACTACAATATTTTCTAAACAGTATAATATTAAATTGGATTAGTTTAGGCCCACTCATTTTCAAGACACACGAAGCACACACATTAGGTAAAAGACAAAAAATAGTTATTTGACAAAAATTAGTTAATGATTTTCTCATTACAATTTTTATCTAAGAAAAAAAATTAAAAACTACTTTTTTTTTGCTTTTTGTCCCAGCTTATTTTACTAAAACAAACCAAAAAGTGTTTTCTGTTTTTTGTCCCAGCTTATTTTACTTGTTAGCAGCATTAATCAATCGCGATAATGTGGGTCCGCATTAACTTTTAAGACATAATGATTTTATTTATGAATGTGGTATTTTTTTTTTATTAATGTAGTATACTTTTTTTTAACAAAACTTTATTTAAAAAAAAAGGTTTCAATAAAAAAAAAATTAACTTTTTATTTTTTATTTTTTTATTAGGAGAAATAAGGAAGAATGTTTTGTCTCTTTTATTATTTTATTTTTTTATTGAGAGAAATATAGTAGTTATGATTTAAGTAAATGGTTGTTTTTGTCTTTTTGGGTATGTGTCTAAGAGCGTGTGTCGCTCTAGCAACGCTCTATTAAATTTGATATGCGAAACTCCATAGCTCTCTATCCATTCTAAGCCCGTCACTTCTAATTTTTCTTTAGTTCATAAACCATTTTTAAGGGTTTTCTGTATCTCTTTCTTTTTATTTCTGTTTTTTTTTTTCTTTGTTGTTTTCTGTATATTTATGTTTAGCCCGTTTTGGTGGACTTATGGTCCACAAATCTGATGCACATGCCGTGATTTTTTCTGTAGAACACACGGTGCCCTATGAATGAAATAATAACAATAAACCAGTTTTACCTCTGTATTTTATTAGTTTATTATCATAAACTTGCCCCCAAATTAAAACATACCATACTAATCATTGCCAAGTCTAAGACCTTAACCACTTGAATTATTTAATGTCATTCTATTTTTTTCTTGACTTCTTCATTTCCTACACACTATGACATTCTTAATTTTGTTAAATCGTAGGAGATTTCGAGCATTTGATGGCAAAGTGATGATGAATGGCGGTTGTGTTTCTTATAAATCGGCAAGGGAGAATTCAAAATATGATGGATTTTCAGGATGCAAAAGATAGTTTATAGCATAAAAGGTAAGCCTTAAATTTTTAATCTACTTTGTGCCATATTCATTTTTTTCTTTATACTCCACCCGTCCCATATTAAGCGTCATCATTTGAAAGAGACTTTAAAAAAAAATTAATTATAATGTAATCAGTGGTCAACATCAAAACTTAGTTAATTTTCCTGAAATTTTGTTAAATCATTTTCAAAGAATCTTAAAATGAGATATCTTAAAAAGAAAAAGTGAGACTCTTGTTTAGGGACGTATATAGTACAAAATAAGAAATACTGCTTTATATATATTAATTAACAAAAATGTTCATCTTATTTTTGCAACATAATGATGGTTCCTTTACCTACATAAAATGTGGATTCCCCTACCCATGTTAATTTCTTTATGTCAATGTGTTTGCTATTTTTCAGCTTTGTGATTTTATTTATATCGTTAATGAACTCCCGTGGAGTAATGGAAAATTCATAATCCGTACTCAGATGACAATCAATATTTCTTTCAATGATAGTTTCATTTCAAAAGAAAGGTACACTGTCATTTTATTGTTAATGGACTACAGTGTTTGCATGGGTCCTCAAATGCGCTGCAATTCTTTGTAAGCCGTGAGCATTTGAACTGGTGAGAATCATATTATGTCTTGACCAGATCCATTAGGAACATGCACTACACCAAATCCTGCGAATGGTCACACCCAGCTGGTCATGGCCCAAGTCCGCGACCAACTCAATTTTTGGCGTGACCATATTTATTATCATACTAAATCATGAATGCTCTGGAAGTGGTCATGGACCAAATCCCTGACCACTATGGGTCACGGACTTGGGCCGTGATCAGGGCGTGACAACCTTGGCGCGAAATTCGCGCTAAAATTCCCTCCAAACTGCTTGCGGATGGGTCACGGACTTGGATCGTGACCATAGGCATGACGAAGCAAAAAACATACACAAATTGGGTCACGGCTGGGGGCCGTGACCATTTCTGGCTCTGGGTCACGGCTATGGGCCGTGACCATCCTCCATTTCAGCAGTGATTTTGATGGAGAAAGGGTTGTGCATGGTGGGTCACGGCCTAGAGCCATGACCAGGTTCAATCCAGTAGGTTACCCCTTCATTTATTGGTCGTGCATGGTGGGTCACGACTATAGGCCATGACCAGGTTTAGAACTTAAAAAAAAAAGACCCGCTCAATATCATTTCTGTAGAAACGAATTCTCTCTCAAGGCTTGTGCGTTTTCGTTTCGATTCGTGCGATTTCCTCTCATTTCTATATATAGATTTATGTTTGTATGTGTGTGTGTATGTATAGATTTATGTTTATATGTATGTGGATGCATAGATTTATGTGTATATGTGTGTTTAACTATGAACAAATAAATTATTTTTTATGTCAATAAACCTTAGATTTTATGTATGTGTATGTATAGATTGTATGTGTATGTATGTATAGATTTATGTAAAAAAACATTAGGGTTTAAGTAAACCCTAGATTGTATGTGTGTATTTTTCTGAAAAAATATTATTCAAAACTCTAGACATTATATTTTTTTTGACAAAATATAATTAAATGGATTTATAATAAGTAAAAAAAATTACAACCGCCTCGTTGTGGATTATATGTATGCATAGATTTATGTCAAAAAAATATTAGGGTTTAAGTAAACCCTAGATTGTATGTGTGTGTATGTATAGATTATGTTAATAAACCCTAGATTGTATATGTGTGTATTTTTTTTGACAAAATATGCTTGTCTTGTTTTTTTTTGACAAAATATAATTAAATGATTTTTTTTACCTATGAGTCGCAAACACGTGTGCACATTACTAAAGTGAGATATTGTTGGCTTGGTTGTTGGATACTATGCTAAATTTATTGAATTGATACTAGTGTCGATAAATGTACATGTTATTAAATTTGTTGGGTGTGCTCTTGATTTGCCTATGAAAAAGTATATCACATATCTTGCGATTAATGTGCATTTTTTGACGTTTACGTCGAGATATTAGGAGGCTACAACTTGACATGGAACAAATACAACTTGATTCCGTTCATTCATATTTTAACTTGACATGTATGCCATAATTCTGTTGATTTCATATAGTTCTGTTTTAGTTTGAGATTTGTTGTGATCAACTTGAGTCGATATGTATTTTAAAACCTTAAAATGACGGCGTAATAATCATAACTACATTGATATTATAGGCATCGGGTTGATATTATACATTTTTGTTCTCCTTTGCCTTTGTGTACTTTTCTTTACATATTATAGGTAGTAGGTTGCTCACGTTCGTTCGAATTACGGTGTTAAAATGGGGGAATAAATGTGCGTCATATGTAAATCTATGACATATTATAGGCAACAGATCTAATTATTCAGTAGTTTTGTGAGGTACTTTCTTTAATTTAACATACCCGTTCTTCATAACATATTGTTTACGTATTGCAGATCTAACCAATTGGATACCAATTCTTCGTTACATACTAATTCTTCATTACACACCAGGTACTCTTTACTTTAACTAAAGTAGTTATATAATTGATATATATTATCTATTAAATCTTTTAGATGATAGAAGGAGTACGGGATAATTATTGGTTTTGTTTGGTTTGGTTGTTGATAATTATTGGTTGTTAGCTTGTTGTTGGATAGTGTGAAGGAGTACGGGATAATTAGAAGGAATACGGGATAATTATTGGTTTGATTGTTTGATAATATGTTGAAAATATTTTAGACTCTCGGTTTCAGAATACTACGATAACTTGCTAATGTCTAAACATAAGCTTAAAAACATGGCGTTAGAGGGGAGAAACCCGAAACATCCCACAAACAGACCCGTGAGAGGGTGAAAACACGAAACCGCCCCCGTACGGTTCCGTGAGAGGCACCAACACCTCTCACGGGACGCCTCTCACGGGACCAATGTAACTCGTAGGAACTGAACGCGCGATCACGGGACTCCCGATTTCAGATTACGGCGATAATTTGAAACTATGAGGACTTAAGCTTGAAAACAAGGCGTTAGAGGGCGAAAACACGAAACAGCCCCCGTACGGTCCCTTGAGAGGCACCAACCTCTCACGGGACCAATGTAACACGTAGGAACTGACCGAGCGATCATGGGACTCCCAGTTTGAGAATACGACGATAATTTGAAAATATGAGGACTTAAGCTTGAAAACCAGGGGTTAGAGGGTGAAAACTCGAAACAGCCCCTGAACGTCCCCGTGAGTGGCACCAACACCTCGTACGGGATCAATGTAACTCGTTCGAACTGACCGCGCGATCACGGGACTCCCGGTTTGAGAATATGACGATAATTTGCATATTTCTAGACTTAGGCATAAAAACATGGCGTTAGTGGGGAAAAACCCGAAACAACCCCGTGAGTGGCACCAACATCTCGCACGGGACCAATGTAACTCGTAGGAACTGACCGCGCGATCACGGGATTCCTGGTTTGAGAATACGAAGATAATTTGAAAATATAAGGACTTAAGCTAAAAAACAAGGAGTTAGAGGGTAAAACTCGAAACAACCCCCGTACAGTCCCATGAGAGGCACTAACACCTCTCGTGGGACCAATGTAACATGTAGGAACTGACCGCGCAATCACGGGACTCCCGGTTTGAGAATACGACGATAATTTGAAAATATGAGGACTTAAGCTTGAAAACAAGGCGTTAGAGGGTGAAAACTCGAAACAGCCCCCGTACGGTCCCGTGAGAGGCACTAACAAAATGATTGAGGCTTGGAACCTTTACTTGATATGAACAAACTCCTTGAGATCTTAATCATATTTGAAATTTGGCATGCCCCATTTCTCCATTGTTACTATTCCTTTCATTTTGCTTGGGAAGTCCTCTAGACAATGAGAAAAACTGTTGATCCCTTATTTACTTCCCATTTTCGCTAAAAAGTCCTCCACCTGGGTGCCTTCTATAAATATATGGAAGATAGAGTATTTGAATTTCTGAAGCATTTGTTGAATTGCTTTAATAGTCCAGCTGATTTTCCGGGAGTTACCTTTAATGATATCCACTAGAACTTTTGAATCACATTCAATAATAAGCTGATAGTCCTTTAAATCCCTATAAAGATCAAGACCATCTTTTAGAGCACTTGCCTCTGCCTCCATGATAGTAGCATTCTGATAAGATCTCGTATAGGCCCATAGCATATCTCCTTCCTGATTTATGAGAATTCCTCCACCTCCTCCATGACATGTTGACTCTATCGCACTTCCATCTGTATTTAGCTTCAATACTCCAGATGGAGGATTCATCCATTTAATTTGCAGCCTATTGATTTGGGGGTGATTGCATTGAAAGTCCGAATTTTCTTCAATTGGTGAACCTGATACAAAACTGAACAAACGTTAGCTGAATAATCCTCATACTTGCTTTTATTTCTGTGCATCCACAAACTCCAACACACTATAGCTGGGATAAGCTTGTTTGTAACTGGATATGTCTTGGGGCCATGTATCCACCATTGGAAAAGTTGACTTCTAATACCTCCAGTAGTCCTCTTGATTCCATACTCTTGATTCATTTTATCCCACCACTACAAAAAAAGTAGTTTTTAAGACGGAGGCTTTTGAGACGGCTTAAATTGTAGACTCTAAAACATACACTTTGAGACGGATAAAAACAGCCGTCTCAAAAACTAATATTATTTAAGACAGAATGTGCTACCCGTCTTATAAAGTGAAGCTAATGAGACAGCATATTAAGAGTCGTCTCAAATACTCCACCTTATGAGACGGCTAAAATAATTCACTTCCCAACCTTCACGATTTTAACTCCCGCCTTTGTGCATAGAAATGGAACCTTCTACATAGAAAACAAAAAGGAAAAGAAAAAGTAAAGCAAAAGCTAAGCAAGCATCTTGTTTCTCTACCCGGAAAAAATGTCACCCACCTCGCTCTCCCTTACCGTCGTCGCTCTCCCTAGACTTCTTCACTGCCATTGTCGCTCGCCCTAATCTCTGCCCTACCCTCACCACTGGTAAGTGGTGTTCGTTTTTCTGTTAGTTGGGGTGAGATTATGGTGGTGTAGGTTGCTAGCTAGTTAGGGTTTCAACAATTGGGGTTAAGTGTTGAGATTTTATGGTTGAAGACATCAAATTAGTTTTCTTATATATTGATTGTCAATTTTCTTGTTTGGTTGTTATTAAAATGAAAGTAAAAGTAATGGAAAAGTAGTTTGATGTCTTGTTGATGTAATTAGTTGGTTATTTGTATAGTTGGATGTTTTGTTATAGTAGAAATTGCTTATAATAATAGAATAGTTATTTTTTCTGCATTATATCATAATTATGATTTTTCAATGGCAATTGTATGTTTTTCATTGATGGGTATTTGACAGAGGAATTACATATGTTCATTGACATTTAAATATTTGATTTAATCCCAGGAATTCAAGTTATAGTATCCTCGAATTGATACGGCGAAAAGGTAAAGTAATTCTTTGTTATTGGTTAATATTATTGGTTTTTTATTGGATTGATTTGTAGTGGTGATAGGAGGTTGAGGGTGAGCCAATTAAAAACCCGGATTGTCAATTGGTTGTTGTAGTATAATTTTAAGATTAATATATGATAATATTTATATACTTGTTTGTATGAATTTTAGTTAGAATTATTGATATGTTTGTTTGTGTTAATTAATTCATGTCCTTTGAAAGTAGTTTATGCCATTAATTTGATTTACTATGTGATATGATTTTATTTTGTGATATATGTAATGGACCTAATTACTTCAAATATGTATCACCATTGAAAAAATTATCAATGTTATCCAAGTATTTCATAGGAATATGAAGCACGGACACAGATACGGGTGTCGTGTCCGACATGACACAGACACACCGACACAACAAACCTTTAAAAAAATAGGACACGACACAGCGACATAAATATATTTTTATACTTGTGTGTGTGTGTGTATATATATACTTTCATCTACTTTGCATTTCAAAAACAAAAAATAGTTGTGAAACTAATTTATTAAAATCAACATGGTTCAGTATTTCATAATGACAGTAAAATCGTAAGTCAAAGATATGCATTTAAATTAAGCGAGATGATAACCTCATTCTTTTAACTTTTCTTCTAATTATTAATACACCCTTAAACTATTTAATTTTACAAGACGACATTATAATTTCTTAGTGTTATTTAATTTGGTCACCCCGTTGTGTCCACGAAATGACCGGGCCATGTTCGTGAAGTGTCCGGCTTTTTTTTAAATGCCAAACAAGTCTGACAAGCCACGCGGAGTGTCGTACGAGTAGCGGGGTGTCCGACACAGGTACGTCACCTTCGGAGAAGTGTTTGCGCTTCGTAGGTGGGAAATGTCCTTTTTCTCATTGGACTCAATTTTTAAATTTACTAGTAAACGTTCGTTTTGGGTGGGGACAAACATAAATGAAGTGGCATGGAAATAGTCACGTTTAACTCCAAAGGTATCAAACTAACCTGAGGGAAGGATCGTGTCCTCATTGGGTTCCTGGTTGCTGAGGTTAACTAGTATACACTTTTTATAGGGTCGAAAATGAGATTTAGGGGTCAAAACTCAAAATAAGAACGTGGGGGCTTAATAAGAGACACGAACACCTTCAAAGGTATTAACGTATCCTGTGGAAGAGACAGTTTTGTCATTGGACACCTGGTTTCAGAAATTGATTAGTAAATGTTCTTTTGCGTCTTAAAAATGGACTTTTGGAGGCGAAAACTCAAAACATTAATCGAGTATCCTTAAAAGAGGCACGTACACCCCAAGACTCACAAAGGAAATATGCGGGAAGTGTCTGCTTCCTAATTGAACTCTAGTTTCCGAAATTGACATGTATATGCTCGTTTTGTGGTGTAAAATAGACTTTAGGGAGTGAATTGACTAGTACTGATCAGAAATTTGTTCAAGTCTGCTTTGGTTTCACTCATTTTGGAAATGTTCTATTCTTTATTATCAGTTGTAGCAGGAGTTATTCTCGCCCTCAAATTCCACGGCGACGCTGACCCCAACACGTCACTTTATAAATCGCTATCACTTTCTCTAACTATTTTCATTCCGGACTTTGATTTTATTTCCTTCCTATTACTCGGTCACACAAATAAAGAAAGTTGGATCTTTTCCCAACAGACTGATATGTGTTTAAAGACCATAAGGGCTACGGGTTCATCAAACCAAAATATGTGAAAATTCAAGTAATGCATTGAATAAATTAGATCCTCATTTATGAATAACTTTTTATAGTTGATAAAATAAAGGTGATGAAAATATTATAATTGTATGTTGCTATTAATTCATTTTCCTCGGTGCCCCCTACTAAACCAAACATGTAGAGCATTGGAATTGCAATAGCTTGTGCCAACGTAAGGTTATTTCAGTTACTCGGTACCTTTATGACGAATGTGCCTTTAGAGAGTGGATGCTTAATTATCCAAGAAGTGAAGAACAACACTATCTACATCTTCCCTAATCACACCCTAGGGAAAAGACTGATTGAATTCATGTATTGAATAACTTAGAGCCAATATGTCAATCGCCACATTCTGTGCTTGAAGTAGTTTAGAGACTCCAACTATGGCTGTTTGGGGAAATTTGCAAGAGACGAATGGATTGTCGCTAGCTATCTTCCAATGGTGGCTCCATCTCTCATCAAGCAGGGGTTTCAAGATAGTTGGATATGAAAGTCGCTTTAAATTCCTTAAGTCATCACAAAAAAACTTATGTTCAGACCAAACAATAATCAAAATCGCATACATGCTTTTATCAACGATTTTAACATTATACTAAATCAAAGCTGGTAGAGATGTAAACTATTAGATTTTCACACCATGGAGATGATAGAGGCACAAAGGTTAAACTAAATTAAAGCTGAAAAAAACATGATATTAAACTTCAAAACCCCCCATTTTGAAACTGAGAAAGCCAATTCTATGTGTTTGAAACCCAAATCCTCTTTTGGATTTAAATAACACTAGCATTTGGAACGACCCCCTATCCCTATTGATTTTATCTTTTCTTCAGTAGGAAGCAGATTGTTAAGAACTTTTAACACCAGGACTGAAAACTTAACTGAAATTGAAGAATGCCATATGAATTTTGAATTGAGCTGAGTTGGTTTCTTTGATCTACACACCTCCCATGCTGAAGAAATTGAGAAAGATCCATTATTATTTGGTTTCCATATCAGTTTATCAGGCTGATTCACCCATATTTCACCAAAATTAAAAATCTTAGATGATGTCTGAGCAGAAAAACAATTGTCTAGATTTTGTTTATCCCATTTCTGACTCGAATTCCAGAAACTGTTAATTATTTGGTCCTCCAGCACCTCCAATTTTTTTTATTCTTCAACTCCCTAATTATCCAGGAATATACTTGTATCTCCATTCCTAATCTTCCAAAACATA
The DNA here is from genome assembly GCA_949130495.1 of Sambucus nigra. Taxonomy (NCBI): domain Eukaryota; kingdom Viridiplantae; phylum Streptophyta; class Magnoliopsida; order Dipsacales; family Adoxaceae; genus Sambucus; species Sambucus nigra. Next base: position 12,468,690 of record OX422223.1, read on the forward strand.
TGTTCTTCTGATATGCCTCTAGTTTCAACCATTCGGTTCCAAGAATGTTCTCCTTTTTCTAATTGGGGCTGTAGAGGGGTATAAATTCCTACACTAAGCTGCCTTCATATATTGACCCCACAAAGAAGTTTTTTTTTTAAATTCCACCACATTTTCATGCTTAAAGCAGTACTTATATCCTTTAAATTCCTTATCTCTAGCCCTCCTACACTGATTGTCCTTGTGATTGCTTCCCATTTACACCATTGGTATCTCTGATCTCCATTGGTAGAACTCAAAAAGAACCTTGCCATTATACTATGCAGTCTGGTAATTACTACCTTAGGAGGACACATAAAAGTTAAGAGGTATAATTGCATAGAGACTAACACTGATTTTATAAGCACAAGTTTACCTCCAGAAGAAAGACATTTTTCTTTCCAACCATTAAGCTTTGTTCTAAATTTTTGGACCATTCCTTCATAGTAAATAATCTTCTTTCTACCACTATATAGAAGGCATCCAAGATGAGATATAGGACCATTTTTAATTTTCATACTAGTAGTCTGCCTGAGAAATGATAAAGCACATGGTTTGATCTTATTTAATACTTCTAGATAACTTTTGGGGGTACTTATCAACTACCCTGAGACACTCTCATAGGACCTCAAAACATTCATAAGCTTCTTCATTTCTCTTCTCATGCCTGAGCTAAAAATGATCAACTCGTTAGAAAAAGCTAGATGATTGAATATTGGACCTCCTATAGGCATTTTATAACCAACATAAGAGGACTGCAAAGCAAGGTTGTGAAGGTTTCTTGAAAGAGCATATGCCATAACTCTATCATATGCTTTTGGCATGTCTAGCTTCATCATCATATTCCCTCCTATATTTTTTGAGTTGATTCTAGCCATACATTCTTGATCAAGCGCCACATTATCACTAATTACTCTACCTTTAATAAAACATGATTGCATAGGAGAGATGATAGAAGGAAGGAAGTGAGATATCATGTCATTTAAGATTCTAGAAAAGATCTTGTTACAACCCATGACTGATGAGTCTACTGGCAAACCGACAACGCCTTATGATTTTGGTTCTGGGCATTTAAATCTTGATCAGGCAATGGACCCCGGTCTTGTTTATGATATTACTAACGATGATTATGTCAACTTCTTATGCTCAATTGGATATGGTTCAAAGACCATACAGGTTATTACAAGAACCCCAGTGAGTTGCCCCAAGAAAACGCCTATGCCCGAGAATTTGAACTACCCATCGATTACAGCGTTGTTTTCAAGCTCAGCGAAAGTGGAATCGAGCAAGACACTGATTCGGACTGTGACGAATGTGGGTCCGGCGAATTCGGTTTACAGAGTGAATGTTGAGGCCCCCAAGGGAGTGACCGTAACGGAAGAGAGATGATAGAAGGTCCTATGAAAGCTGGTGGAGTAGGAATGATACTGGCCAATGGAATGTCAAACGAAGAAGGTCTAGTGGGGGACACTCATCTTCTTCCGGCGTGTGCGGTTGGTTCCGACGAAGGGAATTCAATTAAATCATACGTTACATCTTCTGCACTAACAACTGCAAGCATTAATTTCCTGGGCACAATAATTGGAATTAAACCAGCACCCGTGGTAGCTTCATTTTCAGGGAGAGGACCAAACGGGATGACTCCTGAGATATTGAAGCCAGACTTAATAGCTCCGGGAGTAAACATATTAGCTGCTTGGACTAATGCTGTTGGTCCAACTGGCTTAGATTCTGACTCTCATATAACTGAATTCAATATACTTTCAGGTACTTCCATGTCTTGCCCTCATGTAAGTGGAGCAGCGGCTTTGCTTAAATCCGCTCATCCAGATTGGAGCCCGGCGGCTATTAGATCTGCAATGATGACCACCGGCAGAATTGTGGACAATAGTTTACAACCCATGACTGATGAGTCTACTGGCAAACCGCCAACGCCTTATGATTTTGGTTCTGGGCATTTAAATCTTGATTAGGCAATGGACCCTGGTCTTGTTTATGATATTACTAACGATGATTATGTCAACTTCTTATGCTCAATTGGATATGGTTCAAAGACCATACAGGTTATTACAAGAACCCCAGTGAGTTGCCCCAAGAAAACGTCTATGCCCGAGAATTTGAACTACCCATCGATTACAGTGTTGTTTTCAAGCTCAGCGAAAGTGGAATCGAGCAAGACACTGATTCGGACTGTGACGAATGTGGGTCCGGCGAATTCGGTTTACAGAGTGAATGTTGAGGCCCCCAAGGGAGTGACCGTGACGGTGAAACTGGGGAAATTAGTGTTCTCGGAGAAAGTCAGGAATCTGAGTTACTTCTTGGCCGTAAAGATGGATAGCAAGAATCTGGTGTTGGGTGACACGGGTGCTGCGTTCGGGTCACTGTCTTGGATAGACGGAAAGCATGTGGTTCGGAGCCCCATTGTGGTGACTCAAATGGATCCGTTGTAATCCGTTCAATCGTGTGAATCAGACACTAGTGAGTAGTAGTTAACTAATGGGTGAGAGTTTGATGGACGAATGGGCTATCTTGTATGGTATAGTACAGCTTTGCTACAGTAGCATAAGGTTTTTGTGTGTTCGTTGCTGCTTAGTTTTGAGGGGCTCCTTCCTTTTTCGCCAGAACTGTACTTTTTATTTTGTTTGTTTCCCTGTTAAATCTCATATTGTATAATATATTTATAGATGTTACTGAAAAAAAAAAAAAAAAAAACGTCTGTATACTAAATGGTCTAAGATCATTGAAGGATTGAGGGTGTTATATCTTTAGAATTAGAAATATTTCTGTTGTTGTACATATCTTAGGAAGACTGTTTCCTGCAAAGAAGAACTGGACTCCATTCAGAATATCATCTTTTATGTCCTCCCAAAAAAGAAGTGGAAGAAGTATCCATTAAAACCATCCACCCCTGGATTACTCTGAGCATTTAATCCTTTAACAGCTTTCTCTACTTCATCCATTGTTGGCCATTTGATTATAGAGGCATTCATATCTTCATTAATCAACATTGGAATAGCTTCCATCACTTTATTTTGGCCAGTTGGATCCATCATTTCTTCATCTTGAAATTGTTTAGAGAATTATTCTAGTGCTGCAGTTGGATCCTCCATGACCTGTCACTATCTCACAGCAATTCAGCCTTTGTTAGGTCGCTTTATGTGGACCCTTCACATGTTGGGGAGCAACAAGAAATTTCTGTGGATGGCAATTGATGTGATAGGTAACAGGTGGTACCCTCGTCCAGACCGCCTTCTCTATCCACCACTGTTGATGTGATTGGTCATGAGGCAAAGGGGGATAGACCTGCTGATAGCTCGGTGATAGCAACAGCTCACGGGTTGAAAAGTCATGGGAAACGCGTCACCTACAAGAGTGCTACTGATCTCTTTGCGTGGGGCATGGGGAGATAGGGTGAATCATCTCACATCTCTTTATTGACCCTTTTCCCCGATCAAAAAAAAATATCATCTTTGATTAACTGATTGAAGATGATTTTACCCTTCTTTAAGCCACTTTACTGTAGATTTATGTTTCCAGTATAATTCCTCTCTAATTAAAGGCTGCTGAAGACTGGCCTTAGTTTCATTCAAAATTATTCTATTCTCGAAGTCCTACTCAAAATTAATCTCCACAGATAACAATTCATCCTCCAAATCTTTAACTGATTGGAAAACTTCTTTGAAAACTGACTTATTCCAAACTTTTAAAGTCCCCTTTAATCTCTGAAACTTTGAAGAAAATTTCCTCCTTGTATTCCCACAAGTCTCACTATTCCAATTTAATCTCTTGACTGTCTCTAAATTCGGGTGAGAGCACCACATACCTTGGAATTTAAACGGTCTGGGGACATTATCAATAGCTGATTTTATACTCCCTAAAAGAGGAGAATGGTCAAAACATGTCTTGTGTAGATGTTGTATAGAATTCTGAGGAAAAATATTGATCCAATGTTGATTGACTAATCCTACCTATATCAAGTCTTGCAAAAATGAGACCTTCGGATCTATTATTACACCAGACGAATTTAGTGCCTAAGCAGCCTATATCTGACAAGGCACGTGAAGAGATTACATGATTAAAATCTTCCACAACATTGTGGTTTGATGGATTACCCCTGCCTTTTCTCCCTCGCAACTGAATTTATTAAAATCCCCAATTACAATTAAAGGCTTATTTTCATGTTGGAGAGAGAATTCCTCCATTAAGTTTCATAGTTTGACTCTCTCTTCTTTGCTGCACTTGGCATAAACTAAAGTGATAAACACATCCTCCTTAAGCATCTGATGGGAATCTTTAATTGTTAGAGCCTGCTCCTCCTCTCTAATTATGACAATATCTACCCCAAATCTACACAACAACCATATTTTCCTTGAAGAAGAATAAACACATCCTTTAAAACCCTAATTCAGTTTAAAATTTTCAGTCTTATGACATTCCACTTTGGGATTCAGTAGAGACAAAAATGGACATTTGTGATTCCGAAAAAGATTTTTGATCCATCTTGATGAGGGCTTATTTGCAGCCCCTCTAATATAACAAATTCAGCATCAATATAACAATACCAACTCATACATAACTCGACTGACCGAGACCAAAATATAATAAGTAAAACTCACCAAGAATCTTAGATCCATTAATAGACTTAGATCAGGTGGGACTGGGGGAAAGAATCTAACCACAGTTGATTTATGAGACATCTTGGAAATAGCGGGCTCAATCTAGAATTAAGAATCTTGGAAATTATTTTATATGAGAAGTTACAAATACTTATAGGCCTGAAGTCTTTGCAAGTTTTGAGATTGAGTGATTTAGGGATGAGACAAATGAGAGTTGAATTCCAAGACTTGGTAATTTCAGCTCCCAAAAAGAAGGTTTGGATGGCTTGAATGCTTGGATACTACACAATCTCATTTCGGTCAGCTGACATTTGATCTTAAATGTCGATTGATGCTAAACATCGGTCAATCGACATTTGATCCTAAATGTCGGTTAGAGATCATTTTAGGCACAAAAAAAACTAGAGATCCCATTCTTACGTTTTGTTTTTTCATTTATATCCCCTTACTCTTTTGTAACTTTAGAGAGAAAGTTAACCCAAGAATCACAAAGGCCTTAAAGGACGTTGCTTTGTTGAATTCCTGAAATAAGTATATACACAAAACACAAGTTTTTGCGGGTTTACAAATCTCAAAAAAGGGTATGATTTTTTTTCTTCAATATCAGCTCTAGGCTTTAATTTATCTGTTCCATTTATCGATTGATTCTATATTCACTGTTAGTTTCAGCTCGAACTTTTAAGCATTGATTTTGTTTCACTATTTTGGAATGACCTGTTCACCCCCCGCAGTCGCCACCTCTGCCACCACAAGTGGCGGAAACTCCTTGAGAGAATATTTTAGTTAGGCCTGCCCAATTTGGTCCACCATCTCCCACAATGTTTCCACCCAATTCAGTTTGGCCTAATGCAGCCCAATCTCCTATCTCGGCTTACATGAGTTACCTTCAAAATTCAATCATAGATTTCGGTCCGAAAGCCCAATCCCAAACCCAAACCCACTCTCATGAACAAACTCACTTTTCGCAGCCACTTCCATCTGACCCACCTCAAATGAATGGGCTTCCCTCACCTTGAATGAATGGGCCTCCCTCACCTCTTTGATTTTAAAGCAGGAGCTGCTGAAGCAGTAAAGCAGAATTGCGCCCCTGTTGCGCACTTTTGCGACAAATCGCGCTCAATTGTGCACGCTGCAGAAGCACTTTTGCACGCTTTAAAGACCTGGATAGATTGTTTCAAAGGCCTGATTGACTTCTGCCTTCATTAAGGTGAAGGCATATAATTTTCTACGGAAAGGTACCCTTTTAATTAGTCCATCATGATTGAGTCCTAAATGTGAAGTTTATATATTTTAGAGGGCATATAATTGACTCATGTAGCTTTAGCTATAGGTGTAATGACTAATCTAGATAGATTGTTTTAAAGACCTGTTTACACCCCAAAAGAATTCAAGAAAATATTTTCTCGATATTTTGCAAAATAACTATACGTGGATATAAGGATGCAAGATAACTATACGTCGATATATAATCATGACACCTTTGGAGATGGTTTTTGTATTGGGTTTTAAACAAGTATTGTCCAAGTATACAAATCAAGTTAATGTTTCTTGACTTTTTCAGAATCATAGCTAATTGCGTTTTGTATCCCATTTGTTGCAGGAAGTTTACTATCCCACGAGGACTTGTTATACTTATACTTGAGCTTTTTATCGTTGGAGCTTTTGCATCTATTCTCTCGAACAAAGACCTTGTCGCTTATGTCCTCTTTGGTCTTGCTCTCAACAACAAGCAGGGGTGAGACATATTCAAGTTAAATTTTGTTCATTATGTTGTCCAACGGTAAAAGGAATCGTAATGTGTATATTTATTTATATTAGTTGTTTAGAAAATTGTGGTTATTTCTGCCGTTATTTTTGAGTTAATTTTTATATTAAAACAGGTTGGTTTTCATCAATAAATAAAGGAGACTCTGTCGAATTTTTTAAAAAATATTAAGTATTTTTAAAAGCAAATAATACGAAGATATACAAATTTGATAAGGTTTTTAAAGATTGTCATCTATAGGAACTATTAAAAAAAATTACTTCTTTGTTTAAGGTAACTGACACTTGATAAATTTATTGCAGGTGAAAACCCTTTGTGGACAAGGCAAGATATTTGAGTCGTTTTGCTGGAGGTCATATGCTTGAAGATTGCGAGTTTACTTTGCGTACATCATTTTATGTTAGGGATAGATGGTTTTTATGTATTTTTTCTAATGAGATGAGTGAAATTGTATAGAGAGATCTATATTGGACACAATGTTTAAATTGTGTATTTTTTCTTTGTATGAACTTTAATTATAATTGAATGGAAAATTATATGTTATATGTTGAAATGGGATGCAAAATATGTCATATTGTTTTTAAGAGGTTTTGTTTATAATTATATAGAGTATATTAAGGAATGGATGAAATTTTAATTTTGGTGCAAAAATTATTAAAGACGGCTTCTTTGTCGTCTCAAAAGGGTTCCATAAACGGGGACTTTTTGAGACGGTTAAGTTATCGTCTCAAAGAACTCTTTGGGGACGTATGTTTCTCTAAAATAAACTTTAAAAGATGGATTTTTTGCCGTCTCAAAAGGGTCCTGTAAGCAATGATCTTTTGAGACGGCGTATTTCCCGTCTCAAAAGAACTTTTTGAGAGGGCAGGGGGTCTAATACTACGCTCCTTTGTCGTCTCAAATGGCGTCACAAAAGGCTTTTGATATGGCTAGAGGACTTTTTGAGACGGTTGGAGCACCGTAGTAAAAAGCAATTTTTTTTGTAGTGCACACTTTAGAAGCAACGTCCCCATTCTCAAATATATGATTAAGAGTTTCCTCTTTAGGCTTGAGACAACATTGGCATTTTGAAGGGCCCTTTACCCCTATTGATTTTATCTTCTCATCAGTAGGAAGCAAGTTGTTTAGAATCTTCCACATCAACACGGATATCTTGATCGGAATTACACTGTGCCAGATGAATTTTGAGCTGATCTGAGATGGTTTCTTGTTTCTACCCAATTCCCATACTGAAGAGATAGAGAATGTTCCACTGTTATATGGCTTCCATATAACTTTATCAGATTGGTTGTCCTATATTTCCTCAAACTGAACATAAAATTTGCTCTCAATTTTTTTATTGTCCCATTTTAGCCTTTCCCTCCAAAATGATTTAACTGGTAGATCCTCCAATACCTCCATATTTTTTGCCTCTTCAATTCCCCAATTATCCAAGAATATACTTATGTCACCACTACCAATGTGCCATATCATGTGTTCTTCAGTTAGAGCTCTACTTGATACCATTCTATTCCACATATGAGCTCCTGCTCTAGTTAGAGCTATAGAAGGATGGAACTTCCTATAATACGCTGCCTTCATAAATTGAGCCCACATAGAATCTTTTTGTCTAAAATTCCACCACATCTTCATACTAAGAGAATTTGCAATATCATATAAGTTCCTGACTCCCATACCACCTTCATTTGTAGGCCTTGTAATTTCCTCCCATTTACACCATCGATGCCAATTCTCCCCATAATTTGAACTCCAAAAAAACTTTGCCATTAGATTATGCAGCCTTTCTATGATAGCTTTGGGAGGGGACATAGCAGATATTAGATATATATGCATAGATACTAGCACAGATTTTAAGAGCACAATTTTACCTCCTGTAGAAAGGCATGTAGATTTCCATCCAGTAAGCTTCCTTCACTTTTTTCATCATGTCTTCATAGTAAACTATTCTCTTTCTTCCATTATACAAAGGACAACCAAGATAAGCCATAGGACCATTCTTTATGAGCATACCATTACACTGTTTTAAAAAGGAAATACCATTCTTCATGCATAGTCCACATGTTATATGGCTATATAGCAGCTATATATGCCCATATATGGCAGCTATATATGGCCATATATATCTGCTATATAATATATGGCCATATATAGATGCTATATACGATTGCTATATAGCTACTATATATAGCTGCTATATATGGCCATATATAGCTGCTATATAAGCCATAAATAACTGCTATATAGCTTGAAAACAAGGCGTTAGAGGGCGAAAACTCGAAACAGCCCCCGTACGGTCCTGTGAGAGGCACCAACACCTCTCACGAGACCAATGTAACACGTAGGAACTGACCGCGCGATAATGGGACTCCCGGTTTGAGATTACGACGATAATTTGAAAATATGAGGACTTAACCATGAAAACAAGGCGTTAAACGGTGAAAAGACAAAACAGCCCCCGTACGGCCCCGTGAGAGGCACCAACACCTCTCACGGGACCAATGTAACACGTAGGAACTGACCGCGCGATAACGGGACTCCCGGTTTGAGACTACGACGATAATTTGAAAATATAAGGACTTAAGCTTGAAAACAAGGCGTTAGAGGGTAAAACTCGAAACAGCCCCCGTACGGTCCCGTGAGAGGCACCAACACCTCTCACGGGACCAATGTAACACGTAGGAACTGACCGCACGATAACGGGACTCCCGGTTTGATAATACGACGATAATTTGAAATTATGAGGACTTAAGCTTGAAAACAAGGCGTTAGAGGGTGAAACTCGAAATAACCCCTGTACGGTTTCGTAAGAGGCACCAACACCTCTCACGGGACCAATGTAACACATTGGAACTGACCATGCGATAACGGGAATCCCGGTTTGAGAATACGATGATAATTTGAAAATATGAGGACTTAAGCTAGAAAACAAAGCGTTAGACGGTGAAAACTCGAAACAACCCCCTTACGGTCCCGTGAGAGGAACCAACACTTCTCACGGGACCAATGTAACACGTAGGAACTGATCACGCGATTACGGGACTCCCGTTTTGAGAATATGACGATAATTTGCATATTTCTAGAGTTAGGTATTAAAAAATGGCGTTAGTCGATGAAAACCCAAAACAGCCCCCGAACGGCCCCGTGAGTGGCACCAACACCTCGCAGGGACCATTGTAACTCGTACGAACTGACCGCGTGATCACGGGATTCCCGGTTAAAAAATATGACGATAAGTTGAAAATATATAGACTTAGGCTTAAAAAATGGTGTTAGGGTGTGAAAACCTGAAACAGCCCCCGAACGGCCCCGTGAGTGGCACCAACACCTCGCACGGGACCAATTTAGCTCGTACGAACTGACCGCGGGATCACGGGACTCTCGGTTTGAGAATACGACGATAATTTGAAAATATATAGACTTAGGCTTAAAAAATGGCGTTAGAGGGCGAAAACTCGAAACAACCCCGAACGCCCCTGTGAGTGGCACCAACACCTCGCACGGGACCAATGTAACTCGTATGAACTGACCGCGCGATCACGGGACCCCCGGTTTAAGAATACTTAGGCATAAAAACATAGCGTTAGTGGGTGAAAACCCGAAACAGCCCCCGAATGGCCTCGTGAGCGGCACCAACACCTCGCACGAGTCCAATGTATCTCGTACGAACTGGCCGCGCGCTCACTGGACTCCCTGTTTCAAAATACGACTATAATTTTCATATTTCTATACTTAGCCATTAAAACATGGCGATAGTGGGTGAAAACCCGAAACAGCCCCCGAACGGCCCCGCGAGTAGCACCAACACCTCGTACGGGACCAATGTAACTCGTAGGAACTGACAGCGCGATAATGGGACTCCCGATTTGAGAATACGACGATAATTTCCATATTTCTAGACTTAGGCATTAAAACATGGGGTTAGTTGGTGAAAACCCAGAACAACCCCCGAACGGCCCCGTGAGTGGCACCAACACCTCGCACGGGACCAATGGAACTCATACGAACTGGCTGCGCGATAACTGGATTCCCAGTTTGAGAATACGACGATAATTTGAAAATATATAGACTTAGGCTTAAAAAATGGCGTTAGCGGGTGAAAACCCGAAACAACTCCCGAACGGTCCCGTGAGTGGTACCAACACCTCACACGGGACCAATGTAACTCATACGAACTAACTGCGCGATCACGGGACTCCCGGTTTGAGAATACGACGATAATTTGCTTATTTCTAGACTTGGGCGTAAAAACATGGCGTTGGTGGGTGAAAACTCGAACGGCCCCGTGAGTGGCACCAAACTTTGCACGGAACCAATGTAACATGTACGAACTGATCGCATGATCACGAGACCCCCGATTAGAGAATACGACAATAATTTGAAAATATATAGACTTAGGCATTAAAACATGACATTAGTGGGTGAAAACCTGAAACAAAGCCCCCGAACGGCCCCGTGAGTGGCACCAACACCTCGCATGGGACCAATGTAACACATACGAACTAACTGCGCGATCACGGGACCCCCGATTTGAGAATATGATGATAATTTGGAAATATATAGACTTAGGCATTAAAACATGGCGTTAGTGGGTGAAAACCCAAAACAGCCCCCGAACGACCCCGTGAGTGGCACCAACACCTCGCACGGGACCAATGTAACTCTTACGAACTGACCGCGCGATCACGGGACTCTCGGTTTGAGAATACGACGATAATTTGAAAATATATAGACTTAGGCTTAAAAAATGGCATTAGTGGGCAAAAAACCGAAACAACCCCCGAACGGCCCCGTGAGTGGCACCAACACCTCGCACGGGACCAATGTAACTCGTACGAACTGACCGCGCGATCATGGGACTCCCGGTTTGAGAATACGGCGATAATTTGCATATTTATAGACTTAAGCATAAAAACATGGCGTTAGTGGGTGAAAACCCGAAACAGCCCTGTGAGTGGCACCAACACCTCGCACAGGACCAATGTAACTTTTACAAACTGACCGCGTGATCACGGGACTCCCGATTTGAGAATACAACGATAATTTGAAAATATATAGACTTAGGCTTAAGAAATGGCATTAGTGGGTGAAAACTCGAAATAACCCCCGAACGGCCTCGTGAGTGGCACTAACACCTCGCACGGGATCAATGTAACTCGTACAAACTGACCGCGCGATCACGAGACTCCCGGTTTGAGAATACAGCGATAATTTGTATATTTCTAGACTTAAGCATAAAAACATGGCGTTAGTGAGTGAAAACCTGAAATAGACCCGTGAGTGGTACCAACACCTTGAACGGGACCAATGTAACTTGTACGAACTGACCGCTCGATCACGGGACTCCCGGTTTGACAATACGATGATAATTTGCATACTTCTAGACTAAGGCATTAAAACATGGCTTTAGTGGATGACAATCCGAAACAGCCCCTGAACGACCCCACGAGTGGCACCAACACCTCGAATGGGACTAGTGTAACTCGAAGGAACTGACCGCGCGATCCCGGGACTCCCGATTTGAGAATACGATGATAATTTGCATATTTCTAGACTTAAGCATTAAAACATGGCGTTAGTGGGTGAAAATCCAAAACAGCCCCTCGAACGACCCTGTTAGTGGCACCAACACCTCGTACGGGACCAATGTAACTCGTACGAACTGACCGCGCGATCACGGGATTCCCAGTTTGGGAATATGATGATAATTTGAAAATATATAAACTTAGGATTAAAAAATGGCGTTAGAGGGCGAAACCCCAAAATAGCCCCCGAACGGCCCCTTGAGTGGCACCAACACCTCGTACGGGACCAATATAACTTGTACGAACTGACCGCGCGATCACGGGACTCCCGATTTCAGAATACGATGATAATTTGCATATTCTTGGACTTAGGCATAAAAACACGGCGTTAGTGGGTGAAAACCCAAAACAGCCCCCGAATGGCCCCGTGAGTGGCACCAACACCTCGCACGGGTCCAATATAACTCGTACGAACTGACCGCGCGATCACGGGACTCCTGATTTGAGAATACGACGATAATTTGCATATTTCTAGACTTAGGCATAAAAATATGGCGTTAGTGGGCAAAAATCCGAAACAGCCCCCGAACGGTTATGTGAGTGGCACCAACACCTCGCACGGGACCAATGTAACTCGTATGAACTGACCACGTGATCACGGGACCCTCGGTTTGAAAATACGACAGTAATTTTCATATTTCTAGACTTAGGCATAAAAACATGACTTTCGTGGGGGAAAACCGGAAACAGCCCTCGATCGGCCCCGTGAGTGGCACCAACATCTCGCACGGGACCAATGTAATTCGTAGGAACTGACCGCCCGATCACGGGATTCCCGGTTTGGGAATACAACAATAATTTGATAATATATAGACTTAGGCATTAAAACATGGCGTTAGTGGGTGAAAACTCGAAACAGCTTCCGAACGTCCCCGTGAGTGGCACCAACACCTCGCACGGGACCAATGTAACTCGTTCGAACTGACCACGCGATCACGGGACTCCCGGTTTGAGAATACGACGATAGTTTGTATATTTCTAGACTTAGGCATAAAAACATGGTGTTAGAGGGTAAATACTCGAAACAATCCCCAAACGGCCCCGTGAGTGGCACCACCACCTCGTACGGGACCAATGTAACTCATAGGAACTGACCGCGCGATCACGGGACCCCCGATTTAAGAATACGATGATAATTTGCATATTTTTAGACTTAAACATAAAAACATGGCGTTAGTGCTTGAAAATCCGAAACAACCCCCGAACGGCCCCGTGAGTGGCACCAACACCTCGCACGGGACTAATGTGACTCGTAGGAACTGACCGCGGGATCACGGGACTCCCGGTTTGAGAATACGATGATAATTTGCATATTTCTAGACTTTGGCATTAAAACATTGATATGTTGATAATTATAACTCATATATGCAATTTTTCAACTTGAATAATTTTTTTGTAAAACTACTTGATTACTGATATCATTTTTTTTGTATCCTATCTTTTGTAGGATTTTTGCACGTGGAACAAATGAAGAAGGCTATGGTTTACGACATAAAGATTGTTTATATAATGGTGTGGGCATTCAGGATTATGTTTTTTATGTGTTACCAGTGTGCGGGCTTTTATTGTTTAGTTTTATGGCCGTGCGGGCTTTTATAATTTGATTGTTAAATTTTATGGCCATGCGGGCTTTATAATAAGCTAATTTTATATTTACATGGTTTGGAATGTCCAGCAAATAGAGGAAACTCTGCCCAATTTTTTTTTGGTCGTTGAATTATTAATACATGTAATATTTTTAAATTTGTATATATATTTGTTTATTAACAACGTTCCCGATTCGCAATTTGTGATTTTTTTTTATTGTTTTGCCAATAATAAATATTCGCAACCGTGCAGTCACAGGATCCCCGATTTTAGGATTGGAGTAAAAAAGGACATTTTTTTTAAAATTATAGTTAAATATGGTGGTGGATTTTGTCCATGACCATTTTTATTTTTTTCGTCGCGCATAAAAATGGTTGCGGTCAAAGTCCATGACCCCTAACCGTGACGAAAAATGGTCGCGGTCAAAGTTCGCGACCATTTTTTTCCTTTTTTTTTCCCGTCGCGGCGTGGGTCATGAACTTTGGCCGCGAACAATTTTTGTCACGGTTGGGGGTCACGGCCAAAGTCCGCGACCAATTTTTGTCACGGTTGTGGGTCACGGACTTGGGTCGTGACCATTTTTTTACCTTTTTTTTTCCGTCGCGGTGTGGGTCACGGACTTTGGCCGCGACCAATTTTATCACGGTTGTGGGTCACGGACGAAGGCCGCGACCATTTTTTCCCCGTCGCGGTATGGGTCACGGTCAAGTCCGCGACCATTTGCCGTTACCCACTGCGGGTCGTGACCATTGTTTGGTCACGGATTTGGGCCGCGACCCACGAAATTGGTCACGCTCGAAATGGTCACGTCCCTAGTCCGCGATCCACAGTCTTGGTCAGGAATTTTGGCCGTGACCAATCGCCAGTTTTAGTGTAGTGATGATTTGTGTATTAATCTAAAATGAGAATCATTACAAGAGGTGCTTGACTTTCTAGTCCTACTATATGGTAGTCTTACTGGAACTAAGTATCATTTAGTAGGCTAGGATAATGACAAACATTCTATTTAATTATTTACTTCAATTACTAGTTAGATATTTATTATCATTTAGTGATTAATGTATGTCAACTAGTCTAAGAATGCCCCCTATTTTATAATTTAGAATGATTTGAATTGAATTTCTAGAAATTGTTTAATCTCTTGCTTATCCGACTGTTCGTGCATTCGTATATGTCTTAGGATTTTGGATTACCGAGGACCATGGATTCTACAGTTTTACTGAATTTGGAATTTGACACTCTGATATGAGGTAACCTCCTCTGTTTTTTGTGTTGTGTGTATGTACTGTGTGCGCATATGTGTATTTATGCGGTGTATATATCTATTGCTCATTCTCAAAGTTCCATTGAAGTTCAAAGGAACTTTACATTCTCATGCTTATATGATGAATTATATGAACTCCCCAATTCGTTATATTTGGAAATCATACAAAATCTTCCATGATTTTGGTTCAAATATAATTTCATAATCTACTAGCGTGAAAGGGAAGAAACTCTAGTTTTCGATTCGCATGCCATCAATTGCATGTTACGTCCTTTATTGCTCTGGGAATCTAAAACTTCAAAATATAGTTGAACTTTAGACTAGTTAAAGGCTTATGGGAGTTACCTCTTCTCTAATAAACTGATTTATCATCAATACCCTTGTATTTGAGTTACATGATAGATCCTCTATCTACCATAGACAGGGATGGTAATGGCTCATATCAATATCTTATATTTAGAAATATGGTAAATATGGTTGGTAATGGCTCGTGTCAGTGGATGGGGTGATAGATTGGTGAGTGCTCAGAAGTTTGTAGCTTCTAAGCCAATAAGATATTTTCAAAGAAAATGGCCACTAATATGCAGCAGACTTCCTTCTCGTAGTTGATCACTTGAATTTAGTTAGATTTTAATCACAATTAGAGATTAAAGTAAGCCAAGTAGTTGGATAATTGTATATGATAAATTTCAACTACACTCAACCTCTATAATTAGTTCTCACGAGAAAATTACTGATCTAAACACCCATATATTTTTAGACTCCTTTTCTTGGTTTTCTCATTCTTTCGTGTTCTACCTAGCATTTTTTGTTTCTACTTATTATAATATATTGAATAAGAACTCGGTTTACCCAAACCAATTGTTTTGATGATCTAATTTTTTCTTATTTTTCAGAATATTCTTTCTTATGAGTCAGAGGAGGGACATTGTGCATATAATGGGTGCTAATTTTACTTGGAAGAAATAAGCTAGTGCGGGTTTTATGACGCTATATTTCTATTGCAATCAAGCTCTGTTCCTTTGAAGCAGGATAAGATTAATGTTGTATATATGTGCGGTCAAGTTTACTTATTGTACTTGTGTTGTGAAGTTGTTAATTACTCTACTCAAAACGAAAAACTCCATGATTGATACTTGTGTTGTGAAGTTGTTAATTACTCTACCTGAAACGAAACATTCCATGATTTTGTGACACTATATTTCTATTGCAATCAACTTATTTTTTTTCTTTTATCTTAAATGGTGTTCAACTGTGTATTTTCACCACATCAATTTGTAACAAAATTTGTTTTCATCGACTGTGTTGCTCTAATATGTGCTTTCTTTTAGAACTATTACCTTTAATATGTCACTATAACCTAGGGGTAACATTATATTCTACCTTTATTTTTTAGAATTCGACTAGAAAAAAGTGATATGGCAAGCTAAGTAAAGACAAAAATGATCGTTATAAATGACTTTCCTTTCATAATACAGACCACATCAACACATAAATCAATTTTTAAGAAAAACTCTTGATTAAATAAGGGCAAAATTAGGAAAATAATGTTGTGTTTTGTCATTAATCTAAACCATGGATGTTTAATAAATTAACTTTGACGCAATAACCAATGAGTTCAAATCCCGAAAGGAAAAATTTCACGGGTCATTTACTGTTTGGGGTACATTTGTTTATAGTAATTGGTGCTTGGGGTACATTTATTTTCATTATAGTTAGTTGGGTATTATTTTAACGGGTTGGCCTAACAACGTTTAACAACTGTATCTTTTTTTTGTCACCTACCTAAAATACCCTTCTATCTATATTTTAAATCCTAACATCCTCTTTCTATCTCTCTCTCTCTCACACACACACACACTCACACACATATAGGTCGGAGTTGGGTTCTTGGGGATATGGGCTGACGCAGGTCAGAGTTGGGTTCCATGGAGATCGCCGAATTTCTTATTCTTGGTAGTTGGACAAGTCTTCCCGGGTTATGGTGTTTGGGCAGTCGAGTTTGGTTAGGGAAATGGGTTTTTAGCTGCTATGGGTTGGAATCGATTTTATGGGTTTTGAATCGGGTCAAGTGGGTCTCGATGTGGTCGGAGGTGGGTTGTGTTCAATTCGCCGACGAGATATGGCTATGGAGGATCGGGTTGCAGCAAATGGAAGCTAGGTTTGTCTTTGGCTATATATGGTTTGGGATCTGGAGTTGGGGATTAGGATTTCTGGAATTTATTTTTTGAAAACATTTTTTTTCTGAAAATAAATTTTTTAAATGAAAACAATTTTATTTTTATACTGAATTTTTTTTTATAGGAAATCAGTTTTATTATAATATTTGATGGCTTGAAAATTATTTTTTTAATTGAAATCAGTTTTATTTGAATATTTTTAAAGTTTTTTAAATTTTACCTGATTTAAATAAATTTATTTAATTTTTTTTGCTGTTTTATAAATTTGTATACAGGATTTTCTAAAGTTTTTCTTTTATTTTTATTACTCTTCAAAAACATACTTTTTAACATTCTTGGGAATATATTTTCTTGGTAGAAATCTTTTATTGGAATTTATAATCAATCATTTTTAAACAGTTGTTTTAAAATCATTTTTAACTAAAAATCATTTTTAAACATTATAAACAATTTTTTAACATTTTTTTAGACATTATTATAAAACATCTTTTAAAAATGCTTGTATTTTTTTTTTATTTTAGCCAGTGGTTTGCTTTTTTTGTCGGAGGTTTATTTTTGAATGAAACAAATGGCTGGATTTTTATTTTCATATTTTTTTCTGCCGAATTTTTTTATTTTGTAATTAGAAATTATTTTTTGGGTGGAAATTAATTTTTTTTGTTCATTTTAATTGGTGGAAAATGCTTTTTTTTTAGGAAATATATATTTTTTAACTGAAATCGTTTTTATTTTTTTGGGAAATATATTTTTTTTAGCAAAAATCAGTTTTTTTTTATCCGGGAATTTATATATTTTTATTTACTAAAATTATTTTTTATGGTGGAAAACATTTTTTATTTGGTGGAAACAATTTTTTGCACTAAATCGGCTTCTTTTTTAACGGAAATCATTTTTTTTATTTACGAAACTTATTTTTTTATTTACGAAAATCAATTTTTATAAATATTAAACAATTTTTATAAATATTAAACAGTTTTTAGAAATATTGAAGAGTTTTTGCAAATATTAAACATTTTTGTATAAATATTAAACACCTTCTTATAAATATTAAATAATTTTTATTAAAAAGATTGTGTTAAACAGTTCTTATAAAACAACATTTTTTTTTATTAATATTAAATATTTTTTATTAAATGGTTTTAATTAAACAACTTTTATAAATATGAAACATTTTATGCTTTAATTTCAAGGGCAAAGATGACATTTATCATGTGAGAGACAATTGCTAAATATGTCAGCTAACGGTCAAATGAGTCAACTGACGATTTTTGTTAGTTTTGGATCGAATGAACTAATACGAAAAGTAACATACCCCAACTACAAAATATTATAAACAAATGTACCACAAACAGTAAATTACCCAAATTGCACAGCCATTTGGGGATGATGGAGGGGGATACTCACATTTGTGTAAATCTTCTTTCTTTATTAAGAAGTTAGCTATCTAGAGTTTGGGAAGAAAACGTATATCCATAATTCTTCAATAAAAAAAAAATATATCTGTACATCCACACAACAAGCATATAGCCATATTTTTTTAACTAAGTAGAAAGTGCATATTATGTATGCTAAAAGAAAAACTCTTGGTAGCTCACCAATTTGAGTTTCATTAGGACACACACTCATATGTCAGTTCCAACACTATAATAGATGATTGACACATAAGTTGCGTGTCCCAATATGGTCACCAAATAGGGGATATGTAGAACTACTAATGGTAAAACTATACTGAGATCATTAGTATGTGTATTCGTATTTTACTTAGTACTACTATATTTTTCTCTTTTTATTAAACATTTCCTCAACTTCTTTATTAAACCTCCGGGGTTATCTATGCTGGTTAGACTATCAATTTGCTCCTCAGTAGTCACTAGTTCAATTCCCCTTGAGGCTACGGGCATAAAGAAATCTCTAAAAATGCCAAGTTCAAGCCGAAGGATTAGTCTGTTATAAACCTCGTACAAACAAATAATTTGCTGGGGGTTAAAATGACAAAAAATGCACTCGTTACTTTGATTATGTTATTTGCAACAAATACACATAATCACATATTGTTCGGTTCTATAGTGTGCTTTTGCACTATTTCAATTTACTAACCACAAAACGTATATTACATAAAGCAATGCATTAACTTCCAATGCAACTACATAAATGGTACAAATATTGTTGTGTTACAATCATCCGACAAACATCCACAACTCATTACAATCAATCTCATTCCACATGTTCTACAATCCAAAAGCCAAAAAACAAAAAAAAATGTCTCGGTACAATATATCAATGAAAATAATAAAGTTTGAAGTACTCAGCATAATGTTAGGAAGATATTTAAAGCATGTTAAAAGAGAAAAATGTAGCATGACCAATATGGACTACAACTTAATTAAATGGAAATTTTTTTGTATATAATACAAACAAAGGATAAAAGAGGTTTTATAGGAAATAAACAAAAAAAAACATAAACAAAGAATTAAAAAAACAAATGTGTCCAAATTGTAAAGGGAAATATTATTTGTGCCAAAACTCGGAAGATCTTAACATGATTCTACACCTAAGTCCCCATGTCGTGTTAAATTAAAGATCTAAATTCTGAATAAAATTAGTCCTTCAGAAAAAAAATGATAAAAAGTAGGATATATGTAAAAACCACTTCTAGTTCAGTAATACAGACTTTTAATTTTCTCAATACCCTCATTTAATTCCACTATCCACAAATCCATAACCCATAGCCTCAAACCACCATGTGTACAAAACAAATAAAAATAGCAATATAAAATAGAACTTATGAACAAAAAAACCCACTTTGAAACATACAAACTTCAAAGAGTATACCAACCTCGATAATCCAATTGTCACTTTACCCCAAACAAACATAACAAATAGCACAATTGACAAACTATACCTTTTAATCACCACAATTGAAGTCCAATTTGTCTGTAGGAATTACAAACATTATCCCCACCTCATCCGATGTAAAACAACAAAACATACCTAGTAAAGAGGAAACCATAATTGCAAAATTAGCACGACCATTACTTACATAAATATTGAAAAAATTCTAAACATTAAAATTAAGAGTATTTATACCCAAATGTAATAAATTTGTAAACAATTCCATGAGAGCAGGATAACAGAAAACCATGAACATTAGATGATAAAAAGGACTTGAAATATAAATTGTCTATCCATCAGAAATTCTTAATAGTTAATAGACAAATAAAAATAATACATACAACTTTTATATAATTGAAACCAAAATAATATACATAATTTAAATTGGAACATAAAAAACACATTTACCTTGAGGATGTTCAATCTTCTCTTACAAATGAGATATACAACCTATTAGTATCAAGTATAAAGGGGGGAAATGTGAATACAAATTCGCAATGTGAGGAACTATAAATAATGAAAAAATTCCAACCAAGAGACCCAATATTTACTTGCCCATTTTGCCAAGCAGTTGATGTTCAGCAAAGCATATATCATTATTTTGAAACCAAAGTCATATAAAGCACCTCCTCTATTGAGGACAATTTTTTTTATACTATATAAAATAATCTCCAAATAAATTAATGGGAAATAACCATAAATATATTATCATCACAAATGACAAAATAATGCAAAAATGTTATTCACAAACGACAGACAAATCTACCCAATAACCAAAATATAACACACAACTACAAACTAAACTTCCAAGAAAATGTATTTTACATCCAAAACCAAAACTTTTTTGCATCCACTCAGGACTAATATTTTGAAGAAATTGAAATTAAAATTAAAACCAAAACACTTTAAATTCCAACTAAAATCTCAGGCATCAAACCCATGTAGTTACAAAAAACATTAAAAACACAAATTTTTAACTTTAAAATCCATCAAATTTTAGTTAAACTTTAAAATCAACAATAGCTATACAAAAACTATAGCACTACTAATGTACTACCTATCATATATGGAGACAGGAAACAAAGCATTTCTCCCATTTCTTTTCATAATAAAAATTGAAACAATAAAGGACCAAACATAATATCTATCAGCTACATGTAAAAACTGCAGAAACATAACGACCAAATGAGGAAAACAGTGCCAAATGGGATTGATCGAAAAAAGTATCAGATGGGGTCGACCAAATGAATAGTTGAATCCACATGTTTACCTATATATAGAGAGACACTGATCGGAAAAAGTATCAGATGTCGTGATAAAATAGGCTCTCCATGGTCACCTTCTCCAGAGGATAGGCTGTTTAACTGCAAGTAGCACATTTTTCTTGTGTCCCAGAAAACATGTTGTCGGCATTGCTAGGTGACTTGGTCAGCGCTAGAGTTAACTTCTAACTGACTTTGTAGGATGTTGATCACCTTCGATTGAGGAGTAATTACTAATCTTAAGTGTTCCATTGTAGTGACTACACTTAAAACGGGCCTTGCGGTAATCAATTCCATTTGCAGACAACAGCTCCACCCAAAATTAGAAATCTACATACAACATCCATTGTTAGTTGAATGTTCACCCAAAATTAGTGGATGTAGTATTCAAGCACAAAGTCTTAATAGTATTGATTAAACTATACAAATAACATTTAATCTATAATTTAAGAAAATGAATTCTTCACAATAAGTTATTTTTATTGAATGACCAGCACCAATACGTTTAATTATTTTCCTCCAATAGGCATAAAAAGAATCAAGTAAAAATAGAAAACATCGCATAGACATTTGTTCAAACACTTACCATACAATTGTGAATTTGGAAGTGTGTTTATTCTTCAAGATTGGGCTGGACAATAGACAAATGTCTGCAAGTATCATAACAAATGAAAAAGTTATATGAGATTATTTTAGTAATACTTAACTGCTTATTAAAAAACAAGTACAATATAAAAAAAATGTAACAAACAAAATCAGCATAAGCACCGGATAAAATAATAGTATACCTACACGTGAATCAAAATAAGCAAAGGATACAGACCAAACTAAACAAACAAAATCATCGATAAATATTAAGTCCAAAAGTATAACTTGTAGTGAGAGGGGTTGTTACTTGTTTGTATTGAACCTCAATAGTGTAGAGGATATCCACAATCACATACTACTATATTCAATTCTAAGAGGCATATGAACAAACATCACATAATCCCTTAACAAATGCATCTTTCAAGAATGTTAAATTAAAGAAATAAACATTAAAAAAAATGTGGGAGTGATGAATAGACGAAAACAAAAAATGTGAATGCACCAATCTAAATAGTTGATCACAAAAATATTATAAATCAACTACAAATCAACTATAAATCAACAGGCCATTAAAGCATGTAAGGACATTTTTGTCCATTATCAATTTGTTATGTCGTACACCGTTACACCGTTGAAGAAAATTAAGATTCATATCGTCATCAACGGATCCGAATATCAAAGAAGAGAAGGAATAAAAATTCTGACAGGCCGGACCGGTCCTCCCAGATTAAAAGAACCGATCCGACCCCGGACCGGTCCGCCCCTCTACCGGACTGATTCGCCTGCTGAAGAAACTATATACCCCTGATCGAATGCAAACCGAAGGAGCCTCTTAAGAAAACGAACCGGTCCGACCTCAGACCGATCCGCTTCAGATCCGGACCGGTCCGCCTGGGATAAAATTCGGCCAGATTTGTTCGAGATTTTTTAGGCTCAAAGTTTCCTATTTAAACCATCTTCGGGGATTGGTTTTGTAAGACTTTTCAAGACGATTTTAAGAGTCCTAAATACTCTAAGTCTTCACCTTTTTGAGTCCCAAGACTCATATTTTGATTCACACAATTGCCAAACCTTTGTGAATCTTTTTGTGTAACCCAAGAACACAACTTTGGTTTGTTCAACCATTGTGAAGAAGCCGTCTCTCTTCTTCATTGTTGACCACCTGGAGTTCCTGCGGGAGATTCCAGCCGACACTATTTCTAGCCGTTGCTTTGAAGGTTTGCCGAAGACACCGTGTGTTACACTTGTGTGAGATTATCAGGTTGTATGTAAGTCAATGGTCTTGTAAATTCTTTAAAGTTCTAGAAATAAAAGGTTTTACCCGAAAGTGTTTTTTTCCTTAACTTTGTGTCACATGCTTTATCTATTTATGTTTGATGGGTTGACTTAGATGCATGTTTAGGGGCTGAAATTAAATAAGTGTGCCAAATTAGATATTTGCGAATTTAATCAATTATCACCATCGTAATTCGACTTTTCAAATTGGTATCAGAGCGGGTTACGCTAATTTATCGCGTATTCCTATTTTCTGCAAAATCGTGTGATATTGATTTTTTTTGAAAAATCAGTTTTGTGAAAAATCGCATTTTTTCCTATGGAGCACTTATATAATCAGATGCCTATTTTTGACGGGTCTAATTATGCCTACTGGAAAGCTCGTATGAAATCGATTTTAAAATCTATTGACGAGCGTGTTTGGTTGCTTTGCGAAAATGGTTGGACTCCTCCCACGGTCAATGTTAATAACATCACCACTTTAAAACCCGCGTCAGCCCGGACTGAAAATGATTTTAAATTGTCCAATTTTAATTCCCGTGGTCTGAGTGCTATTTCTGGAGATGTCTCTCCTGATGAGTTTCTCCGAATTATGACGTGCACCACGTCTAAAGAGGCTTGGGATGTTTTGAAACTGACACATGAGGGTATGAACGCGGTTAAAGAATCAAAATTACAAAATCTGGCCACCCAATTTGAGACTATTACCATGTCTGAGTCTGAATGCTTTGATGATTTTTATGCTCGTTTGTCAGACATTGTTAACACATGTTTTAATTTAGGTGAGGTGATTGATAACACGCGTGTCGTTAAAAATATTTTGAGATCTCTCCCAAAACGCTTTATTCCTAAAGTCACTGTTTTGAACTCTTTGGGAAATTTAAAATCACTTAAGTTGGAAGAACTTGTAGGAGATCTTCAAACCTATGAGATTGACATGTTTCCCGAAACCATTAAGGCTAAGGATAATGGCATTTCTTTAAAGACTCATTTTAAGAAAAAGAAAGAAAAAGTTTGTGATTCCGATTCTGAGGGAGATTTTGATTTTAATGATATGGCCTTGTTTGTGAAAATTTTAAAAAGTTTCTCAAAATAAATAAAGAAAATTCTTCCAATAAAAAGAGATCTTTTGAGTCAAATAAAAAGAAAGAGGAGGCCAAAGATAGTGACAACGAGGATGAGATCAGGTGCTTTGAGTGTGAAGGGAAAGGCCACATAGCTAGAGAGTGTCCTACTAGGATAAGGAGAAAGGGCAAAGAGACTGCTATGCCCGCCACTCTTAGTGATAGTGAGGTTGATGAGGGAGATGAGTCCGATAAAGGTTTGGGACATGAGAAGTTTATAGCTTTTTCTAGTCGTGTGAGCACACACAGTTTGTCTCACGAGAGTGCACACGAGAGCGATGATAGTGTTTCGTGTTCTTCGAGTGAGGAAGAAAGTGAGAGTGAGAGTGGAGATGAAAGTGAGCTCCAAAAAGCTTTTAGAGATTTGTACACCGAGACCTTGAAAACAAAGAAGTATAATAGGGATTTAGGTCGTCGGGTTTTACATTTGGAGAAAGATAAGGAGGTTTTGAGAAAGGAGAAGTGTGATTTGACCGACACGTTGTCTAGTCTGACGACACGTGTATCCCAACTCGAGAGTGATCTCGAACGTGCCAGGGAGGTCAAAGTCAATTTTGTGAACGCACCTAAGAAGGTTGAAAAGGTGGTTCATAAGGGTAAAGGTGAGAAGTTAGGAATAAGTCATGACGGTGCTTCTTCTTCCCAATTAGCACCCGAGCCGGTTCCCTCTTTAGTGTTAGATTCATGTAATTCTCAACCTAACCCACCTAGGCGTCCCATTCCTATTAGGAGAGCACGTCCTAGAGTTTTTGAGATAGGTGTTCCTAGGCTTGTTTATGTTTGCTCACATTGCAAGAGGAGAGGGAACCTTAGGGAATTTTGCTTTAAGTTGGGTTATGTGTCACATTTTGCTTCTACACGTGTTTCTGACACACATGCACCCACACATGATGCTTTACATGCTCACAGAGACTACATGAGAGAGTTTGCACATTTAGGTGAGAAAGTTAAGTTTTTGGTCAAAACTTCACAAGAATTGATGGAGGTTTTTCATAAGTTGTCACCACCTTTGGAAAACCACTCCGCACCTAATGATTGAGGTTTGACTTTTTTACTAGCATAGGATGTTTTTTTTCATGATGACATTGTTTTCCTATTGCTAGTATGTATCATTTTGGTAAGTTTTATTTTTTTTGAATTTTTTTTTTTGAAAAATCCAAAAAGATTTTTGTAGTTTGCTTGCACCTTTTATGGATGAACACTTAGGATGACCAAGTCACAACATCATTCCATTATTTATGTGACTATTTGATAGTGTTTTGAGGCAATAGGTCAATTCATCCATGTGCTTTATAACGTTTGGAGTCATTAAGATGTAATTAAGTGTTACTTCCTACATGTTTGACTCATGATTTCCTTTATTGCACACATGCACGAATTTGTTTGATTATTGTGCTTGTCTTATCACATGTTGGTTGGGTGTTTTCACTTCAATCCCGTCCTTAAAAAGAACCAAGCGCGATAAATTTTGATAAGGAAATTGTGCATATAAGAACCGTTTTGTGAGTTTGTGTGCTTTGTTTGAAAACGGGGAAGGGCTGCGAAAGGTTCATTTTGCCTTTGCGAATACTAAGCCACCGTTATATTGGACCTAAAAAAATGGAGGAATTTTATTATCCAGGGTCCAAAGAGGTTAAAAGAGCCCAAAAAATTGAAAGGCAATAAAAAGATATTCATGCCAAATTATGGGCCATTTAGGATTTTGATCCAATTCTCCAAAGTTTGAGAATTTAGATTACCTCTAAAAGAAAATATCTATGAGGGAGTTTGGTTGGAGAATTTCAAACGGGTTTGCACGTCCTTAAAATGCTTGAAAATGCGCTACATAGTTTTGGACGTTATTGAGGTGGAAATAATTTTGACTTTGATTTGTTGATTTGCATAAGACGATGTCATCTAAAATTCAACATATCTTTTCACCTAAGGATACT
Source organism: Sambucus nigra (assembly GCA_949130495.1). Taxonomy (NCBI): domain Eukaryota; kingdom Viridiplantae; phylum Streptophyta; class Magnoliopsida; order Dipsacales; family Adoxaceae; genus Sambucus; species Sambucus nigra. Next base: position 12,494,774 of record OX422223.1, read on the forward strand.
TTTGATGCTCATTCGTTAGGGGTACACATATGCATCGTGCACATATGATTGATTGAGTTGATTTACCTATCGAATGTGTTCACACCCATTCATTCCATTTCCATGTCTTGGTTGTTTGAGTATAAATCCATGGTGTGATTTTTGTAGCATATTTTTTTTCAAAAGTATCTTATCTTTGTATGAAAAAATTGAAAAATCAAAAATAGTTTGTGCATTTGTTTTTGAGCATCTTCTCGCAAGAGCACGTTTACCATATTGATTGATGCCCTGTTTTGTGTACCGTGTCACCCCGGTTTTTGCTTAGTTGCTTCATTCTTATCATTTGTCTATTTGGGAACATCATAAAAAGGGGGAGAAAGAATTATCATATTATGGGGGAGTTTGAATTTTGGGGGAGTTTTTGAGATTTCGCTTATGCTTTTATCATAAATTGGTATCTTTGTTTATCTCATTTCAAACTCGATATGTCACGTGGTATTTTCTTTATCTCATGTGTGTAGGTACTACTTTGATGATCACTTGATTGCACACCCTGATGAGAAAAGCGTGGAGATTACTCAAGAGTTGAAGATCAAACGATGAAGTCTTATTCATTTGTATCTTTTCAGTTTTGGGTTCATGGAAGGGTAGATTTGTATAGGCATTTTGATATTTGATAATTCGGATGTTTGCTTTTATGTATGTTCCGGCATAGACATAGGGGGAGATTTGTAAGGACATTTTTGTCCATTATCAATTTGTTATGTCGTACGCCGTTACACTATTGAAGAAATTCCAGATTCATATCGTCATCAACGGATCCGAATATCAAAGAAGAGAAGGAATCAAAATTCTGACAGGCCGGATCGGTCCGCCCAGGTTAAAAGATCCGATCCGACCCCGGACCGGTCCGCCCCTCTACCGGACCGATTCGCCTGTTGAAGAAACAGTATACCCCGGATCGAATGCGAACCGAAGGAGCCTCTTAAGAAAATGAACCGATCCGACCTCAGACCGATCTGCCTCAGATCCGGACCGGTCCGCCTGGGATAAAATTCGGCCAGATTTGTTCGAGATTTTTTAGGCTCAAAGTTTTCTATTTAAACCATCTTCGGGGATTGGTTTTGTAAGACTTTTCAAGACGATTTTATGAGTCCTAAATGCTCTAAGTCTTCACCTTTTTGAGTCCCAAGACTCATGTTTTGATTCACACAATTGCCAAACCTTTGTGAATCTTTTTGTGTAACCCAAGAACACAACTTTGGTTTGTTCAACCATTGTGAAGAAGCCGTCTCTCTTCTTCATTGCTGACCACCTGGAGTTCCTGCGGGAGATTCCAGTCGACACTGTTTCTAGCCGTTGCTTTGAAGGTTTGCCGAAGACACCGTGCGTTACACTTGTGGGAGATTATCAGGTTGTATGTGAGCCAATGGTCTTGTAAATTCTTTAAAGTTCTAGAAATAAAAGGTTTTATCCGAAAGGATTTTTTTTCCTTAACTTTGTGTCACATGCTTTATCTATTTATGTTTGATGGGTTGACTTAGATGCATGTTTAGGGGATGAAATTAAATAAGTGTGCCAAATTAGATATTTGCGAATTTAATCAATTATCACCGCCGTAAGTTGACTTTTCAAAGCAAATCATCCTAAATAAAAAAACTACAATCTTAAACCCAAAGCCTAAAGGAAAAACAAAAAAAAAGTTAGAACGATATAACCGGGTTTAAATATTTTAAATATGAAATAAAATACTCTTAAATCTCAACCTATTACTACATAAGAAAAGATAATAGTGTCAACATTCAACAAAATCACAATTTTCCTCTCCTGTCTCTTAGCCATTTCATCAAGCACCTGTCCTGCACTTTAAACAACAATGAAACACCCTCAAAATTTATAAACCCGAAACCCTAAAATGTTGAAGAAAAATATACTCTAACCCGTGAAAGAGAGTGTTTAAAAACCAAAACCCTTGAAATACTGAAGAAAAATACTTTAATCCGAGAGAGAGAGAGAGAGAGAGAGAGAGAGAGAGAACCATGAACTTGGAAAGAAAACCCCCAAATTTTTTAACACAAAAAGTTATAAGTCCAGACTGAAGATCTATCTCCTCTAACGCAGAGTGAGTATGGGCCAACTCATCCCTAAGATATCTCCTCAATGAAGAAATATGGAACACGTCATAAATCCTATGTAAGTGTTCCAGTAACCCAAGTCTGTAAGATACTAGGCCAATCCTCTCAATAATAGGGAATGGCCCCACGTATCTCGGCGCCAACTTCCCTTTCTTTCCAAATCGCATTATCCCCTTCATAAGAGATACTCATAGTAACACTTAATCCCCCACACTGAACTCTCTGAAGGACCTCTTGGCATCGGTGTAGCTATTCTGTCTATCCCGAGCCACCCGAATGAGGCTCCGAATCATCTCAATCCTGGCCGAAGTATCCTGAATCACCTCTGGCCCAAGTAGCTTGTTTTCCCCCACCTCTAGCCAACATGCTGGAGAATGACCATGCCTACCATACAATGCCTCAAATGGAGCCAGGCCGGTAGGAGTTTTTATAGGCAAACTCCACCAGTGGAAGATACTTCTCCCATCCCCCACCAACATCAAGGACGCGCATTTGCAAAATCTCCTCTAACATCTGGTCCGTCCATTCAGTCTGCCCATAAGTCCGTAGTTGATAGACCTTACTAAATTTTAATTTCATTCCCATAGCCTCCTGGGAACTCTCCTAAAATTGTGATATGAAACTCTTATCTACGTTGGATAAAATATCAATTGGTACCCCGTGAAATCTCACTATCTCGGCTATGAAGATCTGCGTGTACCTTCCCGTAGTATAATTTTTCCAGCCCGACAGAAAGTGGGATACCTTGGTCAATCGATCCATTACCACCCATATGGAATTATGACCCCTCTCAAATGTTGGTAACCCACAAATAAAGTCTCTTGGGAATGCTCTCCCATTTCTGCATGGGAATGTCTAACGACTGTTAAAACTTTAATGGTTCTTGACGGAACACTCTTACCCCAAAAAATACTTCTTCCTTTTGTGTACCATCACACCTTGGTGCTATTAAGCATATAATCATCTTTTGTGACACCTCCCAATTTGGTGGACCTATATACCGACGGCTACAACATGCATTTTACTGGGTAAAGGTACCTTCTCCCCAAGTGTCAACGTATCCTTTATTAGATCACATACTCTCTTAGTGGGAGACATAAGCATTCATAACTAACTGCTCCCATCGTACTCTTACTCCTTAAATTGATTATGTCTTAACTCTTGTGATATCACTCCGCTGGGCAGAATAGTTCCTGATTATCCTCGAAATTCAAGATATAATTACTCTTATACTCTCCAACATTAAAATTACCCATTTCTGTCCACTCTTTAATTACTTGTGACACACCTTACTCACATTATGCTTCATTTCTCTCTTGTTATCTTCTACTTCTACCCCTAATTTACCATGCATATATGTTAAGTTCAAGATGTTGTATGTCTACTTATCGTGCATAATACTTAAAACTTCAATTAACTAGTGCGCCCATACACCCTATGTCCCATGCATTTCTACACGAATCAACTGACCAAAAATAATGGAATGTCCCAAGAGGTACCCAACTAATGTATTAAAGACCATTTCTCAACTCCCGTCGTTCGCTAAGTTTCATGTGTGGGATGTCTTGCAATGCGAAATCCAAACAAGGAACCCCCCGATACACTACTACCTAACATGACGATTATTGAGACCAGTAGGCCCTCACCAGATAACTTGTACCCCATATCCCCATTTCTTATCATAAAAAAAATTCACTCATCTACTCTCATGTTATGACCGGTGATATACAATACAATGTTCTCACTATCATTAAATACGGGCTAAATCTTTCTGCTCAACATTAAATCTATATACTCTGAATCGCATCAGTACATGCCCCTACTCGTCGGTATAAATATAACAGAATAACATACTCATCTTACTATACGATACCATATATATATAGATTCAATACCTCTTTCTGGTCATGTCTTGCAAAACAATATATATATATATATATATATATATAATAATAATAATAATAATAATAATAATAATAATAATAATAATAATAATAATAATAATAATAATGCTCCTGTGCGGACTAGTCCGCATTTTAAGAATGCGGACCGGACATGTGTCACCTAACGGTGCGCCTAGAAATTATCGCCTAAATTATAGGCACACTCTCTCTCTTTTCTGGGCTCACCGCCAGGTGACACATGTCCGGTCTGCATTCTTAAAATGCGGACTAGTCCGCACAAGAGCATGACTGTATATATATATATATATATATATCCCAACCGGGAATAACAACCACGATAATGCCATTACAATATTTACTATCGCTCGAACCCCCATTATTTAGTTCTACACAATATAATAATGTTCTCTACTCTCATAACATGCAAAGGAGTAAGAACTGATACATAACAAAAATAAACTTCCCTAGTGTCCACACCCGTTCCTCCCTGCAGGTGACACTAAAATCCCGCTACCAAATGGTAAAAATATATTCATGATGAAATTTCTACTTCACAGTAATGTTAATTCCGCCAATGCACTTACTAAACCCGACTCTCACTCGAATTTTAGTGTTATACAATCATATATTATGACATACTCGTGTCACCAAGTACTTATCTCATATTTAAAAGATTAAAACAAGGATTCTCTATCCATTTTCCATCTACTTTGGCTGGTCAAAGGATTCCTTGGCATATTTCTCGTGCCATAATAGATCTCTACTCTTTTACAATGGCTATATATCTAGGAACTCATCCTGTAGTTACTCCCTGCGTCACTTGGATAGTTTCCTCGTTATGCCATGTCTCTTTACTACTGTAACAAAATCCAGAGAAACTCCCTCATTTTTGGCCTTGGCCTGGTGGCCTTCCCCACCATTTCCTTAGTCCTTTCAGCCCTAAGGAACGAGATGTTGTTGTTATTAAGGACCCTATTGGTCCTAACTTAACCCACCATTCTCGATTGGTAACCACTGGGTCTAAATCTCTTAACCTGATTCCCTTGTCGGAACTCTTTCTTCTGTTGTTGTTGTGCTCCTCAGGCACCGTTCCCATCTACCTTCCTAGTCCGACTAGTCTCACTTTCTCTTTTTGGACAAGTCTAATATAGGTGATCCTACATTCTGCATATAGGATACCTTTTTGCATCATCCCCTTATCTCTGTACCCACTGTCCATGTCGACGTGTCCTTCTTCCGGACAGGGTAGTCTTACCCTAGAGGCTACCCCCGTTGTTTCTTTGGTTCCGCTGACCCCCTTGGAACTCGTTGCTGGCCTTAATGGCCCTAAGTGAATTCACCGTAACTCGATAGGAATACAATTGATCTGAATCATTTAGATGGTTCCTCCCTATAAGATATACACTACACCAAAATGGGTAAATTGGCACCCTTCCAGCGGCTAGCCTTGTCACGGTCAATGACCGTGATAAAAAAAATACGCGTTTTTTGTCACGGTCATTGATCGTGACAAGTACAATTGTCACGGTCAATGACCGTGACAATTATTATAATATTTTCATGGTCAAGGACCGTAACACGCCCGTGACAAATTTCCCAGCAAAAAACCCTTTCCCCTCCTTTTTTCCCCCACCGATTTCTTCCCTCATTCTCTCTCTCTCTCTCTCTCTCTCTCTCTACTTTCAGGTAAGTTTCTCTCTCTCTCTCTCTTCCATTTATATATATATATATATATATGTGTGTGTGTATATATATGTGCGCGTGTGTGTGTATATGTGTGTGTGTGGTGGGTGGGGCTGTGTGTTTGTGTGTGGTGGGGGGTAGGGAGGGGGCGGGGCTGTTTGTGTGTGTGTGTGTGGTGGGGGAAAGGGGTGGGGGAGGGTGGGGGAGGGGTAGGGGGCAGGGATGGGTGGGTGGGGGGCAGGGGTGGGGGCTGCGTGTGTGTGTGTGTATGTGCGCATGTGTGTATAGGTGTGTGTAGTGTGCGTGTTTGTGTGTAGTGTCCCTTGTAAACGAATTGATTGATTATTAACTTTTTTAGTAAATTAATATATAATTGCCCCTCATTGTAAATTAGTAAATTAATAATTGTATACTTTAATTGTTAGTTTAATTGATGAAAATAATTAATTGAGTAGATGAATTAGAAGGAGTACGGGATACACATTTGTTGTTGACATTGCTGTTGGATTATAGTGGATCGATGTTGGGTTGGTTAATTTTAAAAGTGGCATGACCACTGGATTATTGTCCATATGGGGGTGGGATTTTTCAACTTTTTTTGAAAATTACTTTGTATCTCGAACAATATAGTGCGCATAGATACTAGCCTTCTAGTTCTTAAGTGAAACATACTTGAAATTACATATAGTGCGCATAGATACTAGCCTTCTAGTTCTTATGCGTACGCATTCAATAGCCCTTAGACCCATTTGAGAGTCATTACCCCTGTAATGAGATCTCTCGAATTGTCCCGTTTGGACAGTTTGGGACTGTATAATTTCTGTATAATATTCTTAGTGGCTTAAAGTTGTTACTTTTGGAGGAAGTTCTACAGTCATATCCTAATGTTCTCTGGGTACATACTAGATTGACAAGTGTGACTGTTATTTCAATTGAGCAATTGAAATAACACTCACACTTGCCAATCTACGTCGTGTACTTGGAGAACTACGGGGATATGCTGCCAAATTTTTCTCAAATCGTAACAATGTGAATGAGCTGTTAAGTATATTATCGAATAATGTGGTCTTGAATGGGATAGGACCACTCACCCTTTAGAGGAGAAGGAGGAAATAGAAATTTCTATTATAAATTGGATTTGAATTTGAAATTTAAAAATCGAATATAAATAAGACATAATTAAATGAAACATACTAGAATTCTAAGTTTTGTTTATACTAATCCGTGAATATACGCTTCTTACCTTTAATAGGTGATTAGTTGTGGTAGCTGTGATGGGATATCAAAAATACAAAGAGTGGATGGGTGAGACAAATAAAATGGGGGATGTGTTTCACAGAGGTGTTAACGAATTTGTGAAATATGCAAGGAGATGTCATAATGATGAAGAGTTTTCGTGTCCGTGTGCTAGGTATAAGAATGGTAAGGTGTTTGAGTGGAAAACAATTGAACTACATTTGTTAAGATTAGGTATTCTGTAACACCCCGCCCGCCGGGGAGAGCGAACGGAGCGCTACTCATCAATAAAACTAAACTAATCCACAATATAACAATAACACCCCGCCCGTCTGGGGAGAGCGAGCGGCGCGCTACTATCGATAAAACTAAACAATTCCACAATAACAAGGTATAGAGCATCTAAATCCCAATATAGAAAAGAAACCACTAATCTCAATCTCTTCAAATAAATACATCAATTCTCTCTATCTCTTCAATTAAAACAACAAGTCTCTCGAATTACATATAACAACTAACTCGGAAATAAAATACAAATCTCCAATGCTCTATACATCAAAATAATAAAATCTTCTCAACTTGTATTAAAAATCTTCCCAAAACAATCCTCGCTAAAATCAAACTCCGTAGCGCCCGAAAATCCGCGCTAACCTTCCACTAAAAGAAAATATGGGGAAGTACACAATACGACAGGAAAGATGCTCAACAATTATTAGCGGTGAATAAAACGTAACAATACGAATACGAATACGAATATTCAAATCAAAGTGAATCTCATAAGCAATTATATCAATATAATTTCTCAACAACACATTAACCGGGTCACCAGGCCTCACCACCGTACCGTGCCTATGCATTTTTTTAGCATATTCGAAAAAAGGAATATTGGCGGGTGCCCAACCTCAGTGCCATATTAAAATCTCATGACAACATTCTCAACACCAAATATAATACCACGTGAATCAGAAATTTGAACCCAACAAATATTTCCAGATTTCCAAATGAATTTAGCAATTCAAATATGAGTCAATAATCACAAGAAAACAACGAGAATGATACTCGCGAGATTAAGGAGCATATTGTGTAAAACCCCATACCTTAAACCATAAAAAATAACCAACATGAATCATCACATAATTTCAGCCTCAAAATCTAATCACACCATCACGTTCTTCTCGCGAAAATAATCAAATCATGTTCTATCCCAAACTCGAGAAAATACCAAATAAGCCTTCTAATCTAAGGTTGAAATCTTGAATAAGTTTGGGGCTATGGTTTGTATATGAAAGGGAGCAATTTTGGAGAGGTTTTCTGGTTGAAAAATTTGAGAAAAAGTGATTTGAAAAGCCAAGCCACGAATTTGTTGATATATAAAGGATTAAGAGTTTGATTAAGAAAAAAGTTCTAATTAGATACAAACACTTCAAAATTTATTCCGGATGATCGGACCGTTGGAATTGGATGTAATTTTACAAAGGATTAGCTAAAGACGAGATTAAGCTATAGAAAAAAATTCAACTCGATCGGACCGTTCAATAATTTTAAATATGTTTTTTACTAGAGAGTTTTATGTTTTGAGGACTCTAGAGAGTTTTATATTTTGAGGACTCTTCTAAATAATAAAAATTCAATTAAAACTCCATTTTAATTCCGATTTCTAAACCGTTTGAAATCATCATCTTTAAAAATAAAATCCAACATATTTGAGCAATAAAAATAATTTTACCAAAAACTTTATTTTCCTCTATATTTTGAAAATACCCCAAAATTACGCGGGTTGTTACGTATTCAAGATAGTTATCAATTTTGGAGTTTTCACGGTGAATTGAAAGTTCCTCTTGTCCCCGACCAACCTTCACAAGAAACTTCAACAAGTAGGATAGATGTAGAAGGGGACGACGTAGATCATAATATGTTAGAGGATTTAGTTGATGATGCGTACAGAGTTTATGAAGCAGAGGAGAATGAGGTTACTGATGATGTAGAAGGCTCAAGTGCTTGTAAAGATATCACGATAAAACTTGACCGTGACAAGTCCGTGACAAAGCAAGTTGTCACGGACTTGTCACGATCAATGACCGTGATAATTTTTTATACAATGTCACCGGCTTGTCACGGTCCATGACCGTGACAAAACTTGTCAAGGTCAAGGACCGTGACCTGACCGTAATAATTATAACGAACTTGTCATGGTCAATGACCGTGACAAGTCCGTGACAAAAAAAGTTTTCACCTCAGGAATTGTCATGGTCATTGACCTTAACAAGTTGAACTTGTCAAGGTCAATGACCGTGACAATTCGACAGATTTGGTGTAGTGATATTTCCCTCCCGTGGTGTCTCACTAACACTGTTGAATCTAGGCTTGCCCATTTGGCTAGCTTCTCCAACTCCATTTGAATCCTCCCCATAGAAGTGGTGATGTGAACTTGTAATCATATAACCCTGACGACATCAGCATCAGTCCTCCTAGTCGGATTTTTCGTTCACGATTGTGTATTCTACTAACGAGTTCATCGAGATCATACGAGTACCCTTTTTATATTCCCCCTATTCTCCTCCTGTCGGGAACGAAGTTCACTAAGTGAGTCAACTTTTCTCTCGTAATCGGACTCTATTTGGTCCATTTTTAGTGAGTTTCGAAACTCTATTCGCATTTCGTCGATATGCCAGATAAACGTTATTATGGTCATACCACGTCTAAAATTCTCGATTCTTTCTATGTCTATTCCCTTATCTGTGATGGCTGACTTCCCTCACCCAAATGATGCTCCAATGAGCAGAGATTTTGTCAAAAATTTAACCTTGAATGTCACTACACTTTGTCATACGTGATCCCAATTGGATATTTTCATTCCATGGTAAATCACCCTTTCGCATTCTCCTCGGATCTTGGCGGATAAATCTTTTATGAAGAAAATTCCTTCGACTCTCTCCCTTGTCAAATACATTAGGTGAGTCTGAATTTGCTCCATTGTCTTCTATAATGGTTTTGGAACTACTGCACTCCATGAATTATTTTGAAGCCCACGACCTGAATTTTGACTATCATGACTTTTATCTCAGTCACCTTTGAAAATATTTTTACTTATGCTACCTACCCTCTTGCGGTCCTTCTAATGGTCCTCGTTGGTCGTCCAGTATTGGTCGGTGTGCCACGTCCCACTGGCTCGTACATGAATCATATCAACTTTGTCAAATACCAGGATAACGTAAATCGCATACGCAGAAGAATACAACAATCCTATAATAAGGCTCTATATCAAATAACGTTACGCTGAAACGTGAAAAGCCACACAGATTCAATAGACACTAGAAACTGATGCTCTGATACCACCTGTGACACCCTGCCTAATTAAATACCGGGTGATCAATCCTTTATTAAATTAAATCAAAGTATCCAGTTGGTTCATTCTTAGCATCACTGTCGAAAACTTTTTATTAAAAGCTACCCACCTAATATTTAAAAAGTTAGATGCCAAATTTTATTTTTTTAATTAACAAGAAACAAATAGAATAAATAACTAAACATTCACCATTCAATTAAACAATCTCATAGTAATATAAACTGACAAAATAAAATAATAGAATCTGGAGTGAACACACTAATACAATCCCAATACAAAAGTCTGAAATGAAAGTCTCATGACTGAAATAAAACTAGAAGTTTATGATGTAGTCTCTGAATAAATAAGGATGGGCAACATGCCCTAACTGATATAAATAACTCTTGATGAATCAAAGATAGATGCGGAGGCATATAGTAACGAGATCCTATAACTTCCACAGCAGCTACATCACATCAACTGAATGGAACTCCTATGTTTGGCGTCCCCGTGGCTGGGCACCTAAAAGGTTTTTACACAAACAAAGTAGAATAGAGAGAAAACGGGCCAGAGCCCGAGTTGAAAATATTTTTAAAAAGCAAGTGTTTAAAGTGCATTAAACAGAGTATATCATATACATGTTAGTCACATTCTCTCACTTGAGAATCTCACCTCTCAACTATTGTTCACGCCTAATGCATATACTTAACCCTATCTAGTTGTGCTACCCCGCCTAACTAGTTTGAATCATCTCTTTTGTAATCCCTAATTCATATATATATATATGTGTATAATAAAGGAGGAAGGGGTTTTGCCACATCATATAACTTTGGATACAAAATCTATATAAACAGGTTTTGTATCTATCTATAGAAAACTTATGATGTGGCAAATGTTATGGAGGATTTGTATCTGATGATAAAAAAGAAAGTCACGTGGACCTGACTCCCGTTGTACCTCGAGCCTCTCAATCTCTTTGAATAATTCACCTCGAGACATTCAATCTCTCACCCACCCTAACAAAGATAGGACAAGGACAACACTTTTTTAAAGACCCATTTCTTCTCCTATTTTCTATACGCTGCCTCCAGAACGTCTCTCTCTCACCCACACTTCTTCTCCTCCCTCACCCTCCCGCCTACACTGCCTCGAGAGCGTATCTCTCTCAAACACACTTTTTCTCCACCCCCACCCTCCCGCCTCTCCGCCTCGATCCACCTTTTCGCAGGTTCAGAAGGGTCTGTAATTCATGCTTTTTCAACCGGATTTTTGTTCGAAGAAGAGTACGTATTTTTGGGCAACATCGACCGGATTTTTATATTTCGAAGTTGAAATTAATGCTATTTCATTGGTACATATTTTTGTTCGTTTTTGTAACTACTGATATTCTGAGTTTTGCATTTTGCGTTTTGGTTTGATTTTTGGTACTAGGGTTTGAGTTTTATTTCGCACCTGGGATTTGAGTTTCAGATCTAACAATTGTTGACTCAATGCCGGGATATGTGTACTGTGAGTAGACCACACTTGTTGATGTTGGGATAATGTAGGCAACTTGGTAAATTAATGAGAAATGAATGAATGTAAAACTAGGGATATAAATCTATTATGTTGATTGCATGTAGTACACTGGTGTAGATTTGAGTTAGATGTTCTAGGACGTAGATAAATTTAGAAAATGTTTTCAAACAATGATTACCTAATCTAGACATGAGTGTATTTAGGGGTTCCTTATTTAGATTTATTTTATGAGACGTCCCACACATTGAGTCTAGAAATAGTTAGAAGTTGAGAGCTTAATAAGTATGGATTTTGTAAATAGTGATTCATTGGTATGAGTTTAGGAGATGTATTCATTTTAGAGTCTCGATGACAACTGGATCTAAACATAAGTGTATAAGGGGTTTTCTTATTTGGATTTCATTTATGAGACGTCTCAAGCATCGAGTTTAGAAAATATGGGAGTTGGGAGTTTGGATGTATAAGTTTTTATAGGAACTGAGAATTATTTGGTCGTCTCTATATGTGTGAGGTGTGAGTTGATTGGATATGAAGTATCACATGCGCAAGATCTAAAATTGATGTCTACGTTAAAGGATATTTATGGTATGTGTTGTTATAGGTGCGGGTCTAATGTTGCTTGGCTATAAAGATATTGTATGTGCAGAACCTAGATTGTCAAGATATAGTAATGGTGATTGTTTGCATTGATTACATAGTGAATATGTGTAGGGTTGCAGAAGAGATTGTTTGGCTATATTAGTATAACTATTAATATTGATACGATGGTACGAGAGGTACATCATGTATGTGTGCGATCATGGGTATAGTTGTTACATGTGATACACTATATTATTTGTATGGTCATGAGGGATACAAATATACTATATTTATAATGGTAATACGATAATTGTGGTATAGTATGTTAGGTGTTGGGCCGTGTGAGAGGCTGGTCGGTTATAATGATGTTATCAAGATGATGACAGTATAACTAAGTTAAGAAAATGAGAAATGGGTAACATTTTTTTAATGTGTAAAATGAAAGGATGGTTGGCTAGAATAGAAATGAAAATGAAAAAGATGTAATTAATAATATATGAAAGTGAAAAGTGGTAAAAAATATTTTAATAAAGTATGAGTTATGATAGTATGTAGTTGTTAATATCAGTTGATAAACAGATAATCATTGGTACCTTTCATTAAAAGGAACATGTTACTATATATATTAATGAGTAGACATTTGTTTAACATGTTAATTTAATGAATGATATTTGAGATATGTTAATAAATGGATAGTTGTCTATATTCCTATTATTATCGAATCGTATTTAATCCTACTGAGATTTAGATGATTGTTTATTTCTATTATCATGGGGATAATTTTAAATATTTATATGATTAAATGTTTATTGTTTAATGAAAGACTCTACTGTGATATTTAATTCATTTATTACTTATGGTTAGGTTATATTACCCTATTTCGGTCATGTATCCATTATTCTTGCGGCGGGCCTGACCCATTGTAATCATGGACTAACATCTCTGGTTAGGAGTGCACTTCTAGGAGCTATTCGATCTTATGGTGTAGGCTTGGACATATAGAGACTTATATCATGCATAACATAGTTTTTCTTTATGCTATTGACTTGATATGAGACAATTATTAGATTGGTGGATCACTTATGATTCCACAACTATATATGGTTTTTGTATTGAAGACTATATTATTGGTCATAACATGTATTGGAGATTTTTATTTTGATGGATAGTATAGTTGGCAACTGTTTATATTATCTTGACTCATATCCTATATTGTTGGAAAATATTTAAATTATCTTATATTTTTATCACGTTCTAAGAATGGGTTTTTATAATAACAGTTTGTATATTATAATATGTGGCTTGATCAACCCATGACTTAATTGTGTTCAAACAGATTAATTCTGGCGTATTAGCATAACCCATGACTTAATCATGTTCAAATAGATTAATTCTCATTTAAGTTCTCACATACTTACATGTTATTAGATGTCGTAATCTAACTCATCTACTAAGCAACACAGTAGAATAAATACAAGTGTATATATATTTCACTACTATAATATATATACTAATACCGCAGCCCACATAGGTGAAACTAACGGTGCGCACATACTCTGCTATCTAGTCCCAGTACCTCCTAATGAGGACTATCGATTCTAAATCTCTTAGGAACCGTATATAATAAATCACACGAAAATAGAGGCGAACACGGGTCACGGTGTAATGGGCTACGCACGTACCTACTCACCCATATAACCCAGACTTATCCACTCATAAATAATTCCTCCTTAGATCCTATGTTCTAGGGTATCAATCTACAATCCCCCCCTGAAGGGTCACCCAAGACGATATTATCCCCTTACAACCTCCCGACGATAGCAAGTATGGTAGGTATGTCATACACATAAATAAATATATACAATAGGTATACGCACAACCTAAGTATATAATATCCCAATATAGGTATATACACGTCCCATATTGTAAGTCCCATACGTAGTATAGTTACCACCCGAATATCCAACGTATAAATAATTAAAGCAGTCACCCTCGTCTTATAAAATCTCGTATTAATCCCTTATCCAAAAGTTTTTTAAGTGTCCCACTTATACCCTAGGTTATTTTAGTATTCACATAATCTCCATACCACTGGTACAAATCTTAAACCATTACCTATTAGATTTGTAATCAAACTTGTACAATTTTTCTAACCGTAATTCACTCGGTAAAACTCGAACCTCTACCATTCAATCCCCCACCAAGTGATGTTTTCTGGGCCTTAACTACGACCCTACAGGTCTATCCTAAGTCCCCATATATTCAAATAAATCAACACCAAGAGTTATCAAAAGTTGGGATTAGATTAAACCTTAAAAGGAAAGATTTCACAAAATACAAAGGAGTCGATCGATCGACCAAGAATGCCGATCGATTGATCCAGTCGATCGATCGATATTCTCGAGTCGATCGATCGATCCCTCGGATATGGTTATGATTTTGCATAATTTTTCTCTACGGGTTTCCTCACTTTTAAATCCTAAAACCTCTATTTTAACAGGCCAAACTCGCAGAAATTTTTACCAAAGGTTTCATCAACATAAACACATATTTCCTAACGTCTCAAAATCATGAAATCATCATGGGCATATTATTTGTCGAATTAAATCATGCATTTCTCAGAAAAACCCTAGTTCTTTACATTTTTTTCAAGAACATCACATTTCTCAGTTTTAATTCGTGTTTCTCTATACTAGAATCATGATTTCTTTATATCTATACTTCCAGAAGTGTACTACATGCAAACCTACCCAGATTCAAAATTTAAATCTCTAATTTCCTTAATTTATCATTCTTTTTTTAAGGTTTATCTTCAATTCTAAACTATCATGGACACAATATACGCTGAATTATTGCAAGTTAAATCACTTGCCTGTAATAGAAGTTCTGATCCTTTAGAGAAGATGATATAGGGACGGTCCTCTCTCTCAGATCTATACGTCGGTGGTGATGGTGGTGCAAAACTCCAAGGAATGGTGGTTCTAGCCCTTGCAAACCTTCTCTCTTCTTCGTCCTATGGCCGTTCTAGGTTTTGTGTTTGATATCTTTGTAAAGCCTAACCCTAGCAATATGTAAAGCTAATAAAACTTATGAAAATTTGTGGGTTTAATTATTCTAAAAATATGTCTAAAATACCTTCCTGGAGTGCCGGTTTGGCCTAAAATTGCCCCGGGATCCAAACTAAACCCCCAGGTAGATTTTCTGACTATTTTGACCCTTTTGTACACATTGACACACTAGAATTGACAATACGGGTGACTTATAAATAAATTCCTTTTTATTTCCTTAGATTGCGTTCCGACGCGACTGACATGTGCGTCCCGATTTAATTTCCATAATTGTCGTAATATTCACTCGCGATAATTTTTAATATAACATCACATATTACTTTAATCGCTTGGTAATATTTAACATATTTCACATCAATAAATACTAAATCTCATCCCGATAGTAAATATTCATTCAATTTCGGATTAATTATAATTAATTTCCTAATATTTAATCTAATTAATCCCATAAGTAAAATCATTAAAAATATGGGGTATTACATTGCATACATTACATGCATCATACCATGGGTTTTCCTTATCTCTGACCTCCATAATCATAGCGATAAAAGAACAGGAAAGATTTTGTGTTATGGGAACAAAATCATATATTATTTTATGAAATTGAAGATATTACATACGTATAGGGCCTACTTGTTAAATGAAGAATTACCTCCTTAGTTGATGGGATTCCATTAATAATGTCACGAATATAAACATTATCCACATTCTTGATTATTTTTTGTGGTGGTGAATCAAAGTTGTTGATGATAATGACATGGACAACCTATAGTAGACATTTTGGCAATTAATATAAATAATGTCGAAGTTAAATTGAGTGGGAAAGAAAATATCGAACCATTGTTTTAATTCGGTAGCCTGTATGATTTCTAGGTTAATTTGAACTGTAGTCTTTGAGACACTACTCAATCTATATTCGCCTGTTAAAAAGGAATTGATTTATTTAAAATTAGTAAGAGTTGTAGTAATTGTTGGGTGAACTGAAAAATAATATTTTATGTTCGTAAGATGAACCTTTAGATTGAGAAATAGTTATTGTAGGAAATGTGGCTGACAAGTCACTTAATTTTTGTCCTTCATTCTCTGCTATGTCGCCCCACAAAGTGAACTTCATTGATTGGAATCTGTGATAAATAATAAATAATAATATTAAATATTATATTAAAGAATGTGAAAGAAATTGAGAAGTATAAGATTAAACATTAAGGAATTTTGACTTGAATACAAAGCTTTAAGTTTATAATGCATACTTTGTATCTCAGAGCGTTATATCGCGCAAATTCATTTGAGCCGAGTTTGATGCTTTCGTAATGGTCCTCATTTTTTTGACATTTATCACAAATGCAATCACATTTGTATGAATGAGAAGTAGTGATAATATAATATAATGAGTTGTATCAGTGTTGGAGCAAAACATATGTATTAATAATTATCGTATGTTTTATCTTCATCCTTTTGAGTCGTCAAAGGAGATGAATTTGTAGAATGCTGAAAGGAATATGAAATTGCGTTCCGTTCAACGACCTCGGTGTATTTATTTAAGGAAAGCACGATCTTGTCGTGAACGGTTGTGTAAGCATCATTCACTCCCTTTACTAAACCATTAGTAAGGGAATAGTGTTTCCGAAGTTGAAGTTTTCCTTCAAGTCTGTTTATGTTTTCATTCCATATTACATCTTGAATTTTAGTTCCCTGTATATTTTTTTAGAAAAATAAAATTCGGATATAGAAAATAATCATATAAATACTTTTAAATAAAGTAATAAGAAGAATTTAAACCTGCTCATCCATTAAGATTATTTTTAAAATACTGCCCGATCCTCTTGAATTTGTGTATGATTATGTAGAGGGGGCTTGAAGGTAATCCTGAGATTAGGGATAATTCCTTAATGGGCAAAAGTGTTTGAGATTAAGTAATCGAAGCAGCTTAAGCGTGGCAACTCAAGCGCGGCAACTCAGCGAGGCAGCTTGGCGTGGCAACTCATACTTTAGCTTGTTGTATTAGTCACATTGTATTTCTGTTTATGTTAACTGTAAGATATAATGGTTGTAATGTTGTAACGAGATTAATAATGAGTTTGTGTGAGGTCAAACGGTACTTGCAAGAGACCAGGCTTGACAGGGCCTGAAAGAGCTTTCATGCTCTATCGAATGACCTCACCGTGGGAACCTTATAGGGACTTGGTTTGGAGGATTGAGAAGTAAGGCACCTTTGGGGATTGTCCTGACCATCTTAGATACACTTGGTAAAACACCGAGCGACCCTGGCCATGAATCCTCAAGTGGAGTAGCTTGGAGTTCCATTGGGCATTGAGTTGAGAGCCAAATAGCCATCTACTTAATGTCACATCTATTGTAGGTGATGTCACTAGCCAGTTAAACAGTGTCAGATCTGCACTTGAGTAAATCACCGTGGTATTTGGGGCTGTCAGGTAGTTGGTGAGCCACTTCTGCGACAACAGCCCCCTGACACACAGTGGTTAGGCAAAAGGCATGTCTCGGCATTTAATGTTTATGATGTGGAGACAACTAGTGCATCAGGCATTTAATATTGTGACATAAAGTATGAGGCATGTCTTTCATAATATTTAATGACTGAGTTGCCTCGGGGGTGGTGTGGGGGACTATTTAAGGACCCCAACCACCTTTGAGGAGGATGATCTTTTTGAGAGTTTAGAAGTTATTATTAGAGAGGATATACATTTAGAGAAAGAGTTATTGCAAACCAAAGGGGTTCAATCACTCACCATTATTATTTATTACGAATCTTTTAATACTTGAGAGAGATTCTTGAGGGTGTTTGGGTGTGTCTATACCTGCCTACCGATGTGTATCTAGGGTGCTTGTTTCTCTCTTCCTCTAGCCAAGTTACTTCTAAAGTTCATTACTATTTCTTGAGTTATACATGAGAGATTTACGAGTTTAAACCGAGTCTTATCTTCATTGGGTTTGTATTTGTATGTCCTATCATTAATCCAAAGCATTGGACAAATTAGCTTATCACTACCATACTCAAATAGGGGTTACGCCTCCATCTATAATCTAAAGTACCCTCTTACATTTGGCGACTCCGCTGGGGAGGCATTCTTCTAAGTAAGGAGTATGGCGCAGGATAATGCTAATCGAAGGCTCAATTTTGATGACATCCAACATAATGAAGAACAAGATGCGAGAGAACTGGAGGCCCTAAGGGATGGGGATCCTCGAGTAGAGGTACCTCCGATTCCGGTGATGACAGGCGTTTCGAGGGTGACACAAGCTTCCACGAGTGTGGGGTTGGGACCCACTCAGGTCGCGCACCTCATGAGCAAGTTTTATGAGTTTTTACAAACTCCAGTAACTTCAACTATGTTGGGAGGGTTGGAGGATAACACCTTCGTAACACCAGGATTAGATCCAACGGCCCCATCAGGAGCAGGCATTGTGGGAACGGTCCCAACGAGCATACCCTCTATTGTGAATCCAACATGGGGAACATCAGGAGTATCGACGACCCCAACTAGGGTGCCTGCTCTAGCTGCAATGGGCACTCAGCCCGTAGTTCCATTGGTTGTGGCCCCAGTGGCATCTCCCATGGAGGAAATGGGAAAAGAGATGCAAAAGGAGATGCTGAAGTTCATGCAGGCTTCCTCGCAATCTGCTGGCGAGGTAGCTTCGGTTTTTGATGACTTTCGAACACTGTATCCCCAGGAATACAATGACGAGCCCTATCCAAAGGGCTATATTCCTCCTATTTTTGAAAAATACACGGGAAAGGTGGGAACCCGAAGGAGCATATTAAGCGCTTTGTTGAACATTTGGCTCCCAACAACACTTCTACATGGGAAGAGATGCACGTGTTGTTTGTCCAGAAGTTCTTTCTGGCGGAAGATGAGTTTACTTTGACTTAACTGGGTAGGGAGAAGCAATGACCTAGGGAAGAAGTGGTGGCCTATGTTCCAAGATTCAGAGAAAGATCCCTCGACGTGAGGGAGGAGGCCAAAGAATCCAAGTTGCTGCAGATCTGTGCTGAGGGGCTGCTTCCTGAATACATATGCCATCTTATTAATGAGACGCGCGAGGGGACTTTTGCGGCCTTCTTTAAAGCAGCGAGAAACATCTCTTTGATGGTGCGACCCAATCCGGTGGCGGTGCCTATGATGTTTAGGCAGTCGATGCAACCCGTGGGGGGAGGTCTTAGCCTCCACGGGTAGGGTACACCGAGGGGGAGATAGGGGCAAGGCACCGAAGAAGGACAATAAGAGGAAGTTTGGAAGAGACAGGGAGGACCCATCACCATTGCCTTGTACAGTAGAAGAAGGCATCAACTATTACAACGCGATGGTCCAAGGGGGAACGGTCTATGAGCCAAAGGACGTTCTCGTTGGGGAGCCCGATGTGGCAATGAAGGCGGATCCAAAGTATTGCCAGGTTCATCGGAGGATCCAGCATCCAATAAAAAGTTGCTTCACACTGAGAAGAATTATTGACAAGTACATAAAGGCAGGGATGTTGCATATCCCTCCACAGAATGTCAATAACAACCCACTACCAGCACATGGGGCCAATCTCGTGGCGGACTACGATGAAGAGGCAGAGAGAGGAGAAAGAGAAGAGTACGAAGCAACTTTGGAGACCTGTACCATGGGAATGGCTAATGTATTTTTGTCCTACGATAAAGCAAGCGCCAAGGATGTGGAGGATGTGTACAACGTTGAAGGTGAGGAAGCAAATCCGGGCCTAGAGTACTGTGCAGTTTTGAGGTCCCCGAAGTTCACCTGGTTCTTAGACCAGGTGGGGATCCCAAAAGAAAGCAGGTTGGAAATAACCCTGGTGATACTAGATATTGCGAGGAAAGACGCAGTCCCTTCGCTGAAATGGAAGGGACCCATGGCTAGGTTGGTAAAGAGGTTCCTGTCAGAGGTGACTTTCAGCGATGCCGATAGGGCCGTGAGATTCCCTCATAACAGGCCGTTGTACGTAACTTCCAGTGTCAATGGAGTTAGTTTTGTGAGGACTCTCATGGATGGGGGAGCTTCCATTAATATCATGCCAATTAACTCCTTTCATGCAGCCAATATTTTGAAAGAAAGGTTGGTCCCCACGCCTTTGGTAATTTCGGGGTATGATAACCAATCTTCCAAATCCATTGGGTATGTTAATGTGGGGATTGTGATGGGAAATTTGAGTTCCCATATAAAGTTACACATTATAGAGAGTGAAAATTCATATCATCTGCTAATAGGAAGGGTGTGGATGCACAACCAAGGGTTAGTTCCTTCTACGTACCACCAATGCGCTAAGGCGAATATCAAGGGGACGAAGGTAACCATTAGGGCTACAAAGAGGCCCTTCGCTATCGAGGAAGCTCACTTGGTGGACGCAGCGTTGTATACTGAGTTGGAAAAAGATGTCCAAGTCCTAACGAGGAGGATGGAGGGAGAATGGGTTCCCTTGATTAGAGAACGAATGGGGCCTTTAAATGAGCAGAGTAAAGAGGTTGCGAGCAGCGCAAGAGTCATGACCGAAGAAGCTCACCAGGCGGTCCCTCGGCCCCAAGGCATCTCGAAGTAGCTCAAAGACAGAATGAGTCCCAGAGTGGATCCGATGGAACACGAGGTCCAACGATAAAGTGTGCTGAGTGGGTTCTTAGGAAAAAGAGTGGCCGAAGCATCTAGAGAGAAGAAGAGGAAAGCAATTACTACCGGCAGATAGTGCAAGAAGGTCGTTATCGAGGAAGGAAAGGTGGTGTATCGATTATAACGGTGTGAACGGGCGGTCCAAGAAGTTAATGATGAGGTTGACCCGATATATAAGTGCTTTCTGGTAGATCAAAGGGGACAATGTATGGCGATAGACAATTCCAACATATAGGAATTTGTGGAGGAAGTCACCGAGGAACCAGATTACATGGAAGATCGACCTAAGCCGCAAGCATAAGATCTAGAGCAGTTGAACCTGAAAAAAGAAGGGGAAGACCCAAGGCCCATCTTCATCTCGAAGGATCTCGGTAAAGAGAAACGAGAGGCCTTGATTGAGTTGATTCAGGAATTTGTAGACGTCTTCATGTGGAAGTACACAGAGATGGAGGGGCTAGACAAAGAAGTAAGCTATCACAAGTTAAGCGTGATGCCTTTAGCCATTCTAGTAAAATAAGCAACGAGAACGTACAAGCCTGATCTGGATTTAAAGATCAAAGAAGAGGATCAACACTTACTAACGGCAGGGTTCATTACACCGATACATCACCCACTTTGGTTATCTAGTATTGTCCCAGTGAAGAAGAAAGACAAAAACCAAATAAGGATCTACGTGGACTTCAGAAATTTGAATAGAGCCTGCCCCAAAGACGAGTTCCCTCTGCCCTCCATCGATAGCCTGATAGAAGCAACGACAGGTCATGAGACGTATAGCTTCATGGATGGGTATGTAGGGTACAACCAGGTCAAGATGGACCCCTCGAACGTAGAGAAAATAACATTCAAAACCCCGTTGGGTAACTTCATATACAGGGTGATGCCGTTTGGACTCAAGAACGCTGGGGCAACTTACCAAAGAACAATGATGGACATTTTCCATGACTTCTTTCAAAAATTTGTGGAATTCTATGTGGATAACTTGGTCATCAAGTCGAGGAAGGAGGAGTCCCATCTGAGCAATTTGAGGAATGTGTTTTCCCGTTGCAGGAAGTTTAAATTAAAGATGAACTCATTGAAGTGTGTTTTTGGAGTAACAAGTGGGAAGTTCCTAGGCTTCGTGGTTGATTGATAAGTGCAGATGGATCAGGATAAACAACGAGCGTTCTTAGAAATGCCATGCCCAAGAGCGGCGAAGGAGCTAAAGAGTTTCCTCGGTAAAGTCTCCTACCTTAGGAGGTTCCTGCTTGGGTTAGCCGAGATAACATACCCAATGATGCAGCTGCTGTGAAAGAACACGAAGTTCAAATGGGAAGCAATTCACCGGGAGTCTATTGACGGACTGAAGAAGCTTCTCATCTCACCACAGACCATGGTTCCACCAAGGGAAGGAATACCGTTGTAGCTGTACCTCACATCCACCACAAGGTCTGTGGGAGCTTTGCTGGCACAAGAGTTCGATGGGCAAGAAAGACCAGTTTACTACCTCAACAGGATCATCCATGGGTCAGAAGTCAGATATAGTAGCTTAGAAAGGCATTGTTTCGCCTTAGTATTTATAGCGCAAAAACTTAGACATTATATGTTGTCTTTTATAGTTCATATTGTAACTAGATGTGATCCCATTAAGTATTTGCTTGCAAGAACTATATTGATTGGCAGGGAAGCTAGATGGTTCCTTATCCTCTCCTAATATAACTTGAAGTGCGTGGTTCCTCGCGCAACTAAAAGCCAAGCGTACGTTGATCTGTTGGCCATTTTCCCTTCGGGAACCTTCAAGCCACCCAAAGAAGATATTATAGGAGACGATTTACAGGCCAACCATATAGATGCAATGGACTAGGAATGGAGAATGCAGTTCGACGGGTCATCGATAGAAAAGAAAGGAGGGGCAGGGGTCATTCTTTCGAAAGGAATAGAGGAGATTTGCCTTTCCTACAAGTTAGATTTCCCTTGCTCTAACAACGAGGCAGAATATGAAGCATTGGTGTTAGGATTGCTAGAGGCTCTTCGAAGAGGGATCCGTTCACTTTGCATCAAAGAGGATTCAAACTTGGTGGTTCATCAAGTGAATGGAGAATATACGTTGAAACACATGAGCCTGGCACCATACAGAACGATCATTCAGAGGCTCCTTGACCAGTTCCATCAGATCGAGATCAAGAGGAAGCCTAGAACGATGAACCATCACCCAGACACCTATGCCACCATTGCCCAGAAGATGATTATGAGGAGCGATACAACTACTGTCGTGATTCAACGAAGAGTATCTCCTTCGATGGTACAGTTAATTTTATCGATGGAAGAGGATGCAGACTGGAGGGGAGAGATTAAAAGGCAACTGGAGTCTGGTGAAGGAACGATGGGGCTCAGAGAATTGGCCCAGTACTTTACAAACCAGGGAAACCTTTACTTCAGAAATGCAGGAGGATGGCTATCGAGGTGCATTGGCCCAGAAGAAGTAGGGCAGAGATTGAAGAAAACGCATGGAGAGCACTGCAAAACAACTGAAACACCCCTCTATCGAATAATGCAAAGGGATGGATATTTCTGTCCTAGCATGAAGTAGGATGCAGTCAAGTTATAATAAAAGTGTGACAAATGCCAATTATTCTTTGAGGAAGCTGAATGTCATTTCGTGGAGGATCGAGTTGACTGGAGACAGCCCTATATTGACTTCCTTAAAGATGGAGTTATCCCGACGAATAAAATTGATACGATAGGGCTCTAGCGAAGATCCCCAAGATTCTACATTCAGGAGGGGCAACTTTATCGAAGGGGATACTTCAACAGGCCGTTGTGTTGCATCACAAAGGAAGAGGCAGTCGAGGTTCTCAAATAGGCGCACGATCCAGCTCATATAGGAGGGGCCAAGTTGTATGACCAGTTGATGACTTTGGGTTACTATTGGCCAACGATGGAGAAAGATTCTGCGTAGTTCGTTCGAAGGTACAAGGCTTTCCAGCTTCATGGAAATATAATCCATGCCCCGTCAGTGGACTTACACTCCCTAGCAACACCTTATCATTTTCACACTTGGGCGTTCGACCTGGTAGGAGAAATACACCCGTCTTCGAGGGGGAAGACATGGATCCTGGTAGCAATGGAGTGTTTTATAAAGTGGGCCGAGGCGATACCACTAAGAAGGGCAACAACGAGAGCAGTGAGAAACTTTATCAGAGAATACATCATTTGCCATTTTGGGATCCCAAAGGTTATCCTTTCAGACAATAGAACCCCTTTTGTCAATTCAGAGGTAACGATGCTCACAGACAAATACTCCATTGTCCATCACACTTCGATGGTGGCATACCCAAAAGGGAACGATCAAGCTGAGGCGACTAACAAGACTTTGGTCAATATCTTGGCTAAAATGATGGAGGATTTCCCAGGATCATGGGATGACAAGATACCAGCCATTTTATGGGCCTATCGAATGACTAAGAGGAATCCTACAGGGTATACGCCGTTCTCTCTTATTTATGGGGCTGAGACAATTCTCTCGATGGAGTTAGAAGTTCCTTCGGCTCGATATGCTTTGTGAAGCAGCATGCTCCCTCAGAATAGACATGTGCAGTTGGAAGCATTGGATGAACAAAGAGATAATGCGATGCAACACCTTCAAATGTGCACGAGGCAGCTCTCCAGGGCATATGATAACTTTGTGAGACCAAGGAAATTAGTGGAGGGAGATCTCGTATTAAAGGCAGCGGTGAAACATTTTAGGGGGATTCCCCTACCTAAGTTTGCAGCGAATTGGGAGGGACCTTTCATCATAAAGGAGGCTTATGACTCAGGTTATTACTTAATTTCAAAAATGGAAGAAGATAAACCATTCAAGATTAACAATAAGTGGTTGAAGGTTTATCATAAGGGCTCTAGTCACGTTCGTAGTTGGAGTGTTAGAAATTTTAGTAATAACGGTGGCTATGCCTTGAAGCCTATGGCTCATAATTGGGATGTTTGAGCGTAGGCAGTCCACCGTAAAGGTCTCAGGATGATAGCTCACAAGTTTCTCGATGACCAAATGATGGTTGGTAGCCATTTGGGGATAACGTTGGAGTACCATCAGGCAGAAAGCAAGAGGAGCCAAGTCGGGCAGAGGAAGCTCACACCCAGATTCACTTTCCGTGGCAGCACCCGTTGTGGAACCTTGATCATTATGGCTCGATTATTCGGAGAAGATAGGTTCACGATGTGGCGAAGCAATGGGAAAAGGAACTGGTGGAGAATCCTCCCGAGCAACCTGAGAACAGTTAGGGGAAACAAGGAGTTCGTGAGAAAAATTTTTTAACAAATGTTTTCATTGTTAAGTCACCAATATAGGTGGAGTTTATGATAAAAAAATCTTAACAAGCGTTTTCATTGTTAAGTCACCGATATAGGTGGAGTTTACAAAAAAAATCTTAACAAGTGTTTTCATTGTTAAGTCACCGTTATAGGTGGAGTTTATGAAAAAATCTTAACTAGTGTTTTCATTGTTAAGTCACCGTTATAGGTGGAGTTTATGAGAAAAAAATCTTAACAAGCGTTTTCGTTGTTAAGTCACCGATATAGGTGGAGTTTATGAAAAAATCTTAACAAGTGTTTTCATTGTTAAGTCACCGTTATAGGTGGAGTTTATGAAAAAATCTTAACAAGTGTTTTCATTGTTAAGTCTCCAATTATAGATGGAGTTTACGAAAAAAACCCTTAATAAGTGTTTTTATTGATTAAGTCACCCATACGGGTGGATTTTGAGAAGCTAAGAAATACAGAGAAATTCAAAAAGTACCTCAGCAGCAGCAGGAGCGAGAGGGGTAGTTACCACGGGAGCCATAATGCTAGAAACCGTGGGAGGCGGGCTCATTACCTCAGCAGCCTCAACGGAGCCCTTGGATGTAGGAGATTCAAGGGTAGGCACACTACCCTCGCCGGCATAAGGTACTATGGCTAACAAGGGCGCATCGTCAGAAGTAGATGATGGACTTTCCAGAGATGCCCCAACGAGAGCAGCTGCTCCAACCTGGGCCTGGGAAGGGATAAGGCCACTCAACGCAAAAGGCAGAGAAAGACTTGGAGAAAGATGCAAATGTGAAGATAAGTGTTAGATAAAAGGAGTAATCGTAAAAAGGATAAGAGACAGAAATGCACTTAGCTTACCCCCGTTATGGCAGTAAAGAGAGGAACCGCAGTAATGGGTCTTGACAATGCAGGAGGAAGGAGAATATTGGCTATCAGAGATGCCACTTCCACCTGAAATAACCCAACATGTTAGAATTGATAAACAAACCAATGGGACAAATAAAAGATGCAAGGCTCAGATAGAAGTTTACCCGTGGGGCACTCTCTTCGACCACAATAAGGGGAAGAGAGACCTCTCGCTCTGAGGGTAACTCAGAGGAGGCTGGAACGGTTGCCACGGGCGGGTCATATATCTCAACAGCACCCGTGGCGGCATCCCTGGCCCAATGAGAGGATGAACATCGCGAATAGGTGAGGCTTATCAAGGGAGAATGTGGAAGGGCGGCAGTGGCCGGAGGGATACTGCAATGTCCCCCCACGAAACGGCTTACTACTGGACTGGGGGGACTGACCCTCGCTTCTTCAACTCCTTGCATCAAAGTTTATCAGGCAATAAGTTAAGGCACTATGTTAAGAAGAGAAGAATGAGAAATAAAGAATGCACACATATCTCAGACCCAGAGGGAGAACGAGAGGATATAACCACTAGTGAAGGTGTCGAGGAGGCAGCAGCCGAGGGAGCTAGGGAGGAAGGCTTATCATGCGTCTGTTTCCTCAGGGATTTGGTACCCATCGTTTTCTTCTTAGAGCTCGTGGCACCACCAGTTTCGGGTACCTTCGTCCCTCTTCTCATTTTTATCGACGGCTCACTAGGATCAACCACTATTTTGGGGAATGTACCCGGAGGAGGAACGACGATTGCGCGCCATTGGAATTCAACATTTATTCGGGCAACTTTGGCCTCCACCCGCCTTCTCAGCTCTGCAGCTAATTACAGAGATATGGGAGGGGGAACGGAGGCAATTAGGAATGCCTCCAATGGAGTTTGCATTTGACCTTGGGCCTTAGACCAAGATTTTTTGGCATTCTTAGCAGGTGGCTAAGAAGACCCTTCTCTCGTGGAAGCTTCGACCTTGAGGGCAGATGGTTTGGGGGTCACAGCGGCCTTTGGTTTGGGCGTTGCAACATGGATCATGGGGAAGTATGGAGGAAGTTTCGTGGGAGGTTCTTTGGGGGTCTGGCTTAGAGGGAACTCAACCCCGAGAACGGAATTGCCCCTCAAACCCAACTCCAGGGTAGAAAACAAAAGAACTAGAGGATACACGGGATCACCCTCAATGAATTTAGTAATTTGGGCCAATTGCATCGGCCAATACTTTGTCGTAAACAGAGGGGTCACGTCCCCTTACCTAGTGATGTTGGGGATGGTTACTTGCCCAGCCAATGTGGAACTCACTCCCCACGCGGCAGTTGAGGAGAATAGAGAACATGCCTCGCCAAAAGACACCCCCGGGTTAGATAACTGAAACACCGGGCGAGGAACACCTTGATCAAAGCTAAATTAATGGTTGAATCGGTTGGGATTATAATGTTCGCTAATGTATCCGCACTCGGTGTATAAGGGCAGGTATCCTGGTGAAAATAGAAGCACAATGGCCAATGAGGGGTCTTCAGTAATGAGGTCTACGGTGGTTGGCTGGACCACTCTTTCCCCATATTTGAAAAAATCATAAGTATAGAGGAAAATATCCTCCCCATAGGGCCTCATTACAAAACTCGAAAAGTCATCAACAAAGGACGTCAGCTCCTTTCAGCTATGCCTCTTGTGGTAAACAAATGAACGAGGAGGCAAGTTTGTTTCCCCCGAGGGAGGACGGTTAGTCTTGGTTGCTACGGTCGGGAAGCACACATAAAGGAAACCCATCAGGAGAATGCAGTTGGCAAAATTGGCTAGGTTGTAATGACCCAATGATCTCTCCATGTCAAAAAGTACCCTATCAAGCTATGTGTAGAGGGACTCCAAGGAGATCGCAACCAGAGGGAGCTTGATACCCTGGGCCAAACAAAGGGATATGTTGATAAGATCCCTTCGAGGATGGTCGTTGGGTTTTCCCATTAAAAAGAAGTGAGAAAGAATGATAAGGATATAGGCAGGAAGCTATAGCAATGTACCTTGTCCAGGGGCATCCTTAGAGGAACTTCCTTCGGAAGGGTCCTTGAAAAAGTAGTTGATAAGGGAAGTAAACGTGGCTTTGTTTGAAGTACCGATGCACCTTCGACATATACGATCCAGCTCTATACGGTCAGCAGTTTCTTGGGCATCCAAGGCTTCATCAGAATAGGGCTCGTGACCTGTTGCCTCAAGGCCTAAGAACTCGCACACGTCATCCAACGTTATTGTAAACTCTCCCCATGTAGCGATGAACGTGTGAGTAATCACATTCCAGCGAGATACCAGAACGAGAAGAGCAGCATTATTTTTGGAAAGGGTGAACTCACCAAACCACTTGGCTCGATAAAGCCCAATCTTAGCGAGGGTATCAACATGGGAACTCTGCATATGAGAGTTCCAAGCAGTAAAGTGGTGAGAAGAGCCCCCAGGACTTTCAAAATTGATGTGGGACCATGGGAAGTCCCCTCGCTCAAGACAAAATCTGAGAGTCCCCTCGGGAGGTAGAAAGCCCCATTCATCAGAATTCTCATCTTCATCACCAAGCGTCATGGCATCATACTTGGTGTTAAAAATGCAACTCTTGCAAAACCCAACAAAGTCATCACCTTTGCCAAAAATGGGGGACTGGCGGTAGAAAAGCAACTGTTCTTGACGAGCAGCGGTCAGTGAGGCAGTAGAAGGGGGGTGACAACGGGGGTGGCAGGAGGAGCACTGGTGGCAGGGTTGCTTGAAGAGGCCATAACAGATAACAGACGTACAAAAAGGTTTGGCAAAAGAAGAGTTGGAAATGAATAGGTGCACAACCACAAGTGGTGGTGCAAATGATGAGAGGAGGAGGAGGCTGAGTAAATAAGAGGGCAATAATGGAGGTCGCACAGAGTTCGCACATAGTTTATCTCTCTAAAGGAAGCGGGGAGCTTGAAGAAGATAAAGAAGATGAAGATATAGAAGGGTTTTGAAATAAAAGAGATGTTTGAAGGGTTTCAAGCTCCACGGTTGGAGTTTCCCACCATCGCACGTGCAAGGGCCGCCTCTAATCATTTCAAATGAACACGTGGCACATCGGGAAGGGTATCGACAGTTGAAAAGACAGCGCCACGTCATTTAATGAAATGACGCTTGGGAAAAAGAAGGGGGTTGCCTTATCCAGCAAGTTGAGTTTTGGCGCCAAATTGGTGTCAGACTTATCCAATAACTCCCAATGAAGGTAGTCCCCCAACAGTTCAAAAAAGCTACGATATCCCCTCGCCACATGTCCAAACGTTGTTTAAAGGGTGATTCAGTTACATCGGGAAGAAGTTCTACTTTTTCGAACACATCGAAGCATCACAAGGGAGAACTTTACTTACTAGGAGTCCAAACGGGTATCAGAGACGGTTAGTAGGCCGTTCGGGAGAATTTAAAAAAAAAGTAAAGCTAGAACGGTTGAGGCTCAGCATGACGAAAAAGTGGCAATGTCCCTTCGCCCAAGCCCCAATGACAATAGCGCTTCGGCTCACGTACATCGGGGAGAATTTTATATTTTCCAGGAGATTATATCGCTGTGGTTCTAACGAGGGAAAGAAATCCATAATTTTTTCACGCAGAGAAGGTTCATTGGATTGAGAAGTTTCGTGAAGACATTTCTTGTTCCAACAAATCTCCACACGAAGAGGAAAATGTAGAGGGGGCTTGAAGGTAATCCTGAGATTAGGGATAATACCTTAATAGGCAAAAGTGTTTGAGATTAAGTAATCGAAGCAGCTCAAGCGCGATAACTCAGCGAGGCAGCTTGGCATGGCAACTCATACTTTAGCTTGTTGTATTAGTCACATTGTATTTCTGTTTATGTTAACTGTAAGATATAACGGTTGTAATGTTGTAACGAGATTAATAATGAGTTTGTGTGAGGTCAAACGGTACTTGCGAGAGACCAGACTTGTCAGGACCTGGGAGAGCTTTCATGCTATATCGAATGACCTCACCGTGGGAACCTTAGAGGGACTTGGTTTGGAGGATTGAGAAGTAAGGCACCGTTAGGGGTTGTCCTGACCATCTTAGATACACCTAGTAAAACATCGAGGGACCCTGGCCATGGAACCTCGGGCGGAGTAGCTTGGATTTCCATCGGGCGTTGAGTTAAGAACCAAACAACCATCTACTTAATGTCATATCAACTGTAGGTGATGTCACTAGCCAGTTAAACAGTGTTAGACCTGCACTTGAGTAAATGACCGTAGTATTTGGGACTGTCAGGAAGTTGGTAATCCACCTCTGCGACAACAGCCCCTGACACACAGTGGTTAGGCAAAAGACATGTCTCGGCATTTAATGTTTATGACGTGGAGACAACTAGTGCATCAGGAATTTAATGTTGTGACATAAATTATGAGGGATGCCTTTCATAGTCTTTAATGACTGAGTTGCCTCGGGGGTGGTGTGGGGGGCTATTTAAGGACCCCAACCACCTTTGAGGAGGATGATCTTTTTGAGAGTTTAAAAGTTATTACTAGAGAGGGTATACATTCAGAGAAAGAGTTTTTACAAACCAGAGGGGTTCCATCACTCACCATTGTTATTTATTACGAAGCTTTTAATACTTGACAGAGATTCTTGAGGGTGTTTGGGTGTGTCTATACCTGCCTACCGAAGTGTATCTAGGGTGCTTGTTTCTCTCTCCCTCTAGCCAAGTTACTTCTAAAGTTCATTACTATTTCTTGAGTTATACACGAGAGATTTATGAGTTTAAACTGAGTCTTATCTTCATTGGGTTTGTATTTGTATGTCCTATCATTAATCCAAAGCTTTGGCCAAATTAGCTTATCACTACCATACTCAAATAGGGGTTACGCCTCCATTTATAATCTAAAGTACCCTCTTACAGATTCGATATTGCCTCTCCGCATTACCTAACAAACGATTTTCCATTTACTTTCTAGTCGTTGTAGATTGTTGATCATTTTATACTCCTCAATTTCGATTTCAGGTGAGGCCATTGGATGAGTAAGAGTTTGGCCTATTTAAATAAGATGAAAATATGTATAATAAATTATTATAAAGTGATAAGAAAATAATTTAGTATGAATGAAATAGAAATGAATTACACAAATTTGTTTTAATGGGCAACATAAATATCGTTTGAGAAATATATGAATATTAGTAACGAATGGGAGATTAAATTCATTGGTACCTTGATGTCAACAAAACTTGTTTTTAGACAATATTTTTGGTGACATTATTATTCCTTGAATTTTCCGAGTTGAGGAGTACTTTTATGGTTGTAATTGAAGTTCCTCCTGATAAAGCAACGTACAGTTGGCCTTGTGAGAAGACATTTGTTGGTAAGTAAACCCCAACGTAATTAATTTTTTGTCCTTAGGCTTTATTTATTTTCATCGTGAAAGATAAAAAAATTGGAAACTGTTTCCTTTTGAATTAAAAAGGGCATCCCTCATTTTTGGCTGGGAATAGGGGAATTCGAGGTAGTAGAACATTTCTGCCCTTATGCTGGCCAACTGAAATTTCCACGTGGATGGCATTATCCGAAGAACCTTTGTACAACATTCTTGTTCCATTACATGATCCAATTGTTGGATTTATATTGTGTAGAATAATGATTGGATAATTAGGTTTAAGTTTCAATGCGTGTGGTGGCAATCCATTCAGCATCAAAGAATTTACAAATTCTTATTGGTAATAGTTATGTGTGTCATCCATAGCTTCATCAAAGCTATTTAATGTCTTTAAATCTCCGGGGAACATATCAATCATTATATCGTTCAGTGAGCCAACGTGTTCATTTGTTGTTGCAAGAATTGCTCGATCTATCAAGAAGTTGGGCAAGGTGGCATTAATATTTAATGATGGGAAGATAACGTCAATGAGAGACTGTTCGGGACGTTCATTTTCTCGTGCACGTATGGCCATTTCATCGGGCAGACTTATACAATCATCATATGTTGATGATTCTATCCCATTGCCAATTCTTAGAAGGAAATCACTTAAATGTTGATCATTTCTGGCACGCATATTTATTATTAAAGGTAATACTTGCATTGTAGTCCAAAGCGGTGACATCACAATGCTAGCATTTACTGTTTCCAATCTTGATCCACGACGTACCACTTGTAGTACTTGCCTGAAATCTCCACCGAAGACAAAGACCTTGCCACCAAAAAGTTCAATTCTATCCATTAAATCCTTTAATGTCCTATCAAGAGTTTCCATCGCAATCGTTTTGCCATTGGTGATTCATCCCAAATTATAATTCTTGCTTGTGGTATGAGTTCTGATGTGCCACTTTGCTTGGGAATGTTACATAAGCTTGTCTCATTGGCAATAATAGATATTTTGAAGCGAGAATGTGCAGTTTGACCTCCAGGAAATAATAAAGCGACTACTCCTGATGTTACTGTAGCAAGTGCAATCATACATCTCTTTCTAATTTCAAACAACAACGATATGTAAAGATGTCTTTCCAGTTTTTCCAGGCCCATCAATGAAGAATAAACCCGAAGTTCGAGCAATCACCCTCTCGAGTATAATCAAGTACGCATATCTTTGGTCTGCATTTAAACATGCACTAAAATTAAAGTCTTCTTTTGATGTCTCACTCCAACAAAAAGGCCAAAAAGGCCAAAATGTCACATTTTTTGCGGCCAACCTTGTCACGGTCATTGACTGTGACAAAAAAAACTCGTGTTTTTTGTCACGGTCAATGACCTTGACAAGTCCGTGACAAAAGACTTGTCACCATCAATGACCGTGACAAGTCTTTTGTCATGAACTTGTCACGGTCATTGACCGTGAAAACATTATATAGTTGTCACGGTCAAAGACCGTGACAGGTCCGTAACAATTTTTTTAGTAAAAAAAACCCTACGCTTTCTTTTTTTCCCACCGTTTTGGTTTTCCCTCTCTTTCTCTCTCTAAGCGATTTCCCTCCTCCCTCTCTCTCTCTACGATTGTAGGTATTTCATTCTCTATTTTCTTTTTCCTTTGTATGTATGTGTGTGTATATGTATGTATGTGTGTGTGTGTGTGTGTGTATGCGCGTGGTGGGGGAGCGGAGAGGGGGCAGTGGATGGTGGGGTGGGTGGGTGCGTGGTGGGGGAAGGGGCAGGGGGTGGGGGGAGGTACATGTGTACGTGTTGGTATGCTGGTGTTTGTGTGTGGGGGGGGGGGGGGGGGAGGGGCAGGGGGCTGTTGGGGGGGGGGGGGCGTGCATGGGTGTGTGCTGCTGTGTGTGTGTAGTGTGCATGTGTGTGTGTGTGCTGGTGTGTGCGTGTGTGTGGTGGGGGGAGGGGGAGGGGGAGGGGGAAGGGGGTGGTGGGGTTGGGGTGTGTGTGGTCACTCGTTTGTGCATTTAAATTTTATAACAATCAATTTCTCCTTATTAATTTTTGGCTTTAAATTAGTAAGTAGTTAGTTTGAATTGATGTTCAGGATTTTTAGTAATTGTACATATTATGGGTTTGATGTTTAGGATTTCATATGCAAGTAGAATTTCCCCTCATTAAGAAATAATTATTGAGATTCGAAATAACTTTAATTGTATATTTTTAATAAAATCAATTGTATACTTTAATTGTATAGCTTCAATTGTAACTTTAATTGTATAGCCTTAATAAAATCAATTGTGTACTTAATTTTATAGATTTAATTGTAACTTTAATTGTATAGATTTAATTGAGTAGGATTGCTCCTCATTGATTAATGAATTAATTGAATAGATGAATTAGAAGGAGTATGAGATTCACATTTGTTGGTTTGTTGTTTCTATTTCTATTGGATTATATTGGACCGATGTTGGGTTGGTTAATTTTGGAAGTGGCATGACCAATGGGTTATTGTCGAAATGGGGGTGGGGGGGAGGGGGAGTTTTCAACTTTTTTATAAAATTACTTTGTGTCATGAACAATATATAATTAAATGTAACATACTTAAAATTACATTTAGTGCGCATAAATACTAGCCTTCTAGCTCTTATGCGTACGCATTCAATAACACTTAGACCCGTTCGAGAGTCATTACTTATGTAATGAGATCTCTCGAATTGTCCCGTTTGGACAGTTTGGGACTGCATAATTTTTGTATAATAATATTCTTAGTGGTTTAAACTTGTTACTTTTGGAGGAAGTTCTGCAGTCGTATCCTAAGGTTCTCTGGGTACATACTAGATTGGCAAGTGTGAGTGTTACTTCAATTGATAAATTTAAACAACACTCGCACTTGCCAATCTACATCATGTACTTGGAGAACTATGGGGATATGCTGCCGAATTTTTCTCAAATTGTAACAATGTGCATGAGCTGTTAAGTATATTACAGAAATATGCAGTCTTGAATGGGATAGGACCACTCACCCTTCAGAGGAGATGCAGGAAATATGAATTAATATTATAAATTGAATTTGAATTTGAATTTGAAATTTAATTGAATAGATGATTTTTTATACTAATGAGAATTAAATATTCACACTTTTATTTATGTTGATCCAAGAATATACGCTTCTTACCCATATAGGTGATTGTTTGTGGTAGCTGTTATGGGATATCCTAAATACAAAGAGTGGATGGGTGAGACAAATAGAATGGGGGATGTGTTTCGCAGAGGTGCTAATGAATTTGTGAAATACGCAAAGAGATGTCATGATAATAAAGAATTTCCATCTCTGTGTGTTAAGTGTAATAATGGTACGATCTTTGAGTGGAAAACAATTGAACTACATTTGTTAAGATCGGGTTTGCAAGATAATTATCGAAGTTGGGTTTTTCACGGGAAATCTAAAGTTCCTTTTTTCCCCGAGAAACCTTCACAACAACCTTTAACAAGTAGGATACTTGCACAAGGGGAGGATGACAATGTAGATCATAATATGCTAGAGTATTTAGTTGATGATGCGTATGGAGTTCATGAAGTGGAAGAGAATGAGGTCACTGACGATGTACAAGGTTCAAGTGCTCATGAAGATATAGGGATAAATCTTGACGATGACTACCAAAGTTTAAAATTTAAGGCAAGCCAACCGTTATACTCTGGTTGTGAGAAAGATCAAACAACTTTACATGCCATGGTTGGTTTGCATAGTTTGAAGACCCAATATGGTTTGTATGGAAATAACGTGATAGGAATTTTGAATTGGGTGAAGGGCTTGCTACCTAAGCAGAATACGCTTCCAAACAAATATCCTACTATGAATAATAGTTTGAAACGATTAGCAATGAAGTATAAATCAATTCATGCTTGTGTGTACGACTGCATACTATACCGAAAGGAGTATAAAAATCTCGATCGGTGTCCGATATGCGATGAACCTAGATATGTGCAATCTACTGGCAAGGAAGGCACAAGCTCAAAAGTGCCTCAAAAAGTGTTGAAATATTTTCCTATTGGGCCTAGATTAAAGAGGTTTTTCACAGTACCATGGATAGCAGAGGCAGTGACTTGGCATGCTAGGGCAGAAGTAAGAGAAAATCTCATACGCCATCCTATTGATTCTACAGCTTGGAAGAGGATGAGTTTTGAGTATCCCAATTTTGCTCGAGAACATCATAACATTCATTTGATAATATCAACAGATGATTTCAATTCATTTGGAAATCTAAGCACCAATTAGAGTGTATGGCCAGTGATCCTAGCCCCACTCAACCTCACTCCTTCACAGTGTATGACACCTAAATTTTTTATGATGTCTTTGTTGATAGCTAGGCCAAAGGCACCAAGTGAGGACATCGATGTCTACCTAGCTCCTTTGGTAGAAGAATTAAATGAGTTATGAGAAGAGGGTTTGAAATCATTTGACGCTTTTAGAAAAAGAAAAGTTTATGCTGAAAGCTAAGTTGATGTGGTCAATTCATGATTTTCCAGCTTATGGGACATTATTCGGTTGTGTAGTACATGGTTATTTGGGGTGTATTATTTGTGGAGAGGAGACTGAATCTCTTCGTCTCCCCGTTAGCTCAAAAAATGTATACCATTGCCATATGAGGTTTTTACCCCCCGCTCATAGTTTTAGATTTGAGAAAGGTTCTAATTTTTTATCGGGCAGGGTTGAACATAGGCTACGGCCAAGAAAACTTTCAGGCTCAGAAATTGAAATTAAATCTTTTGATTGTGGACCTAATATTCCAAGTAAGAATCCTAAATTTAAGAATGTCAAACATAAGAAGACCCCAACTAGGAATGAAATCGAGACAAGGAAGGCATGGTCTGGGAGTTCAATTTTTTTTGTCTTACCTTATTGTAAGAATAACCCGGTGCGCCATGTATTGGATGTGATGCATGCAGAGAAAAAAATCATTGAACATATTGTGGGCACATGCCTTGTGGGAATTCATTCGAAGGATGGAGAAAATACACGAAAAGACCTTAAAGAATTGAAACTTAAGCCATAACTATGGTTGAAAAAAGATAGTAGGGGAAATACAATACTTCCTCCTGGTGAGTTTACTTTGACGAGTGAGGAAAGGAATGTGCTTTCGGACACAATATATAATTATAAAGTTCCATCTAATTTTTCGTCCAACTTGCAAAGGATTTTGAATTATGCTACCCATGATTTACATAAGTGTAAGTCCCACGATTGGCATGCGATCATGCAATTGGTTCCTCTGTTATCGGCATGTGATCATGTGATCAGCGTGGATGATAATTATGAGTTCGTCGATGAGGGTGGTCATGTGGTGGGTAAACGAGTGAAATTAACGAGTTTGCAACATGAACAAGTAGCTCGTTACACACATGAAGATGTCGAAGAATGGAAAAAATAAGTTTAAATTATTTTAACTTTTACATTATTTTAATTTTTACATGATTAATTTCTTAGTACTTTTGGCACGATCTATGCAGAAAATATGAAGCATGTGAGAATAATAAAAGATGAAAAATAGTGGCACAATCAGACAACGAATTTAGGTTGTGGTTGTCACACGAGGCAATTATAATGAAAATGACTATTATTAAATGTCACATTACAAGAAAGCTATACAACTAACCTAATTAAGTTATCTATATTCCCAGCTCTTAAAGATGGGTGATGCGACATCAAGACTTGCTCGTCTAGCGACTGGACCCTTTTTCATGGCATAAGAGTACAAAAAGTATCGATTGAATGGTTACATATTCGATGTAAGGGAGTACGAGGAAAGTAAAAATGTACAGAAGTCGGGCATTTGATACAAGGCTCTTACTTTATTTCGAGCGAACGCGAAATATAAAAACCTCGTTGAAGATGGAATGACTTACTACAGTGTAATTCGAAATACATTTGAATTGGACTATGTAAGCTTCAAAGAGGTTGTATTTTACTATGATTGGGTAAGAGTTGAGGATAAAAATGCTTGTAAAGTTGATCCTGGCACCAATTTGATCATGGTTGACTTGTCCAAGTTGAAGAACAACGAACACATGAGCGATGAGACATTTGTTTGTGCTTTGCAAAAGGTCAAGCAAGTGTTCTACGCAGAGTATATCAACAATGAGCCATGATCAAATGTCCTACATGCGCCAAAGTGTATAAACAGTAGTGTGGATGACTTAGCTGCACCTACCAAATATCAATCCATTTTTTATGATAACCCGAATTTGAAATTATTTTTAGATTTGTAATAAGTATTCCAATTAAAGAAAATTAGTTTAATGCTTTTAATACATTTGTACTTGATCAGTTTACTCCATGTAATATTTAAATTTAATTCTTAAGCATTAATTCAAGTGTTTTATTATTATCGGACATCAGTTTAATATTTTTAATTCATTTATACTTGATGGTGTGTGCATATGTGTGTGTGTGGGGGGGGGGGGGAGGGGGTATGTGTGTGTGGGGGTGGGGGGTGGGGGTGGGTGAGTGTGGGGTGGTGGGGCAGGAGGTATGGGGGGTGCATGTGTGTGTGGTGGGGTGGGGGTTGATGGGGTAGGGGTTAGTTGGATTTGTACTAATATGGATAATGCTTTGTATTCTTATAATATGGTTAGTACTAATAAGAACAATTTTTACAGGAAATGTCATTTTCAGTGATTAAGGCAAGGATGATGATGATGATGATGATGATGATGTCTTCTTCAGGGTGCGGTGGCGGAGGCGACGAGGACTCCTCGGCCAGTAGGTCCCCCAATTATGGAAAATTGGGGTCCCTCGTTGAGAATAATACGACATTACTGGCTAGAGCGCTAGAGTTGCTTAAGGCGATCGTTGGCTCGGGGTACACTGATTGGAGGGTCGCGCCTATTGGCCTCAAGATGAACATCTGGGGGGCACTACAGGTAGTATATTTATATTTATATTTATATTTATATTTATATTTATATTTATATTTATATTTATATATCAATTTATATTTATATTTATAAGCAACTAACACTTACATTCTTTTTTGTTTGTATTTGTTTGACAAGAACAATTCGGCCTGCCCCCACATCTCCGCGACTCCACGTTGGAACAACTGAGGGATCAATATAAGATGTGGAAGAAGAATTTGCGGGCACGGTACTTTGCCAAGACCCGGGAGTCCATTACGAGACTACGTGAAACCGTCCCCCCGAAGGAGAAGATCTCAATGGCACATTGGAAACAGTTTATCAACAATGAGACCGATGAGCGGCAATTGGCATCTCGCCCATCGGGGAGGGACAACCAGGCAAAAAAGACGGACGTGCACTACTCCGGGCGGACGTCTTAAGCCGAGGTGGAGCACAAGATGGTAAGTTTATATTCTTCTTTAATTTTAGTTATTCTAATTTAGCATTACTGTGCGTTACTTACTAATAATGTATTATTTTATTTCAGGAGAGGGGGAAGGCCTTAGGGGTAGGCCACATAGGCTCGATACCTATGTGGAAATTCGAACAAAAAGGGGAAAGGACAAGGAGGTGGGCCCTAGCATTGCAGCCACCACTATAAGTTTAATATGTTTAATTATTTTAATTTTGTAAAAAAAAATTATTTAATTAATTAACTAATCGTGTAATTTTTTATTTTTTTGTCTTTTCAGGAAAAGCTTAAGGAAGTGCATTCACGTATTTTGATGCTGACAGAGCATCTTTATCTACGTATGCACTCAACCAAGTGCTCGGGGTGGATCCTAAGGGGAGTACTCGGGGGGGTGAGCTCGCGGGTGGGGAAGTCTAGGATCGTCGGAGTGGAGACGAGCAACATTTGGTTGACCCGTCAGGTGGATGCCCATGCCAATCAGCTATCAACGTTGGAGGCAATGATCAATGACATGTACTCCTTCATGAAGCGTCAATTGGGAAAGGGCAAGAGCAAGGACAAGGGCAAGGAGAAGGAGGTAGAGGAAGAGGAGGAGGAGGAACATGAGAACGAGGAGGAGGTTCCATATGATGATTCATGCGACCTATGCAAACATTGGGTTGGGAGAACGTGCATATACTTGGAATATTTTGTGGGGAGTCGATAGCGAGGGGGTAGAGGGACCCGAGCTTCGGCCCGAGTATGCCACTTCATGGACGTCCCCTCCAAGACATGAAGTCAAGGGTGCGCGTGACGCATGTGGTGGAGGGAAAGGAGAACTCATATTTGTGGTTACGCTATCAATTCGACGTTAAACATATTGAGGGGTGTCTCAATGCATATATCGTGTGGCCAACACACCTCCTCTAACCTGCTCCTCCTTCATGACATTATTTCTATCTCTTTTTATTTTGAAAATTGGATTGTATTTATATTCTTTTGGTTTTGGTTTAGGTTTAATTTGGTTTGGATATGATGGATATTTGGATTGATTTGGTATATGATTAATAATGCCTTGATTTGGTATTTTATTTGGATATATGCTATTTGGACAGGTATAATTTTGCTATAACAGGTACAAATATACTGTTGGGCAGTGGCAGTGTCCATTACTGCCCAGCAGTTTTTTTTAAAATCTGCCCAGAATTGTCACGGTCAATGCCTGTGACAACTTTTGACTTTGTCACGGACTTGTCACGGTCAATGACCGTGATAAGTTTTTGTTGTCACGAACTTATCACGAACATTGACCGTGACAATATATAAGTTGTCACGATCATTGACCATGATAAAATAGTTGTCACGCCCGTAGTTATCACGGTCATTGACCGTGACAACTAAGCCTTTTGGTGTAGTGTCTCTACATGCAATTCATCGGTAATTTCTCTTGGACTGTCGTTGTTTAATGATAAGGGTTTAGTGCTATATACAGGCAAGTCAAAGTCTCTAATCGATTTTCCCATTGAATCTAGAAACAAGCTGATGTTATTCAATGTGCAATCTTTTTGTGTAGCCAAAGAATATGGGTGGAGTCTTTTAAAGTCTCCGGACATAAATTCAAAGTTTGGTTCCCATAATTTTCTCACAACCGAGGGCTCATAGTAAACTAAAATAATGGCAAATAATCTCCTTAGTGCTTCAGGCATCTAAAAAGTAGTTATTTTCGAGAGGCAATCGGTAATGCTATCGTCCGATTCTAACAGTCCATATTTTTGTGTGGCCTCTTTAAATGTCAAGAAAGTGATTCCATCCCAAGTTAGAAGGTCTTCAAATGATGTCAGGCCTTTGACGTGATTTATAAGTAATCTTAAATAGTAGCATTCCCCTTCTGCAGGATTTGCACCATTCACATAACCGATTACATCGAGTTTATTCTTACTTTTAGCCCAAGTTTTTGATTTGTTGTTCCATACGTAATGCTCAGGGAATTCCCTATAGAGATATTGATGTGACTCACTGAAGCTGGAGCACATATTGAAGAATTTGGTTTGCATTATTTTGCCAATGTTCGGGGTATCTAGCACATTATTTAAGTTTTAGTTCTCTCCGTATGTGACAATATGTTTATTTTGAAAATGGAGTTGAAGGTTTATCACCGATGGCTTGATTTCATTTAGATCGAATTCAAAAATTCTCCAGATAGCTTATTGTGAAGATACCCATCTTGCATCTTAGAATTATTTGATCTCATCGATGGTGGTTGTCTAATCCTCATCGACCGAATTATGAACAACCACTTTATCATGCCCTTTGTAAATGTACTTCATCGTTTTTAGCCCCGAGCATACTTCAATGTTAATATGAAAATTATATCTTGTGAGAAGATATGGATTATAAGGAACCACCCATCTGTTTTCTAATAATTTATTGTGCACGCGTACTTATCTCCCATTATTTCGTCACCGATAAATAGGATATGAGTCATATCCTTGAGAGGTAGCAGATGCAAATTCGCAAGGGTAACGAAATTTGCAATTCCCATTTTTCATACACGGGTTATTTTTGTTCAGCTCTCCACACAGCCCGTGTATTATGTGCTTGACAACCAATGATTGAAGTAATGGGTATTCGTGAACATCAGGCATCTCGGTGCAAATGAATTTATCGTAGTGATCTCAAGTAATGAGTTTGTAATCTTGTTTTAGTATGACCAAAATATGAGCATGTGGAAATCCACTCTTTTGGAATTCTATTACATGTATGTGCGCAACGACCTTCCCAAAAATTTATTTCTTAAAATTTATTCCTTTAGGTCCTTTAATTTAGCGCGAAATACTCTTGATATAAGATCTGGTCGATCTTGAGGCACTTGTCCTGGATGAAGGTTATCAATGATTTCTTTCCAATCGGGATTGCAAGTCATTGTCATGAATAAATCGGGCTTTCCACATCTTTGAACTAAAGCCATTGCATCAAGGTATCAACGACGCATATCTCGTGGCCCACCAATGAATGATGTAGGAAGAACAATCCTTTGACCTACCTTTCTCGCTCTTGTCTCACCCACCGTGACGCTATCAACCAACCCTTAGTAGAGTTCAGCTCTGATTGTTTTTCTGTTGGTTACGATAGTAGTCAAGTCGGGTTGTTTCTAACTTTATGTACATGTCAACAGAATATTGTTGTAATATCTTGTCATTGAATAACAGCGTTGATTGTCTATTACTTTTGATTTGCAATTTGTGCGCATAGTATTCTCGGCATGATAATTTTGATGATGTCTCTCGTTGTACACCTACATAAGTGTACGGTTGTGAAAATTAAAATAGAATAATATTTGTTAAAATGTAATTAGATTTGAATTTAAGAGTTAGATTATAAAAATATTTGATGTTAAGTTTCTACCTTATTGCTCAGATGACAAAATGTCATTTGTATATATTATTGCAGGTACGGAGGATGGGATGTTTGTAGATGTGATGGATGAGGTATCATTTCATCGCCTTATTTCTTGATGCCATCCAACCTCTCCTTTTGGATGAGGTAATCAGGTAGTGATCAGTTTATAATAAGGCTATGCTATCCATTGTCAAAGTGCATAGAATAACTATATAAGTTATCAATCTTTATAGTAGACCTTAGAACACCTTAGAACCTGATCACATTGGGACACTAAAACAAGATTACAAACTCACATTGGGACACCTTAGAACCTGTATACGTGGTTGTGATTGATACTACTTACGTCTAAAAGAGTGATTAAGGGTTATCTTGTCTTTAAAGAATGCAACAAATATTCTGGAGGTGCATGCGAAGTCAAACGATCAGTTTGAGAAAGGGAAAGGATGGGATATTTAACGGGAAGGAAGCTGAACATATGAGGTGATATCAATGGACAAGAGTATTGGGCTGAGGGACGGATTTTTCAATAAGTAATAGTGAGAATCCTAGAGCAAAGGATCAAGAAATCTATATAGATCAATACCATGACTAAAGTAAGATTGAAAGGACATGTCTATGGTCGAATATAAAGATCATTTTGAAGATCTTATTCTCACTTTTCTAAATTATCCTCAAAGTCAAGCTTAGTACAAATTTTTAACACCTGCTCCTTAACACATGACCTTTTTTATAATACAATATGCTAACTCCTAACAAGTATGTTGACAGTAGTAGGATTGTAATTTGGTACTTCATCATGAATTGTGAGCAGTCCACTTTTTCCTATTTAAGTATTACTCTAAATCTAATATATTCCAATAGACATTATGTTAACAGTAGTAGGATTCTCATGCCATGCTCCCATGTTAGCTGATCTACGAAGTCTTCAATTAAGGCGGTAGTCTAGGTACTTGAATATAATTCATTCAAATGTGCAATGGTAGGCACAACAGAGAAGTAACTGTGACATATAACAAACACTATTTGTATAAAGACTGTTATGTTACAACAACTGTTTGTATAAAGACTGTTATCTAGATTGAACTACTATAAAAGATCATGTATGGCTTGTCATACATGATCTTGTCATACTTCCTGTTATCTACAAATTGTAGTTCAAGTAAAATATCTGTAAAATATCATGTTCAAGTAAAAGATCTGTAGATGGGTTTAGTAGTATAAATAATCCACCTTTTCGGTTTGGCCAGAGCTTTTTTCGGACATTGAGTCATGCGAGTAAAATTGTTTTAGAGGACTAAAGGTGTAGAGAGACGTCCAGGTTTTCAGGAGAAACCCAAATATAAGGTTTAGAGGAAGGTTTGTGGCTATTTGGGGGCGAATGGATACATATAGAATACTATATAAAGATGCGCAGTCCACTACTTTGTAAAAATTAGATAATTTCATCGATGGAATCCTTCAAGTAAGTCACATAACAGAGAGTAGCTTTAGCAACCATACTCCAATAAACTCCAGCATCAATAGGCTTAAAGATAAAGACACCAACTAACAAATCATAGATATTTGTGTTCTCGATCGTGTTATATATATGTATTAAAAATATATACATTTGATATTAAGGAATGGTATATCTAAGGTTCGTCAGTTTTTTCTTCTAAATAGGAAGTCTGAATCTATTCTAAGGGCAGCAACAACTGGGCATGATAAGAGGTTGTTTGTTAAGGTG
The DNA here is from genome assembly GCA_949130495.1 of Sambucus nigra. Classification (NCBI taxonomy): domain Eukaryota; kingdom Viridiplantae; phylum Streptophyta; class Magnoliopsida; order Dipsacales; family Adoxaceae; genus Sambucus; species Sambucus nigra. The sequence continues at coordinate 12,538,789 of OX422223.1, forward strand.
GCTGCCTACCTTTATATCCTAGCAAGTTTGGGAATAGAGGTCTTAGGTGTTATTGTTTCCTATGTTGGATTTTTCTTGTTTTGTCTCTACATGTTTGCCAAGAAATCGAGATTGATCAGTACATGTTCATCACGATTATTTCGGAGAAAGGATTTCACAAATCAAGTGGCAGATAACACATAGCTAATACGCTTCGGTAATAAGCACGTGTATTAAAAGATTCTTTTGCTTGATTTATATGATTGTACTTTGGTATAATGATGCAGTGTATCAAGTAGGAGACAAACAACTAATTACCAGAGGAGGAGGATCATGAAATTCAATGGGAAAGTAATGAGCAACAAATAAACAACGTGGATGATTGTTCCCTATGGGAAAATGAGCAACCAATATGGAATGTGGACGCGATTTTAAATATGATCCAGCACAGTCGTTTCCACAATTTTCATTCGAACGCACATCATTAACGATCAATGAACGTGGAAGACTATCGAGTCAGCAATTTCGAATCGTCGACTGAACACTTTACAAAATTCTCTCTTTCTGATCTATACCATATATTCAAGGGATAGAAAACATTGATTATATTTTATATGTTTTTTAATTATAATTATAAGATTTTTGGTTTAAAGTTGATGATGTAATAGTAGTAATTGATGATTAATTACTTCTTTAGTGTAACATTACATCTGTAATTGCATTTTTACAATTTGTAATTATAGTGTAGAGACAAGTGTGTCCAAAAAAGTAGTTAAATGTTTGCTACGTATAAAATGAAGCATAAGAAGAAGAAGCATCATAGTAACTTTTCCAATATTTCAACATCAAATATAAGATAAAACTTGTTTTGCTCTATGAAGTTTAGCCCTATATATTAAAATAGAAAATTAATGATTAAGCTTCTTTGTGACTTAGGTGGGGCCGATGAAACCAAACCTCTATTTGGTGATAGTGAATCGGATCTTGAGTCAAATTTGTATCGACAAATTGTTTCTTTTATACACTTTGTTCTTTATTTTGAAGTTTTTATTCTATGTAAGATTCTTTATCATCAATTGTATGATTGTTCATACATCTTAGCGAGATGTTAATAACGGAAAGCTTGCATTGACAAGAAAAAATGAAGTCAATTGAGTTATAGTTTTCTAATGTGACTGCAAAAAAGTATAATTAAGTGAAACAATCTGAACATATTTTATAAATGCATGATAAAATTATTTAAGACATATATTCACGCGCGGGGTTCGATTACATAACTGGAGAAGTGGGGGTTTAGGTATTTCAGTAGCAAACCGAAGATAAAACTTGTTGGGTTCTATGAATTTTAGTCCTATATATTAAAATACCAAATTAATGGAAAATAATTAACCTTCTTTGTGACTTAGACGGGGACGATGAAACCGAACCTCTATTTGCTGATAGTAAATAAGATCTTGACTCAAATTTGTATCTACAAATAGTTTCTCCTATATGCTTTGCTCTTTATTTTGAAATATTTATTCTATGTAAGATTCTTTATCAACAATTGTATGAACCATATTGATTTATATAGATCGTACGAAATTTATGACTATGGTGTATTGTTTTGGAACTTAATTACATTATTTGGATTGTGTTAGTGATAATTAAAATCGCAATGATACATTAATCAATTGCACTTACCTCGTAAATAAAAGTGAGATTCCTTCACTATGAGATTGACAATCCAAGCTTCTACCACCAACATTGACAATATCCTACAAAGTTTCAAAGAAAATATATGAGCATCTAGAATATAAATTCGAGGAAACAATTTCAATATGGTATTAAATACTTCACATACCTCCTAAACAAAAGGGAAATTCCTTCACTGTCAGATTCACAATGCGAGCTTGTACCACCAATATTGACAATATCCTATATGATTTCAATTAATACTTAATTAGGAAATAGGTAAATGATTAAGGTTTTTTTAAGAAATGTCATATTACAATCCTACTACTGTTAACATACTTGTAATAAGTAAATACATCGTATTACATAATAATGATAATACACCCATAAATTAAGTAGTTGCCTTAGTGCCATCAACTATTATAGTAGTGAACTTACATATTACCGGGGGGAAAAATTGTTATCATGAGTGATATTTCAGTATTTAGAAATTATAAAAGAATGATAACAAACCAAAAGGTTAAGTACTTGTGTTACGTCCATTAACTATTGTAGTAGTGAATTTTCACCTTATGAAAACAAATATTGTTATCGTGAAGTAAATTTTCGTAATAAGAAGAAAACCCCAAAACAGTACGCATATATGTCAATGAATCAAAAATAAAGTTATTATTAATTGCAACCAGAAAACTATAGACTGATTTTGTACTAATCAAGCTAGAATTCATGGAATGTTTGTTGGGATATACTTACTTATTTAAGTATTTTTTAAAACTAAGGTTAAGAAGATCAATCTTTCATTTATTTAAAATTTGACTTGTAAACGTTGTTACGCATAAAAAACCACAATAATCCAATTAATATACCCTACTTTAAGTTGAAATAAGGTATAAGAATATTACAAACAAAAAATCACCTTTACTTCAACTTGATATTAAAAATAAGATGAAATCTGCTTTTCGAATGTTACAAATAAAAAATAACCTTTACTTCAACTTGATATTAGAAATAGAACTACAAAGATGTTCACTCAATATCTTTCTCAAACAAATTGGAAAATCAAACACAGGAAACAAACTTTAAACCTATCATTAGTATGCTCATTATCCAATCTATGGGATACAGTAATAAGAAATGGATATTTTTCATCACAGATTCCAAAAGTATAGATGCAAATTGGGAGTATTTACCTTGATTTTTTTTAGAACAAACAATAGGAACAAATACAATAAAAGATGAAATTTCAATTAAATAGACAAACAACTTAGGTAGGCATATTGGAAAGTTGGTTTTCCATCTTCCATTTCAAATAGATGAATGAATCTGGACAGCTGATCTTGTATGTGGAGATGAATGAATCTGGACAACTGATCTTGTATGTGGAGATGAATGAATCTGGACAACTGATCTTGTATGTGACAATGAATTGGCTGATCTCGTATATGGGAATGAATCGGAGAATGGGAGATGTTTGTTTTTTCATCTTCCATTTCAAAAGATGAATATTTCTCATATGTGGGAATTATGAATTGGAGAATGGGACAACTGACTGTTGATTTCTACTTTTGGAAGATTAATGTATTCGGATGGTTTGGTATGTGTGTGTGAATGAATAGGAGATTTCGTAGGTAATGAAGAGAGAAGACAGATGTGATAATATTATTAAGGGTATGATAGGAATTTCTCATTTAACGAGGGTAGTTTAGTCCTTTCACAATTGAAGAGGAACTCCTAGAAGAGGAACTCCCCTCTTTTTAAGTAGTATTAGTAGATTGGTGCGCATTTAGTAAACCTGTGTTCAAATACAGATTTTTGAAAATTTGACAAAATTAGCAACATGTATATTTATATTATACATACATACATATATATATATATATATATATATTGTAACAACCCTCGCTTTTGGGAGCCCACTTTACATCTATTTACTATGTTGAGTGGTTGCTCATATAAAATGCCGGATGTGGGTAAGTATTAATTTGATGAACTAAGTTAATGTTTACTAATAAGATGCATAATTACCATGTGGGTCAGTGATTATTACCATGTGGTGTTCTATTTTGTCATGAAAATTAAAATGGCAACTTGAATTTAAAATGAAACCGGAACTTAAAATGGCTTATAAAATTTCCAAATGATAATTTGAAGGGTATAGTTAGTTCCGGGAGGTGCGAGACAGTCGAAATGTGTGCCATATTGTATTTTGGGATTTTGGGCACTTTTGACTGGTTTTGGCATATCGCGTATTAGAGATTATATTATTGCGGTATTGGCATTTAAAATTGGAGACTTTTATTCTAAGGCCATGTTTTAGTCTTTCCCAAGCCTTTCATTTTCTCTTATTTGCCCTAAGTGTTCTATCCCTAAGTTAGAGAGAGAGTGGAAGAAACTTGTGGAGAAAGAGAGATATTGAAGATTTGTGGTTTGATCTTGCATTCTTCTTCAACCAAGTCTGAAATTGAAGCCCCAAGGCAAGTTTTCTACTTGCTATTATATGGTTTAAGATGGATAATTAGTATGGGTGGTTATGTATAGTTTTGATGTTATATAATTGTGGTTTTTGGTTAGATTTATGGGTATCAACATCTTTGGTAGAGATTGATTGTTGATAGAGGTAGAAAAATGTTGATAGGAGCATTTATGATCTTTTAGTATCATTAAATGTGGTTGGATGATTTTGGTTGGTAATTGATTTTGGGTTTAGATGGAAAATAGGAGACATAGGTCTAGGTCTGCTATGGCCGGTCGACCGCGTCTCTCAGACCGGTCGACCGGGCCTTCGGAGGAGGGCACACTGTTTTCTTTCAAAGGCATGAAATTAAGGGCGCGGTCGACCGCGAGTTCCCTACCGGTCGACCGGCTCGTCCGAAATGATTTTTCTGCTTTTCAGTATAGGCTAAATGTTGAGATGCGGTCGACCGCGATCTTGGGATCGGTCGACCGGTCCCCTGTTTTCTTCCCCAAATTTTCCTATTTTGTTTTTCCCCTTTCTTCCCCTAGGAACCTAGGACTCTTCTTGAATGAAGTAAACCTTGGATTTTAGAGTCCTAGTTGAGTTGGTTGTCACCCTAGTGTTGAATGGATTTCACTTGGGGTTAAGTCCGGGGGAGGGGATGTCCTAAGTGATGTTAAGGCATCACTTTTCTTTGTCCATCCAAATCATATGGATGGGAGTTGTAGGCCCATACTTGGAGACTTTAAGGGCTTGAAATGAAGAACATAAAACCTTAAGCTCGAGAAGCAAATATGATCCCTTGAAGATTTATTCGAGGTATAACCTAAGTTGAAAATAAATGAAATATATCCTATGATTATGGTTTCAAACAAATGAAACACATAAATGTTAATGAAAATGAAAAGTATGATTTTTATAGTAAATGCTAATTTACTTAAACACACCTCTCTAAATGCTATCATAAGGGAAGCTTGCGCATGAGGTGATGTTCCTTGACTAGTGAATGCAGGGAGACTATAGTCCTCGGCCATGTGCGGGTTTATTATATGTATTTTTCTGCGCTAGTGAGGTAATTCCGGGTGTGGTTAATACTCACTCGCAAGCATATGGCCACTTCCCGACGTTCGTTAGATACCCAGGCTGCCTTGTTTGATAGGCCCCTGGAAGATGATAGTCATTTAGGGACGCGCCCAGTGGGGAAACTCGGAGGGGCGGTCTTAGAATCGTTATATGTATAAGAATATAACCTTTCTAAACTCAAGTGGGACTTGAGGGATGCATATTTTCCACTAAATGGTATAATGATAATTACATTCCTGTTAAGGAATGGGAATTTGAAAGAAATAAGAAAATAATGATAGTGTATTCCTGTTAAGGAATTGGAACTGGATTAAAGTGGAAATTGGTGAATAGAAGCTTTTAATTTAATTAACGCATTATTTCATTCTCTTGCATAGTTTATTATGTGCATGTCATTTTAGTTATTTTTATTATAATTCATGCTTAGGTTGTTAGATTTCTGTTTTCCTTTCCCAAGATTAACTGTTCATATCTAGCATGCTTTTTGTTCATCTGGGAACTATATAAAAACCGGGTCCTGACCCGTTCATTTTCTTCTTTGTTGTGCTTGTTATATCATCCGCTCAGGTGCTCCTCCGCAAGGACGCCCGTGTTGATATTTCTACTCTTTTGCTTTTACGGAGCTGTATGAAATTGCGGATATTACAGGATGTTTTGCTAGACGCCATCATTTTTTTGATATCTAGTTATGATCGGGTCTGTCATCCGGGCGAGTGGCCCAAAACTTGTAATTGTTTAATGAATGTAATACATAACATCTAACTGTTGTAATTACTTTTATGTAGTTGTGGACCAACAGCATATTCGGTCCTCCCCTTGTAAATAGTTGTTTGAGACGTATGTTATTTACGTATCTTTGAATTCCACTTTTTTTTTTCTAGAATGGGTTGTTTAAATTGTTTTCTTAATTTAACTTTTAAATCACATAAATTGTTTTGACAACCCGTATTCAGAATTAATGGGTGGTTTTCTCGGTTACTCTTACTTTATTTGTGGTGCTGAGAATGATTTCCGTCCATGACTACCGTATATGTCGGAGTATCGGGCTGGCCACCCCTTATTTCTGAGTGCGGGTTGTCACAGATGGTATCATAGCACTGGGTTCTAGAGTAGTAGGATCTATGTGGACTTGTCACGATCTACCGTAGCGTTCTTTGATATAGAGCCTAATGATAAGACTGCTTTGTTGCTTATAATTGCTATCTTCTGTGAAATAGATTGTTGTGAATTGTGTCTAACACTATTGTCCCTTTTATCTCAGATGCCGCCTAAGAGAGGTCGCCCCGCGACACGTAATAGAGTTGTAGAAGAGGATGTTGGTCCTCCACCGCCCCAAGGAACTTTTAATGCTGCGGATGTAGCCAACATTATGGCTCATGCAGTTAATGCTGCCATGACCGCAGTAGCTCAACAGATGCCAACAGCTCAACAGCGGGCATAGGATGCTCAAGCACCTACGGGACCTTCTTTGTGGGAAAGAGTAAGGGAGTCCTTTTTAAAGGGCCATCCCCTAGAGTTTGACGGAGGCTCTGATGTTGTTCGAGCAAATCAATGGAAGAAGGATATGCAACACCATCTGCGAATGGTGGATTGTAGTGAGGAAAAGAAGCAAGTCCTTGCTACTTTCAAGCTGGTTGGGGCAGCGTTACATTGGTGGGAGTCGATGACTACGCCAGAACAGAGGGACACTATGTCGATTACTGATTTCTGGGTTTTGTACGATCGGAAATATTTTCCTCCCACGATTCAGAGGGAGATGAGAAGGAAACTTCAAGATTTAGTTCAGGGAGAACGATCTGTTACCGAATACGAGGAGGAGTTTACCCGGCTAGCTAGTTTTGTGCCGGAAGAGGTGACTCCGGAGGAAAGAAAAGTCTCAAAATTCATGGGAGGTCTAAACTGGAGAATCCGGCAGCATTTGCTGGGTAATCCGGCTTTACAAACTTTTGGTGAAGTGATGAATGCGGCATTGCTTCATTGTCAGGAGCATCGGTTGTTTATATAGAATAGCAAGAAAGCTATGGGGCAAGTAGGGAAGCCCGGGGTGAGTGGGAATGGAGGAGGAGCCTTTCCTTCGTCCCAACCTACGGGTAATAAGCAACGAGAAAGGGATCCCCAGCAAGGGGACGGGTCGAAAAGGCAACGCTTTGGCGGGTTTAATGTTAGTGGAAATGCTAACATGCAAGGTCAGGGTGCCGCGCCACAGCAAGTGGGTCGGGGTGGTCAGGGAGGTAGGGGCCATCCGGGCCAGGGTTTTGGACAGTTCAGAAATAACAGAGGTCGAGGTCAGGAGAAAATGGTGGGGAAATGTTTCCAATGTGGAGAAGTTGGTCATTATAAGAAAGATTGTCCTCAAGTGATTGGGGGACAACCTCCACGAGTTCCTCAGCAGCCTTATGTGCAGTTCCCTCCACAAGCACCAAATCCAGTTGTCCCTCCGCAGCAGGGTCAACTACAGTATGGGAGAGTTTACCACATTCAGGATGCTATGCTTCCTCCTATTCAGCCAGCGCCGCCAGCTATAGAGGGTAAGTTCCTTATTCAGGGACACATGGGTCACATTTTGTTTGATACGGGTGAGATATATTCTTTTATTTCCAAAAGTTTTGCTCAGTCCACAGAGTGGATAAAATCTGCTGAGAGCACCTTTACTAGTATTGAGTCCTCTATGGGTGACGGTTCACTTATTTTCTTTGTTTGCAAACGCATAGGGATCACTCTTGGAAATTTATGTTTTGAGGCCGACTTACTCGTCCTAGACATGGTCGGGTATGATGTTATTCTGGGCATGGATTAGCTTGTTAAGTACCATGCTATGGTTAATTGTTACGGGAAGAGTATAGTCTTCGCCGTTCCGGGACAAGATATGTTCCTGGTGGTTATGCCTCGTTTAGAGGGAGATACTGGTACTTATTTATATTGTATTGCGGAAGAGATTTCTCAGGATGTAGTTGTTCCCTTAGATTATATTCCTGTTGTTCTAGATTTTGAGGACGTTTTCCGGGAGATACCGAGTTTACCTCCTAGCCGAGAGATTGAGTTTGTGATTGACTTAGCGCCGGGAACTCGACCGATTGCGCGAACTCCTTATCGTATGGCTCCTGTGGAAATGAGGGAGCTAAGAGATCAAATTCAGCAGTTGTTGGAGCAGGGGTTTATCAGGCGTAGCACGTCGCCGTGGGGTGCTCCCGTGTTATTCGTGAAGAAAAGAGATGGTTCTCTCCGGTTGTGTGTTGACTATAGAGAGTTGAATAAGGTCACCATCCGAAATAAATACCCTTTGCCTCGCATAGATGACTTGTTTGATCAGCTCAGGGGAGCGACCTACTTCTCTAAGATAGATTTGAGAATGGGGTATCACCAGTTGAGGATACGGGAGCAAGATGTATCCAAGACTGCTTTTCTGATGAGGCACGGGTCTTATGAGTTTTTGGTTATGCCTTTCGAGCTAACCACTGCCCCTGCCGTATTTATGGATCTTATGAATAGGGTATTTCGGGACTTCCTGGACCAATTTGTTATCGTGTTTATCGATGACATTCTTGTGTATTCTCAAACAGAAGATGACCATGCTAGTCATTTGGGGTTGGTCTTGCAACGATTAAGGGATCACCAATTGTACGCTACGTTTGAGAAATGTGGTTTTTGGTTGCGGGAAGTGCAATTTTTGGGTCATATTGTGACTTCGCAAGGTATATCGGTGGACCCAAGTAAAGTTGTTGCGGTGAGGGAGTGGGGTCAGCCCACGATACCTACCGAGATACGCAGTTTTCTGGGATTGGCGGGTTATTACCGTCGATTTATCAAGGGATTTTCTAAGATTGCTAGTCCTTTGATAAATTTGACCCGGAAAGGGGTTAGATTTGTGTGGGATGACACTTGTCAAGCTGCGTTCGATGAGCTTAAAGATAGATTGACTTCGGCTCCAGTCCTCGCTTTACCCAAGCCAGGGTTGGAATATTTAGTCTTCACCGATGCATCTCTACAGGGTTTGGGAGGTGTGCTTCAGCAGGAGCGACAAGCTATTGCATATGCTTCCAGGAAGCTCAAGCCTCATGAAAGAAATTACCGGGTGCATGACTTAGAATTAGCCGCAGTTGTCTTTGCCTTGAAGATTTGGAGGCACTATCTTCTTGGGGAGAAGTTTAGTCTTTTCACGGACCATAAGTCGTTGCAATATTTATTTTCTCAAAAAGATTTGAATATACGACAGCGAAGATGGTTGGAGTTCGTGAAAGATTACCAATTCGACATTCATTATCATCCGGGCAAGGCGAACGTGGTGGCGGATGCCTTGAGTAGGAAACCCGAGGGAGAACTGGCCGAGGTGTGGAAAGCTAAATGGAAAGAACTCAGTCATGAGGATGCGGTTGCTAGGGCATTTATGTCCATGATGACCGTTACTCCGACGATTGTGGCAAGGGTTGTGGAAGCCCAGGGCAGAGATAAAGAATGTCAAGACCACATTCGCCGATTACTGACTGGGGGAGCAGAGTCCTACTCGGTAAGTTCTGAGGGTGGATTGCGCTTTCATGGAAGGCTTATTGTTCCGGAGGATGGGGATTTGCGACGGGCTGTGATGGCGGAATCTCACGGCTCTAAATTTTCGGTGCATCCGAGAAACGATAAAATGTATCAAGATATGCGCCGTCAATATTGGTGGCCGGGTATGAAGCGGGATATTTCAGAGTTTGTATCTCAATGCACTACTTGTCAGTTGGTTAAGGTTGATCATCAGCTACCGGCAGGTTTGTTGCAACCGTTGGAAATTCCGATTTGGAAATGGGAGAGCATTTCCATGGATTTTATCACCGGCTTACCAACATCACAAAAGGGTCATGATTCTATATGGGTTATCGTGGATTGCTTAACAAAGTCGGCGCACTTCCTTCCCGTCCGTACCGATTATAATACCGCTCGTTACACTCGGTTGTTCATTGAAGAGATTGTTAGATTACATGGGGTACCCTTGAATATTGTTTCCGACAGAGACAAGATCTTTGTTTCCCACTTTTGGCACAGTTTCCAAGAGGCCATGGGAACAAAATTGAAATTAAGCACCTCCTATCATCCTCAAACAGATGGCCAGACCGAAAGGGTTAACCAAATGTTGGAGGATATGCTTCGTATGTGCATGCTTGATTTTAAGGGTAGTTGGGAACAATATCTCCCTTTGGTTGAATTTGCTTATAATAACTCCTACCAGTTCACTATTGGGATGGCGCCCTATGAAGCCTTGTATGGTAGGCCTTGTAGATCTCCCACGTGTTGGTTAGAAGTGGGAGATAATAAGTTTCTCGGACCTGAAATGATTCGGGATACTTCTTCTAAGATCGAGCTTATTCGAGATCGTATTCGGATAGCCCAGGATAGACAAAAGAGCTATGCCGATGCGGGAAGAAGGCATGTGGAGTTGGATGTTGGAGACCAAGTGTTGGTTAGAGTGTCGCCTATGAAGGGCGTTAAGCGTTTCGGAAAGAAAGGGAAACTTGCACCTCGTTTTGTTGGAGATTTTCCTGTGCTTGCTAAGGTAGGCCCAGTGGCGTATCAAATTGCCCTACCGGAACCTTTGCAACAAATTCACGATGTCTTCCACATCTCCTCTTTGAAGAAGTATAAGAGGTGTGATGGTGCCCTCTGGCACATTCCTTTCGAGGATGTAGAGTTACAACTCGATGTTTCTTATGAAGAACAACCCGTGGTCATATTGGAGCATGGGGAACGTAGATTGAGATCTCGAGTGGTGCCCTTGGTTAGAGTACAATGGAGTCATCACAGCGTCGATGAATCTACTTGGGAGCGTTAGGATGATATGCGGGAAAAGTATCCGCATCTTTTTATCCAAGGTACGCTTGAATTTTGGGGGCAAAATTCCCTCATAAGGGGGCGGGGGGGGGGGGGAGGGGGGAGTATGTAACAACCCTCGCTTTTGGGAGCCCACTTTACATCTATTTACTATGTTGAGTGGTTGCTCATATAAAATGCCGGATGTGGGTAAGTATTAATTTGATGAACTAAGTTAATGTTTACAAATAAGATGCATAATTACCACGTGGGTCAGTGATTATTACCATGTGGTGTTCTATTTTGTCATGAAAATTAAAATGGCAACTTCAATTTAAAATGAAACCGGAACTTAAAATGGCTTATAATATTTCCAAATGATAATTTGAAGGGTATAGTTAGTTCCGGGAGGTGCGAGACAGTCGAAATGTGTGCCATATTGTATTTTGGGATTTTGGGCACTTTTGACTGGTTTTGGCATATCGCGTATTAGAGATTATATTATTGCGGTATTGGCATTTAAAATTGGAGACTTTTAGTCTAAGGCCACGTTTTAGTCTTTCCCAAGCCTTTCATTTTCTCTTATTTTCCCTAAGTGTTCTAGCCCTAAGTTAGAGAGAGAGTGGAAGAAACTTGTGGAGAAAGAGAGATATTGAAGATTTGTGGTTTGATCTTGCATTCTTCTTCAACCAAGTCTGAAATTGAAGCCCCAAGGCAAGTTTTCTACTTGCTATTATATGGTTTAAGATGGATAATTAGTATGGGTAGTTATGTATAGTTTTGATGTTATATAATTGTGGTTTTTGGCTAGATTTATGGGTATCAACATCTTTGGTAGAGATTGATTGTTGATAGAGGTAGAAAAATGTTGATGGGAGCATTTATGATCTTTTAGTATCATTAAATGTGGTTGGATGATTTTGGTTGGTAATTGATTTTGGGTTTAGATGGAAAATAGGAGACATAGGTCTAGGTCTGCTATGGCCGGTCAACCGCATCTCTCAGACCGGTCGATCGGGCCTTCGGAGGAGGGCACACTGCTTTCTTTCAAAGGCATGAAATTAAGGGCGCGGCCGACCACGAGTTCCCTACCGGTCGACCGGCTCGTCCGAAATGAGTTTTCTGCTTTTCAGTATAGGCTAAATGTTGAGACGCGGTCGACCGCCATCTTGGGATCGGTCGACCGGTCCCCTGTTTTCTTCCCCAAATTTTCCTATTTTGTTTTTCCCCTTTCTTCCCCTAGGAACCTAGGACTCTTCTTGAATGAAGTAAACCTTGGCTTTTAGAGTCCTAGTTGAGTTGGTTGTCACCCTAGTGTTGAATGGATTTCACTTGGGGTTAAGTCCGGGGGAGGGGATGTCCTAAGTGATGTTAAGGCATCACTTTTCTTTGTCCATCCAAATCATATGGATGGGAGTTGTAGGCCCATACTTGGAGACTTTAGGGGCTTGAAATGAGGCACATAAAACCTTAAGCTCGGGAAGCAAATATGATCCCTTGAAGATTTATTCGAGGTATAACCTAAGTTGAAAATAAATGAAATATATCCTATGATTATGGTTTCAAACAAATGAAACACGTCAATGTTAATGAAAATGAAAAGTATGGTTTTTATAGTAAATGCTAATTTACTTAAACACACCTCTCTAAATGCTATCATAAGGGAAGCTCGCGCATGAGGTGATGTTCCTTGACTAGTGAATGCAGGGAGACTATAGTCCTCGGCCATATGCGGGTTTATTATATGTATTTTTCTGCGCTAGTGAGGTAATTACGGGTGTGGTTATGACTCACTCGCAGGCATATGGCCACTTTCCGACGTGCGTTAGATACCCAGGCTGCCTTGTTTGATAGGCCCCTGGAAGATGATAGTCATTTAGGGACGCGCCCAGTGGGGAAACTCAGAGGGGCAGTCTTAGAATCGTTATATGTATAAGAATATAACCTTTCTAAACTCAAGTGGGACTTGAGGGATGCATATTTTCCACTAAATGGTATAATGATAATTACATTCCTGTTAAGGAATGGGAATTTGAAAGAAATAAGAAAATAATGATAGTGTATTCCTGTTAAGGAATTGGAACTGGATTAAAGTGGAAATTGGTGAATAGAAGCTTTTAATTTAATTAACGCATTATTTCATTCTCTTGCATAGTTTATTATGTGCATGTCATTTTAGTTATTTTTATTATAATTCATGCTTAGGTTGTTAGATTTCTGTTTTCCTTTTCCAAGATTAACTGTTCATATCTAGCATGCTTTTTGTTCATCTGGGAACTATATAAAAACCGGGTCCTGACCCGTTCATTTTCTTCTTTGTTGTGCTTGTTATATCATCCGCTCAGGTGCTCCTCCGCAAGGACGCCCGTGTTGATATTTCTACTCTTTTGCTTTTACGGAGCTGTATGAAATTGCGGATATTACAGGATGTTTTGCTAGACGCCATCATTTTTTTGATATCTAGTTATGATCGGGTCTGTCATCCGGGCGAGTGGCCCAAAACTTGTAATTGTTTAATGAATGTAATACATAACATCTAACTGTTGTAATTACTTTTATGTAGTTGTGGACCAACAGCATATTCGGTCCTCCCCTTGTAAATAGTTGTTTGAGACGTATGTTATTTACGTATCTTTGAATTCCACTTTTTTTTCTAGAATGGGTTGTTTAAATTGTTTTCTTAATTTAACTTTTAAATCACATAAATTGTTTTGACAACCCGTATTCAGAATTAATGGGTGGTTTTCTCGGTTACTCTTACTTTATTTGTGGTGCTGAGAATGATTTCCGTCCATGACTACCGTATATGTCGGAGTATCGGGCTGGCCACCCCTTATTTCTGAGTGCGGGTTGTCACAGATGGTATCAGAGCACTGGGTTCTAGAGTACTAGGATCTATGTGGACTTGTCACGATATACAGTAGCGTTCTTTGATATAGAGCCTAATGATAAGACTGCTTTGTTGCTTATAATTGCGATCTTCTGTGAAATAGATTGTTGTGAATTGTATTCTAACACTATTGTCCCTTTTATCTCAGATGCCGCCTAAGAGAGGTCGCCCCGCGAGACGTAATAGAGTTGTAGAAGAGGATGTTGGTCCTCCACCGCCCCAAGGAACTTTTAATGCTGCGGATGTAGCCAACATTGTGGCTCATGCAGTTAATGCTGCCATGACCGCAGTAGCTCAACAGATGCCAACAGCTCAACAGCGGGCATAGGATGCTCAAGCACCTACGGGACCTTCTCTGTGGGAAAGAGTAAGGGAGTCCTTTTTAAAGGGCCATCCCCTAGAGTTTGACGGAGGCTCTGATGTTGTTCGAGCAAATCAATGGAAGAAGGATATGCAACGCCATTTGCGAATGGTGGATTGTAGTGAGGAAAAGAAGCAAGTCCTTGCTACTTTCAAGCAGGTTGGGGCAGCGTTACATTGGTGGGAGTCGATGACTACGCCAGAACAGAGGGACACTATGTCGATTACTGATTTCTGGGTTTTGTACGATCGGAAATATTTTCCTCCCACGATTCAGAGGGAGATGAGAAGGAAACTTCAAGATTTAGTTCAGGGAGAACGATTTGTTGCCGAATACGAGGAGGAGTTTACCCGGCTAGCTAGTTTTGTGCCGGAAGAGGTGACTCCGGAGGAAAGAAAAGTCTCAAAATTCATGGGAGGTCTAAACTGGAGAATCCGGCAGCATTTGCTGGGTAATCCGGCTTTACAAACTTTTGGTGAAGTGATGAATGCGTTATTGCTTCATTGTCAGGAGCATCGGTTGTTTATATAGAATAGCAAGAAAGCTATGGGGCAAGTAGGGAAGCCCGGGGTGAGTGGGAATGGAGGAGGAGCCTTTCCTTCGTCCCAACCTACGGGTAATAAGCAACGAGAAAGGGATCCCCAGCAAGGGGACGGGTCGAAAAGGCAACGCTTTGGCGGGTTTAATGTTAGTGGAAATGCTAACATGCAAGGTCAGGGTGCCGCGCCACAGCAAGCGGGTCGGGGTGGTCTGGGAGGTAGGGGCCATCCGGGCCAGGGTTTTGGACAGTTCAGAAATAACAGAGGTCGAGGTCAGGAGAATATGGTGGGGAAATGTTTCCAATGTGGAGAAGCTGGTCATTATAAGAAAGATTGTCCTCAAGTGATTGGGGGACAACCTCCACGAGTTCCTCAGCAGCCTTATGTGCAGTTCCCTCCACAAGCACCAAATCCAGTTGTCCCTCCGCAGCAGGGTCAACTACAGTATGGGAGAGTTTACCACATTCAGGATGCTATGCTTCCTCCTATTCAGCCAGCGCCGCCAGCTATAGAGGGTAAGTTCCTTATTCAGGGACACATGGGTCACGTTTTGTTTGATACGGGTGAGATATATTCTTTTATTTCCAGAAGTTTTGCTCAGTCCACAGAGTGGATAAAATCTGCTGAGAGCACCTTTACTAGTGTTGAGTCCTCTATGGGTGACGGTTCACTTATTTTCTTTGTTTGCAAACGCATAGGGATCACTCTTGGAAATTTGTGTTTTGAGGCCGACTTACTCGTCCTAGACATGGTCGGGTATGATGTTATTCTGGGCATGGATTAGCTTGTTAAGTATCATGCTATGGTTAATTGTTACGGGAAGAGTATAGTCTTCGCCGTTCCGGGACAAGATATGTTCCTGGTGGTTATGCCTCGTTTAGAGGGAGATACTGGTACTTATTTATATTGTATTGCGGAAGAGATTTCTCAGGATGTAGTTGTTCCCTTAGATTCTATTCCTGTTGTTCGAGATTTTGAGGACGTTTTCTGGGAGATACCGAGTTTACCTCCTAGCCGAGAGATTGAGTTTGTGATTGACTTAGCGCCGGGAACTCGACCGATTGCGCGAACTCCTTATCGTATGGCTCCTGTGGAAATGAGGGAGCTAAGAGATCAAATTCAGCAGTTGTTGGAGCAGGGGTTTATCAGGCGTAGCACGTCGCCGTGGGGTGCTCCTGTGTTATTCGTGAAGAAAAGAGATGGTTCTCTTCGGTTGTGTGTTGACTATAGAGAGTTGAATAAGGTCACCATCCGGAATAAATACCCTTTGCCTCGCATAGATGACTTGTTTGATCAGCTCAGGGGAGCGACCTACTTCTCTAAGATAGATTTGAGAACGGGGTATCACCAGTTGAGGATACGGGAGCAAGATGTATCCAAGACTGCTTTTCTGATGAGGCACGGGTCTTATGAGTTTTTGGTTATGCCTTTCGAGCTAACCACTGCCCCTGCCGTATTTATGGATCTTATGAATAGGGTATTTTGGGACTTCCTGGACCAATTTGTTATCGTGTTTATCGATGACATTCTTGTGTATTCTCAAACAGAAGATGACCATGCTAGTCATTTGGGGTTGGTCTTGCAACGATTAAGGGATCACCAATTGTACGCTACGTTTGAGAAATGTGGTTTTTGGTTGCGGGAAGTGCAATTTTTGGGTCATATTGTGACTTCGCAAGGTATATCGGTGGACCCAAGTAAAGTTGTTGCGGTGAGGGAGTGGGGTCAGCCCACGATACCTACCGAGATACGCAGTTTTCTGGTATTGGCGGGTTATTACCGTCGATTTATCAAGGGATTTTCTAAGATTGCTAGTCCTTTGATAAATTTGACCCGGAAAGGGGTTAGATTTGTGTGGGATGACACTTGTCAAGCTGCGTTCGATGAGCTTAAAGATAGATTGACTTCGGCTCCAGTCCTCGCTTTACCCAAGCCAGGGTTGGAATATTTAGTCTTCACCGATGCATCTCTACAGGGTTTGGGAGGTGTGCTTCAGCAGGAGCGACAAGCTATTGCATATGCTTCCAGGAAGCTCAAGCCTCATGAAAGAAATTACCCGGTGCATGACTTAGAATTAGCCGCAGTTGTCTTTGCTTTGAAGATTTGGAGGCACTATCTTCTTGGGGAGAAGTTTAGTCTTTTCACGGACCATAAGTCGTTGCAATATTTATTTTCTCAAAAAGATTTGAATATACGACAGCGAAGATGGTTGGAGTTCGTGAAAGATTACCAATTCGACATTCATTATCATCCGGGCAAGGCGAACGTGGTGGCGGATGCCTTGAGTAGGAAACTCGAGGGAGAACTGGCCGAGGTGTGGAAAGCTAAATGGAAAGAACTCAGTCATGAGGATGCGGTTGCTAGGGCGTTTATGTCCGTGATGACCGTTACTCCGACGATTGTGGCAAGGGTTGTGGAAGCCCAGGGCAGAGATAAAGAATGTCAAGACCACATTCGCCGATTACTGACTGGGGGAGCTGAGTCTTACTCGGTAAGTTCTGAGGGTGGATTGCGCTTTCATGGAAGGCTTATTGTTCCGGAGGATGGGGATTTGCGACGGGCTGTGATGGCGGAATCTCAAGGCTCTAAATTTTCGGTGCATCCGAGAAACGATAAAATGTATCAAGATATGCGCCGTCAATATTGGTGGCCGGGTATGAAGCGGGATATTTCAGAGTTTGTATCTCAATGCACTACTTGTCAGTTGGTTAAGGTTGATCATCAGCTACCGGCAGGTTTGTTGCAACCGTTGGAAATTCCGGTTTGGAAATGGGAGAGCATTTCCATGGATTTTATCACCGGCTTACCAACATCACAAAAGGGTCATGATTCTATATGGGTTATCGTGGATCGCTTAACAAAGTCGGGGCACTTCCTTCCCGTCCGTACCGATTATAATACCGCTCGTTACACTCGGTTGTTCATTGAAGAGATTGTTAGATTGCATGGGGTACCCTTGAATATTGTTTCCGACAGAGACAAGATCTTTGTTTCCCACTTTTGGCAAAGTTTCCAAGAGGCCATGGGAACAAAATTGAAATTAAGCACCTCCTATCATCCTCAAACAGATGGCCAGACCGAAAGGGTTAACCAAATGTTGGAGGATATGCTTCGTATGTGCATGCTTGATTTTAAGGGTAGTTGGGAACAATATCTCTCTTTGGTTGAATTTTCTTATAATAACTCCTACCAGTTCACTATTGGGATGGCGCCCTATGAAGCCTTGTATGGTAGGCCTTGTAGATCTCCCACGTGTTGGTTAGAAGTGGGAGATAATAAGTTTCTCGGACCTGAAATGATTCGGGATACTTCTTCTAAGATCGAGCTTATTCGAGATCGTATTCGGATAGCCCAGGATAGACAAAAGAGCTATGCCGATGTGGGAAGAAGGCATGTGGAGTTGGATGTTGGAGACCAAGTGTTGGTTAGAGTGTCGCCTATGAAGGGCGTTAAGCGTTTCGGAAAGAAAGGGAAACTTGCACCTCGTTTTGTTGGAGCTTTTCCTGTGCTTGCTAAGGTAGGCCCAGTGGCGTATCAAATTGCCCTACCGGAACCTTTGCAACAAATTCACGATGTCTTCCACATCTCCTCTTTGAAGAAGTATAAGAGGTGTGATGGTGCCCTCTGGCACATTCCTTTCGAGGATGTAGAGTTACAACCCGATGTTTCTTATGAAGAACAACCCGTGGCCATATTGGAGCATGGGGAACGTAGATTGAGATCTCGAGTGGTGCCCTTGGTTAGAGTACAATGGAGTCATCACATCGTCGATGAATCTACTTGGGAGCGTTAGGATGATATGCGGGAAAAGTATCCGCATCTTTTTATCCAAGGTACGCTTGAATTTTGGGGGCAAAATTCCCTCATAAGGGGGGGGGGGGGGGGGGGGGGGAGGGGGGAGTATGTAACAACCCTCGCTTTTGGGAGCCCACTTTACATCTATTTACTATGTTGAGTGGTTGCTCATATAAAATGCCGGATGTGGGTAAATATTAATTTGATGAACTAAGTTAATGTTTACTAATAAGATGCATAATTACCATGTGGGTCAGTGATTATTACCATGTGGTGTTCTATTTTGTCATGAAAATTAAAATGGCAACTTGAATTTAAAATGAAACCGGAACTTAAAATGGCTTATAAAATTTCCAAATGATAATTTGAAGGGTATAGTTAGTTCCGGGAGGTGCGAGACAGTCGAAATGTGTGCCATATTGTATTTTGGGATTTTGGGCACTTTTGACTGGTTTTGGCATATCGCGTATTAGAGATTATATTATTGCGGTATTGGCATTTAAAATTGGAGACTTTTAGTCTAAGGCCACGTTTTAGTCTTTCCCAAGCCTTTCATTTTCTCTTATTTTCCCTAAGTGTTCTAGCCCTAAGTTAGAGAGAGAGTGGAAGAAACTTGTGGAGAAAGAGAGATATTGAAGATTTGTGGTTTGATCTTGCATTCTTCTTCAACCAAGTCTGAAATTGAAGCCCCAAGGCAAGTTTTCTACTTGCTATTATATGGTTTAAGATGGATAATTAGTATGGGTAGTTATGTATAGTTTTGATGTTATATAATTGTGGTTTTTGGTTAGATTTATGGGTATCAACATCTTTGGTAGAGATTGATTGTTGATAGAGGTAGAAAAATGTTGATGGGAGCATTTATGATCTTTTAGTATCATTAAATGTGGTTGGATGATTTTGGTTGGCAATTGATTTTGGGTTTAGATGGAAAATAGGAGACATAGGTCTAGGTCTGCTATGGCCGGTCAACCGCATCTCTCAGACCGGTCGACCGGGCCTTCGGAGGAGGGCATACTGCTTTCTTTCAAAGGCATGAAATTAAGAGCGCGGCCGACCGCGAGTTCCCTACCGGTCGAGCGGCTCGTCCGAAATGAGTTTTCTGCTTTTCAGTATAGGCTAAATGTTGAGACGTGGTCGACCGCGATCTTGGGATCGGTCGACCGGTCCCCTGTTTTCTTCCCCAAATTTTCCTATTTTGTTTTTCCCCTTTCTTCCCCTAGGAACCTAGGACTCTTCTTGAATGAAGTAAACCTTGGCTTTTAGAGTCCTAGTTGAGTTGGTTGTCACCCTAGTGTTGAATGGATTTCACTTGGGGTTAAGTCCGGGGGAGGGGATGTCCTAAGTGATGTTAAGGCATCACTTTTCTTTGTCCATCCAAATCATATGGATGGGAGTTGTAGGCCCATACTTGGAGACTTTAGGGGCTTGAAATGAAGCACATAAAACCTTAAGCTCGGGAAGCAAATATGATCCCTTGAAGATTTATTCGAGGTATAACCTAAGTTGAAAATAAATGAAATATATCCTATGATTATGGTTTCAAACAAATGAAACACGTAAATGTTAATGAAAATGAAAAGTATGGTTTTTATAGTAAATGCTAATTTACTTAAACACACCTCTCTAAATGCTATCATAAGGGAAGCTCGCGCATGAGGTGATGTTCCTTGACTAGTGAATGCAGGGAGACTATAGTCCTCGGCCATATGCGGGTTTATTATATGTATTTTTCTGCGCTAGTGAGGTAATTACGGGTGTGGTTATGACTCACTCGCAGGCATATGGCCACTTCCCGACGTGCGTTAGATACCCAGGCTGCCTTGTTTGATAGGCCCCTGGAAGATGATAGTCATTTAGGGACGCGCCCAGTGGGGAAACTCGGAGGGGCGGTCTTAGAATCGTTATATGTATAAGAATATAACCTTTCTAAACTCAAGTGGGACTTGAGGGATGCATATTTTCCACTAAATGGTATAATGATAATTACATTCCTGTTAAGGAATGGGAATTTGAAAGAAATAAGAAAATAATGATAGTGTATTCCTGTTAAGGAATTGGAACTGGATTAAAGTGGAAATTGGTGAATAGAAGCTTTTAATTTAATTAACGCATTATTTCATTCTCTTGCATAGTTTATTATGTGCATGTCATTTTAGTTATTTTTATTATAATTCATGCTTAGGTTGTTAGATTTCTGTTTTCCTTTTCCAAGATTAATTGTTCATATCTAGCATGCTTTTTGTTCATCTGGGAACTATATAAAAACCGGGTCCTGACCCGTTCATTTTCTTCTTTGTTGTGCTTGTTATATCATCCGCTCAGGTGCTCCTCCGCAAGGACGCCCGTGTTGATATTTCTACTCTTTTGCTTTTACGGAGCCGTATGAAATTGCGGATATTACAGGATGTTTTGCTAGACGCCATCATTTTTTTGATATCTAGTTATGATCGGGTCTGTCATCCGGGCGAGTGGCCCAAAACTTGTAATTGTTTAATGAATGTAATACATAACATCTAACTGTTGTAATTACTTTTATGTAGTTGTGGACCAACAGCATATTCGGTCCTCCCCTTGTAAATAGTTGTTTGAGACGTATGTTATTTACGTATCTTTGAATTCCACTTTTTTTTTCTAGAATGGGTTGTTTAAATTGTTTTCTTAATTTAACTTTTAAATCACATAAATTGTTTTGACAACCCGTATTCAGAATTAATGGGTGGTTTTCTCGGTTACTCTTACTTTATTTGTGGTGCTGAGAATGATTTCCGTCCATGACTACCGTATATGTCGGAGTATCGGGCTGGCCACCCCTTATTTCTGAGTGCGGGTTGTCACAGATGGTATCAGAGAACTGGGTTCTAGAGTACTAGGATCTATGTGGACTTGTCACGATCTACCGTAGCGTTCTTTGATATAGAGCCTAATGATAAGACTGCTTTGTTGCTTATAATTGCGATCTTCTGTGAAATAGATTGTTGTGAATTGTATTCTAACACTATTGTCCCTTTTATCTCAGATGCCGCCTAAGAGAGGTCGCCCCGCGAGACGTAATAGAGTTGTAGAAGAGGATGTTGGTCCTCCACCGCCCCAAGAAACTTTTAATGCTGCGGATGTAGCCAACATTGTGGCTCATGCAGTTAATGCTGCCATGACCGCAGTAGCTCAACAGATGCCAACAGCTCAACAGCGGGCATAGGATGCTCAAGCACCTACGGGACCTTCTCCGTGGGAAAGAGTAAGGGAGTCCTTTTTAAAGGGCCATCCCCCAGAGTTTGACGGAGGCTCTGATGTTGTTCGAGCAAATCAATGGAAGAAGGATATGCAACGCCATTTGCGAATGGTGGATTGTAGTGAGGAAAAGAAGCAAGTCCTTGCTACTTTCAAGCTGGTTGGGGCAGCGTTACATTGGTGGGAGTCGATGACTACGCCAGAATAGAGGGACACTATGTCGATTACTGATTTCTGGGTTTTGTACGATCGGAAATATTTTCCTCCCACGATTCAGAGGGAGATGAGAAGGAAACTTCAAGATTTAGTTCAGGGAGAACGATCTGTTGCCGAATACGAGGAGGAGTTTACCCGGCTAGCTAGTTTTGTGCCGGAAGAGGTGACTCCGGAGGAAAGAAAAGTCTCAAAATTCATGGGAGGTCTAAACTGGAGAATCCGGCAGCATTTGCTGGGTAATCCTGCTTTACAAACTTTTGGTGAAGTGATGAATGCGGCATTGCTTCATTGTCAGGAGCATCGGTTGTTTATATAGAATAGCAAGAAAGCTATGGGGCAAGTAGGGAAGCCCGGGGTGAGTGGGAATGGAGGAGGAGCCTTTCCTTCATCCCAACCTACGGGTAATAAGCAACGAGAAAGGGATCCCCAGCAAGGGGACGGGTCGAAAAGGCAACGCTTTGGCGGGTTTAATGTTAGTGGAAATGCTAACATGCAAGGTCAGGGTGCCGCGCCACAGCAAGCGGGTCGGGGTGGTCAGGGTGGTAGGGGCCATCCGGGCCAGGGTTTTGGACAGTTCAGAAATAACAGAGGTCGAGGTCAGGAGAATATGGTGGGGAAATGTTTCCAATGTGGAGAAGCTGGTCATTATAAGAAAGATTGTCCTCAAGTGATTGGGGGACAACCTCCACGAGTTCCTCAGCAGCCTTATGTGCAGTTCCCTCCACAAGCACCAAATCCAGTTGTCCCTCCGCAGCAGGGTCAACTACAGTATGGGAGAGTTTACCACATTCAGGATGCTATGCTTCCTCCTATTCAGCCAGCGCCGCCAGCTATAGAGGGTAAGTTCCTTATTCAGGGACACATGGGTCACGTTTTGTTTGATACGGGTGAGATATATTCTTTTATTTCCAGAAGTTTTGCTCAGTCCACAGAGTGGATAAAATCTGCTGAGAGCACCTTTACTAGTGTTGAGTCCTCTATGGGTGACGGTTCACTTATTTTCTTTGTTTGCAAACGCATAGGGATCACTCTTGGAAATTTGTGTTTTGAGGCCGACTTACTCGTCCTAGACATGGTCGGGAATGATGTTATTCTGGGCATGGATTAGCTTGTTAAGTATCATGCTATGGTTAATTGTTACGGGAAGAGTATAGTCTTCGCCGTTCCGGGATAAGATATGTTCCTGGTGGTTATGCCTCGTTTAGAGGGAGATACTGGTACTTATTTATATTGTATTGCGGAAGATATTTCTCATGATGTAGTTGTTCCCTTAGATTCTATTCCTGTTGTTCGAGATTTTGAGGACATTTTCCGGGAGATACCGAGTTTACCTCCTAGCCGAGAGATTGAGTTTGTGATTGACTTAGCGCCGGGAACTAAGCCGAATGCGCGAACTCCTTATCGTATGGCTCCTGTGGAAATGAGGGAGCTAAGAGATCAAATTCAGCAGTTGTTGGAGCAGGGGTTTATCAGGTGTAGCACGTCGCCGTGGGGTGCTCCTGTGTTATTCGTGAAGAAAAGAGATGGTTATCTCCGGTTGTGTGTTGACTATAGAGAGTTGAATAAGGTCACCATCCGGAATAAATACCATTTGCCTCGCATAGATGACTTGTTTGATCAGCTCAGGGGAGCGACCTACTTCTCTAAGATAGATTTGAGAACGGGGTATCACCAGTTGAGGATACGGGAGCAAGATGTATCCAAGACTTCTTTTTCTGATGAGGCACGGGTCTTATGAGTTTTTGGTTATGCCTTTCGAGCTAACCACTGCCCCTGCCGTATTTATGGATCTTATGAATAGGGTTTTTCGGGACTTCCTGGACCAATTTGTTATCGTGTTTATCGATGACATTCTTGTGTATTCTCAAACAGAAGATGACCATGCTAGTCATTTGGGGTTGGTCTTGCAACGATTAAGGGATCACCAATTGTACGCTACGTTTGAGAAATGTGGTTTTTGGTTGCGGGAAGTGCAATTTTTGGGTCATATTGTGACTTCGCAAGGTATATCGGTGGACCCAAGTAAAGTTGTTGCGGTGAGGGAGTGGGGTCAGCCCACGATACCTACCGAGATACGCAGTTTTCTGGGATTGGCGGGTTATTACCGTCGATTTATCAAGGGATTTTCTAAGATTGCTAGTCCTTTGATAAATTTGACCCGGAAAGGGGTTAGATTTGTGTGGGATGACACTTGTCAAGCTGCGTTCGATGAGCTTAAAGATAGATTGACTTCGGCTCCAGTCCTCGCTTTACCCAAGCCAGGGTTGGAATATTTAGTCTTCACCGATGCATCTCTACAGGGTTTGGGAGGTGTGCTTCAGCAGGAGCGACAAGCTATTGCATATGCTTCCAGGAAGCTCAAGCCTCATGAAAGAAATTACCGGGTGCATGACTTAGAATTAGCCGCAGTTGTCTTTGCCTTGAAGATTTGGAGGCACTATCTTCTTGGGGAGAAGTTTAGTCTTTTCACGGACCATAAGTCGTTGCAATATTTATTTTCTCAAAAAGATTTGAATATACGACAGCGAAGATGGTTGGAGTTCGTGAAAGATTACCAATTCGACATTCATTATCATCCGGGCAAGGCGAACGTGGTGGCGGATTCCTTGAGTAGGAAACCCGAGGGAGAACTGGCCGAGGTGTGGAAAGCTAAATGGAAAGAACTCAGTCATGAGGATGCGGTTGCTAGGGCATTTATGTCCATGATGACCGTTACTCCGACGATTGTGGCAAGGGTTGTGGAAGCCCAGGGCAGAGATAAAGAATGTCAAGACCACATTCGCCGATTACTGACTGGGGGAGCAGAGTCCTACTCGGTAAGTTCTGAGGGTGGATTGCGCTTTCATGGAAGGCTTATTGTTTCGGAGGATGGGGATTTGCGACGGGCTGTGATGGCGGAATCTCACGGCTCTAAATTTTCGGTGCATCTGAGAAACGATAAAATGCATCAAGATATGCGCCGTCAATATTGGTGGCCGGGTATGAAGCGAGATATTTCAGAGTTTGTATCTCAATGCACTACTTGTCAGTTGGTTAAGGTTGATCATCAGCTACCGGCAGGTTTGTTGCAACCGTTGGAAATTCCGGTTTGGAAATGGGAGAGCATTTCCATGGATTTTATCACCGGCTTACCAACATCACAAAAGGGTCATGATTCTATATGGGTTATCGTGGATCGCTTAACAAAGTCGGCGCACTTCCTTCCCGTCTGTACCGATTATAATACCGCTCGTTACACTCGGTTGTTCATTGAAGAGATTGTTAGATTGCATGGGGTACCCTTGAATATTGTTTTCGACAGAGACAAGATCTTTGTTTCCCACTTTTGGCAGAGTTTCCAAGAGGCCATGGGAACAAAATTTAAATTAAGCACCTCCTATCATCCTCAAACAGATGGCCAGACCGAAAGGGTTAACCAAATGTTGGAGGATATGCTTCGTATGTGCATGCTTGATTTTAAGGGTAGTTGGGAACAATATCTCCCTTTGGTTGAATTTGCTTATAATAACTCCTACCAGTTCACTATTGGGATGGCGCCCTATGAAGCCTTGTATGGTAGGCCTTGTAGATCTCCCACGTGTTGGTTAGAAGTGGGAGATAATAAGTTTCTCGGACCTGAAATGATTCGGGATACTTCTTCTAAAATCGAACTTATTCGAGATCGTATTCGGATAGCCCAGGATAGACAAAAGAGCTATGCCGATGCGGGAAGAAGGCATGTGGAGTTGGATGTTGGAGACCAAGTGTTGGTTAGAGTGTCGCCTATGAAGGGCGTTAAGCGTTTCGGAAAGAAAGGGAAACTTGCACCTCGTTTTGTTGGAGCTTTTCCTGTGCTTGCTAAGGTAGGCCCAGTGGCGTATCAAATTGCCCTACCGGAACCTTTGCAACAAATTCACGATGTCTTCCACATCTCCTCTTTAAAGAAGTATAAGAGGTGTGATGGTGCCCTCTGGCACATTCTTTTCGAGGATGTAGAGTTACAACCCGATGTTTCTTATGAAGAACAACCCGTGGCCATATTGGAGCATGGGGAACGTAGATTGAGATCTCGAGTGGTGCCCTTGGTTAGAGTACAATGGTGTCATCACAGCGTCGATGAATCTACTTGGGAGCGTTAGGATGATATGCGGGAAAAGTATCCGCATCTTTTTATCCAAGGTACGCTTGAATTTTGGGGGCAAAATTCCCTCATAAGGGGGGGGGGGGGGAGTATGTAACAACCCTCGCTTTTGGGAGCCCACTTTATATCTATCTACTATGTTGAGTGGTTGCTCATATAAAATGCCGGATGTGGGTAAGTATTAATTTGATGAACTAAGTTAATGTTTACTAATAAGATGCATAATTACCATGTGGGTCAGTGATTATTACCATGTGGTGTTCTATTTTGTCATGAAAATTAAAATGGCAACTTGAATTTAAAATGAAACCGGAACTTAAAATGGCTTATAAAATTTCCAAATGATAATTTGAAGGGTATAGTTAGTTCCGGGATGTGCGAGACAGTCGAAATGTGTGCCATATTGTATTTTGGGATTTTGGGCACTTTTGACTGGTTTTGGCATATCGCGTATTAGAGATTATATCATTGCGGTATTGGCATTTAAAATTGGAGACTTTTAGTCTAAGGCCACGTTTTAGTCTTTCCCAAGCCTTTCATTTTCTCTTATTTTCCCTAAGTGTTCTAGCCCTAAGTTAGAGAGAGAGTGGAAGAAACTTGTGGAGAAAGAGAGATATTGAAGATTTGTGGTTTGATCTTGCATTCTTCTTCAACCAAGTCTGAAATTGAAGCCCCAAGGCAAGTTTTCTACTTGCTATTATATGGTTTAAGATGGATAATTAGTATGGGTAGTTATGTATAGTTTTGATGTTATATAATTGTGGTTTTTGGTTAGATTTATGGGTATCAACATCTTTGGTAGAGATTGATTGTTGATAGAGGTAGAAAAATGTTGATGGGAGCATTTATGATCTTTTAGTATCATTAAATGTGGTTGGATGATTTTGGTTGGTAATTGATTTTGGGTTTAGATGGAAAATAGGAGACATAGGTCTAGGTCTGCTATGGCCGGTCAATCGCATCTCTCAGACCGGTCGACCGGGCCTTCGCAGGAGGGCACACTACTTTCTTTCAAAGGCATGAAATTAAGGGCGCGGCCGACCGCGAGTTCCCTACCGGTCGACCGGCTCGTCCGAAATGAGTTTTCTGCTTTTCAGTATAGGCTAAATGTTGAGACGCGGTCGACCGCGATCTTGGGATCGGTCGACCGGTCCCCTGTTTTCTTCCCCAAATTTTCCTATTTTGTTTTTCCCCTTTCTTCCCCTAGGAACCTAGGACTCTTCTTGAATGAAGTAAACCTTGGCTTTTAGAGTCCTAGTTGAGTTGGTTGTCACCCTAGTGTTGAATGGATTTCACTTGGGGTTAAGTCCGGGGGAGGGGATGTCCTAAGTGATGTTAAGGCATCACTTTTCTTTGTCCATCCAAATCATATGGATGGGAGTTGTAGGCCCATACTTGGAGACTTTAGGGGCTTGAAATGAAGCACATAAAACCTTAAGCTCGGGAAGCAAATATGATCCCTTGAAAATTTATTCGAGGTATAACCTAAGTTGAAAATAAATGAAAT
Organism: Sambucus nigra; assembly: GCA_949130495.1. Lineage (NCBI taxonomy): Eukaryota > Viridiplantae > Streptophyta > Magnoliopsida > Dipsacales > Adoxaceae > Sambucus > Sambucus nigra. The sequence continues at coordinate 12,566,423 of OX422223.1, forward strand.
ATATCCTATGATTATGGTTTCAAACAAATGAAACACGTAAATGTTAATGAAAATGAAAGTATGGTTTTTATAGTAAATGCTAATTTACTTAAACACACCTCTCTAAATGCTATCATAAGGGAAGCTCGCGCATGAGGTGATGTTCCTTGACTAGTGAATGCAGGGAGACTATAGTCCTCGGTCATATGCGGGTTTATTATATGTATTTTTCTGCGCTAGTGAGGTAATTACGGGTGTGGTTATGACTCACTCGCAGGCATATGGCCACTTCCCGACGTGCGTTAGATACCCAGGCTGCCTTGTTTGATAGGCCCCTGGAAGATGATAGTCATTTAGGGACGCGCCCAGTGGGGAAACTCGGAGGGGCGGTCTTAGAATCGTTATATGTATAAGAATATAACCTTTCTAAACTCAAGTGGGACTTGAGGGATGCATATTTTCCACTAAATGGTATAATGATAATTACATTCCTGTTAAGGAATGGGAATTTGAAAGAAATAAGAAAATAATGATAGTGTATTCCTGTTAAGGAATTGGAACTGGATTAAAGTGGAAATTGGTGAATAGAAGCTTTTAATTTAATTAACGCATTATTTCATTCTCTTGCATAGTTTATTATGTGCATGTCATTTTAGTTATTTTTATTATAATTCATGCTTAGGTTGTTAGATTTCTGTTTTCCTTTCCCAAGATTTACTGTTCATATCTAGCATGCTTTTTGTTCATCTGGGAACTATATAAAAACCGGGTCCTGACCCGTTCATTTTCTTCTTTGTTGTGCTTGTTATATCATCCGCTCAGGTGCTCCTCCGCAAGGACGCCTGTGTTGATATTTCTACTCTTTTGCTTTTACGGAGCTGTATGAAATTGCGGATATTACAGGATGTTTTGCTAGACACCATCATTTTTTTGATATCTAGTTATGATCGGGTCTGTCATCCGGGCGAGTGGCCCAAAACTTGTAATTGTTTAATGAATGTAATACATAACATCTAACTGTTGTAATTACTTTTATGTAGTTGTGGACCAACAGCATATTCGGTCCTCCTCTTGTAAATAGTTGTTTTAGACGTATGTTATTTACGTATCTTTGAATTCCACTTTTTTTTTTTCTAGAATGGGTTGTTTAAATTGTTTTCTTAATTTAACTTTTAAATCACATAAATTGTTTTGACAACCCGTATTCAGAATTAATGGGTGGTTTTCTCGGTTACTCTTACTTTATTTGTGGTGCTGAGAATGATTTCTGTCCATGACTACCGTATATGTCGGAGTATCGGGCTGGCCACCCCTTATTTCTGAGTGCGGGTTGTCACATATATATATATATATATATATATATATATATATATATATGTGTGTGTGTGTGTGTGTGTATGTATACAAAAAGTCTCTTGTAAGGACTCCTTATGGTGCAGACCTCTGTACATACCATTTTTTTAACATAGTAAAAAAATGAATTTTTTTATGAAACTTCATGGATATGGTCTCCATTGTCAAAAGATCATCTCCATTTTTTTTCGTCGAAAAATTCAATAAAAAAAAACCGTTGAGATGAGGTGATATGTAAAAAAATGGTATAAATATGCATTTTCAACCGTTGAAATGTTGGGTCGGCGCCAGTCACTTTATTGATTGAATTTTTCGATGAAACTTCATGGATATGATCTTCTCATTATCGAGATCATATCCATGAAGTTTCATCAAAAAGATCAATCAAAAAGAGGGTGAGATAATCGTCAACATTTCAACGGTCGACAATGCATATTTATACTATTTTCCTTACATATCACTTCATCTCAACGGTTTTTTATTGAATTTTTTGATGAAAAAAATTGCAGATGATCTTCCTACCATGGAGATCATATTCATGAAGTTTCATCAAAAAATTCATTTTTTTACTATTTTACCAAACGGTCCCGTAAGATGCACTAACATCTCGCACGGGACCAATGTAACTCATAGGAACTAACTGCGTAGTCATGGGTCTCTTGTTGAATTTTATATGCGGTCTCGGAGGAGAGTTCGTTAGGCCAGAGAACCAGCGCAATTGGTTGAGCCTACAAGCCCTGCACTACATTTGAAAGATGTCTCTAATAGAAATGGGCAACATGCCCTACAACTGATAGATAATGACTCTGGAATCCAAATGATAGAAGCGTCTACAAGCAAATCCCTGTAGATTCCACAAACAGATCATAAGAGTCCTTATAGGAGAGGGCCTATATATATATATATATATATATATATATATATATATATATATATATATATATATATATATATAGAGAGAGAGAGAGAGAGAGAGAGATAAAGAGAGAGAATATCACTCATATGTTGTCTTCCCGCAGAGAATTAAGATACTGACTCAGGTGCTATTGATAGATATACCACCTAAATCACTGGAGACTTTATAGGAGCACACGCGTGCAAAATATTTTTCTATATATATATATATATATATATATTTCATGTATAATTCACTATAAAATTATATACATACATACCTTGATAATACTTTTTTAATACATATGTACTATATGTAAATTTTATATTATTTCATACATTAATAATACATGTATAAAACTATATATAAGTATCACATATTTATTGATAATATTATTTAACTTTATATTATTCCATGCGAAATTTTGTGTACATGTACATATATATTTTTTATTTATAAGAATTACACACATATTAATGTATTCTGTATGTATATTATATATTAAGGTATAAATGCATTAAAATATTAAGAATGGATAATTTCGAGCTGAAAAATAAAAAAATAAAAGTTATAAAGCACAATCAACCTATTTTCTATAAAACTTGATTATAACACAGAAATACTATAATTCAGTGTTTAAAAATAGGTTGCCAAATACAATTTTTTATCAGAATTGTATATAAACACAAAAAACAGAATTATAGATGCAAACCAAACATGCCCTAAGTCTTTAGTCTTATTTTTTAAGATTTATTTGCATCCACTCTCATGTTTTTTTTTAGTTATTGGTTCTATTGTAACCACTATGGGACAACTGTCATTCTCTGTAGAAATGAAGATGGGAAGTTACAGAGTAGTTTTGGGCAATTTTGGGTGGTTATGAGATTTAATACAAATTTAGAAACACATGAAATGGAAGCCTAAAAAATCTTAAGAGGGACTAAAGCCAAAAAACTATAAAGTATATGAGGGGAACAAAATAAAGAGGGGAGAAAGGAGGAAAATGCAAAAGAGGAAAAACGAGGTGTAAAAGCAAAGTTGCCTTCTCACTTGGCCAAATCAATCTCAAGCGTTCATTTTTTGTCCAGGTGGCTTCATCCCAATCCCTAATTATCTTATATACTTATGAAATAGTAAATATTTTCTACTCCTTATTATATAGATATAGGGGAAGTCGGCTAGGGCTTGGGAAAATGTGCGTAAGGGATAGAATTGGGGAATAATTTGGACCCTTTATTTTGAGTGATGGGCTAAATTGTAAGCCCTTTGATTACTTTGATATATATAGGAAGTGACCCTTTACTTTGATTACTTTGATTACTTTGATATATATAGAGGTTGCATAGGTGGTCATCTGGGAAGTGGCCCCACATGTGATAGTTTGACGGGATTGAATTTTTAGTTAGCCTTTTGGATGGGATTTGATGTAACTTATCGAAAAGGAACTTTTCGTGATTTCCTTGGGTTTAGGTAAGGCCCTATGTAGTTATGCAGTACGTTCCTTGAGGAGTAACACCAGAAATCCCCAACACACTTTTTCGTATGTATAGGAATTCTTGCTATACATCATGTTTTTTTTTCCATGATGAATGGCTCTTATTCGTATGTTTCATTCTACTTTAATTTTTCAGTACTTATGCATCAGAATAATTTACAAAATGCATATGGACATAATGATCCTAAGATCTTTTTATTAAAATGATGGTGACATATACATACTCTTTTTATAAAAATAAAATAACAAGAGGGGTATATATTTATTGGGAAACAAAAAGTGCCCCGTATTTTTAGATTTTTTTCTTTTGGAGAGAGACCATTTTATTTGCTAGTCGGTGAGCCAGCTGTCTGAATTGACGTCAGAATGTGAGGGAGGGAAGTTCGCATTTCTTTTATCATGAACTGTCAAGATACTTTTGATGTAGCTTCGGATTTGTAGTGCAATCCTTTAGTCGAGATAGGGTGCCATTTTATGGGGAGTCCTTAGTTAATCTATATGTTAATGATTTGTCCTGGGATGCGGGGTATTTGCAGGGGGTATTATTTGGTGTTCGTTAGGCTTCTCTTGATCGTTACTTTTTTAATATCAATATTTATAAGTTTTTTCTTAAATAAGAATGACCCTACATAGCCTCAGAATGACTAAGAACATTGTTTTTTACTTGGCGTCTAGTTTACTTAAACCGCGTTGACTCTTTGGGAGTGAGGACACAGTGACCATAAATAGGTTTTTCTCGCAACATGGGGTTTTTTGGTGTGTTTTTTATACCTAGCCTAAAGTGATATCTCGAGTTGCTTATATATAACTGATTCAAAGATAATGGGATCCCTAATTTTTAATGTCTGCGATAAAAATATAACGGATAATCATGTCTACATGGTTCACTTGAATGAAAAAATTAGGGGCTTAAGGTGTTTTATCTGACTTCAAGCAAAAGGTTGGTGTCTAAAGTGGACTTTTTGACGTAGGACTAGGAATGTGTATGGGTTTGCATAGTTTTCCCTTCCCATTATGATCGATTATTTATGTGTTAAAAATGGCCTTTTTTTACCAAGTTGGGGTTCAAGGAAGGAATTTCTTCAATTAGTCAAGATTGAAGGGTTAGGAAAACGTGACTATGTTAAGATCAACTAAGGTAGCTTCCCCGTAAAATTTTATTTTGGTGGCGAGGTAGGGTCCTCCCCAATTGGGTTCAAATTTTCCTTCGGGAGTTCGGGCAGGCTTGAGGTTCTCCTTTAGGACTAGGTCACCCGCCTATATGTTTCCCCTTTTGAACCTCTTATTGAATTCTATGGCTATACGCTACTATTAGCCTTGATTGTAATAAGCGACCTTTAGTCTTCTCTCATCGAGGAGAGTTAGTTTGTCATAGAGAGCTTGTACCCAATCAGTTTCATCCACTTAACTTTCAAGCATGACCCATAATGAGGGTATCTAGAGTTCTATCGGTGTTATACCATAAATATGGGACACTTTTTGGGACTCTCAGGTGGTGACATGTGCCCTCATTAAGGGCAGAGAGGGGGATCGACCTGGCACTGAATCTGATTGGTTGGAGCAACGAGGTCGACTCATGTAAGAATTTGCTCAGCCAGATAGTATAATCATCTTATCACTATCAACACATTATTAACTAACATTGTTAGTTAACCCCATCAATGAAAGCTTGTACCAAGTGATTGAATGTCTATAGTCACACTTACACCGCTTGAGCACTTGAGGGAGATACGCAATATTATTCCTCTATGTGTTGTAACAAACTCATGATTATCCACCGACTAGAATGTAACAAACTCATGATAATCTATAAAGGCATGCCACCTCTCTCTCTCTCTCTCTCTCTCTCTCTCTCTCTCTCTCTCTCCCTCCTATAATAGTTTGCACATAACACACAATCCCTCATTGTAAGGAATCAAGAGGTATTTTACTATACTATTATGTTGCCCAGATTTAAAGATAACACGAGAGCTTGTATCAATCACATTTCCATGGCTATTGCCCATTGAAATCAATACATTCAGGCACCACTTTGGTTTGAACTACGTAAACCCTAGATTCTGTCTTTTTCTCTCATCTCTCTCATTAATTATTCTAAATTGCCAATTTAGTTGTTATTATCCCTTATATGTTTTAGTTTAGGATTGTTATATTCTTGCTAAGGCCCATAAATTTATATAGTAGTTGTAGCAATAATAGATTTGCGTTGTATGTGGGACCTCGACAAGCCATTTGTTGTTTTCTTAACTCGAGGATACCTGGATTAGGGAAAATAGTGAATTGCGATCCGATTCATCTGTGTTTCGTCAACTGATTCATCTGTGAATTGCCGAATTAGAGTCAATTGATTCACAAATTCCTTTTATTTTTTGCTAAATTTCCCTAACCCGCACTTGGATCCATTTTCCCCAACTTCGGACCCATTCCTTTACAATACTTATTTCTATTCTGGTACACTCTATTTTCTACATTCGCGAGACTCTGTTTTTCTATAATTTAAATTATGTCTGAATATTTGAAAATTAAAATACTATTTTTTTAAAAAACTAAAAAACAAATTAGTGTTTTTTCACGCTCCCCCCCCCCCCCCGAAAAAATGGATTGTTTCATGCCTTACCCCCAAAAAACGTGTGTTTTTTCACGCCTTACCCCAAAAAAATGTTGACCATCGTTGACCGCGCCTTAATTCACGCCTTGGGCTAAAACTTGGCGTTTGTAAAAAGCCTCACGCCTAGGCGCACTTTTTTGAATGCTGTTTTTTAAAACATTCAATCACATATCTGTTTATATGTCGTTTATCTACACGTTCACAAGACCTGTAGCGACGGTCTTGGCCTTTTTATTGTGGGATTTATTTGGGTTGGTGCATCTTTGAATATTTAATATATTTTTTGGCGTTCCATTCTCGTTATATTGGAGGAGACATTTTTTATTACTCCTTTGCTTATAAACATAAGTTTTGAATTTTCCTATGTTTGGGATGACTATATGGATTTATTGTTATCTAAAATGATTATCTAGTTATATTACAGAAAGTATAAACATTAATTAAATAATCATTAAATAGAACATTGTAAGTAACAATAAATCCATATAATCATCCCAAACATATGAAAATCCAAAACATATGTTTATAAGCAAAGGAGTAATTAAAAAAATTTATATTTAATGTTCTATTTAATTACTTCTAGCGTGTTCTATTTAATGTTGTTTATATATTTTTTATTTACTTCTATATTGTAGTTGATAAATGTAAATAATGATTTTTTTAAGAACGATTTACATTCTCTACTATGTTCATTTATCTAAAGAGAGAGATATGTTGAGTTTGTTAGCACTTTATTATTAAATAAGCTTATGATGTTTACATTCATTTATTTGATATTTATTTTTACAAATCTCCATACTGTCGAATATAATCTCGAATTCATTATTTGGCTTGGATGGGAGTGAAGCGAAAATATATATTGAGGCCAATAAAGACAAAATTTAATTTGTTAAGTCGATTATATTACTACATAATAAATACAGTGCATGAAGATATACAAACATATGTAAGCGATGCATTTTTTTTTATATAAGGAGGATTTATAATTACATTTTTAATTTTTAATTTCTAAGGTTTGTATTTTGGTCCTTATATTTAACATATACGAATGTACTTCTACAAAGAACAATGTCATTCATGAAGTTTTATATATCAGTTTAATATTAAGTTTCATTTATTTAAAATAACATTACCATAATTGGCATTAACTTAATCAACATAATTTTTTTATGAACGTTATTAAAATGATCATACATAATTTCTATAACTTTTGCGTGGCCTGCAAGCTAGTTAACATATAAACTCACAGTGAGAATAAATGTAGAATATATGATTGAGTTAAGTGTTGGACACTCTGTCCTTAAGATGAAATGTTTCTCGTACTGGTGCTCGACGGACTCAACGACAATCGTCTCCCAGGATACAACAATCTCACTTGCAATGGTAGCACTCCAAATTGCAAGTCTCTTTTGAATCCAACAGTTCAAAACTCTCAAATTTATGTGGACTGAATGGATTGACCAAAAGACATTTTTTATGTCTGTCAAAAGCATTTTTAAGGATTGACCCAAGACACTTATGTATACTAAATAAGTGGCGGTTAGAAAATGGTTGAAAAATTCCAACAGTTGATTATTGTGATAAAAACCGAATTTTAAACCGTCAACAATTAAAAAAATTGAAAAACGGAATAAAAAATGGTCCGAAAATAAATAAAATTAACCCATACAAAATAATAAAAAGTACATTAAAATTGGCCCAAAAAATTTATACTTTGGCCAAACCAAGCCCAAGCCAAAGCCCAAGTCCCACGAGCAAGAGCCGACCCAGATCGGGTCGGGTTGGGCAGGCGGCATTAACACGCGTGTTGGCTTGATAGTCAACCCAAGATCATGTAAGTCCTCCCTCCTTCAAAGAGTTGGGATACCCCAAGGGCACCAAGCCTTTAAGATAAAATGAGTTATATTATACAACACCCATTTTTCACATTCTTTCAATGTAGGACAAGAACTTTTAACATAAAACTTCAATCAAGTTTCATGTTCCAAGTGGCTACTTTGAGCTACGATTTCTCATTCATTAATTTATTATTTTACGCATATGAGTATACCACGTTATACTCCTCGTGGAGGAGAACGCATTACCACTTCAAACCGTCTTAAAAGACGTGTGGGTCCTATATTAAATTAAATCTAAAGTTAACCAAAATCTGATTTTGTCAACTCAATTAGATAATATAAAATACCATAAATTCTAATATTTATATGCGTTGTCATTGACTTTGTTTGGAATGATGTAATAGAACTTTATTGGAAATGATGTACTACTTCATTTAAAATGTACTACTACGTAACCTATGTTTGAGATTATTATATGAATTTATGTGCATGATATAGTTTTTAGAATTTTTAATCATAAAAATTAAATGCTTACGTGACACGTGACGCTATTTATGTGATACGACCCCGGGATAAAAATGTGTTACCTTGTGCGACCACGATTTAAAACATGGGTATCAACTGATGATACTGTTACTTTCTTTATCAGTATACCACATTCTCATCTTCCACTAGCGAGGAAAATATGTGAAAGATGGAACACATTCTCATCTTTTTCTTCCATCTCTTTATAATGTATTTAAGAGAGGAATGGAGAATCGTGTTAAAGATATGAATGTCGAAGCTTATACATGGAACATAGTTCCATAATGACAGAAAAAATTATTCATAAAAGATTATTAAAATGTTGGTTTTGATTGAAAATGATCATTTATTGTGAAAAAAGAAGATTAACACTTTTAACAACTTACTTCTTGGTCCATAGAATTTTGCAACAGCTTACTCCTTGGTCAAGTTTACTCAAGAGGTAATTAAATGTTAGTTTGTCATCGAAGATTTTCAACTATACATAAATAGGTGAGCTCTTTATAGTAAGTATAAAAAAACATTAGAGGAATTTCAGGTTAATATTAGATTTTCATAGCCAGCTATTATTGAAAATTAGGCCTCCCTCTCCCTATTTGAAGTGTAAATATAGGTGGTTTATATACTGTCTATTATGTGCTTATAATCCTTATATCCAGACATCATTGTCACTTTTCTAGCAGTCTCATTTTTTGTACACTTTGACGTTCAAAATCCCCAATTAGGTAATAGAAGTGCATTTTATTGCATCTTGATGTTTCTTAGAATAATTTCATCGCATTGAAAATTCTTTGCTTTAAGGTGACAGGAAAGGATAATTGTGTATTTAATGTTGCTAGAATTTTTATTGAAGGAGTAGGAGTTAGTTGGTGCAAGTTTTGTTCTATGTACAAACAACTAGAAGAAGGTTCCTTCAGATTAAAAGGGTTTTGTATGTGATATGTATGGGATATATAGTGACACATGGTGCGTGGTTGTGCCCCCGAGAGATGACTATCTTTTATATTCTATTTTTAGTTTAGGGTTTTTATTGTCATTTTACTTTATTTTTAGTCTTTAATTAGTCTTCAAGCATGCTTGGGGCTAATGAGCCATTTTTAGTTATTAGTTTCCCTTTTTAGTCTTTTTGAGTCTTAGCTTGGTTAGCAAGCTAATCTCTCATATAAATAGGCCCTTGGCCCTCATTTGTAATCACACTTGAATATTGATAATTGAGATTAAAGAGAAAAAAAAAACCATAAATTAGTTTAGATATATTTGTTGTTGTTGTTGTTGTTGTTGTTGTTGTTGTTGTTGTTGTTGTTGTTGTTGTTGTTGTTGTTGTGTAGTTAATAATTATTGTGTAGTGTAATAATAACACTCCTGCATTCTTAGATTCACATCAGTATGGTTATGCAATGGAACTTTGTTTCGATAAGGTAGTGTAGGAATAAGGCTTTGCGTTCAGTAGATATGTAAGTTCACTGTTGTAACTTTTATTGTGCTATTTAAATGAATGAAAATCTTTGTTTTTTTTAACCATAAAACAACATTAAACATGTTGTTCACCTTACCGGCATCCACATTTTATACTCACAGCTATGGATTTTAGAACTTGTAATACAACAATATTAACCATTTAGATTTAATATCCACCTTGTTTTTAGTCTCCTGTATTTGGATTCCAAGCCGAAGTGTATAATCCACGTGTCAAATAATAAATGTGTAGTCTAGGCGAGTTAGGTTGAGAAAATTGTGACAAAAAAGAAAATAGTAAGATATTAAGAACTAATGTTGTAAACTATACGAAGAGGAAATGCATATATTTTCTTTCGTGATTACAAGAAGTTACACTAATATTGTTGGCTTTGGCTCTCCTATGATGTTCGGAGAAAAACTGAGATTGAGGCAAGGGCCTCTAACTTTGTGTTGTGTTATTTTTAGTTTTGGTTTCTTTACAAATTTGCCATTTTGGCTCAAATCTATAAATAGAAGTGTTATTTCTAGGTTTTAGGAGAGGACAAGTTTGAGAGATATTTTGAGAGTTATCAAAGCTAAAGAGAGTTAGAGCTCCCATTTGATGGGTGAATTCTTGTGAGGTTGTGAGTGACTTTCTAAGAGAGATAAATTGTTTGTATATATAACCTCTGGGTTCTTCCATTTATCTATAGAAAGAAGAAATCCTCTTTGGTGGATGTAGACCAAATTTGGGTGAACCATAGTATATTGTTGTCGTTTTTCTTTGATGATTGCTTGTATGTTATTATTGTCTCTTCACTGATGCTTGGTTGAATTGATTGGGAGTTTGTACACTAGTTCATTTATGGAATAAGGTCTTGGGTGTTTTCCGCACACCAAGTGTTTGATAAAAATTTTGAGTGAGTTTTATCGTCTTTGTCGCTAGAGATAGTCTTGCTTTAGCATAACAAATGGTATCAGAGCTTTGGTTGCAATGTTTTCCCAATATTTTGTTTTGAGGTTGAATCAATTTTGGCATAGATTTTGTTTTGTTCCAAATTACGGAAAATATAGAGAATACTCGAGAATCAACCCCTATAAGCGGAGGCTCTAAGAGATGGAATTCGAGTTATGGATCGAGTGGCTCAATGAAGACGGACATGAAGGCTTTTAATGAGAAGATCAATTTTAGGTTACGGCAAAGATGAATGCGAGGCGTTCTTGTCTAACAGAGGTTGCAATTAGCATTGTTACGGGTAAAGGGACGACCGGTAGGCATGACCGATGTCGAGTGCATTTAAATTAATCAAAGAGTAGCTTCGTCTATTATGATGATTATCTTGGATGATGTGTTGAATAACGTGATAGCGGAGACCCCAACTAAAGGCATCTGAGATAAGCTAGAAGATATTTATTTGGGGGGAAGTCATTGCCAAATAAATTATTCCTCAAGAAGAAACTCTTCAAGCTTAATATGAAGGAGGGTGAGGATATGATGAATCATATCAACGTTTTTAATGCCTTGATAAATGACTTGAACTGGGTAAATGTTCAATTCATTAATGAGGATCGAGCATTGTTGTTACTTGCAACATTACTCAATTCATATGAGCATTATGTGACCACTCTCATATTTGGGAAGTCTACATTCCAGTGTAACGAGGTTATGCAAGATATTCAATCTCATGTCATGATGAGAAAGAATGAAGGTGGAGGTGACGGGTATTCCCATAATAAAGTCCTTACAGCGAGAGACGGAGGTGGGAAAAATGACGGTAAGAACTTAAAATGAGGATTTAATGACAGTAGTAGGTCTAGATCGAGGGGTGTTGGTAGTAAAGGGCCAAAATGCTTTAAGTGCTAGGAATGGGATCATATGATCCGATAATGTCCTTTATGGAATGATAAGGTTAAGGGCAAGGTTATTTTGAGAGGGCAATAGTAGCGAGTACAGATTATGAAGATGAACTTGGAGAACTTCTCACAATCTTCAAGGTTAACTCTCTTTTCCAAGATGATTGGATATTAGATTCGGGATCATCGGATCACGTTTGCTCCAAGAGAAAATATTTTAACAATTTCACGAAAAATGGAAAAGGCCCCATGTCTTTGGCTAACGGAGAGAAGGTTCCCGTTGAGGGTGGTGAAACTCAAGATGTTCGATGGGTTGGAGCGCACATTTGGTGGTGTGGCCTATGTCCCAAAGTTGTGAAAGAATTTGATATTCATTAGTCTTTTGGATTCCAATGGTTGTCGAGTGTCGGTGGTGAGTGGTCTTAAAAGTCACACGTGGTTGTATGGTCCTAGAGAGGGGAGGGGAGAGGGAGGGGTTGTATCGTCTAAATCAGACTTCGAGAAAGATGGGGTAGCTGTGTGTACAAGTGATTGAACGTTCAAGGCATGTCTCGTTTGTGAACAAACCGGATACATTGGGTCTTAGCTTTTTAATAGTAGATGGTAATAATGAGATAATACCTACCAGTGGAGGGGATGGATTGAAGTCCCCCTCCAGGGCCAACGGGTGATGTTTACTCGGTTTAGTTACACACGTGCATTGGCTGATTAGAATCGAGGAGGTGTAGGACTGTGATGGATTTGAGGTATGTGTAGCTAGTCCAAGGAAGCACGATGAGCTATTATTTACAAGGATTGGCAAACAGGTTTGCGAGCATTAGCAAACCAGAGTCTTTCGTGACAAAGACTTGGTACATCTTTTGAGGGTGAGATTTAGAGGGTATGAGAGGTGAGGAGTTTTCCCTCTCATCCGTGGTTATTTATCAAGGAGGAAGATAGTGTTGATGTGTTTGAATGTTTCTTGTAAAGAGGGTGTACGATATATGTATTATTTAGGGGTGTACTCATCAGGTTACATGAGGAGCGAGATTCACCGTATGGTTAGAAGGGAAGAATTTAGATGCATGAGATGGAGAGTTCTTAGTTTATAACTTGGTTCCTCGGCGGGTGGAGTTGTTTGGAGTGAAAACTTGCGGTATCTCACTTCATGGTTGAATTTTGGGGTGGCTTAACGTCAGGTGGAGTGTATTGGCTTGTTAGACATGGGGATAATCTTCGAGTGAATTCGATGTTTGTATTACGAGTTCGGTTGTATCGTGAGTATCGCCTGGGGTAATCTCATTAGCTTGGTATATGGTGGGACAGTCTTCATGCGGGTTTAATGTCAGCATTCTATAGATTGGTTGGATCGTTAGGATCACCAAGGTGGAGTTTATTAGTTTTGGCTCTCCTATGATGTTCGGAACAAAACCGAGATTGAGGCAAGGGCCTCTAACTTTGTGTTGTGTTATTTTCAGTTTTGGTTTCTTTACAAATTTATTATTTTGGCTCAAATCTATAAATACAAGTGTTGTTTCTAGGTTTTGGGAGAGGACAAGTTTGAGAGATATTTTGAGACTTATCAAAGCTACAGAAAGTTAGATCTCCCATTTGATAGGTGAGTTCTTGTGAGGTTGTGAGGGACTTTCTAAAAGAGATAAATCGTGTGTGTATAACCTTTGGGCTCCTCTATTTATTTATAAAAAGAATAAATCATCATTGGTGGATGTAGCCCAAATTTGGGTGAACCACGGTATATCGTTATTATTTTGATTTAATGATTTCTTGTATGTTCTTATTATCTCTTCATTGATGCTTGGCTGAATTGATTGGGAGTTTTCACACTAGTTCATTTACGGAACAAAGTTTTGGGTGTTTTTCGCACACCAAATGTTTGATAAAATTTTCGAGTGAGTTTTATCATCTTAGTTCCTAGAGATAGTATTGTTTTAGCGCAATAAATATCGTGTCAGAGAAAGTCGTGAAGAAAGTGGGTTTCAAAGTTGAACCACATCAACATGAGTTGGTATTCTCGATCCCTCTCTTAACTATTTATAGTCAAGTTCTTTTCAGTGTATAGAAGTGGAAGTCGCAAGAGCTAGGTATGGTTTCCACTCTCTGTTGTTTTCATTCATTTGAACTTGATTTATTTGTGTATTATAAAAAATAAATGAATATATCAGTTATTATTAGTGACCATTACAATATTTATTAATTATATATTACTGTACATTTATCAAGTTTTATAATATTATGCTATATAGATTTTTACAAGTAATCATAAATTTAAAGAATATTGTCCACTTATTTATCACCAACAATGTTTTCATCCAGTCCTTATATGAGCATTGGTTTTTTCGCCACAGTTAAACAGAGTTTGAAGACAAAAGGGGGAGCTTGAGACCATGATATTCAGTTGCTTGTCCAAATTATCACACAAATACTTCATTTTTACTTCACTCAAATCAAAATCTTCTATCTTGACACATTGTTAGATGGTTTCTTGTTCTTGTATGTGAACACTAACCTTAAATGTGACAACTATATGTTGAGTTGCACTCATTTGATGGTATTATGCTATGATTGTAACACATTTTCGTATTCAATTCAAATAAGAACTCAACGAGTTTCCACATATGAAAATATGATTTGGGTAGCGGGTAACATGTGGGACTCGTATTGTACTCGTCACACTCGTGTCGTGTTGATTGGTGTTGAACACAGAAAATTGGTGCTAAAAATTATAATACTTTTTTTCAATCATATAACATTTGTCCATCATGGTCCGTGAATGGTTTCTAATGAGTTTCTACATTGACACGGATTTAGGGTACAATTTGGTTGACACGGCTCCATGACATTAGTGCATTGGTCAGGTAAACTGTATCAGTTACACTAACCTTGCATATAAGCAAATGCTCTCTCCCCTAATCATAGCATCACTTAAAAAAAAATTCCTAGAATGGTTCCATTAGTATCTTTATTTGCTTCAAGATTGTCATGTTACTATTTCCTCAATTACTTTGTTATAACTTTCAGTGCTCCATTTTTCTATGAATGTTCCCCATAAGATGATTTTGAATCTCAAACCTAGCTTTAAGTCCCTATTCATGTTCTTGTAAAATTTCTCCCTTAATTGTTAAATTATTTTGGTTAAAAAGAGAAACCACTATTCACTAATTTTTTAGGATTCACGTCATTGGACCATCAATTTTTTCATTGCCCACCACAAAATTAATTGAGAATGTTGTCTATCTATTAGATTAGTCATTTTTATTTTAGTTTAGTTTTAAGGTTTATAAGTCTGTTATGAGTCAGTTAGCTATTGTAAGATTAGATGTTTTTCCAATTAGTTTAGCAGTATGGGTTTAGAAGTCTGTTATGAGTTAGTTACTTAGCTTTGATTGGACAGTTGGCTTGGTGGTTAGGCCTATTAGCAAACTCATGTTGTATAAAAGGGGATTAAAATCCAATTATAATGGACACTTTTGGATAATAACATAAATAATTTCTTTCAATCTATTAACTCTCTCTATTTATCTATAATTATCTATCTTCATCTTATTCTATCACCTATATTTTAATTTTGTAGTTTAATTTGTATGTCATGTGAGATGGCATGACAAGAATTGGTATGAGAGTAATAAGATCTTGAATGGTCAGGATTGCATAAATGGCAGAAATGATATGGCAAGCGATGGAGTCAAGATTTTCAGAAATAAACTAAAGACAAGATGTAAGGGATGGTGAATTGGAACAAATACGAACGGAATTTAAGAGTGAACTGAAATCAGCCATGTAGGTCATGATGACCAACATGAACTAACAGTTTGAGAAGTTAGGGAAGAATAAAGAGATTGAATCAAGAACCAGAGATATCGGGGAATTTCGGAAACACCCCAGAGTATAAATTCAACTCCCATATTAGTTGAATCTAACAAAAAGAATGGGAACCCTAATTTTCTTCAAGGGTATAAGACACTAAAGGTGGGGTGCCCTAGGTTCAATGGAGAGGACCCAAGAAATTAGTTGCAAAGCTTGCAATGGTATTTCATGTTCAATTAAATTAGATAAGAACAAACAGTATTATTTGTAGCATTGCATTTAAAAGGAAAGGCCAAATCATAGTTCTAAGCAAAATTTTAAGATCCAAGGATGGTGAAGTGGGATGATTTTGTGAATTAACTATGCTCAAGATTATCTGAAAATTGAATAGAAGATGTTGTAGTGGAGTTCAAAAAGCTCTAACAAGATGGAATAGTGGAGGCTTATGAGGATAAATTTTAAGAACTCAATCCATTAATGATGTCTAAGATCCAAAGACTGACTAAGCCATATTTCATATCATGTTTTTTGAGTGGTTTAAAGTAAAAGATAAAAATATTAGTTCATATGTTCCTACCCAAAGATTTAAACCATTCCATACTCTTGGCAAGACTTCAAAAAGGTAAATCTATAACCAAAAAGTCTTACACTAAAAACAACCCGACTCTTACTAACCAGAACCCCCACCTTCAAACTACCCAAGAACCAACACCTACCATCAAAACAACCATTACCCGAACCCTACACCTTCAAACTACCCAAGTACAAGCACCTACCATAAAAATAACCAGTACATTAACACCTCACCTTCAAGAAATTCCTTAACTCCTAACAGTTTCAAGCCTAAAACCCAAAATAGTTTCAAGAAATTGACCACTGCTGAGTTGCAATCCAAGAAAGAAAATGGCCTTTATTATTTCTATGAGGAAACATATTTTCAAGGGCATAAATGCAAGAAATTGAATGTATACATGTTAATAACTGACGAGGACAAAAAATACAGAATTGAATAATGAAACTGTAAAAACAACCGTATACATATATTACAACAACACGGAATAAGGGAAAAAATAGCTGGTCAATTTTTGTCGTAATTTTTAATCCACGAGGATAAGGATATTTTGTAGGACGAGCTATTGTCAGATCAGTCATTTTTATATTAGTTTACCTATAAGGGTTTAGAATTCAACTATGAGTTAGTTAGCTATTCTTAGATTAGTTGTTTTCCTATTGATGATGTTGAAAACCATTCTATTTTGGAGCTTGCTTAACAATAGGGAAAATAATAAACATAGGTAAAGTAGCAGAAGAGATGAGAGAATAAATAAAGAGGAGTATTTAAGTGGTTTGGCCTTAGCTTATGCCCACTGTGCAAAGTATGGGAGTGATTCAACTATAATGAAGGGTAAATCACCATGAATGGGATGTATAAGTTCTCTCTCTCTCTCTCTCTCTCTCTCTCTCTCTCTCTACAAATGCACATAATAAGAATAGAGTTTCTAAATTTCGATCCCTGAGGAAGGAGACATAAGGTACCTTTTATAGGTCTGGGGGTGCACAATGTATCCCCCCCCCCCCCCAAGCATGCACTCCACGTGTGAACGAGTGATGAACAAATAAGCCAGGGAGAATAGTAGAGAAGGGTGTAGAATCATGATGAAGAATATTATATCCACGTGTTAGTCGATCTTCCATAACGGTTTTAGTTGGATATTTCAGCAACACCCCTGTCACGATTTCCATGCGTGCACGAGATGTCTGAGGTAGAAGGTCTTAGCTGGACGATTCTGCTGGAGCTTCATTCCTATTCAATTAAGCCGATAAGAGACCAATTAACTGTGTTAGACTGATACTTATGGTGTTATTGAGTCAACCTTCTGATACTGTCTGAGGCTAACACTATCAAAGGCTGAGACTTATGGTTTTCATTTAACAAAACGACAGCTCGGGCTGGTCATCTGGAGTGGTCTCTGAGATCGAGACCTTTTAAGACGAGACTATAGGTGAGGGCTTCTATAAGATGATGACTTTGTTTAAAAGTAAATCTAGAGGAAGACTCTTCCATGATGGGTCTTCAGGACGAGACCAGACTTCTGTGTATCACCTATTAGTTTAATTGTAAGGGTTTAGAAGTATGTTATGAATTAGTTACTTAGATTTGATTGTACAGTTGTCTTAGTTGTTAGGTATGTTAGCAAACTAGTGTTGTATAAAAGGGTATTAAATCCAATTGTAATGGACACTTTTGGATAATAATCACTATAAGAAAAAAGTATCATATATGTCAGTTAAAAAATTGACGTTATGTCGGATAAATATAAAATGACATAAATGATTTTCTGTAGGCTATATTTATCACAGTTTACCTTTCTAGGTGAATTTTGATCTCAATTTAAGTAAAATTGAGATAAAAAGCGCCCCTCATTGAATTGGCTCCATATCTCCTCCATACTACTTCTCTCTTATTCTCAACAACATAAATTTTCGACGATCTCTCTCTCATTCTCCACAAAAGTTCAAACGATCTTGGTTACCCCCCCTCTTATCCGAGCAGCGAGATCGCAAGATGTCCATTTCGCTAGGCAGTGACGACTTACCTCCTATTCACGGTAGGTTTAAAACCCTCATCTCCTCCTTCTCCCATCCTCTCCTCATATTTCTGATTGAAAATTACTTTTTACTAATTATTTCCAACTTTATTTGCTTTATAAAATTTGGAGGTTTTAAAAATTGATTTTTCCTAATCTAGAGTTTGAAAATTTGGAAGGGGCGATTTAATTGTTATGTAAAGTAAATGATTATTGTGTATTTGAACATTTATGGTTTCTTATTGAAATACTAATCATATAATCAAAATATTAGGTTTTCTTATTGAACTAGTTGTTGTAATCTCATTTTTTTGTATAATCTAAATTATTTTTTTGTAAACTAACATTTATATGTATTTTGCTCTGTTCTCATTTATCATTTTATTTTATTTCCTTGGCTTTACTAATATCATATTTTAGAGTACTTAATCTACAATGTTTCATGTAATTATTTTAGTTTATTTAACAATTAGGTATATTATATATTATCTCCACGTTTTTTGTAACTATAATTATGTTTTTTTTGTCTTGAGTTCATATAGTCCATTCCTTGTTAGATTTTTATGGCTGTTGAAAATAGAGGTAAGAATCTATTTTCGATTCTGCTTTCTTTTTGTTGAGCCCATGAAGAATCTATGCTCCCACTATTTGGATATTACCCAATTCTTTATCCATTGAATGCTTGGTATGTGTTAATTTTGGTCTCTATTTACACTCATTTGATGGGAAAAAATTAAGTTGGTGTATATCATTTTTGCAGAACAAGAGAAATAAAAAGGTGAAGCTTGCTGCAGATTCAAGTCTTGATGGGGTTTTGCCTAAGATGTAAGTGGTCAGACTTTGAAGAATGGCTATTAAATTTTTTCATGATTTTGATTTTGGTTATAGTATTATCAATGCCATTGGCATTTGGTGAATTTGTTGGTAGTTCACCCCATCGATCTTTTTTTGCCTATTTCATTTTTTATGATATTGATTTCGGTTATAGTATTATTAATGTCATTGGTTTAGGTTTTAGGGTAACACTCTGGTATGTGTCTATTGATTCAAAAATCGTGATCTTATTGTTGAACATTTGTAATTGCTACCTATTTCTAGGTTATATACATTGTTCTTAACATTTGTTAATGAACAATGTGTGCTTAACTTATACACACAAATGATGAATGAACACAATCTGCTATTTTGGCTGTTATGTATGCTGATTAAAAGTGGTATTTTATTAGAGTGCATGTCGATTCATTTGTAGTTTTTATTTTGTTTGTATCGTTTTTATTGTAGCATTGACAATGGAAATTAAGTTGTGTTCGAATGTTTCATTTGAAGGTTTGACTTAAGTAATATATTATACATTTATACCTATTTGTTTTGACTTGGGTTATAAATGAAATTTTAATTGGATTGGTTACTTTGTGCCATTCATTTCCAGGAATCAACAGAGGCCAAGGTTCTCAGTGACCCCTTCAAATGGTCAACTTCAAATATTTTATTATTATACTTTTGTGACATCATTTATATTCTTGAAGTTGTTTGTATCTTTTAGATTAATTTGATAATATATTTTTATGAATTTTCCATGCTCTGTAATAACTGTTTTATGAATTTCTATAAAGGAGAGTCAAAGATGCTATTATCACAAGTATCTCTTTTGTCTTATAGTAGTCTTGATTACTTATTGTTTTTGTTCTGATAATATAGGTAAACAAGTGAATAAACATGTATGAAGAAATCTACGTTTCAAGGTTTTTCCTTCTTTTGATTTATAGTTATTACCACAATTAATTTTTTACTTTCTTCATTCACTTTGGGACAATGGACACTAAAGGGTTTTGTGTTCATATTTTGATAATGTTGTTTTTATCATGAATATTTGAGGGTTACCTTTTTAGTTCAAAACTATTTTATTATTTGTTTAATTTTTATTTTGACTTAATATTTTTGGTTATTCCTATATAACATTCAGTCTCGGTGTTCCAGTATCTATAGTTTTACAATAATGTCACTCTTTTCATTATGACAAAATATAATCTAGATAAAACAGATTCTAAAGTAGTAATTTAGTGGATAATCTCAATTGAAATATAAGTTTTTTAGGTTTATTCAAGTTAATGGTAATCTTGGGTTATATTTGTTTTGTAGGAGTGAATCTAGTATCCACTCTTAATTCCTACTTAATTTATTAGCTACTGCTTACACTTTTTAGATGTATGCTAAATTATCCTAAACCTTGATGTTACTTATTATTTATGCTTCATATAATACCATAAAGAGAAGATAATGAAAAGTTCATTTTTTTTATTCAGTGAAGAGTGTAAGTTCATTCTTTATATATAACATGCATCCTACATTATCAAGTATGGGTGTTCTAATCCTTGATATTAACTGAAATTTTGGGTTGTGCATATTTGGTTAACCGAATTGTACCATAAGAGTTATTTTCTTATACGGTTTCTTTGCTTATAATGTTTGATCAGATTGTTGTATATGAACATCTATATAATATGTTGTGCATGAATATATTTGATCATGTTGTGAAATTTGTACAAACACAATAATTATCTTCTTTGGTCTTTGATGTAAATATTTGTTACCAGTAGAGAGTTGATGGTATGATGTGTTACTTAGAGACATTAGTCTCAATTCAATGGTGATGCAACTTCTATTTACACACAATTGTTTTGTTTTGTTTTATTTCAGGGATGTACAAACAACAATCTAGCATGGTTTGAAACTGTGCCAGATCAAATCTGGCACGGTTTTCAACTGTGTCAGAATCGGGTGTTTCAAAATGGCTATTTTTTCTAGCACAATTTAAAAGTGTGCTAGATTTGGCCAAATAAGAACACTTCTGGCACACTTTGAAACTGTATCAGAATTTAATATTCTGACATACTTTTGGGATAGTTTATAACTGTGCCATATTGAATACATTTTGGTACACTTTTGGCACACTCAAAACCGTGCCAAAATTTGGAACATTTTTGGCACTGTTTTGAACTGTGCCAGATTTATTTATCATTTAAAATAATAATTGTATCTAATATTACCAAAAAAAATCGACAACATTTCTAATATTTTTCGTACATTTATTAACTTGTTAATTTAAAAAATGTTTTACCATAACAAAAATTCAATAATAATACAAAGCCCGTATGGCGATAACATAATCAAAAAGTCAATAATGATACAATGCTCGCACGACCATAATATAAACAAAAATGTAATAATAGTACAAAAGCACGCATGCCCTTAATATAAAAAAAATTCAATAGTATTACATAAGCCATTAAAATAAAATAAATTGTTTAAAAATTCAATATCATAACCATACAAGAAATATCATTGCACCTCCGGGTACTAAAAGTCGGATACTATTAAAATACACAAGTTTTCTAACTGTAAGATGAAAATTTTCTACATCGCGGTACAGTAACCATGCAATCTCTGAAATGGTATTCTAATCTTCTAATCAAACTACTGACGGAGTTGCATCTAAGTCTCACTTTTCCATGTGACGTGATTATTGTCCCTTCATCCTCTTACTCTTCTCTTTGTCTTTTATAACGGATCCCTTATTCTTTCCCACCTCTTTGTCTGCGTCCGTGGGAGGGCGATCACCACATAGAGGGAAAACCATCCCCCATGCGTTTGAAATGAGGAAGAATTACATTCTGCATTTTTCACTAATAAACATGTATTCAAAATGTGGAAGAATTGAAATAGAAAAATAAATTTTTAACAATGTTGCAAGGGATAATATATCTCAAGGGAAAGAGAAGAAGCCCATTCGTGCAACGAATGAGGTTGATAATGAGAAACTGTCGTAACCATAATGGTGGAAATCAACATACAAAAAAAGAAATTAAACAAAAAGTAGAAGATCATAATGTTATCCTGTTGAGCTCTTGTGATTTGGCTTCCATTTCAGAACGCATGTACTTTTTACTCTTGAAAGCAAGATGGCATACAAAAAATGTCCCAACAAATCTATTGGGGACTAGAATAAACTTAATCAAAGTTACTAGTCGTAAAAATTTGAAAGTATATTATTTCTTTACATCGCAGTGGAAAGACATACTTCAAATAATCTCAGTGGTAGTAAAAAAAATGAGACAAAGGTAACTAAAGTTACGTGACTAACTTTAGTTAATATCTGTGGTAGTAAAAAATGAGACAAAGGTAATTGGGGTTAATTAAATAAATAGTGAGATGCCACACCTTATCATTATTAGAACCTGTCCCACATTGGTAATTTGAAACCTCACTATTATATTAGTAGGACGGGCCTCGCAACCCATTGTCATATGGTTTTAGATTAAATTCTTCAATAGTCTCTACCAGAATTGCTACTTGCCTAATGAACAAAGGACATGCTACTTTGGGAGCCAACTTATCCAAAGGAACCATTTTTCCAGCATTTGTTACAAGATGGTCCCCTGTCGTGAAAGGAGGGACAGATTTAGCACCTTGAAAGATAGGGATGATTACAACATTAACGAAGCTGCATCGCTATATTAGGAAGACGCTTTCACTCTCCACTAGCAGTTACAACCTCAAAATCTTTTTGCAATAAAGCTTTATAGTACTTCTTTTGCATTTGGGACATGGCAACTTTCAGAATCGTTTCCTTCTTAGGAGGCAAGCCTTTTTCAACATCTGACTTTAATCTTCGGAGAAGAAATTAGCGAAGGACCTTGTGAAGCTATTGAATAATTTCCTGCTAATCACTCTCACTAGAAATCTGAAACCATTCATCAAATGTTTCCGCTGAGCTAAAATAATACGAAACAAAAATAACATGAGTACATAACACAAATAACATTTAAACTCTCATAATTGAATTAAATGAGACCTTGAGATCGTAAAAGCAAGAGGCGTGAAGATTGATCGACTGAGATTATGCAATTAGTGAGGTGGAATTGAATTTGCAACTGAGACTTCAGCATGAACTAGTTATCAAGAGTAAATATTCAAAGAAAAGTCATTTTGTGTTTAGTTTTTAAAATAAGATGCTTCTAAACAATCATTTGTAAGTGAAGCATTAAGTGCAAATTTCAAAGTATAATATACATGTATTCCTATTAACATCAAATCGTGTTTGAAAAAATAATGGAATTCAAATAACTTGCGGCAAATTAAGGTCAAACTACCCTTGAAAAAACTAAACTAAAATTAAACTACCCTAGCTATGATTTATTATGAGAAATATCTATCATTCTCAAGTCAATAAAAGCCCGTTCCCTTTTCCTTTGTCTGTGTGTGTGTGTGTTTGTGTGTGTTCTAATATGTAAAATGTATTTTGTGAATTATAATAGAGAGATTGATAATCAGTTAATCCAATGTCTTAATCGGTGTATAAATGCTTAAATGGAATCTATGGTGTAAGAAATAATCCCTTAATTTAACATGATGGCAAGAATAAAATCATGCATATAGCTGTTGAAATCATAGAAATGTGTCTCATCATATTATCAATCTATAGTACACATTTTATACAATTATATCACTTGATAAATTATAAAACAAAACAGTAAACCCAAATGCCACTTAGCTTTTCTCATTTTAACATTAGAAACTGAGAAAATAGTATTTCAAATAATTCTGTAAACCCCAAAGCATACCTTGTTCCAAGGATGCGCCATCATTTGAGGAAGCCTAAAATCTTAATAATTAGGATTCATATAACAAATTTCTTCCCGTGTTGGTGTGTCAAGAACCTAAATGGTGAAATATTAGAGAATATAAATTATTATCTGCATGATTTCAAGTCCTAATGATCAAACTGCACCTTAATAATCTCTATAAGATGGACCATTGCATTTTCTCCCGGAAACAATGTCAAGACAAATTTTGATATCATAAGAGTCAGGATAATGAAACAACTAATGAGTTTAGTACATTTCAAAACATTGTAATAAGAAGTAGAAAACTAAAAATCACTGCCAACCTATCCTAAAAGAAGCTCAGCAGGAACACAACCAATTGATCATATATCAATTGAAGTTGTATATTTTGTTGCGCCAAATATAAGTTCTGGAGGCATAATGTTTAATCCCCAAGCGTGATAATTGAACCGTGTTTAAGCCCCAAGAACCCCAGATGAAAATTCCACCTCCCCTATCACCGCTTATGCACAATTACTCTTCATCCACACAAAATATAGCCATGACTTTTTGTTCATGACCCTTAAATGAATGTACGTGAATAAAATCCTGTAGAGACTAAATTACACTACCAAATATTAGTGTATATACATCCTTTACATTTGAGATAATAATACTACCAAATTATACAGGTGTAAATACTTGGAAAGTTTCCCTGTACACATGCCAAATAAAGGCACACTTTTGTTCTCAAATAATGGTTTTTCGCAGCGTATGCATCATATCGTATAATCATAACCCAATAAAACTTTTTAATCCTAGAATCGAAAGAAAACCTATAGAACTTTTCCATGACCAAATAGTAAAACAAAGATCTAAGAATCTTTTGTTCACAACTTTGCAGTACTTCCAAATGCTTGAACTATTTCACTTGTATGTTCAAATCTAATCTATTATGTCGAGTTTTACAAATATCCATTTTAACATTTACTCAAATGTGAAGGAGGACGGTGGTTGTTGGGTTGTGTCTATGATGAATGGAACACAACATTTATCTTAAATTAGACAATTTTAAGATGTCAATATTCTTTATACAATGACATAATTTTTTAGTAAGAGTGAATTCTTATTATATGAAATCCCAAAATGTTATTTCAAACGTTGGTCACAAGCGACATGTTTAGAGAAACTCACCTTAGAGGCGAAGAAATACATGATTAGAGACACAAGCGACGTATAGGAATCAAAGACCGGGTTAATGACCACCATGTAGTCGGTCATGCAATAAAGTATTATGAGATCATAATGTCTATATGGTGATACTGGCTTAGATCATCAAATGAATAGGAGGACATAATGTCCATATAATGAAGCAAGATCTTCATCAAACCGGAAAGACCCATTTTTGTGGGTGGATGACTACAAGTGTCTGCTATGTGGAGTTGAACTGCCTTCCAACTTGATCTAGTAAAGGCAAGAACATTCTGATTTTCATCTTGTCGAGCGGCTGCAGGGGGAAGAATCTGGCAATAGCCATAAAGATCTTACCCCAAAGCAGAGGCTTATCCCGAAAGACCACATTGCAAGCCCCGGAGCTAGGAAGAAGCAGAAGCCATCGTCCTCAAATGGCAAACATCTCCCTATAGATGTATTTTTTGAAAAGAAAATTCATAATTTCTAGAATTATTAATATTTGTTACATATATAATAGCAAAATAAAAAGAGTGGTGATCATTTACTTTGTAATTAATGTTTCAACTCTTCTAATCCTAACATGTGTACATTTTTTTTAAGTTGCATCTTAATTTATATAAAAGTTGCTTTAGTAAAAAAGTCTCCAAGCAGAAGCACATACATGAATATTTTGATGCTATCTTTTAACTACTGGGAAGATTCACTCACGATCTCGAGCGCTTTGAATGAAGGTAGCAAAGATGAAGGGTTATTATTCTAGATATGGTAAAAAAAGGTACAAGAGATGCGAGGATGATTGTGAGGGTGCTCAGACGCTTGCTTTGAAAGTATTGGGAGTAAAAAAAGATTGACTAGAATGTGTACTGTGACATGTACATGAAGGTGAAGATATTTTGATATGTTATTATCCAAAGATCAAAATTTAATTAGTTTGTCCTCTCAATCTTATGTTTCCATTTAGAATTGGATGCACATTTACTCAGAATGAGTAACCCTGCACATTTCTAAGCGGCATAGTGTAATTGTGGATGCCCTTGGAAACGTGATTTGGTTGTGATGAGATTGTTTATCGTCTTAACAAGTAATGTCGGCATAATGACCGGGTGTAAATAGAATTTTCTTTGAAATTTTGAATTGTCTATTGTGATGCATGTTGTTTTCTGAATTAAATAGTTGTTGATATATGTGAGGTCCAAGATGTACCATTATTATTATTATTGTTGTGGTATTTTGTAGTGTCTAAACATAGTGGATAGTCATATAAACGAAGGAAACTCTGCCTAATTTTTATAAAATATTTGTCTTACGAAAGGAACATGAGAAATTTTTTATTATACATTGCATGACACTTTAGAAAATTATGAGTGCCTTCAGAAAAGTTGACCTCAATTGATACTATAATACAAAACATTTATGATTTGACCACAATTACTACTTTGGAAAGTTATCGTGCCTTCAGGCACGGGCATACGCTAGTATATATATAGAGTTGTTAACAACCTTCTTTAATAGTCCCTCACCCTTTTATTATTTGTCAGGTAATAATGTTTTGTGTTAACTAGTGCCCAATGCAAGGAAAGGGTACTCTTTATTGTGGATATTTTGTGTTGAAGTTCATGTAGTATATCATGGAGGATCCTTCCATACCTTTTGAAACAAAGGTATGTTGCAATTTTTTTCTCTTTTTCTCTTATTATATAAAATATTGCTTAGTTATTTAACTATTATATACCACAATAATATATTCAATTATGTCTTCAATTTTTTAGATGAGAAGATTGTCCGATAAAGCAACATACACATTAATTATTACTGATTATATATATTAAGTACTTCCGAATAACTGTATTGTGTTATGTCATAATGATAATTTATTGAGATGATTCTATTTTGATGAAAACTACGTTTATTATATTTGATTGTAGGGTTACTCATTATGGGTTGGATAGCGTCGAGAACAAACTTAATCGAATATTACGTTCGACAACGTCCTAGCTTGAGTATTATTTTGGATTGTGGATCTTATGACGTAGTTCGCAATGATAGTTTTTGGATATTGTGATGTATCATCACTATTTTTAGGATATTATCAAGTAGATAACTAGAAGTTAGCTAGTTTTTGGATATCATCACGTAGCTCACACGCTAGCTAGTTTTTGGATATGATGTAGCTCACATCAATATTTTTTTATTGTAAATATATTGATTTATATCAAGTTAGTGATATTTATGACCTTGATTATTGTCTATTTACAATAGGATAATATTGACGACACAAGGGTTGATTTAACCTCAAATAATAGTTGTCTATTGATGGAGTAATGATTTTTTTAAAATTTTATATAAACATTTATGTCAGTTTTGAAAAAAACTCTCATAAAATTACTAAAACTGACATAAATGTGATCTTATTTATGTCACTTTTT
Source organism: Sambucus nigra (assembly GCA_949130495.1). Lineage (NCBI taxonomy): Eukaryota > Viridiplantae > Streptophyta > Magnoliopsida > Dipsacales > Adoxaceae > Sambucus > Sambucus nigra. The sequence goes on from OX422223.1 coordinate 12,594,022, forward strand.
CATGAAAACATGATTAAAAACATCTTGAATACTGTTGTTTTTATGTGTTCTTAAAACTGACACAAATGTGATCTTATTTGTGTCAGTTTTACGAACATTTATGTCAGGACTTTATATATCAGTTTTGAAAAATTCTAAAACTGATATAAATGATAATTTATGTAAGTTTGTAACTGACATAAATGACTGTTTTTCTTGTAGTGGATACAAATAACTTCTTTCCATTTCTAAACTCTCTCTATTTCTCTCTAATTCTCTTTCTTCCTCCAATATCTATCTTCTTCTATCACTTATCATTTAATTTTGTAGTTTAATTTGTATGTCATATGAGATGGCATGACACTATCTTAAACCTTTGATGTTCTTTCCCATATACTAATGAAACTCATTTTTTCTACAAAGTGTGGGTATCATTTTTTTTTTTAAATTTAATATCCATTTGGTCAATGGACATAACAACTTCTTTTCAGCAGAGGGGATTAGTAAAACCTATGAGAATCGGTTTGTGCAAGAATTGTGGAACCTAACTTTGAAGTGTTTTAGATAATTTCTTGTTCAAGTTCTTGGGTGGAAATACTTTCATTTGTTGGTATATGCTTTGTGGGTACCACATATTCATATTCAAATAAAAAAAAGGATTCACTAATTTTTCGCATAAAAAACATTGTTTTAGGGTACCTAAAAGTGTAATACTTTTTCTCTTTTCTAAATCATGTAGAATTTTTCCATTGTGGGCATGATTAGTTTCTAATTAGTTTTATATGTCTGCACAAATTTTTGGATACAATTTTGAAATTGCGAAAATTCTATGAATATGGGAGGATGGTTCCAAAATACCCAAAATTTTAATTTCTTCAAAATTAAAATAAAATTAAATGAATATTCAAATTTTCTTTTAAACAAAATTAATTGAAGTTCTAAATTAGGCCAAACAAACGAAACATGAATTTTGCCAAATTAATTAAAACCGACTTGAATTAAATTAACTAAAATTACGCAATATTATAATTGCACCAATTTACATAAATGTAGTGATTTAAACCAATTTTTATCTTTTTAAACCTAATCATGCATCTAGGTGATTTTTGCAAGATAAAAATAAACACAACCACAACATCACGATGTACGAGGAAAACCCATAAGTCCACTAAGTATTATTTTACAAGGACACGACATAATACTTACACAAGACCCAACGCCCACGCAAGCCTTGACGCTCTTTGTTCCTCCACCTCCGCCTAGTCGACAAATCAGTAGTCCACCTTCGTCTCGAAATCTACCGATTGGGAAAATCAACTGTCAAACACATGAAATCCACTTTTGTATGTACACCAAGAACCACAAAACGGAATCCTCCGTACGATACTTTCTCTTTTGGGGTAGAGAATGATACCTAGTGCCAAGAAAATGATCTCAAAACATATGTTATTTTAAAACTTGGATCATGAAACTTGGGTGTAAAAACTTGGTTTTGTTCTTGAAATTAAATCATTTTGGTTAACAAACACCAAGGGGACTTTTTGGAAAAAGTTTTGTGATCTCAAGGCTCTTGAAATTCTGTAAAAATTCTCCTAAAAAATTATAGTCCCATACTCTTAAAAGTAGGTAAGAAAGAAATGGAGTAGTGAGAAGTTTTAGAAAAAACTGTCAAAAAACTGCTGAAAATTATCGGTCGTTCGAACGATATATAAGTCATTCGAACGACTTATCGAACGAGAATACAAAGACTATCTCGTTAGATATCTTTTTCGAACGACATCTCGTTCAAACGAGGCTATTCGAACAACAAATCAAACGAGAATGTAGAGAAAACCTCATTAGAATCCCCGTTCGAACGACCTGTGGATCTCGTTCTAACGAGAGTGAAATGTCGTTCTAACAACGTTTCAGAAAATTTTAATTTTCTTAGGAAAATAAGTCATTTTAAAATATGTTTACCAGATAAAATATCTAAGTAGAGATATACCATACACATTCATACCAGAGAGATCTTGGAATGTTGATGGCGCAAATGTGGCATGAAAACACGGCAATGATGTGAACTTCAATCTATTGGCCGCTACGTCTTCAACTAAAATGTCATAGGCTTTTAAGATCACAAACACGACTGCTATCCTATAACACAACGAGTTTTGTCCGGAATTAAGCCAACACTTACACATTGACTCAATTGGAAATTTGTCCTTACAAATCTCCCTCTATGGCTATTCCGGGACAAAACCAAAATAAAAATATCGTGGGCCGCCAAGCTCATCTAAAAGACAAAAAACCATCCAATAATAAAAAATATAGACGCTTGACTGCTTGCTTTAAAATTTTGCCGCTTAAGATGAAAACCTGCACACTTAAACACACCATCAAATGCATAGGGAATACGACAATATAAATTACATAATTAAATTCTCCCCCTCTGTCTAACATGATCTACCTAAGAAAGACGCCTCCCCCTAAGTTAGATCTCCCCAAATTAAAAGGTTTAGATACCATTTCTCCCCCTTTTTGTTCAGGAATAGACAAAGATTAAAGTGCATAAAATAACCCATTCTTCCCAATTAAAATAAATTCTACCCCCTAAATGAAACAAGGGATAAGCATAACGGAAAAACAAGTATATCATGCAATGGTGTATAAAGTTACAAGTACAATAAAACAACATGGCAAGAAAAGAGCAACTAATCCACACAAAGATTAATAGATACAACCTAAGATGCGATAGCAAAATGATAACAACTAGAATGTACTAAGATAAGTGTGGGATATTGTAACAACCCTCGATTCTGGGAGACTCATTTTATATTAATTTTACCGCATAAGGTAATTATATGAAATGTGGAGACTGGGGTAAATATTAATTGAATGAATTAAAAGTTAATATTTACTATACTGATGCATATTTACTGTAGGTGAAAGTAAATATCATCAGTTTGCATGTTTTAAAGTGTCATGTATTGTAAATGACAATTTGATTTAAATGATATTGGAACTCGAAATAATTTATAAAATTTTCGGATGCCGGTTTAGAGGGTGTAGTTGGTCTCGGAGGGTGCGAGACAGTCAAAATAAGTGCCATATTGTATTTTTGTGTTTCGGGCACTTTTACCTGGTTTTAGCTTAAACGCGTATTTGGGAGTCATTTTAATGTGGTATTAATCATTTAAGTTGGGAGTTTAACCTAAGCCACGATTTTAGTCTTCTAAAATCCCCTAATTTCCTCATTTTATGTCTTACACTTAGAGAGAAAAGGAGAGAAAGAGAGCTTGGGAGAAAAGTGGAGAAAGAAGAGAGAAAATGAAGATTGGAGATGGAATGTTGCTGCTACTCAAGGAAATCTGAATTTGTAACCCTAAGGCAAGTTTTCTACTTGCTAATATGTGATCTAAGATGAATAATTTGTATGATAGTTGTGTATTTGTATTCTTGAATCAAAAATGGAAATTTATGGGATTTAAACCCTAATATTAGTTTTGATGATAAAAGGGTGGGTTTTAATGGTTATAAATTATGTAGGAAAATCTTTGGGTAGATAAAAGTTGTAAGTTGTGTTCAAAATGAAAGAGATTTGGGATTTGGGTTTAGCTTTTGGAAGAAGGAAGAACCCTAGGTCTGCTATGACCGGTCGACCGCGGTCCCAAGACCGGTCGACCGGGCCTTCGGGGGCAGGTTTACTGCTTTTCTACGAAGGCATAAAATTCTTGCGCGGTCGACCGCGGTCCCCTGACCGGTCGACCGGCCATTCCATTTTGAGCTTTCTGCTTTTCTCCGTAGACAAAACCTTGAGACACGGTCGACCGCGGTCTTGGGACCGGTCGACCGGTCCCCTGTTTTTCACCTTTAAACCTTATTTTTCTTCCTAGGTTTATTTTTTTATAGGATCTAGGAACCTTCTTGCATGAAGTAAACTTAGAGTTCTAGAGTTCTTGATGAGTTGGGATACTACCCTAGTCTAGAAATGGTTTAGGCGGGGTTTTTCCGGGGTTAGGCCTATTGATGTTAGGGCACTCTTTCTTCTAGTTGATTTCTTTTAAAAACTAGGGGATGCATTATTATGTTTGGGAGACCTTAGAAGCTCATTGGAGCTATGTTATTCTTGATGGTTTATTATATCTATCAACGAATCTTGGGAGAATAATTGAAAGTCTATTTATTCTTTGAGGTCAAAATGTCAATGTAAATGCGTACGGCTCCGGATTATTTTTATACAAGGCGAAATATTTACATCATGTAAATGAATATGGTTTCGAATAAATAGGACATACATTTGCCAAAATGTGAATGGAATTGAGTATAAAATATACATTTGCTCAAATGAAATTGATATGTAAATGATAGTAAATGATAATTTACTTAATCATTAACATGATAAATGGTAATTTGGTTAAACACACCTCTCTAAATGACATCATAAGGGAAGTTCGCGCGCTTGGTGATGCCCCCTGGCTAGTGAATGCAGGGTGGATATAGTCCTAGGCCATATGCGGGGTTTTTATATGTTTTTCGGCGCTGGTTAGGGGATTCTGGGTGTGGTCCTGACTTTCTCACAGGCATATGGCCGCTTCCCGAGGTTTGCGTTATGAGCCCAGGTTGTCTTGTATAGATAGGCCCTGGAAGATGATGGTCATTTAGGGGCTCGCCCAGTGGGGAAACTCGGAGGGGCGGTCTTAGAATCGTTGTATGCATAAGAATATAACCATTCTAAATCAAGTGGGACTTGATGTATGATAAATGCCATAAAGAGCATTTAATGTTGATTATATTCCTGATAAGGAATGGAAATGCCAGGATGGGCATGTAATCAAAATAAAAGCCACAAAGAGCTTAAAATTGAGATAAAATCCATAAAGAGCCTATAGTTATAGATTTATTTTCCTGTTGAGGATTAAACTATGACATGAATCGGAGTATATGATAGAAATTTTATTTATGTTAATCTTCCCTTTCTCCTGCTTAGTTAAATTAAACTCATGCTTCTCTTTACTGTCTCATCTTATGTTTTAGAATTGTTTAGTTAGATTTTATTCTTTCTAGCATGATGATATTCATAACTGTCATACTCTTTATTCATCTGGTGATAATATAGAACCGGGCCCTGACCCGTTTATATTTCTTGTTGCACATGCATCTTGTCTCTACTAAGGTACTCCGCCGCAAGGATGCCTGATTTGATTCTCCATTCCGATGTCCTCGGCGAGCCGTGATGCATTGCGGGTATTACGGGACACCTTTGGTATAAACATTTTCATTTTTACCTTCTAGCTATGATCGGGTCTTTTTACTCGGGCGAGAGGCCCAAACTTTTGTAAATGCCTAATGAAAGGTAATATGTAATTTATGGAACTTGTGTATTATTGGTGTATCAGTTTGGTGACCGGTAACATACTCGGTCTTTTTATTGTATTCTTGTTGTATTATTTATGTACTCTTGGGGTTTCCCCTATCTTTTCAGGAATTGGGTTGTTTGTTTTACTTTATTTACTTTAAATTCAAAATTTTTGACAACCCGTTTTCTGAAATATTGGGTGGCTGTCCTGGATACTCTATATTTTTATTTTGATGTTGAGGATGATTCCATCTATGATTCTGTTATATTGGAGTATTGGGTTGGCCACCCCTTACGCTGGTGAGCGGGTTGTCACAGATATCAACGAAAAGTTACAACAAGATAGATACCTATATCAATAAGAAGCATATAAGGACTAGATAGCAAGGCAAAGACTAAAAAATGAAGGATATCGTATATATATGAATACACAAAATATACCAATGAAGCACACGCACATAAATATAGGTATAAACACCACACAAGATATAAAATACATTAAGCTATCCACACTCATAAGGCATAATTATGTCTAAATAAACATGTGGTAAATTAAGTGAAGTGGTAAATGAAGTGAAGGGGCGTGAACTAGGGACAAAATAATTATGACGCAATCACTTAAAAATGTTCAAGGAGTTCTATTTGATTGCAAAACTTTATCAAACTTAGTTTTAGCCTCATGTGACAAGATAAAGTGAACTCAGAGAACATGCAAGAACAATTCATACAAGCCTAGAATTTTGATGAACTTACAAACCAATAGAGTCATGACAAAATAAGCATAACTAGGATATATTGTCATTGTGCAAACCTGTTGATATTTCCATCCAAAATCCCTCATAAATAACAATTATTTTCTTTTCTTTTGAATGAACATATCAACCTAAACTATGTTGGCCTTGGCTACTTTTTACAATGCCACACTTTTTTAGGCCTTTGTCAACGGTAGCTTTCACGCAAAGGAGATTTTCTCCTTTCACAACCCTTTTTTGTGCACCCTCATATATAATTTTTTATACAATACAAATAAATCTCATGGACAACGGTTCTTACATGCAGAAATCCTCCGTAGTCACAAAAATATGTAAATGAAAAAATTGTTAGGAGAACATCTCACAAAGTTCAAATATACATGTGAAGTTTACGTTCAAAAGAGCTCGTGCATGTGTGAAAGGGAGGCATATAAAAAGAGAATCCATTAAGCAAGTCAAATTCAAACTTGTTCATGCAAGCATGATAAAGAACAAATTAAGAATTGAAATTCATAACCAAAAGCTCTAGCCACATGGAAGCGGGGGAATGATATAGGATTCAAACACAAGTATATGCCACAAAAAGTATGTAAAACTCAAACATACACACACAAAAAAATCTTTTTGGAATTTTCAAATTTTTAACCAAATAGAAAAAATGACAACTCAAAAGACACACAAAATCTTTTTGTATTTTTCAAATGATACCCAATAAAAGAAAAAATTAAAATACAAAAGATAAACATGTCATAATTCTAGCAAAATTTATATAATGAAGCAGAGACTAGAAAATGATTAACAAAGATACAACTAGCGATAATATTTCATGAAGCACAAAAGCTAGTGTATGTAAACATGCAAGCAATTACTCATAAGATATAGCAAGTGAGGAGTAATGTGCAAGCATGCGGGAATCATCAAAAACAGGAAATTTAGAAAATGATATATTTTTCATATTCAAAAAATAAAAAATCCTTTAAAAATCAGGATCACACATTAAATTAGCATAATTGGCTCTCATACCAATTTGAAAATGCAAAAATTCAGTGAATATGGGAGTATGGTTCCAAAATACCCAAGTGTTTAATTTATTCAAAATGAAAATAAAATTAAATGAATATTGAAATTTTCTTTTAAACAAAATTAATTCAAGTTCTAAATTAGGCCAGATAAACCAAACATGAATTTTGCCAAATTAATTAAAACTAACTTGAATTAAATTAACTAAAATTACCCAATATAATAATTGCACCAATTTACAAAACTGTTTTGATTTAAACCAATTGTATCTTTTTAGACCTAATCATGCATCTAGGTGATTTTCGCAAGATAAAAATAAACGCAACCACAACGCTTCGATGTACGAGGAAAACCCACAACAGGAAAAGTCTTGGATGGCCCAGTCACAACTCAACTAAGTATGGTTTTACAAAGGACATGACATAATACTTACACAAGAGCCAACGCCCTCGCAAGCCTTGATGCTCTTCGTTCCTCCACCTCTACCTAGTCGACAACTCAGGAGTTCACAATCGTCTCGGAATCCACCGATGGGGATAATCAACCGTCAAACACATGGAATCCACTTCCGTATGTACACCACGAATCACAAAATGGAATCCACCGTAAGAAACTTTGTCTTTTGGGGTAGTGAATGATACTCGGGGCCAACACAATGATGTCAAAACATATGTTATGTTAAAACATGGATCATCAAACAATTGGGTGTAAAAACTTAGTTTTGTTCTTCAAATTAAATCATTTTGACTAACAAGCACCAAGGTGACTTTTTGGGAAAAAAAATATGCTCTCAAGGCTCTTAAAATTCGGGAAAAAGTCTCCTGAAAAATTGCATTCTCGTACTCTTAAAAGTAGGTAAGGAAGAAATGGAGTAGTGGGAAGTTTTAGAAAAAAATGTCGAAAAACTAGTAAAAATTATCGATCGGTCGAACGACTTATCGAACGAGAATACAAAGACTATCTCATTAGATATCTCGTTCTAATGACATCTCATTGGAATTAATTTATTCGAATGATAAATAAAACGAGAATGGAGAGAAAACCTCATTAGAAACCTTGTTCGAATGAGAGTGAAATGTCGTTCGAACGACTTTTCAGAAATTTTTATTTTTCTTTGAAAAAAAATCATTTTAAAATATGTTTACGAGATAAAATACACCCAATTAAAATATCCAAGTCTCTATATAACATACTCATTTATACCTGAGAGATCTTGGAAAGTTGATGACGCAAATGTGGCACGAAAACACGACAATGATGTGAACTTCAATCTTTGGCCGCTACATCTTCAACTAAAACGTTATACGCTTGTAAGATCACAAACATGACTGCTATCCTTTGACGCAAAGAGTTTTTTCCAGAATTAATACAACACTTATGAATTGACTCAATTTGAAATTTGTCCTTACAAATTGATTGCCATGTCGCATTTGTTCATTGTTCGTTAAATTGTGTCAATTACAATAATAATAACTTTTCTTTCCACTTTTTGTAGTTTTCACTCGTGTATTCATTTCATTCATCAAACCCTTCTGTACCAAAACCCATTGGCTTAAACACCGTTGCTGGCCACAATTTTTTATGCATGTGCGATTTTGTAACAAACTTATATTCTTAGTGATTAAACATAGAGGCTAACCAACTGGATAAGTGTGATATAATCATGCTTTAACTAACTGAATGTAGTCTTATAGCCAACAAATAAATATATTGATGCCATTTGCTTCATTCAACCTAGTCAGACATCAAATTACCGAAATAATTATGAAACTAGTGCATAATTGCACTTTTCCCTCTTTAACTTTGACTTATTTTCAGTTCACTACTCTTGACTTTAATTTTTTTATACTTAATCTCCTCAAAATATTAAAAAGTTCCAAGCTACCCCTCAACACTAAAGGTGTTAATTTTTTGAATGAAAAGTTTACCATGTAAGTTGCATATGAGGGTATAATGTCAGCTACATGAATAATATGGTATACAGTCAATACTCTCTTTAACTCTTGTGTTCACGTATTTTTTTTCACTATTTTATGTTCCTTTCATTCATCAAACCCTTGTGTACCCAAACCCGTGTCTTCTAATAAACATATTTTCTTAATGATTAAATATATAGGCTAACCAACTGAAGAAATCTGATACAATCGTGCTTCAATGATTAAATATAAAGGCTAACCAATAATTGATGGGGAAAATGCCCTGGATGGCCATCTAGAGTGGTTTCTAAGGCTGAGACCTTTTAAGATGAGACTGTAAGTGAGGGCTTATGGAAGATGAGGACTCTATTTGAAAGTAAATCTGAAGGAAGACTCTTCCATGGTGGATCTTTAGGACGAGACCAGACTTATCTATATCAATCAACCTATAGACCTTAGTCTTCAATGCCAATAGGAGGCTGAGATTTAAACACTTCTACTATTATCATCTTGTCCTCGCCCTGTGTTTTTTTAGTTCACATCTGGGGACATGCCATGTCTTGTGGGGGTACAATGATCATATTGGTTTTTACAGAGACGTCAGTTCTCACTCATGAGAAGTGATACACTTGTCACCCATTGAGAGGCCTAGGTAGTGTTGGCATAACTTTCTAAGTCACGAGTGTAGTTAAACGGCGTGCTTGGGCCTTGGGAGGCGTGCCCTAATCATGACTGCCTTGGGAATTATGCACATGCTTAAGGTGAAAAAATATTTAGATTTTCCCTTTCTACCAGACACCTTTGCCAGAACCCAAAACTCTCTCTCTCTTTCTATACAACCCCATTTCTCCGGTGAGCTTTTCTCCTTTTTTTCGGCATTCTTTCATGTTTTTCTGATTCTCCTTCTGCTTTCAGGTACTCCTTTCATCGCTACTATTTTTGATCCTATTTTTGAGGTTTCTTATTTTTTATCATCCGTTTTGTTTACTCTAGCCGCTAATTTTGGTGGTTTGCACTTATTTTATAGTGGTTTAGTGGGTGAGGAGACTAGGGAAACAATTTAGATTGAGTTACTAGGTTTTTGGGGTTTTAGATTGGTTGTCTGCGCTTTTCGGTGCCTTTTTATGAGAGTTAGCTAGAGCAGTTCTTAGTGTTTATGGAAAAACTCATTCACAAAACACTTCGCTTACTTAATTTGATCTTCAGTAGTGGCTCCTTTAGTTTCATGCACATTTGTTCATGTACCGTAGGTTGTACGAGTTAGGTGAAGAGTTTACTCATCTTCATGAGCGCATGGAACGCGAGATTGGAGGGCCGAGGTCGACTCACGCCGACATAGGCCTCAGATTCCATTGACCCCAACTCCTTTAGCTGTAGAACAACTCATCTTACTCTTGACTTATCCTTCTCCAACCAAGACCACTGTTGGGAATAATCATGTTGGCATCTCTATCAGTAGTGATATCATGTGGACGTCTTCTTCTAAGAGATATAGACCTTCTAAGCATTTAGGTCTTCATTATGACTAAATAAATAATTAGGATAACTTTTTTGAGGTGGCTATGAGGGTCCATGCAGTTCATGCTAATGGGGGTGAAATGGTAGAGTCAAATAATAGAAGTTATCCTAGTACTTCCTCTCACCAACCAAGGGACCCTGAGCCTTAAATATATGATATCTCATCTCAGATGATGAGTTTGAGTTTGAGGTTGCTAACAATATGCCCCCACTCCTTCGTATGGATGTACCTGTCTCGGTTATGACTCTGATGAACATAATCCTCGTGGCAAAGCCCCTGTCATTGAGGAGGAAAAGGATACCTACACTTTAGACACAAGTGTAGCCTCGGCCATCCCCAGTGATGTCCGTGAGACTGATTTGGTGGTCTGCAGGCATATCTATGGGATTAAATCCTCCATTGACACGAGGCTTCCTGCTGAGGGTGAGCATGCCTTTGACCTAAAAAATAAGGGAGAAGTAGCCGTCAATGAGCAGATGTTTATGGTCGGCTTCTTCCTTCCTTTTTATCAGGGAAATTCTTCCTTCTTTTAGCACCCCATCCCAATTTATGCTAAACTCATGAAGTATCCTTTTTGGGGTAGCTCATCTTTGGAGAGTTGCCTAGGACGTAGATCTTTCGGTTGATATCTTTTGGGGGTGATATACGTGGGTTACTACGAGAGCCAATCTTTGCTAGTACCACTTTGTGGCTCGTCGTCCTGATCGAAAGCTCCTTCACATTAATAAAACTTCCAAGTATAATTGGAAATCCTGCTATTTCTTCATTTTTAGGGATTGGGAGTTTTGTGAGGAGGAGTCATTTGTTGTTGATGAGGCGAGTGTGCCTCGCAAATGGGATCATATCTCATTCTTGGCCAAAGTAGAACCCGATCTTAGTGCCAAAATAAGAGAGGTAATTGACCAACTCAGAGGGGATATCGTCATCATCTTTGAATACTAGATAATCCCTGAATTCCTGCAATATTCTGGCATGGGGGTAAGACCCCTGGAATCACTTCGTAAGAAAATCATTTAACTTTTTCATAATTTTGCTATCGTATTCAAATTATTATGACCCAAGACAAGACAATATTGATTCTATTTGTTAATATTCTTTGTAGATCATCATTTTTGTGTTCCCGACGAATTCTGAGAAATTGCAGCACCAATTTCATCAAACCTTCTCACCCCTCTTCAAGGGAAGGCTCCATTGCCAACCCAGGATCAATATAAATCCACAACTGGTGGCCCCACTACTGATGAGGGGTCTAAGAAGAGAAAAGAGGTTGTTGTTGGGACCTCAGATCATGCTCCCCCACAACAAACGAAAATAAAATAGGGTCAGCTAAGATAAATCGTTGATCCTCCCCTCCCCATTAGGGATGACACTTATGCAGTAGCACATATGACCTAGCTTAGGGTCAATGCCGACTCTCTTCTCGGGATTCAATTAAAAGCTCAATACATTATCACATCGGTTGTCCCTTAATGTGATAACTAATATTTCGACGCTTAAGGCCCTTCTTGGGTTTTAAACTTCACTCTTCATAGGGCGACCAAGGTAAATATCAACTCTAAATTTTATCTTATTCCAAAAATTTATGAATCGTTGTGTCGTCTCATACTAAATTTTTTCTTCTTTGTGTTTGCAGTCTGCCATTTCCCTCCAAAACATCAAGCGATGGGTGGTGGAGTCTAAGGCCAAGACAAAGGTGGTAGAACCTATGAGAACCGGTTTGTGCAAGAATTGAGGAACCTAACTTTGAAGTGTTTTAGTTCATTTTTTTTCAAGTTGTTGGGTATAAATACTTTCATTTGCTGATGTATTATTTGAGGGTACCACATATTCGTACTGAAATAAAATAACGATTCAATACATTTTCACACAAAAAAACATTGTTTTTGAAAAACATTATTTTTGTAGGGTACCTAAAATTATAATACCTTTTCTTTTTTCTAAATCATGTAGAATTTGTCCATTGTGGGCGTGATTGGTTTCTATTGAGTTTTATAAGTTTGCACAAATTTGGGATACAATTTGACTGCCATGTGTCATTAGTGCATTGTTTAGTTAAATTGTGTCAACTACACAAATAATAACTTTTCTTTCCATGCTTTCAACTTTTCACTCGTGCATTCATTTCATTCATCAAACCCTTCTGTACCCAAACCTATTTCGCCTAAACACCATTGTTGTCCGCAGCTTTTTATGCGTGTGGGATTTTCTAATAAACATATATTGTTTATTATTCTTAGTGATTAGGGTAGGGCTATTCTCACTCCTACAAAGTCTTCTAACACTCCATTTTCTTCTCAAAAGACCCATATACCTTTATATAAATTCCTCCATCCTTCTATCTCACTTATACGCATAAATAAAAAATAAAGTCTACTATTAACTTGAGGCACCAACAAAAATGTTTATTATTAACTGTTTTTTTTATAAAAAGAAAAAGTTTTGTTAAAAACATTGATAAAAGTTTTTTTTTTATATTTCTTCCCACATAATCATTTTGGCATCAAAACAATGATAAAAACGTTTTTTTTTTTATTTTTTAAAATTTTATTAAAACTATCTTTTTAATATTTTCTTTATTTTTCGTAAAAAATGTATTTTTGGCTAAAAACTGTTTTTTTAAATGAAAATTAGTTTAAAAAATTATATATTTTTTCCTAAAAAACTATTTCTAATGCTTTGATAAAAATGGCTTTTTTAATGTTTTTTTATTGTTGTCAAAATTATTTTTTAAAATTTCGCAATTGGTCAGTGCCGCTGACGCAGACCCACATCATTTAATGGATGTGGGTTTGCATCAGCGAACTAACCAATCTTGAATCTTTCAAAGGGGCATATACCAAATAGTCATTCAAACATTTTTAATACATGTTTAGTCCAAGATTTTTTTGAATAAAACAAAAAGGCTTGGACTAAATATGTATAAAAAAAATTTTGAGGAACTTTTGGGTAATTTATCCAAAACAAAATATTTTTTTAACGAAAAATAGTTTTTAGCAAAAAATAGTTTTTTGAGGAACTTTTTGACTTTTTTAAAAACAAAATTTGTAACCTTTTTTTTTTATATTAAAGTAATGTTTTTAACCAAACATTTTTTTGTTTTTATAAGTGAGATAGAAGTATGGAGGAATTGATAGAAGAGTATATGTAAGCGTGTCAACGGGTCGGGTCTAGGGAGATCCAGATCCGTTTAATAGACACTTAATCGGGTTCAAATTCGGATCCGGGTTTTCATCAGGTCTACAATATTGGATCCAGATCTGTATTCGAAACGGGTCTTTGGGGCAGGGTTCGGGTCTGACTAGATATATACATTTATTTTATATTTATTTTTATTTTATCCCCTTCTTCATTTTTTAATCCTAGATTAAAATATTTTGTAATGTATTATAGTATATGATTAGTATAAATAAGATATATATTACATATATTTACTATATATATAAATCTATATTTTTATATATAATACTTATATGTTATATTGATAAGATATATTTATAAATATATATAAATTTAAAAAGTAATAATGTACAAGGCGGGTCGAGTTTTCGGGTCCGGGTTTTGTATAAGATTCAGACCCTATCGGTGTAATAAATGGGTATTTGGGTATTCAGGTCTCGGGTCCCAAAAATAATGATCAGATCCTATTATACGGATCGGGTCGGGTCGGGTCCCGGTCCAGACCTGATCCACAGACAAACTTAGGTATATGGGTCTTTTAAAAAGAAAATGGAGTGTTAGAAGAATTTGTAGGAGTTGGAATAGCTCTACCCTTAGCTTAAACTTATTAAAGAGAGGTGGTGGAAAAATGCCCACGTTGAATTCAATTCCCAAAAGGCGGTTTACCTTGTAGGAGCACATGCCAGTTTTGCCAATTTGAAATTCCACCAAAAGACTCATAATTATAATTAATTAAAGGGCCTGTTTGGTTTGCAACTATAATTCTGTTTTTTGTTTATAAATACAAAATTAATAAAAATTTGCGTTTGACAACCTGTTTTCAAAAACTAAAGAGAATTATAATATTTTTGTGTTACAATCAAGTTTTTTAGAAAACAGGTTGATGGTGTTTTATAACTTCTGTTTTTTATTTTTTAACACATAATTATTCATTCTTAATATTTTAATGGATTTATACCTTAATATATAATATACATACATAATACATTACTATGTTTGTAATTCTTATAAATAAAAAATATATATGTACATGTATACAAAATTACATATCAAAATTACATATGGAATAAGATAAAGTTAAATAATATTATCAATAGATACATGATACTTATATATAGTTTTATAAATGTATTATTAATGTATGTAATAATATATAATATACATATAGTACATATGTATTAAAAAATATTATCAATTCATGTATGTATATAGTTTTATAGTGAATTATACATGCAATATCATTATATATATATATATATATATATATATATAATTAAACTCCTCAATATACCTCATTAAATATATATAAAAATACATGATATTAAATGTACATGTATATAATTTATGATGTATGTATGTATGCATGTATGTATGTTTGTATACATTCATGTATCATGCATGTATGGAAGTTTTATGTATGAGTTTATACACACACACACACACACACACACACACACACACACACACACACACACACACATATATATATACATGTTTGTCAATTTTGTCAAATTTTTAAAAAACTGTATTTAAAAACAAGTTTACCAAATGCAGACTAATAATTATAAACAAAAAAAATTAAATTTTAAAACTGTATTTAAAAACGACGTTTTAATCGAATTTTCTGAATATAAAACCAAACGGTCCCTTAAGTACTTGAAGGTTGTGGTAAAGAATAAACTAATTGTCATTATTAATGATGGAAAAAACAAAAAGTCATTTTCTTTTTATAGGGGGTCGTCATCTTTACTATCTCCGAATCTCGCGTAAAGGTATATGTGCTCGAGTGTAATAAGCAGGGCTGCACATGGTTCGGGTTAGTTCAGTTCCAGTACTAATCTGGAATCGGAACCGAGGTCGATCAGTTTCATAATTTTAGAATAGGAAATGAATTGATTATGTCTACAACCAAACCAACCCGAATCAATGGTTCTTGGGTTGGTTCAAATCGGTTCCCGGTTTAAAAAAATGTATTAAAATAAATAGAGAAGTAAGTTCAAGGTCATGTTCTACCCTATATTTGGATTTATAGGACACTGCTTTCTAAGTTTATAAATATAGTCCCTATGGTACAATAACATTTATTTGTGTGGTCCCTTTAGAGCTATGAGTACACAAAACATGTAATTTATTTGTTTTAAATAAAAATGTATTTATATTTACACCCTTATTCAAATTCATTTAAAATCATTTTAAAAATAAACACATAACCCCCCCCCCCCTCCACCCCACCCCACGGAACCCCGTCGGAACGCTTGAATCCTCGTCGGAACACCGGAATCCTCGTCGTAAATTGACGGAATCCTCGTCGAATTGTTTCTCTCTCTCTCTCTCTCTCTCTCTCTCTCTCTCTCTCTCTCTCTCTCTCTCTCTCTCCGTCTATTTCTTTCATTTTTTTGGTTCGCACTAGTGGCACCATTACCTAAAAAATTGAGTTTTTCGTCGGAAAAAAATTGAGTTTTCGCCGAAAAAAAGGGAAGTTTTAGTGAAATAATAAATTTATCTATTTTGATTTATTTGTCAAAAAATATTGAATATGGGTGTTGTTGAATAGATCTCGATGAGTAGATTTCAAATATATAAATTTTATGAATTTTGGATTTGTAGATTAAAAGTTATGAGCTTTTACAAATTTAATGATTTTTTTATGTGTTGTCAAATGGTATATTAATCTACCATTTTTCATTATCTTTTTAGTAAGTACACTAAATTTATAAAATTTTACAAGAATTGGATGGTACCTTTCCTTAAAAGCGCTTATTTTTAAACGAATGGCCAACATCTTGTTGTTTTAATATCGGTGAGAAGACAAAATCCGGCCTATTTGTTGTTTTAAACGAATGGCCAACATCTAGATCACAAACTATTTACTAGATTAGATTCAGATCAGATACAAAGAGTCCCAAATGCTGGACTCCCGTACGGGATCTTTTAAAAAAAAATGTTTTTATTTTTATTTTTTTTGTGCGGGTTATAAACATTTCGTGCACCTGGTAAAAAAAAATCAACTCAAAATAAAACTTTTTGGTATTTTAAAAAAATGGGTCAATTTTTTACCGTACTTAAGCTGCTTAAAATACTGTCAAATATTGACCTATTTTTTTAAAATACCAAAAAATGTTATTTTGAGCTGATTTTTTTTACGGGGGTACCTTGAAATGTTTATAACCCACACAAAAAAAAATAAAAAATAAACATTTTTTTTCTAAAAAGATCCCTCACGGGATCCCTCATTTGGGCTCCCGCACGGGAGTCGTTCTGCAGATACAAATACTCGAAACTTAAAACCAAAAACTGGAAACAAAACACTTTTCATTTCTAACAAACATTTTAATTCACGGCTGCCTTATTTTTTATATCCCCTCCCACTCTTTCTCTCAAAACTACATACAAACTCAACTCAAGAAAACCCTTTTCCATAAAGGCCTAATCTTCCCCATTATCCCAAGATGACCTCAAAAAATTAGCAGCTCACAAAGCAGTAATTTATGTGAAAAGTGGCATGGTTTTAGGCCTTGGCATAGGCTCAACTACAGCCTTTGTGGTCTCCAAATTAGTCCAACTCCTCAAATCAGCTGAGTTAAAAGACATTGTGGGGATTCCAACTTCAAAAAAAACCTTTGAGCAAGCCACCCAATTGGGTATCCCATTAGAAATTCTTGATCACCGCCCAAAGCTTGATTTGGATATAGATGGGGTAGATGAGGTTGACCGAGATCTTAATTTTGTCAAAGGGAGAGGAGGGGCACTTTTGAGGGAGAAAATGGTTGAGGCTGCTTTTGAGAAGTTTGTTGTGGTGGTTGATGATTCCAAGTTGGTTAGTGGGTTGAGTGGGAGTGGGCTGGCTATGCCTGTTGAGGTGGTGCAGTTTTGTTGGAAGTATAATTTGGTGAGGTTGCAAGAGTTGTTTAAAAAAGAAAGGTGTGAGGCTAAATTGAGATTGGATGGGGGAAAGCCTTATGTGACTGATAATATGAATTACATTATGGATTTGTATTTTGAGAGTCATATTAGGGATTCAGGTGCGGTCGGGAAGGAGATTTCGGCGTTAGAAGGGGTTATGGAACATGGGTTGTTTCTTGATATGACAACAGCTGTCATTATTGCTCGAAAAGATGGAGTGAGTGTTAAGTCCAAGAAATTTGATCAACTTGATGTAATGGGTGTCATCTTCTTGATGATATGGGTGAGAATTTTTCAACTTTTGGTTGTGTTTTGGAAAATTTTAAGTTTGAATATAATTCTTGTTGTAACTTGATCAATAGGTTCTATGAATAATATTGAGTATGGCAGTTTTTGGCTCAATTGTGTACGGTTCGTTTGTTCATTTTGATGTGAATATGAAGAAACTACATAATTTTTTTTTTTATGCATGTAAGAATGTACTTAGTCTAATTGAGATTCAATGTTTAGATTAAAGGATATTTTATCTCCAAATTAGGCTAGTTACTTAAAATCGGTGAATTAAAGGACATTGTCGGCATACCCACTTCAAAAACAACCTTTTATCAAGCCTCAATTGGGTATCCCATTATCAATTCTTTATCACCACCCAAAGCTCGATTTGGCCATAGATGGGGCAGATGAGGTTGACCCTGATCTTAATTTGGTTAAAGGGAGAGGAGGGGCACTTTTAAGGGAAAAAATGGTTGAGTCTTCTTGTGAGAAGTTTGCTGTGGTGGTTGATGATTCTAAGTTGGTTAGTGGGTTGGGTGGGAGTGGGCTGGCTATGCCTATTGAGGTGGTGCAATTTTGTTGGAAGTATAATTTGGTGAGGTTACAAGAGTTGTTTAAGGAAGAAGAGTGTGAGGCTAAATTGAGATTGGATGGGGGGAAGCCTTATATAATATGAATTACATTGTGGATTTGTATTTTGAGAGTCCTATTAGGTATTCGGGTGCGGCCTGGAAGGATATTTCGGCGTTGGAAGGGATTGTGGAACATGGGTTGTTTTTTGATATGACTACTGCTTTCATTATTGCTGGCAAAGATGGAGTGAGTGTCAAGTCCAAGTAATTTGATGTAATGGGTGAGAATTTTTTAACTTTGTGTTTTTGAAATTTTTACATTTGAATCTAATTCTTGTTGTAACTCCATCAATGGATTCTATAAATAATATTGAGTATGACATTTTTTTGGTTTGAATGATTGGTGCACGTTTGTTCATTAAAATATGTATATTTTATGTATGCATGAATGTATTTAGTCTAATTTAGATTCAATTTTTAGAGTAAAGGATCTTTTATCTACAGATTAGGCGAACTCCTCAAATCAGGTGAATTAAAGGACATTGTGGGAATCCTCACTTCAAAAAGAACCTTTGATCAAGCCACTCAATTGTGTATCCCATTATCAGTTCTTGATCACCATCCAAAGCTTGATTTGGCCATAGATGGGGTAGATGAGGTTGACCCTGATCTTAATTTGGTCAAAGGGAGAGGAGGGGAACTTTTGAGGGAGAAAATAGTTGAGGCTGCTTTTGAGAAGTTTGTTGTGGTAGTTGATGATTCCAAGTTGGTTAGTGGGTTGGGTGGGAGTGGGCTGGCTATGCCTGTTGAGGTGGTGCAGTTTTGTTGGAAGTATAATTTGGTGAGGTTGCAAGAGTTGTTTAAGGAGGAAGGGTGTGAGGCTAAATTGAGATTGGATAGGGGGAAGCCTTATGTGACTGATAATATGAATTACATTGTGGTTTGTATTTTAAGAGTCCTATTAGGGATTCGGGTGCAGCCGGGAAGGAGATTTCGGCATTGGAAGGGGTTGTGGAACATGGGTTGCTTCTTAATATAACTACTGCTGTCATTATTGCTGACAAAGATGGAGTGAGTGTTAAGTCCAAGTAATTTGATGTAATGGGTGAGAAATTTTTAAACTTTGTGTTTTTGAAATTTTTATGTTTTAATTTAATTCTTGTTGTAACTTGATCAATGGGTTCTATGAATAATATTGAGTATGCCATTTTTTTTAGGCTCGAATGCTTGGTATGTTTGTTCATTTTGATATGAATAAGAAGAAACTGAAAAATATGTTTGTTTTATGCATGCATGAATGTATTTAGTCTAATTCATATGCAAAGTTTAGATTAAATGTCCTTTTATAACCAAACTAGGAAAATTAATCAAAACTAGTCAATTAAAAGACATTGTGGGCATACCTACTTCAAAAAGAACCTTTGAGAAAGCCACCTAATTAGGTATCCCTTTATCAGTTCTTGATCACCACCCAAAGCTTGATTTGGCCATAGATGGGGTAGATGAGGTTGACCCTGATCTTAATTTGGTCAAAGGGAGAGGAGGGGCACTTTTGAGGGAGAAAATGGTTGAGGCTGCTTCTAAGAAGTTTGTTTGTGGTCGTTGATGATTCTAAGTTGGTTAGTGGGTTAGGTGGGAGTGGGATGGCTATGCCTGTTGAGGTGGTGCAGTTTTGTTGGAAGTATAATTTGGTGAGGTTGCAAGAGTTGTTTAAGGAGGAAGGGTGTGAGGCTAAATTGAGATTGGATGGGGGGAAGCCTTATGTGACTGATAATATGAATTACATTGTGGATTTTTATTTTGAGAGTCCTATTAGGGATTCGGGTGCGGCCGGGAAGGAGATTTCGGCGTTGGAAGGGGTTGTGGAACATGGGTTGTTTCTTGATATGACTTCTGCTGTCATTATTGCTGGCAAAGATGGTGTGAGTGTTAAGTCCAAGTAATTTGATGTAATGGGTAAGAATGTTTTTTAACTTTTCTTTGTATTTTTGAAATTTTTATGTTTGTATCTAATTCTTATTGTATCTCGATCAATGGATTCTATGAATAATATTGAGTATGCCATTTTTTTGGTTCGAATGCTTATTGTACATTTGTTCATTTTGATATGAATATGAAGAAATAGAAAATTTTGTTTGTTGTATGCATGGGTGAATGTATTTAGTCTAATTCAGATTCAATGTTAGATTAAAGGATCTAAACATTATATATAATGAAATAATATAATTTTGAGAATATATTTAAATAATATATTTCGTTCAATAATATTCGTAACATATATTTTCACCCACGCATCGCGCAGGATACATGCTAGTAATATGGGATAGCTTCCGCGACCGTATCAAGTTGTTGAGGAAAATCTAGGCATATGGATTTTCTTTAACAATTCGAACTTCTTCAAACATATGTTAACAAAAACATATTTTAATATTAATACAAAAGAATTTTAAGATAGTAAGGTACCACCTACTAACTCCAACGAGATTTGGAAATATATGAAAACAACACATAGATTTAAATCTTCATGATTTAAATTATATGAAGGATTGAACAAGTTTTTTTTTTTTTACATTAGTATTTTGCACAAGGTTTTTTCTTTTCCACTAGTGGTGACATATTTGTTTGATAAAAAACATGACAATTTATCAGGTGGTATCACACGAGTATTGGCCGTGAATTACAACCGATGTTGGACTATTGATTTCTATACTTTCTTTATTTCGATTTTAAAACTAAAAATAATTAGACTCAAATTATCATATACACCCAATTAAGTGGGTTGGGTTAAAAGAATTTCAACCCAAAAGTACGAGCCCTGTTTGATAGAAAAGTGATAAATACAAATGATTTCACAACATTTGATTCGAGGATAAATAATTTTCAAGGTAAATCAGTATCTTCTAAGATATGCCCCTTTCTTCTTTGATAGAAAAGTGATAAATACAAATGATTTCACAGCATTTGATTCGAGGATAAATAATTTTCAAGGCAAATCAGTATCTTCTAACATGTGCCCCTTTCTTCCACTATTTTTACCAAACACAAAAGATGAAAAATAGATACAAATGTGAATTTTTTTACAATATATATATATATATATATATATTAAAAAAATATTTGAAATATATAAAATATTTAAAAAATATACGAAATATATAAAATATTTTAAAAAATACACGATATATATGAAATATATTAAAAAAATGAAATATATGAAATATACATGAAATATATTAAATATACAAAATAAATAAGTGTGAGAAGTATTATATGAAATATATACATATGTGAAAATATATGAAATATACAAAATAGAGACATACATAAAATATATGAAATATACAAACGGCCATTGAGTGCAGTATAAGCGTCGTATATAGCGAGAAATTGTGTTTTGAATTAAAAAACCACAAATCAAACCCTAACGAGGTGACAATAATTTCTTGGTTGGTATGATGTTTAAATAGGGTCCACTCAAACACCAACCAATACATTATTGATACACGTAGAAATTAATTTGAGGGCTGATAGACAGGGTTTTGCCGTGGCGCGAGAGTCACCTACGTGCCGGTCGTTTTGAATTCGGCTCACCTGAACTATACAAAAACTTAAATTACGACTACACTCAACGGGTGAGTATAGAGGTAAGTCGGGTATCGAAAATATCCATAGAGACGAGTTGCTAGAATTTATAGGATTAAATACTTCAAAAATAAAAGTGTAAAAAGGTAATTACAAACCAAAAAAGGAAAAGATGCATAAAAGGGAAATATTAATCTAGGCGAGTGTAAATTAAACTAGATTAACAAAAGCGAATGAAAACTATAGGTTGCGTCGAATATCCCTCACCCGAGTTAATTAGTACAAAATGGTTACATGGGTCTACAAGTTATTACAAATGCGTCTCGTTTTGACAGTTAATTAAATCAAGGGTTGTCACGCCCCTAAATCCGCATAAAAGCCTAAAAAGATTTTGGCGTCAACAAATATTCCAGAAATTACGCATGCAAGGTTGTAAGCACGGGACATACATGATATTCCCCGTCAAATCCCCTAGGCATAATAACTAGGATAACGTACCCGAAATAGACCTGTAAACACCATCACAAAAGCAAAGCAACACATCAACCCGAGTGAGTTCCATTCAAACACAACCTAGACTAAATTAGCTAGAAAGCATATTAAAAATGCGGTAAATAAACACGGTAAATCTACACTACAAAGCAACTAAATGAAAGCATGTAAATAAAGCAAGAAAGCCTAATTACAAAGCAAGAATTAATGAAATACAAGCTATATAAATGGAGAGGGAATATGAAAGTACCAATTACAAACCCTAAAGGGTGTCAATCCAAGAGAGGAAGAAGAAGAGCTCTCAAATCCCCAAACCCTAACCTAAACTCTCTAAAATCTAATTATATATGATATTTACACAAAATTCCATTATATAGTAAGCTGGAATTAAAATAGAAAAGAAAAGGGAAAAGAAAAGAAAAGGAAAAGATCAACAAATATCAAGTATATGCGGTCGACCGGTCGTAGGGGCACGGTCGACCGTGCCTTCAATTTGAGGCATGTTGTTTCCTTCCCACGACAAAATGCAAAATCGCGGTCGATCGGGCTTTGAACAGCGATCGACCGACACTCTGTTTTTGGCAACTCTTTGGTCAATGAAGAGGGGGAAAAGGTTGCAAATGGAAACGACCATAACTTCATCGTCCGGACTCGGAATCACGCACCGTTTGTGATCACGCGAAGCTTGATCGATGAACTACGAATCCGTGGAAATTTCGTGAGCTAGAGAAGAAATATGAATTGACTAAAATGCCCTTGAAGTAGTGTCCGGCGACGAAACTTCTCCGAAATGCAATGGATCCTCACTTTTAGCGTTCCAATACCTATAAAAGCACAATTAACCCCTGCAAAACATGTATATATCCAAATCCAAGGTTGTCTGGTTAATGAGCATAAATATAGACATTAAGGATCGTAAAAGCGCTAGAATGAAAAAGATATAGGGTGAAAATATGCAATATATGATACGAATCAAGGGCCTAATTTAAGGGTATACCTTGATGTTTATTTTGGACTCTTAGTTCCGAATATGAACCATTTAGAGGTATCAAATAATGTTTTATTTTTTTAAACTGATTAATAGGTTAACGATTATATTTGTCTCTAAATAGTTTTAGCTTACCTCTGAATTTGAATTCTGAATCTAAACCTTTCTAAATACCTCTATTCAAATGTTCATTCATACATAAAAACAAATCGAATTTCAGACTTCAAATTTCAGATTTCGAGTTCAGATTCAGAAAAAAAAAACCTAGTATTACTATGTCATTTGACCCCATTAGTTATGCAACATATCACTTTGGGTACCAAAATTTAAGGTATATGACTTTTATGATAAAAAAATCACAAGAAGTGAAAATAGTATGAAAGTGTGGAGACAATGATTATGCAACACAAATAAATATGAGAGAAGTAATGACCAAGAAAGGACAAAGAAACTAAAACACCAATCACACAACAACGGATGTACGTGGTTCAGCAAAGATGTGCCTACGTCCACGGTGGTGCAGTCAGTATTATTTCTCAATTATTCTGGAGAATGAGTACAGAGAATACAACTTGTCCTTTGCCCCGAACCTAGGGTTTAATTTATATATGTGTATGTTAGTTAGTGGAGATGATGGGTTCCTCCATATTAGCCATCTTCCCTATAACTTCCCTTCATGGGATTGTGCTCCCCCATAACTTCCCTTCATGGGATCGTGGGGAGAGACCGGATCAATATGAAAGATAAAGGGCCGCCGGGATTGGGCTACTCGTCCAGGCCCATGGTTCTAAATTCTGGTTACCCACAATTGCCCCTAAATTTGTTGGGCCGTGTATACAGGCCCAATAGATTTAAATGATTAGCCATAGTGGCCATGTTGCAATTCCTCGGGAGCTGTGGAGTTGATTTTGGCGGCAGTCGCTTCGCTTACTGTGCACTATGATTAGAATTTGAAGGCTCGTTGGGATAACCACATTTTTTCCGTTGTTTCAGACTTTCCAGCACTCTTCCATCTTCTGAGAATTCTAGCGCATCATTCCCTTTGCTCTCAATCCCCATTTTCATTGCTTTTTTAGTCATCTTGAGCTCGTTCTTCTTCAGCACTCGAATCGATCTTCTATCTAGTAAGTTTTTTGGGCCATTTCTTTGCATTTTCTCTTTGGTTTGTAGCTTTTCTTTGTGCTTTCCAATGGTGAAGATTGGAAATAGATCGATCTCCGAGTTTAGAGAGTTCTACAACATTCCTGAGTGGGTAGAGATTGAGTGTTGTGCCTCAGCTCCTAGGAACGTTAGGGAT
Source organism: Sambucus nigra (assembly GCA_949130495.1). Taxonomy (NCBI): domain Eukaryota; kingdom Viridiplantae; phylum Streptophyta; class Magnoliopsida; order Dipsacales; family Adoxaceae; genus Sambucus; species Sambucus nigra. Next base: position 12,618,830 of record OX422223.1, read on the forward strand.
ATAGAGGATGCCCACTGGATTCATGTTTTGTTGCTTTCCCAGGGGGGACTTAATTTTCCCCCTAATGATCTATTTTTGCATTTTTAGCTATTTTAGTATTGTACCTGCACAATGTTCGCCCAATGTATGGAAAATAGTGAACGGCGTGCATAGGATAAATCAATTGTATGGCACAAGGTTAGGGCTTGCCGAGGTCTGCTTTTGTTACTACTTCTCTCGAACTAGTGCAGGTGTCCTGTACCTCAAAGCTAGGAGCCCTGATAAGGTATTGGTAGTAAATCTCCCTGATTCCCATAAGGACTACTGGCAGGAAGGTTTTCTTGTTAGGAATTGGCAGTTCTCTCCCCAATCTGAAGGGTCGAGGTCTGAGAGGTTCACTGTTCCCTTTTATGGGGAAGAATATATAGGTAGATATCATACTATTGTTTCAATCTCTGCTGATTTATGACTTTTCTAACTCCTCTTTGTTTTTTCTTCTATAGCGAGGTCGAAGAACTTGGAGCCTGCCCTCAGCGAGGTCCGAATTTCTGAGTTGGTTAAAGCTTGGAACATCGGAGAGCCTTTGGGTGACGGTGAGCATCCTAGATCTACCGCTTTTTTGTTGGAGTATAAAAACGTAGGCTCTAGCTTCATAGCACGGCCTGTGGACAGTGTGCCAGAGTTTGATTCTTTGGGAGAGACTACTGCTGAGCCGATACCGTTGGACGAAGAAGAGAGCAACTCTGAAAGTGAGCCTGCAGGTACTCTCGATGAGGGGAGCTCTGATAGTAGCAACTCTTCTGATTCTGAGGAGGCTTCTAAGGCTCGAGGATCTTCGAGTACTTCCAGCAGTTCTGGTGAAGATATGCCTCCAAGGAAGAACCTGATCATAGATGATGATGATGATGATGACCATGTGCTCCTTGCACAAAGGTCAAAGAAACAGAAGACTGCATCTGGGGTTGTGGCTACAGGTTCTCGGCCTTCCTCTCAGGAGAAAGAGAGGAAGATGAGAGAAGAAGAGCAGGTGAAAGAGAAGGAGAGAAAGAAGGAGGAGGAGAAGAAGAAGGTGGAAGAAAGGAAAAGGGTCGAGGAGAGGAGGAAGAGAGAGAGCGAGAAGGAGGAGGAGAAGAGGAGAGCTGAGGCAAGGACGAAGGCCGGGCAAGCCTTAGTTCCCATGTCTGCTCTGCCAGAGGGAGCTTCCGTGGCAATCTCCCCTCAGCTAGCTCCGGCCCTGCTTGAGAGAGCTATCCTCCCGGATGATCGCCAAAGGGCAATAGGTTCGGAGCATCTGGCCCTTCAGGCTAGTCAGAGGCTTGCTCTGGTAAGGTTTCTTTTCCTCTCGTGTTTTGCTGACTTCTCTTGCTTTCCTCTTCTTATATCTTTTTCTTTTTCGTAGTTCGTTACCGACTTCGCTGTGCTGTATCGCTCACGCGACGAGCTGGTGAAGAAGAATAGTGAACTGGAGCAAGAAAACTCTGCCCTGAAGCTGAAGGGTAAGGAGCTCGAGGCCAGTTTCAAGGCTATTGATGCTGCTCGGATCTCGTCTGATTTGGCCCTTGCCACTTCCGCTCGCGAGAGAGATGATGCGGTCAGGGAGCTGGGCGAGCTGAGGAAGGCTTATGATCTGGTATGTACGAGCAAGCTGGACCTCGCAGAGAAGAACAGAGTTCTGGCCGAGCAACTGGAGGCGGAGAAAGCCCAGGCAGCCACCATTAAGGAGGACTCATACAACTCCGGGTGGGCTGCTGCTTATGATGATGCTGAGGTTCAGATTGGCTACATCAGCCGTCTGAACTTCAAGAAGGGCTGGAACAAAGCTCTTCTAGCTGCTGGTGTGGATGCTGAGTCTTCCCTGTTTGACGAGCACGACCCGGGTCCCAAGCCAACTGTGGACGAAGAATCTCCTGCTCCAGCCATCGAGGGTGCTGATCTTCCCTCGAATACAGTTCCTGCTGGTGTTCACCCTGTTCAGGCGACTGAAGGCATTCCTGATGAGGGGGATACCTCTGCTGCAGCTGATAAGGGGAAGCAGCCAGACACCGCTGGGCAGCCTGAGGTTGCCAGTTAATCTGTTCTTAGGATTTACTTTTATACTTTTTGCTTGTAATCTCCCCAGTTTTTTCCGCTCGATGTACTTGGTCTTTATAAATGAAATGAGAAGATTATCCTTTTGTTTACGCTGATCTCTTTCTCTCTTCTATCTTTCTTTTTCCTGTAGTTGGTTGATGTTGATGACTATATTCCTGCTACTTCTCAACTGGGTAGGACTCTTGGTCCTAATGCAAGCCCTGAAGTTCGCCAGGCCTTTATTAGACTTTGCAAGTCGCTTAGGTCTAGGAATCAGAAATATAACAAGCAGTCCGAGCTAGTGGTCAAGCTAAAGGATAGGCTCCAGGAAATGGAAGAAATCGGTGCCTCAGTACAAGAAGAAGTCAGTGCACTGAGAGCAAGGTTACTGGAGGCCACCGAGATTAACCAAGTTGGGGAGTTCCTGCAGCAGGAGAATGAAGACCTAAGGTGGGAGGTCTTGAAGTTAAAGGAGCACTCGCTGAGCACCGTTCCAGTAGTCCTGCAAGGCTCTTCTTCGTCGCGAGCTGGGTCTCTTCCTCCCCTTCCGCGTGCTGGTAGGAGTGCCAGAGGTAGGAACAGGGAGGTCGAGGAACAGCGTGACAGGGAGATGGAGGAGCTGCGCGATGATGTTCGTGTGACACCCCGACTAATTAAATACCGGGTAGCTACTCCTTTATTAAATTAATTCAAAATGCCAAGTTGGCTCAGTTAATAGCATCACTGTCGAAAACATTTTAATGATTACTAACCACCTAGTATTTAAAAAGTAAGTGCCAAATTTTAATTAAAGTCTGATTAACATGCAACAAGTGAAAAAAGAATAATAACACCATTCACCATAATGAAGTAAATATAATGAACATCACATAAGTAAATAAAGTCTGGAGGAAAACTCCTCACTACAATCCCACAACTGAAACAACTAAACTGAATACTGAAGTAATACATGCCAAAGTCCGAAAATCTGAAATGTAAAAGATGTAACTCTAATAGGAATGGGCAACATGCCCTACAACTGATAGATAATGACTCTGGAATCCAAAAGATAGAAGCGTCTACAAGAAAATCCCTGTAGCTTCCACAAACAGCTACAGCTCGTCACCTGAATGAGTATCCTACGCTTGGTGTCCTTATGGGTGGGCACCTAAAATGGTTTTACAAGAAAAGTAGATTTGAAAAGCAAACGGGTCAGAGCCCGAATGTGGAGTTATATTTTTAAAAACCTGCAAGTGCTTTAAAAACATTTAAAACATTAAATGCAAAGTACATGTTAGGACGCACACTCACATAATAGTCTCACCTCTCGTCTAACTGTGCACTCCTAACGTAAGTACCCATCTACAACGACATAACCCACTAGCTAAGTGACATTTTAACTAGCTAGACTATCATAGGTCCTACCCTTATTACTTGGTTCTATTAACATAGTAACGATCTCAATTAAATAGGGGTTTAACGTAAACTCAAGTGTACAATATGTAATATACTTTACTATCAGCTAACCTGTTATGTTTCTCGAACAATAACCGTAATATATTCACAACATTAACATGAAGGTTCCCATTAATTAAGTGTATATTATTCACATCATAAATATACAGTACAAGCACCCCGAGAACTAAGCTGCGGTGCACACATACTCTGCTATCCATCCCGGTACATCACGTACATAAGGATTACATATTCCGAATCTCTCAGGAATAGTTCAGATAACACAAATCACAAATAGTGGAGGCGAACACAGTCACATCACATGGGTCACGTACATACCTACGCTCCCACGATCAGCAGACTTATTAATATCCCAATAAGTCTTTCTACCTATGTTCATCGAGGTAACCATTCTAAATCCGGGCAACACAAGGATTAGAGGGCCCTAAGCGAACGCAAACCTCCCGTGATAGCAAGTATGGTAGGTATGTCATACACACAATTCATATACCAATACTAAGTAAACACACGTCTTAGTAATACCGTAGTTTAATCGTAGTACATATCGTATTCTCGTACTAACTTATGATTATCACAATTTACACTATTCTGGCTTATCATCATACGCCATAATTTATTCTCACGTCGTAGTAGACACTCACGTCTCAACCCAAACCGTCCTTTTAATATAACTCTCGTATATAATTTCCTTCTCATAAATACCCAAAAGTCCCAATCCTAACATTACATTATTATCGGAATGATATCTATATCCTCGAACAAGTTTACGGGACTCCAAAAATCAAAACAGTCCAAAAAGGCCCAGACTGCCAGCTCGTTAGAAGTCTCGTTCGAACGAGGATGTTCGAACGAGTTTGGACTGTCAGCTCGTTAGAAGTCTCGTTCGAACGAGACTGTTCGAACGAGATCCAGTTCGTTCGAACGAACTGTTCCTTCTAACGATATCTCGTTCGAACGAGATATCGAACAAAACTACCCCTCGTTAGAAGAGACTGGTCAACTCGCTAGAAGCTCGTTCGAACGAGCTCGTTCGAACGACCTGGGGATTGCTTCTAACGACTGACCAGTTTCGGCCCAGATTTTTCCCCAATTCGTTTTTAACCATTTTTCTCACTTCTAATCTCTTCCAAAGTTCATCCAAACAACGTTTTAGGGTCTCTAATTCATCCTAAACATATTCAAGTCATCTCCTAACATGTTTCCAAGGATTAAATCTCTCTAACATCAATCAAAATATAAATCTCTACACTTTTTCCCCAATTATTTCAAGAACATGAACCCTAACTTTTTGAATCATGAATTTACCCAATAATATCCGTTTTAATTTATTCCAATCACATATATCATGAGAATAATCATCTACCTATCATTCTACATGCAATTCTCCTCAAGATTTTCGAGTTCTAAGTTCTAACTACATGGGTTTTCATTTATCTTCCAAGAACAATCATAAATTTTCAGTTTCTCTAACATGGAAAAGACATTCTCTGAAATTAAATTGAATAAAGTCACTTGCCTTGATTGTCTCTGGGTTTGGTGTTGATTTCTGTAAAGGTTTCTGCAGAATTTCTTCTCTTTCTCCCTCTCCAAGCTTTCTTCTCCAAAAGGCTATGGTGGCTAGGGTTTTTGATTTGGGAAACTTAGAAAACTTTTCTAATAACCTACGTAGCCCTCTAGGTTAATATGGGTTGGTTAGTGGTTTAGTGGGTCAAACCCACATCAGATTTACTTAACCAATTTTCGTCACTTTTAATTCCTCAAAATGTAAAATTACCAAAATACCCTTTAAGTTGTCGGTATGGCCTAAAAATACCCCGGGACCCAAACTACACCCCCAACTAGTGTTTTCTGACTATCTTGACCCTTCCGGACGCTTTGGCGCACTCAAAACGACCATACGGATAATAAAAATAAAAATCACTTTTATAATTAAAATAATATACCATGACGCGGCGGTCACACGCGTCTCAATAAAATTCCCAAATTGCCGTATATAAATCTCACGACAATTTCATAATTCAATATATATAAAAACATGTATGCACATAATCAAATACCAACTCGCATCTCGTTAGTATTTTAACCCGGATTAATTTCCAATTAATTCACATTTAATTCATTAATCCCATAAATAAGTATAGCCAAAAGTACGGGGTATTACATACTTCCCCCCTAATAACTGAATTTCGTCCCGAAATTCGAAACTAGAAAGTACCTGCTAAAAATAACTCTGGATAACGTTCGCGCATCTCATCCTCGCGCTCCCATGTGGACTCCTCGACATTGTGATGTCGCCACTGAACACGCACTAACGGGACTATCTTTGACCGCAGTTTCCTCTCACTTCGGTCCAAAATAGCAATTGGCCCCTCCTCGTGGGAGCTGTCCGGCTGAAGATCGATGTCCTCCATAGCAATGTGAGAATGAGCCAAATTATCTCTAAGATATTTCCTTAGCGAGGAAATATGGAACACATCGTGAATCCGATGTAAATGCTCCGGTAACCCAAGTCTGTACGCAACCGGTCCGATCCGCTCAATAATAGGAAACGGCCCCACATACCTCGGTGCCAACTTCCCCTTCTTCCCAAAACGCATAATCCCCTTCATAGGAGATACTCTGAGAAGAACCTGGTCCCCCACTTGGAACTCTCTGAAAAACCTCTTCGCGTCAGCATAACTCTTCTGCCTGTCTTGAGCTACCCGAATGCGACTTCGAATCAGCTCAATCCTTGCCGAAGTATCCTGAATCACTTCCGGCCCAAGTAGTTTGTTGTCCCCCACCTCCAACCAACATGCTGGGGAACGACAAGGCCTACCATACAATGCCTCAAACGGAGCCATGCCAATCGTGAACTGATAGGAGTTGTTGTAAGCAAACTCCACCAGTGGAAGGTACTGCTCCCATCCACCCCCAAAGTCAATGATGCACATGCGTAGCATGTCCTCCAACATCTGATTGGTGCGCTCGGTCTGCCCATCGGTCTGCGGATGATAAGCCGTACTTAACCGCAATTCCGTGCCCATGGCCTCCTGGAAACTCTCCCAAAACAGCGAAACAAATATCTTATCTCTGTCAGATACGATATTTAGTGGCACACCGTGAAGTCTCACAACCTCTGAAATGAAGAGCTGGGCATACTGTCCCGTAGTGTAGTCAGTCCTTATGGGTAAAAAGTGAGCGACCTTGGACAACCTGTCCATAATTACCCAAACGGAGTCGTGGCCCCTCTGCGATGTAGGCAACCCCGTGATAAAGTCCATGGATATGATCTCCCACATCCACACCGGGACCTCCAACGGCTGTAGCAATCCTGCCGGTCTCTGATGATCCACTTTTACAAGATGACAAGTGGCGCATTTCGAAACAAACTCAGCGATATCTTTCTTCATACCGCTCCACCAATACTGGCGTCTCATGTCTTGGTACATTTTGTCCCCTCCGGGATGTACCGCGAACCGTGAGCCGTGCGACTCTGCCATCACATCGTGTCGCAATTCCTCTCCTTCCGGAACCACCAATATCCCATTGAAGCGTAATCCCCCGTCTGAGCTAACGGTATAGGACTCGGCTCCCTCTGCTAATAATCGAACTATCTGCTCCTGACAGAACGAGTCATTAGCCAGTGCCCGTACTACCTTCGTGACAATCTGCGGTGTAACGGTCATCACAGACATGAAAGATCGGGCCACTGCATCCTGGTGTCCCAATTCCTTCCACTTTGCTTTCCACACCTCTGCCACCTCACTTGCTGGCCTACGGCTCAACGCGTCTGCTTCCACGTTAGCCTTACCCGGGTGGTACTGGATGTCGAACTGGTAGTCTTTCACAAACTCAAGCCACCTACGTTGCCGCATGTTCAACTCTTTCTGCGTGAACAGGTACTGTAGGGACTTGTGGTCCGTGAACAGTTGGAACTTCTCCCCCAAAAGATAGTGCCTCCAAATCCGTAGGGCAAATACTACTGCTGCCAACTCCAAATCATGCGTGGGGTAATTATTCTCATGAGTCTTTGTGACACCCCGCCTAATTAAATACCGGGCGATCACTCCTTTATTAAATTAAATCAAGGTAAACAGTTGGTTCATTCTCAGCATCACTGTCGATAAAAATAATTTTTCCAATTTTAACACCCTAAATAATTAAGCTAAGTGTCAAAAACATTTTTCATACGAACTTCCAAATTTTAATTAAAGAAAAGATTTTATTAATTCAAAACAGCATTTCTACACTATAGAATTACACCACGAAATTTAAAATAAAACCATACATTCACCAATCGAATGTCAATAATATAAAACTAAAATCATTAACCATCCTGAATAAATCCCATAAACAATACTGGAATAACTGAAATATAAAATCCCCAACAATAAATGAAATGATGAAAAGGGCGACACGTGCCCCATAATGAGAGTAATAGGAGTGGAATCAATGACAGAAGCCGTCTACTCAAGGGACCTGCAACTCCCACCTAAGCTGCAGCTCGTTCTTCTCAAAGGATCCTAAGCAAGATGCCCCTGTGGCTCCTAAGCAAGACGCCCCTGTGGCTGGGCACCTGAAAATATACATATATATACACAAGAGAGAGAGAAAAGGAAACGGGTCAGGGCCCGAAAGTGTGTTTGATTTTAAAATACGTTAAGCAAGTATTTAAATTGATACAGGCCAATGCAACATCATATTAGTTCGTCTCTCTCTTGAGAAATACTCACCTCTCTTCTAATGTGCACTCCTATCGTACTAACCTTCCCAACGGTTCGTTTATCTTAACTTACTCATATGTTTACAAAACCGAACGATGACAATGTTTTAAAAAGGTTACTTTCAATCTGTAGTACTCCTCTCGTTTTAGTTTCATTAAATTATATGGTTTCCCAGTGCCTTCTCATACTTTCACAAAATAAGTATTTATTATTGCGTCAACAACTATGTCCTACTTATCGCATTATAGGCATAATAAAGTTTATAACCATATATATATATATATATATACTACTCGAATAATATATATATACAACAGCACCCCAACTAATTTATGGTGCGGGCATACTCTGCTATCCAGTCCCCGTATCGCTCACACAAAGGGAATACAAGTTCGGAATCACTCTCGAACTGTATTAACATATATAAAACAAGTTGAGGCGAAGTATAGATTCCAAGTCCAAGAGGTCAGTACATACCCACACGTCTCTTAGGACCGTCCGACTATCAATCTAATAGCCCGTACCTAAGATCTCTATCTTCTAGGGTACAAATCGATATCCCCTAAAAGCAACACAGGATACGATCGTCCCAGCGCGGTAACCTCAGGGATAGCAAGTAGCGCGGGTACGTTTTTCACATATATATAATATATGTACACACAATTATATAAAGGTACCCATTTCATTATATTAATATAGGTTTCTCTCGTAACCCATAATCATAACATTTATCTTTAATTTCCCATTATGATTACGTATAAGGTTTCGTCTGTAACCTTAACTCGAAGAGTTTTCTCACACATTACCTAATACTCATGGGTTATATCCTTACCAATCTAAAATTCAGTAAGTAACTTTATTTGATTCCAACGTAACTCTCTTACGCACCTCACCCTTAAGTTTCATAAATCTACCAACCTAAAGTAAATATCCCATAATTACCCTTCTCGTTGAAGATTAAAGGTTCTAACATATGTCCATATACCCTACTGGTCCTCAATATCTCCCAAATCATTTTATTTAGAATGCCCAAAGGTTTATTCCACGATAAATTAATTTAACTAAATAAACAAGGGAAATAGGAGTCTGCCAGGAGAGGTCGATCGATCGAAGTTTGGGGTCGATCGATCGAATCCTTCGATCGATCGAAGCTCTAGGCTCGATCGATCGATCAAGCAGGTCTGGGCAAAAATTCTGCAGAAATTGCAGTGACGGGTTTGCTTAAGTTTCTTCATCAAAACTCATATTTTCCAACTCTAATCGACCCAAAAAGTCTACTGCTAACATCCTAACATAATTCCAGATATCTTTAACGATCAGCATGCGTATATACATCATTAAACATGGTCAAACAACCTAAAATTTCATCTAATCATCAAGAACCCTAAAGTTTTCTTAATCTTTGTTCTAATCAGTTTTCTCCAGAATTTCCTTCTAACAAATCATCATAATTTCGTGGGTTAATCATCTACTTCACATATTAATTTCCAGAATAAGGTTAATATGATTTCTACATGCAAATCCCTATCAAAATTGGGTTTTCTTCCATGGATTATACTCCTAATCATTCCTACACTAACATGATTATTGCACCAACGAAAATACGCAAGTTAAACACTTGCCTGGAATTTCAGAGGTCTGGTTTCCTGCTGATATTGGTGTGGTTGCGTTCTCCTCCTCGCGATCTACGCGTTGGTGGTGACGGTGGTGCAAAAGGTGGTGTTTTTGGCCTTGAATCACCTTGCAAGGTCTCTCCTCTCTTCTCCAATAGCCGTCTTATGGTTCTGAATGTTCTAACCCTAAAAGGCTGACTTAAATGGCTGCTAAGGATGGCTGAAATTCGTGGGTTTAATTACCCTAATTTGTAAAATGACCAAAACGCCCTCCCGGGTCACTAATTAAGCCTAAAAAACTTCCCGAGACCCAAACTAAACCCCCGGGTACACTTTTCTGACTATCTCGACCCTTCCGGACGCGTTGACGCGCTCAAAATGACCATACGGACAACTTATAAAATATTCACTTTTTAATTACCATAATTAGTCCCGACGTGACACGGGCACGTCCCGACTTAAATTTCCGAAGTAGTCATTTAATTCACTTATGACATTCAATATAACCAATATAATATATTACTATGCTCATTAGTAATATTCAGCAAGTTTCCCATAATTACTAACTCTAGTCACGTTAATAATTATAACATAATAAATTTCCGGATTTTTATTAAATAAATCCCCAAATTAAATATAGCATAAAAATACGGGGTATTACAGTCTTAAGCTTACGGGAAGCATAAGCTATGGCCTGTCTCTCCTACTGTAATACACCTCCAAGCCCTTGCAAAGACGCGTCGGTGTAAACCAAATACTCAACTCCCGGTCTCGGCAATGCTAACACAGGTGCTGAGGTCAACTTGTCCTTCAATTCATCGAATGCCAACTGACAGGCATCACTCCAGATGTAGGGTACACCCTTACGAGTCAGATGTGTCAAAGGACCTGCTATCTCCGAGAAACCCCGAATAAACCTCCTGTAGTATCCTGCTAGACCCAAGAAACTACGAATCTCCGTTGGTGTCGTGGGCTGTTCCCACTCCCTCACCGCGGACACTTTCCCCGGATCAACAAATATTCCCTGGTCGGAAATAATGTGTCCCAAAAACTGGACTTCCTTCAGCCAAAACCGGCACTTCTCATATTTTGCATACAACTCGTTCTGACGGAGTGTCTGCAAAACTTGCCTCAAATGCTCGGCGTGCTCCTCCTCTGTCTGAGAGTAAACCAGAATGTCATCAATGAAGACAATGACAAACTGATCTAGGAAATCCCTGAACACTCTGTTCATCAAGTCCATAAACACAGCTGGAGCGTTGGTCAAGCTGAAAGGCATAACCCGAAACTCGTAAGAACCATATCTCGACAAGAACGCAGTCTTCGAGACATCCTCCTCCCGGATACGCAACTGATGGTAACTCGATCTCAAATCAATCTTTGAGAAGAAAGAAGCTCCTCTCAGCTGGTCGAATAAGTCATCGATTCGAGGCAACGGATATTTATTCCGTATCGTGACCTTATTCAACTCTCGGTAGTCCACACACAATCTCAGTGAACCATCTCTCTTCTTCACGAACAACACAGGGGCACCCCACGGTGAAGTACTCCTCCGTATAAACCCCTGACCCAACAATTGTTCAATCTGATCCCGTAACTCCCTCATCTCTGCCGGAGCCATACGGTACGGTGCGCGTGCTATAGGTCTCGTACCCGGTAGCAAATCTATAACAAAGTCTATCTCTCGACTGGGTGGTAAGCCTGGTATCTCCTGAAATACATCCGAATACTCCCTGACAACCGGGATCGAATCTAAAGGAATCACTACCTCCTTAGAGGTATACTCCTCAATGTAATACAGATGAGCGGTCGATCCTCCCTCTGGGCGAGGCATCGCCACTACAAACATCTCTTGCCCCGGAATGGCAAAAACAATGCTTCCGCTGAAGCAATCAATCATGGCCCTATATGCTACGAGCCAATCCATACCGATGATCACATCGTGAACATGCATATCTTATACCAACATATCTGCAGGTAATACCAGACTACCAATCCCTACTCCCACTCCCCGGCATATAAAGAATATAAGTGACCCACTCCCCAATGGTGAGTTGACACACGTCACTGTGCTCTCTGCCGTAGCTAACAATCCTAAAACTTTCGCGAAGTGTGTCGCTATAAAACAATGTGTAGCACCCGTATCAAATAATACCCGACCCATAGTGCCATGGATAAGAAACGTACCCTCAATCGCGGGCGGTGCCTGAGGAACTGCAGCCTGGTGGACGTTGTAGACACGTCCATACTGTAGCTGCCCCTACTGAACTGGTACTGGTGGAATGGGTGGCAATGCTGCCATCTGTGGCGGTGCGGGGAGAGCGGCGGGAAACATAGGCCTCTGTGGCTCCTGGCGAGCACCCTGCTGCTGCTGCTGTGGGGCCCTGCCCCTATCAGGACAATCCTGTCGCTTATGGCCAGTTTTGCCACAAACAAAGCACTTCCCTGGGAAGTTCCCTCCTCTCTGCCCCTGCGGTCCCCGGCCCTGGTGGCCGTTACCGTTCCTCCCTTGGCCCTGCTGGCCCTGGTGAAACTGCTGCCCATTTTGCCCCTGTTGGCCCTGATGGCCATTTGGACCCTGATGGCCCTGACGGAAACCTCCATGTCCCTGCCTGTAGTTACCTGACCGGAACCTCTTATTATCCCCCTGCTGGGAGCCCTGCTCGTTCTGTCTCTGCCCCTGAACAAATTGTGCCCCACCGACACCATGTCCTCCAGTCCTGCCCTGATGGCTAGACTCTCCCGACCTCTTGCCCTCAGTCATATGAAAGCGGTGGTCCTGGCAGTGTAACAATGCAGCGTTAACCACATCAGAATAAGTGGCCAACGATAGGTTCCCTAGCAGATGCTGACGGATCCTCCAAGTCAACCCGTCTGTGAACTTATCAATCTTCTTCTTTTCTGTTGGTATCTCGTCTGGAACGATATTCAACAGGTTCGTGAACTCGGCCTCATACTCGGCCACAGTCTTACCCTCTTGCTTCAGACTCATAAGCTTCCTCCTCATTTCCGTGTGAACAGCCGACGGAAAGTACTTGCGGTCAAACCGCACCCAAAAGTCCTGAATAGTGAGGGTATCCCTCTCCTCCGCGGTGGTAATAGACTCCCACCACTGTAGCGCAGATCCAACTAGCTTGAAAGTAGCTAGCACCTGCTTCTGAACGTCAGTGCACTCATGCATCCTCAAGTGCCTCTGCATATCCTTCCTCCACTGGCTCGAGACTACCACATCTGAGCTACCTGCAAACTCTGGCGGATGCGCTTTCTGAAAAGCGTCACGTACACGTTCCCAAGCAGATGGGAATGCATTAGCCTGAACTGGCGCGGCAACCGGCGCCTGCGGTGGTTCCTGCTGAACAATGGCAATTGCGGCATTTACCTCTTGGGCTAATAGTTGCAACCTCAGCGGCGTTCAACATGCCCTGAACTGGAGCGGGCTGGGGTTCGGGCGTTGCATCCCTAGGAACTCGTCGTGCACGTCGTGGAGGCATCTGAAATAAGAACAAAGTTTATAAGTTCGCTGTTTATAAACTTAAAATAGCTGAAGAACGAATCATACACAAAAGAGTACAACAGTCCTAAAATATAGGGCTCTATATCAAAGAAACGTAGCGGAAACATAATAGCCGTACAGATCCTAAAGGACACTAGAACCTGATGCTCTGATACCACCTGTGACACCCCGACTAATTAAATACCGGGTAGCTACTCCTTTATTAAATTAATTCAAAATGCCAAGTTGGCTCAGTTAATAGCATCACTGTCGAAAACATTTTAATGATTACTAACCACCTAGTATTTAAAAAGTAAGTGCCAAATTTTAATTAAAGTCTGATTAACATGCAACAAGTGAAAAAAGAATAATAACACCATTCACCATAATGAAGTAAATAGAATGAACATCACATAAGTAAATAAAGTCTGGAGGAAAACTCCTCACTACAATCCCACAACTGAAACAACTAAACTGAATACTGAAGTAATACATGCCAAAGTCCGAAAAACTGAAATGTAAAAGATGTAACTCTAATAGGAATGGGCAACATGCCCTACAACTGATAGATAATGACTCTGGAATCCAAAAGATAGAAGCGTCTACAAGCAAATCCCTGTAGCTTCCACAAACAGCTACAGCTCGTCACCTGAATGAGTATCCTACGCTTGGTGTCCTTGTGGGTGGGCACCTAAAATGGTTTTACAAGAAAAGTAGATTTGAAAAGCAAACGGGTCAGAGCCCGAATGTGGAGTTATATTTTTAAAAACCTGCAAGTGCTTTAAAAACATTTAAAACATTAAATGCAAAGTACATGTTAGGACGCACACTCACATAATAGTCTCACCTCTCGTCTAACTGTGCACTCCTAACGTAAGTACCCATCTACAACGACATAACCCACTAGCTAAGTGACATTTTAACTAGCTAGACTATCATAGGTCCTACCCTTATTACTTGGTTCTATTAACATAGTAACGATCTCAATTAAATAGGGGTTTAACGTAAACTCAAGTGTACAATATGTAATATACTTTACTATCAGCTAACCCGTTATGTTTCTCGAACAATAACCGTAATATATTCACAACATTAACATGAAGGTTCCCATTAATTAAGTGTATATTATTCACATCATAAATATACAGTACAAGCACCCCGAGAACTAAGCTGCGGTGCACACATACTCTGCTATCCATCCCGGTACATCACGTACATAAGGATTACATATTCCGAATCTCTCAGGAATAGTTCAGATAACACAAATCACAAATAGTGGAGGCGAACACAGTCACATCACATGGGTCACGTACATACCTACGCTCCCACGATCAGCGGACTTATTAATATCCCAATAAGTCTTTCTATGACCTATGTTCATCGAGGTAACCAGTCTAAATCCGGGCAACACAAGGATTAGAGGGCCCTAAGCGAACGCAAACCTCCCGTGATAGCAAGTATGGTAGGTATGTCATACACACAATTCATATACCAATACTAAGTAAACACACGTCTTAGTAATACCGTAGTTTAATCGTAGTACATATCGTATTCTCGTACTAACTTATGATTATCACAATTTACACTATTCTGGCTTATCATCATACGCCATAATTTATTCTCACGTCGTAGTAGACACTCACGTCTCAACCCAAACCGTCCTTTTAATATAACTCTCGTATATAATTTCCTTCTCATAAATACCCAAAAGTCCCAATCCTAACATTACATCATTATCGGAATGATATCTATATCCTCGAACAAGTTTACGGGACTCCAAAAATCAAAACAGTCCAAAAAGGCCCAGACTGCCAGCTCGTTAGAAGTCTCGTTCGAACGAGGATGTTCGAACGAGTTTGGACTGTCAGCTCGTTAGAAGTCTCGTTCGAACGAGACTGTTCGAACGAGATCCAGTTCGTTCGAACGAACTGTTCCTTCTAACGATATCTCGTTCGAACGAGATATCGAACAAAACTACCCCTCGTTAGAAGAGACTGGTCAACTCGCTAGAAGCTCGTTCGAACGAGCTCGTTCGAATGACCTGGGGATTGCTTCTAACGACTGACCAGTTTCGGCCCAGATTTTTCCCCAATTCGTTTTTAACCATTTTTCTCACTTCTAATCTCTTCCAAAGTTCATCCAAACAACGTTTTAGGGTCTCTAATTCATCCTAAACATATTCAAGTCATCTCCTAACATGTTTCCAAGGATTAAATCTCTCTAACATCAATCAAAATATAAATCTCTACACTTTTTCCCCAATTATTTCAAGAACATGAACCCTAACTTTTTGAATCATGAATTTACCCAATAATATCCGTTTTAATTTATTCCAATCACATATATCATGAGAATAATCATCTACCTATCATTCTACATGCAATTCTCCTCAAGATTTTCGAGTTCTAAGTTCTAACTACATGGGTTTTCATTTATCTTCCAAGAACAATCATAAATTTTCAGTTTCTCTAACATGGAAAAGACATTCTCTGAAATTAAATGGAATAAAGTCACTTGCCTTGATTGTCTCTGGGTTTGGTGTTGATTTCTGTAAAGGTTTCTGCAGAATTTCTTCTCTTTCTCCCTCTCCAAGCTTTCTTCTCCAAAAGGCTATGGTGGCTAGGGTTTTTGATTTGGGAAACTTAGAAAACTTTTCTAATAACCTACGTAGCCCTCTAGGTTAATATGGGTTGGTTAGTGGTTTAGTGGGTCAAACCCACATCAGATTTACTTAACCAATTTTCGTCACTTTTAATTCCTCAAAATGTAAAATTACCAAAATATCCTTTAAGTTGTCGGTATGGCCTAAAAATACCCCGGGACCCAAACTACACCCCCGGCTAGTGTTTTCTGACTATCTTGACCCTTCCGGACGCGTTGGCGCACTCAAAACGACCATACGGATAATAAAAATAAAAATCACTTTTATAATTAAAATAATATACCATGACGCGGCGGTCACACGCGTCTCAATAAAATTCCCGAATTGCCGTATATAAATCTCACGACAATTTCATAATTCAATATATATAAAAACATGTATGCACATAATGAAATACCAACTCACATCTCGTTAGTATTTTAACCCGGATTAATTTCCAATTAATTCACATTTAATTCATTAATCCCATAAATAAGTATAGCCAAAAGTACGGGGTATTACAGTTCGGCGAGCTTATGTAACTGCTGTTGGGATCCAAAGGGACGTCACCCGACTGCGGCATCTATTTAAGAAGGGCCCTCGACAAATGTGGTATGATGGCTACGATCAAGGCTGGCTGGATGCTCCTACGAGACTATCAGAGTTTGAAGAGCTTTCTTTCATCAGAGGGTGGTTGAGTGCCCTGAGAGAGCTGCAGGTACCGAGGAACTCGGTGTTATGGTATCGACACGAGATGTCCTCCTCCACTCTGATGCCCAATCCATTCAGGAGGGATGATTGATGGATCCCCATTGATGCTATTCCCCGGCAACTATTGGAATTGGACGCAAATGAGGTCATGGAAGATCTAGCCCCCGCTCCTGATGATGGAAGGAGAGCTAAAGTTGCTGATTATCATTGTTTGTAAATATAAAAGATTAATGAAAAGTTCGCGTTTTGGGTAATTTTGCCGACTAAACGTGTTCATCCAATCCTTTTATATTTTTGATGCTTCATAATCCTTTTTATTTTGTCATGTGAGTGTTCCCCCAGTCCAGTACAGTGCAAGAATACCATTGTGCCCTCACTTTACCTTTTAGGTTGTGTCGTCACACTCCCTTAGGCCTAAGCAGGGCAATTGGCGAGGACACACCTGGTATTGGATGTCTTCATCCGATCAGGATTTTGTTTAACCAAAGTAGGTTTGATGCCTAAGAATACTCTGTAGGGCTTCATATATTGCCAGGGGCAACGCTAAGAGGTCTGTCGTGCTTCATGACGATGACCTGAGGAGGGGTGTTCCCCTGCTATGTCGACCATTATGCCTGTGATTTGGAAAGGATGTGTAATGAAATATAACTGTTACTAATTAGAGAGTGATCAACTGAAAGATTTTCATTAGTGAAATGGGAAATGAACTGTCCTTTCACATAACGAATACAATAAAAGATTTAATAATAGAATTCCTAAAAATAGAATTTCTTGAGATTACCTGCGTTCCATGCTCGTGGTATCTCCCTGCCCTCCATCATTTCCAAATGATAGGCACCTTGCAGGTCGTCTCTAATTATCTTATAAGGTCCTTCCTAGTTTGGCCCCAGTTTACCGTCTGATGGCTTCACTGTGTTGCCCAGGACCTTTCTTAGAACAAAATCCCCAACTTTGAATCTCCTCGGATTGACCCTTTTGCTGTAGTGCTTCGCGAGCTGTTACTGATAGCTCGCTAATTTCACTAGGGCAAGTTCCCTGCGCTCGTCGGCCAGGTCGAGTTCAGCGAGCAAAGCCTCATCGTTCTGGCCTTGTTCGACAAGGTCGGATCTCATTGTTGGCAATCCCGCTTCTAGTGGCATGATCGCCTCCATACCATATGTAAGTGAGAATGGCGTTTCTCCTGTTGCTCGCCTAGGAGTCGTTCTGTATGCCCATAGGATATGCGGTAGCTCGGTTGCAAATCCCAGCCTGATTCCTTGTTCAAGGACTGTGTTTTCTGGAGTGATGAGAACAATTCCTACCCCTGCCCCCTTTGAGTTGGAGGCTCCATCAACGAATAGTTTCCAGCTTTCCACTGTAGCTTGGTTGTTTTGCTCTGTTGGCTTAGGCTGGTCGGAGGGTTCTTCGCCTGTGAATTCAGCTATGAAATCAGCAAGGATTTGACCCTTGATAGCTGTCCTTAGTTGAAATTGGATGTCAAACCGGTCGAGCTCGACTGACCATTTAGACAGTCTACCTGATAGATCTGCCTTCCTTAGGACAACCTTGAGGGGGTGTGATGTAAGGACGATGATCGGATGAGCTTCGAAGTAATGCTTCATCTTTCTCAAGGCTATTATTAGGGCGAATGCGAGCTTTTCCAATGGTAGGTAGTGCTGCTCGGCATCTAATAAGGTTTTTCTTGCGTAATAGACTGGATGTTGGATTCCTGTAACTTCACACATTAGTGCCGAGCTGACAGTATGACTGGATACAGAGAGGTAGAGGTACAAAGAGTCCATTTGATGTGGTATGACAAGCAGTGGTGGAGTGCTTAGGTAGGACTTGAGCTCGTCCAATGCTCGCCAGCAATCTGGGCTCCACTCTACTGTTTTGCTGCCCTTTAAGAGTTGGAAGAAAGGCTTGCATCTCTCGGAGGATTTAGAAATGAAACGATTTAGAGCAGCGAGCATTCCAGTGAGCTTCTGTACATCCCGAATTGTGCGAGGAGGTTTCACTCTGTTGATTGCATCAATCTGGTCCGGATTAGCCTCTATGCCTCGCTTGCTGACCAAATACCCAAGAAACTTCCCTGACTGGACACCGAAGGAGAACTTGCTCGCATTAAGTTTCATTCGGTACTTCCTGAGGATTTCGAAGGTACTTGACAGGTCCGAGAGGTGGTTCTCCTTCTCCTTGCTCTTGACGAGCATGTCATCGATGTAGACCTCCATTGTGTCTCCCATTTGATTCTTGAACATTTTAGTAACTAGCCGCTGATAGGTTGCCCCTGCATTTTTGAGCCCAAAAGGCATGACCTTGTAACAATATAAACCAACCGTCGTGATAAACGTCGTTTTGTCCTGATCTAGGGCATACAAGGGAATCTGGTGATATCCTGAGTATGCGTCCAGGAAACTCATTCGTTCGTGAGCTGCGGTGGCGTCTACTAGTTGGTCTATTTTTGGAAGAGGGAAGCTATCCTTGGGGCAGGCTTTGTTGAGATCAGTGAAGTCTATGCAAACTCTCCACTTTCCGTTGTTTTTCAGAACTACCACTGGGTTGGATAACCATTTGGGGAATTGCACTTCCCGTATGGATCCTATATCCAGCAGTTTTTCGATTTCTTTTTCTATTGCTCTGGCCTTCTCGGGAGCAGTTCGCCGTGCCTTCTGCGTTATCGGCTTGAATTGGGGATCGACGTGCAGCTGGTGGCAGACCATATTGGGATCGATTCCTGGCAGTTCATAAGGTTCCCAAGCGAAAACATCTATGTTGCTTCTGAGTAAGGTTGACAACTCCTTTTGCTCTTGGTCGGTGAGTGACGATCCTATCAGGAAGACTTTGCTATTGTCGCCTTCCCTAGCCGCCACTTCTACCAGGTCCTCGGTGACATGCTCGGAGGGGAGGATCCTGGTCTCTTTTACTCCAGGCCTTCCGTATTTTAATTGCTATTTGGAAGGGATTGTACCTTCCTCCACTTTCTCACTGGGTTGATCGGCTTTTTTCTCTGGCTTTGGTCGGATGGCCGCTATGAAGCACTTCCTTGCCATCGCCTGGTCGCCGTTTATCTCCATTACTCCTCGCTCGGTAACATATTTGAGCTTCTGGTGGTAGGTTGAGGAGACTGCCTTCATCGCATGAAGCCATCCCCTGCCGAGGATGGCCTGATACGGTGAGTCAATGTCGACAACCAAAAACTCGATCATCTTGGAAACATTTCCAGCGCGCACTGGCAGTACTATTTTGCCCAGGGGCATGGTCATTTTTCTAGCGAAGCCGACCAGAGGGACAGTAGCTCCCTTTAGGTCGGCGACGCTCAACTTCAATTTCCTGAACAGGTCGATGTACATTACTTCGGATGAGCTTCCTTGATCGACGAGCAGCCTGTCGATGTCAAAGTTGGCTATCCTGAGTGTAATGACCAAGGCATCATGATGTGGGGTCCTTACTCCCACAAGGTCTTCATCCGTGAAAACAATATGCTTGTTGTAGTTGATGTCCTCTTCTCGCCGACTTTTTCCTGACTGTGATTTTGCTGGATCAATCTGAAAAGCTTGCATTACCGCTGTCAGTTTCTTTACCTCCATTCGAGCTGAGTTCCCTTGTATTTGCTTGAAGTCAGACACTCCGTGGATTACTGCGAATTCGTGTCCAGCATCATCTTCCAGCACGTTGTCGGGTTTCGCCTCTCTGTGGGTAGCCACTTTCTCTACCCTCTTTTCCACAAAGTCATTCAAATATCCGGACTGGGCCAACTCCTCGAGGTGGGACTTAAGAGCCTTGCAGTGTTCGGTCTTATGCCCTCCCTCTTTGTGGAAAGTGCATCTTAATGCATTGTTTCTTTTCGAGGGGTCTCCTCCCATTTTCCGGGGCCATTTGATGAATGGCTCATCCTTGATCTTTGCGAGAATTTTGTAAATTGGCTCTTTGAAAACGGTGTTGACCACCTGGAATGATTTTGTTACGTCAGGGTTCCCTCCATTTTTGGAGCCATTCTTGCCCCCACTCTTTCCTCTTTTCTTCTGGTTCTCAACTTTCTCACTCCCCTTGGTAGTGAGCTTAGCTCGACCATTTTCTCCTACATTAAGGCGGGTGACATCTTCCACCTTTATATATTTCTCAATCCGGGCCATCAGGTCGTCAATGGTCATAGCTTCCTTCTTCGTCAAGGACTGGTAAAGGAGGGAAGAGCTAGGTAACCCAATTTTGAAGGAAGCCACTGCCACCTCTTCCGCGCAGTCCTCGATCTCGTTGAATAACTCCTAGTACCTCTTCGCATAGTCTCGGAGTGTTTCTTGAGGCGTCTTCTTCATGGTTAATAGAGCATCCATCCTTTTGGGATAGGAGCTGCTGGTGATGAACCGGGCCGTGAAAAGCTCGACCAGGGATTTGAAATTTCTGATGGATCGGTGAGGGAGTTTTTCGAACCATTTCTGGGCCACGTCATGGAGGCTCGAGGGGAATATACGGCACATCAGTGCATCTCGGTGATTCCAGAGGGTCATGGCCTGCCGGTACTGCCTGACATGGTCAATGGGGTCAGTCTTCCCGTCGTAAATCTTGAACCTTGGAATGGCAAATTTCTTGGGAGCCTCTTCCTCTTTAATTTCCCTCGTGAAGGGTGACTTCATCTGGGTCTTGAGGGCTCTCCTGGCGAGTTCTCTGGTCGACCTGGTGCCGTGGTGAGCTGGATGTTGGTCCATTTCTCTGCGGACCAGGTTCCGTATGTTCTCGTCGCTGCGAGCAGGGCTATGGTAGCGGCGAGCTCTTCTTAGTTGTTTGCGGAGGTCGTCGTCTGAGTCGCCACCTTTGACCCCTTGATATTCCCACCTAGGGCTCCTTCCTCGGCTGCGATATTTGCTTGCCTGAGGGCTAGGAGTGCGATATGGGTGTCTCCTGGTATCAGGACGTAGTTCCTTCTCCAGTCTTTCCAGTCTTCTTTTCAAGCGAGCATTCTCAGCCTCGTATCTGCGAGAAGACTCCCTCTGCTCGTGGAGCCTTGCCTCGTATGCATCAATCAATCTAGATATCTGCGTGGACCTTCCTGGTCCTTGACTTTCTTCTGAGGCTGGCTCTTCCAAGCGAGCCCCACGATCTGGACGTCGGACTTCAGACCTAATCCTGCGAGGAGCAGGTGGCTCTTGAATATCTCCTGCTTGAAGAGCGTTGCTGCTGTGACCAGACATCTTAGATTCTTTTCTTGGCATGGGCTCTTCTCAGGGAAAGATGAACGATTCCCACAGACGGCGCCAATTGTGGAGATAATGATTATGCAACACAAATAAATATGAGAGAAGTAATGACCAAGAAAGGACAAAGAAACTAAAACGCCAATCACACAACAACGGATGTACGTGGTTCAGCAAAGATGTGCCTACGTCCACGGTGGTGTAGTCAGTATTATTTCTCAATTATTCCAGAGAATGAGTACAGAGAATACAACTTGTCCTTTGCCCCGGACCTAGGGTTTAATTTATATATGTGTATGTTAGTTAGTGGAGATGATGGGTTCCTCCATATTAGCCATCTTCCCTATAACTTCCCTTCATGGGATTGTGCTCCCCTATAACTTCCCTTCATGGGATCGTGGGGAGAGACCGGATCAATATGAAAGATAAAGGGCCTGGACTTTGGGCCGTCGGGATTGGGCTACTTGTCCAGGCCCATGGTTCTAAATTCTGGGTACCCACAGAAAGTGATATTACATTAAATTTTGATAGGAAAAGTGGTATACGGGATAACTAATGAGGACACCAAATGCCAAAAAGCATTTCTTATTTCCTTTCCTTTTCTTTTCTTCCCCTTAAGTCGACAATTTTGGAAATTACACGAAATTGATATGAAATTGACACGATATATCTAGTTCGTGTTGGTATTTTTAGACTCGTAATCATGTCATGTTCGTGTCAAAATTATGAATCGTATTATCGTGTATTCTCGTGTTAACCTGTCGACTTATGTTCAGTTGAGAGTCATTTAAGCAGTCGTGTTATTTGAGTTGGGTTTGTATCGACTAAAAAGATACGAATTCATTGCCTAAGGGGTGACAATTTTAGAAACGAAACGGAACGACCCAAAATTGACCCGAAATTGATATGATATGTCGCGTTCGTGTCGAGTTTCTTTGACATGAAGTCGTATCGTGTCGTGTTTGTGTCAAAATTATGAGTCATGTTAGTCGTGTTAATCGTATTTTTATTCGGATTATCGTGTGTATTTATGTTTAATTTAGCATTAAATTTTAAGAAATCTGTTATTCATGTCGTGTCGTGTTATGTCGTTTTTATTTGGGTCGTGTTCGTGTCAATTAAAAAAATACGAATTCGTATCGTGTCGTGTTCGAAAAATATTTGCCGTGTCATATCATGTCAGCGCGAAACACAACCCAAATACCTGAAACTGGCACCCCTGCATGTATATCTACCCAAAACACTAACAAAAAGCAAACCTTAAACCAAACGGCTGCGCAAAACAAAACAACTACCAGGCTCACCCAAAAGCAGACCACATAAAAGCGATTAGATTTTTTTTTATCCTAGTCCCATAAACCGTTTAGATTGAGAATCTGATATAGTACAACTTTCAAGTGAGATACAACTGCTATATCATCTACTAATTTCTCCACCTCCCACCTCTCTCTCTCTCTCTCTCTCTCTCTCTCTCTCTCTCTCTCTCTCTCTCTCCCCATGGATGCCTTATCTCTCCTATCCCCTCCCACCCTTTCTCTCTCCCATTCTCTCAAAACCAAATACAATCTCCACACAAGAAAACCCTTTTCCATAAAAGCCCAATATTCCCCATCTCGCACTTCCCTGTCCCAAGATGACCTCAAAAATCTAGCAGCTGACAAAGCAGTTGAATATGTCAAAAGTGGCATGGTTTTAGGCCTTGGCACAGACTCAACTGCAGCCTTTGTGGTCTCCAAATTAGGCCAACTCCTCAAATCAGGTGAGTTAAAAGACATTGTGGGGATCCCAACTTCAAAAAGAACCTTTGAGCAAGCCACCCAATTGGGTATCCCATTATCAGTTCTTGATCACCACCCAAAGCTTGATTTGGCCATAGATGGGGCAGATGAGGTTGAACCAGAACTTAATTTGGTCAAAGGGAGAGGAGGGGAACTTTTGAGGGATAAAATGGTTGAGGCTGCTTCTGAGAAGTTTGTTGTGGTGGTTGATGATTCCAAGTTGGTTAGTGGGTTGGGTGGGAGTGGGTTGGCTATGCCGGTTGACGTGGTGCAGTTTTGTTGGAAGTATAATTTGGTGAGGTTGCAAGAGTTGTTTAAGGAGGAAGCGTGTGAGGCTAAATTGAGATTGGATGGGGGGAATCCTTATGTGACTGATAATATGAATTACATTGTGGATTTGTATTTTAAGACACCTATTAGGGATTCGGGTGCGGCCGGGAAGGAGATTTCGGCTTCGAAAGGGGTCGTGGAACATGGGTTGTTTCTTGATATGACTACTGCTGTTATTATTGCTGGAAAAGATGGAGTGAGTGTTAAGTCCAAGTAATTTGATGTAATGGGTGAGAATTTGTTTAACTTTTATTTGTATTTTTGAAATTTTTATGTTTGAATCTGATTCTTGTTGTAACTTGATCAATGGGTTATATGAATAATATTGAGTATGACATTTTTTTTTTGTTCGAATGCTTAGTGTACGTTTGTTCGTTTTGATATGAATATGAAAAAACAGGAAAATATGTTTGTTTTATGCATGAATGAATCTATTTAGTCTAATTCAGATTCAATGTTTAGATTAAAGGATCTTTTATCTTCAAATTAGGCCAATTACTTAAAATCGGTGAATTAAAAGACATTGTGGGAATACCCACTTCAAAAAGAACCTTTGAGCAAACCACCCAATTGAGTATCCCATTATCAATTCTTGATCGCCACCCAATTAAGTATCCCATTATCAATTCTTGATCACCACCCAAAGCTTGATTTGGCCATAGATGGGGCAGATGAGGTTGAACCAGATCTTAATTTGGTCAAAGGGAGAGGAGGGGAACTTTTGAGGGAAAAAATGGTTGAGGCTTCTTCTGAAAAGTTTGTTGTGGTGTTTGATGATTCTAAGTTGGTTAGTGGGTTGGGTGGGAGTGGGCTGGCTATGCCTGTTGAGGTTGTGCAGTTTTGTTGGAAGTATAATTTGGTGAGGTTGCAAGAGTTGTTTAAGGAGTAAGGGTGTGAGGCTAAGTTGAGATTGGATGGTGGGAAGCTTTATGTGACTGATAATATGAATTACATTGTGGATTTGTATTTTAAGAGTCCTATTAGGGATTCGGGTGCAGCCGGGAAGGAGATTTCGATGTTGGAAGGGGTTATGGAACATGGGTTGTTTCTTGATATGACTACTGCTATCATTATTGCTGGCAAAGATGAAGTGAGTGTTAAGTCCAAGTAATTTGATGTAATGGGTGAGAATTTATTAAACTTTTCTTTGTATTTTTGAAATTTTTATGTTTAAATCTAATTCTTGTTGTAACTTGATCAATGGGTTATATGAATAATATTGAGTATGGCATTTTTTTTGTTCGAATGCTTAGTGTACGTTTGTTCATCTTGATATGAATATGAAGAACTGAAAAATATGTTTTTTATGCATGCGTGAATGTATTTAGTCTAATTCAGATGCAAAGTTTAGATTAACTGCCCTTCTATCTCCAAACTAGGAAAATTAATCAAAACTGGTCAATTAAAAGACATTGTGGGAATACCCACTTCAAAAAGAACCTTTTAGCAAACCACTCAATTGGGTATCCCATTACAAGTTCTTGATCACCTCCCAAAGCGTGATTTGGCCATAGATGGGGCAGATGAGGTTGACCCAGATTTTAATTTGGTCAAAGGGAGGTGTGGGGTGCGTTTGAGGGAGAAAATGGTTGAGGCTGCTTCTGAGAAGTTTGTTGTGGTTGTTGATGATTCCAAGTTGGTTAGTGGGTTGGGTGGGAGTGGGCTGGCTATGCCTGTTAAGGTGGTGCAGTTTTGTTGGAAGTATAATTTGGTGAGGTTACAAGAGTTGTCTAAGGAAGAAGGGTGTGAGGCTAATTTGAGATTGGATGGTGGAAAGCCTTATGTGACTGATAATATGAATTACATTGTGGATTTGTATTTTAAGACACCTATTAGGGATTCGGGTGCGTCCGGGAAGGATATTTCGGTGTTAGAAGGGGTTGTGGAACATGGGTTGTTTCTTGATATGACTACTACTGTCATTATTGCTGGCAAAGATGGGGTGAGTGTTAAGTCCAAGTAATTTGATGTAATGGGTGATAATTTTTTTTAACTTTTCTTTGTGGTTTTGAAATTTTTATGTTTGAATCTAATTCTTGTTGTAACTTGATCAATGGATTCTATGAATAATATTGAGTATGACTTTTTTTTGGTTCGAATGCTTAGTGTACGTTTATTCATTTTGATTCAAATATGAAAGAAACTGAAAAATATATATGTTTTATGCATGCATGAATGTATTTAGTCTAATTCAGATTTAATGTTTAGATTAAAGGATCTTTTATCTTCAAATTAGGCCAATTACTTAAAATGGGTGAATTAAAAGACATTGTGGGCATACCCACTTCAAAAAGAACCTTTTGAGCAGGCCACCCGATTGGGTATCCCATTATCAATTTTTGATCACCACCCAAAGCTTGATTTGGCCATAGATGATGGGGCAGATGAGGTTGACCCAGATCTTAATTTGGTCAAAGGGAAAGGAGGGACACTTTTGACGGAAAAAATGTTTTAGGCTGCTTCTGAGAAATTCGATGTTTAGAAATTTGTTGTGATGTTTTGTTGGAAGTATAATTTGGTGAGGTTACAAGAGTTGTTTAAGGTAGAAGGGTGTTAGGCTAAATTGACATTGTGGATTTGTATTTTAAGAGCCCTATTAAGGATTCGGGTGCCACGGGAATGAGATTTCGGCTTTGGAAGGGTTGCGGAGCATGGGTTGTTTTTTTATATGACTACTGATGTATTGCTGGAAAAGACGGAGTGAATGTTAAGTCCAAGTAATTGATGTAGGTAAGAACTTTTTAAATTTTCCTCTGCTTTTTTTGAAAATTCGTATTTCAGTCTCTAGTTCTTGTTTTTTAAAGCTTCTTGTTGTAACTCGATCAATGACTGTATGAATAATATTTGTATGGGGTAATTTTCTTACTACCTGAAATGCCTAGCTTGACATGTTACCTCGAATGCTTTGTAATGTAATGAGTTTCACGTCCAAACGTTTAAACTATTTTGTAAGGTAAAATAGCCAAATTTCATTTTTTTCTATTTCGCAGGAGTGCACTTGTATTGTCGTTCCAGTAGAAAAATAACTATACAAAATACCAATGGATGAGAAGCTAAGTTACCAAATCCTAAACTAAAACCAATTGTCAAAGCATTCCTACATTTTGTTGAACAAAATAGTTACAAATTCGTTTGATCAGTCTTACCTCGGGGAAGATGACATAACCGTTATTTCTAAACTTTCCATGTGTTGTTTGGATGTTCATTAATTCATAAACTCCAAAGTTACCTCATCCAACACATAAAACATATAACTGATCAATGGTCTTCTTCGCACAAAATGTATCAAGAAGTTCAACCCTCCAAATGGACTTGTTGGATCACAATAGGTTGATAAGCTAGCAATTTCCATGATCAACTATGGTAACCATAATTTATTTATCAATAGTTTAATTGGTAGCCGAAAACCAATGACCCTGTAATATCCCTAACAAGATCAAGTTGTACAATAAGCAGAACATACAGCCAATTTGAAATACACATTCAAAAAAGAGTAGCAAAAATTATTTTCTTTACAATTAGACAGAAAAATTCCAATGAAATTCTAGAAAAACACAGAAAGCACCGCGAATAAGATACTACGCATTTCGGACGGAAAAACATAATGAGAATCAGAATAGTCCTAATTTTAGTTGCATAATAGAAAGCTTACGCACAGAGCATGCATCGTGCCTACAACATGCACTTGTTCATTGATAACTTGTAGGGACAATTTTCTATTCTTATAAGCTTCAATTTAATTTTCTGATTTATTGGATTTACTTTTTAGTCGTTGACGGCGTTGAGATACCTATCACTTAGTAAACAAATTTTATGCTTCCTTTTTTAGCCTCAATATTTTGAATTTTGTTTTATATTTTTAACCTGACTAGTAATTAGTTTCTTTCTGAGGTTGGGGTCTGCTAAACGGGGGCCTTAGGCAATCGCCTAACTCGTCTATAGGGGCCAGCCTTGATAATGTTGTACTTTATCACTAGAGTCCATGCAAGTCCAAGTGTTGTTAATAATGGACATGAGGTGTGGTCTTTGATAACAATGATGTACTGCTATAATGTAAAAACCACTCTATGCATTTGTGGAATTGTCATCTTTATTAGAGCTTCTAGTTCAGATATACATATTGATAATTCTTTGTGTTTTGTAGCTTATTTGAGTATGAAACATCGTGTGATCACTGTGAAACTTGTATCTGCTATTTTCCTTAATGTTCTTTTCTCTTTAAAATTTATGAACTACATATGGAGTTGTAGTGCCTCGGCTGATGAAATTATCGAAACCCTTTTTAAAAACATAGGACCATCATTTCTTGAAATTTGATCCCCCACCACCCATGTACAAATCAATGATTTACAACAACTGATATAGAATATAGGGAACTTGTTTATTTGCGTGCTACTATTCATATTATTTTTGTGTCTCTTAATGTCGTATTGTTATGTTCTATTGCAAATGTTTCTTTCAGTTATTGAGTGATTCTTCTTTTTTACATTTATTTTGAATCGTATAAGAGGATTTTTTTATAACTATGAACCTCCACATGAACGAGCCCTTTGGACTCCTCCATACGAGCTAAACAAGGGGACGTTGTGCTAGAACCACCCTAACACACGCCCCACTTGGTATCCTTTGGGGGGTTTCAAACTTGAGACCTCACACCAAAACAGGGAAATTGCAAGTGTTTTAAACACTTGCAAATGGGATTTGCAACGGTTCAAAACACTTGCAAATTAGTCGTTGCAAAAATTTTGCAACTTGCAAAATTTAGTAAGAATTTTTGTTTTGCAACGGTTATAAACACTTGTAAATGAAAGGAAATGTATTTTTTTTGTAACGGTTCGAAATACTTACAAATTGTAATAGTTAAGGAAAGAAATGTTCCTTTTGCAACGGTTTAAAACACTTGCAATATACAATACATAATAAAAAATATATTATTGAAACCCATTCCTATCCTGATTCGACTGGGACGAAATAAAATACTCGGGAAGAATCAAAGCTTTGCATTTCTGCTACAAATCCATCAATAAACACATCAATGTAATAATACGACTATTTATTCATACAAATCCATCAAAAAACACATCAATGCATTAATCTCCCTCTTTTCCAAGTGAGCTTCGTGTAACCTTCTTATCCATTGTTGTGGAGAATACCATATGCATATTCTTTGTCAAATTCCAACCTACACAAAAAGAGCACAAACACGTTAACAAAAACTGTAAAATGTAGGAAAGCAAAGAACAAACACCCGACTAAATTTTGGCAATAAAAAAAATCAGAATGTATATCTTAATATGTGTTATTGTGAAGGAAAGAGATGGAATACTATTTTTTAATAATATACACCCATAACACTTATGTCTACTGATGATTCTCAAGAAGAAGAACACGGTGACATCTTTTTCTACCTAAATTATAATTAAGTCTGATTAAAAGAGAATAAATTGCTTAAGTCTAACCTCTTCAACAAGACGGCTTCGCTTTCCGCTAGATCTCCTGAAACTGGTAGAACTGTACTGTGTACTAGGCTTGCCAGGGAAGCAATTTACTACTAATTTGTAGCAACAAAGAACTGCAGCTTTCCGTGTGGCCTTGGACACCTCACCTTCTCTCCAAAGTTTCAAAGCTGCTCTGAGTTAGAGTCACTGCGCACCTCCCTCTGTTCTTTGACTATCTGGTGCTGCCCATATCTTAAATCTCAATTGCCTTCAACACCTCACCTCTCTTGAAACTCTATTCATGTCTAACTGTTCACTGCTAGAGTCCTTGCCAGAAGAGGGGCTGCCCAGATCCCTCTGTCATTTGAAAATCTAGAATTGTCCGTTGTTTATACCACATTGCCTGCGTGTGTGAGCACGTCATGTTTAGTACAAAATCAAATGATAAAATCATCAAATAAACTGGAATTACGGATGAGAATTCAGTCCAACATTAACGGATATCAAATCACTGAAGTCGCACAGATTCATTATAATTTATACAAATCGTAATAATCACAATCGTAATTGAACAAGAACGCAAAAAGTGTAAAGTCTATAGCAGATGCAGATGGGAAGGAAAATAATTTGGGATTGCAGTGAAAATTGAGTCTTACCATGTCCTTTGCCCACTCTTCTCAGCTGAGCAACGTATTCATACATCTTCTTAATCTCTTCCACTTAATGAAAAAATGAAGCTCAAAATCAGTATCATCTTACTTAAATTTCACAAGTATGTATAGCCATCAATAAAATTCCTGCTAGAAATTAAGAGTGACATTTGTTCTTCACCTGCTCAATCAAAAATTCGTTTTAAACTAAATCAGCCAACTGGACATCATTGTTACGATCCGCTACCTATTATCATAAGTTGGATCTTATAAAAAATTCTGACAAGCAAGAACTACTCAAAAAGAAAAAGGAAAAAAAACATTGTAAGTAGAAATAAAAGTAAACTAAAATGATGCTTTACCACATGAAGGTCAATTTCTCTAAAGACAATGCCAGCTCCATTGCTAGATCAACAAATTATAATTGATTAGAGCAATGTTTTAAATCGCGATCGCCAAGGTGTCGCGTTTTTGTTTTGGAGTCGCTTCGCGCAAATCGTGTCGCGCATCCCGCAAGCAATTCGTGCATTTCAATTTTTTAATTAGAAAAACGTATAATAAATGTAAATAAATATATTAGTTTAAACCGTTACTCCAAATAATGTACTACATCATTTCAAATAAAGTCATTAGTCCATCATGTGAAAAACAGTAATATTATAAACTGAAATGTGTTTAAAAAACATTTTAAACTGAAAATTATAAAATGATTTAAAAAAAAACATAACCTAGATGCCTTAATTTTTAAAGAGAGACCTATGGTTTAACCTAAATCGCTCGCTGCCGAGATATCAAAGTCGAACCTTGATGCTTCAATCTGGCAATTGAAGCCCCAGGCAACTTTGATTTTGAAGTCAGAGTAGCTTCAGCAAGGTCGATTTAGCTACCAAGTTCGTTTGGCAAGTTCTATATTTTCCTGAAAAATAGCACCGATAGCACGCAATCGCACCCAAATCGCGTGACACATCATCAATTGTGCAAGCTATTTATGACTTCCATAAATCTGAATGGGCTATATCGCGTTTTTCGCCCAAATAGCGATTGCTACGTCGTGTGCTTTTTAAGACACTGGATTAGAGCTACTGAGTTAGATTAAACATATTTCAAATAAGTGATTTACAATAATTTAGACAATTCTTTAAGGGGGTGATGCTGTTTTATGACAGTAGAAATCACAAACTTAACTATCACCAAATGAGCAAAGAAATCACAACCTCATTAAAAATCTAAACCAGCTATTTCATTCAACCTGGCACATGTGGACATCGTTTCCAATCCTTATAAGTATGCCATTGTGGATAAGTTCTCTCACGACAAGCCTTCAATGGATTTTATTAGAAATAATTTTGAAACGTTTGGGTTGAAATCATTGGTGGAAATAGGGCTGCTAGACCATAAGCACATCCTTATTAAGGTTCGCTGTGAAGAGGATTTCATCAGACTCTGGATGCGCGACCAATGGTCCGTAGAGAAGTATCTTTAAAGTATATAGAGGTGAAGAACAATGCAGAACAAGAATTTACCACTGTGAGAAAAAAGAATAGAGCTATGGGAAAGTAAAACACTTCTTCTAGCCCTCTTAAAAGGCTCACCAGATTCACTGCCCAAGCTACCTCTTTCGTCCATTGTCTAGTTTGCCATGATTAGTATTCTTATATGGAATGCTAGAGGGGTGGGGGAAAATCCTACCAAAAGAAGAATTAAAAAATTATGTAAGCTCCATAAATTATATTTTCTATCCGTCTTAAAACTTATGCTAGATGTGGACAAAATTGATGCTTTAAGGGTTTCAATTAATTTTGAAGGGAGTGTTTTTAATATCTCTAATAAAGTGTGGTGTTTCTGAAGACATGGCATTCACTGCAAAGTTTTGTTGGACAGTACTCAAAAGTATTTTTCTTCAAATTAGTCACCCCCTTCTTCCAACCATTGTTGGACTCATTATTGTGTACGCTAAATGCACTCAAATAGAAAGACTCCTTGTGGGACAACATTAAGAACTGCTCTAATTTATTCTTACACAAGCCTCTCCTTGTAGCAGGTGATCTTTAAAAAAATTATGGCAGTTGTATCAGTACATACTCTGCATTGTATGCCGATGATGTTTAATAGCTTGCTAAAGTGATTATTCAAGTTTAAATTCATTTGAATTGTAGATATATTTCAAGGCGGGATGAACGTTCCATTCAGACATCTAATACCAACTGTTTCCATTAAAGTCGACTCTTAGATGACTACAAAAAAGGTACTGGACTGAAGCGATGGATTACCATTTAATTAATGCACTTTTAGTAGAAATGTTAGGTGGGAAAAAAAGAGACGATGGATTTGCGTCAACGAAAGTGAAAGATGTTGATGGCGTAAATAAAGGATTCCATGTACACGTTGCCACAGCTAATGTATGTTCATGCTTGAAAACCCTCAAATGTGATGCATGGATGTATAATAACTCTTGCAGGTGAGTAGATTTGGGTATGCCATTACTAAAACTTTGCAGATCTCCTTCAAATTGCTATCCATATCTATACTCAAGAAAAAACATTATCAATATTTCCACACAGTTCTAAATGCAAATCACACAATGCAGACTCTACTTCCAACACATTTCCTGTACACACTGTGATTTCTAATTTTTTACATCTACAACATACAAAAGCATTTAAGTTCATCAGTTATGTTCACCAAGACAATCTTTAGAGCATTTTGCATAATGAAATATGCAAAACAAAAGCTTTAGATGATTATGCATAATGGCAAACTTTTGCATATTAAGAAAAACATTTGTCATTTTATGCTTCTTTTTTGTGTGTTTTTATTGGTGGTGCGGCAGTTCCACTAAGTATCCCACGACACTTAAAAGTGTTGCAGGGCACGACAGTTCCACCCAGTATCCTGCAATACTTGAAAGTGTTGCATGTCTTCGAAAGTGCCTTGTTGCTTGGATTGAAGTGCCGGGGGACTTTGCAAAATGCCTTATATCCCTTGAGAGCAAACAAGCTGGTTATGAAAAGCAAAAAGCTAAAAGATTACCTAAATTATTAACATCTAAAGATGGACTACTATAGTAATCTTTGTACACATAGATGTTAGTACTTGTACGATGAGATACAACAACAAAACGGTACTGTGTGGTTGAATCACAAGTAGCATTGCATTGGTCCGTATCCATATTGATCGTGCTGTTTTAGTCCCTAGGATTCTTGGAAATACATAAAAACTTGTGAGACTTGGTAGTAGCAATAGAGCTCAAATGGGACTATTTAAAGCGGAAGCCCTATGATTCTTGCACCCCTGCACTATTGCCAGATTATCAGAAGAAGCTCTCTTTGATCTCAACTGCAAATGGAAATGCTATGGGAAGCGGATGGGGGAAAACTCTCTTTGAAGGTCAATTACATATAATAAAACAACTGCTAAGTGATAAAACAAACATCACTTCCAATAAATAATTACTTGGTTATCAACAATATTCCCGAACACACTCTCTCCCTCACAAACAAGCACATACATGGGCACAAAATGTTATTATACATGTAATGTAATCACGGGACACGAACACAAAACAAACATGCCGGCATCAGCATCTCTCAAAAGAGCAGGACATATATATCATAAAGAATAAATTCTTAGACCCAAATTTTCCCATACTAAGTGCATATGTAACAACCCCCAAAATCTTAAATTTATCACTCTTAGCTTAGGAGACCGACCTAGGACCAATGTAGCACCGATACTTCAAAAATTGCAGAAATGGAGTATCGATTACGGATACGGCTCTGATACGTCTTCGACACTTCGAATCTGTATCCGTTGACCAAATTGACAGTTTTGACTATCCAATATAGCTTAGATACATCCCGATACATGAGGGATACGGCAGGGATACTTCGGAGGTCATTTTGCATTTATGTAAATGGGGGTCAGTTTGTAATCTTAAAAAAGTTAAAACCACTAAGCCATATAAGTGTAAACGAATTTGTTTAAATCTTAAATTGATATATACATACATACACACACACACACATGATTAATAGAAAGAAACCAATTTAAAATTTAAACATTCAATTCTTTACAAGAAAGCCTTAGCAAAAATTAAAGCACTGTAAGAAACAGTTCTAGATAGATACTATATCAAAATATATAATGAAAAAGGAGACTAAAAATGAACAATTTATAGGTTAGTGTAATTGTATAGAGACATAAATAAATAAATAAATTCACTAAAAAGAGATTATATGCGAACAAGTATGAAAATGATTGAATAGCTTACCATAATTTTCACCTCAATGCCATCAAGCAAAATTGAAAATAACATATGCTCGACTTCAAATTGTACTGAACAGAAACGGTTAGAACCACTGCACGAGAATACAGTACATACAAGCCAAATCATGCTGGTCACTAAAAGTAGTAACCTGAATTCATTTCTCATTGACTATACACACATGACTACAAATTTACATATTTATAAACCCATAACTATAGAGTTACACACACATAACTACATGTTTACACACACACATTTAACATCTGTGTGTGTGTGAGGGGGGGAGAGAGAGGGAGTTATACCTTAATCAGTTTTTTAAGCTTTATGATTGAGCCCTAGATTTGAAGCTTTGTGATTGAGCCCTAAATCGATGGTTTTGCAATTGAAGGTTTTACGATTGAGCTATATCTGCATCACAAGCTCCAAACCTTTGTATCTGACTAGCTATCTGAATCACTGACTCCAAACCTTCGTATCTGAATCGCAACCTCCCAAAAGTGTATTTGTGTCTGTGATTTTGTTTGCAAGGAAGATTTGCGATTTTGGAGGGAGGGAAAATTTGGGTGCAACTTTGACGAGGGAGGAAATTTTTGACGAGGAAAATAGTGAGGGTGGAAAATTGCGTCTTTACACTTTTAAGTTTTGGCATTAATAAAATCATAAATTTTACAACGTTTTTGAACACTTGCAACGTTTGAAAGTATCCAAAACCGTTGTAAAATTTGTAAACACTTACAAATTAAATAATCTATTAATTGCAAAATGGCCATTATGGTGTAGTGCCTATGGACTTTTTCTGTTCGCCCCTTACCGTTGTACTAACCAGGGTGAATTATATGAGAGGATTTTGAAAGTGAGCGTTCTTCTTAAAGATCAAATCTTTACATGGTAGCTTGCTAAGAGGAATGTCAATTGTCAAACACTAATTACTTTGAAAAAAAAAGAAGAATTTGCACTCATGCTTATCCCCAACTTGGTTCTTATTATGTAAAGTGTAGAGCATTGAGGCTTTAATTTAGAGTTTTTCCAGATTCGGTAATGAGAAGAAAGTGACTTGCTTTTGGAAATGCATGAGCTTGGCTATGACTTGGGACTTGGGAGGTTTGATTGAAAAATCATAGGACATTATAGGATAAGAATTAAGCTGATAGTGTAATAGCTTCACCTATCTCATGAGCATTTTGCAGATTTCAAATTCATTCTATGTTGCTCATAATTGGGGGGAATTATCATTTGATAGGGTTTTAAGCCTTTTGTCCTACATTGTAATTATTCTAATGTATTTAGTTGCGTTTCTTCTAGTTTTATGTATTATTGATGGATTCCTCGATCCCGATTCATATGTACCTTTTTTAAGAGAAGCGAGGCACACTTTTATGTACAAAAAGCTACTCAAAGAATGATGTGATAACAATATGATTGGTTAGAGAGTTGGTGGGATCCTTTGTTTATCCAAAGCTAACAAATCACAATCATTGCAATTTGTTGTGCATGATTTTCGCGCCTAGCATTATTATATTTTTTAAATATATAATACTAAATTTTTTATTTCTCATCAAATTTATACGTATGTGTGTTTGTGTTTGTGTAAGCTGAAAGTGCAAAATAGATCCAAGGAGGGTTCGTGATCTTAAAGTTAAGCTAGTGTCATGTTGCAGCTATCTGAAATACTAGAAATCAGGGCATTAGTGTATAGATAGTTATATAATTGCCCCCTTTTTAGTGTTGTACAAACATGATTCTTTGATCATACAGTTCTTAAAAATTCTATCCTGTTATATTCCTTGTTCATTTTCTCGAAAAATTGAGATTGTTCATGTAACTCAGATTCAATACGATGGTCATATGGACTGCGGTTGTATCTTTGTACCTGTAATGCCTATAGTTTCGTGGGGCATGTTGGATATTATCACTAGCATAGCATTGGAGTATATGAAAGTGAATAATGTGAACAAAATTAAGGTTGGTTATTGTAACACTTGGGTATGTTAGATATTGAGGAGTTCGTTGAAATGTATAGTTGTCCTAATATTAGGAGTTTTAATACAAGTAATTTATGTTTCCTTTTCATTGCAGAGTCTAGTTACGTTTTATAAGTATGTCTTGGTGGCTAAGATGTGGTAATGCCTATGAATAAAGACTATTATCGATCAGTAATCAGTTTTTCGATATTTATCAGCGTATCATATTATGGTTAAGAACAACTATATTTTCCCTAGAATTTATGGTTTGTTCAATCAACTCCGAGGTGCTACTTGAATCATTAAGATTAATGTGAGATTTGGTTATCATCAGTTTCATCTTCAGGATAAAAACATTCCAAAAGTCGCCTTTAGCAATATCGAGATTGTTGTCTTTCTATTGAAAGCGAGATCAATATTTGAATGTGTTATTTACGCTTCCGCATCCTCTTTTAATTTTGACAATATTTCACTTTGAACCCTTAGCAAATAGGTACTATGAGATTTTGTCCCCCTTTACGAAAATCGGCCCCCACCCCTGCTTGGGATAATTGAATATACGCTGGCTAATGGGTTTTCTTCGTGATGGTATTCTGGAATTTTGGCACTTACAAGGAGGCACAATCGGCATACTTGTTGGCTACTGATCCTTGAAGATGTTTATGGACTAATTTGAAGTCTTTGGATTCGATCCCATTGAGTAAAAAAGTAAGGGTTTATATAATAAACTTTCGTAATGTTTGGGTGAGAAATGCATGTGTCTTTTGACGCATAACCTTTATACGTATGCGTATCCCACTTTGAGATTTTTCAGAACAAAATAGCTTAAATTCCAGTTTAAGCTATTCTTTAAGCCAAACCATTGTGGATAGTTTTGCAACCTTTATTCTATGTGCGATACTCATAGTATGCATTTAATTGTTTTAAGCTATTTTAGAATGAAGTTTGTCAATGTTCCTTATACCCTTCTCATTGCAACACACCATGCATAGACTAGATTTATCATCTAAGCCAACTGCTGTGGCTGTTCTTCAAATTGGATATTGCTTAATGAATGACACCTTAAACTGTAGTTACTAGTTATGACAGTAGAGAATTAGTTGGACTACCTCTAGTGGTCGGGTTCAGTGGGTAGTCTTAAAGTCTATTTGTTTTTCAGTTTACTCATCTTATTATATAAACTATAAATGTATGATAATAGAACTCTATTTAATAGTTAACTATGAAGCACGGACACTTTCTCGGAAGCCACGAGTCATCTTTGACTCGAATCGGACATGCGACACGCTCCGATACGTTGCTGACACATGAGTTCCTTTTTTTTAGATTGTACACGCCGGGACAGCTTTGGACACGTAAAATTATTTTAATTTTTTTTTTCTATGGTGATGGCAATTCTGCTTTATTTATGATTTTTAATGTTAAAATGTGTTGGAATTTTGTTTTCTATGATCCATTTTCTTAATTTCATGTTAAGAATGCTCTAATAGTGTATTTTACGGAAAATATCTATTATATATATATATATATATATATATATATATATATACACTTGGGTATGCCCGTGCGTGAAGGCACGACGAAAAGTTTTGAAAGTGTACGTCATTGATTGGACCATACGTCGTATTTACATACATACACCGTGATACGAACTTAATACGTCAAAAACATTTTTTACAACACATAATTGTAAACAATTTAAAAGTTTTAGGCAAATTTTGAGCATATGATATCAAAAAATAATAATCAATCAGTTTTGAGCATATGATATCAAAAAATAATAATCAATCAGTTTTAATGATTATCTCCATAAAAGGAGAAATATCATACAACTTCCCTCACATGCACTACATTGGCTTATGGTGTTTTCTTTTATTTAATGCCAACACAAACACATTTCTCACCGAGTTGAAATCCACATACAAAGGAAGACTCTTTAAATTTAGTCATAAAAATCCTTAGAAAAAATTAACCATAAAAACCACCTAAAAATTCTTAGAAAAAAAAAGAGAACCAAAAAAAATGGCAATATTGTGATGTGGAGGACAGGAGTTTCTCACCTGACCTTAAATTGTTTGTGGGGAACTTGCCTTTCAATGTGGACAGTGCTGCTCTGGCTGGCTTATTTGAGAGAGCTGAGAATTGTTGAGATGGTTGAGGTTCTATATGACAGTCACCGGAAGAAGCCGAGGATTTGGCTTTGTGACAATGTCATCGGCTGACAAAGTAGAAGCAGCTGCTCAACAATTCAATGGCTATGAACTTGAGAGGAGAGCATTGAGGGTGAATTTCGGTCCACCTCCACCAAAGGAGGATACTTTCAGAAGAGATTCTCAATTCAGAGGACCTGGAGGTGGTGGTGGGAGAAGTTTTGACAACACCAACAGGCTTTACGTTGGAAACCTTTCATGGAGTGTCGATAATTTGGCCCTCGAAACCTTGTTTAGCGAGCAAGGAAAGGCCATGGAAGCCAAGGTTGTGTTCAACAGGGACACTGGTCAATCACGGCGGTTCGGATTTGTTACTTACAGCTCGACCGATGAGGTCAACTGCGCAATTGATTCATTGAATGGCGTTGATCTTGATGGTAGGCAAATCCGAGTAAGCGTTGATGAAGCTCTACCAAGGTGGAAATTTTGATTATTGAATCTTTCGTGATATACCTTTAACCGAAAAAAATATCAGGGGTGTTGTGCTGCTACTGGCTATATTGGAGTGAGTTCATCAGATTATAGAAATTTACGGGACGTTTTCCTTAGGCCTTAGTTGCAACCGATGAATTTGTCGCTGTAAAGCTAGACTAACAGGATATCATAAAGCCTGTTAAACAGTTCTGTAATGTATGTTCTTAATATGCTGCAAACAGGATAGTGATTTTTAATCATCCAGTTACTTTTGGTGGTGTAGGGAAACAAATTATTGGTGCTTTTTCTCTGGCTGCAATATGTAGTGTGATTTTTTGTTTTTTGATTGTTAAAAAAAACACATCATATGTTCTGAAACACGACAACCTTTCTTAGACAACAAATAGCAAGTCAAAATAAACTTTATTTTTCTCTTTCAAGCACAATAGAATGTTAAATCTTGCCCACAATTATTGGATTCATTCCATTCACCAATAAAAAAATCAAATAGACTACTTTCAAACATTAAACGAATGCACAAAAGTAATTTTTTTGTTTCTTTACAAAATCATTTACTTCAAAATTCCTCAGATTAGAATTTGTAGAAGATCAAACAATACTGTAGCTATTATGAATCCAGATCAAACAATATTGTACAATTAGGAAGCCGGGGTGGTAGACAAAATTTAAGAACCTTTCCTGCAATGATAAAGAAAATAACAAAAGTAATTAGAGAGAAAACAAAGGAAAAGAGGTTTAGTTAGATCACTAAGATATATTTATTTTACATCAAAAATTAAACATCAAGTTTAAAAAGAAAAACTCATAAACAAATAAAAGCCTCACGCACACCTATTGCCTACATTGCTGGTCTTGATGGTCATGCTCAGACCATCATTAACAATTAACGATGAACAATTATCAGCCAAGACACAATAGTGTTGGAAGAGAATCTTACAGAATGGACTTGAGTTACACAACTTGTGATGTCTTTTACTGTGTGTTTACAATATGTATCATTCAACCCAAACACTAAACAAAATATCAAAAATCTTATATAAAGCTAAAAACAAATAAAAATACAAATAACATACTCACTGACCTCAAGATCCCATAAGCATAACAATGAAATTAATCTGAAATTCATGTGTTCATGGTTAATTAAAGAAGCATCAGAAATGTCTAAACATCTCCAGTTTTGAAAATGCCCCAAATAGATAGAGACGGAGAGAACTGTCAATATACCTTATTAGAGTTTGATATGCAAAAAAGTATCTATCTAAAAGATGAAATGTGAATATGTATACCCAAGAAGATCAAACATCGAGATCGACCCTTGGGGGAGAGATTGAGATTCGTGGAAGCAGTAACAGAGTATAATAATTCCCAAGGACTGAGATGTATAATTATCTACACAATTTGGTTTAAAGGGACATAATGTTATAATGTCTTATGTTTCTATGTATATTGTGGTTTGTCCCACCTTGTATATTGTGGTTTATCCCACATTGGTTTCTTTGTACATTGTTCCCACACATCCCTTAATATAAATATACACATTGGCACTCAAGTTGAGTAAGCCAATACATCATAAATAGCTTCTTGGTATCAGAGCTAAAGTTAGTATCTGGCAGCTGACTAAGCAGCGCTTCTCTCTTTCTCTCTCAAGGCTCGATCCTCTCATTTTTAGAGGGTTCAATTGTTGCTGATTTGATTGGGTAAACTCCTCTCTATTTTTTTACTTTTTCTAGGGTTTATACCCTTTTAATTTGGGGTTCTTTAGTCCCTGCTTTTGCTGTTGGGTTTT
The DNA here is from genome assembly GCA_949130495.1 of Sambucus nigra. Classification (NCBI taxonomy): domain Eukaryota; kingdom Viridiplantae; phylum Streptophyta; class Magnoliopsida; order Dipsacales; family Adoxaceae; genus Sambucus; species Sambucus nigra. Next base: position 12,659,524 of record OX422223.1, read on the forward strand.
CTTCCCATGTATTAGGCTATTAATTTGCCTTTATTTGATTATTTTGAGGGTTTATACCCTTCTACGTTGCTGAGTTTATTTGGTTAAACTCAGTGCCAATTTTTTTGGCCTTATTTGTGAGGGTTTATACCTCTTTATGTTACTGATTTGATTGGATAGCATCTTACCAATTTTTTGGTCCTACTTGTGTACTTGTTGGATTATATTTGAGTATTTGGGAGATATGGCTGATTTGAATGGTCCCGCTCCTACCCAACATACACCTACTCATCGTGTTACTAGTGTATTATTGAATGGAACAAATTTTAATTCATGGTCCCGATCTCTCCGCCTCTTTATTGGGTCGAAAGGGAAGACCAGTTGGGTATTGGGCACTGAAACCCAACCGGATGCTAAGGACGTTGCTATTTTAATCAATGGGAGATGAACCGTTGTACTATTCTTGGGTGGATGTTCAACTCTATGGAGGAGCGCATTTATACTATGTTTATGTTCTATGAGTCTGTTTTCGATTTATGGAAGGCTCTTAATCAGATATATGCTCATGCTCATAATGATGCCCGAGTATTTCAGCTTTATCGGGAGATTTCTCATGCCTCACAGGAGTCACTTAACCTCTCAGTCTCTTACTACTTTGGATATCTACTGTGACGTTGGGAGGAGCTGGCCCAGTTTGAGACACTCGCAGACTTTCCTCCTGAGGCCGTTTCTATTCTGATGCAGCGCATAGATCGTCAGCGCACTTATCAGTTTCGTATGGGTTTACGATCAGAGTACGAGGCTTTATGTACTCAGATCATAAACACATCTCCTATGCCTCCCCTTTGAGAGGCCTTTGCTATTGTGGATGGAGAAGAGCGTCGTCTCAAACTATCTCAGACTTCTCAGGCTGCTCCTCAGGTTCAGTCTTCTTCTACTGATCAGATGGAATTTGCGGCTCACACTGGTCCTCGTACTCGTGATGGACGACTGACTTGCTATCATTGTGGTTTTATTAGGCACTCTAGAGACCGATGGTTCAAACTTCACCCAGAGTTGAGACAGAAGTTGGATAAGGCCAAACACACTGGCCCCCCAGGACTGCTTCCATTTCAATGCTTCCGCTTCCACTACTACTAGTGTTTCTAAGGATGATGGCCATCTTCAAGCTCAGATTGATCTTCTCCAGGCACATTTGAGCTCTCTTGGGCACTTTACTTCCATTGCCACTATTGCTTCAGGTACATCATTCGCTTTTTATGTTAAGATTGTTAAGCCTACTTGTGTTTTGGATTCTGGAGCATCTGATCATATGACAGGTGAGTCATCATTGTTTACTTCCCCTACTACCCCTGTCTGTCGTAGTGTGTGTCTTGCAGATGGATCTCTTGCTCCTATTCGTAGTAAGGGAAACATTCGTCTCTCTCCTACTCTCACTTTATGTTCCGTGTTACATGTTCCCGACCTCTCATTTAATCTCATCTCTGTTCGTCAACTCTGCAAAGATCTTAATTGTGCTGTCATATTCTTATCCTCATATTGCTATTTGCAGGACTTGAGTTCAAAGAGGATTTTTGGCAGAGGTTATGAGCTTGATGGAGTATACCACTTTGGGGATCCTCCCCCTACTAATTCTGTTTCTAGTCTCAGTTCCTCTGCTTCCACTGAACTCATTGTTTCTTCTAGATCCTTACAAATGTTGCATCTGTGGCATGCCCGTTTAGGATATGTTAATTTTCAGTACCTATGTTTACTTTTTCCCTCTCTGTCTAAGACTTGTAAAGACAAGAGATTTACCTGTGAGACTTGTGAACTGTCTTAACATATTCATACTAGTTATATTTCTCATATGAGACGTGCACCTAGTATGTTTGATCTTATTCATTCTGATGTTTGGGGACCCTCACCTGTCACAGCTTTATCGGGTCATAAGTACTATGTCACTTTTATTGATGATTTCTCTAGGTGTACATGGGTATATTTACTTAAACATAAATCTGAGGTGTTACCTTTGTTTGTTCAATTCCTGCAAATGATTAAAACACAATTTAACACCACTGTTCGTAACATTCGGTCTGATAATGGTGGGGAGTATGTTTCTGATGCTTTTCGTTCACAACTCAACCAAAAAGGAATTTTACACCAACTTTCTTGCCCCTACACTCTGAAGCAAAATGGGGTGGCGAAACGTAAGAACCGTCACTTAATGGGAATGGTTCGGTGTCTTTTACGGGGAATGAATGTTCCTAAATCTTATTGGCACCTTGCTCTGCTCACTGCCACATTTATTATTAACCGCACTCCAAGTAAAGTTTTAAATGGCAAAACACCTCTTCACGCTATATTTCCCACTGACCCCCTTTTCCCTCTGTTACCCCGTGTTTTTGGGTGTGTGTGTTATGTTCAGGATAAGCGTCCCTCACGTCACAAACTTGATGATAAGGCCATTAAATGTATTTTTGTGGGTTATCCTACCATGTCTAAAGCTTATAAATGTTATGATCCACTTTCTCGACATATGTATCACTCTCGTGATGTCACCTTTCATGAGGATACTCCATTTTATGGTATACCTGCTACTCCCCCACCCCCATCTCCTCCTCCTTTGGAGGAGGCTTATCCAGTAGCCCGTCCCATCCCTTTATTTGATGTGTCTTCCTCGCTTCATGAGGAACCCCCTTTACAGGTTTATGTGCATCGCCCTCGGATGCCCCTGCCTCCTCCTCTTGTGGACTCAGGTATTGTCCCCCCACCTATTTCTGATTTTCAGTCCCGTTATCCCACTCGTGATCGCCGCCCTCCTGCTTGTTTTGCTGATTATGCTAACTCTTGTAGCACTAACCATTCTATCTTCGAGCACCTTTCTTATGATGGTCTTTCAGGGTCCTATCGTGCTTTTTTGGGTTGTCTTGACTCTACTTCTATTTCCCGGTCTTTGTATGAGGCTCTCCAGAATCCTGAGTGGGTAGCTGCCATGAAAACTGAGATAGATGCCTTGGACAAGAATGGTACTTGGGAGTTAGTGTCTCTTCCTCAGGGGGACAAATGTGTTGGTTTCAAATGGGTGTTTAGTGTTAAATATTTAGCTGATGGCTCCGTTGAACGATATAAGGCTCGTCTTGTGGCTCGTGGCTTTACTCAGATTCCGGGTAAAGATTTTGGTCCGACCTTTGCCCCGGTTGCTAAGATGACTTTTGTTCATGTACTTATCTCTCTTGCCGCATCTCACTCTTGGTCGTTGCATCGGTTGGATATTAAGAATGCCTTTCTTCATGGGGATCTTACTGAGACTATCTATATGGATCTTCCTCCCGGTTTTCGAGCTACGGGGGAGTATGAGGGAAAGGTTTGTCGTCTTCGCAAATCTTTATATGGGTTGAAGCAATCCCCCCGAGCTTGGTTTAGCTGATTCAGTGATGTGATTACCTCTATGGGATTTTCCAGATTCCAGTCTGATCATACTTGTTTTATTCGACGACATCCCAACCACCGGTGCATTATCATTTTGGTCTATGTTGATGATATCATTATTACTGGTGATGATTTAGAGGGGATTTTTCAGGTTAAGAAGGACGTTGGAGCAGTTTTTGATTCCAAGGATTTGGGTCCTCTTCGGTATTTTCTGGGGATTGAGGTTGTAAGATCTCGTCGTGGGATTTCTTTGTCTCAGAGGAAGTATATTCTTGATCTGTTACAGGATATAGGGATGATTGGTTGCCGTCCAGCTTCTACTCCTATGGATCCGAATGTGAAGTTGACTGCTGAGTCTGGAGATTTACTTTCTAAGTCGTCTAGGTATCAGCGTTTGGTTGGCCATCTCATCTACTTGACCAACACTCGTCCTGATTTGTCATTTGCTGTGAGTCTTGTTAGTCAGTTCATACATGCTCCTCGGACCGCTCACCTTGATGCTGTTCATCATATCTTGAGGTATCTCAAGTCTTCACCGGGTCTTGGTCTCTTCTATGCTTCAGGAGGCCAAAGGTGTCTCTCCTGCTTCACTGATGCTGATTATGCTGGATGCAGGACTGATAGGCGTTCTACTTTTGGCTTTTGTTCTTTCTATGGATCTCATCTCATATCATGGAAAAGTAAGAATCAAGCGGTGGTTTCTCGTTCTTCAGCAGAGGCAGAGTACCGTTCTATGGCTCAGGGTACATGTGAGCTCTTATGGCTTCGATCGATTTTGGGTGAGCTAGGCTATACTGAGTACGGTCCTTCTGATTTGTTGTGTGATAACAAATCAGCCATTTTGTTATCATCTGATTCTGTCCTTCATGAGAGAACCAAACACATTGAGGTGGATATTCACTTCATCCGGGAGAAAATATCTGCAGGCATCATTCGTCCCTCATTTGTCCCTTCATTAGATCAGGCTGCAGATTATCTCACCAAGGCGATTGGACCTTCATTGCTTCACTCATCTATTGGCAAGCTGCGCTTGGTGGATATCTTCGCTCCAGCTTAAGGGGGAGTGTTAGAATGTCTTATGTTTCTATGTATATTGTGCTTTGTCCCACCTTGTATATTGTGGTTTGTACCACATTAATTTCTTTGTACATTGTTCCCACACATCCCTTAATATAAATATACACATTGGCACTCAAGTTGAGTAAGCCAATACATCATAAATAGCTTCTCATAAAAGTAAAACAAAAAGGCACCATTATGCTAAGGTCAGGTGGGGTCAATAATTCACCCTCAAACCAAAATTATGATTTTATTATTGCTACTATGTAACCAATCACGATTTTCACACAAAGAAACAAATGGTCATTGTAAAAGCAATAAAACTGAACCAAATCAAAGGTGGTAAAAATGAACAAAACAAAATATCTAAACCGACATCAAAAAATTTTAAAAAAAATCTGAACAAAGTAACAAATTCAATGGCATTCAATTGTCATAAAAATCCCAACTATTGACTCATTCAAGTGTGTTAAAAATAAACATGGGTACTAAAATATATGGATTACACACACATCAGTTAAGTGATAATAAAAAGGAATGTAAACCAACATCATAGAAAAAGTGAAAATTGAAAGCAATACCCTAAGGTTGTTCCGAAAAAAAAATGAGATTGGGCATTAATTCAAACCCCATTTCTAAAGACTTGATATCAAAATCACAGCATAAGATTCCCAAAACCTAAACTTTGAGTATATACATGATTTCAGCTAAGTTCCAGTTCATTATATGACATACTTGAGCTTTTACTATCTTAGATTTTTTGCTAAATTGTACAAAAACCAAATGGATTGAACAATCACTGAGGAACTACCAATTTTGATGAAACTCCATTACAACTAAAGACATCATCCTGGGTAGTCAAACAATAATAAAAGCATTAGAATTTTAGTAAATAAAAAAAGAATATGTACATTGATGATACTTATTCGTCATTGCAGTCCTTCAAATTTGAACTTTAAACTTTCTTGGGAATATGTATTTGAAGAAATAATAGACATGGATGATAAAACTAAATGAAGAAATGAATTTTAAGTACCAACCACATGGATGATAAAACTAAATGAAGAAACGAATGCCTCACCCCAAAGCGCCTTTGGGTGCACCGCCTCACTTTGCTGAGTCTCTTCCATAGCACCTAAGCCTCACTCTGCTGTAAAGGAATAGAAAAGTAATGAAAACTTAAATACTAAAGAAATAACCTGATCCGGACTAAAAAAATTATAATTTAAAACATAAAAACAAATATGACAAAAATTTAATAAGGGAATTAACATTATAGACTAAATTGTGAACAAAAGACATAATTAAGCCTTGAATTTCACAAATAGTTGAGATTTTTATTCTATATTGTAGACAATGCCTAAAACTCCATGCATTACTTAAGATTTATATTCTAAACCATGGACAGCCTACAGGTAACATGATCATTTACAATTGTGGTAATATAATGCATTTCTATAGTGGGAAACGTATATAAAACTTTAATCCTAGAAATAACAAACAAAGAAAGAACAAATTTTTTATAAAGTAATCGAAACTCCACTCTCTTTAAATAGTAGGAAAAAAGACGAAAAAAATACAAATAAATGTTTGAGTACTCAAAAAATTACCACCAATAGACTTATAAAAACCATATTAACATAATGGTAAAATGAACAACTTGTATCACAACTAAACCTATAACACATGAGCAAATTGTATCTCATGAAGAAAAACAGGGTATTGGCACATTTATTTAAATAAAAAAATAAATATAAACCAAAAACCACCTCAAGAGACCATCACCTATAACATCAACCATAACAGTAGACCGTTACCCAAAACACCGGTAGACATTAAAGAAAATACATATTTACATAGCACGTACCGTATTCGAAAACATCAAAGATCAGATAAGGACAAAAAAACCCTAAAACTATACAATCACAAAAATATACTACAATAAACTCGATTAGAACAAAAAAAACTTCAAAAAAATACAATGAAATGAATATAAAAGAGAATATACCTTGGAGCTACACTAATTTTTTTTTGTTTCTATGTAAAGAAGCTACAAAAGCCAAAACAAAAATTGTAAATAGCTGATCAAATATATTTTTAAATGAAACCCTTGAACATTCCAATATATTAGTACCTGAAAGCATTAAAAGAATCAAGAATAAAAATTTAGATAATGACAAATAATCAAATAGTTTTGCAAACAATAAATAATCAAAACCTTTAAATCCAAAAAAGCTTTGGCTCGTGGAAACAAAGTGAGTCTAAAATTATGAATCATAAAAACTAAAACATAAACAAAACAAAGCCCCCAAATCTAAAAACCAGGAAGGAGGTTAAGATTTAGAGAATAGAGAGAGGAAGAAAAAGATAGAATACCTTTGAATCAATTTGGAAGATAAATCCATGGGGAGAGATGACTAAAATCGAACAATAAAAGCAATAATTAGAGTATAAAGAAACCAAGCCACAAAGCCCTGATGCATAAACCCGTAAAAATGTGATCTCCGCTGTAAAAAAAACAAAATGAAATGGTTGTTGGAATATGTGATCTCCACCACAAAAAATGAAGAAACGATTTAGATAATCACCTGAAGATACTCCCATTTCACTGTGTGAGCGAGGGTTGTTAGAAAAGTGCGAGAAAAAAATTGGGTGGTGTTTTTGTATCGTTTGTGGCCATCAAGCACTACGTCAATCACCATAGTTGAGTTAAATAGACCTGTAAATGATTAAGAAAAAGAAAATAGATGATGTAAAAAGAAAATACCACACAGTAGTTAAAATGCTCTAATCAATCAATTACTATATGAGAAAATTAACAGAAAACACAAAAAACTCAGCTCAACGAAGATGTTTTCCCTTCTAGTTTCAAAGAACCCAAACAATAGAAAATACAAAAACTCTGCCAAGATGATAAGGAGCGGGAGAGGTGTAGTCGCAGAAGGTAGTGGGTGTGTAAGAGGGAGTGGGTGAGAGATTGCACAGTTTGGCAGAATCGAGGTGGGCATTTTTGATTTGGGAAGAGTGGGTGAAAGGCTCGAGGTGGGTTTTTTGTACCATCAGATGTAGTTTTTCATGTTTCAAGTCTCATTTGCCCTGTCATGAGTCTCTATTATGGTGTTAACGGGAGAGAAGTAGATAAGCATCGTGATTTTAACCAAAATATCCCCAATTTTGAATTAAAGTGTAAGTTTGGGAAGTAACAGAAGAGTGGGAAATCAAAATTTTCAAGGGTAAAATTGGTATTACAGAAAACAATACATCTTGATGACATCATCTTTTAATCTTATGACATACATAAGTTTTCTACTTTAGTTTATATATATATATATATATATATATTATACGTATCCTAGCGTGTCGTATCCTGATTTTGGGAAAAATCACGTATTGAGTGTCGTGTCGAAACACGTATTACGTGTCTGAGTCCGTGCTTGATAGATAGCATCTATATATTTGTAATATAATATTATTGCATTATTATACTGTAATACCCCGTACTTTTGTCTATTATTTATTTTTGGGATTAATTAATTAAATGCGTATTAATTGGAAATTAATCCGGGTTATAAATACTAATGAGATGCGAATTGGTATTTGATTATGTGCATATATGATTATATATGTATTTGGTACTATGAAAATTTGTCGTGAGATTTATATACGGCATTTTAGAAATTTGGTTGAGACGCGTGGGACCGCCGCGTCACGGTATAATATTTTGATAATAAAAGTGAATTTAAAATCTATAATCCGTATGGTCGTTTTGAGTGCGCCAACGCGTCCGGAAGGGTCGAGATAGTCAGAAAACACTAGCCGGGGGTATAGTTTGGGTCCCGGGGTATTTTTAGGCCATTCCGGCACCATAAAGGGTATTTTAGTAATTTTGTATTTTTGGGTAATTAAAAGTGACGAAAATGGAGAGTTGTAATCTGATAAGGAATTGACCCAACCAACCCTTATTAACCCAACAAGCTACGGAGGTTTATTAAATTAGATTTTCATAAGTTTCCCCCAAAGCAAAACCCTAGCCACCATAGCCTTTTGGAGAAGAAAGCTTGGAGAAGGAGAGAGATAAAGGAATTCTGCAGAGATTCTTCACCAAATCAACACCAAATCCGAAATCAAACCAAGGCAAGTGACTTTATTCCATTTAATTTCAGAAAATGTTTCCTCCATGTTAGAAATTCGGATTTATGGTTTGTTCTTGATAAAATATGAAAACCCATGTAGATTAGATCATGGAACTTAAGAAATTGTGAAGAGAATTGCATGTAGAATAGTTTGGAGACAATTAATATGATGTTAATACATGATTGGGTGAAAGAAAAACGAAATAAATTCTGGGATTTGATGATGATATAAACCTAGGGTTCATGTTCTAGAGAAATTGGGAAAAGTGTAGAGATTTGTAAATCTAGTTGATGTTATGATGATTCAATCCTTGAAAACTTGTTAGGAGATGATGTAAACATGTTTAGGACGAATTAGAGACCCTAAAACGTTATTGGGATGAACTTTGGAAGAGATTAGAAGTGATAAAAATGGTGAAAAAACGAATTGGGGAAAATCTGGGCCGGAGCTGGTAGCTCGTTAGAAGCAGCCCCCAGGTCGTTCGAACGAACTCGTTCGAACGAGCTTCTAACGAGTTGACCAGTCGTTACTAACGAGTAGGAATTTCGTTCGATATCTCGTTCGAACGAGATATCGTTAGAAGGGACAGTTCGTTCGAACGAACTGGGATCTCGTTCGAACAGCCTCGTTCGAACGAGACTTCTAACGAGCTGACAGTCCAAACTCGTTCGAACACTCGTTCGAACGAGACTTCTAACGAGGTGGCAGTTTGGGCCTTTTTGGACTGTTTTGACTTTTGGGGTCCCGTGAACTAGTTCGAGGATAGAGATAGTATTCCTTTGATGATGTATAGATAGATTTGGGACCTTTGGACTATTACGAGGAGTAGATTATATGCGAGAGTTACATTAAATGTACGGTTTGGGATGAGACGTGAGTGTCTATTACGACGTGAGAAATTATAGCGCGTATAATCACAAATCGGATTAGTATAATTATAGTTAGTACGAGAATGCGATACGTACTACGATTAAAATACGGTATTACTAAGATGTGTGTTTACTTAGTATTAGTATATGGATTGTGTGTATGACATACCTACCATACTTGCTATCACGGGAGGTTGCGTTCGCTTAGGACCCTCTAATCCTTGTGTTCCTACGGGGGGGATATAGACTGGTACCTCAATGAACATAGGTCATAGAAAGACTTATTGTGATATTAATAAGTCCGCTGATCATGGGAGCGTAGGTATGTGCGTGACCCATGTGATGGTGACTGTGTTCGCCTCCATTATTTGTGATGTTGTTATCGGTAAACTATTCCTGAGAGATTCGGAATATGTAATCCTTATGTACGTGATGTACCGGGATGGATAGCAGAGTATGTGTGCACTACAGCTTAGATTGCGGGGTGCTTGTATTGTATATTTATGATATGAATAATATACATTAAATTAATGGGAATCCTCATGTTAATGTTGTAAAAATATTACGGTATTGGTTCGAGATATATAATGAGTTAACTGATAGTTATATCAATGGCATATTTAGTAACTGAGTTACGTTAAACCTCTAGTTAATTACGAGCATTGTTATGTTAAATGGAACCGAGTAATATGGGTAGAACCTTTAGCAGTTTAGCTAGTTATGTTGTCAGTTAGCTAGTAGTATGGGTCGTTATAGATGGGTACTTACGTTAGGAGTGCACAGTTAGACGAGAGGTGAGAATATCATGTGAGTGCACGTCCTAACATGTACTTTGAATTTAATGTTTTAAATGTTTTTAAAGCACTTGCAGGTTTTTAAAATATAACTCCACTTTCGGGCTCTGACCCATTTGCTTTTCAAATCTTTTTCTTGTAAAACCATTTTAGGTGCCCAGCCACAGGGACACCAAGCATAGGATTCTCACTCAGGTGACGAGCTGTAGCTGGTTGTGGAAGCTACAGGGATTTGCATGTAGACGCTTCTATCTTTTGGAGTCCAGAGTCACTATCTATCATTTGTAGGGCATGTTGCCCATTTCTATTAGACATTCCTCTATTACAGTTTTCAGACTTGGACTTGTATTGTTTTAGTATTCGTTTTGCTTTTCAGTTATGGGATTGTAGTGAGGAGTTTTTCCTCTTGACTTTATTTACTCTATTGTGATGGTTATTCGTTTTACTTCAGTATGGTGAATGGTGTTATTTATTTCTTCATTACACTTGTTGCATGTTAATCAGAGTTAAATTAAAATTTGGCAACTTGCTTTTTAAATACTAGGTGGTTAGTAATAATAAAATGTTTTTGACAGTGATGCTATTAACTGAGCCAAATTGGCATTTTGAATTGATTTTATAAAGGAGTAGCTACCCGGTATTTAATTAGTCGGGGTGTCACATATACTCTGCAAGTGAGGGACCGTATAGTAGGAACAAAATTATCTAGGACTGCACACTAGCTTTGTAAGTTATGGGGACTAAGTGCAAAAGGACCCTTTTCATTTTCCTGCTCCAAACCTTCGGCAGCTTAATTTGAGTATATTTTGTATCGAAACCTCTTATGCGTTCTTTTGTGGAATTACATGAAAAATACATATGTATTAGGCACAAGTGCGTATATATGCACACGCATGAATTATGAAGTATATATTACAGTTTTTGAGTCTGCAGTTTATATGCCTAAATATGTTTCTTACATGTTAGGTTCACATATAATGTGTACTGTATTCTATACAATGATCAGTCTGTTTACTTATTTACACAAGGAAAAAATGTTTTGCAATAATACCCTATGAGAATTGTATGAATAAAACTAAAAGTATCAATTGCCATGTGATAAAACCAAACTTGGCCATTCATCCTAATTTAACACACCAATAGCCATGGACATGAGCAAGATCATAAATCCAATGGAACTTTCTTGGTAGAAATGAGGTGCTTGCAAAGTCATGGTACATGAATAATCAAAGAAATGCATCACATTGGTTTTTTCATAATGAGAAACTAAGATGATCCCAATACATTTTTATTCCCATTTGCATACCCTAAAAACATGTACATTGAGGATACACTCAATGTAATGAACAAAAATGCAAATTATTCCCCGGGAACTCTCATACAAATCAACATCACCATGTATACTATACCGACAAAATGCTGTTTTATTCAACAAGCACAAGTATTTCTTCGATTATGTCTAAGAACAAAAAAGAGAAAATTATCAACATGCCAACGAGATAATCGTACGATTATGTCCCACTCGTTCTTTAATAAAACCCGTCATTTGTCGGTGTCATTGTTCGGTTTAGAGCAGCATGAGGCACTGCTTTCCTTCAAATTATCCTTGTGCTTTTAACTAAGAGAGCAAATTATCCTTCAAGACATTACCATCTCGGCCTTCTATTCGTGCAAGTGCAACATGAAAGCTCTTTTTTGTAACTCAAATTCAAAAATATTGGTTATATTGATGTTTGTATTTATGTACCTTTGTAGATTAGGGGTGACAATTTGTGTTTTTGGGTTGAGTTTTGGGCTGACGACATGATAAGGGTTTTTGTACACGACATGACAAGACATGACTCGACATCGTGCTTTTTTACGTGACACGAATATGACCCGTATAGAACATGACACGACACGACCCCAAAGTTCTGTTTCAGATTGGTAGAGGCCTGTAGTTGCCTCTACGCATTGATGAAAACACACTAAACTGAGATTTTGGCAACTTTACTAGTGTTCTCATTGAAACAGAGCTCTCTTCTTGATCCCCTGATCGTTAGTTCTTTGTGCAACACTCATATGAAAAAACTACAGCTATTGCTTCATTGGATTCATTTAGGTCCCTCACCAAACCAACCACCCTTGGAAATAGATCCCAATTTCCATAAAGAACTGATCAGGAAAAAAGTTTCCTGGTTGAGCGACCCTACCTATCTCGGGGTTGAAAAACTCTTCAAAATTATACTCAAGCGTAAAATATAGTGTCTAAGCAAGTCGTTAAGCATGATGAGTTGGGTCGGCTTCCATGTTAAGGCAGAACTCATCATGACCAGGTGGGTTATACGTGTGTTTCAAAAAATGCAAGAAACATGGTTCAATCTTCTTCACCGACCAAAACATTGTTACTAATGCGATTAACATTGTTGACATTGGGAAAAAAACATTCTTGGTTTGCTTGAGTTTGTGGCACTTTTGGAATGTACTGCACAACAGAATCCCATCTTTTACGGCTCTATGCAGTGCTAAGTCTGCGCTGCCCTTAGCTTACAGACAATTGGTCATACCTCTTTCATTTGGGGCAGCACATGAGGGTGACTGGCCTTTCTGTTCAGAGAATGGCTTACAAGTTGCGTTAGTGGACAGGACTGCCAAACAGACCACCAATGAAAATCTAGTCATACCTCTTTGTTTTCTCTCTCGACGTCTAACACTGCTACCATACACAGCAGGGGAGTTGGCCATGTGAGTTATGTTCCTTTCACGCGTGTATTATCTAAATACTTTAATTTGATCTTTATGTCTCTTGTTGAGGGTCAACAAGAATCAAGGATATTCCCCTATTAAACAATTTGTTTTGTATCTTTACTTAATTCTTAGTTTCGTCCCTACCATTTGTCAATTAACTAAATTTTTGGGTTAAATTCGAGATGATATGCTGAAACACATTAAATTAAGAAAAAAAATTAGCTTAGGCAAACCTAGATATTTGGCATTAGATTTTGTTGAGTTGTCCTATTTAGAGCATCCACAACGGTGGATGCTCTAGAAAGGTAACTATACAAAATGTAAAGGTGAACTTAGCTTTCGTCAGAGACAAACTTGAATTACTCCAGTTACTGCCACATCCGCTGCGACCCATACAGGCCCTCCCAGAATTCGGTGCTTTAATTGCAGCACCGTGGGACACCGAGCTTCTGATTGTCCTCAGCCACGTCGTCGGTCCCTGTTAGCGATGGATCGACCCCCAGAGTATCTCAACGAGACCGAGCATTCCCCAGACCATGCATTGATTACAGTTTTAGAGCGTGACTCTGTTGGTCTTCCCCTTTGAGTTCGTGGATGAACTCTTTTTGAGGGGGAGAGAGTGATGGGGATCCATTTTATCTTCCTTTTATTTTCATTGTATTTTCTATTTTTAGTTATTTTTAGCCATTTTCCTTCCTTATTTAATTACCAAGCATGTTTGGGACTAATTAGGCATTCTTTTATTTCTTAATTGGTCCTTTAGTCATTTTATCTATTACTTGATTAGAAAGTAATATCTCGCCTATAAATAATCTTGTATTCTCATTTTCGTACTCATTCTCCATTCTTGAAATATAGGAACTCTTTTGTTTCTCTCTCTAGAAATCATATTGTCTTGATTTTTAGGTCATTGATGTGTAGTTCACATCGAAAGCGAGGCACACTTTTATGTACAAAAAGCTACACAAAGAATCATGTGGTAAAAATATAATTGGTTAGAGAGTTGGTGGGCTCCTCTGTTTATCCAAAGCTAACAAATCACAATCATTGCAATTTGTTGTGCATGATTTTCGCGCCTAGCATTATTATGTTTTTTTAAATATATAATACTAATTTTTTTATTTCTCATCAAATTTATATGTATGCGTGTTTGTGTGTAAGCTGAAAGTGCAAAATAGGTCCAAGGAGGGTTGCAGCTATCTGAAATACTAGAAATCGGGGCATTAGTGTATAGATAGTTATATAATTACCCCATTTTCAGTGTTGTACAAGCATGATTATTTGATCGTACATTTCTTGAAAATTATATCCTGATATATTCCTTGTTCATTTTCTTTGAAAATTGAGATCGTTTATATAACTCAGATTCAACACGTTGGTCATATGGATTGCGGTTGTATTTTTGTACCTGTAATGCCTATAGTTTCGTGGGGCATGTTGGATATTATCACTAGCATAGCATTAGAGTATATGGAAGTAAATAATGTGAACAAAACTAAGGGTTGTTATTGTAACACTTGGGTATGATAGATATTGGGGAGTCCATTGAAATGTATTGTTGTCCTAATATTAGGAGTTTTGATATAAGTAATTTATGTTTCTTTTTAATTTGAGAGGCTAATTACGTTTTTTAAGTAGGTCTTGGTGGCTAAGATATGGTAATGCCTATGAGTAAAGACTATTATCAATCAGGAATCAGTTTTTCGAGAATTACTCGTATAAGTGTATCATATCATGATTAAGGACAATTATATTTTCCCCAGAATTGATGGTTTGTTCAGTCAAATCCATGGAGCTGCTTGATTCATGATAATCGTACGAGTATGTCCCACTCGTTCTTTAATAAACCCCGTCATTTGTAGGTGTCATTATCGGGTTTAGAGCAGAATAAACATTTACATTGCCTTACTTCAAATTATGCTTGTGTTTGTAACTAATAGAAGAGAGCAAATTATCCTTCACCCCAATATGATGTACCTTTGTAGATTTGGGGTGACAATTCGTGTTTTTGGGTTGAGTTTCGGGCCGACGACATGATAAGGGTTTTTGGACATGACGCGACACAACAAGACATGACTCGACATCGTGCTTTTTTACATGACACGAATATGACCCGTATAGAACATGACACGACACAACCCTAAAGTTCTATTTTAGATTGGTATAGGCCTGTAGTTGCCTCTACGCATTGATGAAGACACACTAAACTGAGATTTTGGCAACTTTACTAGTGTTCTCATCAAAACAGAGCTCTCTTCTTGATCCCCTGATCGTCAGTTCTTTGTGCAACACTCATATGAAAAAACTACAGTTATTACTTCATTGGATTCATTGAGGTCCCTCACCAAACCAACCACCCTTGGAAACAGATCCCAATTTGCATAAAGAACTGACGAGGAAAACAGTTTCCTGGTTGAGCGACCCTAACTATCTCGGGGTTGCAAAACTCTTCAAAATTATACTCAAGCGTAAAATATAGTGTCTAAGCAAGTCGTTAAGCATGATGAGTTGGGTCGGCGTCCATGTTAAGGAAGAACTCATCATGACCAGGTGGGTTATACGTGTGTTTCAAAAAATGCGAGAATTATGGTTCAATCTTCTTCGCAGACCAAAACATTGTTACTAATGCGACTAACATTGTTGACATTGGGAAAAAACATTCTTGGTTTCCTGGAGTTTGTGGCACTTTTGGAATGTACTACAGAACATAATCCCAGCTTTTCTGGCTCTATGCAACGCTAAGTCTGCACTGCCCTTAGCTTACAGATAATTGGCCATACCTTCTTCGTTTCGGGCTTCACATGAGGGTGACTGACCTTTCTGTTCAGAGAATCGCTTATAAGTTGCGTTAGTGGACAGGACTGCCAAACAGACCACCAATGAAAATCTAGTCATGCCTCTTCGTTTTCTCTCTCGATGTCTAACACTGCTACCATACACAGCAGGGGAGTTGGTCATGTGAGTTATGTCCCTTTCACGCGAGTATTATCTAATTACTTTAATTTGATCTTTATGTCTCTTGTTGAGGGTCAACAAGAATCAAGGATATTCCCCTATTAAACAATTTGTTTTGCATCTTTACTTAATTCTTAGTTTCCTCCCTACCATTTGTCAATTAACTAAATTTTTGGGTTAAATTCGAGATGATATGCTGAAACACATTAAATTAAGAGAAAAAATTAGCATAGGCAAACCTAGATAGTTGACATGAGATTTTGTTAAGTTGTGCTATTTAGAACATCCACAACGGTGGATGCTCTAGAAAGGTAACTATACAAAATGTAAAGGTGAACTTAGCTTTCGTCAGAGACAAACTTCACATTGGTGGAGGAGATGGAATTTGTAAGTCAGATTCTTACGAACTAATGTTATTCATAGGAAATAAAAAAATATTTCGTACGAACGACATTAGTTCTTAGGAATCTGTAGAACTCAAATATCTATTAAAAATTGAGTATTTATATTTCCTACGAACTTCATTTGTTCGTAGGAAGCTTTACAATTTTAGTAGCCGTTTAGTAAAACTAGCAAACCTCTACCTTTTTACCTACAAAATTTGTTCCCTTTTGTCCACCACTGCAGACCTCTCAGTTTGCAACTTTAACAATTCGTGTGTTAAAGTTGGACTCCTTACTTTCTTTTTGGACTCCTTACTTTAACTATTCCGAGTTTATGCCTGAAAGAAATAATGGACTCCTTACTTTCTTTTTGGACATTTGAATTAAGTATAGGAAATTTAATTGTTAAAGAAATAGTTATCCACTATCAGATCCCATTGCAATTAACTGATTTTTTACTGTCAAGAATTCAATAAATTGTCCTTCCACACCTAAAACCTGTGGTATAGCTAGAACTTCTTTTCTTCTCCAGCTTAAGTAATAGTGATCATAACTAGGCCATCGATTTTAATCATCAAAGTGCTAAAGAGACACAACTTTTTATTTGCATATTTCAGCGCACAACCAACCCACGTGCAACGCAATTAAATTGGCACAACACTTGTTACATTCCCTCCACAATTCGTGAATTGTTTGTTACACTAGAAAGCAACTCAAACGGTGCGAGTGCGTATTATAAAATTGATAAGAAAATACAGCTAAAAAATTAAAAATAAATTAGATAAAGAACCGACTATGTGTACATATATAAAGAGACCATGCGAATCACAAGGTTGACAAAATATTGATTAAAAAAAAAATTAAATGGGTCTTATACTAAAAAAGAAACAACCCATAATATAGGGTATACCTACTTAAAATCAATCTCACCATAAAGTGAAAAAAACCTTACCATTGGAATCAACTTTCAGTTGCGTTGAATCTTCCCCATCATATTTCTCTCCTTGAAAGCCTTCGCAATTTATTTCGGTATATTATATAGTTTTCACTCAAAAGGCATAAGTTTTATAGCTTCTACAAAAAAATAAATCGCCTCGTTATGTATGTGAGAGTTACAAAGTGGAGCGTAGAGAGATGAATGGATTAGGCTTAATCAATTAGGTAGTTTGGGGGATTATAGAGGAACCCAAAAGACGAGGTAAATAAGTTAATCCAAAAGGTAATGAGATAAAGAGTTATGTAGTCAAATAAATAGAGCCTCTTCAAATTATGGGACATAGTGAATTTATTAAAATATTTATGAAGTGTACACGTGTTATCGTGTGGGTGCGATAAATGTTGATACTGGGTTCTGCTGTCAATTTTAGTTATATACTGTAATTACTCAAAAATAGGCACGGTAATCCGGATAAAAACACAATTAACACGACAAGACATGATAACACGATTGACATGACTTATAATTTTGACACGATACGACACGATTTCTTATAAAATAGACCCGACATGAACACAATATGTCATGTCAATTTCGTTTCGTTTCTAAAATTGTCACCTCACCCCTATGGGTGGATGGAACTTTGGATTAACTTTGATTACCATACTAAAGAAGTATTAGAGGCATTAGTTTAAGCCCTGGTTTTCTGTCTTCATTTTTTATTGTGCAATCTGTCTGAAAAGAGAGTGTGATTTGTATATCATAATGACTATTCTTGTATGGAAAAAAAAGGACTCTAGGTAAATGACATTCATGTATGAATAGGGATGGCAACAGGTCGGGTATGGGGCGGGTTTGTCAAAACCCAAACCCGCCCCACGATTTTTTACCTTCATACAGTATGAAGGTAATATGTTTTGCATGTGTGGTGGGTCCGCCACACGGATAGTTGAAATTACGAGGGGATGTTATCTAGTTACTTAATTTTTGAATTATTATTAGGATATATTTTACGTAGTAGAATATAATTAGGATCTCTTGGAGTATTTGTTTCTCTATAACCAAGTTGTTTGGGACTAATAATACTAAGGGGGAAGCTCTTAAAAGAGATATGGGCCCTAAAAATTATAATACAGCCCATTAAATAATAGAATGTGTCTTAATCATGGTTCAAAGGATGATTTGACCCGTTCTTTACCCATTTTATTTTGAGGATTTTCTTGGGATAGAAAACTATGAGCTCACCCAAATTTTAATATTGATGTAAAATATTTTATTTAGGACCAAAAATTGAAAGAGAATTGTTGTTTCAATAAATCAAAATATTTTTTTATGGTAGAGGGGCTTCTACAGTTCCCTCAAACGCTCGTTGTGGAGCTTTCTCTAACTTGTGAAGAATCATGTAAATGCGAGAGGAATGGCGGGTGGAGTGGGTTCAAGTTGAAGACCAATTTTTTAATTTTTATTTTTACTAAATTTCAGAGTTTTAAATATTGCAGAGTAATGTAAATTCCCTTGGAACATTTTAGGAATAGCTTAGGGATTCTTTAATATTTATCCAATAAGGTATTTTGAGCAACTCAACTTCATTGGGCCTATATATATATATATATATATATATATATATATATATATATATATATATATATATATATATATATATATATATATATATATTATTGAGATCTCTTTAATGATTAGTTGGTCAATATTGACAAGTCTGTGCAATTTTATTGCTTCTGCCACTTCATTGGGCCTACATATATTTTATTGCTTCTGCAAGTTTACATCAAATTGGTATTAGAGTCAGGACAAAACGAGTTGTTTTTTGTTCATGAGTAATTCATTCTTATGCTCTAGATTGGTTCGTTGGTAGCCCGTATCATTGCTTTTACTAGTGAGCATTGTGAGAAGTTTTGTGGACGGCTTCCTTTTCAAGTGGGACAAAGTGCTATCGTTCATATTGCTACATGGTTGAAGATTCGTGCTCCTACAGTAAAGGTGGGCTTTCCTTAAGTGGTGAAAGTGATGTATGTGTGTGTTTGGGGGGGGGGGGGGGGGGGGGGGGTTTGGGAGATGTGATATAGTTGCTTAGTTTTATAATTATTATTATGAGGTATTTGTAATACCCCGTATTTTTTGTATTATTTAAACGATTGTTAATTGTGAGAAAAAATTAATAATATGGAATTATTT
Organism: Sambucus nigra; assembly: GCA_949130495.1. Taxonomy (NCBI): domain Eukaryota; kingdom Viridiplantae; phylum Streptophyta; class Magnoliopsida; order Dipsacales; family Adoxaceae; genus Sambucus; species Sambucus nigra. The sequence goes on from OX422223.1 coordinate 12,678,968, forward strand.
ATTACTAAAGGAAATTGGTAATAAGTTAATACATATTTAGATGATGATTAAATTTGCATGTGAGTAGAATTAATTATATTAAATTATTAAATTTGCATGTGATTTGTTTGTGTCGCATGTGATATATAATTAATCGGTGTAATTAATTAACTTGGACTATATGCGAATACGCGTAAAATAATTAGTTGGATGCTTTATTTTACGTTGTGAGGTATTAACATGAGTTATGAGGTTTTAATAGGGGTGTAAAATGGACATATAAGATGCGGATACTATAATATCCATTATTCGTATCTATTTATAAGTGCACTATCTGCTCGAATAGTATACACAACTATCATTATCTATATCCTTTCAGAATTCTCGGATTCGGATAATATTTGTATCCGCGTGTATTATATATATATGTGGGTGGGTGGGTGTGCACTTATCAAGCATTGAATTGAAAATTTGTTAAATCTTAATAAAAATATTTTTTAAAAACATTCTAAATAATGTACCCATATTTAGATTTAGTTTTGACATTATTTGGGTTACTGGTTTGTAACTTTGAAACTCGTTCATGGATGTTTGATGAAAATACATTTTTGTGGGAAAAGTTTGATCAACGCCATTCTCGTTCGAACGAGATTGTTGCCTCATTTGAACGACATTTGGAAGTCGTTCGAACGACTTTGGCAGTAATAAATAATTTATTTGACTTATAAGTTTTATAGTGGTATTATTTTCGAATAGATTCGAGTGGTTGGATCTTTGTTTACTTAAAATGTGATTAGTAAATTGCAGTATCTAGGTTTATTAGAGTATAAACCAAGAGACTAAAATATGCGAACTTTAATTAAGGTTGAAGACTGATAAACTTTATTTAATAGCACAATCCGGTGTTGGAGATTGGGTTGATTTAGGAAGATGCGCGAGTGAAGCGATATCCTATGGATGTATGCATATATTGTGCGAAATATACACACGCGCACGCGTACGCACACACACACAGTGACTTTCTTACACACACTGACTTTCTTAATTTTGTTAAATCGTAGGAGATTTCGAGCATTTGATGGCAAAGTGATGATGAATGGCGGCTGTGTTTCTTATAAATCGGCGAGGCAGAATTCAAAATATGATGGATTTTCAGGATGCAAAAGATAGTTTATAGCATAAAGTAGTCCTTAAATTTTTAATCTACTTTGTGCCATATTCATTTTTTTCTTTATACTCCACCCGTCCCATATTAAGCGTCATCATTTGAAAGAGACTTTAAAAAAACTTTAATTATAATGCAATCAGTGGTCAACATCAAAACTTAGTTAATTTTCCTGAAATTTAGTTAAATCATTTTCAAAGAATCTTAAAATGAGATATCTTAAAAAGAAAAAGCGAGACTCTTGTTTAGGGACATATATAGTACAAAATAAGAAATACTGCTTTATATATATTAATTAACAAAAAATGTTCATCTTATTTTTGCAACATAATGATGATTCCTTCACCTACATAAAATGTGGATTCCCCTGCCCGTGTTAATTTCTTTATGTCTATGTGTTTGCTATTTTTCAGCTTTGTGATTTTATTTATATCGTTAATGAACTCATGTGGAGTACTGGAAAATTCACAATCCGTATTCAGATGACAATCAATATTTCTCTCAATGATAGGTTCATTTCAAAACGAAGGTACACTGTCATTTTATTGTTAATGGACTACACTGTTTACATGGGTCCTCAAATGCGCTGCAATTCTTTGTAAGCCATGAGCATTTGAACTGGTGAGAATCATATTATGTCTTGATCAGATCCATCAGGAACATGATTTGTGTATTAATCTAAAATGAGAATTAATACAAGAGATGCTTGACTTTTTAATCCTACTATATGGTAGTCTTATTGGAACTAAGTATCATTTAGTAGGCTAGGATAATGACAAACATTCTATTTAATTCTTTACTTAAATTACTAGTTAGATATTTATTATCATTTAGTGATTAAAGTATGTCAACTAGTCTAAGAATGCCGCCTATTTTATAAGTTAGAATGATTTGAATTGAATTTCTATAAATTATTTAATCTTTTGCTTACCCGACTGTTTGTCCCTTTGTGTATGTCTTAGGATTTTGAATTATCAAGGACCATGGATTCTGCAGTTTTACTGAATTTGGAATTTGACAGTTTGAAATGAGGTAATTTCCTCTGTCTTTTGTGTTGTGTGTATGCACTATGTGTGCATATGTGTATTTATGTGGTGTATATCTATTGCTCATTCTCAAAGTTCCATTGAATTTCAAAGTAACTTTACATGCTCTCACAAGAAATAAGAAATTCTAATATTTATGGTTTAGTTAACAAAAATTGGTCATCTTATATTGCTACATAATTATGATTCTTTACCTACAAAATATGTGGATTCCCCTGTGCTGTTAATTTCTTTTCTTCTATATGTTTTCTGTTTTCTCCCATTCTCTACACTGTTTACATGGGTCCGTGGGCTGTAATTCTTTGTAAGCTGCGAACATTTTGAACCAGTGAGGATCAGATTATATCTTGATCAGATCCATTAGAAACATGATTTGTGTATTAATCTAAAATGAGTACCAGTAAAGGAGGTTGTGACACCCCGCCTAATTAAATACCGGGTGATCAGTCCTTTATTAAATTATAATCAATGTGAACGGTCGGTTCATTATTAGCATCACTGTCGTAAAAATAACTTTCCAATTTAAACACCCTAAATAATTAAGCTAAGTGTCAAAACCATTTTAAACATTACTTTCCAAATTTTATTTTAAAAACCAACATTTAAAACTTTACATAATTCAAAGTCAAAAATCACATGACAACTATACTGGAACATAAAATCCAAACAATTAAACATCCATCTAATTGAATCCAACATTAAAACTTAAAGGAAAAACATCCTGACAGTAATAAATCCCAAAGCATAAATACTGAAAATAAACGAATCACAATATCCGATGAAACAACTGAATAATGGAAAAGGGCGACACATGCCCAACTGAATAAATAGTGCTAGAAGTGGAATCAACAAATGAGGTCGTCTAAGCAAGAGGCCTGCAACTCCCACCTAAGCTGCAGCGCGTTCCTTCCAAAGAATCCTATGCAAGACGCCCCTGTGGCTGGGCACCTGTAATATATACATATATATAAGAGAGAAAAGAAAATGGAAACGGGTCAGAGCCCGATTGTAAAAACGATTTAAAATTTGTTTAGCAAGTATTTAAAATGTTTACTGGCCAATGCAACAACATATTAGTGCGGCACTCCCTTGAGAAATTCTCACCTCTCTTCTAATGTGCACGCCTATCGCACTAACCTTTCCAACGGTTTAACTTATCTTATCTTAGGTTGATCGTAAGATTTAAACTGACAAATTCAATTGTGTAAGAGGTTAATTGCATTTAATAACAAAGTTCTCAATTAAACCTTATTTACTAATAAAGTTTCTCAGTAACATATTATACTTTTCAAACACTTATTTCCCAATTGAAATAATTATTCCTTTCTTACTTACCATATACACAGTAGGTAGTTCCCAAATTCAGATTTAAATATATATACTAATACTCAGATAATATATATATTCTAACAGCACCCCACATAATAATTATTGTGCGGGCATACTCTGCTATCCAGTCCCCGTATCACTCGTACTAAGGGAAATACAAGTTCGGAATCACTCTCGAACTGTATTGATACAAAATACAAACAATATTGAGGCGAAGCATAGTTTCCAAGTTCAAGAGGTTAACACATACCCTCACGTCTCTTAGGACCGTCTGACTATCGATCCGATAGCCTGTACCTAGGATTCCTATCTTCTAGGGCACGAGTCAATATCCTCCATAAAGGTCCCATCGAGATAAGACTGTCCCAGCGCGATAACCTCAGGGATAGCAAGTAGCGCGGGCATGATTTTTACACGTATATAGTATATGCATAAACACAGTCATATAAATATACTACTATTACCATATCAAGTTCAGGTATATACTCACGACCCATAATTATAATATTTGTCCTCATTATTCGTTATTTAATTATCACGTATAACGTTTGCCTCTTATCTTAATTTGTGGGATTATCCCAACTTATCAAGTGATACTCGTGGATTTCTATCCTCTAAAGTGTAATTTCAGTAGGTACTCATTTATTTTCCAACGTAACTACCTTATGCGTATCCCCCTTTAATACATAGTTCCATCGTCCCTTATATGTAAACATTCCCGAAAAATGTAAATCTCGTCTTTCATTAAAGGTTTCATATTTTTAATAAGTCCTACTGGTCTTCTTTATCTCCCAAAATATTTTAATAAGGATGTCCAAAGATTATTACTCATTTAAATTGAATTCAACTATTTAGAAGGGGAAATATGAGTCTGCCAGGAGGGGTCAATCGATCGATGGCAGGAGCTCGATCGATCGATGCGTCGATCGATCGATCCTCCTGGTTCGATCGATCGATCAAACAGGTATGGCGAATCTGCAGAATACCAGTTACGGGTTCTATCATCCAACCTCATCAAAATCCAATTTTTTTAACTCCCAAACTCCCAGAAATTTATACCACAAACATTGTAAACCCAGATTAGCAATATTCTACTCAAAGCATGGGAGTTTTCATCAAGATTCATGGATTAAAAGGGCCAAAACTTATATAATTCTCATGAACCCTAGAAATTTATTTAACTTAGTTCTTCTTATTCTTTTCCCAAAATTTCTACTTCTAAACCAATATAAATTCGTGGTTTAACTTCTACATGGGAAAGGGATTTCCAGATTATTGTTTATATCACTACAACATGCGATTTCTAATCACCAACATGGGTTTTCTTTCATAAAAACTCACCCTAATCAACCCTAAACTAATATGAATGAAGCATTAACGAAATTAAGCAAGATAAATACTTGCCTGGGGATTTTTGTTTCTGATTTGTGGATGAAATCGGTGTGATGGTGATCCTCGTTACGCGATCTATCGTTTGGCGGCAACGGCGGTGCAAACGGAGGACTTCTTGGCCTAGAACTATTTGGCAAGCTCTCTCTTTCCTTCTCCAATGGCCGTATCTTGTTTTTGGATGTGTTAACCCTAGAAGACAACCCTAAGCATCTGATATAACCTTACAATTTTTGTGGGTTTTCAAGCTTAAAAATGTAAAATGTCCAAAACGCCCTCCCGGGGTGTTAATTAGGCCTCAAAAGGCCCCGAGACCCAAACTAAACCCCCGAGTACATTATTTATCTCAACCCTTGCGGACACTTTAGCGCACTCTAAATGACCATACGGGTGACTTATAATTTATTCCCTTTCATTAATCAATATTTAGTCCCGACACGACACGGGCACGTCCTGACTTAAATTTCCAAAATTGTCATTTTATTCACTCATGACATTTAATAGAACCAATATTATGTATTTCTTTGCTCATTAGTAATATTCAACAAGTTTCCAATGATTACTAACTTTCGTCACGTTAGTAATTACAAAAATAATTATTTTCCGGATTTACATTAAATTAATAACTCACATTAAATTTAATAAATCCCCAAATTTGGAAAACATAAAAATACGGGGTATTACAGAGGTTCTTGACCTTTTTACTTCCTACTCTAAGGTAGCCTGAGTGGAACTAAGTGCCATTTAGTAGGCTAGGATAATGACAAATATTCTATTTTTTTATGTACTTAAACTACTAGTTAGATTTTTATTGTCATTTAGTCCTAAAAGTATGTCAACTAGTATGAGAATTCCACCTATTTTTCAATTTAGAATGATTTGAATTAAATTTCTAAAAATGATTTCATCTTTGCTTATCTAATTATTTGTCCATTCGTGTATGTCTTAGGATTCTTCATTATCGAGGACCATGGATTTGAATTAAATTTCAAAAAAATGTTTCCTCCTCTGTCTTCTGTAGTGTGTGTATGTACTCTTGTGTGTATGTATATTTATGTGGTGTGTATCTATTGCTCATTCTAAAAGTTTCATTAAAGCTCAATGAAAATTTACATTCTCTCATGCTTATATGATGAATTATATGAATGCCCCAATTTGTTATATTTAGAAATCATACAAAAACTTCCAAGATTTTGGTTAAAGTATAAATTCATAATCTACTAGCGTGAAAGGAAAGAAACTAGTGTGTTTGATTCTTATGCCATCAATTGCATTACTTCCTCTATTTCTTTGGGAATCTAAAACTTCAAAACGTATAGCTGAACTTTTGACGAGTTTAAGGCTTATGGGAGTTGCCTCTTACCTAATTAACTGATTTATTTTGAATGTCCTTAGATTTGAGTTACATGAAAGATCCTCTATCTACGTATACCACTGGACCATGATAGACATGACTGGTAAGGGCTCGTGTCAATATCTTATATATAGAAATATGATAGACTGGTATGTGCTTGTAATGTTTGGAAACATGCTTGAACTTCAATTTGTTATTAGGGAGTCAGTATTTGTTTCTAATTGCCTTTGTTCTTCTTAAGTAGGCTACCATAATGTGGTATGTACCTAAGTTCACTGTGCTAACTGTAATTATTCTATTTATATAAATCAAACTATTGTTTGTTCTGCACCAAACAAAAGATATATGTAAATAAAAAGGAGGGCTTTATTTTTGTTTGCTCAATCATTGATTCTTTTTATATCAGACTTTAATGAATTTGTGAATTACTTCTGACTGTAATACATTTTATATCGTTTATTCTTATGTTTCGTGGCAAAATTCATTTAACTATGAAAGAAGTAACAAGTCTGAATATTTCAACAAGTGTACAAAGTCTTATAAACCATATTTATGAAGTGCCAAAGTTAAAAGAAATTACAGTAATTAATTTTTGTTTAAAACATTTCATCACTTGACAGGTAATGTAACTTCACATTATTTTACTAATATATGTATATACATACACACACACATACACATATATATTAACCATGTGTTATCGGAACTAAGAATCTAACATGTATATTGTATAATGCCAATCCTTGTAGTTTAAGGCACGACATTTCTTTTTATTTCTTCTCTTCCTTTCTTATCTTTAAGATTATTTCAGTTCACAAGAAATTTTATTGGATGAGGTCCATACGCTGGCTTTCTAGACATCAACTTTAGCTTTAGAACATAAGATTTCAACCTCGGCCCAGCTAGACCAATCTCAACCCATACCCAACCCGAATACATCTTTTTTATTTTGTAATTACCTTTCGTGCCAACATGGTTTCAGAACTCACTTCCTTTATGTTGATTGAATTCAGAACATAACATTTTTTTTCCTTTTCATTTTACTTCTTACATTATATTTATTTTAATTTCAATGGCTTTCGTTCAGATCATCAATCAATAACTCTAAAATTTATAACAATATCTGAAAAGTAATATAAAATACAAGTATATGGGGTAATATATTATTTTTTTCTTTACAAAGAGTGGATATTTTCCTTAACAATCACTCTTAGAACTGGATTTAGATACTTTGTTGACTACAGAACCATATGGTTTTCTTCTGGATCATTAATCAATAGTCATGGAGAACTCCTAATAATGAATTAAGGGCTGGTAATGCTATGGACATATAAACTATATTGGTTATGGACTTGAATTATGTTCTATAGAAACAGGCCAGATAAAATGTTTTCCATTCCATAAAATTGCAAGTTCACCGTAGTAACTGGAAATATTCTATTCATATCAATAAAATTCTTGGAATCACTCCAATTAATTCCAGCCTAATGAACGTACATGCTAAAGTTTAGCTTGGATAAATATCTTTATTTAATTCTTACTAGAATATCGATTCTTCTCCTGATAACTTTGTTCCTATTTTTCAGAATTCTTGCTTGTGGTCTTGGAGAAGGGACAATGTGCATATGACGGAGCTACACTTTTTATTTTTTATTTTTAGTTGATAGAAAGTGGAAGAAAAGTAAGAAGTGAGTTAATGCAAGTTTTGTGATTCTGTATTGGTTGAGCAATCAAACTCTATTTTTCTGAAGAGAGATAATATTAATGTTGAACATTCGTATGGTCACTGGTATTTATTTTACTTGTAATAATGAAGTTTATTCTACCCCAAAACAAGAGATTCATGATAGATAGTTAAGATACTTCTGTTTGTTATGTACTTTACCGTAAATAGCATTCTACTTTGTATATTCACCACAACATATTTGCAATATATATTTTTTTATTAAATTGATTACTCTTACAAGTGCTTTCTTTCGAAAATATTCCCTTTATCATGTCACCATAAAGTTTATGCTATAAACAAATATATTTGTCATTTTTAATATAAGTTAACTTTCAAGAACTTGTGTGGCGTTAGTAATAAAAGAGATGAATGTGAAGACTACAAAAATAGGAATTGCATTAGTACCATTAACATTATGTTATGCCTTTAATTGTTAGAATTCGAATAGAAAATTCTGTTAATAATATTCCAAACAAATGCATTAGATTAGTACGACTATGTCTAGAGACATGATCCATTCCAGAAAGAGGCCATCCCCTACCCTAAGAACACGTATAGTCTATAGTTGTGGTAATCTAACGCCATTGCCCGGTGATCAGGTTTAAAGACTCAGATCTCTGGAATTCTTTTTACAATGTCCAGCTATTTCCTCGAGTGATCTGGCTAACCAACCTAAGACGACTTACTTTTCTTACCATTTCAAGACCTTCACACGTAAATATGTTATCTGCTGCTTACATTTCCCCTTTGATCCTTGCATATTGTCATAGCTATCACTAGGGGTGTTCGCGGTCCGGTCCGGTTCGGTTTTAAGGTTTTTTTCGGATCGGACCGACTTGGTCGGTCCTCTAAAAAAATGGACCAAGACCGGACCGATAATGTCGGTTAACCGACCCTAGTCGGTTCAGTTCTTTATAGGGTCGGTCCGGTATAACCCGTCGGTCCTCACATTAATGAATTACATCATTTATAATAATAAAAATATACCCGAGTCTATTTTTTCCAAATATTAAAAACTAAAAAATATCGAAATTTACAATTAAAACAAAACTAGTATTGGATTAAACTATAATTTAAACTAATCAAATATTAAAATTAATATTTTCACTATTTGTTTATCTTATATATATACATATGTATCTAAAAATATATTATTTTATATATAGTCGGTCTGGGTCGGTCCTAACAGGATTTTTGCATCTGTAAACCGTGGACCGAACCGACTAGGTCGGTCCTCCAAAAAAATAAACCGAGACCGGACCGATTAAGAAAAAAGACCGAAAAAAAGTAGTCGGTTCGGCTCGGTTCGGTTCGGTCCGTCGGTCCAGTCGGTTTTTTGAACACCCCTAGCTATCACGAAATTAAAACATATTCTGCTGATTCTTACTTCCCAATTCATTACCAGGGGTTAGTGAGTAACTGATGACAAAATGATGGTATAATAGAGTTGAGATAGCATTTGAAGGAACACACTTTTCCCCACTTGTTTATTGTCTCTTGGATGCATTAACTACTTGCTCTGCTGAATGTTGATTTTTTAACTCTCTTATTCAGATTGTTGAAGAGGCTTGTACCAATATTTTACCAAATTTTCTGTGTGAATAATCTTGTGATATGGACTCTTTCTATGGTTATCATGAGAAATGCCTCCATTTACTGGGGATTATGCCCATTAACTAAAATATAACTATTTGTGAAGTAATCGTTTAACTTCTTTTTTGTTAACTTTTTAACACCCGAGTTGTGAATGATTAGCAGTATTGAACTAATTTGTGTAATTTTGTATTTTGCAAATCTAAGGCTCCAAAGAAGGACTAATGAGTGTAAATACACATGCAATATGTATTATCTGATGTTCAATTAGCTTATTGGGATCCCCTCTTAGAGTTGCTCTAATTCTTCGAACTAATTTGTTGTAATTGTCTGTCTGTCATCAGATTCTGGCAATCTCAATTTCTTTCTCAACCCGAACTTCTATGCCCTAGCTAGTAGAGCATAACATTTGGTATTAGAGCCATTTCGAACGTAAATTCCAGTCGAGCGAATGGAGTTGGGTGCATGGTTTGGACCTACAAGACAGTCAAGAAGCACGATGATCGAGTTCAATAAATCCAAGGCATTGGGAACATAATTGATTGTAAGAACTGATAATCACCCTTGAACAAATTTCCAGGTGGAGAGAGGCAATCAGTGGATGGAGACTTATTTAAGGTGCATGTGTAGTCAAAGGCCTAGTAAATGGGCTAAGCAGTTGTATTTGGTTGAATGGTGGTACAATACAAATTACGATACTAGCTTGAAAGGTTCATCTTTCCAAGCATTGTATGGGTATGTCCCTCCCCAACAGTCAACATGAATAACAATTGACACTACTATAGCTGTTGTTGAAGACATCATGAATGGGAAAATTCTCATATCTTAGCTGTTAAAGGAGAATCTGGCACAAGCACAACACATAGGTCACCACTATGCTAAAAGGAAAAGGAAGGAGAGACAAAGTCGTCCCTGGGTGTATCTCAAGGTGTTAGACAAGATTGGGGAGGTGACTTATCGAAAAAAATTACCCAGGGCTAAAAAATCCATCTTGTATTTCATGTTTCACAACTCAATAAGAAAATTAGGGCAACACTAAGTATTTAATTACCTCTAGTAGGCAGTCAATGCCCAGTTTTGATGGGGAAGGGAGCTGTTATGAGATTCTTCATTCGGCATATTCTACCAGTTTTAAGTTAAACCAAAACATTTAGGGTTCGTTTGGTTGACCTTATTTGTCATGAGTATTGGCAAATGGAGTATTTGCCTACAACTTAAACGGTTTTAATGTTTTAAAAAATAATTTAAAAACTGTTTTAAATAATTGAAAAACTGTTATGAATATATAAAGTTTTGTAATGTTTTAAAAACTGTTTTTAATATTATAAAAAATTGTTAAGAAAATGCTTTACAATTTTTTTAAAAAATCGTATTAACAAAATATTGTAAAAACTGTTTTTAACATTTTTAAAAACTGTTGTGAATATATTATAAAAACAGTTTTAAAGTTTTAAAAAATTATTTTAAAAACTGTTTTAAATAGTTAAAAAAACTGTTATAAATATTTAAAAACAGTTTTGTAATGTTTTTAAAACTGTTTTTAATATTATAAAAAATTGTTAAGAAAATGTTTTACAATTTTTTTTGTATTGTAACAAACTAGATTGATTGTAGGAGATTGATCTGTTGTGCGAAAGCATGTCAATAAATGATATTGATTGTGATCCTAAATAAAGTTGTACACGTGCAATAAATATGGGGTAAAAAACACACACACACGGAAAGACACAATATTTATGTGGTTCACCAATTTGGTTATGTCCACTGGCGATCCGTGTCAATAATAGAAGAAGATTATAAATGGGAGGACAATATGTTCCTTCCTCACATAATAATAATCTCTCTTCTTATTAACAAAAAAACCCTCACACAATATTGGAAGACAGTCATAAAATTAATCTCACCACAAAAAAGACTCTTAAATTCTACCCAAATCCTCAATAGATAATACCCAAAATTGGTTCTCCAAATAACTAATTTTACACGAAAGAGCCCTTAAATTTTCATCTAACACAAATATTCTCTAATTGTTAATACAAGATAAAAAACTCACTCCCTCTCTTGATTGCTGAATTTTAGTGTGTTTGCTCAGCTAAATGCCTTCCCTTATATAGGGTTGGGAGATAACAAACCACTTAACATGGAGCAATCCTCCACCACCATTGAAACCTCATAACCACAATTGAAAACAAACTGCTTTTCATTTTTTCAACAATATCCACCTTGACATAATTTTACAGATCGCCCTGTCAAACTTTTATCAACAAAAAATGGCCTTTGCCACCTTGGAGGACACAACCACCATACCAAAACAAGTCTTCCACAAAACCAACATAAAGTGAGGATCTCACCAAAAACACGGTCGTGGCCACCAAAAAACACTAATAAAGATTTCTGATTAGGTTTGGAACCTCCTCAAACCTAACCATCGGCTTAGTCTTCAACCGATGCATATCTTATGCAACCACAAGAATGCCACCACTATCTCTGTCAAACCCATAATGCTCGATAGCACCCTCGAAAACCCTTGGTTCAACATCACATCTAGCAACAACTACCAACCGCCCTCTAACTATCGGTTGGTAACTGAAAGTCATCTTCTCCATTTGTTACAGAATAGGACGTCCCTGACTTTCACTCGTATCTTTGTCAAGGTCAACTTCTTACCTCCCACACATATTAATAGCACTTGAATTGACTATTATTTTTCCATCAATGTTATCGTAAGTCAACTCCATGTCCATCCTCATAGGCCAAGGACTACTGCAATTTTAGTTGCCACCTTAAAACGGATTTCACTCTCTCAAAATATTGTGTAGTTCCCTCACAACTCGAAGGAGAGTAAAGATTGTCAATGTTCCCAAAATGCAAGCCCCGCTTGCCTACTCCTTAGTTGCCAACCTTCAAATGCGAATTTTGACCCGCTGTAATAAAAGGCCCCACAAAAGCATCACATATTATCGTATTCCCTTGGAGGACATACAAGTTCGTTACCTTGGTTCCCCACTACACCACAAGAGACCCTGCCACGACCCTTATACCTCCACCTGATGTTACCACCTTGTAACCCATGGAGTCTTACACACCTACTGACATAAGGTTTACCCGAATACACGAAACATGTCACACACCACACAAAGTTCTCACCAACCCATCATATATCTTAATTTTTATTGAACCAATTCCCAAAAGTTTTAAGTCACTCTCATTGGCTATTAAAAGAAAAATAACTTTCACCTCTTTGTAGGAGGAGAAAGAATCCTGATTGGGAAACATATGAACTGAAAAACTAGAATCAAGAACCCAAACGTCATTAAATTACTCCCTAAATGGGGTTACCGTGAGAGCATAATCGTCATCCTCCGAATTACTTGCATCCTCCACTGCTGCGATTGCATCTTGAACCTTCTCTTTGCCTTTCACACTCTTTCTTTTAAATTTGGGATAAGAGGCAATGATGTTCCCAAAGCCTCGTGGTAATAGTAACAATCTCGTTCATTGTGCCCCTTTGACTTAGACCTTAAACTCTTAGATCCTTGCTTCTTTGGTCTTCCTCGAACGACTAGGCCCTGCAGCATCACCATCACCCTTAACCAGTTTCTTCATATTTTAGTTGGAGAGAAGTGTTGATGTGACCTCATACAAAATGACATTCTTCTTCTCGTACATCATCATAGTCGCCAAATGATTGTACCTCTCGAGAAGACAAGCCAACAAAACTGCAACCTTGTTCTTTTCCTTCATGCTTAATAGTTCCTAGAGAAGCCTATTAAAATCATTTAGGTGGCCTTGCAACAAAGTACTCAAATCCATACTAAATCGGTAGAATTATTTTTAGATTAATCCGATTTGTCAAAGATTTCTCCAAATAAAGCTTCCCTCAATGTTTAACCAAATCACCTTACCCGAAGTCTCTATCATAATTTTGTGTTTAATCTCCTTCGAAAAAGACAACCAAATCATCGAACAAGCCTCCCTATCTATATATCTTCTTCCACTCGTCGTCCTTCATCGTGTCGGGTTTTCCCTCTAAAGCAGGGATCAAACCCTCTTTGATAAGGTTGTCCATAACCGCCACTTGCCAAAGGCCAAAATTGTTCCTCTCATGAAATTTCTCCACATCATACCTCATCTTGGATTCCATAACCAAAATGATCACAGTGAAAAAAATGAAACAAAATTCCAAATCTGGAATTTTTTTCGGGTATGAATAGTAACCGTACATATGAACAGTACTCGTACGTGTACCATTTGTGCAAACAGTGCCGTATGGATACAATACGTAAGAAAATTTCTCCACCAAAATCTAAAACAGCTAGATTGTGGGACCTAGGCTCTGATACCAATTTATTATGCGAAATTGTGTCAACAAATGATATTGACTATGACTTCAAATAAAGTGGCACACATGTAATAAATATATGGTAGAAAACACACACACGAAACAACACAATATTTACATGGTTCACCAATTTGACTACATCCATGGGCGATTCGTGTCAATAATAGAAGATGATTAGAAATGGAAGGACAATGTGTTCCTTCCTCACACACTAATAATCTCTCCTCACTAACAAAATAATCCTCACACAATAATGAAAGACACTCATAAAATTAATCTCATCACAAAAAAGTCTCTTAAATTATTTTCAAATACTCAATGGAAAATATCCAAAATTGATTCTCCAAATAACCAATTTTACACAAAAGAGTGAACCCTTAAATTTTCACTCAACACAAATATTCTTTAATTTGTAATACAATATCCAAAACTCACTCTCTCTCTTGATTGTTGAATTTTTGTGTGTTTGCTCAGCTAAATGCCTTCCGTTATATAGGGCCATAGAGGAAACAAAGAACCACTAAATACAGAGTAATAATGGGAGAAAATGGACCAGCATTCCTCCACCACCATCGAAACCTCCTACCCACAATTGAAAAGCAAACTGCTTTTTAGCTTTTCAACATGATATTCAACTGATGTATAACAGATTTGAGAGTGATATTATAAATATCTCCATTGTTGTAATTGTTTATCATCCGATCAATAAAAAACCCAATTGTTCATAGGAACTCAATTTCCCTCTCACCCCAAATTAGTAGATCGTGTTTCGAGTCTGCTCATTTCAAGACTATTACTAGTATTTCCTATCATTTACTTTGTTACAACTTTCAACAACCCATTTTTCTATGAAATAAGATGATTTTGAAGCTTAACCCTAAGTTTGTAGTTTAATTTGATTAAAAGAATGTTCCCTTATATATTCATTTATTTTGGTTAAAAGGGAAATCACTAATTTAATATCTTTTTGAAATTGACCTCATGCCATCGTCACTTCTTTTGATGCTCGCCTCATAATTAGCTAATGACCAAAACTTAAAAGTTTAAAAAAAAAAAACTTACAGGTTATAACACTGTAATTTTAAGCCCATTTTTTCTATTTTTTTTACTTTAATACGTTCATAATTACTAAGTTTGGAGTATGATACCTTTTTAATTGATTTTGAGTGTGGCTGCAAAAAAAAATCAAGATGCAAATAGATATACGAAAAATAAAAAGACTCCCTAAGCATGCCCCCCTCTCGCTCACCCTATCTCCCTCTCTATGTATACACATTTAAATAATACCCAAATGCAAATGTAAAAAAATAAATTAAATCTTAATTTCAACGCTCAATCTATTTGAGTTATTGAGTAATTATGGATGTATTATAATAAAAAAATAAAACTTTTATTGAACAATAATTGTGGAGATCTTTTTATTTATTTGTTTATTAATTTTTACTATCCAATTGTCAAACAAACATAATAACTTTTCTTTAGGAATAATTTGATTAGAACACAATTAAGTAACACTATTTTAGTGACAACATGATATGTCTTAAATGCATTGGTGAGTCAAACTATAACAAAATAATCAATCAGTGCATTAAAGAGACATTATGATGACGGTAAAATGACGCGAATAAATGATATCGTATAAGTCACAACACCATGAACCGAAAATGGTTAAGGATTTTGATGGTGACCTGGCATCCAGGTCATGGTTGAGATCCTTGACCATTTCGTGCGTGACAAAATCTGGTCATCATGAAGTTATCTCAGACTAAAAGTGAAGGTCACGACCTGAATCACGGGGTAGTATGTTGCCACATGGTCAGGGCTACGTCGGGATTATGTACGAGAAATATATTCTCTACAGGGTCATCCTAGCTTTCTGGTAAGAAAAATAGAATATGATCGAACAGGTACTTGTAATACCCCGTATTTTTAAGGATATTTAAATTGGGTTAATTGAATTTAAACTGGAAAATTTATTTGGAATAAATTAAATATTAATTAGTGTGACTTGAGTTAATATTTAATATTATAAATTCAAATGTATACTACTGAGAGAATAAGTAATATAAGTTATGGAATATGTTACAATGTGTCATAAGTGAAACATGACAATTATTAATTATTTAGTCGGGACGCACATTTGAGATATGCCAGGACTTAATATGATCATTATGAAGTAATTATAATATGTTCAAATCATATAGTCATTTCGAATGCGTAGAAGTGTCCAGAAGGGTCGTAATAGTTAGAAAACTATATTCGGGCACATGTGTAGGATTTCGGGTCATTTCTGGATCGACTCGACAAGTGAAAAGTCAATTTTTGACCACCCATGAAGAGATACAATATTAGCTACTTTTAAACCAACTCTTTGTCTAATCAAATGGGAAATTGAAAAATCAAAGTGAGAGGGAACCAAAGGAGAGAAAGTGTAAAAGATTTTACAAGAAAGTGAAGAGTTTCATAAGGAGGTGAAGGGTCTTAGAGGAGGAGCAACACCTAGAGACACCTTGCACCACCACCATACACCGCCAAAATTTAGGAAGAACGAGGAGAAGTAACTCACATCATCTACTTCAAAGGAAATTCAGAATCATCCTAAGAGGCAAGTTGTTTAAAGTTGCATACTTATGAGTTTGTTGAAACACGTGCTAGATTATAGGATTTTTGGATAAAAATCCAAGTTTAGGAAGTTTTGATTTAAGATAATATCAATTGTGATGATAGAACTCATGATTAGGATTATGTATTTTATTGATGATTTCAAAATTTGAGATAATATCTAACTAAAAACGAAATGACCTCATACGAATCCGAAGTCAAATGCATGTGAAATAGTTTTAGAAAAAAATGAACATTGTATGATGATTTTCGGTCTGGTTTAAGAGGAAATTGGTAATGTGCACGCGATTTCCTTTGTAAAATCATGTTATGAACAACTTTTTAGTTTTAAGTTTCTTCAAAATCGGATCAGAAAAGCCACAAATATGCATTTTTTTTTAATTTCTGGGCAGAATGTAACTTTGTTGAGAAAAAGGATTATTGGGACTTAAAATATAATTTGGGTTTATTATAATGACTCTGGGTTTTAAACCAGTAGGCACGGGTTGAGGGTAAATACATAAATAATTGATTAAATTATTTAAATCCCTTCGGTTAACAAGAGATGTTAGGAATAATGGGAAATGGGAATAAAATGTGAATTAAATAGTTTATGGTATAAACATTAAATATACTCTATGTATGTATAGGATGAGTGCATGCCTATATTATGTTGATTGTGATATTATGTGTAATGTTATACCTAGCTGCTTGCTATCACGGGAGGTTACACGTAGGGGATAATCCTATCTTTGTGTGCCCGTTAGGTATGATTTGATTTCGTGCCCCATAACATAGAACTTACGTTGTCATTACCTTGAGAGATGGTAGTGTATTAACGGTCATTTGCATACGTTAGGTATGGACGTCATCCTTATGGTGTTAAGGATTATGTTTGCATCCATTATGTGTTATCGTTTTATAGGTTGAGGAGTCACACCTAGCCTTATGTAACACCCCACTTAAAATAATAACGGGTGGCCAGCCCTTTACTAAAATAATCAGGAATCACAAGTGGATCATTCTCAGCATCAACTGACGATACTAAAACTCAACATGGCTAACTACCCATTACTACAAAAAGAGGGTGCCAATTTGTTTTTTAAAACATAGTTATGCAATAAATCACCACCACCAACAACAACAAAACAAGATAACATATGCTCACGATGATAATAATAAGAAGTAATTATGAATTACAACATAAATTCACAAGATAAAAATACCCAAATAAGCTGTCGGGTCACAGACAATACAATAGTCTGAGAAAATGAATATAAATAAATGCTACGACTACAACTCATGGGTGTAAACTCGATATACAAACTGAATCCTAATCTAGATACCATAAATATAGGAATAGGCTATAACAAAATCTCGTAACAATCCGCAACTGCTGCAGCTTCACGAATACACTGGGTAGATAAGCATCATAGGTATCCTTGTGGCGGGACGCCTAAAATATAATACAATATATAGCAAGAGAGAAATATAAACGGGTCAGAGCCCGAGGTGTAAAAACATTTTTAGCAAGTGCATTAAAATGCATAATAATTATAAAAGCCTTATGACATGATTAAGGTGGAGTCGCACTCTCCAAAAAGTCCAACTCACCTCTCAACTAAAGCGCGCACCTAAACGTATGCACATGATCCTCAATTTACTGCCCAATTCTCTCTAGGGAAATTTTCAATCTATCCTATACCCAGAAATTCACTCTCGCGTAAACCCCACATCTAAAACAATTCCCTCAGCTACCTATTCTCATTAAACCCAAAGATGCGTCTCAACTTATCTTAACTTATAAATATACATACACATAAACATATTCTCTTACTAGAATTTCGCAGATTCTAGTTGTTAACTACATGAGTTAATAGCATCTAAATGCTAAGGACCAAATTTCTCTCAAATCTCAATACTGCACTACGTTTCGTGTGTGGGACGTCTCGCAAAGCGAAATACAAACCAGGAACCCCCCGTTACACTACTCCTTGACAGTATTGATTTTCGAGATTCATTATGCCCTTAATGCATGATGCATATAAACCCAAATACTAAACTAATATATAAGTTTAACTATTCCCAACTCTCAACAGTGCACGACATTTCGTGCGTGGGACGTCTCGCAAAGCAAAATCCAAACAAGGAACCCCCGGATACACTACTTCTTGGCACTGTTGATTGTCGAGATCGATTACTCCCCCGGTACCCCACACATAACTACAAATACATATGAGGAGCAATAATCTCTAATCACATAACTAAGATAATGCTCCGAAACATTTACGGTCTATAACATTACTAGTTACCAAACGCAATCATTCAATCCAATCAATTAAGTACACATAACACACTTAGCGTACAATTTTATATCCAAAATCCATTCACATAAGGATATAAAAAATACTTCACAATGCTAACATCTTTTAGGAATTACTCACTTTATCCCGGGTTACCATATATCGGACTATTATTACACCGCCATGGTAATAAAAACAAATCACAACGTAGGGGAAGCGGTCATAGTTCCTAATTGGCAAGTGAGAACCAATCATACCCAAGACTTCTCACCCCCAAAAGAAATCACACAATAAATAATGGACGGCCATGACCTGGGGACTATACGCACCCTGCTCCTCAAGCCAGGGGCCTCACCCACATCGCGCAACTTCCCATGATATCACTGGATGGTATGCTCACACAATACATATAAATATATATGTATATATCATTCACACTAGATATATATGCAATCACATCATATTTATTCTAACCATCACACAAGGTATATACAATCTCACCACATAGATACAAATACTCTCTTACGCCCGTAAGTAATAAAGAAGTAATTTCATTTATAAGTATATATTTCTCTTGATATACTAACCGTTGTTAACTCGCACACTACCCCTTTTATATATATAATACGATTTCTCACTTGAAGCTCACCCCCTCGCTTATATTATGATTTATCTTCCAATTCAATTAGCGTGAATGATATTCTCTATATCTGTATGCACATCAATCAACATTCATTATTTCGCAAATATTTACCGCGACCCTAAGAGGATTTTACACTAAATCGATACAATAGCTTAATTTCGCACTCTCTCGAAAACAATCAATAAGACCCCAAACATTTACATCCAATTATTTATTAATTCTGCTCTCATTTCCTTAATACGAGAGACACTACACAATTAATTTTATTTATGAAAAAGACCCCAAACATCTCCTCACCTTTCTAAATTCATTAATCCCCTTATATAATCACTTAATCCTCTATGATACTATAATTGAGAAGGTCCATTTATATAAACCTAAAGAAAAGGGGATAAACTTAAATTCCCAAACTTGAGCCAAAAACATAGTCCCGGTCGACCGGTCCCCTGACCGCGGTCGACCGTGGTTTTCAATTATGCCTACAAACGAAGACAATATTTTTTTCCATGAGGCATGGTCGACCGACCCCCTAGTCGCGGTCGGCCGGCCTTACCAGTAGCCTCGGCCAAACTCAATTTTCAAAGAACTCCAACTTCCCAAAAACCTAAAAATACTTACTTCTAACCCTAAATCTTCAACCCAATCAAATTCATAATATTAATACACATCAGATAACTCAACCTTACTAATTTACAACCTCAATTTCATTATATGTACACCAAATGTAAGATTTAACCCAAAATCTAGGTTTTAACATTTTAAACCTAAAATCCATAAATTTGATCCACAAATCGTGGAATAAAAGATGCACAAGAATTATTTAGCAAGTTTAATCACTTGCCTCAAAGCCGTAGAGTCTGAATCGTCCTCGAAATCACGTAATGGCTGGAAATCCCAAGCTTTTCTCTCTTTCTCTCTTCTCCCTTTCTTCTTCTCTCTCTATTTCTCTCTTTCTAGGGCTTTCTCTTTTCTCTCAAATGATATTTTCTATCTCCCGTAGTCTTTTAATTCTTATCTCCCAAAATACCCAACTTTAAATGGTTATACACACTTTAAATGACTCGGTTACTTTAATTCGATACAAACGAACTTAAAAAAAATTCGAAACTCAAATAAGACCCAAGTACAGTCATTTCTACTTTCTGGACCCTTCCGGAACCAACCGCACACTCAGAATCGCCATTTGAAATACTTTCTAACATCCTTAAATGCCAATTTAATAATTCTCCAATAAAATAATATTTATTTCTCCCAAAAATAATTAAATTATTGTCCCAAAAATCTCAGGGTATTACACCTTAGTCCTTAATTTGGTACATGAGGTACGTAGGGACTAGATAGCAAAGTCATGCATCACGAGTTTGATTGTTCAGATGTCATATTCGTATATATATATATTAGATAGTGTAATCTATACATATACATACACTTGTGATACTCTACTATGTTGTGTGTTGTAGAAGTGATTATTGTGAATGTTGAAAATGTACTTTAAGTATGTGAACCTTAGTGGCTAAAATAAGGAAAATAAAATGATTAAGAAAGTAAGATAATATTAACGTGTTGTATGGGAGATACGAATGGGTTAAGAGATTTATATAAATTAACAAGGATTAATCGAGTGATTTATAGTTGGTTAGGCGGGTAGCTTAACTTAGAAGGAATATGAGAGTACGTTGGGTGTGCACATTAAGTGAGAAGTGAAGACTCATGTGAGAGTATGTACATCTAACATGGATATTTACATCACTTATAATAAAACATTTTAAACATTTGTTAAATATTTTTAAAATGTTTTTGGGGATGTGACATGAAGTAAATCTATTTTTGCACAACCTTTTATGTGTCCAACCACAGGTACACCCGGGTTAGGAGATTCATTGTAGAGTTGACGTGTTGTAGTGATGTGGATTCTGCGAGACCTCAAGCTTAGACGTATTTATTATTCTTGTCATCTAGCTTATGATTCAGTATTTCAATTTGATCATGTTTGCTCACCGTCTAGACTTTACATTTAATTTTTCGTAATACCTTTATACCAGTCGATTTGTCTCGGTATTGTACTTGGTTTGTATGAAGATTTGGATTTGGATGTGTTATCCAATTATTATTCTATTCAATTTATTATGGTCATTATTATGGTGGTTGTGTTATTCATTAATCTATTGTCTAATTATTATTATTATCTGTTAATTAAAATTGACATCCGGCTTATTAGGATATTTAGTGATTAAGAAAAAAAATATATTTTCGACAATGATGCTAAAAATGGATATTTAGTGATTAAGAAAAAAAAAATACATTTTTAGCATCATTGTCGAAAATATATATTTTTTCTTAATCACTAAAATCTGTGCAGACTTATTACGTTCCAACGTTGCGTCCTTTATTTTAGAGCCCTGTTAGTAGGAGTGTTGTGTGCATATTACGTATTTATGTCTTCACCTTTATTGAAAAAAAAATAGGTAGTAGATTTATGAAATTCTTTATCTTTTCATATGCTTCCTAGACGTGCACCCAGCGCTGGGGCAGCATAACCAGGGCTGCAGCAAGCTTAAGCGCAGGAAACCTTAGAGCTATAGACATTGCTGCCATTGTTTCCTAAGCGATAAACGATGTAATGAATGTGCATGCTCAACAGGCACCTCAGGCGCCACTTTAGCATTATGCGATGACACCTGGACAGGGACAACAATTCCCAACTGCATGGGAGAGAGTTTGTGATGCCTTTATAAAAGGACTCCCTTCTGATGGTGTAACAGCTTGGCAATGAAAGAAATATATCCAAAGGCATTTAACTATGTTCGAATGTACTGATACACAGAGATAGATAATGGCTACCTTCAAGCTAGTTGGGGCAACACTGCAATGGTGGGAATCAGTCACCACTATACAGGAGCGAGGTTCTATGACTATCCAGGAGTTATGGACGCGGTTTGGCCGTAAGTACTTTCCTCCAGCCGTTCAAGTTGAAGTAAGGCTTAGATTTCTTAAAATTTCCTTGGAGGGGAAAATTATGGTAAAATACGAAGAGGAATTCACATGCTTGGCCAACTTTATGAATGATGATTTAAAGCAAAGAATTTTGTAGAGGGGTTGACTTGGAGAATCTGACAACATTTTTTGGGTAATCTAGCCCTATTGACTTACTCAGTTGTTGTCAATCCAGCCCTATTGCATTGTGCTAATCATCATCTGCATGTGAAGGGGAACAAGAGGAGTGGTGAGTCTAGCCAGATTTCCATGTCTCACTTTTGGCAAAGTTTTTAGGAGGCTATGGGTACGAAATTGTATTTGAGTACAACCATCATCCGCAGATAGATGGGCAGACCGAGAGGACCAATCAGATGTTGGAAGACATATTGAGGATGTGTATCTTAGATTTTGGAGGAGGATGGGAATAGTATCTTGCAGTGGTGGAGTTTGCATATAACAACTCCTCTCAATTCACTATAGGCATGGCACATTTCAAAGCATTATATGGGAGACCTAGTCGTTATCCTGCTTGTTGGTTAGAGGGGGGACAAAAAACTCCTCGGGCTAGAGGTCGTTCATGAGACTTCTTCTAAGATTGACTTTATCCAGAATCGTATACGGATAGCTCAGGATATACAAAAAAATTACGTCGATGCTAATAAGACGTTTAAGCAGTTCCGCATGGGTGGATAAGTATTGATTCAAGTATCTCCTATGAAAGGGGATATGAGGTTCGATAAGAAGGGAAAATTATCGCCAAGGTATGTTGGGTCATTTCCTATAATTGAGAGGATTGGACCAATGTCTTATAGACTTGGGTTGCTCGATCATTTACATCGTATGGATGATGTGTTTCATGTTTCCTCGTTGCAACGATATAATCGGGTTGACATGTCATACAACCATATTGCAGTTGAGGAGATTGGTATGCATAGTTCTTATGAGGAGGGACCAATTGCAATCTCAGATCGTAATGAGAGAGGTTTGAGGTCAAAAGTAGTACCCTTAGTCCACATTCAATGGGGTCATCACAATGCTGAAGAGACGATGCGGGAACGCGAGGATGATATGCGTGAGAAGTATCCATAATTATTTTTGCCAGGTATTTTTCTTTTTTCGAATTTCGGGACAAAATCCCGTTATTAGGGGGAAGTATGTAATACCTCATATTTTTATGGATATTAAAATTGGGTTAATTGAATTTAAATTGGAAAATTTATTTGGAATAAATTAAATATTAATTCGTGTGACTTGAGTTAATATTTAATATGAAAGTGTGAGTGGCCCGATATTTGTTTTAAACAAAACCAATTTTTCTCCAAAAAATTATCCAACTTTTAATTATGCACCAAAACCAAGTTATGAAAAACCCAATTCTTACTTTAAACCAATTTTATCTTGATTAATCCTAAACATGTATCTAGTGATTAAAGAAAGTAAAGTAAAGTAAAGAATACTCACAACGCCGGATGTACGAGGAAAAAACCCAAAACGGGAAAACAACCTCGGACGGCCCAAGCCAGACAATCACTATGAATAATGGCTTTACAAAGACAAATTAGCCTTACACTAAGACTCGATCCCCACGGGTCTTGATGCTCCTTCTGATCTTCAACCATTCTTCAATAGTGCCCACGCATAAATTCCGTCTTCCACGATCTCTGTCCACAACACACGCATCCACGTATGTCTCGGTGTCCACCGATATGGCTTTGATACGTCTACGATATCGAACACGATGTCCATCGCTTCTTCACTGCAAAACCCTTTGTGTTTAATGTGTATAACAAACAACTTTGGTGCAGAAAGATCACTTAAACATATAATAATGATAACTCGGATCTTTTCAAACTTTAAGGATGTGCTTAAGACTTTTAAACCTTAGAAAACATGTGCAAACAAGTTTCTGGTTCGTAAAACTGTTTTCCAGAATGCACACCTACGAAACTATGATGAAAACACTGTTTAAATAGGATTTAAACGCCACCTCAAAAAATGTGTCTTTCGAACTACTTGAGGAACTCGTTCGAGCGACATCACTATCTCGTTCGAACGAGATTGGATGTCGTTTGAACGACGGCGCGAAAGTTTGACTTTTTGTATAAAACGTCTCTTCCAATGAGAGATCCAAAAATGTCAAACTCTTTTACGAGCTTATCATTATAAAACGTAGTTTAAACCTTTAAAACACTTTTAAAACATTTAAAAACATTTTTCTTTATAAAAATTACATCCTTATCTTTTATAAAATAATTCCGAGCACCATTAATTATGCGCATTCATACCTGAGTGATCTCGGAATGAAATTAACTTTGAAGACAATTAAACTTCCACCAACTAAAATTCGGCATGATTAATTCTTTGTAGTTTGCCGCAACGTCTTCAATTTCTTCAATACGTCATAGACCAAGGGGGATCGTGACACAAATAAACATCTCCCTATGACATATTACAAACACAGTTTTGTTCACGGAATTACATAAAAAAAATACAGGGACTCAATTACAAATTTATGTCCTTACAAATCTCCCCCTTTGAGTATTTTGGGACAAAACTAAACCAGTGAAATGCCTAACCGGGCCGTCAAGCCGTATGACGCCTAAATCCCGTCCCATAAACTTAAAAACAAAAATACAGGACACGAACTAGAATATGTAGTACCGGCAAGCATGAACTGTCTGAATGTGATGTAGACTTGAAATCTCGAATCGCTGAAGCATACCTACACACATGAAACAGATAAATAAATACCCAGTGAAGTATGGAGGAACAAATGATATCAATTTATATTTCTAATAAGAACAAATCATTTTAAACATGTGAGAAATTATTTGATACCAATTTGAAACAAATATAATCAAACAATATGCAAATCCAGATATCCATAGTAGTGCTCAGCAAATCTCCCCCTACATCACATACATCTCTCCCCCTTTTGTCTCGAATAGACAATCCGATGAAAAGATAAACCAATATGAAATATCTAGCATGAGAATATGAAACCAATTTGAATCAAGTTGATACCAATTTTGTGAATTGAACAGCGCTAGATAATCATGAAACAACAAGCAAAATATGATCAAGCAATGATAAATCAGTTGCTAGTAAATCAAGAAATCACACAGAGAATATCGCAAATTAATTAGGTGTGATAAACGGACTCATATGCAAAATACCAATTTTGAACAAAAAGAACCTGCATATAAACCAGTCAGTCCAAAAATGCATCTCGCAGTACCAAAAATATACCAATTTGAACCTGAGGACTGCAAACCAATTAGAAGACATTTTTCATTCTGTCATTCAAACGAGCCAGGGACATCGCTCAAACGAGATGAGGATGTCGCTCGAACGAAGTACATAAGTCGTTTGCGCGAGATGGGATGTCGTTAGAACGACATCGCGCGACCTGCTAAAATATCCCAGATTCCCAGAAAAATGTTATAATATTGCCCAGTGAAAAAATTTCCTCAAAAAATTCAAGGAAGAGCCTGACAGATGCAAACCAGTGCAAAAACAGTAGGCTTTTCGCACAATACGCAAAAACTCATAAAAACTAAAAAGCGAGTTACATGCAAACATGGTACCGATGTGGTCAAACATGGACATGGAATGAATGGGCATGAAAATATAACAAATGAGTCACAATTCCAACACATCGAAATGATCAAGAAGCTCTAATTGATAGCAATAAATCATCAAACTTTATCATATCCATATGACAATAAAAGTGTTAGCTTAATGAACTAAACATACTACATGCACACAAATCCAGAATTTTGACGATTCTACAAACAATAGCGTCAAATTGCAATGTTTCAACATTAGGATTAGTTGTGCAAACCCGATTAAATTTTCTCCAACCAAAACTCCCTCAGAAATATATACTTTTGCAAGTTCTTTTGAGGTTTCTAGCATTCTCAACTTAGAGAAAATCTTATTGTCCCTTTTCTTAGCATATTGATTTTTCTTTTGGGCTCTTTTAAACGTTGGCTTTCACGATGAGTTAATTTTGAACTCTCGCAACCCTTTCCCGTGAATCACTCATCATTTTTACCAATTTTAAATCCTCACAGTAAACGGTTATTACATGCACACTTCTCCTTAAGTCTACTTACGCATAGATGACAAGATTGAGATAAGAACGCCTCACCAAATTTAAATATGCAAGAGAAGTCAAACATCTATATAAACTCATGCATGTGTGAGATGTTGGCATATATACAAAGTTGAATCAAAATGCATATCAACTTCGAAACGACCCCAAATAAACAATGGTTAAGATCATTCTAAGCATCGATAATAATGAACAAATGTCCTAGTCACATGGATAATGAAACGATGGGGGGGGGGGGGGGTCCAAGCACACCAATATGCCACATCAAACATGTAAACTCAAAAACAACAAGAGAAAATATTTTTGGCTTTTCAAACATATTTTGACTAAAAAAAAAAGCAAAATATTTTTGGATTTTCAAAATTAAAAAAAAAAAAACAAAATCTTTTTGTATTTTTCAAATAAGACTCAAACAAATGAAAACACAAAATGATACACATGTCATAATACTAGCAATGAATATATCATGAAGCAAACTATCATATGTCAAACATGGCAACACTATCATCCTTTAGATTTAGCATGGGAAGAATCAAGTGCACCCAAACGAGAATCATGAAGTTTAATTCCTAAAGCCACTAAATCCGATTTCCTAACCCAAGTAGGTGTAAAACGACGCATGGGAGTTTGGGTAACCGGTGCAACTTTATTCTTAAACTTACTAGGAGCTTGTCTAAGGTCGTAACAATAACTCCTAAGGTGACCTTTCCTACCACAAAATGTGCAAGTGTAGCGGTGGTGGGAATGATTACCTTTATGTTGACCTTTTCTACCTTTCCTAGTGTTTCTCACACGTGCGGGGGGAATGGGAAAAAATCTCTCACCAAAACCTATACCACCTCTATCTTCCTTAATTTAGACGGTGCCTAGGATCTTATCTAACTTCTCCGACCTAGCCTCCACATCAAACTTGACTCTAGACGAGTCTCTCAAAATCTCCTCCAACTCGTGAATCCTAGACTCGAGCAAATGCTTAGACTCCTCAAACTCTAAAATCTCCTTTTTCAAGGACTCCATCAAACCACGGAGATTGTCTCTCTCTTTCTCCACAAACTCTAGTTTCTTCCTAAACTTCTTCTCACGTGCCCTAAGATCCTCAATCAAACTATCATTATTTTCTATGGCACGCTCATTCAACTTAGATTGCAATTTTGAGTTAGCCTTTTTCACCTTCACCGTTTTGGCATACAACTCATTAAATGCAGTTTGAAATTCTTTTACATCAACCTCCTCCTCGTCACTCTCTTCACCCTCACTAATATGGGATTCACTCAAAACCTCCTCAGAAGTGTCATTCACATGAGTCGTATCGTCGTTGCTCACATGACATGCCATAAACGCAACAAAGTTATGTTCAATGGGGGAACTCTCTCCCTCTTCTGGTTCACTATCACTTAAGGTGTCATTATAGACAACGGATTACTTGCCCTCTTTCTTAAGTCTAGTGGGACACTCCTTAACCTTGTGACCGTACCCCTCACACCCAAAACACTTATCCGACTCATCTCTCTTAGGCTCCTCAAACTTATCCTTAGAGGCGAGATCTACTTTGTTGTTCTTGAATTTTTCAAAATTCTTGGCATCTTTCGATTTCTTTTGAAACTTAATAACTTTTTTAAATTTCTTTGCTAACAAAGCAACATCCTCAAAATCGGAATCGGAATCGAAATTCGAAACTCTAATTTACTCCTTCCGGGTTTTCAAAGCAATACCCTTTTCTTTCTTAGGCACCTTCTTAGAGGTAATCATGTCGATTTAATAGGTTTGTAAGTCACCTACAATCTCTTATAGTTTTGTTGACTCTAACCTACCCAAGGATTTTAAAATGGTCACTTTCGCATCAAATCTACTAGGCAATGACCTAAGGATTTTCTCAATAACACGGTTGTCGGGAATTTTCTCACCTAGGTTAAATGAAGATTTGACAATATTGGACAACCTAGCATAAAACTCATCAAAGGTCTCACTCTCTAACATCCTAATGGTCTCAAACTGTGTGGTAAGATTTTGAAGCTTTGACGCCCTAACCGTGCTAGTGCCCTCGTGAGTGAGTGCCAAAATATCCCAAGCCTCTTTTGATGTTTCACAAGTCATAATTTTATTATATTCTTCCTTTGTGACATGTGAAGAAATAACGTGTAGACCCTTAGAATTATATTATGCAAGTCTTTGTTCAGTTTCGGTCCATGACTCAACAGGCTCTAAACTAGTGACCTCACCTAAAATAGTGACAGGGGGTGTCCAACCTTTTTCAACAGCAAGCCAAACACGCTCATAAATAGATTTTAAAGCACATCTCATTCTCATCTTCCAATATGTGTAATTAGTGCCATAAAAAAAAGGAGTTCGAGAAAATTCATTATATCCAGAATTCATCTTTGAAAGCACACGGGATCACAAAACAAATAAAGATATTTTCTAGATCTGATACCTATTTTAAAGTGTGAGTGGCTCGATATGTGTTTAAATAAAACTAATTTTTCTCCGAAAAATTATCCAACTTTTAATTATGCACCAAACCAAGTTGTGAAAAACCCAATTCTTACTTTAAACCGATATTATCTTGATTAATCCTAAACATTCATCTAGTGATTAAAGCAAGTAAAGTAAAGTAAAGAATACTCACAATGCCGGATGTACGAGGAAAAAACCCAAAACGGGAAAACAACCTCGGATGGCCAAAGCCAAACAATCACTATGAATAATGGTTTTACAAAGACAGATTAGCCTTACACTAAGACTCGATCCCCACGGGTCTTGACGCTCCTTCTGATCTTCAACCATTCTTCAATAGTGACCACGTAAAAATTCCATCTTCCACGATCTCTGTCCACAACACATGCATCCATGTATGTCTCGGTGTCCACTGATATGGATTTGATACGTCTACAATGTCGAACACGATGTCCGTCGCTTCTTCACCACAAAATCCTTTGTGTTCAATGTGTAGAACAAACAACTTTGGTGCAGCAAGATCACTTAAACATATAAGAATGATAACTCGGATCTTTTCAAACTCTAAGGATGTGCTTAAGACTTTTAAACCTTAGAAAACATGTGCAAACATGGTTCTGGTTCGTAAAACTGTTTTCCAGATTTCACACCAACGAAACTATGATGAAAACACTGTTTAAATAGGATTTAAATGTCACCTCGAAAAATGTGTCATTCGAACAACTTGAGGAACTCGTTCGAGCGACATCCCTATCTCGTTCGAACGAGATTGGATGTCATTTGAACGACAGCGTGAAAGTTTGACTTTTTGACTTTTTGTATAAAACGTCTCTTCCAATGAGAGATCCAAAAATGTCAAACTCTTTTACGAGCTTATCATTATAAAACGTAGTTTAAACCTTTAAAACACTTTTAAAACATTTAAAAACATTTTTCTTTATAAAGATTATATCCTTATCTTTTATAAAATAATTCTGAGCACCATTAATTATACGCATTCATACCTGAGTGATCTAGGAATGAAATTAACTTTGAAGACGATTAAACTTGCACCAATTAAACTTCGACATGATTAATTCTTTGAAGTTTGCCGCAACGTCTTCAATTTCTTCAATACGTCATAGACCGAGTGGGATCGTGACACAAATAAACATCTCCCTATGACATATTACAAACACAGTTTTGTTCACGAAATTATGTCAAAACAATACAGGGACTCAATTGGAAATTTATGTCCTTACATAATATTATAAATTCAAATGTATACTAGTGAGAGAATAGGTAATATAAATTAGGGATGTGTTACAGTGTGTAGTAAGTGAGAAAAATGATAATTCTTAATTCTTTAGTAGGGACGCACATTTGAGATACTAGCACGGAGCCCGCGCGATGTGCGAGCGTGATTGTAGAAGACGATAAATCTATATAAGGGAGGAAACTAAATGACTCTCTCAAAACTCGGCTATTGAATTTGGACTCTGTAGCCTAAAACTTTAATGTTTATAGAAAATATTTTGGCACCAAAAATGTCGAGAAACGCTACGAACCTTCAGTTTATTTCACGCACTATCTAAGGCGCCCTAATAACTTCATAAACAACGGAGTTAGTCTAAATACGATTTCTTTATAACTACTTTCTAATACATATTTTTTCAAAAAATTAAAAAAAAGTTAAATGTGGTGTTTCATATATATAAAAATTGATTTTTTTAAAAACATTTCTATCATGAAGTGACTTTTTCATAAATAAGTTTTTTTTTTAATTATAAAGTATATCTTTATAAATAATATTTTTCACGAATTAAGATATGATTGTTTTGAAACATTTTTTATGTATATTTTTTTGTAAAATAATTTTTATAACTTTTCTTTAAATTTAATTTTATAAATAATTGTTTTTAAAAAAATATAATAAAGGAACGTTTTTACAAAAAAAGAAGAAGTTGAAACTGAACACAGAGAGAGAACAAAAATATTATTTAAGAGGAGAGTGAAACAAGAGGAGATTGATGGAAGCTACATTAAACTCAGTAACTAGCGATGCTCAATAAACAAATATAATGATAATTATAAAAATTAGCATGTATCATAAATTCAATATCTTGCCTTGAAGTCATTATAAAATGTTAATTTTTTCACAGATAAAATTTGTCAATTATTTTTAAATATAAAAACTATTTTTTATAAATAAAAACTTCAAAAAAAACCTGTACGTATTTTTTTATAAAAAAATTATACATATTTTTATTTGTTTTTAGTTTAAAAAACTGTATGTCAACTACATAAAAAAAAACTTAAGGTTTTTTCTATAAATAAAACGTTAAAAATCTTTTTGTAACAATTTTCTTTATTTATGTCAAAACGATATTTAAATTTTTAAAACTTAAAAGAGAAAATATAAAGTATACTTAAGATATGAAGGGTTTGTTTAGATCTAAAGAATAAAAGAAATAAAATAGCATGGGAAACTTACTTTATAATAGTTAATGGAAGTTTGGTATTTAGAGACTTGGAAACTCAAATGTTGAAACTCCTTATATAGTACTAAACTTAAAGTAATATTTTCAGTGACATAATAAGTATTAGCATCACCAAAATGTATTTCATGCAAACACACTCCGCCGTGTTAATTTCGTGTTAGATTGTATCGCATTTTTATATCTTAAATTATTCTCTAAATTTTGGAGAACGCTTGACTTATCTTAAAATGGGTTTTATTTCAAATTAAATGATTTTCTAGAAAACCAGAACCTATTTTTTCTCATCACAACCATTCAAATCTATTTTTTCTTACACCAATCCACAGAGAATCTGAACAACCATCAGAAACTGCAAACTTTGAATGAAACAAACACCTAATACTCAATACTAGTATACTATCCATAAAATAATTTGATTCGTAAATCATAGTCACAAATTACAACCATGGTCAAGAAAAATCTCTTTCTAAAAATATATAGATATATGTGTGTGAAACCAAATCCAGGGTCTTCAATCATTAAGAAATAGAGAAAGCTATACAAATGGTAAATGAAACTAGGAAGTGAATAACACAAAAAAACTATCACTGAGATACATATTACACCAACAAAGAAACTGAGAAAAAAAGATTAAAGCTTTCAAATATCCAACAACAACACATAAAAGACCCATCACTATGGATTATTAATAGAAAAAAAACCTATCACTATAGATTATTAGCACACAAAAAGATTAAATAATTAAGTTAACAAACAACAACACATAAGATAAAACTTTTCTATACCATGTTTTAGCAAGAGAAAAATATAAATATACCAAATTAAGCTGGGCATTTGCATCTTTAACCAAAAACCCATCATTGAGATGTAGATTACATCAACAAAGAAACTGAGAAAATTCCATAAATTTTATGGGTTTCTTTATACTAATTTTCCATATGAAACTATAGAAAAATCAAATCGTGAAGATAGAAATTTGGAATTGAAAAAAAATGGATGCATTAATCCGCACACTTGAACCTTACCCCTGTGAGATAAAAAGGATATATTTGAAATGTATTCCTAGATAGAGGGAGAGAAACCACACCATTTTCTCACCACCAACTCTAAAAAATCCACGACAACACTTGGAGCAGAATCACATATTAGATGGAGGAGCAATAATGGTGATGGGTTAACTGAGAAAATGGTTTTATCCATTTTGGTGAGAGGATGACTAATGGTTTCTTTCTATTCAATAACCCTTTACAATTCGTGGCTTATTGCTTGTTTATAAAATTAGAAAAGAAGAGAAGGTGGACCGATCCCTTTACAATCCGTAACTTTTTGCTTCTCTATAAAAATGGAAAAGAAGAGAAGGTGGACAGATTATGGCGTTTGGTGGTAATACTATCGTATTAGAGTAAGTGATATGCAATAAATGATCCTCATTAAACTCTCTTTGTATTTTTTTAGAAGTATAATATAGATGTCGGGACTTAATATGAGCATTATGAAGTAAGTATAATATGTTGAACCCATATAGTCATTTTGACTGCGTAGAAGTGTTCGAAAGGGTCAAAATATTTAGGAAACTATATTCGGGCACCTATATAGGGTCTCGGGTCATTTCGGAGTTGATCGATAATTGAATAGTCAATTTTTTACCTTTGGAATTCCAAACCATGAAGAGACACATGACTAGCTACATTAAAACCAACTCTTTGGCTAATCAAATGGGAAATTGAAAAATCAAAGTGAGAGGAAACCAAAGGAGAGAAAATATGAGAGCTTTTTTCAAGAAACTGAAGAGTTTCTCAAGGAGGTGAAGGGTCTTACAGGATGAGAAACACCTAGAGCCACCTTGCACCACCACCATAGACCACTGGAATTTAGGAAGAATGAGGAGGAGTAACTCACATCATCTACTTCAAAGGAAATTCAGAATCATCCTAATAGGCAAGTTGTTTAAACTTTCTTAATTATGAGTTATTTGAAACACATGTTAGATTGTAGGATTTTTGGATAAAAACCCATGTTTCAAAATTTTTTATTTTAGATAATATCAATTAGGATTATATATTTTATTAATGATTTTGAAAATTGATAAAAGCATGTGATTCAATTGGATATTAAATTATCTAACTATAAATGAAGTGAACTCATATGAATACGAAAGTCAAAGGCATGTGAAATCGTTTTACAAAAAGATGAACATTGTATGATGATTTTAGGTCTGTTTGAAGCGGATATTTGGTAGTGTGCACACGTGTTCTAGTATAAAATAGTGTTCTGAACAACTTTGTAGTTTAAAGTTTCTATAAAATCGGATCAGAAAAGCCTTAAATATGGATTTTATATTTCTGGGTGGAATGTAACTTTATCGAGAAAAATGATTATTGGGACTTAACATATAATTAGGGTTTGTTATAATGATTTCGGGTTGTAGTCCAGAAGGTACAGGTTGAGGGTAACTACTGAAATAATAAATTAAATTAATTAAATCCCTTCGGTTAACAAGAGATGTTAGGAATAATGGGAAATCGGAATAAAATGTGAATTATTAGTTTACAGGATAAAGTTGAAATATAATTTATGTATGTATAGGATGAGTGCATGCCTATGTTATGTAGATTGTGATATTATGTGTAATGTTATACCCAGCTACTTGCTATCATCGGAGGTTACGCATAGGGGGTAATCCTATCTTTGTGTGCCCGTTAGGGACAATTTGATTTCGTGCCCCGTAACATAGCACTTATTTTGTCATTACCTTGAGAGATGGTAGTGTATTAATGGCCATTTGCATACGTTAGGTATGGACGTCATCCTTATGGTGTTAAGGATTATGTTCGCATCCATTATGTGTTATCATTTTATAGGTTGAGGAGTCACACCTAGCCTTAGTCCTTAATTTGGTACATAAGGTACGTAGGGACTAGATAGCAAAGTCATGCATCGTGAGTTTGATCATTTAGATGTCGTATTCATATATGTATATATTATATAGTGAAAAATATACATGTACATAAACTTGTGATAGTCTACTCTGTTGTGTGTTGTAGAAGTGATTATTGTGAATGTTGAAAATGTACTTGAAGTATGTGAACCTAAGCGGCTAAAATAAGGAGAATGAAATGATTAAGAAAGTAAGATAATATTAACGTATCGTATGGGAATACAGATGGGTTAAGAGATTTATATAAATTAACAAGGATTAATCGAGTGGTTTAAAGTTGGTTAGGCGGGTAGCTTTACTAGGAAGGAATATTTTAGTACGTTAGGTCTTCACATTAAGTGAGAGGTGAGGACTCATATGATAGTATGCACATCTGACATAGATATTTACATTACTCACAATTCATCATTTTAAACACTTGTTTAATATTTTTGAAAATGTTTCTAGGGCTCGGACCCAAATCAATTATATTTCTGCAAAACCTTTTAGGTGTACAGCCACAGGTACACCAGGGTTAGGAGATTCATTCCAGAGTTGACGTCCTGCAGTGTTGTATTTGCTGCAGGACCTTGAGCTTAGACGTATCTATCATTCTTGTCATCTATATTTTGATTCAATCTTTCCATTCGAGCGTGTTTTCTCATTGTTTAGAATTTACATTCAGTTTTTAGTATTACCTTTATACCTCTCAATTTGTCTCGATATTGTACTTTTCTTGTATGAAGATTTGGATTTGGATGTGTTATCCGATTATTATTCTATTCAGTCATTGTGGTTATTATTATTATGGTGGTTGTGTTCTTCATTATTCTATTGTTTAATTATTATTCTTATTCTCTGATAATTAAAATTGACATCTGGCTTATTGGGATATTTAGTGATTGAGAAAAAAATGTTTTCGACACTGATGCTAAGAATGGACCATTTATGAATCTTGTTTAATAGAATAGTAGACTAATCACCTAATATTTTAATTAGCAGGGTATCACGGTACTCTTACTGGAGATGAAATCCACGATTTTCAAGA
Source organism: Sambucus nigra (assembly GCA_949130495.1). NCBI lineage: Eukaryota > Viridiplantae > Streptophyta > Magnoliopsida > Dipsacales > Adoxaceae > Sambucus > Sambucus nigra. The sequence continues at coordinate 12,714,430 of OX422223.1, forward strand.
TTATTAAATTATTTGATCTTCTTATTCCCATACTTGTAAATAGGCGTACCCTCTAAATGGTGTGCACTAATAAAAGAGGTATAAGTGCGGTCAAATTGTAACTTCTTGTACTCTTATTGCTAGTGATTATCACCGCACCTCATTTTTCCCGAGAAAAATATATGAGGGTATTAATATGAGTCCTACAAGTAATGACTTTTATTAATCATTAACTAGTTATTGTTTTTCAACCAATCCAATCTATTTTACCATATTTTAACATATGAGTCTTATGCGAACCAGGTGTGTGGGGCGTCCCCTCTATACACTTACATTTAGAAATGGTAATGGCTAAGACATATTTTGTTAGGGTTTATCATGAGAGAGTACGACAAGAGTTTGAATGTCTATGTGTACTATCAATCCAAGAAATCCAACATGACTATCCAAAAACCAACAGTTATGCCATACTCCTTCTACAATCTACATGATAAAACACTTTCTAATAATAACAATATCAAAAGAAATGGCTTATATATGATATTTCATTAAATAGACATGTAATTAACTTAAGTGTATTACATCATAAGGGCTCATATATGTTATTGAATAAAAGGGACATGTAATTAACTTAAGTGTGTTACGTTACAAAGGCTCATATATGTTCTTGCATAAAAGAGACATATAATTAACTTGAGTGTGCTAAATCATAAGGCTAATATATGTTCTTGCATAAACGAGACATATAATTAACTTAAGTGTGTTAAACCATAAGGGTTTATATACGTATCAAGTCTCTTAGTCATTAATAATGCATTCACGTTAATTCTTCTAATATTATTGTGATTCTCAAAGCATAAGGTACAAACATACTAAGTATATATTATTTTTTAATTCACTAACTCTAAATTTAAGTCCATATCTAACACCATCAAATCTCAATCGTCAAATTCAACAAATGGGGTTCAAATATTAAATATCAATTTTTACATGTTTTTGGTTTTAGCGTTTAGATTTTAGGGCTTATATTTTTCAATTTACAATTTAAGGTATATGATTTAGGATTTATGGTCAACGTTTTGGGTTTAAGTATTAGGTTTCAGGTTTTAGGGCTTAGGTGTTTGGGTTTAGTAATTAGGGCTTACTAATTTGGGCTTATATTTTAGGGTTGAGTAAATAGGATTTTGGGTAATTTCCACTAATTTTAAACTTGGGCAATACATACACACATACATATATATTCATGCACACACACTTACACGTACATTTGCACGGATATACACACACATACACATGCATATACATACATAATACACACGTATATACATACATATACAATACAAACACACACACACACACACACACACATATATATATATATATATATATATAGAGAGAGAGAGAGAGAGAGGGAGAGAGAGAGTGGGAAGCAGACCTTGTAGAGAGAGATAGAGGTTATCGGAGAGAATGTTAAAGGGAGGATTTTGGCCCGATATAGGGTTTAGAGATAGAGAGAGCGAGTGAGTGAAACGATGCTGGGGGTTTGGGGGATTTTAATTAAAGACAATGGTTATGGGCCTTAACCGTGACCCCATATCGTGACCAATTAATTTTCCAACATCATCATCATGACCACGACCTAGTCACGAACCCAAATCGTGATCATGATGATGAGGTGGAAAAAAAATAATTGGCACGATCCTTGATCGGGACCAATTCAACATGGTCACGACCCAAAGTCGTAACCCTTATCAACTAAAAATCTTAAATTGGTCATGGACATGGTCAACATCATGTGCTGTGACCACTGTTGAAGGGAATTTTGGTGCAATTTTGACGCCATAATGGTCAGAGTCTTGTCATGGACCACAACCATGACTATTCTAGGCACGGTTCTCGACATTACCAATTCTAGTTTATGTTACGGCGGTGAGTGGTCATGGACCTAGTCACGGGTTCTTAGACTCTAGTCATGGTTTTGGGTCATAACCAGGTGGTCACGGTCCAGGGCCATAACCAGTTTGTTGTGACCATTTTCGATTTGTGGTGTAGTGAGGGATTAGTAGGACCAATGAGAATTGCTAACGTAAAATAGCGAAACGAGGCTTGGAAGATTTATAGATAGTTTATTGTTAAGTTATTGGTTGAGGAATTTTTTTCCCTAGTGTCTTTTTTACTGTGTTGTTTAACTCTTGAGATGGCATGTGTCATATGGTGTAGCTTAAATGTTGTCTTTTTAGCTTCTTACGTGGGGCAGTAAAGTTACCAGTTACCAAAAAAAAGGAAAGAAATATAGGGTTGAGTAGTTCTGGGTTGAAGAGTGTGTAGAATGAGTGTGCAGGGGTTATTTTTTTAGTTTATTTTGTTGGGTTTCATGGTGTGTTTTAGAAGTTTTTTGAGAGCTTCTTTGGCTTGGATAGATGTTGGAAGATTATTTTTGATGATTAGTTATAATAGTTGTTTCTCTTTTTTTGGTGACAGTGTTGTTTGAGAGTTGATTTCCTTTTTGGTGTTTTTTTCGTGGTTTTCTTTCCTATTTGATTAACACATGTGCGTTGAAGTGTCTTTGAGGAGGATTCTATAGACTTTGAGCTTATAGTTTGGGTCCGATATATTTTTGGGATGGATCTCTATCTAGTTTTGATGGTAGGCTTTGTTTTGGGGCTTATTAAGACCAATTATTTGTACTATTATTTGGGTTTGTATCTTGGTCTGACGAGTTAGTTTGGTTCAATTTGTTTGTAGTTTAAGCTTGTTGTATTCCTCGGTTTTTATCCCGTTTCTAATATATTTTACATTTCACCAAAATAATAAAAAAATTAAAATAAAATATTGTTAAGTAGTTGGTTCACTTATTTACAATCAATAATAAAAAAATTATTTTTATTAGACAATGTTAATTTTTTATTCTAGACTTTAATACAAATTAATGAGTTTATTAAACTTTAGTATATTTTTCATCGCTAAATGTCACCGAATATCACTTTTAGTGGAAAAAATCACATTTAGCAACATAAAATGTACCAAAGTGAAAAAAATTAATAAATTTGTATTAAAGTCTAAAATAATAAATCAATAATGTGTTTAAGTAAAAAAACTAAGAAATAACTTTAAACACGTTACGAGTTCATACATTCTTTAATAGGTATAAGTGTATTTTTAGTCCCAAACCTGTAGATTTTTTTATCTAACTTTATAACATATTGTTTATATATTAAGTTCTCTCAGCTAACAAAATTATGGCATAATGACTAAGCCGTAATTAAGAGTCCATGTTTGAAAGTTAGCTTTTTTTTAAAAGTACTTTTACGGAGAAAATATTGAATTGACCCTAAAGTTTAGGATCATTTTTAATTTTAGACCTAATGTTTTAAAAGTTGCAATGTCAACCTTGGAATTTAAAAATTAGTGCAATCAAACCCACCATCACATTTTCATTAACAACATTAACGAAAATATTGAGTTTAATTGATACATAGTTCCCAAATTAATATATTCAAAATTCCCATAAAAAATAACAATTACCACAACCCACGTTGCCCAAATATTCAAAGAATTAATCGATTGAGATTTAAACAGAGAAAAACCCTATATGAATGTACCTAATATTTTCCAAAGATCCATATGATCCAGATCAATGTATATAGATATGTATGTGTCTCTATGTGAAAAAATTACCCAAACTATACATGAATCTCTCAAACATTTTTTCATCAAGTAAAAGTGTGGTATGTGTGAAAAAAAGTAAAAGAAAAAAGCCATATGAATCTCTCAAATATAAAAAATAAAAAATAAAATATGGTTTATCCACACATATAAACCATGTATACACAGATCTAAATAAAACAAAACACCAGTCTCGAAAAAAATCTTAGAGACGAACAACTTAGATCCTATAAATTTTTTATTGCGATTTGTCGTGGCATTGAACCGCTCTCCATAGTTGTAGCTACCATTTGAATGAGGGGGATTTCCCTACCTCTTAATAACTTAACATTTATTATTGGAAAACTATAATTAGGTATCATTATTTGTCACAAAAAGAATGTTCTACCTAGGGGTGGTTATGTTGGGGATCGATATGAACGAAATAAAAAGATTTAGCCATGTACCTTCAATTAATGAAACATTAGAAAACACAAAAATTAACAACTAGGCGTGAAGAACAAACGTAGGGTTTAAAACACAATGCCTTTGCGAATCCTGTTGTGATTCGATGTGGAGAATGGTTTTTGTTGAAGATTAAGGGCTGCCTTCTTTTGAATCTTTGAAATCTTGCTTAACCTTATGAAAATCTTGGATCTTCTAGAGTATGATCCTCTTCAAAGATAGTTAGGTGTGTGAGAATCTTTTGAGATGAAAAATCCTCTTTATGAGTTAGATATAGTGGTCTCCGTATAGGCCTCTTCACAAGACATGAATAGTTTTTTCCTCTCACCCCAATCAAACCCTAATCCTTATGTGTTGTCATAAAAATCCCTTCCTGCACTTTTATATACACGTGTGACCATCAGGGTCGAAATTCTCCAGCACGGGTCAACCCCAAAATCGGGACGGGAGGGAGAACCTTGGAGAATTCTCCTTGTTTTCCCCGTCATGCATGTGCGGGTGATTCAAAGATATGGGGGTCCTCTTTCTGCCACTCGTGTTGGCATCTTCGCGCGTGCCTTGGATATAAAATCGATCGTCGTCAAAAGGGGATAACATAAAGGAATGGAGTCGCCAACCTATTTTACTCAAGGTCACAATGATGCATACAAAACCAAGTGAATTGAGGGTCTGAGGTCTAAGTTACGGAATGGAAATGTGTGAGGCACCCATTCCACCCTTTTGGTATCTCATGTGCTTTGTTAATATTCTCCTTTTCTCTGAAGTGTGATGTTTGTAATGTAAAGAACGGGAGAAAGGCATCATCCGACTAACGTCATGGGAAAGATGAATTAGCATCGTCGGGAGGAGTGTACTCGAAAATAATAAAATCATATGATGTGAATGTTCTCCGAATCACGAGTCGCTATGAAAAATCGAATATGAGTGTCGGACGAGACACAAATATATAGGAGTTTATGAATCACAAAAATAGATACAATATAGTATAAAAGCATGAAATGGAATGAGAGGACTCAAATCCTAGGATTTGCCCGGAATGCCTACGTAGCCCAAAGGGCATCAAAGTCCATGTAGTTCGACATATCATAGGGGTGGGCTTTCACTCTTAAACCCAAATTTAAGACTCCTCCTTGATTGAATTTGAAGAGAGTGTGCCCAAGTGTAAAAGTGTGGGAGAATGAGGAAGTCTTACTTTTGGAGTTAAATGCTCTCTTTTTGTCTTTTTGATTTTTTGAAAATAGGTTATGTGAATACTAATAAGAAAAATGGATATTAGTTTATATGAAATAATAAAGTGAGATAAAAAGATATCCCAAAATGGGAATAAAGTGAGTAAATAATGCTAAATGAATAAACCAGAAGAGAATGGGAAGCGACTTGCTAAAAGACTTTTGCTACTGAATTTGGAAGTTATATAGGCTAATTTTATGGTGGTATGAGACTGGTAAAGTAGGGTCAGTTCAGTGACTAAAGGTGGTAGGAAAGTGAGGTAAAAGAAATGGTGAGAATGTTGGAAAATATGATTTTTTTTGGGAATATTAGCACTCTGATTTCGAGATAATGTTTTCTGATTGTTGAAAGGGACCCCCTAGGAGTAAGATCATGGGCTCCTTAAATAGTTCCATTTAGGGTTGGGGTGCCGATCGGCATGGCCCCTGGCCTTCCTATCGAAATAGTGCCTGCCTTGGTTGTAAGAAAAGTACACCCTAACGATAGGCAGAGGGTCTGGGTGCTATAGTCAGTCTGTAACATGATTTTCTAGAAAAATGGGAATAAAGTATAAATCATAAGTCTGAATCATGCACGACTGGAACCATTGGAAAGGGAATTCGTATCCCTTCAATAATCCATTGAGTCACTCTTAAGTTCGAGAGTTGACCGAAGTCAATGGGGGATCGAAAGCGCTTGATGGTCTCTAGACGAGGGGTTTCAGAGTAAAATGGATCGTTCATGAGAATCATGAGGCTAATTAGCACACAAAATGGACCTTTGTAAAGGTAAATCGTGGAACTATGAGATTTCATTGAGCTTCACTCGGATTGGAGAGTTGACCAAGGTCAAACGGGGCATGATAGCCCCCGGTGGCCTTTTAGAGTAAAAAGGATCATTCGTTCGAACCGTGAGGTCGATTCACGCATGATAAAGACCGTTGGAGAGGGTATTCAGAGCCATTCATGGTTTAATTGAGCTTCACTCAGGTTGGAGAGTTCACTAGAGTCAAATGGGTCCTAGGAACGCCAGGTGTCCTCTAAATTAATTCTCAAAGTAAAAAGTATCAGTCGTGCGAACCGTGTGGTAGATTCATGCACGGTATGAACCGTTAGAGAGGGTATTTAGATCCCTTCAAGGTTTAATTGATCTTTATTCAGTTTGGAGAGCTGATTGGTGTCAAACGGGGCTTAGGAGCACGTAGTGGCCTCTAGATTAGTTTTTAAAGTAAAAGGGATCTTTTGTGTGAATTGTAAGCCCGGTTCACACACGATACAGACTCTTAAAAAGGAGATTCAAATCCATTTAAGGTTTCATTGAGATTTTCTCTGGTTAAAGAGTTGTTTGGAGTCAAATAGAGCTAAAAAGGCCCCAATGGCCCCTAAATGGTATTTAGAGTAGGATCTAGGGTTTACGGAGGGAGAACGAGAGTTAGGGACCTAAGAAGGTACTTAAGGGGTACTAGCATTGGGTGTATACAAACCCCCTAGATGGGCAATCTTGGAATAAGAGGAGGTCATCGAAAGATAGACACATCATCGATGTTGGAGAAGAGGATTTAGGTCAATTCTTCGGACCTAGGTGATAAAAGTGATCGATTCCGAGGGTCGAGGTCAATTCTGCGGAGCTAAAGATTGAAATTACCAATTCAGTGGGTTGGATTGAAGTGAGCGATTCAGAGGGTTGATGTTGATTTTACAAACCTAAGTATTGGGATGACCAATTTCGCTGTTTGAAATGACCGATTTAGAGGCTCGAGCTCAATTTTGAGGACCTAAAGAATGGGATGAACAATTCATTGGGTCGATCTACGGACCTAAAGAGTGAGATGACCAATTCAGTGAGTCGAATTGAAGTGATCGATTCAATGGGTCGAGGTCGATTATGCGGACCTAAGATTGAGATGATCAGTTGATTTTGTGGACCTAAAATTAAGGTGATCGATTTAGTGGGTCGAGGTGGATTCTGTGAACATAAGATTGAGGTGACTGATTCAACGGGTTGAGGTCCATTTTGAGGACCTAAAGGGTGAGATGGTCAATTCAGAGGGATGAGGTCGATTTTGAGGACCTAAATAGTGAGATAACCCATTCAGAGGGTCGATGTTGATTCTGAGATCCTAAAAAGTGAGATTACCAATTTAGCGGGTAGAGGTCGATTTTGAGGACCTAAAGAGTGAGATAACTAATTCAGTGGGTCGAGGTCCATTCTGAGGGACTAAAGAGCGAGATGACCGATTTAGCAAGTTGAGGTCGATTATGAGGACTTAAAAAGTGAGGTCACCAATTCAGGGGGTCGAGGTAAATTTTGAGGACTTAAAGATTGAGATGACCAATTCAGCGGGTCTAGTTTGATTCTATAAATCTAAAGAGTGAGATGACTAACTCAGTGAATTGAGGTCTATTATTTGGACATAAGGATGTTGTTTACATGAAGTTTTTTGGGTTGTGCCTCCGTTGGGAAAACCGTAGAGTATTTTGGTGCATGCGCACCTTGGATTGTTGGTTTCACTAGGGAGTATGTTGAAGATAAGAGTGAGTGCTTATGATCCTACGGGTGATTTATGAGGTCTTGTAACCGGTTTGGTGCTTCACCATGGTTTTTTTCTTGGAGAAACGATGTTCTTGACTTCGCACGAATTTTTTGAAATTTTTTGCGAATATTTCAGATAATTTTCAGATTTTTCTAGAATTTCTGGAATGAAATTTTGAGAGGACTGCCGATAGACAGTTCTGGGGAGGTACCTATTGGCACAAGGCACAAAATCTTAAGATTCTTGAGGAAAGGGAAAGGTCACTACCGTAGGTAGGACCAGAGGACTGTCGATCGGCATACCCCTTAGCCTCCTTTAAAAAAGAGGACAGTCCTATTCATTTTTCCATGCCTTCAAGTGATTAAATCCCTATCTTTTTCTCTCTAAAAGTCATTTTCGAGTCTATTTCCTTTACAAGATATCAATGACGGTTATTTCTGGCAACAATAATAATGATCGAGTGACTGTTGATGATTAAGAGGGCTTAGAATGATGGGTTGCAGTGTCACTGGCGTTAGGCAATGAGAATGCGTACGATAACTTTGAGTCGATGGGATGACAAGAGGAATTTGTTGCGGGAGCCTTCACATCACCGTTCTGCTAGGGTGAAGAACCCTAATGGATTTGTGAGTGTTTGTCTTTTGGTTTTCCACATATTTATTTTCTTTCTTATTTTTGGGATAATAAAGGGTTATCTTTTTTTTTTGCGCAGGTTGGCATAGCCTCTTCGAGCATTCTATCTTAGGGAACGACTGGGATGAAGGAGTTTTGGAACCGTCTTCTTGAGGAGGTACGATGGATAGTGGGGTCTACAGGGTTTAGCACACTAGCAGGGGAGTTAGATGAGACGTCATGCTCTACGAGGGTGTTATGTGCACTGGGCGAGAGTTGGTGGGACATGACTCATACATTTTACTTTGGATTTGGGGAGATGATGATTACTCCCTTGGATGTCCAAAAATTGATAGGACTGGAATATGAATGTCAGCAGATCGTGGTGGACTAGGCTCTATGGGTTACAAGGTGGCGGTGTGGGCCGCCTTTAGGGGATATTATAAAAATCGTGTATAGGATTCTGTCTGGATATCTGTGTTGAAGGAGACTTTGTTACTAGGTAGATTGGTGAGAATAATGGGCGATAGGTGATATAGGCAACTCGTTTATTCATTTGGCTTATATTAGGGGGATTAGTGGTGACGATGAGCGACGACATCATCCATATGTGGGTTTTACCATTTTTAGGATCATTTTAGACATATATCTATGACTGGGGGAGCTTTACCTTGGAGTCCCTTTATGCTTCCTTGGATGCTTTTAGTCAGTGCTACCGATAGATGTTTACAGGACCCACGTATCTCTTGGAGGTAATCTTTAGTTGTATTTCCCCTTGTTGTCTTTTTTTCTTACTTTCTTCTTTTGACTCTTGGCGTTGCCTTTAGTAAACGTGCTTTTATGAATTGATAGGGCACAATGTGGGATTTGTGTCCTTGAAGGCAAGCGATCTGGCAGACTTCTGCATGATGTATAAATGGAGGAAGTCGAACAGACATTTGAACCAATCCCTTTCGCTGAAGGACATGTGAGCGGCGCTGAATGCCTTGACGAGTAACTAAGTTATGCTTCTGATCATTGTCTCTCTATGAGTTTTTAGAAAATTTTCTATTGGGTAGATTATTGACTCTTTGTTGGGGAAACATGTGACCTTCTATCCCTATAGTCTATCTTCGAGGGCCACATGGGCTACGAGCATGCATGCACGGATGATGCGGTTGTTAGCACATGAGTCTGGGTACGTCTGGTACCTAGGGAGAGGGTGGTGCGACATATCATCAAGGTAGAGGTGGAGGTCCCACCATCTGCGACCCTAAGTACATGAGGTAGGTAAGAAAGATGACTAACGAGGCTAGGGCGACGGAGATGGAAGGCGATCCCTATACACATTATACCGATATAATGGAGGGCTATGACTATCTAGATTTTATAACCAGTTAGTTGATACCATCGTGCATATATGATATAGAGAATATGCCTCCAACTATGACTGTATCGGGGGGAGGTACCAATGTATCGATGATGTCGATCACCCATAGTTCTGGAGGAGGTTACATTTCTTGATATATCAATTCCCTCTTATCATCTTTGGTTGAGTAGTGGGGATGTGGTATTTGTGCCACACCTCCCTCATGCTATGGTGGATGGGTTGCCAGGTCTTTTTGAGGATGCCCTCCAAAGTGAGGTATAATCATTTCTTTATTTTTTCATTTCCTACTCTCTTTTTACTAACTTACTTTGATTATAATGCTTTTGTTACTTTTTCTTACAGACTGTCTGTGAGCCGACCACCTGGCTGAGGGATATCAAGGGTTGGATGGCATTGATGTCGGCCTATGTGAGGAAGTTGTCCAGTGCCTGTTTGGTGACGCCGGCCATGTCTGATGAGAGCTCTAATTCTAGAAAAGCGCATCCGTTGAGGTGGTTGAAAGTGGGGATTTTAAGAGATGTTTGAGGGATCGGGCTGCATCCCAATGCATTTTTTTTCTTTCTTTTCATGATTATACCTACAAGAAATGTAATGACTCCAAACTATATAAATATATATATATATAAGAAATTCATTTTCTTTTGGGCATTATCTTGGTTTAGTGACTTACTCTATATCCACTTTAATTTTTTGTTGAGTTTTTTCATTATTTGCAAAGATAGAGATAAAATGAAAAAGGGACTCGGAGTAAAACAAAAATATTTATTTCAAAACTTATGTACAATGGAGAAAATAAGGAAATTTTCAAAAAGGAACAATTCTTAGATTGATTTTTCAAACAAATGTTTATTTTAGAATTGATATGTATAAGAGAGGAAATAAGGATTTTTCCAAAAAGGGAGGGTTGCAGATCGGCATACCCCTTAGCCTGTGTATCGTCATAAGGGTCAAGTCCAAATCACTCCCTTAGTTTTAATTGAATTTTCTATGTACTTTGGGTACTTTTGGAGCAAGGAAACTGGTGGCATTTTGAATGATTTGTCTTTTCTGGAATTTTTAGTATAATAAGGGGGGCTTTGGAAGTGTTTTCATCACCACATTCCACTTTCTCTTATTTTTGACTTTCTTCTTCTCTTCTGCAAATGGCTCTTCTAGTGTCAAACTTTTCTTCTTATCTTGAAGGTTTAGAGGCCATATGCCTCTCCAACATCAACTATGAAGCTTTTGGTCTGCACTAGGTCTCTTTGCGGTGTAATCGTCCTAATAGACCATGTCTATTAGGTTTGTCTTTAGGTTTGTCTATGAAGACCATGACTTTAGGTTTGTCTATAAAAAACCTTTTGGAAGAAGAGGTACAATTTTGGTACTATGAAGACCATGTCTTTAGGTTTGTCTTAGATGAGGTGTGACCCACCTACGAAGAGTTCTCTGCAATGGTAAGCATCAGCCCCATTGTAGTGGCAGTTATGCTGGATTTATCACGTTCTCCCTGGGTGTCTTTGAAGGAGTTTCTTCACATCTCCCCTTCGGTTACTTGGTCATTGTTTCATGGGAGAAACATTGTTCTCCTGGAAGTCATAGGTTTTTTGTGCTGAAGGTAGTTTACTAACAATAGCTTTGCCGACATTGTGGCCTTGGGTTTGACTGTAAGGCTTTTGATGGTGATGGGAGATCTGACGATCGACCCTCAGTTGGCTACGATAGAGTTGTGGTTATCCTACTAGTATATTCCTCCTGTAGTGGTATTAGCAAAGACTCTGAATGGCCTAGATTCTTGGAAGGATGGTCAGGCCGATATTCTGTGAGGGAGCCCTGTCATGCTATTCCTGTGGCTTTCTGAGAGACTGTGCCTGAGTATCCTCTGTCGAATGTTCCTAATGCCTTCATTGGTCTGTATTATGGTGAGGGGACATGCAACCCATGTTGCAGTTGGGGGAATACCGATATGTGTGATTTATTTGTCTTCACCAGACTTCCTTCTACTTTCCCTAGAGGATTCTGCGCCAAGTAGGATGGGATAAGACTATGCCTCTCCTCATAACTAATATATTTTTGATAGAGGACTTGACTGAGTCCTTAAGGATGATACTGGGACTTATATGGAAGCGTTGCCGACCATCTACCCATCCATCACAATCTGTTGGAGAGGCTGGGTTTATATTCGAGGATTATTTGAAGTGGTTATAGAAATGGGTGGTTGGGAAGATTTTGGTGGATGAGACTAAGCAAAGATTTCTTGTCATGTTCGACACCTTGGAAGAAGGTGGCATGGTTTTCTCAAAGCTTATTAAGGCTTACCGTCACATCGAGAGCATTCAGAATAATAATAAGGAGTGGGATACCTGGGGACTCTAAGGGTAGGTAATGATGATGATGTAGGCCCATCTGGTAGTTGAGGACAAGGTTCTAAGGAACGGGTGTAGGTTTGTATTTATGGAAATTTATTCTTTGTTATGGGTAGGTTTTTTAGTTTTGGGTAGGTGTTTGGTAACTTTTTGGATCTTTTATGAAGCTAGATTAATGTAAGGGATTTGTATGTTGTATGAGGGTTAGGAAGGGAGTGGTTTGTTTGACTCCCATCGTTGATACTTCATGTAATATCCATATTCCTTATTAATAAAAGAGAAGTGATTTTAACATATTTTATTGTGTATTTTGATGAATTTTTTATTTGAACTGTCTATACCAATCACTAGGGCATACATAATACTTTTGTTCGTTTAAATGATGAGAGAGACTGTCGTTCTCGTGGGAAGAAAATAATTACAGTTTTGTCAGAAAGAAAGTACCATGCCCATGTATGTTTTATGGGATGCCTACATACATCTGTGGGTTTTGAAAGTTTGTGAGCTTCATTCAGAAGTGGTGAATTGAGAGGATCATGTCCCACGTAGTTCTGAGTAGGGGAAATGAAGAGAATTTTTTTAGAATAGAAGGGGTATAAGAAGGGTCATAGTGCGATGAGAGTTAAGATTAAGGGTATAACTTTTTTATACGGTCTAGGTTTAATTGACGTGTCGTTTCTTCTCCATCGAGATATGTGAGCACATAAGCGCCACCTTACATGATTTTTTTCACAATGCAAGGGCCAATCGAATTAGGATTGGACTTTCCTCTTGGATCCCAAACGGGGTCTATAATTTCTTTGAAGGCAAGCTCTCCTTCTTGAACATCGAAATCCTTAACTTTCCTGTTGAATGATGTAAGGACATTTTTCTCATGTCCAACATGTTACATTTATGTATGTCGTACGCCGCTACATTTGGCACGTCATCTCACGATCTCACATGACGACCTCTATCCGAATTTCGGGAATCAAGCATTCAACATCTCCATTAATGTTTCCTACATCTGCCTCAACGACTTCACGTTCCACGATTTTAGGGACTTAGTGCAAGTGGTACGCAAGAGAAGTCAAAACAGTGAAAAAAGGCACGATAGGAGAGTTCAAGGGCATTTTCGTAATTTTACAGCCATAGTACGGAGGTCTGGTAAATTGGAAAGTTTAAGAGCTCACCGCAACGAAGATATTGGAAGAAACGGCACCTCAATCTGAGCTACGGTGAAGGAGTTATGACCTTTTGAAGTTGGAGAAAATTCCTTGAAGAATGCTGATTTTTTTTTACCCCAAACCAGAAAGGTACCCCAAACCAGAGATGTACCCCAAACCGCATGAGGTACCCCAAACCGGTTCGGGGTACCTGTACGCTGGATAAAATTTTAGAGTTTTAAGAACGTGGATCTCTTCATCTGTTTTCCTATAAATACCAACTTCGGGGGAATTGTTTTGCAAGACTTTGGAAGACGTTTTTGAGAGTCCAAATACCTCAAGTCTTCATATTTTTTAGTCCCAAGACTCATGTTTTGATTCACACATCCTTGCCAAATATTTGTGAATCCTTTTGTAACCCAAGAACATAACTTTGAGTTTGTTCAACCCTTGTGGATAAGCCGTCTTTCTTCTTCATTGCTGCCCTCCTGGAAAGGGAAAATTCCAGCCGACAAACTTGTGGAGAAGCCGTTTCTCTTCTTCATTGGTGACCACCTGGAGTTCCTACGGGAGATTTCAGCCGAGACATCGAAACCGATGCCTGAGGGTATTTCGTATGTCGCACTTATTTCATTGTAATCCGTGTAAGACGTTTTCTTACAAATTATAGTGAAATAAAAGGTTTTGCCCCTTTGGGGGATTTTTCCTGAAATTGTTTGTTTTATCCTGCATGCTATATTTTATTTGATAAATCATTTAGATGCATGTTTTAGGGTTTAACTAAAATTTGGGATTAATTAAAATTGGATTTTATTTGAGAAGTCGCAATATTTCCGCTGTAGCGATTCTTTCAAATTGGTATCAGAGCCTGTTGCACTAAGTTATTGTGTTTTGATCCTGATTTTGCACAAAAATGGATTTTGATGGTTTTGATGATCTTCGATGTCAAATTTTTGAAAAATTTAATTGGAAAATTCACACGAACTCTTGTTTTAAATCTTCTGTTGAAAACGAATCTGAGAGGTGTTCTTGTTGTGAGGGTGTTGGTCACACGTTAGATGAGTGTACCACAAATTTAAAGAAGAAATTGAATAAACCGATTTCTCATGTTTCTACCCTTAGTGATAGTGATTCAGAAGAAGAAGTCTTTTATGCTTCTAGGCGAGAGCTTCCCATTCGTGTGATTAGTGATGAGAGTGAGGGTGAAAAGAGTGAGGAGGAAGAAGAAGAATTGAGTGAGTTGCAAGTTGCCTACAATAATTTGTATTTTGAATGTTTAAGGACAAAAAAGGCAAACTTGAAACTTAAAGCTCAATTGAAAGAGTGTGCCTTAAAAAATAATGATGTTTTAATTGAAGAACTTAGGGCACGAGAGAATTTTTTTAGAGAGAAGCTGGGATATGTCGAGGGTGAGAGAGATGATCTTCTAGGTGTGATGGAAGCTATGAAAAAGGAGATTCTTGAGTTTGAGGAGTCTAGGCGCTTACTTGAATCTAGGATAGGTGAACTTGAGAAAAGTTTGAGAGATTCGAGTAAGGTGAAATTTGATTTGGAGTCTAGGTCTGAAAAACTTGATAAGATTTTAGGCACTATCGAGATAAAAAAAAGGATAGGGGTGGAATTGGTTTTGAAAAATATGTTGCACCCATTCCCACACGTGTGAGAGAGCCTCCTAGGATTGTTAAGAAAGAGGCACCTAAGTTTGTTAGGAAAGAACCCCATAGGAACATCGTGAGAGAACCTCCTAGGATTATAAGGAGAGACCCACCTAGGCAAATTCGGAGAGAGCAACCGAGAAATTTGAGGAGAGGGCCACCTTTAGGTAACACACACCACCCGATTTACTCTTGTACACATTGTGGTAGGCATGGTCATCTTAGGCACTTTTGTTACAAGCTTTTAAATGGACCTAGGAAGGTTAATGAAATAATAAATTCGATTCCAAAAACCCCCACACTCCGTTACACATTTATTTGGGTTAGAAAATCAGATTTAGAGGATTATGGTTTATTTGTCCACGATTCCCGTTTGCTTGCACGTGATTCACCCCATGTGAAATCTTTTGGTTGATTGTGTTTGCATGTTTCTCATACACTAGTTGTAGTTTCATAATATATTTTTGCTAGTGTGATGACTTGTACTTTTTGTATAATTTTTTTGTTTTTGAAAAATCCAAAAAGATTTTTGCATTTTGTTTGCACCATTTATGGATGAATACTTAGGATGACCGAGTCACAACATCATTTCATTATTTTCATGTGACTATTTGATAGTGTTTTGAGACAATAGGTCAATTCATCCATGTGCTTTATAATGTTTGGAGTCATTAAGATGTGACTAAGTGTTACTTCCTACATGTTTGACTCATGTTTCCTTTATTGCACACATGCACGGATTTGTTTGATGATTGTGCTTGTCTTATCACATGTTGGTTGGGTGTTTTCACTTCAATCCTGTCCTTAAAACGAACCAAGCGCGATAAAATTTACTAAGGAAATTGTGCATATAAGAACCGTTTTGTGAGTTTGTGTGCTTTATTTAAAAATGGGGAGGGGCTGTGAAAGGTAATTATCTATCCTTTGCGCAAAAGCCACCGTTAAATTGGACCTAAAAATGGAGGAATTTTATTATCCGGGGTCCAAAGAGGTTTAAAAGAGCCCGAAAAAATTTAAAGGCAATAAAAAGAAATTCATGCCAATTATGGGCCATTTAGGTTTTTGCACCAATTCTCCAAAGTTTGAGAATTTAGTTTATTCACCTCTAAAAGAAAATATATATGAGGGAGTTTGGTTGGAGATTTTATAACGGATTTTCACGTCCTTGAAAATTTTGAAAAAGCGCTAAATAGTTTTGGACATTATTGGTGTGGAAATAATTTGACTTTGATTTGTTAATTTGCATAAGACGATGTCATCTAAATTCAATAAATTTTTTCACCTAAGGATACCTTTGATGTTCATTCATTAGGAGTACACGTATGCATCGTGCACATATGATTGATTGAGTTGATTTACCTATCGAATGTGTTCACACCCATTCATTCCGTTTCCATGACTTGGTTGTTTGAGTCTAAATCCATGGTGTGATTTTTGTATCATATTTTTTTCAAATGGTATCTATGTTTATCTCATTTCAAACTCGATACGTCACTTGGTATTTTTTCTTTATCTCATGTGTGTAGGTACTTCATTGATGATCTCTGAATTGCACACCCTGATGAGAAAATATTTGAGATTTTGAAGATTGAAGATTTGAAGTTTTAAAGATTTGAAGAACAAGCGATGAAGACTTATTCATTTGTATCTTTCCAGTTTTGGGTTCATGGAAGGTTAGATTTGTATAGGCAATTTTGTTATTTGATAATTCGGATTTTTTATGTATGTACCGGCATAGACATAGGGGGAGATTTGTAAGGATATTTTTCTCATGTCCAACATGTTACATTTATGTATGTCGTACGCCGCTACATTTGGCACGTCACCTCACGATCTCACATGACGGCCTCTATCCAAATTTCCGGAATCAATCATTCAACATCTCCATTAATGTGCCCTACATCTGCCTCAACGACTTCACGTTCCACGATTTTAGGGACATAGTGCAAGTGGTACGCAAGAGAAGTCAAAACAGTGAAAAAAGGCACGATAGGAGAGTTCAAGGGAATTTTCGTAATTTTACAGCCATAGTCCGGAGGTCTGGTCAATTGGAAAGTTGAATATCTCACCGCAACGAAGATATTGGATGAAACGGCACCTCAATCCGAGCTACGGTGAAGGAGTTATGACCTTTTGAAGATGGAGAAAATTCCTTGATGAATGCTGATTTTTTTTACCCCAAACCAGAAAGGTACCCCAAACCAGAGATGCACCCCAAACCGCATGAGGTACCCCAAACCGGTTCGGGGTACCTGTACGCTGGATAAAATTTTAGAGTTTTAAGAACGTGGATCTCTTCATCTGTTTCCTATAAATACCAACTTCGGGGGAGTTGTTTTGCAAGACTTTGGAAGACGTTTTGGAGAGTCCAAATACCTCAAGTCTTCATATTTTTTAGTACCAAGACTCATATTTTGATTCACACATCCTTGCCAAATATTTTTGAATCCTTTTGTAAACCAAGAATATAACTTTGAGTTTGTTCAACCCTTGTGGAGAAGCCGTCTTTCTTCTTCATTGCTGCCCTCCTGGAAAGGGAAAATTCCAGCCGACAAACTTGTGGAGAAGCCGTTTCTCTTCTTCATTGGTGACCACCTGGAGTTCCTACGGGAGATTTCAGCCGAGACATTGAAACCGATGCCTGAGGGTATTTCGTATGTTGCACTTATTTCATTGTAATCCGTGTAAGACGTTTTCTTACAAATTATAGTGAAATAAAAGGTTTTGCCCCTTTGGGGGATTTTTCCTGAAATTGTTTGTTTTATCCTGCATGCTATATTTTATTTGATAAATCATCTAGATGCATGTTTTAGGGTTTAACTAAAATTTTGGATTAATTAAAATTGGATTTTATTTGAGAAGTCGCAATATTTCCGCTGTAGCGATTCTTTCAAATGATCGCCCGATCTGAATATGGTATCCTTATATGTGTTATAAAGATTTTAATCTCTTTTCATCCAAGAGTGAGAGTTTGTTGTAGCGGCTCAAATGCCATTCTTCCTCACTAACCTTGCTTTAAGCATAACTCGTAGAGAAGGAACTTTTTATTCAATGGGGAGAATCGCCTCCATGCCATATACTAGAGAATAGGGTACAAACCCAATAGGTGTTTTGATGGAGATGTGGTAGCCCCAAAGGGAATATGGGATCCTATTGGCCCAGCCTCTACAACTTTTAGTCATCTTGGTGATGATGGTCTTGAGTCTCTTTTTGATAGCTTTTACATCACCATTGATTTGGGGTCGAAAGAGAGATAGCTTGTGTCTTTGAATTCCATACTCGTCTACAAATTCTGTGACCTCAGCCTCAAATTAGAGTCCATTGTCTGATACCAACTCATGGGTAACTCCATAGCGGAAAATGATATTCTTTCTGATGAACTTGCCCACTTTCCTCGCATTCAATACCACGCATGATTCGGCTTCGACCCATTTTATAAACTAATCAATGGTGAAGAGGATAAATTCGTTCCTCTTTGAATCCTTAGGGGTAACTTTCCTGATGATATCTATGCCACAGGTAGAGAAGGGGAAATGAGAGGTCATGTTGTATAATTCTCAAGGAGGCGAGTGATGAAGATTGGCAAACTGTTGGCATTTGAGGTATCTCTAAACATAAGCAACATAATTTTGGTCCATTGTTATCCAGTAGTACCCTTGACGAATGATCTCATCATTAAATAATAGATTGCCTCCCAATTAATAGATTTCACCTTCCATTACCTCCACCGCTCGAAGAATAGCCTAGACGATGCACTAGCAACCTTGGCCTCTATTGTCTTCATGCCTAAGGGAATAACAATGGCCCCCTTTCTGGTTCAGAAGAAAGTTGCACCCACCCAACCATATACTTTCTTATTGGCTCCGTCGAAGAACATCTTCCACCAAAGATCCTCCTGAGAGGTGTAGATGATGTCTTCTTCTAAAAACTCCAAGACCAAAACTTCGATTCCTTCCATGGGATGATCGGTAAGATAATAGGATATGTCCCTCCCATTCATAGCTTTCTGTGTGACGTACACAACGTCAAACTCATCTATTAACATCATCCAGTGGACCATTCATCTTAACAGAGGATATTTCTACATCAGGTATTTTATGTGATCCATTCGGGATACTAGTGTGATATAGAATGCCAACATGTAGTGTGATAGTTTTTGCGTGACTCATACCAGGGTGACACGTGCCTTCTTTAAGGAAGTGTAGTTGACTTCATACCCAATCAAATTTCGAGTAGCGTATCATATTTCTCCCTCCTTACGAGATTACTCAATATATTGGGTCGACAAAGCCACTGGTATAGTATCAATGACAATAAAGTATAGGAGGAGGGGGAGACTTGGCTAAGGAGGCATGAGCACCGCAGGTCAAGTGAGGTATCGTTTGATCTGATCAAAGTCTTCTTGGTGAACCTCATTCCAAACTTTAGTTGAGTCCTTCCGGAGAAGTTTGAAAATGGGTTCGCAGATAAAGGTCAGTTGGCTGATGAACTAACTGATGTATTCCAGCTTATTCAGGAATCCTTGTACTTTTTTCTCCATCTGGGGTGGTGGCATCTCGAGTATGCTTTTAGTTTGGTGGGGTCTTCTTCAATCCTTTTTTGACTGACCATGACTCCAAGGAGTTTTCCTTTAGTGACATCGAAGAAACATTTATATGGGTTGAGCCACATCAAGTATTGTCTCAGTTGCTTAAAGAGTTTTCTCAGGGTGGGAATGTGACCTTCTCAAGTCTTGGACTTGATGATCATGTCGTCTACATATAACCTGACTTCTTTGTGGATAAGGTCATGTAGGATGGTTGTGGTAACCCTTTGGTAGGTAGCCTTGGCATTCTTGAGACCGAATAGCATGACTATGTAGCATAAGGTTTCCCATGGGGGTGATGAAGGCGGTCTTTTCCTGGCAGTCAGGGTATATTTTAATCTGGTTGTAACCGAAAAAATCATCGACAAATAACTTGATGGTGTGGTTGGTTGTGTTGTCTATGATCATATCAATATTGGGCAGGGGAACTCATTTTTTGGGGATGCCTTTTTTAGATCCTGATAGTCGACATATATGCAGACCTTTCCTCCCGATTTTGGCATGGGGACAATGTTTGTAAGACATGTAGGATATTTGACTACGCAAACGAAGCCTACTTTTAACTGTTTCACCACTTGCTCTTTGACCTAGAGGGACCATTCTGTTCGGAGTTTCCTCAGTTTCAATCTAAAGGGCTTGCTCTCTGGGAATGTGGGAATCATGTGCTAAGCTATCTCTAGATCAATATTGGGCATGTCGTCATATGACCATGAAAATATGTCCATAAACTCTTTTATAATCTCTTTTAATTACGCCCTTTTATGCTCATTGAAGGTAGAACCTGTCCTAATCTCGCCCAGATGGCTATTAGAACTGATATTAAAATCAACAGCCTCATCATCATTGAATGAGGTTATGTTGTTTATTATTTTCCTTAATGAGATCAGTTAAGAATTGTTCATTTACCAGATCATCATCATCAAAAGTTCAATTACAATCAAGAAAATTAATATAAGGAACATCAAGATACTCAGAATCCTCTTTTATTTCATTTTTAGGAAATACAGCATTGAGAACCTCCTCAAAAGAGGCCTGATTTACAATGATATCAGAAACATGAGAGATAGTAATAGGCTCAGGGGTCTCTTGAAGAGAATAGATGCCAAGGTTTAGATTAGCTTGACCATGTTGGACTGGAACAACATGCCAATTAAGAAGAGATGCTTCCACGGTGGCGATCTTTGCAGATGGGTCAAACAACATGGCCTCTTGGTGGATTATGAAGAGACTTAGCCCCAATGAGACACGATTGAATGAATCCTCGGTGTCACTATCCTCAGGGATTTTAGTGCTTTCTATGGCTTTTTCAGTCAGAGGTTCCACCTTGTGCTTCTGTTCTTCATCCCATGTGTTGTCATCTTTGAAGAAGATATCCATTCTCGGCTTCATCTTTTTGTCAGTGGAGTTATACCATGGTTCAGGGAACCCGTAAAAGGGGAAATTCTCGCCTTCTGATTTATCCTTTGAGCTCTCGAAATCACCACCCCAGCCTGTGGCGATAATATCATCCTGCCAAGAGTAGTCAACTTCATCATGAAAATCATTCCACTTAGTGGATAAGTGAAGAAATGAAAGGACTACATGCCCCTGAAGCTGCAGGACTGTGAGAAACTCGAGGATGATGCATATCTTCCCTTTCTGGAGGAACACATTTGACATGGTCTATATGATGTCATCGAAGGTGAACTCTTTTATTGGAATAACCCATTCATATGATTCCCAAACCAATTCTGGGCTTCCATAAATAATTCGGTGAACCTTTCATACTCGATAGTCATCTCTGTGGGTAATTTTAGCCCAAACCTCATGAGTTGGTTAAAACTTTGGGTAATTCCATGCCTCCCTATCTGATCAGTTATGGACGAAAATACAGGCTCGAGTGAGGAATGATAAAGCTTGATCAACGAAGCTCGTGGGATGTAGGATAAATATGGGAAAACCTTGAGGGGTTTGGGTGATATTGTAGATATGCTGGGTGTTTTGACAAGAACAATTTAGGTAGGGGCCAGATTCTGGTTTGTCAGTCTTGTCACTGAGCTTGGCTTTAGGATAGCCATCAAATCTGGTTGAACATTCGTGTGGCACCTCGTCTAATTAAATACCGGGTAGCTACTCATTTATTCAAATTAATACAAAATGTCAAGTTGATTCAGTTCATAGCATCACTGTCGAAAACATTTTTTTTTACAATTACTAGCAACCTAATATTTAAAAAGTGAGTTGCCAAATTTTATTAAATTAAATTAACATGCAAACAATTAAATTATAATTTAACTATACCACATCCACATCAACATAGAATAATGGAATGATAACATGAGTTTGGACTAACACGCCCCTGAATAAGAAAAATACAGAATAAAACCAAAACGAAGTCTGAATAACTACATAAATCCAAAACTGAAATGAAACTGGTAGTCTGAGAATGCTATCTCTAAATGGAAAGGGGCAACATGCCCTAACTGATAAATGACCCTGAATAGAATCAAATGGAAAATATGGAGGCGTCTAATACAGAGATCCTGTAACTTCCACAGCAACCACAACAGGACAATGGAATAGAACTCTTATGCTTGGCGTCCCTGTGGCGGGGCACCTAAAAAGGTTTTACAAGAAAAATAGATTTGAAAGCAAACGGGTCAGTGCCCGAGGTGAAAACAGTTTAAAATACAGCAAGTGTTTAATTACATTAAACAGTAAATATTTTATACATGTTCGTTATGTGTTCTCACATGAGTCCTTAACCCCTCAACTAATGTGCACACGTAACGTATACCCTTAACCCATCCTAGTTATGTTGCTAACTAACTAGTCTATAATCACTTCCTGTCTTCACATTATAAGATAGGGGTCTATTCGTATTATTCTAATATATTCTGCACGTAACTCACTTTTTCATTTATCAGAATTAATACATCAATTTCGATATGAATTATCACATCTTTAATCCCATTCAAGTATCTCAAATATTCGTATTCACAATTTAACAATGAGCCAGTTATAAGTGTAAGTATATCATTCTCAGCATAAATATACAAATATGGCACCACCAGGATAAGGTGTGGTGCATGCATACTCTGCTATCGAATCCCGGTACATCACGTACATAAGGACTACATATTTCAAATATCTCAAGAATCATTTCAATAAGCCAAAATCACACATATTGGAGGCGAACGTAGTTCCCATACCCATGGGTCACGCACATATCTGCGCTCCTGTGGTCTGCTGACCTATTAACTAAAAATAAGTCATTCCGAACTATGCCCTTAAGGTACCAATCTTAATCCCCCCGTAGACACACAAAGATTAGATGGCCCTATATAAAAAACCGACCTCTCGTGATAACAAGTATGGTAGATATGTCATACACATAATAATCCATGTACTAATCATTCACACAACTTAGATAACTTGTTATATTATTTAAAGGTATATTGCATACTTATACCATTAGTCAAAGTTCATACACTATGGTTATTCCGGGTAATATATAATATATTTCGTCGACACGTCTCACGTCTTAAATTTCGAGTACTTAATCCTAACCAAAGAGGTTACTAAGTCTCCTAACCTTCCCACACATCAATTTAGTACTCTTAACTCTTCATTTATGTCCCAAATCGTAACTTATCACTCCTAATAATTTAAATCATGTCCTTGCATCGTAAAATAGGAAATTACTCGTCGGACCCTCGTAAATTCAATTACTATATTCCCAATCAATTCTAATATGTTCTGGGCTTTTAATTACGTCCATACTGGTCTCCATTAAGTCCCAACGTCTTTAGATAATCCCATCGTTCAACTTTCAAAAGGCCGCAATCGATTAAATCCGAAAAGGGAAAAAGATCACTGTTTCTGGGGAGGTCGATCGATCGACCTATGAATGTCGATCGATCGAGCACCATCGATCGATCGATCATGAATGTCGATCGATCGATCAAGCAGGTGAAGGCTACGGGTTTGCTTCATTTTTAGTCCCATTTTTGTCTCAAATCTTCATTACAAGGTGTTAAATTCTAAAGTAAACATATAGGATCATTATACAACCTAACTACATGATTCTAAAGGTTCCATAACTATCAATTCATCATCAATTAGTCTTTTCTTGGATTAATCACCCTAATTTCATAAAAAGTCTTGTATTTCAATTTTATTCAAGAATCATTATAATCTCTTCATAAATTCAAAATGAATTACACATGGTTTATGATCTACTAAGTGAGGTTCTTCCAGAATCAAGGTTACATAAACATCCTTCCCATAATTAAGGTTGCATCTCCAAATTTCATTAGTTTTCATATTTTCAAGGATATCATCAAATCCTACTCTAACATGGACAATTTATTTGCTGAATCTTAATGGATTAAATCACTTTCCTTTGTAGAGAAGTTATGAACCTTTGATGATGATATAGGTTGGTTTTCCTTCTCTTTCCGGTCACAATTCCGGCGCTAGCGGCGACGGGTGGTGGTGGTGGCTTTGGAAACCCCTTATAACTTCTCCTCTCTTCTCTCTTTGCTCAAGACTTGTTTGTGACAAGTAATGACCCCAAAGGTTCCTATTATAGGTTGATTGCAAGACCCAATTTTTGTGGGTTACTATTCCCCAAAAATGGAAATTACCAAAATACCCTCTCGAGTTGCCGGTGTGGCCTAAAAATGCACCAGGACCCAAACTAAACCTCCGACTAGTGTTTTCTGACTATCTCGACCCTTCCGGACACACTGGCACACTCAAAATGATCATATGGATGATAAATTCATATTTTAATTTTAGATCCAATTAAATTGATTTCTAACGCGTATGCGCGCGTCCCAACTAAATTTTCTGAATTGTCGTATTTGTGACTTGCGACAATTTTAATCATTTAAATAATCATATATTACCATATTTACCCAATAATATTCAACCTCATCACCATAATCAAATACCAACTCAAGTCTTGCTAGTATTTAAGTCCGGATTAATTTACAATTAATTTTCGTTTAATTTAATTAATCCCATTAAATAAAATCTATAAAATTACGGGGTATTACATACTTCCCCCTTAATAACTGAATTTCATCCTGAAATTACGAATTAATTCATACCTGGAAAAAATAACTCTGGATAATGCCCGCACATCTCATCCTCACGCTCCCAAGTAGACTCCTCGGAATTATGATGCCGCCATTGAACACGCACTAATGGTACAATCTTTGATATCAATTTCCTCTCGCTATGGTCTAGAATAGCAAATGGCCCCTCCTCATATGAGTTATCAGGCTGGAGGTCAATATCCTCTAAAGTAATGTGAGTATGGGCCAAGTCGTTTCGAAGATATCTCCTCAGTGAGGAAATGTGGAACACGTCATGGATCCTATGCAAGTGTTCCGGTAATCCGAGTCTGTATGTGACTGGCCTAATTCTTTCGATGATAGGTAATGGCCCCACGTATCTAGGTGCCAACTTCCCTTTCTCCCCGAAATGCATAATCCCCTTCATAGGAGATACTTTGAGAAGCACCTGGTCCCCCACATTGAACTCTTTAAAGAATCTCTAGGCATCGACATAGCTCTTCTGTCGGTCCTGAGCTACCCGAATATAGCTCCGTATCGTCTCTATTCTCGTTAAAGTATCCTGAATCATCTCTGACCCAAGGAGTTTGTTATCCCCCACCTCAAGCCAACATGATGGGGAACGACAAGGTCTATCATACAACGCCTCGAATAGAGCCATACCAATAGTGAACTGGTAGGAGTTATTATAGGAAAACTCCACCAGTGGAAGATACTGCTCCCACCCACCTCCAAAGTCACGGATTCACATCCACAACATGTCTTCCAGCATCTGATTTGTCCGTTCGGTCTGCCCATCAGTCTGTGGGTGATAGGTTATACTCAACCGTAACTCCATTCCCATATCTTCCTGGAAACTCTCCCAAAACTATGATACAAATATTTCGTCTCTATCAGACACGATATTGAGAGGAACCCCATGGAGTCTCAGTATTTCCACTATGAAGATCTGGGTATACTGTCCCGCAGTGTAGTCTATCTGAACTGGCAGAAAGTGAGCAACCTTTGTCAATTGATCTATGATCACCCATATGGAGTCGTGACCTCTCGGCGATGTAGGTAATCCCGTGATGAAGTCCATGAAAATCCTCTCTTATTTCCACATAAGTATCTCTAACGGCTGTAAAAGTCCTATCGGTCTCTGATGGTCCACTTTTACTAGTTGACACGTGGCACATTTTGAAACAAACTCAGCAATATCTCTCTTCATCCGATCCACCAGTACTATTGCCTCATATCTTGGTACATTTTATCCCCACCAGGATGCACCGCGAATCACGACCCATGCGGCTCTGTCATTACCTTGTGTTGTAAGTCTTCCCCCCAGGTTTAACTAACCTTCCATTGAAGCGTAAGCCCCCGTCTGAACTAACGGAATAAGACTCGGCTCCTTCTGCTAAGAGTTTTATTATCTGCTCTTGACAAAACAGGTCTGTTGCTTGGGCCTGTATCATTCTCGTAATAATTTGGGGCATAATTATCATTACATACATGAATGATTGGGCCACTACGTCCTAATGCCCCAACTTCTTCCAGTTTGCTTTCCACACCTCAGCCACCTCACCTACTGGCCTACGGCTCAATGCGTCTGCTACCACGTTAGCCTTGCCTAGGAGGTATTAGATATCGAACTGATAATCCTTCATAAACTCTAGCCAACGGAATTGACGCATATTCAACTCCTTTTGGGTGAAGAGGTACTGAAGTGACTTGTAGTCTGTGAATAAGCAAAATTTCTCCCCCAGGAGATAATGTCTCCAAATTCGAAGAGAAATTACAATTATCGCTAGCTCCAAGTCATGAGTGGGGTAATTCTTCTCGTGAGTTTTAAGCTTACGGGAAGCATAAGCTATGGCCTGAATCTCCTGTTGTAATACACCCACAAGTCCTAGTAAGGATGCATGCGTGTAGACTAGATACTCCACTCCTGGCTTGGGTAATGCTAACACTGGTGCTGAGGTCAACTTGTCCTTCAACTCGTCGAATGCCAATTGACATGCATCGCTCCAGATAAATGGCACACTCTTGCGAGTTAAATGTGTCAAAGTACCCGCTATCTTCGAGAACCCCCGAATAAACCTCATGTAGTATCCTGTTAGGCCCAAGAAACTACGTATCTCTGTTGGTGTCGTGGGTTGTCCCCACTCCCTCACCGCAGATACCTTCCCCGGATCTGGACCTCCTACAATAACGTAGTACCCTGTTCGTGATGATATGTCCCAAAAACTAGACCTCCTACAGCAAAAACCCACACTTCTCATATTTTGCATACAACTCGTTTTGACGTAGTGTCTGCAAAACCTGTCTTAAATGTTCGGCATGCTCTTCCTCGATCTGGGAGTAAACCAGAATGTCATCAATAAAGACGATGATGAACTGGTTCAGAAATTCTCCCTATTCATCAAGTCCATAAACATAGCTGGGGCATTGGTCAGGCCAAAAGGCATAACCTTGAATTCGTAAGAACCATATCTTGTCAGGAAGGCAGTCTTGGAGACATCCTGCTCCTTAATACGCAATTGATGGTATCTCAATTTTAAGTCAATCTTTGAGAAAAAGGCTGCTCCTCTCAACTTGTCGAATAAGTCATCGATTCAGGGCAACATATACTTATTCCGTATTGTGACTTTATTTAATTCTCGGTAATCGATACACAACCTCAAGGATCCATCCCTCTTCTTAACAAATAGTATAGGAGCACCCCATGGCAAAGTACTCCTACGAATAAACCCCTGACTCAACAGCTGCTCTATCTGATCATGCAGCTCTCTCATCTCCGTTGGATCCATACGATAAGGTGCGCGGGCTATCGGCTGAGTGCCCAGTGCCAAATCTATAACGAAGTCTATTTCTCTACTAGATGGAAATTCAAGAATATCCCGGAATACATCAGTGAACTCCCTAACAATTGGGATCGAATCAAGTGGTATCACCACCTCCCTAGAGGTCTCCTCCTCTATATAATAGAAGTGAGTGGACGATCCTACCTCAGGGCGAGACATCACCACTAGAAACATCTCCTGCCCAGGTATGGCAAAAATAACACTCCTACTGAAACAATCAATCATGGCTCAATATGTGGCCAACCAATCCATACCAATAATAGCATCATACTCGGTCATAAATAATACTAACATGTCGACAGGCAAAGTAAGCCTCCCAATCTCTATGCCCACACCTCTACTTATAAGAGAAATTATAGAACCCCTACTCAATGGTGAATCTACATAAGTAACAGCGCTCTCCGCGGTATCTAATAACCCCATAGCGTATGCAAATCTCGTGGCAATAAAATAGTGTGTGTCCCCCGTGTCAAATAAAATGCTCCTCATAGTCCCCTGAATAGAAAAAATACCCTGAATTGCGAGTGGATCCTGTGGGACTGCAGCCTGCTGGAACTGGTAAACTCGACTATACTGAAGGTGTCCTTGCTGGAATGGGACGGCTGGTATTGGTGGAAATGCCGGCATTTGTTGTGGTGCTGGGAGGGAGGCGGGAAAAATTAGTCTTTGGGGCTCATTTTGAAAAATAGGATCCTTGAATCCAAACAGTAGCATTATACGCAATAAATATCACAATAGAATATTTTAAATTAAACGCGATAATTATAAAATACTAACTACCCGCAAAAATTCCCATTTATAAACGCACACCAATATGATTTTAAATTCCCAAGTCCCACGATGTTAATTTAATTAAATTAATGTAACACCCCGTAATATTGAGGATTAAATATTTAATTATTTTGGGAGTTATAAAAATATTTAAATTAGAGAAACTTAAATTCATGACTTGGAGAATTTATTTGAGTGAGCCGAATTATTTATAATTGGCGACTTTTAAGTTTAATGGTTCAAAATCTCGTGTGCCACATTTTGAGGTCAAAATTTGGAAATTTTGAAAAATATTTCGGATGGAAATTCCGAGTGCGCGGTTGCGTCCGGATGGGTTGAGATAGTCAGAAAAGAGTACCCGGGGGTAGTAATTGGGTCTCGGGGTATTTTTGGGTATACCCGAGTCCACACAGGGTGAGTTGGGCCTTTTTAATTAGACCCACATGGCCAAAAACGGGATTTGATGTTTTTAACCTAATTGAGAGATTAGGGAACGGCAGTCAACTCAACTCTAAGCCTAGGGCTTGAGAGGGAAATTTGGGGAAAGCAAATCAAGATCCAATTTGGGGATTTTGGAGCCAAATTAAGGAACTACACCAACTGATCAGACACTATGAACAATTCCAGGAAAGTGGTTTCTAAATTGATGATAATCAATTCATAACATAGTGATGTGTAAACCAAAATTCGTTTTACGGATAAATGGGTACAAAAATGGAATTTTTGTTCATGGAACTATTGAATGAGATTCAAAGTAAAAATTGTTGTGTTGTATATCTCTGAGTATGGATATCTGATTTGAGTGAGAATCCGGAATATAAACTGGTGGGATTTGGATTTGGAATTTGGTTGGTAGAACAAAGTTGATGAATTTTAATGGAAAACCCATTTCGGGAAATTATGAGAGTAAGTGGAGAAATTGTGTATCTTAAGATCCATATGATGTGTAGGATGTAGGTTAAACATATTTATATGGTGGGGTGTTTTGATTAGAGGTTTGATTTAAGGTTTAAGAACCTTAGTTTTTCGTCAATGGCCAAAGAGGGGCCTGGAGAAGACGAGGTCTGGATGGATCGATCGATCGACCCAGGGGGTTCGATCGATCGATGGTACAGGAATCTTGGCAGTTCGGCCAATTTTGATTATAAAGAGAAATTTATTTAAGATTAAATTCCATACTTTTATTTAGTGATAAATTCATATGTGGCATATATTTCCTTAACAATTATAGGGTGTTATAATTGGGATTAGTAGGGTGTGAACGGTATGTCATGAGATGGACGAATTTGGGAAAATAATTCGTAAATATTTTTTTTAATAGCGGACCGAGGAATAATATTCGGGTATTGTAGTTGGGCGACGCTACATTATTAAAGGAATTGAAGTAAAATACTTAATTATGGACCAAGTGGGCGAGTCCGGGTATGTTGGTAATTATAGGTAAATATAATTAGGAAATTGTGGAGATGAATGTGCGACACATTGTGGGCGAAAATATGGGAATGAAATCATGAGAGGTAAAATGGACCAAGTGAGCGAGTCCGGGTATATTGGTTAAGTGACACCAAAGTAGAAAATTAATTATTGAGAGAGAGTAATTAATTTGGAGTCGGAATATCGACTCGGGAAATATTAAGGTATGGGATAAGTGAGCGAGTCCGGGGATAATGGTTGGGTGACACCAAGTTATTAAATTAATAAGTGTTATAATTAATTTAATGAGAGTCAAATTGTAGACTCGGGTAGGATTAAATTAATAGGTGTGATAATTAGAGTCAGATGATAGACTCGGGGAGGTATTAAATTAATACGTGTGTTAATTAATTTAATTAGAGTCGGACGATAGACTCGAGGAGGTATTAAATTAATATGTGTGTTAATTAATTTAATTAGAGTCGAACGATAGACTCGGGGAGGTATTAAATTAATATGTGTGTTAATTAATTTAATTAGACTCAGACGATAGGTTCGTGGAGGTATTAAATTAATATGTGTGTTAGTTAATTTAATTAGAGTCGGGTGATAGACTCGGGAAGGTATTAAATTAATAAGTGTATTAATTAATTTAATTGGAGTCGGACCATAGACTCGGGGAAAGTATTATATAAATTGAGGTGTGAGTTAAATATATTAGAGTCGGACCATAGACTCGGGAAAACAATAAATTATTAAGTGAGAAAATTAATTACGTTGAGTCGGGCCACAGACTCAGGAAATTACAGGCAGTGTACGGGATTTTTAGTACACGGTAAAGCCGGGGTTTATAATATATATATATACGGTGTAGTGATAGTATATATATATACGTGTATATATTGTGTGTGATATTAAATTACAAGCAGTGTACGGGATTTTGAGTACACGGTAAATCCGGGATTTATATTATATATATACGGTGTAGTGATAGTATATATATACGTGTATATATTGTGTGTAATATTAAATATCAGTGACTAGATATTTATTCAATTTATATACTCTAATGCTATCAAGGGAGGTTGCGCTATGTGGGTGAATCCCCTAGCTTGAGGAGTAGGGCGAGTATATCCCCAGGTCATAGCGTCCGGTATATATGGGTGAGGGATTTATCTCACTTTCAGGGAAGGAATATGACCGCCTCCACTACGTTTATATTTTGGGCCAAGTTGGTGAGCGATTCCAACTTGGGGAAACTAGGTTTTGTGAGCACAGCTAGTGAGATAGCATTTTAGAGGGAATCATCCGGCGAGGGTATACTCGAAGGGATGGATATACGTATGTTATATGTGTGGATATTGTGGTAAAGGTACATATATAATGGTAGTAAATATTATATACGGGTAATAATACAGTGTGTGATGTATTTACTTTATATAACTTGTGACACGGTTATATGCTACTATTTAAGAGGAATTAATTAAGTTAATTGTGAGATAACTTATAATTCAAGAATCATTATACTCGGGTTAGAGTAGTATGGCAAGGGAAGGTTATACCAGGACTAGTTGGACAGGGTAGTACAACTAGGTGGGGTTAAGGTAACCGGTAGGTGTGCACATTAGTGGAGGGGTGAGAATGTCCACAAGGGAGTGCGACACTAACTTAAATATGAAGCACATTCATGCATTTTAAATTACTGCAGTTAATTCACTTGCTAAATATTTTCAAAATGTTTTGGGTTCTAACCCTTGCTATAAAACTATTTTCAAAACCTTTTAGGTGTCCAGCCACAGGGATGCCAGGATTGATATTCTATTCCAGGGACACGGAGCTGCGGCATATGTGGATGCTAGCAGGAGTTTGGATTAGACACATCATTCATTCATTCCTAGAGTAGGAATCTTGTATCAGTTTCAATTTTATATAGGGCATGTCGCCAAGACTTTTAGTTCAGTTTTCAGACTTATTTTTATTCCGGTGTTGGACAATTGTATTGGATTATTTTCTTTGGTGGCCGGTGGTTTATTCGGCAAGTTGTGTAATTAATTATTCAGTTTAGTTTTATTCAGTTGTGTGAATGGTTTATATTTATTTCCTCATGTACTATTTTGTGTAATGCAAAAGTTAAAATTAGCACCATCTTTTGGAATACTAGGTGGTTAGTAAGTTTTAAAAAGTTTTCGACGGTGATGCTAAGGATGATCCAACTGGGATTCCTATTTTAATTTGGTATAGGACAGATCATCCAGTATTTTATTAGGCGGGTTGTCACAGATGGTATCAGAGCATCAGGTTCTAGTGTCCTTAGGATCTGTGCGGCTTTTCACATTTCGGCTTAGCAATCTTTGATATAGAGCCCTATTATAGGATTGTTGAATTCTCATACGTATGCACATATACGTTCTTCTGCAAAATTTATATTTGTGAGTGAACTCATACAAATTCGATTCTCATTCCGGATGACGTCCAGGAGATAGAGAGCAGCTAGGGAAGCAGGGGGAATGAGAGAGGCTTTTCAGGAGCAAGAGTTACCGCAGCAACTGCCAGAGATGATTTTGGCAGCACAAGTAACGAAACTAGTGGAGCAGGCGGTTGAAATGACGGTGGTCGCAACGGCAAGGTACTTTCCACGGGATCAGCCACAAGTGTTAGTGGCGCCGGATGTTCAGACTCATGCGGGGTCGTCGGGGTGGAAACAAGAAAGAGAGGTTATTTTTAGTGGGAACCCACCAGAGTTACGAGAGGGTTCAGATGTAGTGCTAGCGTGTCAAGGAAGAGAGATATCCAGCGTCACCTACACATGGGAGATTGCGATGAGGTGCGAAAGCAAATGCTAACCACTTTTAGTTTAGTGGGAGCAGCGCTACAGTGGTGGGAGTCGATCACCACGGTGGGGAAAGGGACACACTAGCTATTGCAGAGTTTTGGGTGCGGTTCGACCGCAAGTATTTTTCCTCCAGTGGTTGAGATCGAAAGAGGAGAAAATTTTATGAGGTGACTCAAAGGGGACCGTTAAGTGGCCGATTACGAGGAAGAATTCACTCGTTGGCAAAATTTTGTACCGGATGAGTTAACCAAGGAAAAGAGAAAGAAAGCAAAGTTTATGGACGGGTTAGTCTGGAGAATCAGACAACCTTTAATTGATAATTCTGCATTAGTAGATTATACTGATGTCGTTAACGTAGTACTCCAGCAATGTCGGGAATATCGCTTCCACATGAAAGGAAGCGGGAGGGGAGTGGAAACTAGCCAGCCGGATAAGGCAGGAGGGAACAATACCAGTGGGGTATCCCAGAAGCAGACTTGGGGGAGATCAGGGGCAGTATTTTCGGCAGGGAAACCATGCCAAACAATTTAGAACTGGAGGCTATCGACAGGATGGCCAGGAATTCCAACAAGGTCGGCATGGAAGGGACAAGTGGCAGGGTGAATTTATTAGAAGGTGTTTCGTTTGTGGGGAAAGCGAGACACTTGAAGAGAGATTGTCTTAAGCTAGGCAAGGGGAAACTACAGGATGAGGTCCTGAATGTACATCCACTAAATCAAGTCATGGGTGCATTCGGGCAGGGAGAAGCTGCTCCGGAACCCTAGAACCAGCCTTTGCAGCTGGAGTATAGAAGTAATTATTTTTACCCTAGGGGCATGGGGTATATTTTTTAGTGACAAGGAGGATGTCACAATATAAGACTTATTTTTCACTAGAGTTCGCAGGTGAGTCGAATTTAGTGGGTGCGTTGGCGGTGGCAGCCATAGTATGTGGATAAACTTTTCCTAGGGTAGCGGAGTTCCTTGGTGTTCTTCACGGGAGAGTGGAGATGTACACCGAGTGAAGGTTTGAATTATGCGAGGAATTTCTACTTTCGAGAATTATGGGAGTAGGGTTGGTAACATTTCCTAAAAATCGGCTAGATAGCGATGGAATTTAACTATGGTGGATAGTGGTGTAAAATTTTGGTGTTCGTGACACCAGGGTATGGTTGGTAATAGGTATCATCGGAGAGGGCGTATAGCCTATATATATGTGGATATATATGTTGTAGTGGGTGGTGCGATAGCACATAGTGAGGTTTTGTGTTCTCACATTTTATCCCGGTAAGTGGGGATGTTTACTGAAGTGAATCAGGGTGGTTAGATTTATTTTTGAGAAAAGAGAGATAGCTCGGGGTTTATTTTGCGCAAGGACTAGTGATAGTAAGGGCGCGATATTTTATGTTGTCTTTGGTAGCATGAGGGTAAGCGTATATACTTTTGTGTTGAGAAACAAGTATTTTATGGAGAGATGGTTGGACATCAGCGCATGGGTTGGGTACCCGGGCAGTAAATATATGTATATATATATATATGTGATATGATTACGGGTTCGAAGTTATATTACGGATTACGACTAGCATAGTCGGGTAATTTTTGTGCGGTAGAGCGCGGGGATAGGGTGTATGGTCACCCAGGTTAATTAAGGCAAATTTTGTGCGGTTAAGCACGGGTATAGGGTGTATGGGCGCCCTGGTTAATCTAAATGCATACTTGTGTAGCGTATGGTTAGAAGCGGATGGGATAGATATAGTGAGCTTAGAGGCACATGACTAGAGAGTAATATGCGAAGCCTGGAACATTACGCTCATCTTAATTTTGAGGACGAAATTCCTTTGTAAGGGGGGAGTATGTAACACCCCGTAATATTGAGGATTAAATATTTAATTATTTTGAGAGTTATAAAAATATTTAAATTGGAGAAACTTAAATTCATGACTTGGAGAATTAATTTGAGTGAGCCGAATTATTTATATTTGGCGACTTTTAAGTTTAATGGTTAAAAATCTCGTGTGTCACATTTTGAGGTCGAAATTTGGAAATTTCGAAAAGTATTTCGAATGGAAATTCCGAGTGCGCGGTTGCATCCGGATGGGTCAAGAGAGTCAGAAAAGATAATCTGGGGGTAGTAATTGGGTCTCGGGGTATTTTTGGGTATAGTCGGGCCCACACAGGGTGAGTTGGGCCTTTTTAATTAGACCCACATGGCCAAAAACGGGATTTGTTGTCTTTAACCTAATCGAGAGATTAGGGAACGACATTCAACTCAACTCTAAGCCTAGGGCTTGAGAGGAAAATTAGGGGAAAGCAAATCAAGAGCCAATTTGGGGATTTTGGAGCCAAATTAAGGGACTACACCAACGGATCAGACACTACGAACAATTCCAGGCCAGTGGTTAACTGTTGTGATTTTTAAATTGATGATAATCAATTCATATCATAGTGATGTGTAAACCAAAATTCATTTTGGGGATAAATGGGTACAAAAATGGGGTTTTTGTTCATGGAACTATTTAATGAGATTCAAAGTAAAAATTATTGTGTTGTATATCTCTGAGTATGGATATCTGATTTGAGTGAGAATCCAGAATATAAACTGGTGGGATTTGGATTTGGAATTTGGTTGGTAGAACAAAGTTGATGAATTTTAATGGAAACCCCATTTCGGGAAATTATGAGAGTAAGTGGAGAAATTGTGTATCTTAAGATCCATATGATGTGTAGGATGTAGGTTAAACATATTTATATGGTGGGGTGTTTTGATTAGAGGTTTGATTTAAGGTTTAAGAACCTTAGTTTTTCGTCAATGGCCAAACAGGGGCCTGGAGAAGACAAGGTCTGGATCGATCGATTGACCCAGGGGGTTCGATCGATCGATGGTACAGGAATCTTGGCAGTTCGGCCAATTTTGATTATAAAGAGAAATTTATTTAAGATTAAATTCCATACTTTTATTTAGTGATAAATTCATATGTGGCATATATTTCCTTAACAATTATAGGGTGTTATAATTGGGATTAGGAGGGTGTGAACGGTATGTCATGAGATGGACGAATTTGGGAAAATAATTCGTAAATATTTGTGTTAATATCGGACCGAGGAATAATATTCGGGTATTGTAATTGAGCGACGCTACATTATTAAAGGAATTGAAGTGAAATACTTAATTATGGACCCAGGGGACGAGTCCGGGTATGTTGGTAATTATAGGTAATTATAATTGGGAAATTATGGAGATGAGTGTGCGACACATTGTGGGCGAAAATGTGGGAATGAAATTATGAGAGGTAAAATGGACCAAGTGAGCGAGTCCAGGTATACTGGTTAAGTGACACCAAAGTATTAAATTAATTATTGAGAGAGAGTAATTAATTTGGAGTCGGAATATCGACTCGGGAAATATTAAGGTATGGGACAAGTGAGCGAGTCCGGGGATAATGGTTGGGTGACACCAAGTTATTAAATTAATAAGTGTGATAATTAATTTAATTAGAGTCGAAATGTAGACTCGGGTAGGATTAAATTAGTAGGGGTGATAATTAGAGTCGGATGATAGACTCGGGGAGGTATTAAATTAAAACGTGTGTTAATTAATTTAATTAGAGTCGGACGATAGACTCGGGGAGGTATTAAATTAATATGTGTGTTAGTTAATTTAATTAGAGTCGGGTGATAGACTCGGGAAGGTATTAAATTAATAAGTGTGTTAATTAATTTATTTGGAGTCGGACAATAGACTCGGGGAAATTATTATATAAATTGAGGTGTGAGTTAAATCTATTAGAGTCGGACCATAGACTCGGGAAGACGATAAATTATTAAGTGAGAAAATTAATTACGTTGAGTCGGGCCACAGACTCGGGAAATTACAGGCAGTGTACGGGATTTTTAGTACACGGTAAATCCGGGGTTCATGATATATGTAGACACCTCACTCTGTTACCCCCCCCCTAACTCTCCTTAGGTCCCTAGTACCTCCACTCATCATCGCAAACCCAGGTCATGTCCCGAGTACTGACCTGGAAGCCATCGGGCACCCCCCGGCTCCATTTGACCCAAAAGTCAAACTCCTCGTCTCGACTGAGACTCAATGAATCTTCAAAGGGTACTGAATACCCTTTCCAACGGTCTACCCCGTGCGTGATTCCGACTTACCATGACGACGAACGCGCCGTTTGCGTCTGAAACCTGACCCAGAGGCCACCGGGCGCTCCCAGGCTCTGTTTGACCTAAGTCAACTCTTCAGCTCAACCAAGGATAAATGAATCCTCGAAGGGAACTGAATAACCTTTCCAACGGTCCATCCCGTGTGCAATTCTGACTTTCCATGCGGACGAACGATCCGTTTGACTCCGGGAAGCCACCGAGCGCTTCTCGGGCCCGGTTGACCCAAGTCAACTCTCCAAACCGGGTCAAACTTTTTGGAATGTCGAAATACATCTCTTAAACTTTCCAATGGTATGCCTCGTGCACGATTCAGACTTACCATGTGGACGAACGATCCGTTTGCGTCCGCACGATTCCCCGTCCAATGGATCGACAAACGCTTCCGAGCCACATTTGACCCAAAGTCAACTCCCGAACTCGGGAGCGGTCCAAAGGACTTTCGAAGGTCTCTGAACTACCTTTCCAACGGTATTCCCCATGTGTGATTCTGACCAATGGTTTGCCCTCGGTGGTCCATTTTCTGAAAAAGCCTGAGGCGCACTGCCAAATGGCAGGTCCCAGACCCTACCTATCGGCACCTGCCGATGGGCAGTGCCATGACAGGGCCGATCGGCAGTCCCTTGGGCCTATAAAAGGAGGCATTGGCCTCATTTGTAGAGAGGGCCCAGATCTGATAACAATCTCTCTGAACGAATCCTAGAAACCTCTCTCGAAGGCAGCGTGATTTCAACTTCCAAACCCCTTTTTCACTTCCACTTTTCATCATCCCTTTCATCAAACTTGATGAATTAACCACTCTCCATCGCCACTCAAGCTCAAGGGCTGCTCCCCAATGTTCAAGATCAAGCTCAAGGTCTCCAAGAAGGTCCAAATTTCTCAAACTCTCTCATAAATTCTCTTATATTTGCAATAACTTGTTTTCTTACTGAACACTTTTTATTATCTCATCCCACACATCATAAATATACTTTTTATCTAGTATTATTGCACATCTCCTATTTTCATATAAATAAAAAAACCCAAAAACAAGAAAAAGAGGGTTTGCTCATAAATTCCAAGTAGGGATTCTCACACCTTTTCCACACTTTTCTCACAACTAAAACACTTTTTCTACACACACACACACACACACACTTACAAATAAGAGATTTCTCAATTTGGATTTATGGGTTAAACCCCACCCTCGTTTGTATGCGAACTACGTGGACTTTGATGCCTTTATAGGCTACGTAGGCATCTCGGGGTAAAACCCGAGGCTCGAGTCCTTTTTCTCACTTTTTCTCTCACTTTCTATCTTCTCTGAATCCATTTTTCTTATATTCTATATACTTGCTCTTAGTGGCATATTATTCCACATGCGTTATCGTTCCCTTATAACAATCAACGCAAGGGTAATCGCCCAAATCCTATTTTCTACGTTAATCTCACATTCCTACGGATGATTCTCTTTATCTTTTCCATGATATAAGTCGAGGATTCCTACCTCCATTCTATATATACACATGCACACATATCACGGGGGGGGAAATATAAAGGAAAATAGCAAATATCCATGAGAGACCGAAAGGGCGGAATGGGTGCCTAACACCTTCCCATTTCGTAACAAAGACTCCGAACCCTTTCCGAATCATTTTGGTTTCGCACGCACCAGTATGTCTTTGGAAGCCATCCTTCGGGGTGGCTTCCCCTTTTTCTTTTGTCTGTTTTGAGTAAAATAGACTGGCGACTCTGAATCTCTCTACATTTTTTCACACCTCACAAAATCGACGCCTACCGAAGCGCTCTCCCGAGAGAGGGGACACGCGGGAATCGAAGGATCCCTTCCTCCCTCCGTGGACGGGGATCGGGGGATGGCCACAGTGGCGACTCTGCTGGGAAGTATTGTTTTATTATATTTTGAGGGCTTGATTCTATTTACATGGATGCTATATTTGTTTATGTCCCCCCCATATCTGCATGTTCCCCTTTCTCACATGTATATCCCATGCTTATGCTTATATTCACACACTTGTAGAAAATTCTCCATGTACACTTCACACCACGTGCACCTAGGATCACATGTATATCCCCATGTTGCACGCATCACCCATCCATACTTGGTGTACCTTTTTGGGTACTTGTACTTGGCTCCCTCTTTTGGCATAATCAAGAAAGGCATTCTCATCATAAGATACTAATAAGAGAATCATGTATGATTAACACGATATCACCAAAGAGCATTAATATTTACCAAATTTTACCCAGTAACTGGAGGGTCACTTTGTGATGGGCGCTGGTCCGGCAGGTCGTAGTTAGCCTAAGCGATATGACTCTCACCTTCCATTGGCCAAGTACCTTCGACGTATATCGAACAATTCCCCCGCATCGTACCGCTTGACCAAAGTCATGACAGGAGGTATATCGGAGGGAATTCGTTCACGTACGCAGAGTATATCGAATTTGCTCTCACACGTACCGTCCCCATGAGGTATATGGTGAGACGATTCACGTACACTCAGGTATATCAAATGGCTTGTCCACGCGTACCGATTACCCGCAAGAGCAAGACGTATATCGTGGAAGTCACGCCAAAGGGGGGAACCCATGCCGATTCACCCAACCAACTGCATACCCGCATATAGGTGTCAAACCTAGGACACGCACTTTAGATCGCCGGTTTCGACCCGAAACTCTGCCGAAATTCCGGGTCGATCTTCCGCCTAATTTTTTGCGCATTTTTAAAATGGGACTCTGTCTGCGAGCCTGGTTACAAGTCCAAACGTAGCTTTGCATATATTAAGACCCCCACTTTTCCAGGCTCGGGTCCCGTCCGGTATTGCATTTAGGAGAATTAAATACAAGTGAGAACATAATAATCATAATAATCATGCTGAGTTCCGTCTCCAAAAAAATTTCTCCCTTTTTATCAAAAATCAAAAAAACATTTCTCCATTTTTATCAAAAATCCAAAAACATTTCTCCCTTCTTTATCAAAAATCCAAAAAATAGTTTCTTCCTTTTTTCTCCCAAAAATAAATCTCATCCTGCGCCTTCTCAGGTTGATCGCACGCCCTTGGCTTGGCTCCCTATTGGCTTAGGTCTTCAGTCAAATCACCCCGGAGTTTCGTCCGTTCCTCTACTACTTCTTTCGAGTCCGGAATCCGTCCATCTTCCATGGATAATGTAGATAAGCACCAGTCATACAACCGGATCTGCCGGCAGTCCTAGCTCAGCTTGTGGCCAAGATTGACAACCTCCAAGCTGAGGTCCGAGAAATGCAACGAAACCAAGTTCCTATGCCTCAAGAGCCCAAGGCCCTGTTCCCTCGTGCTATGGGTCCACCCGAGCCCATCTGGGTCCCGGAGGAATATCAGCACGCTCCACGTGCCCCTCCTACTAATGGGCCACCGCCTGCCCAGCTTCCAATGCCAAATATTGCCCAGCCTATGGCTAACTTGCCCGTGGTTGCTGATCTGAAGGAGGAGTTGAACAAAGTCAAAGAAGATCCTAAGATGCTCACCAAGAAGTTTGACCAAGTCAGGATCTATGGAAATTACATGGACTACACCCAGATGTCACCCTATCCTAAAGAGAGGTTATCCAAGAAGTTCAAGATGCAAAATATTGAGAAGTTCGGGGGGAGTGGTCCCCTAATTGTTCACCTTCGCAGTTATCACCGTTCCATGACTCTCCTAGGGGCTTCTGAAGAGGTGATGGCCCAATTATTTCAACAAAATTTGAAGGACAGTGCCCTTCGATGGTTTTTATCTCTTGAGGAATCCAGAATCCGTAGCTTGGAGGATGTATCCCGAGAATTCATATCGCAGTACAAATACAACGAAGAGCTCGAGGTCACCCGCCATGATTTAAAGCTGCTCAAACAAAACTCTGGAGAATCAGTCAATAACTTCATAGCACGATGGAGGGAAAAAGCAGCTACCATGACCAATCGGCCATCTGAAGAAGAATAGGTCAACATAGTAAAGAAGAATTTCTTACCCCATGTCCGAGCAACCATGGGAGGACAGTACTACCCCCACTTTCGAGCTCTCAGAGAAGCATGAGTAGAAATCGAGGAAGGCCTTGCCAAAACAAAAGATGAACCGAAGAAGGTGTCCGGACAGTTCACCCCCAGAAAATATGACAAGCCTACCAATGCTACGGTCTCAACCATCAACAAAATCTCTCAACCAACCACATCATAGGCACCAGAAAGCCGCCCTGCTCCCGTCCGAAGGGAATACACTGAGCTTCATGCTCCCCTCTCCAGAGTTTACCAGGCCCTGTTAAGCCGAAACCTTATAAAACCCTTGGATCCCCGTCCGTTACCAAATCCACTCCCAAGAAATTTGAAGACCGATGCTCATTGCGCCTTTCACCAAACAGCTGGTCATACCACCAACCAATGCTTCCAACTTCGAAACATAATCCAAGATCTCATTGACCGGGGTACCATCGCCCCACCAGCCAATCTTAAACCAAACACTACTCATAACCCACTCCTAAATCACACCAATGCCATCTTCTTGGAAGAAAACCCGAATTTTGATCCGTCGGCCCAGATCACACCCTTATACCTTCCTAAACAACTTTGTCCATATTTCCTCCTACACCCTACTAGCCCCGCTGATCAGGCACTGTCACTCCTTACCAGGGCGTGCATCACTGTCCGGACCTGTTCTGAAAGCGTAAGTATGGAATTATCAGATGTGTTGAACCAATTCCTAGAGTTCGGGCTGAAATTGCCCTCATAGATGATTATCGACTGCCAGAGGTTCAGTACGTTGTTTTTGGAAGCACGAAAATGGGCCCGAGAATCAGATGGGTGGATAGTACCAGCCGACGAAGTCTGCTTAGATGATGTTGTCCAGATCATGGCGGAAGCATTCAGTCAAACCAACCACATTTGTAGTATCACCGAGTTATTTGGTGCTTTGAAGCTGCAAGGGCACCTGGTCCCTTCACCCTTACACATCCCCACAGAATGGGAAGACCTATATGAAGAGGCCGTTGAAGTCATGGAATGCATTGACTTCACATGGGAAAACAGAATTGTTACCACCGGATGGGGGGAAGAATTCGGAGATTCGAGCGAAGAACAAGTTTCAAAAAGAACTGGCCCAGTAGCCGACTTATGTGGGATGATATCATTTGAGGAGCTCCTTGGAGAAATAAATAGGGTGGCAGAACAACCTGAGATCGATGAAGAAATTGGATTTAAGTTTTTCCCTTCTTCAGTAAATCATATGACCAGATCTGGGAGACATTACCAAGTTTCGAGCTCGCTACCAGCAAATGACAAGGGGAATGGCGTTGAAAACCTTCCTATGCTAGCAATGACCCTCGAGGAGAGCAAGATCCTCGATCAACTGAAGAAAACTCAAGCTAACATCACCCTATGGGGGCTTTTCATGTCTTCCCAGCTACACAGAAATGCTTTAATCAAGTTGCTCACCAGACCTATAGTTCCTCCTTCTACCACACCAGAAGAAGCGGTAAATTTGGTCGGATCCTTGACCTCCACCCGAATGTTGTCCTTTTCTGAAGAAGAAACCCCCAAAATTGGGCCGAATCACAACTATGCACTCAACATCTCCGTCAAAATTAAGGGGAAGGTGGTACCACTTTCTCTCATTGATAACGGATCCGCTTTAAATGTCTGCCCACTGAGAACCTTCAAATGTCTAGGTCTGAAAGAAAGTGACCTCGCTCCAACCTCCGCTGCCATGCATGCCTACGATAATACTCGTCGGGAGGTGATGGGATCCATATCCCAGCCTGTTTCAACCTGTTGCTCGGATGACCCTGGCTCCACAGTATAAAGGGTGTCTCTTCCTCTTTCCATCAGAAATTGAAGTTCTTCACCGATGGGCGAGTCATCACCATCTTGGGTGACGACGATAGCGCCGAGGGTGCAAGCACCAGCAGTCCAATTCTTGAGATACAGCATGGGTAAAATGATATGCTCCTATCAGGTTTCCGAGTTGAGCCATCCCTACTCCCGGCAGGGGACGGTTTCGAAGAAAGGGTTTGTCCAGAATATGACCCTCATGGAAATGTCAATGTGATTCAGATGTTCAGAAACATGCACTTCATGCTCGGACTGGGGCTAGGACAAAGGCAACAGGGGATACTTGAGCCCATCGAATTGAAGAAAGCTTTCCCTCCTTGCGGCTTGGG
This sequence comes from Sambucus nigra, assembly GCA_949130495.1. Taxonomy (NCBI): domain Eukaryota; kingdom Viridiplantae; phylum Streptophyta; class Magnoliopsida; order Dipsacales; family Adoxaceae; genus Sambucus; species Sambucus nigra. Next base: position 12,757,202 of record OX422223.1, read on the forward strand.
ATATCAACCATCAGAACCAGAGCTCATAATGATCCTCCAGACTCGATCAAAAAGAGGGTTAGACTGCATCCGAACTATCTCAGGTGATTCCATAAATGGACGATTCATCAAAGAGGGTGAGGACTTCCCCTTTTGCGGCTTTCCAGAATCGTGGTATGACCATACAGACAAGAAAATAAAGCCTGGAATGGAGATCTTTTTCCAAGATAGCTACCCATGGGCTGAAAGTTTCCAACACCGCGTGCAACCGCTTATCAAAGATACTGAAGAGACTGAAGAAAGTGACTCCGAAGATTCCTTCAACCTGCAGACACTGGGGCTGGCTCTCTGCATGGTTCATTCAGGCACTACATCACTGGACCCCTCTCGTCTGATCAAAGTTGCTGATACACCTCTCCACAACTGGCATGCTACGCCAGTTCTACCTCTTGAAGTCTCCCCTAACCCCAATATCTACCCTACTTCTTCTACTGTTGTCCATCCTTACTCAAATGTAATCGAGACCTCTTTTGACGAGGTTCTCAATGCTATTTTTCCTATCAATGAAATACACGAAGATTTTGAGTATCTTGTTGTGCCTTACATTAATTGTGTAGATTCTAATCAAACTTTTGATGATGATGATTTTGCAAATGAATAATTCTTAACTGGTTTAAATAAGGTTAATAACAAACAACATAACCGCGTTCAAGTTAATGAAGAAGAGACTATTGTTATCAATCTCGGTCCTAGTAGCCAACTGCGCGAGATTAGGATAGGGGCCACCCTTGACGAACGTGAGTGCGCATAACTCGAAGAATTTCTAAAGGAGTTTGTGGATGTCTTCGCATGGTCCTACGACGACATGCCCGGTATTGACCTCGAAATAGCTCAGCACGAGATCCCCACTCTCCTAGATGCCAAACCAGTTAAACAAAAATTGAGAAAGCTCCGCACCGAATGGTCACTCAAGGTCAAAGAAGAGGTGATCAAATAGTTTAACGTGAGTTTCATTCGAGTAATCGAATATCCCACGTGGCTAGCCAACATTGTACCTGTACCAAAAGCAAGAGGGAAGGTTCGAATGTGTGTGGATTATCGAGATTTAAACAAAACCTCTTCGAAGGATGATTATCCACTACCCAACATCGATATGATCGTGGACAACACAGCCAGTCATGCTCTCAAGTCATTCGTCGACGGATTTGCTAGATACAACCAAATCAAGATGCACCCTGACCACCAAGAGAAAACTACATTCATCACCCCATGGGGGACCTTTTGCTACACCATTATGCCATTCGGTCTCAAAAACGCTGGGGCTACTTACCAAAGGGCCGCCACAACCATCCGACACGATTTGATTCACAAAGAGGTCGAAGTTTACGTAGATGATATGATTATCAAGTCCAAAACTAGAGAAGGTCATGTTCCCGCTCTTTAAAAGTTCTTCGAACGACTGCGACAATATCAGATGAGACTTAATCCACAGAAGTGTGTCTTCGGCATTACAAAGGGAAAACTCTTGGGATTCATGGTCAGTAAGAAGGGGATAGAAGCAGATCCCGCCAAGATGAAAGCCATACTTGAGATTCCACCTCCCCGAACAGAGAAAGAAGTCCGACGTTTTCTTGGGAAATTGCAATATATCAGCCGGTTCATCAACCAGTTAACCTCCATCTATGAACCAATCTTCAAGCTCCTCCGAAAGGATTCAACCAAGGTTTGGAATGAGGCCTGCCAATAAGCTTTTGACCGAATCAAACAATACCTAACCCAACCTCCAGTTCTCATGCCACCACAGCCTGGTCTCCCTTTGCTCTTATACCTAACCATAACCGACACTGCTGCCGAGGCTTTGCTAACCCAATACCTTGAAGACTCCTGTAAAGAAAAAGCCGTCTATTATGCCAGTTGCAAATTGGCCGGGTACGAGGTCAACTACACTTCTTTAGCAAAATCATGCGTCGCGCTTGTATGGGTCACCCAAAAGTTGCGACACTACATGCTCGCCTTCCCCATTAAGCTTGTATCCCTAATGGATCCCATCAAATACCTACTCAAAAAACCCGCCTTATCCAGTCGAATGGCCCGATGGTTGATGCTCCTAACCGAGTTCGATATCGTGTACGTCACACAGAAAGCCGTTAAAGGAAGAACCATCTCTGACTACCTCGTTGAATACCCTGTAGAAGAAATAGATGTCTGGATCTCTGAATTCCCAGATGAAAATGTCCTCTGCACCACTCCAGACTGCCTCCGATGGAAAATGTTCTTCGATGGCGCTGCCAACAAAAAGGGATATGGCATTGGGATACTCCTGGTCGCCCCGGATGACTCCCACACTCCTATCGCCATAAAATTGGATTTCCCTTACACCAACAACATGACAGAATACAAGGCATGCACAGTGGGCCTCAAGGTCGCTCTTAAGAAAAGTATTCAACACCTTGATGTATACGGGGATTCTGCCCTTATCATCGATCAAGTGCTCAGAAATTGGAAAGTCAAGGACGAAAAGCTCCAACCCTTTCATGCCCAATTAGAAGAGTTAGCCTCCCAATTCTGAGATATCACCTTCCATTACCTACCCCAAGCAAAGAATAACCTAGCCGATGCTCTCGCTACTTTGGCCTCCATGGTCGACATGCCCGAGGGAATAACAATGACCCCATTCCTAATTCAAAAGCAAGACAAACCAACCCATTATTACCATATTGATCTTGTCACCACAAAAGATCCTGAGCTAGAAAATTACTGATACTATGATATATGGTGCCTCCTCAAACATGGTAAGTATCCCGAGGGTTCAAATAAGAACGACCGAGCTACCCTCCGAAGGCTGGCCTCTCAGTACATCATCTGTCATAAAGCATTACTCAAGAGGAATTTTGATGGAACTCATTTGCACTATATCGCAGGGGCTGACAACGAAAAGATAATACAGAAAATCCATAGCGGGGAATGCGGGCCCCACATGAACGATGTAGTTCCATCATATCAAAGTAAAAGTTACTTGGTTATAACTATTACTTGAGGGGAAGTTCTACAGGTAGTCTTTCATAGGACCATACAGTGTGTGAATCCTAGCGATGTCGATAAAGTCCTATACGAACTAAACTAAGGAATATGTGAAAGTCATGCCGAGGAAAGATATATTGGCATTTAGGTCTATAAATGAAGGTTACTAGTGGCCTTACATGCTAAATGATGGAGGCTGATATGTCAAGAAATCTCAAGAATTCGTGTTCATGCCTCACCAGCCGACCAACGACCTCAAATCACTGACTAGTCCATGGCCTTTTTCTCAATGGGGATTGGACATTGTGTGTCCCCTACCTACAACACCAAGAAATTGGAAGTATCTCCTGGCCGGCATGAATTACTTCACCAAATGGATAAAGGTTAAACCTTTAGCAAATATAAGAGATGCCTATATGATCAGATTTATCTAGAGGAATATCATGACCCATTTTGGCATGATAAGAATGATCATTACTGACAATGCGATGCAATTTTAAATGAGATAGTTATCAGACTTTTGCATCAGTAGCAATATCAAGAACTACTATAGTTCGGTGGCCAAAGAAATGGGAAGGTTGAGGCTTTAATAAAATAGTGCTCGACGAAATGACAAAAAAATGGAGAAAGCAAAAGGTGCTTGGGTGGACGAATTTCCCATGTTCTTTAGGCATACTGAACACTGCCCAGGAGGTTAATTGGGTACCTCCCTTTTCTTTGGCTTATGGAATGGATGACATAATTCCAAATGAAGTTGTCTTACTGACCATGAAGACAATTGTTACCGATCAATCCACAAATGAAAAAATGGGAAAACTTATAGATCTTTTTTGTGCTAGGAAGAACACATGAAAATGGGAAAACTGAAGTAATAAATAGGACGATACTATATGGAATAAAGAACAAGTTGGAGGGAACTAACAGAAAATAAGTTGATGAATTTCACAGTGTTTAGTAGGCTTACAGGACGATCAAAAGAAATCTAACAGGAGAAACTCCATTCATGTTGACCTACGGGTCAGATGATGGCATTCCAACAGAGATAGGGTTGACAAGCCAAAAGGTTAAAACTTACAACCCCAAAGTAAATACAGAGGAAAAGAGACTAGACTTGGATCTTATTATAGAAATACGAGAAGATGCGTCCATAAGACAATCAACTTATCAGTAAGAGCTATTAAGTTTTACAAAAGTTTGGGCCTATCATAGTGGGGGATCTTGTACTATAAAACGTAATCAAGAAAACTAACAAGCTTCATCCTAACTGGCATAGTCCCTATAGAGTTACAAAAAAAGTCATACCAGGAACATATCGGCTAGATAACCTTAAAGGGGAACCATTATCTTGCCCTTGGAATTCAAACCATTTGAAGAAATATTACTAGTAGATAGCTCATATGTTGTGGCTGAAAAGAAGTTACTACTTTATACTCAAACTATGTATGATGAAAGATTGGAAAGAGAAATATAATTAAGTGTTGTCTCTTATTTTGGAACTTCCATTTTGTGAATCACATACATATATTTAGAATCCTTCTCACGTTAATATGAGAATGTTTGGGAGTATTTTCTTTAAGGCATCTCTCATTGAATACCTCGAGTGGTCGAAAATGCATAACATCATTTGTATATGGTGAAATTTCTAACATCATTTTACGATAAATATAAAATCCTTCTCTCGAATGTACGAGAATGTTTGAGAGTGTCATCTTCAAGGCATCTCCCATTGAAAAATTTGGGAGGTGGGAAACACAAACATCATTTGTATATGGTGAAATTTTTAACACCATTTTATAATAAATATAAAATCTTTATCTCGTCAGTACGAGAATGCTTGGGAGTGTTGTCAAAACTCCCGGAGGTGGGAAACACTTAACATCATTTGTATATAGTAAAATTTCTAACATTATTTTATGATGAATATGAAATTATTCTCTCAGCAGTACGAGAATTCTTGAGAGTGTCGTCTCCAAGGCATCTCCCATTATAAACCTAGGGAGGTTAGAAACACATACCATCATTTGTGTATGGTGAATTTCTAACATCATTTTATAGTGATTGCAAAATCCTTTTATCGGTGGTATGAGAATGCCTGGGAGTGTCTTCTCTAAGGCATCTCTCATTGAAAACCCCAAGAGGTGGGAAACACTTAACATCATTTGTATATGGTGAAATTTCTAACATCATTTTATGGTGAATATAAAATTCTTCTCTCGATGGTACGAGAATGCCTAGGAGTGTCATCTAAAAGGCATCTCTCGTTGAAAAACTCGAAAGGTGGAAATACTTCACATCATTTTCATATGGCGAAATTTCAAACATCATTTTGTTGTAAATTTATAATCCTTCTCAAAGTTGTACGAGAGTGACTAGGAGTGTTGTCTCTAAGGCATCTCTTATTAAGACCCATGGAGGTTTGAATGACATATCATCCTATCATCACAAATTAAACAACATATTGTGGTTAAAAATTGAACATAATATACATGGTGAAAGAAAAAAGGTTGATATTACACTTGGCAAAAAATAATGAAAAGGACAGTTGCAAAGACAAACATGCAAATTGTATCAAAATAACATGACAAAAGTTGTTAAGTAGAAAATGAGATAGATGTTCAAATCTAAAAATTAAAGACAATATTACAAAATTTGGACCTCATAGAACATATATGGTCGCCCAGAGAAGATATAAAAGAGTAGTTCTAAGCAATGACTACCAGCCCCTCAGTAATAATGGGCTCAAGGATGATAAGGTTCTCATCAGGATTTCTAGTGGTCCCATCTTGGTCACTAGTTACCCCTGTTTCATCTTCTTTGTCCACTTAGGTCATCTTGTCTTCATTTTCCACCTGCCCAGCAACATTAGAAATCTCAGCATCGGCCTCAGCCTGCACATCCTAGAAAGCATTGATGCTCTCAGGGTCGTCAAAGTTGAAGAACGATAGGATCTCATCCAGTACTGGATTATTGATGATATCATCGCCAAATTGGTTGGCAATCTATTGACATGCATCCCTTGATCCCTTTTCTAAGTAATGGGTGGCACAACTAAAAAAGTCCTCTGACTCTTTAAAGTTAGCAACGTCCTTCTCAAAACCAGCTTTATGTACTCATCCTCAGTCTCCTTCTGCTGCTTAAGATCGGCCTCAAGTTTTTTAAATTTTATCTTACAGCTCTACCTCACATTTGAAAGGATTTCCTTGTACCAATATCGAAGTTCCTGAGTCTGGGTGTCGTAGTTAGTTTTTTGGTCCTCCAGCTTCTACTTCAGTTCAGAGAGCTAAGGCTTAGCGTCGTCAGCCATCATTACCTTGGGTTCAGTCTCCACCATCCACTGATGAATGTTCTGGAGGGTAAAGATAGACTATAATCACGAATAATGAAAAACTAAGTATAACAAATATGAGATGATACTGCACTTAGAAAGAATAATCAAAGTTTTATTTAGTTCATACCTATGTTTCCCTATGGAGAGCAAAGTTGAAAACCCTTAAAGGGTCATGGGAATTAAAATATCAGTTGTCACAGTTAGGAACAACTAAGATGATGGACACCCTAGCCTTTAGCTTAGTCCTTAAAAGATATTCATTATTGGCAACAAGTTGTGCTAGACACACAGCTACCATTATGTCATCTGTTATGGGGAGGAAAGACTTGTTGGATCGTCTCGACAGATCCTCATTCCTCTTCTTTTATTGGTGTTGAGTGGGAGAAACCAAAGTTCTACCAATAAGATCTTTTATTTTTCTCAACCCCTCGGTAGTCCTGGGGCCCACTGTAGTATATTTTATCGAGACTAAGTCGATTGGGCAACTTTTCCCAGGAGATGAGTAAGAAGATTATTGGTTAATGATGCTTCCATTTCCTAAATTATATTTGAGATATTGGATAGATGATCCGTGAAGAGCATATAAACAATATCAGTATTAGCCTATGGTTGAGTCAGTATTAGCCTAAAAAAGTTTGCTTGCGAAGGGTATCTAGGGGGTTCACACCCATACCACGGTACTACAAGAGTTCAGAAGTTGTTAAGTCTTTAAATACCATTAAACCTTCACCCATGAACTTCTCAATATCCTTTATCGTCTCGGCACTGAGGCCAAGATTAACTTTTACGAAGATCGATATATGGTCCCATCGGTAAGGAACTCTCATCTCGACAGATCAGACAACTCCCCCTCACAGAAGTCCCAATATTCAGAGACAAAGAAGTAATGAGACTTCCAATCATGGTTCAAAGTATGATTGACATGAAGGAGCTTACGATCAGGATGACGAGCTATAAAGTTATAATAACATGGGTTGAATATCATGGAAATAACCATGTAGAACACTTGGAAGACATCAACTGGAAAGTTCTCATCATAGGCAATTCTCTAAAGACGAGTCGATCCAAAAAGGATCCTCCAAGCATTAGGAGTTAATTGTGCTGGTGAAAAACTAATTAAGGAAATAAGTCCCCTGATGACTGAGTTAAAAGGAAGGAAAAATCCAACTCTAAACATCTGCTCATAGATAGAAAATTCTCCCTTATTTCTAAGGTTAAATGCATGCTCGTCTTCAGTAGGCAATCTCATGCCAATTAAAGGTTTGATCCCATAGATATGCTTCTAAACTACTAGATAAGTCTCACAGACGACACTAGAAACGGTCAAGCAAACACTTATGTCTAAAGTTTAAGGATCCTCTTCCTCCTCCTCCTCCTCCCCCTCCCTGTACTCCTCCTCAGTAGAAGGAGCTTTTCCATGAGGGTCAAATTATAAGAACTCAGCTTGAGTTATGGTTGACACAAGTTTGTGCATTAGAGGAGTTGGGGGTATATAGTTGTCATCTCATTCTTAAACTCTTTGTCTGAGATGTCAAGGGGCTCAACATCCCCTTGCTGGCGAGAGGAAGTTTTGAGATGACCCATATTTCTTGATTCATCACAGTCATCCATCTCATCTTCACTAGGGCGAGCCACAGTCACCCTCATGGATTTTTAAAAAGAGTTGGCCATAAAGTTTACTGGGTCATTATAAGGACCCAAAAGCCATGAAGGGTTATATCCCTTAAAAGAAATAGAAATTCAATCACTACTGATGGAAATAACAACAGGTGTCCTAAGTGTAGTCTCAAGTAGGGAAGTAGGCCTGTCAACGGGTCGGAGACGAGTCGGGTTTAGGGAGATCCAGATTCGTGTAATCGGGTCTTCATCGGGTTCGGGTCAGAATCTTCATCGGGTCTACAATATTAGATCCAGACCCGAATCCGTTCGGGTCTTCGGATATCGGGTTCGGGTACGGGTCTGGTCAAATATGTACATTTATTTTATCCCCCTTCTTTATTATTTAATCTTAAATTAAAATATTTTTTAATGTATTGTAGAATATTATTAGTACAAATAAAACATATATTACTTATATTTATTATATACATAAATATATATTTTTATATATAATACTTACATGTTATATTGATAAGATATATTTATAAATTTATAGTATATATGTATATATATATACAAAATAATAATGTACAATTCGGGTCGGATCTTCGGGTCCGGGTCTTGTATAAGATCCAGACCGTACCCGTTTAATAAACGGGTCTTCGGGTCTCGGGTCCAAAAAAATATGCTCAGACCCTATTATACGGATCGGGTTCGGGTCGGGTCCAGACTCGACCCATTGACAGGCTTATAGGGAAGGATAAGTTAAAAGTAAAATTGGTTTCCTTACAGCTAAGGGCGTAGGGGTTAAAGCTATTGGGAACCTAGGTCAACATAATTATGCCTCGACCTCTTACTTCTCTCATCTCATACGATTGTGTAAACTAAGAATTTCTTGGGTAAGCTCATAAAAGTATATGAACGAACACTTTGAAAAAATAAGCTAGATTTTCTAAGGATCAGACTAGGCAAGCTAGTTGACTTATGAACGATGGATATAAATAACACCAAGAACACTGGTTTTAGTCTTAGACAGATCCTATAAAAAATTACGCCTGAAAAGGGGCGATTAACCCAAGAATAGATCAAAATTGTCAAATTTCTCTTAAGTTATACCTAAAACCTCCTAATATCATAAACCTACACGCTTAAACCACCATAAATGGGGTGAAAATAGATACACTAGGTCGCTAGAGTAACCAAAAAACCCACCGAGGAAAAAATGCAGAAACTTGAAGTAAATCAAAAGAAATGGAAGAATAGATGAAGGGGATACCTGGTAGAGAAAGGGGTGACTAGTTACATAGAAAGTACGCCAAAGAAGAGGGAACAAGGATGACCAGAGGATAAAAGTCTTAAAGAGAGAGAGGATAGGGTTTTTGCTTTGCTAATGTTTTTTTTAGAAATGAATGGTTTGCCACCTAAATTTTTTGACAGATCATTCAAAAAGTCGTGGTCATTAAATCATGCCTCCCAAAGCCTAGACATGATGTTTGGCTGCACGTGTTGCCCAAATACCTAATGAGTTATGCCATCACTGACTAATCCCATCAATGGACGATAGGTATACTACTCCTCATAAGAGAGAAATGACATTTCTGCTAAGCCCAATATGATCGTGTACCTCCACTAACCTTTGGATACTCTCAAATATAACCTATGACTCATAATACAAAGATAAGATGAGAGTACCAGAACATGTTTAACCTCGACCTCCCACTGGCATTGAAGGATAAGGTCTAGGATGGTTGATATGCATAAGTGTGGTCTCATCCAGATGACCCATTGAAGAAGAGTAACCCTGAGAGACATCTCCATATATATGATGACTTTCTATTAAGAGTCCTCATCAATAGTCTCATCCAAAGGAGTCTCACCCCAACGAGTCTCAACTAAAGAGATCACTCAAGATGACCAACTACACCATAACCTTGCCTCAACAATTAAAGAGAAACCTATTCTCGGCCACTACCAGACTCGGCCTAAAAAGACACTAGATTTCCTTCTAAACATTACCAGCTAGACTGGAACGTCACTCTCAGATGACTACCAGTCTCGTCATGTCTTTCTAGAATAGTGTAAGGCCACAGCAGTCTCGACTGGCCGAGACTTTTTATCTCTAATATTTCATAAATTAACGGGAAGCATGACAGGGGTGTTATAGGCATATCACCTAAAACCTTTATTAAAGATCAACAAACCACGTGTGGGAATATCAATCATCCAGGCATATGCACTGTTGTCATGCTCTCATTAGCTATGCCATCAGCCAGGCATGGACTGCATGCTTGGGGGTGATATTGCACACCCCCGGGACTATATAAAGACTATGTTCCTTCTTCATCAAAGATAGATTAATGAAAACCCTATTGTTAATATGTAAAATTTTATTTAGAGAGAGAAATCTTGAGTGTGTTTCATCCACGGCCATTAGAGCCCTATTATAGTGGAAATACCCCTTCTTTTACACAGTAGACGTAGGCAAATGGCCGAACCACTTACATTCGATATTTATCTCCTATTTCTCTCATCTCTTCTACTGTGTTACTCTTATTTGGTATTTTCACCATTGTTTAGTAAGCTTAGAACTAGGTTTAATCCATATAAAGATATATAACATCATCACTGAATCTATGGAGGTAATAGGGAGTGGCATCCTATCGGTAACTGCGTGTGAAATCCTAGTAGTTTATCTCAAACTATGAGAACTTATCTGATGGTTAGAGAACTTATTTATTAATTCAAAAGAGTATTGTGACTGGTACATTCATGATTGTATTGAATAGTACCACCTCTGATATTCAAGCTTAAATCAGGTGTAACGCCCAAATTTTTATGAATTAATAAAATCGCATTATGAGAAATTATGGGATTAATTTAAATGAAATAGTATTGTAATCAAAATTAGAAGAAAACCCCAAAAATTGTCATGTACCGTGTTACCCGTGTTAAATTGGGCTATGCTTTTTAAACAAAATTAAAAATGATTGTACAAAATAAGTTATAAAATTACACTTATAATTAAGTTATAATATCACTAATAAATAAGGGGTTAAAAAAATATTTATTAGGACCAAAGAATTCGCATCTGTTAGGTGAGAATCAATTTAAATTAAAGAGAATCCATTCTCAAGGAGCATATTCCTTCTCCCTTTTTATTGTCAACTTTAGCAAGCTATGGATTTTTTAGGTACCTATCCCCACGAAATTATCCCATGTTTTATGGCTTCCTACCCCATCTAGCATGGTGATTTCATTATTCAGGGATTGGGAAGTCTTAAAACATTATAACAGATAAATATTGGGGCCTTTATCCCCATAACTCGCCCCATTTCTGCTGATGTAAAACAACCCCAAAACCAAGACCCTTGTGCCTTCTGTCTAAACACATTTCAGTAGCTTAAGCCTACATAAACATCTCCACATATCCAGCTAATAATAGCACCATTCCACGTTTCATTTCTCAGGAGTTAAGGAAGGTGTTGAAGGTGTTTATTTGGAGAAGAAATCTTGAAAGGAGTTTGCAACTAGGAGCTTATTTGGGAATTCTTTCTACCTCTTATTAAAAATAATTATATCTTTAAGTGTTAAGGGTTTTACACTTTTTTAAGTTTAAAAATCAGGCATGATACTTATATGTATACACATGTATAATTTACATGACTATTTATACTTATTATTTATATATATGAATATAGTTCAATAAAGATGTCATGAAAATATTTAAAAGTTGAAGATGGAATTAAGTTAAAATTTCGTAACGTTTATGGAAGTTATTTCTTATGAAAGTCATATTTAAACTAGTAATTTCATGTCAAATGTTAATTGAACTTGATGAAGAAATATTAGGATGCATATATGGGTTTATTGATGTAAATACCTTCATTCATGGACAAAATTGTATCTCGTTATGGGCAATGGGCTCGGTATGTTGAAAATAAATTTAAACAAGTCTTGGAATATGAATTAATAATTTTGAAAAAAATCAACATATTAATCACATAAAATTATGCAACTTTATGTGAAGAAAGTTATAGAAGTTTAAAGAAAATAATAAAATGTTGGGGTTGAAATATGAAATATAACGATATTTATACATAAAATTACAAGGATACAAAGTCTAAATTCATGGTTAGCAATTTGTAAAAATAAGTCTTGAAATGATGAAAGTGTAGTTTTTAGGCAAAAAGTGTCATTTTATGAAAAGTATGGATTTAGTAGTAATATGTACAAATATGAATATTATTTTGGAAAATAAGTTCTAAATGAAATAATATGATTACAAAAAAAGATAATAAAAAGTATATAAGAATAAAAGTTAATAAATTATAAGTAAAAGTCTTGGAATGATAAAAATAATATTTTAGTACAAAAAACGTCATTTATAAAAAGTTGGATTTATGAATAAATTTTCCAAACTAAAGGACTTTTGTTAAAGGAATTGTATTTTATGTGGTCAAAACTCATATTTTGTAAAGTAAACGTGAAAACAAATATTTTTGTAAAATGTATGAAACGCAAGTTTACAAGTGTGAATGAATACTGAAAAGTCTAATAAAGTGTGTAAATGGTTATTTAAACTCAAAGGATAAGTTTCACAAGAAATGATAATTAGAGTTGTTTTCAAAAGAATAAACACCAAGTCTAAATAAAGTGCAAATAGACTTTTATAAAGTGTGAAACTTAGAAATAAAATTTGGCAGACTTGTTTCGTCCCGGGTATTTGGTAAAATGAAAATAATGGGAAAAGGTCTAAACGTGAATAAGAAAGATAGAAAGGAAAAGGGATTGAAAATATTTCACAAGTAAAAGGCACTCGACAGTAACGGAGAATTTAAGAAGGGTCAGGAGCCCTAGGGTACGGATTAATGCTTAAACCCTAGATGATTGATCAGTAGCATATTCTGACATGGTGGGAGTCGGTTAAAGGCCGTAAAATACTCATGGATTGGGTAGCCCAATTAACCAAGTGAAAATATGATTTTGAGCATGACACTTATTGTTATAAATACAAGTTTATGAAACAACTTTGGGAAAATGTGAAAGCACAATAATGGTTAAATTAACTGGATAAGGGTATTGTTAAAAGAAAGATTAAGTGTGAGTGGGCTCATTGCCCGAGTTATATGGTTAAAATGAGAATTGCGTGCCACGTTGCATTTCCATAAGAATATTTAATCATTTGATGGATGATTTTACAAGTGCTAAAATTACTTTATATGAATATATAATATTTGTACGGATTCTTCTTCTAGTATTTCTCCTACTAGGTGCACGCTCATGCCCCACCATTTACTACCCCTCTAAGTACTTCAAGGAAAGATAAAGGCACTTGAATCATGAGAGGTAAGAAAGGATTTATGTGTTAGTAGATCTTTGTTTTCTATTTACTTTAACTATGTTATTTAAATGGATGTTTTGATTAAGTGGTTTGGATATATTTGGAATTTCAAGTGTTCTTATAAATTTTATAAGATGGACATCATTTCACTAATTAAATTAAAGGTATTCTACGACGTAAATATGTAAAAGCAAGATTTTACTTTAAAATGAAGTTTCTCAATTGAAATCAAATTATTGAAGGTTTTCTTAATTGACCCCCAGGAATCAGGGCGTCACATGATGTCTATATTAGACTTGATAAATATCACAATGTTTTCAAAGCGTTGATATGTTTTTAATCCTGAGGTTATAAGGATGAAAATTCTTTCACAATTATTTTTTGAATTTTTATGGGTGCGATTCAATTTTAGATTGGATTAATAAATCCCCCTAAGTGGGGAAATTATTGTGTGGCTAAGTCATGGATCATAATTCAGAGGAATTTGCAACCATGAAAGATATTGAATTATGATACCCACTTGATAGACTTATGAGATTTGTTTCTACTAGTAAACTCATTCGATTGATTCTGTAATTCGGTAGAATATCAAATAACTTAAGTTTGAGAATCAAGAAACAAAGAGCATGTTGGTTAAAATCCACTAGCAACGAATTGATTTGACTAAGATGGTATTTTATAATTAAAGCGAAGAATCATATTATAAACTCTCTCACTTTGTAAACAACACCCCTTTATTCTGAGTGATTTTCAAATAATTAAATTAGAGTACAGGCGTATTTATTTTGTGGAATTTATCACGATAAAATAAAGTAAGAAAATAAATTACGAGCATTTAACTTAGGATTTTTGAATTTTTATTTAGAACCCAATTTAATTATTTAGTCTTGGATTCCTAGTATAGTCCATTATGCAAGTATTAGGCCTAGACTATTTGGAAACCCAGGTTACCCCAAGCCCATGTCTTATACCTGTTTATATTGGTGTGAGCTAGGTTTTTGAAGATCATGACCATTATGGAGGGTTAGAGAGGTAGAAGAAAAACAATATTCATATTTTTGTGAAGGATGAAGAGAGAGAAGTTGGTTTCTCATGTTTCACCAATTTTTCATCTCTGGGAGTGCCCACACACAAGACTTACTTTGGTTGGATCATATAATAAAGATCCTAGGCTTTTGGTGTATTCTAAAAATATTTTGGAGACTTTGGGAGAGAAGAAATATTATGCTCTTCATCAACATATTTCTCCTCATTCGAATCACTAGCAAGATACGCAAAAGTATTGTGATTCGAAACCTTAGGTTTATGATTTAAACCTAGTTATTGTTCTTACTTTTCAATGCATTATCAATTAAAGTTCTCAAGGTTAATTTTTTTTACATTTATGTCAATCTCATTCCCAAAAATTACTATCACAACCCTGATTGTAGATTGATCATGTTTTGAAAATATCCATGTTGTCCATCATGAAAACCCTAGTTATGCATGTTATAGGAAAATACATATTTTTTTGTCGCTTAGTATTAATTTTTATTACAAATATTCTAATATTTTTATCCCTTCCATCATGGTCATATGAGTGTTTTTTATGGGAATGGATCATGCGATGGTTTATCCGTAGTTATTTTCTTCATTGATTCATTTTGGTTGTAATAATTAGGTTATGTTAATTATTTATTTAATCAATGTATATGGAGGAGTTTGTGAGAGGATGTAATAGTTTTTACTATTTAAAATCATGTGTTTACATGGGTTATGGTATTGGATAAAGTTTCATGGAGTTTCGTGGAGTTTTGAGGAAATTATGGAGGTTTTTGTATGTAATTTACGAATTCAAGATGAAGATGGAGAGTTAGAGTCCTAGATCAATACATACTGTCATCGGATTGATCTAACCCAAGTAGTGTTTTGCGATTTTTTTTATTTTTTCCATTTTCACCGATTTGTGAAAAAGATCTTCATCCTGACTCTTCCCATATCATAATGGGTGTTTTCTGAGGTTCTATACATGAAGAACTCCAGGTTACATTGAAAGGAAATCTACTTCAAGTTATATTCTTTATCTTTAAGAATTCTACTTCAAGAGGAACTTTAGGCCATGATAGAAAGGGGATTTTAAATCCTTTTTTAAATTTTGATTACCCTTTTTATGTTATATTGTGATTTTAACATCTTTGTCATGTTGATAATTGTCCTGCGCTAATTAATTGATTAATTGGGATCCTAAGTTATTATTAAAAACATGGATTTTTATTGTGACCGACCTATATCTCGTTCTTTTGAAAAATCCATTTTTATTTGTGCTTTTCTAATTTAATCAGGTAATTAATTTATAGGTGTAAATTTAATTGTGATCTCCGAGTTTTATTTTAATTTAATTTTTTTATTATTGGAAAATTAAATAGTGAGATCGGGAAATGTAATTAGTACAAGTAAATTTGGAATTACCAAGGATTTAATTCAGACATTTAGAATTGAATAAAAAGGTTTTCAAAATACCCTAAAGGTTAAAATATTAAGTGGGAGAGGAGTTTCCATATAAACCCCCGGTCTCCATTGGTGTCTTCAAGAATGTGACGTGATTACTTCCTCATGTCAGCTTCATTTGGCCACTAATCACATGGATTTTAATCACAGGATCATGGTATTCTTAAGATTATTAAGTGATATTTCTTTGAAATTGAATGTGAGTGATTTTGGTCCTCCCAATGAGAAAAATCTGCATGAGATAATTTAGTTTCAACGAATGAATGGTATGTATACATTTAAACAAAATTAATGTTACCCTCCCCATCGGAGTCACTATTATTAAATGTGGGTTCAGAAGAAGCCGACTACTCAGTATATCTAATAAAAGTGTTTCCTGGATTATTTAAAGAACATAATTGAAAGATGAAAATAGGTCTAGTTCAGGGTAATGTGACTTAATCTCCCATTAAGAAATCTCACTTCACTAGGTAACTTGAATGTCCAATGAGATCAATTTTTATTAGCAGTAAAGGAACCAACTTAAAATTTAATCATATTAAATATCTCATTATTGAAAATTAATTTTTTCAATGATGATTCTAAGATTTCAAAAATGAATTCAATTGTCACTCATTATTTTTAGTCTTAAAATAAACAATTTTAATTGGAATAAAGTTTCAAGAACTGAAAATGCAATTGGACATCGTGATGAGATAATAAACTTATGTAACCCATAATTCCCGTTTAAATTTTAAAATTATGATGTGATTAATTCCTCTTGTTTATCTTTGGATTTACTCCCCATTGGAGGGAATTGATCACATAATCATGGTAATTTTAAAATTTATGGTAATTCTTTTAAATTAAGTGTTACATACGTTCGGTCCCCCCCATCGAAGAAATTATATATGAACATTTCAATTTTAAAGAATTAATCGATGGGATTTTGTTAACACTGAAATTGGTTGATGACATTCAAGTAAGAATCATGTTCTTAAAATGATTTTCATTATTGATTTAAAAAATGATTCTTTGGATTTGTTTTAGTGGAAAAAGCGGAATCCATTTCATAATCTGGGAGTGAGCTTGATCGGTAGACAATGGATGTTGTTAGTTGTTGGGAGTAAATTTTCTTCTTTCCAAAAAGGGAGGCGGAAGGACAAGTCTAAGTCTCAAGTGCAACGATTTGGGGCCAGAAAAATTAATATTTCTTAGTAGTAGTGGGAAATCTCAAAGGCGGGTGTTCTCACTACAAATACTTAGAACATTAATAGAAACAGTATTAGTTTTTTTCTAGATTTATAAGGAAAAGGACATGGTAATCTTCTATCTTGAAATTAAATGCTTGATTTATGATCAGATCTACAGGAATGTGGTGTGTAGACTCGAGAACCAGAAATTACAACTACAACTCCTTGCATAGGTTTTAGGTAACCAAACTACTATTAAATAGATAGATGTCCCTCATAATGAGCAATAGGAATAAGCTAATAGTATTTTCATTTGGATATCTTTCTAGATTATGGTGAAGACATAAATATAACATAAGTATAATTTATAATGCATGTGGTTTTAGATGAAAAATTGACTTAAATTTCTAAATTGGCTTTGAACAAAAATTCTATTATTTTAATTAAATATTTTTTAACAAAATTGTGACGTATTTTATTCATTCTGATACATTTGAAAGTAATCTATATATTATAAGGTCGGTGCCACCAATACTGGTAAATACTAATGTGGATAACATTAATGGACAAATCATTAAAGAGAATGTTTCCTTCTTAGTTGAACCAAGTACAATTTTAGCACTTACACTGAGTTTATTTTATTCTAAAAGGAATTCAAAGATTGGTTTAAAATAAACAATTAAGGTAATTGGAAGTGTAGTCACTTCTAGTTTATGAATCCCATTTAGAAGGTAAAATGATCTAGGGGACTCCAAAATTTAAAGAGCCAAAGATGTGTTAAAATTGCTCATTTTAATTTATGAACTTCTATAACTATTTAGTAAAAGAGGTGTGCATGAGTGATTAATGATTACTCAAGGTATGGATACGTTTATTTTTATGCCAGATGTCTCAAGCCTTTGATTAGTTCAAAGCATATAAGACTAGGGTGGAGCATAAGTGAGGTAAACTATTCCAAACTCTAACCAAATTTTAGTGATGTATACCTTTGGGGAAACTTTATGAATCTTTTATCAGAGGTAGGGATTATATCCCAGTTGTCTACATAGGGTATTCCACTTTGTAATGGTATAGATGAAAGGAAGGAAAAAGACTATTTTAGATACGATAAGGTCCATGGTCAATCATTCATAACTCTAACATTCATATTGGTAGGTTACATAAAAGACGACTATATACATTAGAAAATTAGTTTCTTTTAAATAAGTCTCTTAAACTCACATGTAATTGTGGAGTGGGCGCCAGCTCATTCTTGTACATGTTTGGATGTGGGAGTGCAAAACACTAGTTGTGGAAGGAGACAAGGTAGTTGAAATCATGGATAAAAATATGTTTTTTGTTCTCCCAAAGGTTATAAAGGTAGTTTATATCATATTCCTAAACACAATAAGGTCATTGATTGTATCAATGTCCGGTTCTTGAAAGAGGATTATGTAATAACTACGAGCCAAGGAGTAATCTAGTCTTTCAAGATATAGAAAGGGATAATCATATTATCGGTGTTTTTAGACTACCTATACATGATTGAATACAATCGGATATCGATAATACACTCCTAGATATAGTGGGAGTATTATGGATGATCAAGATACACATATCACTTATATTGGATAAAAGTGGTTCACATCAGAAGAAAATATGAATTGGGTCCCAAGAACAAGGTATTCCAAGACAAGGACTTTTAGCTTTTAATTATGACTACGGATACCAAAATGGAATTGATTTATTAGAAATAAGTTTTGGGTACTTGTAGACTTACTAATGGGATAAATCCCATTGAGTGCAAGAGGATCTACAATAAGTCAGAAGATAGATGATTAGGAATGTGAAAACCTTCAAAAAAAAGGCTTCTTAAAGGGTTTAATAAAAAAGAAAGGTATTTATTATGAACAAACTTTCTCACAGGTATCCATGCTAAAGTTTGTTAGGTTTATTTTAACGTCAAGACTACCTTCTTGAATCGTTGTCTAAACATATACGTAGTATGAAATCTAGACAACAAAGTGTGTAAGCTTGTGAGATCCATTTATGGATTTAAGCTAACATAAAGGTCTTGGAACATTTGGTTTCATCAATTATCAACCTCTTTATTTTTATCGAATCCCGAATAATACTTGTTTGTATAAGAAGCATTACAAAAACGTAGTGGTATTTCTAGTATAATATATTGATAATATTCTCCTAATTAGGTTAAGGTGGATGTATTTTCTTACATAAGATTGTGATTAACCAAATAGCTTAATATAATACGCTTAAGACAATTTAGTCACATCCTTATGATCAATATTTTCTAGATTGGATAAAAATGATTTTGGTCTTATCTAGAGCTTCTTATATCGAAGTTGTACTCGCATGATTAGAATTGAGATTCCTTGAAAAGATTTTATTTTAGGTGTGAAATCACTGTATCTAGGGATCAGTTTCCTAAGATATTTTATTATATAGATAGAATGAGGAATAAATCTAATTCTTTGGCAGTGGTAAGCCTCATGTATGATCTTTTATGTTTAAGATCAAATATGTTCATATCATACGCATAGTATGCAAATTTTAGTATGATAGTATTATACCGTTTAGTTTCAAAATTTTATTTTTCAATTACATAAGGATTTCATGTTTTCAACCTTAGAATATGTGTTTACCCTAGGAGGTGTAGATTTAGGTCGGAGGAGTGTGAAATATTATTGGATTGATGACTCCCAAGGAGGATGAAGTTGTTTTCATTTAGGATTCACCTAAAGAGGTTATATGGCTTGGGTACTTCCTAAGTAACTTGGGTAAGGCTCCTTCGAGTTATAGTAGTTATTTCACTTTTTAGTGTTCGCAGTGGTACAATTGTAAGTTCGGGAGGAGCCATAATAGGTTTAGTAACATTGAGTGTAGATTTCACCTAGTTGGAGAAATCGAACAATGAAGGTGATATGTATATGTCCAAAGTTTCATCGGATAACACATGTTTAATACTTCTAAAACTAAGGCTATAGACTATCAAGTAGATGGGTTCAAAGTTTAATGCATATGTATATGGATTTTTGACTAAGTGGGAAACTGTTGGGTTTTATTCTTAAAACCATGTATGACTTTTACTTTTCATTAAAGGTGTGTCAGTTTTTAAAATAAGAATCATGTCTGCGAGAATGCCTTACATTTATTGTTAAATATATTTTATTACATGTCAGTTAGTTGGACTTAGTAGAAATTCCAGTTAGCTTGATTCGCATGGTCACGTGAGATCAGAATTATAGTTCTAGTACAATTAAACAAGTTCACAACCTATATAAAGAGTGGTGTCTTATCGGTATAATTGAGTGTGAAATCCTATTAGTTTATCTCTAACTACGAAAACTTGTCCAATGGTTTGAGAACTTATTTGATAGTTCAAAAGAGGATTGTAACTGGTAAATTATTGAATGCATTGAACATGGCCACTTGTTAGTTTCAAGTCTAAATGTTTTCTAAATTAGATGTGGGAAATCTCACTATGTTTACAAATGGTGCATGGATTCTTAATGTCGGGGGTTCTGAGGAATGGAATGGAACGATTACATAATTATTTTTTTATTTTTATGGGCACGATTCAATTTTAGATTAGATCAATAAATCCCTCGCAAGTTAGCCAGTGGTTTTCTGAATAGTTCTAAGACCATAATTAAGAGTATTTAATGTCCAAGAAAGATATTAGATTTTTATACCCCTTGAAAAACTCATAAGATTTATTTCTACCAATAAACCCAATCAGTGGATTTTAAAATATGGTAAAGTATCAAATACGTTAAGTCTGATAATCAAGGAATAAATAAGATGTTGGCTAAAATCGATTAGAATAGAATTGATTAGACCACTCAAGTATTGAATATTTAACAAACAATGTGGCAATCCTAAGGTGTGCGTCCCAAAGGAAAAAATATGAGGGTGGAAAATCCACCCACACCAATCCCGTGACATTTCCACGAGATTGAAAAAGATATGATTTGACCGTCATCAAGTGTGTGTGAAAGTATATATATTAGAGTCGCCAACCTATTTTAATCAAAATAGGAAAAATAAGTATTAATCCCCTAAGAGACTTCTCCTTCTCATAAAATACGTAATCATGTGTACAATATGCGTGAGTGAAAAATCTATATATGTGAAAAATGTGTGAGGATAAAAGTCATTGTGTTTGCATCATGAAAATTATGGGAACGAATCATTCGAAGGAGTAAAATTGAAAGAAATGAAAGAGTACATAGTTAGCCAAAATATGAGCAATGCACCGGATCATGACTCACTATGGAAAAGTGAGTACGCTTGTATAATGGGACAACTAAAAAGTGATAAATTTCCAATCCGAGTATGTAATTGGAATAATTCCGAACAAAACTATTTAAGTCATAGGATAGACTTTCTCTTGTTCATACCATAAACCTATGACACTGTTTGATGAAGACGAAGCGCCAAGCCTCAAAGATTGGATATGTTGTGTCGTCTTTTGTGCCATGCTTGTCTTCATGTTTATCGAAGGTCTCACACCTATGAATGCACTTTAATTATGAGTCCTTACAAATTTTTAAGGGTGTTGGTTTTTGATTTAAAATTGTTTGAAACTATTTTTAATATTTTTAGAGAAATAAATTATGAGTTTTAGTTTGTCAGAAAGAGTTTTATATCTCGTTGGCTTTGCATTTTTGTTTGAAACAGGGATCAAACGAACATTTAATGAGGTTGGTCTGCTTTGGAGTCACTTCTTATTAGAAGCTCGTTTTAAACGAGATTGCATTCTCGTTCGAACGAACGAAGTCTTTTGGTCAAAAGATGTTATTCTCGTTCGAATGACCCTAGTTTTCATTCGAACGAGCTGCCACCTCAAAATTTGTGTTTTTTAATTTTAGTCATTTCAGAATCAGAATTTTTAAGAACTTTTGGCAAAAATCATTTCTACTCCTGTTTACCAAAGTTCCAAGCCCTAATTTACACCCTTTATGTTTTAAGATCCAAGTTCCATAATTTATATGCTTTGAGTTCTTAAGTTTGGGCACCAAATTTTATTTCTTTCATCTTGAGAGAACTTAATTTGTGCGGTGGATTGTGTACATGCTACTTGTAGTGTTTGATTGTTGCTGACCCTCATCGGTGGATACCAAGGTGCGCTTGGACTCGTGTGCTGTGGCAGCTTCCGTGGGTGGACTCCTTAACTGCACTGCAGAGGAGTGGTTGAAGATAGATGAGCATCAAGGCTTGTGGGAGTTCGAGTCATTGTGTAAATCTATTGTCTATGCTTTGTAAAGCTATATCATAGTGATTTGTTGGCTAGGTCGTCCGAGATTTTTTCCTTTATGGTTTTTCTCGTTCATCGACGTCTTGTGGATTGATTTATTTATTTTATCTTCTATCACCTTAGATACATGCTTTAGGGTAAATAGATAAATTTAGTAAATTAGTTTTCCACAAGAAAATGTTTAAAATGAGTGGGATTTTTTATTATAACCATCCTTGTCGAGCGTGTTCACACGCTTACAAGTGGTATCAGAGCATCCACTTTGACAAGTGGTATCAAAGCAGGTTGCACTAATTTATCGTTTAGATCCTTGTTTAGTGTTGTTTAGGGTGGTCGTTTGTTCTTCTCTTTTGAGTTTGTTTTTCTACTCGATGGATTTCCATAAGTTGTCCGATGAGTTTAATGATCACAAAGATGATATTCAAGAGGACTTTAATAAGCTTCATAACTGTGCTGAAAAATGAAATCATTTGAATTTGAAGTCTGCTAAAAGAATTAAGAATCTTGAAAAATAAAATTTTCATTTTAAAGCTGCTATGGAACTTTTGCAAAGTGTTCTAACTCAAAGAGTTTTCTTCTGTTAGAAGCTTGTGGACATAGGCTATGATTTTAGAATTTTAGAATTGTCCAAGATAGAGAGTGAGGATAAAGTCCAATTTTTAGAGAAAGAATTATAAGACTCTAAATTTTTTCGTGTTTTTTTATGTGCCAATGATGATAATGATAAATTGATTAATGATTTGAGAGCATGTAAGGAGACTCTAAGGAATAAGTTCGTTTGTATTGAGGGGGAGTGAGATAACATTCTAGGAATTATGAAAAATATGAAGAATGAGTCCCTAAAACTTGAAATGTCTAATTATTTGCTTGAGTCTAACATTTTGAAGTTAAAAGATGATATGAAAGACTCGAGTAGTATTGGTAGTGATAGTAATGGCTTCCATGATTCTAATGCCTCTATTGCTAAAGCCAAGACCGTTTTCGTTTAAGAGGGTCAACCCCATCAAAGGATGTTAGGAAAGCTTAGCCCATAGGTAACATTCCTCACATTTACACACGTTCGCATTGTGGTAGGAAAGGTCATCTTAGGGCATTTTGTTATAATCTAGGAGAAGGTCCTAGGAAGTTAAAGTCTAGTGTCCCATTTTTTCCCGAAACTCAACACGCTAAGTATACATATCTATTTGGGTTAGGAAATCTATTTTAGAGGCACTAGATGTTAGACTAGTTGATTCTCTCATGCTTGCACATGATTCTTCACATGTTATATCTTATGGGTGATTTCTTGCATGATTTTGATTGTCATACTCTAGTCATGCTTCATTATATATTTTATTCTAGTGTTATAATATGTTTATCTTTTGTACGATATTTTTCTTTTATTGAGTCATAATGAAAAATACGAAAAAAATGTTGTCTTTTGAGTTAGAGTTGTTTTCAAAGATTGAAAAATTAGTATTTTGTTTTGAAATTTTTTGAAAAAACCCAAAAGGTTTTTGGTTTTTATGTATTTTAGTTTTACACATTTGGTATGGCATATTAGTGTGTTTGAATCCAATTCACTTCGTACTTTTCATGTGTCTCGGAAATTTGGTTATGATTACAGATACTTAGATTGTTCTTAATCATGCTTTCATGGAGTTCTTTCGAACATGACTGTCTTAGTGGATTTGACTTTGTATATGCCTACGCACACACATGCACATGATTTTTTAGCTTAGTGAGATGTTCTCCCATCAATTTTATCATTTATGTGTTTTTATGACTATGGGGGATTTGTGCATGTAAGAACCATTGCCCATGAGCATTATTTGATTAAATTAAAATATGTGAGGGTGCACCGAAAAGTTCTACGAAAAGAGAATCTTCTTTGTGGGAAAGCCAATGTTGGAAAGAGCCTAATGAAAAGATTAAAGAAAATAAAAATAGAAAAATTGCCAAAAAGGGACAACATAGTTTTAGTGTTTGATTTTTCAAAAAGAAATAACTTCAAAGTAATTGAGAAAAGAAAAGAATACAAAATACGATATATGTTTATCTTTTGAGGGTGTTTAGCTGAAGGTCAATGGGTTTGCACAATGAACCCTAGTTATGCTTATTTTATCATGGCGCTATTAATTTATAGAATCATCACTATTCTTAGCATGTGTGCATTGTGCTATTTTGTTCATTAAGTTCAACTTATCTTGTCACTTGAGGCTAAATCTTAGTCTGATGAAGTTTTGTGATTAATTAGAACTTCTTAAACATATTTAACTGTTTGGGTCATAATTCATTTGTATCTAGTCCATGCCCATTAATTCCATCCCACATGTTTAGACACATCGATATTATGCTAGTGTGTAAGGCTTATGAGTTTTGTGGCGATTTTTGTGGTTGTTTATACCTATATATATATATATATATATATATATATATATATATATATATATGTCGGATTTCCATTGGTATATATTTTTTTTTCATATAGTATATACGGTATCGTGTTTTTTGAGTCTTTATAGTTTACATTTAGTCCATGTTTACCATATGCTTAAATCGTTTGGATTATTTGTGCTTGAGTTGTCATGTTGCGTGTTTGCTACACTTTACACAGTTGCATACTTTACACCCTTCTTCCTATGTTTAAAATTGGTATTAAATTTCCTCATCTTGGTATCTTAGGATGAGGCATTTAGGGGGAGATTTGGTTTGGGGGGAGTAATTGTTTGTGTTATCTTACTTTATCTATTCCTGAAAAAAAAAGGGTAAGAAATGGTATATTCCCTTTCCATGTGTAGTATCTTTATCTTGGGGGAGGCGTCTTACCTAGGTTGATATTGTTTTAGACATTGTTAGATGCTTTTCATTTGCTAATTTATACTTGTTATATTCTCATTGCATTCGAATGTGTGTTCAAGTGTGCACGAGTACAGGTTTACATCAATGTGATAAAGTTTTCAAGAAAATCAAAGCTACTAATGTTTGTGTGTCTGTCAAACGTCTGTACTCTTTATCCTTTTTGGGGATAGGGAATGAGTCTTTTAAGAGAGCTTGACGTCCCATAAGGTTTTTATTTTTTATTTTTTTTTCGAAATAGCCAAATTGATAGATTTGTAAGGACAAATTTCAAATTGAGTCGATTTGTATGTAATTGGCATAATTTCAGAGAAAACTATTTGAGTCATGGGATAGACTTTGTGTTATTGATCCCATAATCCCATGACATTGTTTGATCAAGACATAGCAGCCAATATATAAAGATTGGATATATCATGCTGTGTTTAGTGCCACGTTTGTCATCATGTTTATCGAGGATATCGCGGGTATGAATGCGTATTAATTATGAGTCCATGGAAAATTTTAAAGGTGTTGGATTTTGATTTAAAATTGTCAGGAACTGTTTTTAATATTTTTTAAAGAACAAAAATTATAAGTTTTTGTTTGTTAGAACGAGTTTTATATCTCGTTAGAACGAGTTTTATATCTCGTTCGAACGACTTTGAATTTTCGTTCGGAACATGGATCAAATGAACATCTAATGAGGTTGGACTTCCTTACATTGACTTCTCGTTAGAAGCTCGTTAGAACTAGTTTTAAATGAGATTGCATTCTCATTCAAACGGACTAAGATTTCCATTCAAATGAGATGTTATTCTCGTTTGAACGACCCTAGTTTTCATTCGAATGAGCCGCCACTTTGAAATTCATGTATTACTATTTAAGGCGCTTCAAACTCATAATTTTCAAGAACTTTTGGCAAAAAATATTTCTAGACCTGTTTACCAAAGTTCCAAGCCCTAATTTACACCCTTTATGTTTTAAGATCCAATTTTCATAATTTATATTCTTTGAGATCTTAAGTTTGGGTACCGAAGTTAGTTTCTTTCATCTTGAGAGAACTTATTTCGTACGATGGACTTCGTACGTGCTGACTACGGTGTTTGACAGTTGTTGAGCGTCATCGGTGGATATCGAGGCGCTCGTGAACTCGTGTGCTATGGCAACTGGCGTGGGTGGAATCCTGTGTTTCATTATGGAGGAGTGGTTGAAGATAGAAGAGCGTCAAGTCTTGTGGGTGATCGAATCATTATTTAAGTATATAATCTATTCTTTATAAAACCATATCATAGTGATTTGTTGGTTGGGCCGTCCAAGGTTTTTCCCTTTATGGTTTTCTTCGTACATCGGTGTCGTATGGATTGATTTATTTATTATATCTGCTACCACCTTAGATGCATGTGCTAGGGTAAGTAGATAAAGGTAAATTAGTTTTCCAAAAAAACCTTTAAAATCGATGTGATATTTTTATTGTGACCATCTTTGTTGAGCGTGTTCACGCACTTACATGTGGTGTCAGAGCATCCACTCTTATAATTTATAATTGTAGATAAACTATAATCGATGCGTCAGACCATGACTCACTATGAACAAGTGAGTATGCATATCAACGAGACAGCAAAAGAGTAAGAAAATAAGTAAAAATATACATATACATATACATATACTATAAGCGATGCATTAGATCATGACACATGATGAACAAGTGAGTACGCATGTCAACTGGATAGCTAAAATATAAGTAAAAATAAATAAAGTGATTTATATAAGTAGAATTATAGTAAGAATAAAGTAAAATGATGGAAATTAGGGAAAAGGGAACTCGAATCCCAATATAAACTTGGGACACCTACGTCGCCAAAGTAAGCATCAAAGTTCATGTAGTTCAAAAGAGGGATAAAGTTGGGGTGTAACCCATACAACCAAAACTAGAGTTTTCTATTTTATTTTTTGAAAAAGTGGGCACGTGTGGTAAAAATGTATAAGAAGTGGAAGAAAACTCTAATTTAGGGTTTATAAGTTAAGCCATTTTTGGGGTTTTTTGAATGTATGAAAAAAACCTTGAGAGTATATAACTAATAAAAAGTGTGATTAGTGGTGAGAAAGCAAGAATCAGCTAGAGAAATGTGCAAAATATAATGAAATATGTGAAATGACACTAAATTGACAAAGTTGGATGAAAAGGGTTTAGACCTTCTAAATGATTAAATTATGACCTTTTGAAGTTGGATAATTTGATTTTTGAATGTTGGTGGAGTGGTGGCAAATGGTGAGGTGGGAGAGTGATGTAAGAAAATGTAAGAGAAGTTTTTGGGAGTGATATTATAGGGCTACCACACGAATTATGAGGTATGTTATTGTGTTTATAGGCAGGCTGAAAATGGATTTTTTTAGAAAAAATAGCCGTAAAAAGCAAATCACAAGTCCATTTTGTGCACGGCCAGGACCGTTGGAAAGAGAATTCAAATCTCTATGAAACGATTTTGATATACTCTTAGGTCATAGAGTTTACCAAAGTCAGATGGATCTCAAAAATCCCGATTACCTCTAGTTAGGGTTTCTATATGAAATGGTTGCTAAATATGAACTGTACGTCTAATTCTTGCACGATAGGAACCATTAGAAAATAGATTCGGAGACCTATAAAATTATATTGAGATAATCAAAAGTCTGAGAGTTGACTAAAGTCATATAGAGCTCGAGAAGCATCTGATTATCTCTAGTTAGGGGAAGATCAGAGGTATAGGGTTTGAAGGGAAATTGTTTGGACCCTATTTAAGGGGGTACTAGAATGGAGTGTCTAAAAACCCCTTGACGAGTAATATTAGGATAAGGGGAGGTCGTCCAAAAATAGACCTATGTTGAATGTTTTGAATGTTGAGTTTCCCGTGCATCTGAAACTCTAGTAGGGATGAGTATATTTTGATCATGTTAAAGATAAAGGTGTGATTTTAAGGAAGTAGGGCTCTAAGAGAACGGTTTATGGGTTCGAGGACAATTCTGAGGGTCGAGCTTATTTTTGAGGACCTAAAGAGCATAAGTGACCAATTCAAAGGGTCGAGGCTAATTTTGAGGGTCGAAATTAACTCTGAGGACATAAAGAGTGTAAGCAACCAATTCAGAGGATCAAGGACAATTCTGAGGGTTGGAGTCTATTTTGAGCAGCTAAGGAGTGTATGCGACCATTTAGGAGGATCGCGACATAATTTTGAGGGCCAAAGTCAATTCTTGGGACTTAAGGAGTGTATGCGGTCAATTTAGGGAATTGCTTCTTAGTTTTAAGGGTTAAGGTCAATTCTGAGGACCTAAGAAGTGTATGTGACTAATTTAGGTGATCGTTGTCTAATTCTGAAGTCCAAGGTCCTTTTTTAGAACCTAAGGAGTATATGCGACCGATTCAGAGGATTGCATCCTAATTCTAAGGTTCAAAGTCAATTTTGAGGACCTAAGGAGTGCATGCGATCCATTTAGTCAATCGCGGACAATTACTGAGGGATAAGGTCAATTTTGAGTACCGAAAGAGTGTACATATTAATCTTGCGAACCTAAAGGGTGAAACGGTAAATTCTACGATCCTAAAGGATGAAAAATATCAAATTTTCCTCCCTAAAGGGTTAAAAGGTTTATTTTGATGACCTAAAGAGTGAGAAATAGTTTCTAGAAAAGATATGTAGCGATGCGAGAATTTTTTAGAAAGTTTCATATTTTTTTGACAGTCTTTGCAATTTTTTATGATTTTTAAATGTCTGTGTCTTTTAGTTTTGAAGATAATTATTGGAAAATGTGTAATTTTAGCAAGATTTGGATTTTTGTGATCTTTTCGAAATTTTTGCCATTTTTCAAAAAAATTATGTAATTTTGAGTAGTTTTAAAAATTATTGAAAATCTTGATGGATTTTTAAATGCATGTGGAAAGTTTTGAAATTGGATGATTTTTTCATGAAAAATGTGTTTTGATGGAATTTGAAATTTTATGTCTTGTTTTTTAATTTTTGGGAAACTTTTCGAATTTTCTTTGTATTTTTTTTTATTTTTTTTTAATTTTGTAACAAAATTTGAGGGAGTGTGCCTATAGGCACAAGCTAACAGGGACCAGTCGGCATGGCATAGAAAATCATGTAGTTTTATGGGTTTTCAAGGGTTACTATCGGTTGGCATAACTAGCGGTGTCTACTGGCATACCCTTTATCCCTATAAAAGGGGTGAAGGTAGCCTCGCTTTCACATCAAATGAATTATCTCTCTCTTTCACTCTCTAGAAAAATCTCCTGGGCAATTTTATGAGTTTTTTTACGAGTTTGTTTATGAAATTGTGAACAATATTACGGACGTCGATGACTTGGTGAACATCATATGGGCCCGCCCTGCGGTAATTTCGATGGGGTAGAGAATGCATATTTCCATGATAAGGTCGTG
This sequence comes from Sambucus nigra, assembly GCA_949130495.1. Taxonomy (NCBI): domain Eukaryota; kingdom Viridiplantae; phylum Streptophyta; class Magnoliopsida; order Dipsacales; family Adoxaceae; genus Sambucus; species Sambucus nigra. The sequence goes on from OX422223.1 coordinate 12,786,621, forward strand.
GATGATGAAAGGATCTTATTCTGGGAGCACGATCTCCATCATTCTACTCGGGTGAAAAACCTTCAAGGCTATGTCAGTTTTTTTTTTTTATATTTTAATTTTTTATTCTAATTGTGTTTTACTTTTGTAGTCTTGTTTTTGTTTTTGAATTTGATTAATTATTATGCTAGGGATTTATTTTATTATTTGGATTTTACAGACGGACCTTACTTTGACGAGCGCTCGTTCTTGGAGCATGACGGAGGTGAAAAAGAAATGGGACAAGCTTCCCGAGGAGGTGAAGACTATGGTGGATATGGTGCGTTCAGATACCTAGCAAGGGCTTTGGACGAAACATCACGGTCGACTGTGGTGTTGTGTGCTCTTAGCGAGCAGTGGTGGGATACCACCCACGCATTCAATTTGGGTGTGGATGAGATAACGATCACGCTAATAGATGTTCACCATATCTTGGGGTTATCGTGTGATGGGGAGCAAATTGTGGTGGACCGGTCGCTTCGCCTAACTAAGGTTACGATTCGGGAGGCTCTTATGCCAATTAGAGCAGTGTCTTATGGAGAGCCAGTGAAAGTGTACTTGCTAAAGGATTCATTGATGAGAAGGATGATTGACGTCATTGACGACCTGCAATTTTGTTAGCCATGTCGTATGTTCATTCTGATCCTACTGAGGGGCATTCTAGTAGAGAAAAGTGGTGACACCGTGCACTTATGATTTATGTCATATCCGGGTAATCACTGAGGTTAGGAAATATGATTCGGGGAGCCTGACCTTGGCTTCTCTGTATGTCTCTCTGAATATCTTTAGTCAATATTTTAGGTCGAATTTCATGGGGTCCACGTACCTGCTGGAGATAATTTTATTATTATGGCATTCATTATTGCTCTTCTTTTTTGTTCTTTTTGAATATGAGTATTATTTTTAGAGATTTTTGTTGAAAAGTTTTATTATTATTTTAGTTGTGGTTCTATGAGGTTATTGGTAACAACATTGGGTTGCTACCTTTGAGGGAGAGCAAGGACAATGTGTGGTAGAGGAAGCCCAACAGTGTAGGGAACAAACCACTGGCCTTTAAAGATGTGAAAGTCGTGCTGAAATCTCTCAGGAGTTTCCTAGGTTACACTTTATTTTTTATTTTGTGACTTTTTTGTATTTTTTATTTTTGATTATGTATTAATGGTGGACTTTGTTTGGGACATGGTTCATTCTGGCCTTGGGGATGGTTCTTGAAATAGATGGGTGCCACAGGCAGGCATGCCCAAATGCAGCAACTGTTGACACATAATCTCGGGTATAGTTGGTACTTGGGCAATAGGATAGTGCAACAGGTGATGGAGAGTGAGGCGACAGTTCCTCCGGTGGTACCTCCATTTCACATGATGGCGCGGGGGAAGATCTCAGAGGTTGAGTTGACAGTGGCGATATAAGGGGTGTGTTATGTGCTCCATACTGACACGACAACATTGTACGACAATCTGGTCTTTGTGACAAGCTAATTGATGTCGTCGTCGATCTACGAATGATAAGCATCCAAAACTATACATTTAATACCCGAATAGACGTACTTTAGTTGATAATTCTCGACAATATGGGTCTTATGTGCTTAAATATTTATCTTGTAGGTCGAATGCACGTTGCGATGTTCAAACGCGTATTTCAAGGCAATTGTGCGAATTATGGAGCTAGTTACCCTTGCCCCATACCCTAGCCTACCCTAAACCGGCCTAAACTCACCCCAAACCCTGTGTGTGTTTTGTTTGTCCCTTTTTAATACTTTTTAGATTTTTAGTTCGAGTCGTTTTATTTTTTGTATTTATTTTTTATTTATTTAGTATTTTCTAGGTTTTGTTTTCTATCTTTATTAGTGTAATTTTATTTTATTTTGATTTTTATTAGTTTTTAGTTTTTATTAGGATTAGATTTTTTTTAGGATTTCATTTATTTTTTTAATTTTATTAGATTTTACTTTTTTTTTTGTAGAATTTTAGTTTTTAGTTTAATAGATTTCTATTTTTTATTTCTTTTTTTACTTTTATTTTTAATTTGAGTCTTTATTTTATTATTAGAAGTAGGATTTTTACTTTTTTTTAGTTTTAGTTTTTTTATGTTATTTTTAGGTGTCCAAATAAAACACACACATAAACTCCCCTACACCTAAACCCACTCACACCCATCCAAAGTATACACCACACACACACATAAACTAAACCATTACCCACACCCATTTTACCATACACCCTCACACACCAAACACATTCCCTACCCATCTTCAACCTCCCACCACTCTCTCTCATCTCTTCATCCACCATTAACAACCAAACACCACCACCAACCTTATGACCCCAAACCACCCACAAACCCGCCACCCAAACCCATAAACCTGAAGGCACCTATTCCTGTGGGCCGCCCAAATCGCAACCCACCCCATCGCGCCACCTTCCCATCACCACAAACACAAAACTCGCCTTAAACCCGGAACCCCCACTTCGGAGCTCCGAACACTGCTGCCCCGACCTCCAGCGAGACCACACACCCTAAATCCAATCAAGCGCCCCTACCCCACCCACCTACCCAACCCGACCTGCGAACCACCTCCATCCGAACCGCTAACCCTTATACCTCCGGCCAACAACCAACCCTCCTGAACACCTACCTCCGACCCTTAAACCGGTGAGACCCAACTGGATCCAAAACCTTCTCCAACCGAGACCCATTTGCAAAACCCAATTGACCCACCTTAAACCAAAACCCATTTCTCCAAATAAAAAGTCATGACCTGTTAAACAAAACCAAATACTAAACCACATAAACCCCCATGTGTCTTATTAACCAACTTAATCCCTTTTTATCCATTTACCCAAAGTACGCCTCAAACCAAATATGATTTAATCCTCACCACCCCACTTCCCACATGACCTCACCTCTTACCCATGCACATGTGTGAATAATTCCCTAGATTCCCTCACCCAAATACCTTCCATATCCCATACACCCCCATGCTCCATGCCTACTATTTAAAGGATGGAAGACCACATTTGAGGACATATCAATTTGTAGATTGAATTCTAGAGAGAGTTAGAGATAGTTTAGTGTAGAAAATAAATTAGGATAAACACCATTTTGTAAATAGTTTTAGTTTTATTTTTTTTTAGAGATTTGTGAGGAGAAATTTTGTATGAGATTTAATTGAGTGGGTATTATTGCAAACTACTTGGATGCTTAATTAAGAGGGTTGTATACTTCAAATTGGAGGATTGGAGTCAATTAAATTCAAGAGATTCGTTTGATTGTTTTTCTCTTTTCTCTTTTATATTAAATGCCTATTGATTATTTGATTATCATCCTTTATATTATGTTAGGCTAAATCCCCTTTCAAGGGGTGGGGGGAAACCCTTATTTGATGTTATTTTAATATAATTAGTTTGATTACTTGAAAATTCCCTTTCAATGTTAATTTTGATCCCTCACCCTTAAATTTACGCCTCGAGAGATGGTAAATGATTTTCGAGAGAAAATCAAAATTCTAGTTATAATACCCATTTTAAATTTGAACTAGAGATAAGGGTTTCTTAAGTGGGGTATTATTACTTGAATTTCAACTCTAAATTTATTTTCTAAGATTTACATAAATTTTAATTGATCGATCCTAGCGGGTGATTAATTAAAAGGAGTGTAGATCTATTTTTCTAGAGTTGTGGGGTGTTAAACTTAATTTTCTAAAATATTACTATTAAAATTACATTTGCAACGAGAGTTGATTTGTAAGTTTGATATTAATTTGGGAGAATTCAATTAATTAAATTAATTAGTTAGAATAGCTAAAATTTGTGGTGTAATCCCACTCCTTGATTGTTCTCACATTTATTTACCTCATTTATCTCTTATTTTTGTGTTATACTTTATTTTTCATTTTATTCACTTTTTAGTTTGTCATTTGATCTTTCATTTAGTTTAGTGTTATTTCACACCTCACCTCACAAAAGTGTTTTAATATTTGAAAAGCTAAAAAAAATAGAAAAAGTAAAATTGCAAAAAGAAAATAAAAAGTGAATTACAATTGAATTTGTCTCTAGCTTTACCCCCTTGATGTGGATTGATACCCTTACTTACCTCTACACTTGAGTTTGTTATATTTGTAGGTATTTGAGGTTTTGATTAACTTGGCTTTCAACAATGACATACATGCAAGACAAGTTATTGTACGACATGGATGTTACGGTGTTTGCGGAGGTTCCTCCTCTCCGACATTATCCTACTCCTTCATACTACATCCAACTTGGAGGAGTTTACTCCTTTCAGGTGCCTCATCCTCCTCAAGCGGCGATAGACATTTTTCCTTCTTTACCTGAGGAGGATATCCAGTTGGAGATGTGATTTATGTCTTCTTTCTTTAAATTCTAATTTCTGAGTACCAATTTTTAATTTCTAACTTTTTCCTACTATTGATTGATTTCTCTGCTTGACTTCTTTTTGCAAATGATGTCTGTGTCGACATCTTGTCTACAAGATGTTCGAGGTGTGATGGCTTCCATGGTCAAGTGTGTGCAGACCACAACTCGGTCTTGTGTTGCACCTATGACAACTGCTGGAATCATTCACAAAGTTCGAGTGCTGGCAGTGGAGGGTTCTCTTTTCTCCTTTTAGAGAGGTACTATGTGAGGGAGTAGCTAGGCTTAGGGTTTATAGAAAGTTTGGTCTATGCCCCAGAATTTTTTATCTTGTTGTTTCTTTTCTATTTTCTTATACCTTAAAAAAATTTAAAAGCATCAACAAATATATAAAATAATGCATTTTTAATTTTTCATTATCTTGAGTTAATGACTTATTCTACATGCACTTTTATTTTCCATCAGGGATTTTATTTGAAAAGTAAGAAAATGTATTTAGAAAACTTTAAATATGTGTCCTTTTGAATGTTTAAAGAAAGGAATACGAGGAAAACTCCTATGTAAAAAATTGATCTTGAGAGGGGCTTATTTTGAAAATGAGAAGAACAAAAGAGGAAAAGGGGGTCTTTCCAAATATGGGGGTGCTGACGGGTATACACCTGAGTCTACCTATTGGCACACCTGCAGAGGTAAATTTTCTTTTCATCCTTTATTTTACTCTTGGTACTTGGATTGGAGATGCTAGTTCATCAATTTTATCATTTTTTTAGAGAGATTCAAGTATAAAAAGGGGGTTGGGTGAAGGTTTGAATCACACCACAAATCTTTCTCTTCTTTATTTTATATATTTTCTCATTCCTATTGGTTATCCCCATGTCAAAGATATTTATTCCCTACCTCGAAGGTCTGGAAGTTGTGTTTTTGTACTGTTAACTATGAGGTTTCACTTTGCATCCTAACACTTTGTGGCCCGGGCACTCAATCAATTGAAGCGTACAATAAACGGCTTTCAAATTTTGGTACCCGAAGGAACACATGTTTTGTTTTGAGTTAGATGAGGCTTGCCCAACCAACTAATAATTCTCTGTCATGTTTGGCATCGGCCCTTGAGTTCCTGCCACTATGTCTAACTTTTCTCATTCTCCTCATGTGGTCCTAAACGAATTTCTACATTTCTCCCATTTTGAACTTTGGACCACTAGTGCTTGGGGGAACTATTAATCTCGCTATGATGATGGACTATGTATGTCCAAGGGACTTTAGGGACAACGGATTTTCTAGCATGGTGGACCTGGGCTTGACTATTAGAATGCTCTTAGTGATAGGTTTTCTGAGTGGGGATACTAATGTAGTGGCCATAGTGTTGAGGATGAATTATCACAAAAAATATGTTTCCACCATATTGATGGAGGCATTTAACGGTCTTAAGGATTTGTAAGAGAATCGTTCTACATATTTACGAGGTAGACCCTTGATGTTTTACATGTGGTTAGCAGAGAGGCTTTGCCTGGTTGTGCCTCTTAAGTAACCTTTGACTGGAATTACTCATTTCTTTCTATGGTCTCACATGGATTTTGGTCCATCGAAGGACGACTGGATTGATTGGCACTTGGGGAACGGAACTAGTTATCTTCATTGGTATGTGCTATAGTCGGGAAAATTTGTGCCTATTCTTCAACTGGATAACTTATTTTATGCTCATCTTGTGGGTCGTCGCCAGAGCTCTTTTTATCTTACCTGACATTATTTGTGTCAAGTAGGTTGGGAGCAGATTTTTTCTCCACATATAACTAACTTTTATCACATGCCACTGAGGATATCTTTAAGGTCTTTATGGCAGCATCGTAGCTCATTTGTCCTAGTCTTTACAAGAAACTATGGTAGTGCCAGGGGATTATCTGAGGTGGTTGTCGAAGGATTTGGTCTTTAAAGTTCATGTTGAGGAAATGGGGCAGAAGTGGCTCATGTTAGCAAAGGTTGTGGAAGAACGTGTTATGATCCCATTGAAGATTTTTAAGTTTTATCATCGTACCGAGCACATAAGTATGAGTTACCATACTGGTACTGCTAGGGGCCTCCAAAGGATGACAACGTCTATCATGGTGTGGGATCTTTCAGTAGTTGAAATGAGTTTTTTCTGTGAAGATTTTTGAAAACATATTTAGTGTAAGTTTAGGTGTTTGATGTTTTGGATTATGGGTTTATGTATTTGTTTTGGTTTGGGTTTAGTAGGTTGTGTTATGGATTTAGTAGGTTGGTATGTATATGTTTAGTATGGGTTTATGCAAGCGTTTAGGACTCCTTATTACAAATATTTCGTGTGATAGCTATGTTTAGAAATGTGTTTGAAATAAATAATTATTTTGACATAGTTTTTATGCCTCTAGAAGAATTTCGTTTTGTTTTAATTATATACATTGATCACTAAGGCATACATAATCCTTTTGTTTATTTAAAAAATGAAGAGGGAGAATTATTATTTCTTGAAGGTAATAAAGAAATAGGATTTTGTGAAAAAGAAAGGGTTGTGCCCAAAGTGAGTTTACCTCAGTGGGAATAAAGACGCTTGTAGCAGATTTTGAAAGACATTTGAGAGGATCAGGTTCTATGTAGTTCTTTCCATGGGAAAAAAGAATTTTTAAAAAAACAAAATCGAGGTGAGAAGTGCATAGCACAATAAGAGTTAGATAGATGGTGAAATCTCTTGAGATGGTTTAAATTGACTTGATGTGCCATGATCATAGAGTTGCGACATGAAAAATATTTTTCACATGGTATAGCCCACTCTAATTGGTTTTGAATTTCCCTCTTGGGTCTGAGATGGGCTCTACAATTTCTTTGAGAGAGAGGTCACCTTCACGCACACTGGAATCTTTCACCTTTTATTGAAGGATAGTGCAATGAGATGGTGATACCATTTTATGTGGTATACATCTTTTAGTTTATTTTCATCCAAGAGTGTAAGCTCATCATAACTTCTTTGCTAGCAATAAACTTCTCTAACTTGACTTTAGATCACAACCTGCAGGGATGGTATCTCAAGCTCAATAAGCAAGATTGCCTCTATGCCGTATATTAGGGAATAGGGGTAGCTCCAGTGGGTGTTTTGACGGATATATGGTAGCCCCAGAGGACATAAGGGATTCGATCATCTTGATAATTGTGGATTTGAAGCTTTTATTATTAGCTTCAACATCCCCATTGGTTTGAGGTCGGTAGGGAGAAGACTTATGTCTCTGAATTTCATATTCTTGTACCACTTAGGTGACTTCAGCTCCGAAATGGAGTCCGTTATCTGATACCAGATCGTGAGGGATTTCATAGAAACATATGATATTATTTTTGATGAACTTGGCTACTTTCTTCACATTCAATATTGTATATGATTCAACTTTAACCCATTTGGTGAAATAATCAATGGCGACCTGGATGAACTCATAGACATTTGATACTTTAGGGGTAACTTTCTCGATGATCTCAATGTCATTAGTCAAGAAGGTCCATGGAGAGGTCATGTTGTATAACACTCCCATGGAGGTAAGACTTGAATATTAGCAAATTTTTGGCATTTTACGCATCTGCAAAACATATGTATCATACTCTTAGACCATTGTGGTCCACTAATATCCTTGTCGAACAATTTTCTTAGTAGGCATATGACCATTCATGTGAGGTCAACATTCTCCATTGTGAATTTTCTGCATTACTTCTTTATTGTTAGCCCTTACTATACATTTCAAATGGGTGCCATGAAAATTTCTCTTGAATAGTGCTTTATCATAGATGCTTTATTAAGTTTTGTAAAGTGTCATGCGGTCTTTCTTATTATCCCTTTAAGGATATAGGCTATGATTGAGGAGGCACCAAATATTGTGATACCACCATCCCACTGAAGCCCTTATACTCTTGACTCACTTGAGTCTATATTGTATAAGAGTTCATCTCGTTTGGAAATTAAGACAAAATTATGTCTATCTTAGAAACCAAAGAACCTCAGAGAATGGTTTGCTATTTCATTCATATATCTTGTAATAATCTAGACCTAATTACCAACACTCACACACACAGTAGAATGCATCATATACATGTCATATTGCATATTTATGTGTGTACATATGTTAAGTATGTTTAAATCCCTTAATTTGCTTCTTAAATATTTTTTGGGATTTTATAAACATTTTTAAATAAAGGTTTTATTAATTAAAACTTGATTTTAGAAATTTGTGGGTTCAATCTCTAATTATGTATTAATGGGTTTATTGGCTCAAAGTTGATTTGGGTAGAAACCAAAAGCGGCAGAGACTTCAGGGTTTGGTTGTAATTATTTACAACACGCGTTTTATATCGACTTATTGGTTAACACCTGTTGTTTGCTGATTGGTGGGATTTGTGTTTCTTCACTGAGTATAAACTCGCGTATGCTTGCAGCCGTTGGATTAAACCTTATCAACGATCTGCATGTTGTCTTTGATAATCCCTGTGTATCCTTTGTGAACCAATCAGATGTTTTTTTAACCACCGCTTTCTGTGAGCCCTATGATTTAAGTTAAACCATCTTGACTCGATCCTGACCCTTGATTTTAAACCTGCTTCTCGATCTTTATCTTCACCCTATAAAAAGGACCCTCCCCTCAATCGTCCAAGACTTTTGGCCATTTCATTCCTAAGAATAAAATAAAAGAGAGAGTAGAGAGAAGAGAGAGAATAGAGAAACCAGAGAGAGAGAGAGAGAGAGTTAGAAACCCTAACCCTTGTTCGTCAAGTCTCTTTAAAACCAAACATACCTCCAAAACTCCTACATATCCAAAACACTACCCTGAGTGTTCTTGAGTTTTTGAGAGTTTGTTTTTGTTGTTGTAACCTCTTGTTCGTTAGATCTTGTTTCCAACTTAAACTGTTTACTTAGATCTAGTTTCTTCTTCATAGAAATTTCAGATCTATGTTCTGCATGTTACATCACACTTAGATTTACATAGTTTATTTCTCATCTTGAGAAATATATTGTTGATTCTTTTCTAAAAATTGTTTTTATCTCCAAATCAACAATAAATGTTTTCTGTTTCTAGTTCTCTTAAAACTAAACCTTTGACCTAGTTTGGAATCACACTTGGACGTTTTCAATCTCAAAAATCTTTTCAACTCTGAGATTGATTAAGATCTTGACTGTCTTTTAAGCAAGATATCTGTGGATTCTGGGATTGAATTAAAGGTCAAAAAGGTTCAAAGTTTTGTGAGAAGAGAGAAAAAGAAAAATCACTGCATATAGTCTTATATGTAATTTGCTAGGATTGTTTGTACTTAATAAGTTTGAGTGTGTGCATGCATGTGTTAGAGAGAACCTCCACAAACACTTTCACCCTACAACACGAAAGGTGTTGGTAATAAGATCTTGTGAACAAAGAGTCGACGTAAAGTGCTGGAACAAATCAGAAGTTAACAAACTGGGAGAACAACATCTACAATCAGAACTGCAAAAAAGTTATAAGGACACCAGAGGGTACATTCCTAAACTTATATAGGTCTGAGTTGTATGCATGTTAGTTATATAGTTTGTAACTCATAAATTTGTTTTAGTGGAATTTTCTATTTTACTCCGTAGAGGGAGTCGTGGATGTTTCCTCAATTGGTGAGATTTTACCACGTAAAAAATCGTGAACTTAATATTTCTACATCTCCTCATCTCATTCTTGGTTGTGCTGAGTTTAAAGCTTGTTTAAACTACCTTATAAACCTGTTATTCAAATCTTGAATAGATCTCGTACATACTGATTTGTTAAACACATCTTGTGTTCAAATAATTTTGATTTTCTTTTGAAAAGAGTTTCTTCAAAAAACAACTCGGAGTTACTTAAATAGTTTATTTTTAATAAACGGCTTTAGTAACATATTTTCACCCACTTTGTCTAAATCTATCCATAACGATCTCGGTGTGGTAAAAATGAGTCAAAATGGATTATTTATGAACTTGTGAGGTGGCATTGTCATTCCTTTTTATCGATCATGGAGTACAAAGTCGTCAATGCATTAGCAAACCTATTTCTTGAACATTAGATATAGTGGAATGACATATTTGAATTAGAAAGCAAGCTCTTCTAGGTGAGCATGAAAGGGTTCAAATTTGACTTTCCACTTTGAGAGGGCTTGTCCTATGATGAGGTTCGAGTACCCATAAACGTCAAGATATCAAATTTCTTTCTCAAGGCAAGCCTGAGAGCCACAGTGAATGTCTCATATTCGTTCATATTATTGGTTTAAGGTAATTTTAACTTAATGGTGATGGGAGTGTGAGTTATCGAATGCAATCACAAGTATTATAATGCCATATCCTTTCTTGTTAGCATCTCTATCAAAGAACATATGCGACCAGTGCTCTTCATGAGAAGCGTAGAAAATATACTCGTCTGGGAACTTAGAAATCTATACATCAGCTTCTCCCATGGGATGGTTAACTAGGTAATAGGATATGTATCTTCCTTTGAAGGCATTTTACATGACATAAATGATGTCGAACTCAGCTAGAAAAAGAAATCAATGGGCCACATGGCTTGATAAAGCAAGATTTTATAATAGGTACTTCATGCGATCAATTCAAGGTAGTAACTTCGATTCCTGTTTTGATGATCATAAAGCCAAGGATTTTGCTCTTTGCACCAAAAATGATTTTTTGTGGATTGAGATGCATCGGTATAGTCGTAGTCGTTCAAAGAATTTTCTCAAGGAAGGAGCATGAGCTTCCATATTTTTTGGACTTGATGATCATATCTTCAATATATACTTTAATCTCTTTGTGTATAAGATCATGAAGAATGGTCGTCGATGCTTTTTGATATGTAGCCATGGAATTTTTCAGATCGAAAGGCATGGAAGTGTAGAAAAACATATCCCATGGAGTGGTTAAAGAAGTATTATTTTGGTTGTCGGGATGCATCTTGATCCGATTACACCCCACAAAGCTATTAAAGAATGACTTGAGGGTGTGATTAGCGATGTTATCGATGATCATGTCGATGTTGGGCAAAGGGTAATCGTCTTTTGGATGATCTTTAATCAAATATTGATAGTCAGTGTACATGTGGACTTTTCCTCCTGATTTTGACACAGAGATAATATTGGTAAGATAAGTTAGATATTCAACCACGGGGATGAAACCGATGTTCGATTACTAGACCCCTTCGTCTTTCACTTTGAGGGACCATTTGGGCTGGAGTTTTCTTTGATTTTTCTTGATATGCTTGCATTATAGATAAGTAGAGATATCATATTGTACGGTCTCTATGTCGATTCCAGGCATGTCACTATAACACCACATGAAGACATCCATGAATTCTTTCAGGAAATCTTTAAATTGTGACCTTTCATGCCCGTCGAGAGTTGACCCTATCCTAATCTCACACGAAATTCTACTAAAACCAAAATTACTAATAATAGTCTCATCATCATTAGTTTGAATGTGGTTATATTGTTTGATTTTTTCTTTTTTAATAATAGTGAAGAATTGTTCATTCATTAGATCATCTTCATCAATTGTTTTATTTAAATTAATGGAATTAATATAAGGAACATAAATATTCATTGACAACATTTTCAAGAAATATAACATTAAGGATCTAATCAAAGGAGGTCTTGCTTACACTTGCATCATGAATAGGAAAAAGGGAAACCTATTCAAGTTCATTCTTTAAAATATACACAGTATGGTCTTGGACATGCAAATTTAGGTTAGTTGGGATGCCTCGTAAGTTGAGCAAAGGATTACAAGGAGTAGTTATATTCAAGTAAGGGTCGAGCTGTTCAAATTCGATATGGATCATGCATAGGTTCATTCCAAGCTTATTGAGGCTAAATTATTCGTCAATGTCAATGCTTTAAGTTCTTTCTTTGCTTTTTATGTCCGAGGAGCTCGAGTCATTAGACTTGATGGCTAGATGTTTCACCTTATGATTTGGGCCTTCAGTCTAAGTAAATTTGTCCTTGGAGAAGATCTAAAATCCTGGTTTTAGTTTCTTCTCAACTACATCATACCGAGGCTCCTGAAAGTCACAATAAGGGAATCCTTCACCTTTTTAGATAAAATAGCCATTCAGAGGTTCTTCGAATATCACTTCTTTCCTTTTCAACACCCTATTTCTATATGGTTGAATAAGATCCATAAGCTCAGCATGATATAGTTGATATCCAGACCACAAGGATAAGAATCCTCTTTTAGAAAAATAGGATCAAGGACTTCTTGGTATCTACGGCCTAGACCCATTTCGGGCATGAAATGCATGTTCTTTAAGATCTAGATTATGTAAATGTAGAGCGGGATTGAAGGTAATACTGAGATTAGAGATAATCCCCCCATTAACAACATTGTTTGGGATTAAGGCAGTGAGGCAGCTCAGCATGGCAGCTGAGCGAGGCAGCTCAAGCGTGGCAGCTCATACTTTAGCTTGTTGTGTTACTTAGTCACATTATATCTTTGTTTATATTGACTATGGGCTGTAACGATTGTAATGATGTAACGAGTATAATGATTTTTAGTGTGAAGTCGAATTGTACTTGCGAGAGACCATGCTTAGCAGGGCCTGGGAGAACTTTCATGCTCTATCGAACGACCTCGTCGTGTGAACTTTAGAGGGACTTGGTTTGGAGGATTTAGAAGTGAGGCACCATTAGGGCTTATCGTGACTATCTTAGATACACCTAGTAAAACACCAAAAGACCATGACCGTGGAACCCCGAACGGAGCAGCCTTGAGTTCCATCAGGCGTTGAGTTGTGGACTAAACAACCCTCTACTTATCATTAGTGTTGCCTTGAGTTCCATCGGGCGTTGAGTTGTGTTTGCGTGTCTTGTATCAATAGTGTTGCTGGTCAACTTATCATTACTGTACTCAAAAGGGGTTACGCCTCCATCCAATCTAAACTACCCTCTTACATTTGGAGACTCTAAAGGGGAGGCATTCTTCTAAACAAGGAGTATGGCGTAGGATAACGTTAATCGAAGACTTAACTTTGGTGACATTAAACACAATGAAGAACAGGAGGTGAGAGAGAGATGGAGGCTTCAAGGGACGGAGCCCCTCGACTGGAGGTACCTCCAGTTCAAACGACAACAGGTGTTCCAGGGGTGACACAAGCTTCTACGAGTGTTGGGTTGGGACTAGACCAAGTATCACTCCTCATGAATAAATTTTATGAGTTTTTGCAAACTCCCATAGCTTCAACGGTGCTGGGGGATTTGAAGCCAACTCCTTCGTGACACCAGGGGCATCCCCAACGGCACCACCAAGCGCAGTTCTAACAGGAACGGTCCTAGAAAGTATACCATCGGTTACAAATCCAATAGTGGGAACTCGAGGAGTATTAACCGTTCCAACTGTGATGATTTCTCCAGCTGCAATGGGCACCCATCCTATGGTCCCTCTGGCATTCCTTCAACGACAATAGCTATGGAAGAGATGAGGAAAGAGATACAGAAAGAGATGCTGAAATTCATGCAAGCTTCCTCATAATTTGCGGGCGAGGTAGCTTCGGTTTATGACGACTTTCGGACGCCTTATCACCAAGAATACAACAATGAGCCCTACCCAAAAGATTATATTCCTCCTATCTTTGAAAAATATACGGAAAAGGGTGGGAACCTGAAAGAGCTCATTAAACGCTTCGTGGAACATTTGGGGGCGCACTACAATAACAAGAAACTCAGGTTGAGGGAATTTTCTAAATCCCTAATCGATAAGTTATATACCTGGTATTCTCACTTAGCTCCTAAAAGTGTTTCCACATGGGAGGAGATGCAAGTTTTGTTCGTCCAGAAATTATTTCTTGCAGAAGATGAGTTCACCTTGACCCAACTGGGGAGAGAGAAGCAACGATCGAGGGAAGATGTAGTGGCATACGTTCGAAGGTTCAAGTAAATGTCCCTCGGTGTGAGGGAGGAGTCTAGAGAATCCAAATTGTTGCAGATCTGTGTGGAAGGACTACTTCCTAAGTACATCTGCCATCTTATTGACAAAATACGTGAGAGGACTTTTATGGCGTTCTTAAAAGCAGCAAGGAATATCTCGTTAGTTATATGACCAAACCCCAGTGGTGGTTCCCATAGTGTTCAGGCACCCGATACAACATGTGGGAAGGATGCCTAAACCCCCACGGGTGGGATAAACCAAAGGAGCCAATGGGGGAAAAGTAGCGAAGAGGGACAACAAGAGGAAGTTCGGGAGAGATAGGGAAGACCCACCGCCGTTGCCCTTGTACAGTAGAAAAGGCTGTCACTTGCTATAATGCCTTGGTTCAAGGAAGAACGGTGTATAAACCAAATGGTATCCCCGTTGGGGAACTAGAAGCTGCAATTAGGGCGGATCCCAAATATTGCCAGATTCATCAAAAGATCCAACATCCAACGGAGAGCTATTTCACTCTAAGGATAATCATTAACAAATATGTGAAGGCGGGAATATTGCAAATCCTTTCGCAAAATGTTAACAACAACCCACTCCCAACACATGGGGCCAATCTGGTGGTGGACGGAGGTAGAGAAGGAAGTAAGGGAGCTAACGGCGGAGAAGGAGGAGTTAGAAGAATCTTTAGAAGGTTTCAATAGGTGAATGGGTAACGTAGTGTTAGCTTTTTGATGAAGCAAGTGCTAAAGATGTGGAGGACGTATATAGTGTTGAAGGTGAGGAAGTGGACCAAGATGTAGAATACTGTGCAGTATAAAAATCCCAAAGTTTGCCTGGTTCTTCGACCAGGTAGGAATGCCAAAGGAAAGTACATTGGAGATAACCTAGGCAATCTTTGATATTGCGAGAAAGAACACGGTCCCTTCGCTGAGATGGAAGGGACCCATGGCCAGGTTGGTAAAGAGGTTTTTATCAGAGATAACTTTCAGCGATGCAGATAGGGTCGTGGGATTCCCTCATAATAGACCATTGTATGTGACTGCCAACATCAGCGGGGTTAGCTTTGCAAGGGCTCGTATTGATGGAGGATCCTCCATCAATATCATGTCAATCAACTCTTTCCACGCAGCTAATATTTCGGAGGAAAGGTTAGCCCCCATGCCGTTGGTGATTTCGAGTTATGATAACCGATCTTCTAAGTCCATTGGCTATATGAACGTTGGGATTGTGATGGGAAATCTGAGTTCCCACATCAAATTACACGTGATAGAGAGTGTAACTTCCTAACATCTATTAATAGGAATGGTGTGGATGCACAACCAAGGGCTAGTTCCTTCGACGTATCACCAATGCGCTAAGGCAAATATCAAGGGAACGAAGGTGACCCTTAGAGCTATGAAGAGACCCTTCGCTGCCGAGGAAGCTCACCTGGTAGATGCAATGTTTTACATAGAATTGGAGGAGGAAGTCTGAGTCCTAACGAGAAGAATGGAAGAAGAATGGGTTCCCTCCATCAGAGAAAGGATGGGGCCCTTGAATAATCATAATAAAGAAGTTGCGAGCAGCAAAGGGGTAATGGAAGAAGAAGCCCACCGGGTGGTCCCTCACCACCAAAACATCTCAAAGAAGCTCAAAGATAGCATGAGGCCCAAGATGGATCCAACGGAGCATGAGGTCCAACGACAAAGTGTTCTGAGTCGATTTTCGGGAGGAAGAGTTGTTGAGGCTTCTAAAGAGAAGAAAAGGAAGGCAATTGAGACTACCAGTAGACAGTGCAAAAAGGTTATTACCGAAGAAGGAAAGGTGGTTTATTGGTTATAATGGTGTGAATAGGCGGTCGAAGAAACTAATAATGAGGTTGACCCGATATATGAGTGCTTTCTAGTGGATCAACGGGGGTAATGTATGGTGATAGGCAACACCAACATACAGGAATTTGTGGAAGATGTAACCAAAAACAAGACTACATGGCAGATCAACCAAACCAAAAGCGTAAGAGCTGGAACAGTTGAACCTAGTGAAACAAGGGGAGGATCTAAAGCCCATCTTCATTTCGAAGGATCTCAGTAAGGAGAAATGAGAGGCCGTGATTAAGTTAATTTGAGAGTTCATAGATTTTTTTGTGTGGAAGTACACAGAGATGGAAGTAATGGATGAGGAAGTAAGCTTCCACAAGTTGAACGTGATACCTTCAGCCATTCCGGTGAAAGAAGCAACGAGAACGTACAAGCCTGAGCTAAACTTAAAGATCAAGGAAGAGGTCCAATGCTTACTGATGGCAGGGTTCATCAAATCGATACAGCACCTGTAGAGGGGGCTTGAAGGTAATTTTGAGATTAGAGGTAATTCCACATTAGCAACATTTTTCGGGATTAAAAAGCCGAGGCAGCTTAGCATGGAAACTCACCGTGATAACTCATCAAGGCATCTCAACGTGGTAACTTGTATTTTAGCTTGTTGTGTTAGTCATATTGTATCTTTGTTTATATTGACTATAAGCTATAACGGTTGTAATGATGTAATGAGAATAATAATAAGTTTTAGTGTGAGATCAAACGGTACTCGCGAGAGACCAGACTTAGCAGGGCCTGGGAGACCTTTCATGCTCTATCGAATGACCTCGTCGTGGGAACTTTAGAGGGACCTGGTTTGGAGGATTGAGAAGTGAGGAACCGTTGGGTTTTGTCCGACCATCTTAGATACACCTGGTAAAATACCGAAGAACCCTCACCGTGGAACCTCGGGCGGAGCAGTTTGGAGTTCCATCGGGCGTTGAGTTGTGAACCAAATAACCCTCTACTTAATGTCACGTCTACTGTAGGTGACGTCACTAGCCAGCTAAACAATGTCAGACATGCATTTGAGTAAACCACCGTGGTATTTGGGGTTGTCAGGCAGTTGATGAGCCACCTCTGTGATAACAACCCCCTGACACACAATGTTTAGGCAAAAGGCATGTCTTGGCATTTAATGTTTATGACGTGGAGACAACTAGTGCATCAGGTATTTAATGTTTGTGACATAAAGTATGAGGGAGGTCTTTCATAGGCATTGGTGACTGAGTTGCCTTGGGGGTGGTGTGGGGGGCTATTTAAGGACCCCAAACACCTTTGATCAAGGGAGATCCTTTTAGAGTTCAGAAGTTATTACTAGAGATAATATACATCAGATAGAGTTATTGATAGAAAGACTTTTTGCGTGTATATTTTGTCGTTGCTTGAAAAGTCCTTCTAATCAAAATCCTTATGTACCTACAAATATAATAAACTCAAGTGTAGAGGTAAGTAAGGGTATCAATCCACTTTCTAGGGAGTAAGCTAGAGACAAATTCAATTGTAATTCACTTTTTATTTTCTTTTTGTTCTTTTTCACTTTTCTATTTTTTTTTTAGCTTTTTCAATATTAAAACAATAGGGTGAGGTGAGATCTAAACTAAACTAAACTAAGATGAAAATAACTAACTAGAAAATGACTAAAATTAAAAATAAGGTCTAACACTAAAATAAAAGATAAAGTGAGGTAAATAATTGTGAGAGCGATCAAGGAGTGGGATTACACCACAAATTTTAATTATTCTAATTAATTAATTTAATTATTTGAGTTCTCCCAAATTAATATTAAAATTACAAACCAACTCTCGTTGCAAGTGTAATTAGAATAGTAATCTTTTAGAGAGTTAAAATTAACACCCCACAACTCTAGAAAATTAGATCAACACTCCTTTTAATTAATCACCCGCTAGGATCGATCAATTAGAATTTATGTCAATCTTAGAAATTAAATTTAGAGTTGAAATTCAAATGATAATACCCCACTTAAGAAACCCCTATCTCTAGTTCGAATCTAAAATGGGTATTATCACTAGAATTTCGATTTTCTCTTGAAAATCATTTACCCTCTCTCGAGGCGTAAATCTAAGGGTGAGGGATCAAAATTAACATTCAAAGGGATATTTCAAGTAAGCAAACTAATTAAACTAAAATAATATCAAATAAGGGTTTCACCCCACCCCTTGAAAGGGGTTTTAGCCTAACATGGTATAAAATATGACAAATTAATATTCAAAGGCATAAAATAATAAAAGAAGGGAAGAGAACAATCAAACCAAATCTCTTTGATTATGTTGAACTCCAATCCTTGAAATTGAAGCATACACCTCTTAATTGATCTTCCAAATGATATGAAATCAACTATCCACTCAATTAATTCTCTAACAATATTTAATCTCACAAATATCTAAAAATAAAAAATGAAAAACTATTTACAAAAATTTATTTTCTAAACTAAACTATCTCTCTCTAGAATTTTCTCTCTACTTTATGATGATCCTCATTTTGAGTCTTCATCTCTCTTTAAATATGCAATGGAGCAAAGGGGTATAAGTGGGAATTGGCTAGAGGTGCATGTGTATAAGGTGAGAGCACATGTGGGTGGTGAGGTAAGAATAAATCCAGATTTGATTTGAGGGGTATTTTGGGTGTTTGGTTAGAAGAGGTTAGTTAGGGGGTAGAATAGGAAAAGGGGTTAAATGGTTTTATGGCACATGAGGCATTTGTTTGGTGTGGTCTTTGGGAGCACACGATTTGGCTTGGGAGAATCATGGAAATGGGTAAAAAGAAAATGGGTTTTGTGCTTGATTTGGAAAATGGGTCCAGTTTTCGGGTTGGAGAAGGAGGTAGCTGCCAGGGGTGGCGGGGCCGCCGGCGATCGCCGGAGGTGAGGGGTGAGGGCTAGAGGGTTTCGTCGAGGGGTGCCGGGCAGCCATGGGAGGTGGTCGCGAGGTGGGGACGGTTTGAGGCACGGGTTGGAGGAGGACGAGGGTTGCCCCAGCGCGGGTATAGGACACGAGGGTTGCACAGGGGGTGGTTGAGGGGGCTGGTAGGTGTAAGGAGAGAGAGTGGAGGTGGTGGGTATTTATGGTGGTTGGAGGAGAGGGAGGTGAGATGGGTTTAGGCTGTTAATGGTGGATAGAGATGAGAGAGAAAGTGGTTGTGTGGAGAAGATGAAGTAAGGAGGGGTTGTGTGTGGGTGAGTGTAGGAAAAGTAGGGTGAGGGTTAGGGAGGTTTAGGATAAGTGGGGGTATGTGGTGTGTGTGTGTATTAGTTTGGACCTTAATAAAATAAAACTAAAAATAAAAATAAAATCTAAGTAATAAAATAAAACTTATAAAAACTAAAAATCTAAAAATTAAATTCCTATACTAAAAATTAAAATCAAGACTCAATAAAAATAAAACTAAAAAGAAATAACAATGTAATTCTATTAAACTTAAAAACTAAAGTCCTAAAAAAATAAAATGTAATAAAACTAAATTCCTAAAAACTAATCCTAATAAAATAAAATAAAATAAGACAAAAACTAAAACTAAAACTAAAAACTTAATAAAATAAAATAAAATTATATTAATAAAAATAGAAATAAAATATAAAAAAATAGGAAATAAAACCTAAAAAATGCTAAAATAATCCTAAAATTAAAATGACTCAAACTAAAAATCTAAAAAAATAAAATAAAATAAAAAGGGAACAAACCAACACACACGGGTCTTGGGTGACGGTTTAGGGATAAGTTTAGGGTCGGTTTAAGGGAATAATTAGCTCCAAAAAAATGCACAATTGCCTTGAAATACACGTTTGAACACCGCAACGTGCATTAAGCCTGCATATTAAACAATTAAGCGCATAAGACCCATATTGTCGAGAAATAGCAACTAAAACACATCTATTCGGGGTATAAATTGTACACTTTTGGGTGCTTATCACACCACCCCCAAACAGAGCGTTGCTAGTCCTCGAGCAATAAGATAGAGAGAAAGAGAAAGATAAGTAACCAAAAGTGTACCACTTTCGCGGGCACTTGCGATTGCACTTAACATGTGCAACAAGCCTTTAAACCTATAGGTTGCCCTACAGGACGAGTTGTGTCTCGTGAGGGTTTGCAGGGAATATACCCACAAAATTCTTTATTTGCAAAAATTTATTGAAAGGCAGTCAATCTCTTATTAGACATAGAATAATCGCACAATCCATCACATGAGAAATATTTTCAGAAATACAAGCTAGAATGTGTATAAAGTTTAAGCTAAGTAAATACTCAAGGCACATCCTTTCTAGAACTCAACGTGTGTAGTGTGAATCAGTCAAAACGGGTCGAGTATCACAAGAGTAATTCCTAGATTGCCTCATCGGAATCAACGCTTCAACTTCAAATCTCACTGGATATAACTCTCAAACGAACTCTCGAGATTAGGGTCAGTGTATCGCTCTTGTGTGTGAGGAGGTGAGTAAATGTAAGCAAGTTCAAACGTCTCACACACATATATGAAAGAACGAACAAAAAGAAAGAAAAATGATCTCATGAAAGAATGCTAATCACTATAGTGAGAACGTCGAGTTATTCACCACGTTGACTTTCATTTGCCCGAACACTAAGGGGAATATGTATGTATATGGGTGAGGGGGTAAATGAAATGGGATATGTGGGATGCGATGAGGTAGGATAGGATGGGATGATGATATGATGGATGGATGGTGGATATGTGATGTGAAATGGATGAAAAATGGAAGCGATAGAAGAGTGTATACAATTTAGGAACAAATGTCTTTATTTCAAAACTAACTACAACTCTCTTTCTTTTATTTTCTCTCTCTCTTTTTTTTTCTTGCTATTTTTCTTTTCTTTTCTTCTATTTTTTTCTTTCTATTTTTGCTATTTTTCTCTTTTTCTTTTTTCTTTCTTTTTTTTTTCTTTTTTCTCTCACTTTTCAAACTAACAATGAAGACATTTACATTTGAAATCACACTCTTTTATTTCAAAATGATGATGGATGATATAAATGGAGGTGATAGGTGGGTGTGTGGGGAAATATATGGATGGTGAGGGGAATATATATGAGATATGGGAATATAATGGGTGAAGTGAATGGAAATGTGATATGGGGGGAAAGTGGTAGGTATATGGATGAAAATCCTAGTGATCGGGACAAATATCAAGACACGCGTTTCTTACAACTCGAAAAAGATGTCATTCTCAGTGATCAACCAAAATTTTAAGAAAGAAAATGAGATCATACAACAATTAAAGTGCGGACCCAAAAGAAGTTGAATCAACTTGTGACTCGGAGATTGCGTAAAACACTCTGAAAGGGTGAAAGGCACAAATCTCACAAGCTAAAGTCTCAACTAGTGATCCTTAAGGTTCTCTTTAGAATTGTAGTACTCTTCAACTCTAAACCATAGTGACATGATAAGTGCGCAAATTTTGTTGAGTCTAGAAATTCATGGTGCAAAATGCCTTGTTACGTATTACATAAGCTATTTAGAAAAAATATTCTCTAGCTTGATTCCTAGACTTAGAAAGATGGATGATTGAAAATTCACATCAATGAGTGAGATGAAAGAAACTGCACAAAATTTTAAAAATCAGGTTTAAAAATCAAAATTTTTTTTTTTTCAAAAGAGGTACGATTTTGATAAAATTCCCCACCCCCAAACAAAAAGGAACATCGTCCTCGATGTCAAGTAAAATGAGTTTTAAAATTGAGAGCATAAGGTAGGAAAGAGATTACCAGAATGAACCGCTAATGAAGTGGACATGTGAAGCCAAGAATAAACATGAATAAAAGATGTACAAGTCTATAAGCATGATAAAGCATAGGGTGATGTGAAACACCACCCCCAAACAGGATGAGACTAGTACAAGAAACGCGGGTTGCCTCCCGGTAGCGCTAAGTTTAACGTCTTCAGCCAGACCGATGGAATCTCACCCTAAAGATAAGATCTATGAAAGCACGGGGTGGCAGAAAAATGGGTGATGAGAATCACCCCCAAACAAGACTGAAGCGTCAGTCTTGCTGGATCAGGGCTATAGGGGTCAATGCACTTGTATGGCAAAGTGCATCACGCGATGCAAAGCATCGGTGGACCATGGGTGGGTGGGTATTAAGGTAAGGGTGAAGAGGCATCGGTCTCGAGCCTTGTTGAGCGTAAAGGTGAGGGCAACAAGGGCCCTATAAGAATGGTGCTCCAATTGGCGAGGGAGGCGAAATGGTGTGGGAAGCGTAATGGGATGGGCCTCATAGAAATCATACGATCGTTCTATGAATGGGCGATGGTAATGGTCGTGCCGTGACACACCAGGGAGCTGTTGAGAAGGAAAATCAACACCACAAGGGAGCGGTGTGCATGGAGGAACAAGCTCGGTGTCACGGAAGTGGAGAGTATCACCATAAAGACTCTCATGGGTGGTGGAGGATGGTTTCAGGTGAGGAACTAAAAATGTTAATGGAAACTTGAACTGTGTAAAATCAAGATCCAAACCAGGTGGTGGGGTGGAAAGGATAATGGGTGGATCGGGTGGGATAAACGGTGGAGGAAGATGATCCAACTCAAGCGTGGGAGACACACACTCATTGGGAGGAGTAAAGGAATACTCACAAGGGAGTGTGGTTTCTAAAGATGGAGTTGTCAACTTCTCCATAAGAGTAGCATCGGTAAATGGGGTGGGTGGGTAAAACGAGGCACCAAGATCGGAGATAGAGGAATCGATAGAAATATCGGGCTCAACGGGAGCCATGCATGGTGGGACATCATCCAGATCCGAATAGTTAGGAACTATCACGGATTCTATCTCGGGAAAATGGTGAGCACTCGTAGCCGGAGCTAACCTAGGATAAATTGGTTCCTCGGGAACACAAGGGTGAAGCTCGATAGGTATAGACTCAGGCATTTTTTTCGATGTTACGGGAGTGGAAAGGTGAATGGGAACCGCAATGATGGGTTCATATGGATATGATGGGGTTGAATCAGGCTCACTAATGAAAGGTATGTCAACACAATTGTCGACTTGGGACCCGGACCATGGAATGGTCTCAACTTCAAGATTCTCGGGGTGGTAGGGTTGGTCACACTCAAATTCTATGTCACAAGGGGACACATCATCCTCACACTCGGTGGCAACGATGGGTGGGGTCATGGGAATATCTGACTCTCGCGCACACACCAATTCATTTAACCTTTGTTCAAGCCTTTGGAGAGCTTGAGTTTGAATTGCTTGCTCTTGCTCAAGTATGAACTTTTGCAAGAGGGTTTCGAGAGTGGATGTGGATGAAGGTGTTGGTGGAATGATGGATGGTGGTGGTGGGTGAGGTGGACACAACGCGCTATAATCAGGACTATATGGAGAATACTCAAATGAAGTGTGTGGGGTGGGGCCAAGTACATCATACACGAAAGGACCGCTTTCGTGATGGACAAATGGTTGAAATTCAGTGGGTGCGTAATGAGGAAACTTATCGTGAGTGAGTTCACAAGGTTGCTGTGACGACTGTTGGAACGTGTGAGGATCCACAACATCGGGTTGGGATACGTATTGCGTGGAAGGGTGATCAGGCCTCCACGAATAACGCGGGGACTCACACAACTCGGGAGTAGGCATAGCGGGATAGTAGGTCGACGTGGGTTCCGAAACAGTGTCATATGGATACACATGTTCCATGGTGGGTTTGTATGGATATGACAAGTATGGACACACATGGGACATGTGATCGGCATTAGAACAGTGGGTGCACAACAAAGGAGGAGGCACAGTGACACTTGACACCGAGGGTGATGGAATAGGTGGTGCGTGCATAGATGGGTCAAGAGTACCAACGGTACTCGTGAGAGAGGTGAAATCATGAAGAATATCATAAAGAGATCGCTCGGGATTACTCTCACACGTGTCACGTGTCAATGGAAAATGACCAAAGTAGTCCCGTAAAGGACGTTCTTCGGCCATGAGGTGAGAAATATTTTTTTGATTTTTTGAAATTTTTTCAAAAGGAAAGAAAATATTTTTGGGATTTTCTAAAAATTAAAGAAAGAAAAATATTTTTGGATTTTTTTTAAAAAATAAAGGAAGAAAAATATTTTTGGATTTTTTTTTTTTTGGAAGAAAAGGTGGGGAAAATAAATATGGACTCTTGATTTGGACGGACTAACTAAAACCGACTACCAAAAAAAATGAATTGGACACACACACAAATCAAGAAAATTTCCTAACTAGCACATAGCCAATTTTTATCTTTAAATTTAGTGAGAGGTTAGTCAAATTTTAATTAAGTCCGCGGGCGATAAAATTCACGGAAATCTCTTTGTGATCGCCATTGAAAAAATATTCTCCTATTGGGCTACCTAGTTGATTGATTTTAAATTTAATGATGGCTAGGGTAGCACACAATGATAAGCGAGTGAGTCGGGTGATGAAATCCCTTCTCGTGAGTGACCGGGTGTAGGTCTTAGTCAATTAATTCATCACACCATTCAAAAATAAATGCGAGAATAAAATCAAATAAGAGCACACAAGAGCACACAAAAGAATTGACTCGCTAACAGGAGAGGCGCGAGAGTGTAAGAAATGTACCTCCCACGGTTTTTAGGCCGTGGGGTGCCGAAAAAGTTGAGTCGACCGGGGGAAGATCACGCCAATCTCAGTCGTCCCCGGGAGTCCTACCGACCCAAGGTAGAGAGGCTTCTAAATCCTCGCCAATGGACGCCCTCTCTCTACCTTGTCCGGTTTCCCTATCACGCTTGGCTTCAATTATTACAATTTTAAATGAAAAATAAATGGTGTCTCTAAGCACCGCAATACAAGCTAAGATAATAAAAAGTCCTAATACAATCCTTCTAAAAATATAAAAAATGTTACAAAAAAAAATAAAAATAAAAAAAATAATAAAGTGCAAAAAATAAATGAACTACAATATGAAATCCGCTCCGAGCTTCACAATCCCAAGAATGGCAACGGCGCCATATCCTTTGATAGAAAAACTTTTGCGTATATATTGTCGTTGCTTGAAAAGGCTTCTAATCAAAATCCTTATGTACCTACAAATATAATAAACTCAAGTGTAGAGGTAAGTAACGGTATCAATCCACTTTCTAGGGAGTAAGCTAGAGACAAATTCAATTGTAATTCACTTTTTATTTTCTTTTTGTTCTTTTTCACTTTTCTAATTTTTTTTTAGCTTTTTCAATATTAAAACAATAGGGTGAGGTGAGATCTAAACTAAACTAAACTAAGATGAAAATAACTAACTAGAAAATGACTAAAATAAAAAATAAGGTCTAACACTAAAATAAAAGATAAAGTGAGGTAAATAATTGTGAGAGCGATCAAGGAGTGGGATTACACCACAAATTTTAATTATTCTAATTAATTAATTTAATTATTTGAGTTCTCCCAAATTAATATTAAAATTACAAACCAACTCTCGTTGCAAGTGTAATTAGAATAGTAATCTTTTAGAGAGTTAAAATTAACACCCCACAACTCTAGAAAATTAGATCAACACTCCTTTTAATTAATCACCCGCTAGGATCGATCAATTAGAATTTATGTCAATCTTAGAAATTAAATTTAGAGTTGAAATTCAAATGATAATACCCCACTTAAGAAACCCCTATCTCTAGTTCGAATCTAAAATGGGTATTATCACTAGAATTTCGATTTTCTCTCGAAAATCATTACCCTCTCTCGAGGCGTAAATCTAAGGGTGAGGGATCAAAATTAACATTCAAAGGGATATTTCAAGTAAGCAAACTAATTAAACTAAAATAATATCAAATAAGGGTTTCACCCCACCCCTTGAAAGGGGTTTTAGCCTAACATGGTATAAAATATGACAAATTAATATTCAAAGGCATAAAATAATAAAAGAAGGGAAGAGAACAATCAAACCAAATCTCTTTGATTATGTTGAACTCCAATCCTTGAAATTGAAGCATACACCTCTTAATTGATCTTCCAAATGATATGAAATCAACTATCCACTCAATTAATTCTCTAACAATATTTAATCTCACAAATATCTAAAAATAAAAAATGAAAAACTATTTACAAAAATTTATTTTCTAAACTAAACTATCTCTCTCTAGAATTTTCTCTCTCCTTTATGATGATCCTCATTTTGAGTCTTCATCTCTCTTTAAATATGCAATGGAGCAAAGGGGTATAAGTGGGAATTGGCTAGAGGTTCATGTGTATAAGGTGAGAGCACATGTGGGTGGTGAGGTAAGAATAAATCCAGATTTGATTTGAGGGGTATTTTGGGTGTTTGGTTAGAAGAGGTTAGTTAGGGGGTAGAATAGGAAAAGGGGTTAAATGGTTTTATGGCACATGAGGCATTTGTTTGGTGTGGTCTTTGGGAGCACACGATTTGGCTTGGGAGAATCATGGAAATGGGTAAAAAGAAAATGGGTTTTGTGCTTGATTTGGAAAATGGGTCCGGTTTTCGGGTTGGAGAAGGAGGTAGCTGCCAGGGGTGGCGAGGCCGCCGGCAATCGCCGGAGGTGAGGGGTGAGGGCTAGAGGGTTTCGTCGAGAGGGTGCCGGGCAGCCATGGGAGGTGGTCGCGAGGTGGGGACGGTTTGAGGCACGGGTTGGAGGGGGACGAGGGCTGCCCCAGCGCAGGTATAGGACACGAGGGTTGCACAGGGGGTGGTTGAGGGGGCTGGTAGGTGTAAGGAGAGAGAGTGGAGGTGGTGGGTATTTATGGTGGTTGGAGGAGAGGGAGGTGAGATGGGTTTAGGCTGGTAATGGTGGATAGAGAGGAGAGAGAAAGTGGTTGTGTGGAGAAGATGAAGTAAGGAGGGGTTGTGTGTGGGTGAGTGTAGGAAAAGTAGGGTGAGGGTTAAGGAGGTTTAGGATAAGTGGGGGTATGTGGTGTGTGTGTGTATTAGTTTGGACCTTAATAAAATAAAACTAAAAATAAAAATAAAATCTAAGTAATAAAATAAAACTTATAAAAACTAAAAATCTAAAAATTAAATTCCAATACTAAAAATTAAAATCAAGACTCAATAAAAATAAAACTAAAAAGAAATAACAATGTAAATCTATTAAACTTAAAAACTAAAGTCCTAAAAAAATAAAATGTAATAAAACTAAATTCCTAAAAACTAATCCTAATAAAATAAAATAAAATAAGATAAAAACTAAAACTAAAAACTTAATAAAATAAAATAAAATTATATTAATAAAAATAGAAATAAAATATAAAAAAATAGGAAATAAAATAAAATATAATAAAAAGTGAACAAACCGAGTCTTGGGTGACGGTTTAGGGATAAGTTTAGGGTCGGTTTAAGGGAATAATTAGCTCCAAAAAAATGTACAATTGCCTTGAAATACGCGTTTGAACACCGCAACGTGCATTAAGCCTGCATATTAAACAATTAAGCGCATAAGTGATCGAGTGGAAAAACCGAGCGTCCGTGTAATACGCTAGTCGTTGTTATCGGCTTCCAACCTCAATACAAAAAAAAACCTAAACTTTTAACTACACTTTTATGGAGTATAGTAGTAAGTTTGGGTATCGAATCCACAGGGAATGTTTTATAGAATTTAATTGATTTATTACTTCTAAAATAAAAATGAAAAAGATGATGATTGGGAAAATTTCTAAAACTTTACTTATGAAAAACAAATGGAAATTAACAGCAAAACTTGAGTTTAACAATTTAGAGAAAATTAGGGTAGGGTACAATCCCTCAATCCTTAACAAATTATCCTTTAGAATACTAGAATTATAAATCAAAATTCTTGATTAAATCCAGTCCTTATCATCACTAAGCATTACATATATGAGATTCAAGACCGCACCATATGAAATCAAAGATCAATATAAAGCGGTGAACGACAAATTATACATACAAAGCATTCTTAAACATCCCAAGTACCTAGGGCAAGAGAGATTAAAAGATATGACAATGCATATATGATTTTCATTCACGATTCAACCAATATTTTCTTTTATTTTCTAATTTTCCATACAAATAATTTGCCTTGGATTGAGTTCATGTACCCCAACCCTTGAAAATTTAGCTACTCATGATTGGATTAAAAAAAACAAATTCATACACAACATTAAAGATCTACAAGACATTATAAATAAATTGCAAATAATAAAACAAGAGAATGGAAATGATATTACTTGAATTCAGCAACAAGAACGGAATTGGGATTCAGAAATTCTTACAAAATAGGATTCATGAAAACTCTTGAAGAAATTGGAAATTTGCTCTCAAAATCTAACCCTAAAATTCAATCTAGCACTTCTAACCTACTCCTAACCTAGCCTCTCTCTAGCAACTCTTTTTTTCAAATGATGTAGGTCATGGGCTTTTATAGCACAAAATCTCGAAATTGACAACCAATAGTGCTTGTGGAACAAGTTTTCCAAGAGTTGCACTGCATTAAATGCATAATTAATGACAGAAATCCGCACATCCAGACTCTTCATTATCCCGCAACTTCAAAACATCGTAACTTCTTCACCGTAGCTCGGATTGAGGTGCCGTTTTTTCCAGTATTCTTGTAATTTAGAGCTCTTAAACTTTCTAGTTGGCCCCACCTCCGGATTAAGGCTGAAAAATTATGAAAATGCCCTTTAACTCTCCATTTCTTGGTTTCTTTCACTGTTTTGAGTTCTCCTTTGCACTAACTTGCATGAAATACCTGTAAAACACATGAGAAATACACAAAACACGAAATACTTGCCAAAAGGGGTTAGTAGAATACATTTGACACAAATCCAAGCTACTTACACTGCACGGGATCATAAAAATACTGAAATTAAGGGGATAAATGTGAAGAATATGTGCCTATGCATTATTTTGGCTAATTTGCGCGTCCCGAGCAATGTATATGAATCCTAACCAAAATTCTACTCTTGAAAATTCCTTTATTAAAATAAAATTCCACTTTCGCAGGCACGCGATTGCATTTAGCGTATGCAACAAGCCTTAAAACTCCTAGGTTACCCTAGTAGGACGAGTTTTGTCTCGTGAGGGTTTGCAGTGAATATACCCACAAAATTCTTTATTGACTCAAATAAAGATCAAAATACTTAAAAATTGTACAATTTAAACTTTTTCGAAAAAATAATCACCATCAACTCATATTCAACTGTCTCAAATCATAGTGTGTGTGTGCAAAGCCAAAAATTAAACCTCAAATTTCCACCGATTGAGCATTACGTTACTTTTCGAAAATTCGTTTTGATTCAAATTCTTACGGATGCACTCTCAAACGAATCACTCGGATTGTGGCTATTTTCTCTCGGTATGCATGATATAAAGAGTAAATATAATGGACACAAATACATGCATACAAAATTGAAAATAAGGAAATTTACGGTGAAAAGATCTCATCATCGGAATACAGTTATTAGGAAACGGGAAACATCATCTCTTAATCACACCATTTTAATCTCTCACATTATCTTTTCATGTCTTAGCTCTCCACGCGGTAACCAATTTCGCCATTCGGACTCGGTTAGGACTTTTTCGGGTTAAAAAGTGTAAAGGGTAAAAATGGGAATGGACGGGTTGTTCGGAATTGGAAAATGTCCTTATGATGTCCATTAGTGCTTTTTCGGGCATTTGCTCTTTTTTCTCTTTCTTTTTCTCTTTTCATTTTTTTTCTTTTCTTGCTATTTTTGTTGAGCATATCTATTTTTTTTCTCCTTGTCCCTTTTTGTTGCACAATTTGGACTTACTTGATGAATTTTCTCAATTTTCACAATTCCGGGCTATTTGGGTTTTTCGAGTTGTCAAACGAAAAGAAAATATTTTATTAGGCTCAAAGTGGGTTGCAAAGGGATAATTTTGTTTTTCACAACTTTTTATGGCTAATATTTTTGGGTTAAACAAACGAGGGCCTACTTCATTGTCCAAATTGTTAATCACATTACCATATGCATCTCGAGATTAATTAAGTTTAGAGATATATTAGCACGAATTTCGAGACAACATTTCACACATTTCCCATAACCGATCAAAACAAAGGATTGAGATCATCAACGACTTATTTAAAACACTGAAAAGAACTTTGAGTTAATCATAAACTCAGATTGATTTAAAAACTCAAAAAGATCGATAGGCTCGAAATCTCACCGGGTTTGATCAATCTCCACACTTATTCGTTAAGTCGTCAATTTTCTTTCAATTTCCATCTTCGGTCAATTTTGGCTTAGTGCATTAGGAATTTTACAATTTGAGACTTTATATAGAACAAAGGTGATATTTTTGAAAAATTTAAATTCTAATTTTCATTTATTTTGAACAAAAATATTTTTGGCTTTTTTCAAAATCTTCCATAGCCCTGGGGCTATTTACAACTATCCAATTAAGAATTCTCAGATGTACTAGTACTAGCAGTGCATCAAAGATGCAGTCACCACACTTGGAAAGAACATGTGATCGAATCAATGAATCTAAACAATAAATGGGAAGAATATCCCACACCCCCTAACTTAAATGTTGCATTGTCCTCAATGCGAATTAAGAACACAATATAAAGAGAGGAAAAGAAAGATATTACCCAAATGGAGCGATCCTCGATGAGTACGAGTCCATTGAATCTACAAAACATGTTAGAACCAAGCATAACATAAAGAATAACAAAAACTCTAACTAATTACTCTAAATTATAAAAAAAATAAAAATAAAAAGCTAATTATGTACAACCTACAATTTGAACGGCTAATAAATCATACACTAGAAGTCGAAAAATTTGAGGGTCCACCCAAAATAAAATTTGACTTTGAGGGATTAATTGTGTACCCTCACTATAAAGCATGCCTCCCAAAAAGTAAGGATTCCGTTTGAAAAACGGAAGGCATGTGTGAAATGGAGAAAATGAACCATCACCAATTAAAAAATTTAACGGGATGATGGGGGGTTTGGGTGCAAGGTGGGACAAGTACAATTGAGATCCAAGAAAAATAGAATCACCTCCCAAATATTTTTCAAGAAGTATGGGGAGAGGGGCACACAAAAAGGAACATTCCATATTAGAAAATAATTCTAGCAAAGTGTCTTTGTCGGTAAAAGGTGTAAACATTTCCGAATTTTCAACCGACTCATAGGAATCTAGCGGTACTTCTAATGGTTCAATAACGGTGAACGAAAATGGTGATGAAATAAACTCAATCTCAAGTGATTCATCATCACTTGGAGATTGAATTTCAAGGGAGCAATACTCACTTTCAATGAGATGTTCTTCAAAATTTTGAGGTGACACACAAGTCTCAACCTCCTCTTTGTTTTCCAAAATAGAACGCACATCATCGCAAAGTGTGACCATTTCCTTCACAAGACCATAATCGATATTCTTTGTGCTTTGGGTGGAAAGAAAATACAGTACTCTCTTGGTTAGAAAAAGCGTGTATTCTTCCAAAGTAGGATCCCTTGGCTCTAGAACCTCGGATTCCTCTTTTGGTTGAAAACCATTTATAGTTTCACAAATATTGGAAGAAAAATCTTCATTGGATTCCCCAAAATGATTTTTTTTTCGATATTCGTTTTCAAGCTTTTCATACTCAAGATTTAGAAAAGCCTCACCCATGGTAATAGGTCGAGGCACATATTCTTGAGAATATGTAATATAAATTTCTCTCCTATATTCATTTGCAAGCCTTTCACACTCCAGAGTTAGAACGGCCTCACCAACGGTAATAGGTCGAGCCGCGGAGTCTTGAGAATAAAAAGTTTGAAAACGATTACCATATGAACCATTATAATTACCGAACTCACCATGAAAAGACATGATTACCGAATAGTATGTAAATGGAAATTCGAGTACAAAGGTGTGCAGTTGAGGATTCTACGTTTCTTGGTGCTCAATTGTGCAAGGCTACAAAAAAGGTTAAAAAAAAAAATCCAAAGAAAAAAAATCTTTCGAAATAGTAAATCAATTATAATCTATAACAAAACATTCCCCGGCAACGGCGCCATTTTGATCGAGTGGAAAAACCGAGCGTCCGTGTAATACGCTAGTCGTTGTTATCGGCTTCCAACCTCAATACAAAAAAAAACCTAAACTTTTAACTACACTTTTATGGAGTATAGTAGTAAGTCTGGGTATCGAATCCACAGGGAATGCTTTATAGAATTTAATTGATTTATTACTTCTAAAATAAAAATGAAAAAGATGATGATTGGGAAAATTTCTAAAACTTTACTTATGAAAAACAAATGGAAATTAACAGCAAAACTTGAGTTTAACAATTTAGAGAAAATTAGGGTAGGGTACAATCCCTCAATCCTTAACAAATTATCCTTTAGAATACTAGAATTATAAATCAAAATTCTTGATTAAATCCAGTCCTTATCATCACTAAGCATTACATATATGAGGTTCAAGACCGCACCATATGAAATCAAAGATCAATATAAAGCGGTGAACGACAAATTATACATACAAAGCATTCTTAAACATCCCAAGTACCTAGGGCAAGAGAGATTAAAAGATATGACAATGCATATATGATTTTCATTCACGATTCAACCAATATTTTCCTTTATTTTCTAATTTTCCATACAAATAATTTGCCTTGGATTGAGTTCATGTACCCCAACCCTTGAAAAATTAGCTACTCATGATTGGATTAAAAAAAACAAATTCATACACAACATTAAAGATCTACAAGACATTATAAATAAATTGCAAATAATAAAACAAGAGAATGGAAATGATATTACTTGAATTCAGCAACAAGAACGGAATTGGGATTCAGAAATTCTTACAAAATAGGGTTCATGAAAACTCTTGAAGGAATAGAAAATTTGCTCTCAAAATCTAACCCTAAAATTTAATCTAGCACTTCTAACCTACTCCTAACCTAGCCTCTCTCTAGCAACTCTTCTTCAAATGATGTAGGTCATGGGCTTTTATAGCACAAAATCTCGAAATTGACAACCAATAGTGCTTGTGGAACAAGTTTTCCAAGAGTTGCACGGCATTAAATGCATAATTAATGACAGAAATCCGCACATCCAGACTCTTCATTATCCCGCAACTTCAAAATATCGTAACTTCTTCACCGTAGCTCGGATTGAGGTGCCGTTTTTTCCTGTATTCTTATAATTTAGAGCTCTTCAACTTTCTAGTTGGCCCCACCTCCGGACTAAGGCTGAAAAATTACGAAAATGCCCTTCAACTCTCCATTTCTAGGTTTCTTTCACTGTTTTGAGTTCTCCTTCGCACTAACTTGCATGAAATACCTGTAAAGCACATGAGAAATACACAAAACACGAAATACTTGCCAAAAAAGGTTAGTAGAATACATTTGAGACAAATCCAAGCTACTTACACTGCACGGGATCATAAAAATACTGAAATTAAGGGGATAAATGTGAAGAATATGTGCCTAAACAATAAGACCCATATTGTCGAGAAATAGCAACTAAAACACATCTATTCGGGGTATAAATTGTACACTTTTGGGTGCTTATCAGTTATTACATACAAGAGAGAGTTTACTCACCCACCATTGTCATTTATTATGAAGATTTTAATATTTGATAGAGATTCTTGAGTGTGGTTGTTGTGTTTGGCTGTCAGCTAAGGTGTATCTAGGGTGCTTACTTCTCTCTCCCTCTAGCGAAGTTACTTCTAAGTTCATTACTAGCTTCTGAGTTATACACGAGAGATTTGTGAGTTTAAACTGCGTTCATCTTCATTGAGTTTGTGTGTGCATGTCCTATAATTAATCCAAGGTTTTGGCTAATTAACTTATCATTACCGTACTCAAAAGGGGTTACGCCTCCATCTTATCTAAACTACCCTTTTACATTTGGCGACTCCGCTGGGGAGGCATTCTTCTAAGCAAGGAGTATGGCGCAAGATAATGTTAATCGAAGGCTCAACTTTGATGACATCCAACACAATGAAGAACAAGTAAGGAGAGAACTGGAGGCGCTAAGGGATGGGGCTCCTCGAATAGGGGTACCTCCGGTTCAGGCGATGACAGGCGTTCCAGGGGTGACACAAGCTTCCACGAGTGCAGGGTTGGGACCCACTCAGGTGGCACTCCTCATGAGTAAGTTTTATGAGTTTTTACAAATTCCGGCAGCTTCAAAGATGTTAGGAGGATTTGAATCCAATTCCTTCGTAACACTAGGGGCAGCCCCAACGGCCCCACCAAGTGCAGGTGTAACGGGAACGGTCCCAGCAAGCATACCCTCTGTTGTGAACCCAACAATGGGAACATCAGGAGTATCAACGGCCCCAACTATGATGACTGCTCCAGCTGCAACGGGCACTGAGCCCATGGTTTAGTTGGTTGTTGCCCCAGTAGCATCACCCATAGAGGAAATGAGAAAGGAGATGCAGAAAGAGATGTTGAAGTTCATGCAAGCCTCCTCACAATTTGTTGGCGAGGTGGCTTCGGTCTATGATGACTTTCGAACACCTTATTCCCAAGAATACAACGATGAGCACTACTCAAAGGACTATATTCCTCCTATTTTTGGAAAATACATAGGGAAAGGTGGGAACTCGAAGGAGCACATTAAGCGCTTCATTGAACACTTGGGAGAACATTGTAATAATAAGAAGCTCAGGTTGAGGGAGTTCTCTAAATCCTTAATCGATAAAATATATACCTGGTATTCTCATTTGGCTCCCAAAAACGTTTCTACGTGGGAAGAGATGCATATTTTGTTCGTCCAGAAGTTCTTTCTGGCGGAAGATGAGTTTACTTTGACCCAATTGGGGAGGGAGAAGCAACAACGTGGAGAAGAAGTGTGGCCTAAGTCCGAAGATTCAGGGAAAGATCCCTCGACGTGAGGGGGGAGGCCAAAGAGTCCAAGTTATTACAGATTTGTGCGGAAGGACTTCTTCCTTAGTACATCTGCCATCTCATTAATGAAACGCGTGAGGGGTCCTTTTTGATATTTTTCAGAGCGGCAAGAAATATCTCCCTGGTGGTACGACCAAGTCTGGTGGTGGTGCCCATGATGTTTAGGCAGCCGATACAACCTGCGGGGGGAGGTCTTAGCCCACATGGGTAGGGTACATCGAGGGAGGAGATAGGGCCAAGGCACCAAAGAAGGACAATAAGAGGAAGTTTGGAAGAGACAGGGAGGACCCACCACCATTGCCTTGTACAGTGGACGAAGCTGTCAGTTGTTACAATGCGATGGTCTAAGGAGGAACGGTCTACTAACCAAAGGGCATTCCCATTGGGGAACTCGATGCGGCAACGAGGTCATATCCCAAGTATTTCCAGGTCCATCGGAAGATCCAGCACCTAATAGAGAGTTATTTCACACTGAGGAAAATCATCGACAAGTACGTGAAGGCAGGGATGTTGCAAATCCCTCCACAGAACTTTAACAATAACCCACTACCATCACATGGGGCCAATCTTATGGTGGCTATTGATAAAGAGGCCAAGAGAGGAGAAAGAGAGTCAACGATGAAGCAAGAAGAGTACGAAGAAGCTCTGGAAGATTGTACAAGGGGGATGGCTAATGTAGTACTAGCCTATGATGAGGTAAGCACCAAAGACGTGGAGGATTTCTACAGTGTTGAAGGTAAGGAAGCAGACCCAGTCCTAGAGTACTGTGCAGTTTTGAAATCCTCGAAATTCACCTGGTTCTTTGACCAGGTGGGGATACCGAAAGAGAGTAGGTTGGAGATAACCCAGGCAATACTTGATATTACGAGGAAGAACGCAGTACCTTCACTGAGATGGAAGGGACCCATGGCTAAGTTGGTGAGAAGGTTTCTATTAGAAGTAACCTTTAGCGATACAGATAGGGTTGTAAGGTTCCCTCATAACAGGCTATTTTATGTCACTGCCAGCGTCGACGGAGTTATCTTTGTAAGGACTCTTATGGATGGGTGAGCTTCCATCAATATCATGCCAATCAACTATTTTCACGTAGCCAATATTCCAGAATAAAAGTTGTTCCCATGCCTTTGGTGATTTCGGGGTATGATAACCAATCTTCCAAATCCATTGGGTACGTTAATGTTGGGATTATAATGGGAAATCTGAGTTCCCATGTCAAGTTCCACGTAATAGAGAGTGCAACTTCCTATCATCTGCTAATAGGAAGGGAATGTATGCACAACCAAGGGCTAGTTCCTTCAACATACCACCAATGTGCTAAAGTGAATATCAAGGGAACGAAGGTCGCCATTAGGGCTATGAAGAGGCCCTTCACTGTCGAAGAAGCTCACGTGGTAGACGTACACTGAATTAGAGGAGGATATCCGCATCCAAAGGAGAAGAATAGAGGGAGCATGGGTTCCCTCGATCAGAGAAAGGATGGGGACCTTGAACGAGCAGAGTAAAGAGGTTGCAAGCAGCGCAAGAGTGATGACCGACGAAGCTCACCAAGTGGTACCTCGACCCTAAAACATATCGAAGCATTCAAAGACAGGATGAGGACCAGAGTGGATCCGATGGAACACAAGGTCCAACGACAAAGCATGCTGAGCCGGTTCTCAAGAGAAAGAGTGGCCGAGGCTTCTAGAGAGAAGAAGAGGAAGGCAGTCACCACTACCAGCAGACAGTGCAAGAAGGTCGTTACCGAGGAAGGAAAAGTGGTATATCAATTATAATGGTGTGAGTGGGCGACCGAAGAAATTGATGATGAGGTTGACCCGATATATGAATGGTTTATGGTAGATCAACGGGGACAATGTATAGTGATAGATAACTCCAGCATACAGTAACTTATGGAGGAAGTTATCGAGGAACCAGATTACATAACGGATCGACCGAAACCAGAGGCACAAGAACTGGAGCAGTTGAACCTGGAGAGAGAAGAGGAGGACTCAAGGCCCATTTTCATCTCGAAAGATCTCAGTGAAGAAAAAAGAAAGGCCTTGGTGGAGTTGATTCGAGAATTTATAGATGTTTTTACGTGGAAATACACGGAGATAAAGGGGCTGGATGAGGAAGTGAGCTGCTACAAGTTGAACGTATTGCCTTCAGCCATTCCAGTGAAACAAATGACAAGAACGTACAAGCCTGAGCTAGATTTAAAGATCAAGGAAGAGGTTCAACCCTTACTAACGGCAGGGTTCATCACACCGATACAGCACCCACTCTGGCTATATAACATTATCCCAGTGGGAAAGAAAGATATAAAACAAATAAGGATCTATGTAGATTTCAAATATTTGAACAGAGCTTATCCCAAGTATGAGTTCCCTCTGCCCTCCATTGATAGCCTGATAGATGCAATGGTTGGTCATGAGATGTCTATCTTCATAGATGGGTATGTAGGGTACAACCAGATCAAGATGGACCCCTCGGATGCAGAGAAAATAGCATTCAGAACCCCATTGGGAAACTTCATGCACAAGGTGATGCCATTTGGTCTCAAGAATGCTGGGGTGACTTACCAGAGAACTATGATGGCCATTTTCCATGACTTCTTCGACAAATTTGTGGAATTCTATGTGGGTAATTTGGTCATCAAATCGAGGAAGGAGGAGTCCCATCTGAACGATTTGAGGAAGGAGTTTTCCCGTTGCAGGAAGTATAAATTAAAGATGAAACAGGGCAAACAGCGGGCGATCTTGGAAATGCCATGCCCAAAACGGTGAAGGAGCTGAAGAGTTTCCTCGATAAAGTCTCCTACCTTAGGAGATTTGTGCCTGGATTAGCCAAAATAACACACCCGCTGATGCAGCTGTTGCAAAAGAACACGAAATTCAAGTGGGAGGAGATTCACCAGGAGTCTCTCGATGGACTGAAGAAGCTGCTCGTTTAACCACGGACCATGGTTCCCCCAAAGGCGAGAATACCGTTGCAGTTGTACCTCACATCGACCATGAGGTCCGTGGGAGCTTTGCTGGCACAAGAGATTGACGGGCAAGAACAACCCATCTACTACCTCAGCAGGATCATCCATGGACCTGAAGTCAGATGCAGTAGCTTAGAAAGGCATTGTTTAGCCTTAGTCTTTGTAGTGCAAAAACTTAGACATTATATGTTGTCTTTTACAATTCACATTGTGACTAGATGTGATCCTATTAAGTATTTTCTAGGAAGAATGATTTTGATTGGTAGAGCAGCTAGGTGGTTCCTCATCCTATTCGAGTATGACTTGAAGTGCGTGGTTCCTCGCGCAATCAAAAGCCAGGCGTATGCTGATCTGTTGGCTATTTTCCCCTCAGGAACGTTTGAGCTACCCAAAGAAATTAGTCCAAGAGACGATTTACAGGCCAATCACCTAGACACAATGGATGAGAAATGGACAATGTAGTTCGATGGATCCTTGACAGAAAAGAAAGGATGAGCAGGGGTTATTCTTTTAAAAGGAATGGAGGAGATTTGCCTTTGCTAAAGGTTAGATTTACTTTGTTCTAACAACGAGGCAGAATATGAAGCATTGGTGTTAGGGTTTCTAGAGGCTCTTCGAAGGGGGATTCGTTCACTTTGCATCAAAGTGGATTCAAACTTGGTGGCTCAGTAAGTGAATGGAGAGTTCGCAATGAAACACATGAGCCTGGCACCATATAAGACAATCATTCAGAGGCTCCTCTACCAATTCCATCGGACCAAGATCAAGAGACAACCCAGAACGATGAATCGTCACCCAAATGCATATGCCACCATTGCCCAGAAGATGGTCCTGGGGAACTATACAACTACCGTCATGATCTAATGAAGAACATCTCCTTCGATGGTATAGTCAATTCTACTAATGGAAGAGAACGCAGACTGGAGGGGAGAGATCAAAAGGTAATTATAATTTGAGGAAGGGGCGATGTGGCTGAGAGAATTAGCCCAATACTTCACGAATCAAGGGAACCTTTACTTCAGAAACACAGGAGGATGGCTGTCGAGGTGCATCGGCCCAGAATAAGCAAAGCGAAGATTGAAGAAAACACATGAAGGGCACTACGAAACAATTGAGATACCCCTCTACCGAAGAATGCAAATGGAGGGGTATTTTTGGCCAAGAATGAAACAGGACGCGGCAGAGCTACAACGGAAGTGCGCCAAATGCCAGTTATTCTTCGAGGCAGTCGAATGTCATTTCGTGGAGGCTCAGGTTGACTGGAGACAGCCCTATATTGACTTCATTAAAGATGGAGTTATCCCGAAAAAGAAAATTGATGCGATGGGCCTCCGACGAAGGGCCCTGAGATTCTACGTTCAGGAGGGACATCTTTATCAAAGGGGATACTTTAATAGGCTGTTGTATTGCATCAAGAAGGAAGAAATGACTGAGGTCCTCAAACAGGTGCACGATCTAGCTCATATAGGAGGGGCCAAGTTATATAACCAGTTGATGGCTTTGGAATACTATTGGCCAACGATGGAGAAAGATTCTGCTGAGTTTGTTCGAAGGTGCAAGGCTTTCCAACTTCATGGAAATATGATCCATGCCCCATCAGTGGGCATACACTCCCTGGCAACGCCTTATCCTTTTCACACTTGGGAGTTCGACCTGGTGGGGGCAAAATATCCTTTTTCAAGGGGGAATATATGGATACTAGTAGCAACGGAGTGTTTCACAAAGTGGGCTGAAGCGATACCACTGAGAAGGGCAAGAGTGAGGGTGGTGAGTAACTTCATCAAAGAATACATCATTTGTTGTTTTGGGAATCCAAAGGTTATCCTTTCAGATAATGGAACCCCTTTTGTCAATTCAGAAGTAACGATGCTCACAGACAAGTATTCCATTGTCCATCATACTTCTACGGTGGCATATCCAAAGAGGAACAGTCAGGTCGAAGCAACTAACAAAACTTTGGTTAATATCTTGGATAAAATAATGGAGGATTTCCCAAGAGCGTGGGATGATAAGATACCAGCTATATTGTGGGCCTATCGAACAACTAAGAGGAAGCCTATAGGGTATACCCCGTTCTCTCTTGTTTATGGGGCTGAGGCAATCCTCCCAGCAGAGTTAGAAGTTCCATCCGCTCGATATGCCTTGCGCAGTAGCATGCTCCCTCAGAATAGATTTGTGCAGTTGGAAGCGTTGGATGAACACAGAGATAATGTGATGCAACACTTTTAAATGTATACGAAATAGCTCTCCAGGGCATATGATAACTTAGTAAGACCAAGGAAGTTCGTGGAGGGAGACCTTGTATTAAAAGCAGCAGTGAAACACATCAGGGGGATTCCTCTACCCAAGTTTGCAACAAATTGGGAAGGACTTCATTATAAAAGAAGCTCATGGCTCAGGTTATTGCTTAATTTTTATAATGGAAGAAGATAAACCATTCAAGATTAACAACAAATGGCTGAAGGTCTATCATGTGTAGGCAATTATGTTTGGACCACTGATGTAGTTGGCTATTGCTATGAATACAAAAGTTCTTTTTATGATGAGTATACAATTTCTTTTTATTATAACTCAAGTAGAGATGAAAAGAATTACAAAACCTCACACCTCACAATCTATGCAAAGAGTTGTAACACAAAGAAATGGCATGAGAAAATAAATATCTTTTTCCATTCATAAACTTTGGGGTATTATAAAATTTGGAGCTATTTCCCAAGAATTACATGAGAAGAAAAGAAAATATATATATACAGGTTCATTGGTCTAAGAGGAACCACAGATCTAGAGAAGAGAAAAAATCTCGAGGGAGGCCCGGAGAAGTTACTTGGCAAGAACGTTGAGCATTGATAGAGACCTCCAACCTCATTTGCTCTTGTGTGTGCTTGATCATGAGTTTTTCTCATTTCAGCTTCTCCAGACACAGAGCTTCTTCAATGTCCTCTAACTTATTGTCAATAACTCCAAGAAGAGATGATAGCTCGTCCAACTTAGCTTCTTTGGCCCGCTGATCCTCCTGATATTTCCGCAAGAGTTCCCTCTGGCTGTCCACTCGTTGGCTCTTCAAGGTCTTCAAATGCGTGATAAGCCAGCCAAAACGGAAGCCGTCGCGACCCAACTCCCTCAGATAACACAGAAATTAGTTAAGGAGCGGTCTGGTAACATTTGAGGTTGGAGTGTTGGCAATTTTAACAACGATGGTAGCCATGCCCTATAGCCTGTAACTCATAACGAAGATGTTTTAACGCGGGAAATCCACCATGAACATCTCAGGA
Source organism: Sambucus nigra (assembly GCA_949130495.1). Taxonomy (NCBI): domain Eukaryota; kingdom Viridiplantae; phylum Streptophyta; class Magnoliopsida; order Dipsacales; family Adoxaceae; genus Sambucus; species Sambucus nigra. The sequence continues at coordinate 12,827,758 of OX422223.1, forward strand.
TGATGATTTATAAGATGTTCAATGACCAAACGATGGTTGGCAGGCATCTGAGGAGAATGCTGAAGCACCATCAGGCAGAAGGCTTGAGGAGCTAGGTCGGGCAGAGGAAGCTCACAGCCAGATTCGCTCTCCGCAGCAGCACCGATCGTGAAACCTTGATCATTATGGATAGAATCTTCTGAAACGACAGGTTTCCGATGGGGCGAGGCAATGGGCGAAGGAACTGGTGGAGAATCCTCCCGAGCAACCCGAAAATAGTTAGAGGAAATAAGGAGTTGATGAAAAAAACCTTATCAAGTATTTTCGTTGTTAAGTCACCGATATAGGTGGAGTTTATGAAAAATATTAACAAGTGTTTTCGTTGTTAAGTCACCAATATAAGTGGAGCTTATGAAAAAATCTTAACAAGCATTTTCGTTGTTAAGTCACCCTTATAGGTGGAGTTTGCGATAATTTTTCCAACAAGGATGCAGAGAAATTAGCGAAATACCTCAGTCATAGCAAGGGAGTGAATGGAAACCACCGTGGAGGCCATCGGGGCAGGAACCATTAGAGGCAGTCTCATTGCCTCAGAAGCCTCAACAAGTCCCCTAGCTGAAGAAGCCTCAATGGTAGCTAAAGCTCCCTCGCCAACAAATAGTACCAGGGCTAATGAGGGAGTCTCGCCGAAAGAACATGAGGAATCTCCAAGAGAAGCCCCAACATGGGTAGGCACTGAAGAGTCACCACGCGGGATAACAGCATCAACCTGGGCCTTGGAAAGGAAAAGGCCACTAAGAGCAAAGGGTGGAGTGAGACTTGGAGAAAGCTGTAGCAACAAAGCTAAGTGTTAGAAATGACAAATTAGTACTCAAAAAGAGAGAAATACTTATAAATTTTACGTACCCCCGTTATGGCACTAAAGAGGGGAATTATAGTCAGAGGTCCCGTTAGTACAGGGGGAAGAAGGATGCTGGCTACTAGAGACGCCAGCTCAAACTAGGGCACCCCAACATGTCAAGGTTCAGCATATTACACAGAAAGAAAAGGGATGGAGTAGAGAAATGTTGCCAGCCCTAATAGGTAATAGATAGTATATTACCTCGGGGGAACTTTCTGCAACTGGAACAAGGGGCAGAAGAGCCTCAGGCTGAGGTTCTAATTTAGAAGAAGCTGAGAGTGGTATAATTGTCTCAGTAGATTCAACGGTAGTAGCCCCCGCAGTAGAATCTCTAGACCGTTGGGAGGATGAACGACGAGAGTAAGTAAGACTTATCAGGGAGAACGGGGAAGGGTAGTGTCTGCTCGAGAGATAACGCAATGTCCCCCTCCCACGAAATGACTTACGGGGGGTGGGGGGACTGGGTCCTTCTTCTTCAACTCCCTGCACCAAAACATTTTCTTATTAAGAAATGAGCAAATGTAACACACCTTAAAAGAAGGGGAATAAGAAATAAAGAATGCACACATACCTTAGATCCAGAAGGAGAACGAGAAGCTATAACTACTAGTGAAGGTGGCGAGGAGGCAGCAATAGAGGGAGTAGAAGATGGAGGTATATCGGTTGTTCATTTCTTCTGGGATTTAGTGCCTAGAGTTTTCTTCCTTCTTCTCATTGCATCACCAACTTGAGGTACCCTTTATTTTTTTATCCTCTTTGCCAATGTCTCAGTTGGATCAACCATGATCGTGGGAAAGGCAGCCGAAGGAGGAACGACGACAGTGGGCCTTTGAAACCTAGCATTTATTCTCTCGACCTCATCTTGCATCTGCCTCCTCAGCTCTTCAGCTACCTCCAGAGATATAGGATGGGGAACGGAGGCAATGGGAAATGCCTATAAAGGAGTTTGTGCTTAAAATTGGGGCTTAGACTTTAAGGACTTGGACTTCCCCGCCTTCTTAGCAGGTGGCTGAGAAGGCCCTTCTCCCATTGCAGCTTCGGTCGAAGGGGCAGTTTTTTTGGGAGCTGCAACGGCCTTGGGTTTTGTGGAGGCAGTTGGGATCATGGGGCAATGGGGGGTAGCTCCTGGGGAGATTCTTTAATGGTTTTACACAAGGGAAACTCAACCCCAAGCATGGAGTTCCCCTTAAGACCCAGTTTAGAAGAAGAGAAAGCAAGGACTGGGGGATATTGAGGGGGTACTGAATGTACTCACAGATCATTTTTAGCTATCCATAATGGAACTTGGTGGCAAAGGAGGTGGATACGTCTCCCTTCCTAGTGGCACTATGAAGGGTGACATGACCATCGATGGTGGACATCACACCAAGCACCACGGCTGCAGTATAGAAGGTACAGGCTTCAGCGAAAGTGGCCCTTGGGTGGTTGTGTTGAAACACGGGTCTAGGGGCCCCCTGATCAAACTCGAATTACCTGCTACATCTATTAGGGTTATAGGGATCTGAGGTGTATCCCCATTCAACTCAGATGAACTTGATCGTTATAGCTGCAGAAGGAAAGAAATCCCAACTGTAGGCAAATGTAGACTCACTGTATAGCCTCATCACAAAGGAGTCTAAAATATAAAAAACTTCCATTATCTCCTTTCGACTTTATTTTTTGTGAAAACATAGGAGGTGGGGGGGCTTGACACCGCCCACGGGTAGAGGAATAGACTTGGCGGCGATGGCAGGAAAACGGGTGTAAAGAAAGCCCCTCAAAATGATGGTGTTGGCAAAATTGGCCAAGTTATAACGGCCCAATGATCGTGCCATGTTTATGTGGGTTCGATCCAAATTAGTCAAACTCTATTTGAACTTTTTGTTTAAAACGTCTCTTTTAAAAGAGATCCAAATTAGTCAAACTCTATTTCGAGTATATCAGAATAAAACGTAGTGTAAACACTTAAAACACTTTTAAAAAGATTTTAAAACATCTTTCTTTATAAAAATACATCCTTATCTTTTATAAAAATAATTTCGAGCACCATTAATTATACGCATTCATACCTGAGTGATCTCGGAATGCAATTAACTTTGAAGACGATTAAACTTGCACCAATTAAACTTAAACATGATTTAATTCTCTGAAGCTTTGCCACAACGTCTTCAATTTTTTTCAATACGTCATAGACCAAGTGGGATCGTGACAAAATAAAAAGCTCCCTATAACATATTACAAACACAGTTTTGTCCACGGAATTAAGTCAAAACAATACAGGGACACAATTGGAAATTTATGTCCTTACAAATCTCTCCCTTTGACTATTTCGGAACAAAACTAAACCCATGAAATGCCTAAGACGGGCCGTCAAGCCGTATGATGCTTAAATCCCATCCCATAAATCCAAAATAAAAAATACAGGACACGGGCTAGAATATGTAGCACCGATAAGCATGAACTGTCTGAATGTGATGTAGACTTGAAATCTCGAATCGCTGAAGCATACCTACACACATAAAATAGACAAATAAATACCAAGTGAAGTATGGATGAACAAATGAAACCAATATATATATCCAAATGATACCAAACAACAATAGATACAAATATGAATAAACTCTGAAAAAAATCATTTGTTAAACAATTTGAGCAGCAAAATGATACCAATGTGTAATACCAATTTGTAAACATATGTAAACCAAAACATACTCAAATCCCCCCTACATCACATACATTTTCTCCCCCTTTTTGTCTCTAATTGACAATCCGGTGAAAAGATAAACCAATCCAAGTATCTAACATAAGAATATACCAATATGAATCAATGTGAAATCGCTAGATAATCACGAAACAACCAGCTAAATATGATCAAGAAATGACAAATCAGTAGCTAGTAAACCAATGAATCACACAAAGAATATAGCAATCTAATCAGGTGTGATAAACGGACTATATGAAAAAAACCAATTTTGAACCAATTATAACCTAAATATAAACCAAGTCAGTCCCGAAAGCTTCTAGCAGTACCAAAAATATACCAATTTAAACCAGTGGACTGCAAACTAATCAGAAGTAAGATTTCATCTTGTCGTTCGAACGAGCCAAGGACGTCGCTCAAATGAGTTGAGGAAGTCGCTCGAACGAAGGACATATGTCGTTCGCGCGACATAGAGATGTCGTTTGAACGACTTCTCGCGACTTGTCAAAATTTCCCAAATTCCCAAAAATATTATATAATATTGCCCAGTGAAAATATTTCCATAAAAAAATTCCAGGAAGGGCCTGACAGAAGCAAAATAGTAGGCTTTTAACACAAAATGCAAAAACTCTAAAAAACTAACAATGTGAGTTACATGCAAACATAGTACCGATGTGCTCAAACATGGATATGGAATGAATGGGCGTGAAACTACAACAAAAGAGTCACAATTCCAACACATCGAAACGATCAAGAAGCTCTAATTGATAGCGATAAATCATCAAACTTTATCATAGCCACATGACAATAAAAGTGTGAGCTTAATGAACTAAACATTATACATGCACACAAATCCAGAATTTTGACGATTCTACAAACAATAGCGTCAAATTACAATTTATCAACATTAGGATTAGTTGTGCAAACCCGTTTAAAATTTATAATCCATCCAAACTCCCTCAATAATATCATATTTTATTTCGGAATGAACTAAACTAATTTGGCCCTTAACATATTGCATTTTCTGTTGGGCTCTTTTAAACGGTGGCTTTCACGACGAGTTAATTTTGAACTCTCGCAGCCCTTTTCCGCGAATCACTCAACATTTTTACCAATTTAAATCCTCACGGTAAACGGTTCTTACATGCACATTTCTGCTTAAGTTTACTTACGCATAGATGACAAGATTGAGATAAGAACGCCTCACCAAATTCAAATATGCAAGAGAATCAAACATCCATATAAACTCGTGCATGTGTGCAGTGTTGGCATATATACAAAGTCGAATCAAAATTCATATCAACTTCAAAACAACCCCATATAAACAATGGTTAAGATCATTCTAAGCATCGATAACAATGACCAATTGTCCTAGCCACATGGGTATGAAATGATTGTGTGTGTGTGTAGGGGGGGGGGGTCCAAGCACACCAATATGCCACATCAAACATGTAAACTCAAAAACAAAAACTGAAAATCTTTTTGGCTTTTCAAAAGTTTTCTCAAAAATAAATTCTTTTTGTATTTTTCAAATAAGACCCAAACAAGTGAAAAATAAAATACAAAGAGATAAACATGTCATAACACTATCAAATTATAAATCATGATGCAAGGTCTAGCGTATGACAAAACATGCAAGCGACTATCCATAAGAAATAGAAAGAGATGAATCATGAGCATGCATGTGAGAATCAACCAACGAAGCATTTAACATCTCCAAAACGGATTTCCTAACCCAAGCAGGTGTATACGTAACAAAACGGGTTTTGGGAACCAATCGGACACTACGTTTAATCTTCCTAGGGTCTTTTCTAAGATAAAAACAAAAACTCCTAAGGTGACCTTTCCTACCACAAATCAAACATGTGAAAACACGACGAGGAACGGAACCTTTGGGTTGACCTTTTCAAATACCCTCGGATGTGGTTGACGCTCTAAAACAAAATATGGTTTTGGCCTTTACATTCAAACCACTAGAACAAGATAAGCCGTTACCATCACTACTCGAGTCATTTAAATCATTTTTTAACTTTAAAACTTTCGACTCAAGCAAATGATTAGACTCCTCATACTTTTGGGACTCCTTATTTAAATTTTCAATAACCCCTAGAAGGTTATCTCGCTCCCCCTTAATGTGAGCAAAATTATCCCTAAGAGCCTTTTCTCATGCCACAAACTTATTAATCTAATTATTTTCCTCAACGACACAAACTTTAGAATTTTTTAAATCCTCTAACTCTTTTTCTAAAACGAGGACTCTATCATCACTCTTATTTCTGTCCAATTTTAATAAAGTAAAATCTTTAAACAAGGAATTAAACTTCTAACGACAAATATCTCTTTGAATTTTAAAAATTTTCAAATATTCAATCCTATTTTTGAAACCGTAATTTTCTTTCTCCAAAACTTCAATACGTTTTGCAAACTTTAAATTTAAACGATGTAAATCGTCAAAGCTTAGAGAATCCATCGAGGGAAAGCAAACACATGAGAGATAAACAAACAAACGGGATCAAAAAATAAATAAATTATATTTTCTAGCTCTGATACCAGTTTGAAAGTGCCCAATATGTGTGTTTCAAGAAAAACCAATTTTTTAAAAAAATTATCCAACTTTTAATGTGCACCAAACCAAGTTGTGAAAATCCAATCATTACTTTAAACCAATTTTATCTTGATTAATCCTAAACATGCATCTAGAAATTAAAGCAAGTAAAATAAAGTAAAGAATACTCACATTGCCGGATGTACGAGGAAAAAACCCAAAACGGAAAAATAAACTGGGACGACCCAAGCTAGACAATCACTATGAACAATGGTTTTACAAAGATAGATTAGCCTTACTCAATGAATCGATACCCACAGTTCTTAACGCTCCTTTTGATCTTCAACCGTTCTTCAATAGTGACCACACAAAAATTCTATCTTCCACGATACCTGTCCACAACACACGCGTCCACGTATGTCTCGGTGTCCACCGATTGGCTTTGATTCGTCTACGATGTCGAACAAGAAGTCCTTCTCTTTTCTTCACCGCAAAACCCTGATGTTCAATGGTAGAACAAACAAACTTTGGTGCAGCAAGATCACGTAAGCATATAAGAATGATAACTCGGATCTTTGCAAACTCTAAGGATGTGTTTAATCTTTTAAACCTTAGAAAATATGTGCCAAACCCGTACTGGATGGTATACTATTTTTCCAGAATGCACACTTACGAAACTCTGATAGAAACATGCTTTAAATAACAATTAAGCACCGCCTCGAAATGAGTGTTGTTCGAACGATAATGCCACGTCGTTCGCGCGACATGTCTATCTCATTCGAACGAGATGACATGTCGTTTGAACGACGCTGCGTCAGTTTGACTTTCTTGAACTTTTTGTTTAAAACGTCTCTTTTAAAAGAGATCCAAATTAGTCAAACTCTATTTCAAGTATATCAGAATAAAACTTAGTGTAAACACTTAAAAGACTTTTAAAAACATTTTAAAACATTTTTCTTTATAAAAATACATCCTTATCTTTTATAAAAATAATTTCGAGCACCATTAATTATACGCATTCATACCTGAGTGATCTAGGAATGCAATTAAATTCGAAGACGATTAAACTTGCACCAATTAAACTTTGGCATGATTTAATTCTTTGAAGCTTTGCCATAACGTCTTCAATTTTCTTCAATACGTCATAGATCAAGTGGGATCGTGACAAAATAAAAAGCTCCATATGACGTATTACAAACACAGTTTTGTTCACGGAATTAAGTCAAAACAATACAGGGACTCAATTAGAAATTTATGTCCTTACATAGCCTAAACGGGGAAGTATATCTCATCAGTGTTAGGCGATTATAGACTCTATCATCAGAATCAGAATCAAATAGTCTTTATAAGATGCCAATAGGGATCTCATATTTATCTCGAAGCTCTTCCAACTCATCGTCGAAGATGTCATAGCTATGATTTCAAGCATTGGTGTTGGCTACATCCCAAGAATCAAAGCTCCTAGAGGTTCTCTCCTCGGTGAGAGGTACAATTGCAAGGGAGGTAGATACCATAGGCTTTTGAGGCACATCTCTCTTCGGGGAGTCATACAAATCACTGATGAATATATCGAAGACCGTGTTTATGAATTTTTTACCACTGTCAGGGTGGTCCAATTTAATAACGTTTTCTGATTCTGTGAACTCAGGGGAACAATTCTCCACAACTAAGGGTTATGGCGTAGAACCAGTAGAAGAAGCTACCCAGGGAGTATATTTAGGGTAACCGGGATCGTCCTCAGGAAGAACGACCTGAAAAAGATTTGGAAATCTTCTAGAAATAATAGTAGGAAAACACTGCTCCAACTCAATCACACACTATATCTATCTCTGGACCCAAGGCTCGTATCTCATAGATGGGGAACTATAGGGTTTGAAGGCTAATTATTAAATAGGCAATAAAAATTTAGGAGAGAGATGAGAAACCTAAAAACCCCTAAAACACAAAAACTTAGGCCAACCAACCTAATGACCACCTAAGACGAGTGAATCTCCAATAAAACACATCCAAACATCAAATCGATAAACAACAATTAACAAAGCACATAATCGCAACTGAGATAAAAAGAATTTCAGCCAGTAACCCTAGGCAATCTATATAAATGAAAGTTGTGTAACTAGAACTCTAAAACTACAAAGAATGATAGAGATTGTCAGACTCCTAGTGCCTGAAAAGAAGAAACTCCTCAGGATGAAGAACTTAAGTAGTGAAAGCCCACTAGAAATTGCAAAAATAAGAGAGGGCTAGTCAGAAAAGATTAACGTTAGAGGCCAGGAAATAAAATTCTCTCTCTATAATGCTCTCATAGATGCCAATCATTACAAGGAAATGAAACTAATGCGAGCAATTATAAAACTAGTGCTATTGTAGATGATTGATATATGGAAATCCCCAACAAAAGATGTGAATTTTTACAAGTTATTCTGCTCATCTGAGGCCGAGATGATTTTTTCCCCACTCGAGAAAAACCTCATAGTCCGATCAAAACATAAGCTGATGACATGTTAGTTAAAAATTCACTCATTGAATCTACTCAGCACACACCTAGAAGACGAAACACTTTATAAAATCTACTACAACCTTCAATCTTAAGCAAAGTCTTGGAGGATTTTGTTATACCATTAATATGCCATGATTACTAAACCATTTAGATTATGACACCTGGATTCATTACCTAGTATAATGAGGTTGGCTCATATAATAATAAGATTGGATCAGATACTAGCATGGTCAACCTAGGATATTAGGTCGACCTTAGTATTTAAGACAACACACTTAACGCAATCATTTGACATTCATGTTAACTCTATCAAATGGATCCGTCATAACAAGCATGCATTAGATAGTGTGATGATGTTAGTAGTATACCCATGTGCTGGAAACAAATAAACATTCCCTCCCTCCATGTTTTCCCATACTAACTTTATAATTATTCCTCCATTATCATGTAAAGTGTGTACTTGTTTAATCTATAAAGACAAGACCCCTAACACACTCTCGTTGGCTAGCTGGAATAATCCATAAATAAATGCACCAACTCTAATATTCAAAGAGGCGAGAGGGAATAAGTAAAGGAAAACTAACTAAGATTACAAACTCTCATTATAATCAATACTTTGTGCACTTGCACCTGTGTACGTAGGCACCCCTTGGGGCCAAGCCGTGTAAATTTTAATTCACTCTTTTTCTCCCATCTCTCTCTATAGCGAGTCGTAGATAAGTATTCCATTGATTTTTCATCTCTATATCTATTATCATCTGTAGTTATATGCTTTGGCTAAGATTAAACCAGTATACCAGTTTTATGTGATAGTAGTCTGTTCTAATCCCGTTCATTTCATTTTTTCATATGGCTAGAACATTAGAGTATTAATTGAAATACTTTCGACTGTTTCTTATTCATTCGTTGCCATGGAGTTGTTCTTATTTGGTTTTTCTTAATGGATTCATCTATATATATGCCTTCGCACACAATATCATGAGCTCTTTTGGAATTTACTTCTTATGTTGCATGAGATAAGTGAGGTATTTTTCTGTCGATCTTGTCAAATACATATATTTATATTTAGGGTATTTCTGCATATAAGAACCATTGCGGCGAGGGTAATCTAAATTTGAAAAACAAATAAGAGTGTGCAATGAAAAGGGCCATTGAGGGAGTAAATCTCCTTTTCAGAAAGGCTACCATTGGCAAGAGTCTTAGAAAAAGAAATGAAAATAAAAAATATTTTCCAAGGCCAAAGTTTAGAAATTAATCATCAAAAGTAATATCTTTAAAAGGAGTAAAAAATTTGAATATTTTTATTTTTAAGGTGTTATAAGTTGAAGATCAGTAGGTTTGAACAAGTTTGCCCTAGTTCATCTTTAATGTTTGACACTATTGGTTTGATAATTATTAATATTTTCTAGGCTTGTATGCATATAGTTCGTTTGTCCATTTTGAGTTTACATTATTTGTCACATGAGGCTAAATATAAGTTTGACAATTTAAGATGATCAAATAGAACTCCTTGGACTATCTTGAGTGTTTAGGACATATTTGTTTTGTTTCTAATTCACACCCTTCATTCCATACAATATTTGTTTAGATACACATTTATGCCATATGAATGTGGAAAACTTTTTTTCTAGTGTCGTTTGTGGTCACACACACACACACACACACACACACACACACACACACACACACACACACACACATATATATATATATATATATGGTATTTGTTTGAGTTTTTGCTTGCATGTAATCCATGTTTGTCATTGTTTCATCTTTTGGATTATTTGTGATTGTGTTGTAGGCTATTTATCTTTGCCGTTTAACTTCACATCGCTTGATATAATATACTTCTATGTGATCACTTGTTTTGTACTATGAACTTTCACCTTTGTTTATTCTAGAATAAAAAGGGAGATAATCGTGTATTGAGGGTGAGAGTTTTTCATATGCTGGTTATATATTTCGTATTCTCTTTGTATTTGAAAGGTGTGTTAAGTGTGATGGTTTATGCTTCAACGTGGCAAAGTTTTACAAGAGAAAAGATTAATAAGAATTTAGTCTGTTAAGTCCAATTTGTGTCTTTTTCTTTTTAAGGTTTTGGGATTGGGCATTAGGGCTTTACGTCCTAGTTTTTTTTGGGTTTTGTCTCAAATTAGTCAAGAGGGGAGATTTATAAGGACAAATTTTATCATCGTGTCAAGTTTGTAATGTTTATCATAAAATTTATAATATTGGATTTATTCCATTTAGACAAAATCGTTTGAGTCATAGGTTAGGTTCCATCATTTTGTACCTCAAACATTACATTGAAAACATGAAGCGACCCTAGTAAAAAGGCATCAAATTCATGTCGATTTTTGTCTTCAACCTTGGGATCTCAAGAAAGCCATATTTGATTTATTATTTTGATCCCAAGGTTTTGTGTTTTCGTTGTTAAAGTCTTATTACGGCATTTTTCCAATAGGATTTTGATGAAAAATATTTTTGGTTTTTAAAACTCGTTATAATGAAACTCAATTTTCATTCTAATGAGTTTCACTGTTTCGTTTGAACAAGTGTTTATCCTTATTCTATCAAGTTTTGGTTTTTTATTTTAACGAGTTTCAAATTACCATCAAATAAATTGAATCTGCATAGTCATAAGTTTTCATTTTACGCTTGCAAGATCCTCGTTCTAACGAGTTTGCGTGTCTTATTCGAACAAGTTGGCTTCGTTCTAACGAGATGGCCTAACTTGTTAAAATGATATTATGTTTTCTTTCGAATGAGTTGCCTCAATTTTTTGCCACTGTCTTTTTACGATTTTATATATAAACAAGGATTAGTACAATTTATTTGGAAGGAGGGTTTTCGAAAAAAAAATTGAGAGAGAAAATCTAAAGCCTCTTTAACCTTGTTTACACACTAGTTTATGAGATCCATGTTTCAACATAATAGTCTAGTTTGAGATTTCATGTTTTGATCACCAAGGTCAGTTTACTCTTCATTACGATTGATTTTTTTGGCACGATTGATTATGTGTTTCCATGTAATGGAAGTTAGCTATAGATTGGAGGATATCAAGAGGTAGGAGAACTGCGTTGTGCACCCATGGGTGGTGTCCTATAATGATGTAGGGGGTCTTGAAGATAATCTCAAAATTAGAGATAGTCCCCCCAGATAATACTACAGACTCAAGGGATTAAGGCAGTGAGGCAACTCAAGCGATGCATCTCAGTGTGGCAGCTCAAGCGAGGCAGCCCAGGGAGATCTTCTTGCAAAGAAACCAGCCGAGAGTGCTCATCCTTTAGGTTTGCTGTCTTACGTAGTCATGTCATATCTTTTGTTTATATTTACTATGAGCTGGAACGATTATAATGATTATTATGTGTGAGGTCAAGCGGTACTCACGAGAGACTAGGTCTGGTAGGGCTTGGGAGAGCTTTCATGCTCTATCGAATGACCTCACCGTGGTAACTTCAGAGGGATTTAGTTTGGAGGAATTAGAAGTGAGGCAGCATTGGGGCTTGTCCTTCCATGTTAGATACACTTGGTAAAACACCGAAAGACCTTCGATCATGCAATATTGGGTGGAGCAGCCTTGGGTCCCATCGTGCGTTGAGTTGTGAACCAAACAACCCTTTACTTAATGTCACATATACTTTATGTGATGTCACTAGCCAGCTAAGCAATGTAATATCTGAACTTGAGGGAACCACCGTGGTATTTGGGGCTGTCAGATAGTTGGTGAGCCACTCTGTGACGACAGTCCCCTGACGCATAGTGGTTAGCCAAAAGGCATGTCTTAGCATTTAATGCTTATGATGTGGAGCTGACTAGTCCATTAGGCATTTAATGTTTGTGACATAAAGTATGAGGGATGTCTTTCACAGCTGTGAAAGACTGAGTCACCTCGAGAGTGGTGTGGAGGGCTATTTATGGGCCTGAACTACTTCTGGGGGGGTGTTCTTTCAGAGTCCTTCTCTAGAGAGATTTTCCGTTTTTAGCAGTAAAAACTTTTAACCATTTGGATAAAACTATTAGTCTCCTTTTCGATTTCCCCCTTTTTTCCTTGCCTGTTTTGGGGGTTTGTATTTTTACCAGATTTTAACTGATTTTTGTTTGTGAACCAGGGTTATAGAGAAGAGGAGGGTTTGAATTTAGAGAGTGATACTGATGAGCAGCTTTTGATCTATATACCCTTTATGCAAGTTATTAAACTGCATTCTATCATCATTGAAGGACCTGAGGAGGAAGGTAACAATTTTTCTGAATTTCTCTCTTTACAAAGCATATTAAGGTATTGATTTACAGCTGTATTGCTCAAGTATCAAAATAAGTTGCTAGTGACGAGGGTTTAAATTTAGAGAGTGAGGCCGATGAGCTGCTTTTGATTTATATACCCTTTATGCAAGTTATTAAGCTGCATTCTATCGTCATTGAATTGCTAAAGTATCAAAATAAGTTACCAGTGATGAACTATAACTTTCTAGTTATCTCCATTTAATTATTTTTTTTACTTTGCCCCCCTGAGATAATGCAGTAATTTGACATAACCTCGCTTAAAAAAAATTAGACTTAACCCCCCGCATGTGCATCATCTCGCTTGTACCTTGTGCATACCCGTGGGGGGAGGGGTTGGTGGTGGTAAGTCGAATTATTGAATATCTAAGTGGGTATCTCTAAATACAACATTATCTTAAGGGATGAAGTAAAAAAAACCTTTAATTTAAGTGTAATTTACAGAGTTCCCCTAGAGGTTTTGACAACGGGGGCAATGCGAGTGTTCTTGGGAGACAAGTAAAATGAGATTTACTTGTGGAACACAAATTGATCAGCAAAATAACCAGGCCTACGTCCACTGTGGTGTTAGGTGTTGCTTGAACTTGAATGGATTAAAGTACAAAGGGAGGAGCCTCTAATTATTGAATATCTAAGTGGGTATCTCTAAATACAACATTATCTCAAGAGGTGAAGTAAAAAAACCCTTTAATTTAAGTGTAATTTACCGAGTTCCCCTAGAAGTTTTGACAACTAGGACAATACTGCTTGACAATGCCAGTGTTCTTGGGAGGCTAGTAAAATGAGGATAACTTGTGGAACACAAATTGGTCAGCAAATTAAGCAAGCCTACGTCCACTGTCGTGTGAGGTGTTGCTTGAACTTGAATGGATTAAAGTACAAAGGGAGGAGCCTTTAATCACTAAAATGTTAAAAAATCACATGAGGCTTACGCCTCGAGGCCAAGCAGGGAAAAATCGCCTTGAGGCTTAAGTCTCAAAGGAAAAAAAGAGGCTTACGCCTCAATGCGTCTCAACGCCTCGCCTCATTGAGTCACATAAAAAAACCCTTTTATTCTTCTATCACGAACTCTGTTTTTTGGTTATTTTAATATATATAGGCAGGCTCTTGTGCACACTACAGTTTGCACACTAAGTTTGCACATCATTTTTTTAAAATAGTAAAAAAAATATTATACTTTTTTTGAGCTATTTTTTTTGTGTGATATCTAAACATTTTAGGGAACCCATATAAAAAAAAATCAGCTCAAAAATATTTTTTTTGCTATTTTAAAAAAATGATGTGCAAACTGTAGTGTGCACAGGAGCCTGCCTCTCTCTCTCTCTCTCTCTCTCTCTCTCTCTCTATATATATATATATATATATATATATATATATATATATATATATATATATATATATATATATATATATATATATATATATATATATATAGACAATTGTTATATATACACAATCTAAAGATATATGTGCACCAATTTGATTATGTAGCAATTTTGTTATATATTTAGTTTTTAAACATTTCTTTACATCTATTCAATTTGTATTTTGAATAAATATAGATTACATGTACTAATTTGATTATGTAATTGATAAAAATATTTTCATATAGTTTTTCGTACAAAATTATTAATCACTATAAACTAAATAATTAATTACTTGATGATGATATATTTTTTTATTAAAATAATTATACTGATTAATATTAATATATTATATTTAACATATGCTAATATTAGATCTATATCTATATCTATATATCTATATATTTGTATTATGCTTATATGTACAACTAATTAATAAATTATATTTATAATATTCTTTTGGTACTCAATTATTAATCAACAACATACACTAATTATTTGATAATGATACACTAATTTCTCTTGGTGATAGTAGACTTATTTTAGTGGAAGTGATATCAATATGGATCCTTTTGGTGAAAATTGTTATGTTACATTATTTTTGTGACTTATTGGAAGTGTTTTTGTAATATTTTGTTGATTTTTTTTTTAATTTGAGGCTGATGCCTCGCCTCTCCCGGGCAAAATTCCTTGCCTTCTCCTCTCGCCTTTTTAAACATTGAATCACTTCATTGAGTATTTTACCAATAATAAAAAATATGAAAGATTCGGAGATTTGTACCTCAACTCAACAAAGCTTTTTCCCAATTATTTGAGGTCGGGTAACTATAACCTCTAATATTCTATCAATTTTTACGTACGGGTAACTATTTTGGAACGCTGGGCATCGAAACCGAGTTGACTTGGCCTACTTGACGTGGCTTTTAGTCGAGTCTTTAAACCATGATAGTCCCACCTTTTAAAAGGAAAATGCAATACCCAGATCCATAACTTGTTGTTATGAGTAAGCCAGAACTACAAATTCAATGGGATATATTGTTTTTTTATTTGGCTTCAACAAAGGGTTCTCAATCACCGAAGTAATAAGATTTCCTTTATCAAAAAATACGAAAAGGAAAAAAACTAAAATAAATAGAAAAGGAAGGTGATGTTGGATGCTGACGTGATTGTTGTGACTAGTGATGCCTAGTCAATCTATTTTAATTAGTGATTCTTAATTAATCTCATGATTATGTATTTGGGGTTCTGTTTAAGCTAAGGCCTCATTTGGTAGGCAGTAATTAAGTATGCAACATAATTCTGATAATTATTGTTTGGTAATTGTAAGGAATCTTATTGAGGAAATCCATTTTTATTCGGGTGTTTCTGATGTGTAATTGGGAGCGGAAGCGATTTAATCTAGAAACTATACAACATGTTTAGAGGCCAATGATCTAATTTCTAATTCTCATTCATCTCTCAAAATATAATAGTGATTACAAAAGGAGACCAATGACCTTATTTATAAGCAAAGTTATCTTGCTAGTCAATATAACCCTAAAAATGCAAAATGACTAAAGAGGGCACACTAGAAAATTCCAATGGAATATTACCCTCAACTACTTGTACTAACTACAATAGGAAAAATTACTAAACTAGACATGGAAATAAAAATAATAAAAAATACAATTAATTTTTCGGGCACTTATATACATCATTCTCCCCCATTTGAAAAAGATCGTCCCGAGCGTTGGAGGTAGGCGGCACGGGAATAAAAAAAACTAACAGTGGACTCCCCCACTTAAGAAGGAAGTCGTTCTCGAAAACGGTGGGAAATGAGTCATGAAGTCCAACCATGACCAACAAGAAAGAATGCGGCCTTAAAATTTATCATGATGAAAACCAACAAGCCCATGCCTCGGGGAGGGCCAACGTGTCAAATGTGGTTCAAGTCTCCCAAAATGAGCACTGTCGAGGCTAGGTACTTCATCTCGACCTCTGAACGTCCTCGAAAGTCGCCCACAATGGGTCCACATACCCTCGATCAATGTTGGCTACCCAATGCGATGAGTCACCCTCAGAGGAGCAATCGCTAAACTAAATCCATCAAAATCATCATCATCCCCAAAGAGAGGGAATAAGTTAGTCAAATCATACGATCCCACCTCGTGAAAATGCATGCGAGTCACCCAACCATCCTCAACAAAACTATCGAAGAAATCTCCGATGCACCACCCAAACTCTTTTCCCCCGATATTGGGAAAGAAGTCTCGAGCTCGAAAATCTCCAAACCTCGGAACCGGGTGTGGGTAACCCACTCATCCTCCTAAAAAATAGGGAATAAATCAGAAGGATAGAAATCGGGATCCATCCCATCCTCTCACAAGTCCTCGGCACCCTTGAAGAAGCCACCACCATGCATGATTGGGTAGCGGGAATCATCGTTGTACACGAAAACGACGTCGGCCGAAGGACATGTGAAACCGATGGAAAAAGGGTCAAAATAATGGACCCAATGCTTTGCTTGCTTGTGTACCCAATGATCACATGCCGCTTTTACCTCATGGTATTCCGTGCAACATTGATTCAGGAGATAGTGACTCTCCTCATACTCCCCGATGGGGATGGCACTGATTTGAAAGTCTTGAACCTCTCTATGGATGAGGGCTTGGAGTTCTTTGATGATGGTACGACTCAACCGCTCAAATTCAGATTTGTAAATAATTTGGGGATGGTAAGTGAATAGTGGCAAGTATAGTAGGGGAGAGGCTTTGAAAATAATATCAGGGGATCTTTGTGCAATTTTTGGAACCTCATAAGTTGGGGGTAGACTTGGGATTAAAAGAGGGATGGGTGAAGGGGGTATTGCCTTCAGATTTGGCTTCAACTTGAGAATCCCTAGTTAGGGTTTGTTGCTTGCAAAATGTAGTTGCTGTCCTTTCACTCTATATTCGGGGAGGTTCCTTTCGGCTCGGAGACTATCGCCTGAGGTCGGCGAATCTGGTAGGAAGGTTGGCCGACGGTAGGAACTACGACACGTTTTTGTTTTCATCTCCTAAGCTATGTTGCAATGATAGAGATGACGGATACTGTCCTCGTCCGGGTCAGCGGGAGGGTCGCCGGACTTTTTCGGAATTCGAAATGGATCGTTGGACATATGCGGAGGCCTAGGAAAGTCGGATTTCTTGATTCGCACACTGACTCGCCGGTTCCTTCAAGCCTTACCCTTGACTTTACAACAATGATTTTAATCGTAGTCGCGCAATGTGTCGCGTTTTGGCTGTCTGGGGTCGCATCGCACAAGCAATTTATGCAAAATAACATTTTAAACTTAAATATGTAAAATAATTAACATTTTAAACTAAAAATTATAAAATAATAACATTTTAAACTGAAAATTATAAAACATAAAACATTTTAAGTTGAAAATTTGTAAATAAGTAACATTTTAAATTGAAAATTATTAAAATAATTTTTTTTAAATATCGTTGTAAATATTAACACAACGGTAATAAAAATAAAACTTTTTTAAAAATATCTTTGTAAATATTAACACAATGGAAATAAAATAAAACTTTTTTTAAATATCTTTTAAATATTAACACAATGGAAATAAAAATAAAACTTTTGTAAGGGTTTTGTTTTTATTTCGTTTGTGTTAATATCTACAAACATATTTAAAAAATGTTTTATTTTTATTTCGTTTGTGCAGGCTAAATAAGTAACAAAATTGAGGTTCAGTCTAAATATGGCTTAGCAGCGGTTTTGTCAAAATGATCCTATTTAGGGACTAAATATCAATTAACCCAAATTAGTAACATTTGAAATTGAAAGTCATAAGTTTTTTTCATAGAATCAAATAATAAAAAATATTGGAGGATAAAATTGTAAATGATCTTTAGTTTGATAGAAAGAAATTTGCTTATTTGACGTTTTTTAGACCAAGCTATATGTTTCCAATCCAGTTACACACATGAGACTAGTTCATTGTCTTGAGAAAATATGGTTAAAAATCTATTTTTGGTCTTGTATCTGAGAATTAAAGAATATAGTATGCGTACTTCCCTCAAGAGAGAGAGATCGAGGCTTCTGTTAAAAAAATAAAAGAAAGAGAGAGAGACCGAGACTGAATGTTATTCTCCCTCAAGAAAAGATGGAGGCCTTAATTCACTAAATCCCACCTCATACGACTTTGATTTTGAAGTGTAGTAGCTCCGGTGAGGTTGCTGTTGAAGTCCAGTAGATCTGGAGCCTCCGGTGAGTTCGTAATGACCCGACAAAGGTTGCAAGGTAAGCTGGGGTTTGGATCTTTGGGTTAAAAAGAGTCGTCGGTTTGTACAGAGGGAGAAAGAGACCTTGATTCTTTCAATTTCCCTTTAACTAACCAAAAAGAGAGAGTTTTGTAAAGCAGCAGGAGGAAAAAAAACACAAAAAGACACTTGTACGGAATAACGCAAAATCGTGCTTCCAGGTCATCAAATTACTCACGCTTTTTAGGAGTCCTGCAAATCAAAGCACGTTGTGTAGCGTTTTCTGGCCGCAACACGCAATAATATGCAATTAAAAACATTGCTCTACAACAACCACATCGGCGCATACCAATTTGATGTGTAGTTGGGAGTGGAAGCGATTTAATCTAGAAACTACACAACATGTTTAGAGGCCAATTGCCCATATTTCTTATTCTCATCATCTATCAAAATATAATAGTGATTAAAAAAGGAGGCAAACGGTCTTATTTATATGCTAAGTTATCTTGCTAGTTAAGATAATCTTAAAAAGGCTAAATCACTAAAGAGGGCATACCAAAACATTCAAAGAGGAAAAATTACTAAACTAGACAAGAAATTAAAAATAAGAAGCAATATAATTAGTTTTCCATGCCACCCATGTACATCAGTTTCGTTCCGTCATAACAAGTATGTGACACCCCGACTAATTAAATACCGGGTAGCTACTCCTTTATTAAATTAATTCAAAATGCCAAGTTGGCTCAGTTAATAGCATCACTGTCGAAAACATTTTAAAGATTACTAACCACCTAGTATTTAAAAAGTAAGTGCCAAATTTTATTAAATCTGATTAACATGCAACAAGAGTAAAGAATAACTAAATAACACCATTCACCATACTGAAGTAAAACAAATAACCATCACAAAATGTAAATAAACTCTGGAGGAAAAACTCCTCAATACAAATCCCACAACTGATAAGTAAACTGAAGTAAATAACTAAAAACTGAATACTGAGCAATACATGCTAGAGTCTGAAAACTGAAATGTAAAAGATGACTAATAGAATTGGGCAACATGCCCTACAACTGATAGATAGTGACTCTGGGATCCAAAAGATAGAAGCGTCTACATGCAAATCCCTGTAGCTTCCACAAACAGCTACAGCTCGTCACCTGAATGAGAATCCTATGCTTGGTGTCCTTGGGGCTGGGCACCTAAAATGGTTTTACAAAGAAAAGAGATTTGAAAAGCAAACGGGTCAGAGCCCGAATGTGGAGTTATTTTAAAAACCTGCAAGTGCTTTAAAAACATTTAAAACATTAAATGCAAAGTACATGTTAGGACGCACACTCACATGATATTCTCACCTCTCGTCTAACTGTGCACTCCTAACGTAAGTACCCATCTAGATCGACCCATCCTACTAGCTAACTGACAACATAACTAGCTAGACTGCCAAAGATTCTACCCATATTACTCGGTTCCATTTAACATAACAACGCTTGTAATTAAATAGAGGTTTAACGTAAACTCAGTTACTAAATATGCCATTGATATAACTATCAGTTAACTCATTATCAGTCTCGGAACATTACCGAAATTATATTCACAACATTAACATGAAGGTTCCCATTAAATTAAGCGTATATTATTCACATCATAAATATACGACACAAGCACCCCGAGAACTAAGCTGCGGCGCACACATACTCTGTTATCCATCCCGGTACATCACGTACATAAGGATTACATATTCCGAATCTCTCAGGAATAGTTTACCGATAACAACATCACAAATAATGGAGGCGAACACAGTCACCATCACATGGGTCACGCACATACCTACGCTCCCATGATCAGCGGACTTATTAATATCACAATAAGTCTTTCAATGACCTATGTTCATCAAGGTACCAGTCTATATCCCCCCTGTAGGCACACAAGGATTAGAGGGTCCTAAGCGAACGTAACCTCCCCCGTGATAGCAAGTATGGTAGGTATGTTATACACATAAACTATATACTAAGCATTCACACATCTTAGATATCATCATTTTAATAAGGTATTTTCTACATCATTATACCATTATTCCAAATTTATATATTTCAAGTCTCCCGTTAATATAAGGTTAACTTGCCGACACGTCTCACGCCGTAAACCCTTATCCTTAAAATCTATCTTAAATAGACTATTAAATTCCGATTATTCCCAAATATAACATCTTTATTCTTAAGGTCTTTACTTCTGCCCTAAACCTTATTTCATCAATTTACACAATTTTACACTATTAACCCAACCGTTATCTCCCTTCACGAATTTCAATAATCTAGAATAATTCCTCGAATTACATTCTAATTAAAGTCCACAATAATAATCACACCTACTGGTCTTCCCTAAGGGTGAGGGTATTCATAAGTCCTCCAAACATTTTCTCCGAGGGTTTCCACCATTTAAAATCAAATTAAGGAAAATTTTACTCATTCTGGGAAGGTCGATCGATCGACCTATGAATGTCGCTCGATCGATCTAGTCGATCGATCGACTGATGAATGTCGATCGATCGATCGAACAGGTATGGCTACGGACTGCTTCGTTTTGCAGTTTTGAAACCATCTTAAAATCAATTTCTAACGTATGATTCTCAAATATAACGTTATGGTACTGTCATATAACAATCCTACAATGTTTCTAACGTCCATAAATCAATAATTCAACATCTAAAGGCTACATATGGATCAATCTTCATCAAAAACCTAATTTCCAGATTTTTCTCAAGAACATGAACCCTAACAGTTTGAATCATGAATTTAACCCAACAAAATCCGTTTTAGTTTCTGTTCCATCATGTATATCATCAATAAAACATCTACCTATCATACTACATGCAATTCTCTTCACAATTTTCAAGTTCTAAACCTCAAACTACATGGGTTTTCATTATCTTCCAAGAACAGATGAAATTAATCAATTTCTAACATGGAGGAAACATTCTACGAATTTAAATATGATTAAAACACTTGCCTTGGTTTGATTTCTGGTTTGGTGTAGGTTTGGTGAAGATTCTGCAGAGTTTCTTCTCTCCCAAGCTCTATCTTCAATGGTGGCTCAAGGTGGCTAGGGTTTTGATTTGGGGAAAATTATGAAAACCTAAATGATGACCTACGTAGCCTTATTAGTTAAAGTGGGTTGGTTATGGGCTTAGTGGATCAATATCCACATCAGATTAAGAACTCCAATTTTCGTCACTTTTAATTACCCAAAAATACCAAATTACTAAAATACCCTTTATGGTGCCGGAATGGCCTAAAGATACCCCGGGACCCAAACTATACCCCCGGCTAGTGTTTTCTGACTATCTCGACCCTTCCGGACGCGTTGGCGCACTCAAAACGACCATACGGTTTATAGATTTTATTTTCACTTTTATTATCAAAATATTATACCGTGACGCGGCGGTCCCACGCGTCTCAACAAAAAAATCTAAAATGCCGTATATAAATCCCACGACAATTTTATAATACCAAGTTCATATATAATCATATATGCATATTATCAAATACCAATTCGCATCACATTAGTATTTATAACCCGGATTAATTTCCAATTAATACGCATTTAATTAATTAATCCCATAAATAAATATCACAGAAAATACGGGGTATTACATACTTCCCCCCTAATAACTGAATTTCGTCCCGAAATTCGGAAAAGTAAGGTATGCCTAAAAATATAGGTATCCTCCAATTTCAAAACAATTATATAGAGAAGTCCAAATTACTAAAACCCTCACTTCACAATGAGTTTATTTAACATACTTGATACCTTATCAGAATAATCTCGATAAATGCACTACGCGTTGTGCTCTTATTAAACAACATCCTAGTAAAAATACCTTATACATCATTGGCCATCTTGTCTCAATAACCTTATGAGTCCGCACCTCACCACGCCTATACTCCCGCTTTTCTCAAAACATGAGATACCCATTCTGGAAGGAATCCATAACATATCTGATTACTCTTGCCCCCTCTTTGAATCTCTATTCCCGACGTTGTGACCTTTACACAAGTGAAAACCACGTCAGCATGTTGGTGTTACACGAACCTTTAAACGTACTTTGTCCACCATAAATATATACGGGTGCTCCCCCCCCCCCCCCCCCTTTAGCGTTACCATTTGGTAATATCTGTTCCTCATGTCTACAATGTACCTCACTAGTTATACCCGATATGGAATAAAAATTTGCAATGGATCCAAAATTTCTTTCATATAATCTATCAATCTTTAATCACCTTGCTCCTGCACTTCGGGTTTTAGGTGCTACAACCCTCCGTTTGAATCGCTATATCTCACTACTTATAGTTACCCCACTTGAATGTGGATATCGGGGATTTCATCCCAGTTCTAAATAGCACTACATCAAACCACGTATCGGCGTGTTCACTATCTAATAGTGTAAATTACTCCAAGTATACAACCATTTCTCTCCTTCTGGACAACATGTACCACATAACCCTTCCTCACTTTTACCACTAGACCCTCCAACTTGGAATCGTCGACTTGGTACAAAATTATTTGGTGGTTCATCTAACCCTAATTGGTCTACTATTTACTATCCCTCTTTCAATGCCGATATTCACATATACTTTCCCCCGTTCGAGTTTCTTGATGATCTTATTCTCCCGACGGATACCAAAAGTTTGGAACTATACCCCTTTCCACTATTTTGTACATAACTAGACTTTATACCTGATTGACATCCTCATTATATTTACGCTTGAGTTATTCTCAGCATTCGATTCATGGGAAAAACACCCCGCCCGCTCGGAGAGAGCGAACGATGCGCTACTATCGATAAACTAAACTAATCCACAAATAACAAGGTATACAGCATCCAAATCCCACAATAAAACAAGAAACCACTATTCTCATCTTCAATTTCATACAACAGTTTTCTCAAAAATAATCACAACCATCCACTCATCTCGAAACTAAAAATGAATCTCCAAATTTGAACGTGTTACACTGGCTATACATGATATTCACTTATACCTTTTCTTATGACGTTTAACCTCATACGAAATAATCTTGCCCGTTCATGTTCCCCCTTCCTTTTATTTACACTTTAGCAATTCAAGGTGTCTCTGCCCCTTATATCCCAACTATATGGTTCTTAAACAATATACGCTTCATACAAATCTCAAACTCTTTATCGTCACTGTAAATACAACGGCGCCATACTACTTATGCTTTCTCAATCGTTACTGAATTACATATCCTAAATTCTCGTTATCCTCAATGCGTCCTTCAACATGCCGTGCCAAAACTAATATTATTAGTACTTACATCGTAATTTACTAACAACTGGCTCTAATGGCCTTACAACATAATTTACTCTTTGTAACTTCCCGTTATAACTACATACTCCCGCATCTATAGAGGTACCCAATTCATGAACGAAGGGCCACACTTCTCCCTACTACCAATCTTACGCTAAGTTTCATGCGTGGAGTGTCTCGCAAAGCGAAATCCAAACAAGGAACACCCCCGATACACTACTACCTAACATTGTTGGTCATCGGAATTAGTTAAGCCCTGTCCATAGCATGTACCCCTACACTCTCGTTTCTTAACAAAGTTACATTTTGCCGCAATGACACTTAAACAAGGATCTCTCTTCGAATGTCACTTTCTCTTGACACTGATGGTAATCACATTCCATATACACCACGTAATTAAGACCGGGGTTCTCAAAATCCCGTCCCCAGACATACAACTATGAGTATAATCTCCCAAACCTCTAACGGGGAATAAAATAATGCACTCTCTTTTGTTATAACTTCTCTATCGTTAATTATAATAACCAACTAACTCTTAGTTGTATAGAAAATCAATTACATACCACTCATAATAATGAAATCCCTACGCATAATGGGATTCAAGATACGAGACCATTATACCACTATGAAATCACAACATATTCAAATATGTGTATATACATACCTATATACAATTGTACAATTGTGAGTCCGACCCTCTCACAGATGGGGCCTCGCCAGAACAAAAATGCTACCCCAAGGTGGCAATCCCAATAAACTTGCAATACCAGCACACTATCGGTATAAATATATAAATAAAACCATAAATAATATCATCACATACTTGTATAATACAACACTAAAACGAGTAATATCAATAAAGCAACACCGCTATTATTATACCCATTCATCCTCCGCGGATGACAATAAAAGTAAATCCCCCACGCTATCAGGGAAAAACGTTCTCATGTATATAATAAAGTTACGGATATACTCACTAAATTCGACTCTCAAGTGAAAATAACAATAGTGACAAATGTAGCAACTCATTCCCGCTAGGACTAACATACATCACATCTGAGAATGTAACTCATACTTCTATTTTACCAATCGTCTCGGCTACTCAAATGGTTCCTGTACATACCACACATATCTGTCCCATACCGAACATTTCAATAATTGTTGCCCTTGCCAGGCACAATACCTTGATCCCTATTCTTGTATCGGGAAAATTTTATAGCGCACGGGTTTCACTCCACACAGAAATAACTCTACACATACTCCACTTATCTTTTGTCTCACAAATCATGTTAAGGTGGTCCATCTTTCGGACGTTGGTAGTCTCGACTCAAATGACTATCTCTATTGTTTCCTTAGTGTTGACGGCCCTAAGGATCACACTACTAATTTCCACCCCTTTTACTGAAATCATCATCGCTCGTTAGTAATCCCTCTATCGGATCATTTTAACGGTTTCTCCATTGGGTCTTCCCATTGTGGTGCTTCTCCAACACCAGTTTTCCCAGTCTTACTTTACGTAAGGTCCTCGATTCTCGTGTCTCCCCATTCGGGAATGTTTACCTCCAATTTTAACACTATGCAACAATACCATTTGTTTTAACCGTCCAAGCAGAATCCTTCCCGAAGGACTTGCTATTCTCCTCTGTAAATTCTTCCTTTAATATCCCCTATTCCGTTTCACCTACCTCACCCGGTGTAGGGTTCACTAAATAATTTTTGTTTCTCCTCACAAAGTGACCTCCGTCCGGACCTTTCGTGTGAGTTCAGAACGACATTCCTTTCTCACCCTAAACATTGATCACGGAACTTTTGGTCAACCATTCATGTACGCCTTCTCTCGACGTTACATCCCACTATAAGTGTGGTTATTGTTTCTCCCCATAGAAACTCCGCTCTCACGTGATAAGAAAATTTTCCTCAAATCTTTCACTCTAGATTTGCCATATGCCGACACGAGTCCAATTCTTTGGATACTTTGTGTTCGTTTGGCTAACACATGTCGTCTCCTCCTTAAGAGTATTTCTACTGCTGGTTCTCTTCAATGTTACATAAATTCTTTTACTCCCATTCCAACCTTGTTGGATGTGTCGAATTGATCCCATTCTTGCTATAGCCCTACCCTGAAGTCTCGGTTGCGTCTTAGCCTTTTATATCATCCAAGACTTTCGTGCCATAATATTGGTGACTTTAACTACGGTCATCCCTCTTTAAATATATCAATAATTCTCAAAATAAGTTTGCCTCCTGCTGTTCACCCATCTGTCTTCGCCTGACGTACTGCATTGTTCGGCACACGAATACACCCGATCGCAAATAAGATTCACTACCATATGTATTAAAGCAGGAGAACGAAATCTCACCAAAGATATCGAAAATCCTAAACATAGGGCTCTACATCAAAGAAAGCTCAGCGGAAAACGTAACAAGCCGTACAGATCCTAAAGGACACTAGAACCTGATGCTCTGATACCACCTGTGACACCCCGACTAATTAAATACCGGGTAGCTACTCCTTTATTAAATTAATTCAAAATGCCAAGTTGGCTCAGTTAATAGCATCACTGTCGAAAACATTTTAAAGATTACTAACCACCTAGTATTTAAAAAGTAAGTGCCAAATTTTATTAAATCTGATTAACATGCAACAAGAGTAAAGAATAACTAAATAACACCATTCACCATACTGAAGTAAAACAAATAACCATCACCAAATGTAAATAAACTCTGGAGGAAAAACTCCTCAATACAAATCCCACAACTGATAAGTAAACTGAAGTAAATAACTAAAAACTGAATACTGAGCAATACATGCTAGAGTCTGAAAACTGAAATGTAAAAGATGACTAATAGAATTGGGCAACATGCCCTACAACTGATAGATAGTGACTCTGGGATCCAAAAGATAGAAGCGTCTACATGCAAATCCCTGTAGCTTCCACAAACAGCTACAGCTCGTCACCTGAATGAGAATCCTATGCTTGGTGTCCTTGGGGCTGGGCACCTAAAATGGTTTTACAAAGAAAAGAGATTTGAAAAGCAAACGGGTCAGAGCCCGAATGTGGAGTTATTTTTAAAACCTGCAAGTGCTTTAAAAACATTTAAAACATTAAATGCAAAGTACATGTTAGGACGCACACTCACATGATATTCTCACCTCTCGTCTAACTGTGCACTCCTAACGTAAGTACCCATCTAGATCGACCCATCCTACTAGCTAACTGACAACATAACTAGCTAGACTGCCAAAGATTCTACCCATATTACTCGG
Source organism: Sambucus nigra (assembly GCA_949130495.1). NCBI lineage: Eukaryota > Viridiplantae > Streptophyta > Magnoliopsida > Dipsacales > Adoxaceae > Sambucus > Sambucus nigra. The sequence continues at coordinate 12,854,829 of OX422223.1, forward strand.
TTCCATTTAACATAACAACGCTTGTAATTAAATAGAGGTTTAACGTAAACTCACTTACTAAATATGCCATTGATATAACTATCAGTTAACTCATTATCAGTCTCGGAACATTACCGAAATTATATTCACAACATTAACATGAAGGTTCCCATTAAATTAAGCGTATATTATTCACATCATAAATATACGACACAAGCACCCCGAGAACTAAGCTGCGGCGCACACATACTCTGTTATCCATCCCGGTACATCACGTACATAAGGATTACATATTCCGAATCTCTCAGGAATAGTTTACCGATAACAACATCATAAATAATGGAGGCGAACACAGTCACCATCACATGGGTCACGCACATACCTACGCTCCCATGATCAGCGGACTTATTAATATCACAATAAGTCTTTCAATGACCTATGTTCATCAAGGTACCAGTCTATATCCCCCCCGTAGGCACACAAGGATTAGAGGGTCCTAAGCGAACGTAACCTCCCCCGTGATAGCAAGTATGGTAGGTATGTTATACACATAAACTATATACTAAGCATTCACACATCTTAGATATCATCATTTTAATAAGGTATTTTCTACATCATTATACCATTATTCCAAATTTATATATTTCAAGTCTCCCGTTAATATAAGGTTAACTTGCCGACACGTCTCACGCCGTAAACCCTTATCCTTAAAATCTAACTTAAATAGACTATTAAATTCCGATTATTCCCAAATATAACATCTTTATTCTTAAGGTCTTTACTTCTGCCCTAAACCTTATTTCATCAATTTACACAATTTTACACTATTAACCCAACCGTTATCTCCCTTCACGAATTTCAATAATCTAGAATAATTCCTCGAATTACATTCTAATTAAAGTCCACAATAATAATCACACCTACTGGTCTTCCCTAAGGGTGAGGGTATTCATAAGTCCTCCAAACATTTTCTCCGAGGGTTTCCACCATTTAAAATCAAATTAAGGAAAATTTTACTCATTCTGGGAAGGTCGATCGATCGACCTATGAATGTCGCTCGATCGATCTAGTCGATCGATCGACTGATGAATGTCGATCGATCGATCGAACAGGTATGGCTACGGACTGCTTCGTTTTGCAGTTTTGAAACCATCTTAAAACCAATTTCTAACGTATGATTCTCAAATATAACGTTATGGTACTGTCATATAACAATCCTACAATGTTTCTAACGTCCATAAATCAATAATTCAACATCTAAAGGCTACATATGGATCAATCTTCATCAAAAACCTAATTTCCAGATTTTTCTCAAGAACATGAACCCTAACAGTTTGAATCATGAATTTAACCCAACAAAATCCGTTTTAGTTTCTGTTCCATCATGTATATCATCAATAAAACATCTACCTATCATACTACATGCAATTCTCTTCACAATTTTCAAGTTCTAAACCTCAAACTACATGGGTTTTCATTATCTTCCAAGAACAGATGAAATTAATCAATTTCTAACATGGAGGAAACATTCTACGAATTTAAATATGATTAAAACACTTGCCTTGGTTTGATTTCTGGTTTGGTGTAGGTTTGGTGAAGATTCTGCAGAGTTTCTTCTCTCCCAAGCTCTATCTCCAATGGTGGCTCAAGGTGGCTAGGGTTTTGATTTGGGGAAAATTATGAAAACCTAAATGATGACCTACGTAGCCTTATTAGTTAAAGTGGGTTGGTTATGGGCTTAGTGGATCAATATCCACATCAGATTAAGAACTCCAATTTTCGTCACTTTTAATTACCCAAAAATACCAAATTACTAAAATACCCTTTATGGTGCCGGAATGGCCTAAAGATACCCCGGGACCCAAACTATACCCCCGGCTAGTGTTTTCTGACTATCTCGACCCTTCCGGACGCGTTGGCGCACTCAAAACGACCATACGGTTTATAGATTTTATATTCACTTTTATTATCAAAATATTATACCGTGACGCGGCGGTCCCACGCGTCTCAACAAAAATTTCTAAAATGCCGTATATAAATCCCACGACAATTTTATAATACCAAGTTCATATATAATCATATATGCATATTATCAAATACCAATTCGCATCACATTAGTATTTATAACCCGGATTAATTTCCAATTAATACGCATTTAATTAATTAATCCCATAAATAAATATCACAGAAAATACGGGGTATTACATACTTCCCCCCTAATAACTGAATTTCGTCCCGAAATTCGGAAAAGTAAGGTATGCCTAAAAATATAGGTATCCTCCAATTTCAAAACAATTATATAGAGAAGTCCAAATTACTAAAACCCTCACTTCACAATGAGTTTATTTAACATACTTGATACCTTATCAGAATAATCTCGATAAATGCACTACGCGTTGTGCTCTTATTAAACAACATCCTAGTAAAAATACCTTATACATCATTGGCCATCTTGTCTCAATAACCTTATGAGTCCGCACCTCACCACGCCTATACTCCCGCTTTTCTCAAAACATGAGATACCCATTCTCGAAGGAATCCATAACATATCTGATTACTCTTGCCCCCTCTTTGAATCTCTATTCCCGACGTTGTGACCTTTACACAAGTGAAAACCACGTCAGCCTGTTGGTGTTACACGAACCTTTAAACGTACTTTGTCCACCATAAATATATACGGGTGCTCCCCCCCCCCCTTTAGCGTTACCATTTGGTAATATCTGTTCCTCATGTCTACAATGTACCTCACTAGTTATACCCGATATGGAATAAAAATTTGCAATGGATCCAAAATTTCTTTCATATAATCTATCAATCTTTAATCACCTTGCTCCTGCACTTCGGGTTTTAGGTGCTACAACCCTCCGTTTGAATCGCTATATCTCACTACTTATAGTTACCCCACTTGAATGTGGATATCGGGGATTTCATCCCAGTTCTAAATAGCACTACATCAAACCACGTATCGGCGTGTTCACTATCTAATAGTGTAAATTACTCCAAGTATACAACCATTTCTCTCCTTCTGGACAACATGTACCACATAACCCTTCCTCACTTTTACCACTAGACCCTCCAACTTGGAATCGTCGACTTGGTACAAAATTATTTGGTGGTTCATCTAACCCTAATTGGTCTACTATTTACTATCCCTCTTTCAATGCCGATATTCACATATACTTTCCCCCGTTCGAGTTTCTTGATGATCTTATTCTCCCGACGGATACCAAAAGTTTGGAACTATACCCCTTTCCACTATTTTGTACATAACTAGACTTTATACCTGATTGACATCCTCATTATATTTACGCTTGAGTTATTCTCAGCATTCGATTCATGGGAAAAACACCCCGCCCGCTCGGAGAGAGCGAACGATGCGCTACTATCGATAAACTAAACTAATCCACAAATAACAAGGTATACAGCATCCAAATCCCACAATAAAACAAGAAACCACTATTCTCATCTTCAATTTCATACAACAGTTTTCTCAAAAATAATCACAACCATCCACTCATCTCGAAACTAAAAATGAATCTCCAAATTTGAACGTGTTACACTGGCTATACATGATATTCACTTATACCTTTTCTTATGACGTTTAACCTCATACGAAATAATCTTGCCCGTTCATGTTCCCCCTTCCTTTTATTTACACTTTAGCAATTCAAGGTGTCTCTGCCCCTTATATCCCAACTATATGGTTCTTAAACAATATACGCTTCATACAAATCTCAAACTCTTTATCGTCACTGTAAATACAACGGCGCCATACTACTTATGCTTTCTCAATCGTTACTGAATTACATATCCTAAATTCTCGTTATCCTCAATGCGTCCTTCAACATGCCGTGCCAAAACTAATATTATTAGTACTTACATCGTAATTTACTAACAACTGGCTCTAATGGCCTTACAACATAATTTACTCTTTGTAACTTCCCGTTATAACTACATACTCCCGCATCTATAGAGGTACCCAATTCATGAACGAAGGGCCACACTTCTCCCTACTACCAATCTTACGCTAAGTTTCATGCGTGGAGTGTCTCGCAAAGCGAAATCCAAACAAGGAACCCCCCCGATACACTACTACCTAACATTGTTGGTCATCGGAATTAGTTAAGCCCTGTCCATAGCATGTACCCCTACACTCTCGTTTCTTAACAAAGTTACATTTTGCCGCAATGACACTTAAACAAGGATCTCTCTTCGAATGTCACTTTCTCTTGACACTGATGGTAATCACATTCCATATACACCACGTAATTAAGACCGGGGTTCTCAAAATCCCGTCCCCAGACATACAACTATGAGTATAATCTCCCAAACCTCTAACGGGGAATAAAATAATGCACTCTCTTTTGTTATAACTTCTCTATCGTTAATTATAATAACCAACTAACTCTTAGTTGTATAGAAAATCAATTACATACCACTCATAATAATGAAATCCCTACGCATAATGGGATTCAAGATACGAGACCATTATACCACTATGAAATCACAACATATTCAAATATGTGTATATACATACCTATATACAATTGTACAATTGTGAGTCCGACCCTCTCACAGATGGGGCCTCGCCAGAACAAAAATGCTACCCCAAGGTGGCAATCCCAATAAACTTGTAATACTAGCACACTATCGGTATAAATATATAAATAAAACCATAAATAATATCATCACATACTTGTATAATACAACACTAAAACGAGTAATATCAATAAAGCAACACCGCTATTATTATACCCATTCATCCTCCGCGGATGACAATAAAAGTAAATCCCCCACGCTATCAGGGAAAAACGTTCTCATGTATATAATAAAGTTACGGATATACTCACTAAATTCGACTCTCAAGTGAAAATAACAATAGTGACAAATGTAGCAACTCATTCCCGCTAGGACTAACATACATCACATCTGAGAATGTAACTCATACTTCTATTTTACCAATCGTCTCGGCTACTCAAATGGTTCCTGTACATACCACACATATCTGTCCCATACCGAACATTTCAATAATTGTTGCCCTTGCCAGGCACAATACCTTGATCCCTATTCTTGTATCGGGAAAATTTTATAGCGCACGGGTTTCACTCCACACAGAAATAACTCTACACATACTCCACTTATCTTTTGTCTCACAAATCATGTTAAGGTGGTCCATCTTTCGGACGTTGGTAGTCTCGACTCAAATGACTATCTCTATTGTTTCCTTAGTGTTGACGGCCCTAAAGATCACACTACTAATTTCCACCTCTTTTACTGAAATCATCATCGCTCGTTAGTAATCCCTCTATCGGATCATTTTAACGGTTTCTCCATTGGGTCTTCCCATTGTGGTGCTTCTCCAACACCAGTTTTCCCAGTCTTACTTTATGTAAGGTCCTCGATTCTCGTGTCTCCCCATTCGGGAATGTTTACCTCCAATTTTAACACTATGCAACAATACCATTTGTTTTAACCGTCCAAGCAGAATCCTTCCCGAAGGACTTGCTATTCTCCTCTGTAAATTCTTCCTTTAATATCCCCTATTCCGTTTCACCTACCTCACCCGGTGTAGGGTTCACTAAATAATTTTTGTTTCTCCTCACAAAGTGACCTCCGTCCGGACCTTTCGTGTGAGTTCAGAACGACATTCGTTTCTCACCCTAAACATTGATCACGGAACTTTTGGTCAACCATTCATGTACGCCTTCTCTCGACGTTACATCCCACTATAAGTGTGGTTATTGTTTCTCCCCATAGAAACTCCGCTCTCACGTGATAAGAAAATTTTCCTCAAATCTTTCACTCTAGATTTGCCATATGCCGACACGAGTCCAATTCTTTGGATACTTTGTGTTCGTTTGGCTAACACATGTCGTCTCCTCCTTAAGAGTATTTCTACTGCTGGTTCTCTTCAATGTTACATAAATTCTTTTACTCCCATTCCAACCTTGTTGGATGTGTCGAATTGATCCCATTCTTGCTATAGCCCTACCCTGAAGTCTCGGTTGCGTCTTAGCCTTTTATATCATCCAAGACTTTCGTGCCATAATATTGGTGACTTTAACTACGGTCATCCCTCTTTAAATATATCAATAATTCTCAATATAAGTTTGCCTCCTGCTGTTCACCCATCTGTCTTCGCCTGACGTACTGCATTGTTCGGCACACGAATACACCCGATCGCAAATAAGATTCACTACCATATGTATTAAAGAAGGAGAACGAAATCTCACCAAAGATATCGAAAATCCTAAACATAGGGCTCTACATCAAAGAAAGCTCAGCGGAAAACGTAACAAGCCGTACAGATCCTAAAGGACACTAGAACCTGATGCTCTGATACCACCTGTGACACCCCGACTAATTAAATACCGGGTAGCTACTCCTTTATTAAATTAATTCAAAATGCCAAGTTGGCTCAGTTAATAGCATCACTGTCGAAAACATTTTAAAGATTACTAACCACCTAGTATTTAAAAAGTAAGTGCCAAATTTTATTAAATCTGATTAACATGCAACAAGAGTAAAGAATAACTAAATAACACCATTCACCATACTGAAGTAAAACAAATAACCATCACCAAATGTAAATAAACTCTGGAGGAAAAACTCCTCAATACAAATCCCACAACTGATAAGTAAACTGAAGTAAATAACTAAAAACTGAATACTGAGAAATACATGCTAGAGTCTGAAAACTGAAATGTAAAAGATGACTAATAGAATTGGGCAACATGCCCTACAACTGATAGATAGTGACTCTGGGATCCAAAAGATAGAAGCGTCTACATGCAAATCCCTGTAGCTTCCACAAACAGCTACAGCTCGTCACCTGAATGAGAATCCTATGCTTGGTGTCCTTGGGGCTGGGCACCTAAAATGGTTTTACAAAGAAAAGAGATTTGAAAAGCAAACGGGTCAGAGCCCGAATGTGGAGTTATTTTAAAAACCTGCAAGTGCTTTAAAAACATTTAAAACATTAAATGCAAAGTACATGTTAGGACGCACACTCACATGATATTCTCACCTCTCGTCTAACTGTGCACTCCTAACGTAAGTACCCATCTAGATCGACCCATCCTACTAGCTAACTGACAACATAACTAGCTAGACTGCCAAAGATTCTACCCATATTACTCGGTTCCATTTAACATAACAACGCTTGTAATTAAATAGAGGTTTAACGTAAACTCAGTTACTAAATATGCCATTGATATAACTATCAGTTAACTCATTATCAGTCTCGGAACATTACCGAAATTATATTCACAACATTAACATGAAGGTTCCCATTAAATTAAGCATATATTATTCACATCATAAATATACGACACAAGCACCCCGAGAACTAAGCTGCGGCGCACACATACTCTGTTATCCATCCCGGTACATCACGTACATAAGGATTACATATTCCGAATCTCTCAGGAATAGTTTACCGATAACAACATCATAAATAATGGAGGCGAACACAGTCACCATCACATGGGTCACGCACATACCTACGCTCCCATGATCAGCGGACTTATTAATATCACAATAAGTCTTTCAATGACCTATGTTCATCAAGGTACCAGTCTATATCCCCCCCGTAGGCACACAAGGATTAGAGGGTCCTAAGCGAACGTAACCTCCCCCGTGATAGCAAGTATGGTAGGTATGTTATACACATAAACTATATACTAAGCATTCACACATCTTAGATATCATCATTTTAATAAGGTATTTTCTACATCATTATACCATTATTCCAAATTTATATATTTCAAGTCTCCCGTTAATATAAGGTTAACTTGCCGACACGTCTCACGCCGTAAACCCTTATCCTTAAAATCTAACTTAAATAGACTATTAAATTCCGATTATTCCCAAATATAACATCTTTATTCTTAAGGTCTTTACTTCTGCCCTAAACCTTATTTCATCAATTTACACAATTTTACACTATTAACCCAACCGTTATCTCCCTTCACGAATTTCAATAATCTAGAATAATTCCTCGAATTACATTCTAATTAAAGTCCACAATAATAATCACACCTACTGGTCTTCCCTAAGGGTGAGGGTATTCATAAGTCCTCCAAACATTTTCTCCGAGGGTTTCCACCATTTAAAATCAAATTAAGGAAAATTTTACTCATTCTGGGAAGGTCGATCGATCGACCTATGAATGTCGCTCGATCGATCTAGTCGATCGATCGACTGATGAATGTCGATCGATCGATCGAACAGGTATGGCTACGGACTGCTTCGTTTTGCAGTTTTGAAACCATCTTAAAACCAATTTCTAACGTATGATTCTCAAATATAACGTTATGGTACTGTCATATAACAATCCTACAATGTTTCTAACGTCCATAAATCAATAATTCAACATCTAAAGGCTACATATGGATCAATCTTCATCAAAAACCTAATTTCCAGATTTTTCTCAAGAACATGAACCCTAACAGTTTGAATCATGAATTTAACCCAACAAAATCCGTTTTAGTTTCTGTTCCATCATGTATATCATCAATAAAACATCTACCTATCATACTACATGCAATTCTCTTCACAATTTTCAAGTTCTAAACCTCAAACTACATGGGTTTTCATTATCTTCCAAGAACAGATGAAATTAATCAATTTCTAACATGGAGGAAACATTCTACGAATTTAAATATGATTAAAACACTTGCCTTGGTTTGATTTCTGGTTTGGTGTAGGTTTGGTGAAGATTCTGCAGAGTTTCTTCTCTCCCAAGCTCTATCTCCAATGGTGGCTCAAGGTGGCTAGGGTTTTGATTTGGGGAAAATTATGAAAACCTAAATGATGACCTACGTAGCCTTATTAGTTAAAGTGGGTTGGTTATGGGCTTAGTGGATCAATATCCACATCAGATTAAGAACTCCAATTTTCGTCACTTTTAATTACCCAAAAATACCAAATTACTAAAATACCCTTTATGGTGCCGGAATGGCCTAAAGATACCCCGGGACCCAAACTATACCCCCGGCTAGTGTTTTCTGACTATCTCGACCCTTCCGGACGCGTTGGCGCACTCAAAACGACCATACGGTTTATAGATTTTATTTTCACTTTTATTATCAAAATATTATACCGTGACGCGGCGGTCCCACGCGTCTCAACAAAAATTTCTAAAATGCCGTATATAAATCCCACGACAATTTTATAATACCAAGTTCATATATAATCATATATGCATATTATCAAATACCAATTCGCATCACATTAGTATTTATAACCCGGATTAATTTCCAATTAATACGCATTTAATTAATTAATCCCATAAATAAATATCACAGAAAATACGGGGTATTACATACTTCCCCCCTAATAACTGAATTTCGTCCCGAAATTCGGAAAAGTAAGGTATGCCTAAATATATAGGTATCCTCCAATTTCAAAACAATTATATAGAGAAGTCCAAATTACTAAAACCCTCACTTCACAATGAGTTTATTTAACATACTTGATACCTTATCAGAATAATCTCGATAAATGCACTACGCGTTGTGCTCTTATTAAACAACATCCTAGTAAAAATACCTTATACATCATTGGCCATCTTGTCTCAATAACCTTATGAGTCCGCACCTCACCACGCCTATACTCCCGCTTTTCTCAAAACATGAGATACCCATTCTCGAAGGAATCCATAACATATCTGATTACTCTTGCCCCCTCTTTGAATCTCTATTCCCGACGTTGTGACCTTTACACAAGTGAAAACCACGTCAGCCTGTTGGTGTTACACGAACCTTTAAACGTACTTTGTCCACCATAAATATATACGGGTGCTCCCCCCCCCCCCCCCTTTAGCGTTACCATTTGGTAATATCTGTTCCTCATGTCTACAATGTACCTCACTAGTTATACCCGATATGGAATAAAAATTTGCAATGGATCCAAAATTTCTTTCATATAATCTATCAATCTTTAATCACCTTGCTCCTGCACTTCGGGTTTTAGGTGCTACAACCCTCCGTTTGAATCGCTATATCTCACTACTTATAGTTACCCCACTTGAATGTGGATATCGGGGATTTCATCCCAGTTCTAAATAGCACTACATCAAACCACGTATCGGCGTGTTCACTATCTAATAGTGTAAATTACTCCAAGTATACAACCATTTCTCTCCTTCTGGACAACATGTACCACATAACCCTTCCTCACTTTTACCACTAGACCCTCCAACTTGGAATCGTCGACTTGGTACAAAATTATTTGGTGGTTCATCTAACCCTAATTGGTCTACTATTTACTATCCCTCTTTCAATGCCGATATTCACATATACTTTCCCCCGTTCGAGTTTCTTGATGATCTTATTCTCCCGACGGATACCAAAAGTTTGGAACTATACCCCTTTCCACTATTTTGTACATAACTAGACTTTATACCTGATTGACATCCTCATTATATTTACGCTTGAGTTATTCTCAGCATTCGATTCATGGGAAAAACACCCCGCCCGCTCGGAGAGAGCGAACGATGCGCTACTATCGATAAACTAAACTAATCCACAAATAACAAGGTATACAGCATCCAAATCCCACAATAAAACAAGAAACCACTATTCTCATCTTCAATTTCATACAATAGTTTTCTCAAAAATAATCACAACCATCCACTCATCTCGAAACTAAAAATGAATCTCCAAATTTGAACGTGTTACACTGGCTATACATGATATTCACTTATACCTTTTCTTATGACGTTTAACCTCATACGAAATAATCTTGCCCGTTCATGTTCCCCCTTCCTTTTATTTACACTTTAGCAATTCAAGGTGTCTCTGCCCCTTATATCCCAACTATATGGTTCTTAAACAATATACGCTTCATACAAATCTCAAACTCTTTATCGTCACTGTAAATACAACGGCGCCATACTACTTATGCTTTCTCAATCGTTACTGAATTACATATCCTAAATTCTCGTTATCCTCAATGCGTCCTTCAACATGCCGTGCCAAAACTAATATTATTAGTACTTACATCGTAATTTACTAACAACTGGCTCTAATGGCCTTACAACATAATTTACTCTTTGTAACTTCCCGTTATAACTACATACTCCCGCATCTATAGAGGTACCCAATTCATGAACGAAGGGCCACACTTCTCCCTACTACCAATCTTACGCTAAGTTTCATGCGTGGAGTGTCTCGCAAAGCGAAATCCAAACAAGGAACACCCCCGATACACTACTACCTAACATTGTTGGTCATCGGAATTAGTTAAGCCCTGTCCATAGCATGTACCCCTACACTCTCGTTTCTTAACAAAGTTACATTTTGCCGCAATGACACTTAAACAAGGATCTCTCTTCGAATGTCACTTTCTCTTGACACTGATGGTAATCACATTCCATATACACCACGTAATTAAGACCGGGGTTCTCAAAATCCCGTCCCCAGACATACAACTATGAGTATAATCTCCCAAACCTCTAACGGGGAATAAAATAATGCACTCTCTTTTGTTATAACTTCTCTATCGTTAATTATAATAACCAACTAACTCTTAGTTGTATAGAAAATCAATTACATACCACTCATAATAATGAAATCCCTACGCATAATGGGATTCAAGATACGAGACCATTATACCACTATGAAATCACAACATATTCAAATATGTGTATATACATACCTATATACAATTGTACAATTGTGAGTCCGACCCTCTCACAGATGGGGCCTCGCCAGAACAAAAATGCTACCCCAAGGTGGCAATCCCAATAAACTTGCAATACCAGCACACTATCGGTATAAATATATAAATAAAACCATAAATAATATCATCACATACTTGTATAATACAACACTAAAACGAGTAATATCAATAAAGCAACACCGCTATTATTATACCCATTCATCCTCCGCGGATGACAATAAAAGTAAATCCCCCACGCTATCAGGGAAAAACGTTCTCATGTATATAATAAAGTTACGGATATACTCACTAAATTCGACTCTCAAGTGAAAATAACAATAGTGACAAATGTAGCAACTCATTCCCGCTAGGACTAACATACATCACATCTGAGAATGTAACTCATACTTCTATTTTACCAATCGTCTCGGCTACTCAAATGGTTCCTGTACATACCACACATATCTGTCCCATACCGAGCATTTCAATAATTGTTGCCCTTGCCAGGCACAATACCTTGATCCCTATTCTTGTATCGGGAAAATTTTATAGCTCACGGGTTTCACTCCACACAGAAATAACTCTACACATACTCCACTTATCTTTTGTCTCACAAATCATGTTAAGGTGGTCCATCTTTCGGACGTTGGTAGTCTCGACTCAAATGACTATCTCTATTGTTTCCTTAGTGTTGACGGCCCTAAGGATCACACTACTAATTTCCACCTCTTTTTCTGAAATCATCATCGCTCGTTAGTAATCCCTCTATCGGATCATTTTAACGGTTTCTCCATTGGGTCTTCCCATTGTGGTGCTTCTCCAACACCAGTTTTCCCAGTCTTACTTTATGTAAGGTCCTCGATTCTCGTGTCTCCCCATTCGGGAATGTTTACCTCCAATTTTAACACTATGCAACAATACCATTTGTTTTAACTGTCCAAGCAGAATCCTTCCCGAAGGACTTGCTATTCTCCTCTGTAAATTCTTCCTTTAATATCCCCTATTCCGTTTCACCTACCTCACCCGGTGTAGGGTTCACTAAATAATTTTTGTTTCTCCTCACAAAGTGACCTCCGTCCGGACCTTTCGTGTGAGTTCAGAACGACATTCGTTTCTCACCCTAAACATTGATCACGGAACTTTTGGTCAACCATTCATGTACGCCTTCTCTCGACGTTACATCCCACTATAAGTGTGGTTATTGTTTCTCCCCATAGAAACTCCGCTCTCACGTGATAAGAAAATTTTCCTCAAATCTTTCACTCTAGATTTGCCATATGCCGACACGAGTCCAATTCTTTGGATACTTTGTGTTCGTTTGGCTAACACATGTCGTCTCCTCCTTAAGAGTATTTCTACTGCTGGTTCTCTTCAATGTTACATAAATTCTTTTACTCCCATTCCAACCTTGTTGGATGTGTCGAATTGATCCCATTCTTGCTATAGCCCTACCCTGAAGTCTCGGTTGCGTCTTAGCCTTTTATATCATCCAAGACTTTCGTGCCATAATATTGGTGACTTTAACTACGGTCATCCCTCTTTAAATATATCAATAATTCTCAAAATAAGTTTGCCTCCTGCTGTTCACCCATCTGTCTTCGCCTGACGTACTGCATTGTTCGGCACACGAATACACCCGATCGCAAATAAGATTCACTACCATATGTATTAAAGCAGGAGAACGAAATCTCACCAAAGATATCGAAAATCCTAAACATAGGGCTCTACATCAAAGAAAGCTCAGCGGAAAACGTAACAAGCCGTACAGATCCTAAAGGACACTAGAACCTGATGCTCTGATACCACCTGTGACACCCCGACTAATTAAATACCGGGTAGCTACTCCTTTATTAAATTAATTCAAAATGCCAAGTTGGCTCAGTTAATAGCATCACTGTCGAAAACATTTTAAAGATTACTAACCACCTAGTATTTAAAAAGTAAGTGCCAAATTTTATTAAATCTGATTAACATGCAACAAGAGTAAAGAATAACTAAATAACACCATTCACCATACTGAAGTAAAACAAATAACCATCACAAAATGTAAATAAACTCTGGAGGAAAAACTCCTCAATACAAATCCCACAACTGATAAGTAAACTGAAGTAAATAACTAAAAACTGAATACGGAGCAATACATGCTAGAGTCTGAAAACTGAAATGTATAAGATGACTAATAGAATTGGGCAACATGCCCTACAACTGATAGATAGTGACTCTGGGATCCAAAAGATAGAAGCGTCTACATGCAAATCCCTGTAGCTTCCACAAACAGCTACAGCTCGTCACCTGAATGAGAATCCTATGCTTGGTGTCCTTGGGGCTGGGCACCTAAAATGGTTTTACAAAGAAAAGAGATTTGAAAAGCAAACGGGTCAGAGCCCGAATGTGGAGTTATTTTAAAAACCTGCAAGTGCTTTAAAAACATTTAAAACATTAAATGCAAAGTACATGTTAGGACGCACACTCACATGATATTCTCAACTCTCGTCTAACTGTGCACTCCTAACGTAAGTACCCATCTAGATCGACCCATCCTACTAGCTAACTGACAACACAACTAGCTAGACTGCCAAAGATTCTACCCATATTACTCGGTTCCATTTAACATAACAACGCTTGTAATTAAATAGAGGTTTAACGTAAACTCAGTTACTAAATATGCCATTGATATAACTATCAGTTAACTCATTATCAGTCTCGGAACATTACCGAAATTATATTCACAACATTAACATGAAGGTTCCCATTAAATTAAGCGTATATTATTCACATCATAAATATACGACACAAGCACCCCGAGAACTAAGCTGCGGCGCACACATACCCTGCTATCCATCCCGGTACATCACGTACATAAGGATTACATATTCCGAATCTCTCAGGAATAGTTTACCGATAACAACATCACAAATAATGGAGGCGAACACAGTCACCATCACATGGGTCACGCACATACCTACGCTCCCATGATCAGCGGACTTATTAATATCACAATAAGTCTTTCAATGACCTATGTTCATCAAGGTACCCGTCTATATCCCCCCCGTAGGCACACAAGGATTAGAGGGTCCTAAGCGAACGTAACCTCCCCCGTGATAGCAAGTATGGTAGGTATGTTATACACATAAACTATATACTAAGCATTCACACATCTTAGATATCATCATTTTAATAAGGTATTTTCTACATCATTATACCATTATTCCAAATTTATATATTTCAAGTCTCCCGTTAATATAAGGTTAACTTGCCGACACGTCTCACGCCGTAAACCCTTATCCTTAAAATCTATCTTAAATAGACTATTAAATTCCGATTATTCCAAAATATAACATCTTTATTCTTAAGGTCTTTACTTCTGCCCTAAACCTTATTTCATCAATTTACACAATTTTACACTATTAACCCAACCGTTATCTCCCTTCACGAATTTCAATAATCTAGAATAATTCCTCGAATTACATTCTAATTAAAGTCCACAATAATAATCAAACCTACTGGTCTTCCCTAAGGGTGAGGGTATTCATAAGTCCTCCAAACATTTTCTCCGAGGGTTTCCACCATTTAAAATCAAATTAAGGAAAATTTTACTCATTCTGGGAAGGTCGATCGATCGACCTATGAATGTCGCTCGATCGATCTAGTCGATCGATCGACTGATGAATGTCGATCGATCGATCGAACAGGTATGGCTACGGACTGCTTCGTTTTGCAGTTTTGAAACCATCTTAAAACCAATTTCTAACGTATGATTCTCAAATATAACGTTATGGTACTGTCATATAACAATCCTATAATGTTTCTAACGTCCATAAATCAATAATTCAACATCTAAAGGCTACATATGGATCAATCTTCATCAAAAACCTAATTTCCAGATTTTTCTCAAGAACATGAACCCTAACAGTTTGAATCATGAATTTAACCCAACAAAATCCGTTTTAGTTTCTGTTCCATCATGTATATCATCAATAAAACATCTACCTATCATACTACATGCAATTCTCTTCACAATTTTCAAGTTCTAAACCTCAAACTACATGGGTTTTCATTATCTTCCAAGAACAGATGAAATTAATCAATTTCTAACATGGAGGAAACATTCTACGAATTTAAATATGATTAAAACACTTGCCTTGGTTTGATTTCTGGTTTGGTGTAGGTTTGGTGAAGATTCTGCAGAGTTTCTTCTCTCCCAAGCTCTATCTCCAATGGTGGCTCAAGGTGGCTAGGGTTTTGATTTGGGGAAAATTATGAAAACCTAAATGATGACCTACGTAGCCTTATTAGTTAAAGTGGGTTGGTTATGGGCTTAGTGGATCAATATCCACATCAGATTAAGAACTCCAATTTTCGTCACTTTTAATTACCCAAAAATACCAAATTACTAAAATACCCTTATGGTGCCGGAATGGCCTAAAGATACCCCGGGACCCAAACTATACCCCCGGCTAGTGTTTTCTGACTATCTCGACCCTTCCGGACGCGTTGGCGCACTCAAAACGACCATACGGTTTATAGATTTTATTTTCACTTTTATTATCAAAATATTATACCGTGACGCGGCGGTCCCACGCGTCTCAACAAAAATTTCTAAAATGCCGTATATAAATCCCACGACAATTTTATAATACCAAGTTCATATATAATCATATATGCATATTATCAAATACCAATTCGCATCACATTAGTATTTATAACCCGGATTAATTTCCAATTAATACGCATTTAATTAATTAATCCCATAAATAAATATCACAGAAAATACGGGGTATTACAAAGTATGGGAACAAAAATCGAAAGGTATATTGTTTATGACCGAATAACGCTTTTGATAAGGAAAATGACATATACACCGGAGGTTTGGCCGAAATATTACCGGATCCCCCTTTTTTTTTTAAGTTTCTTATATTTTTATTTTCAACAATTGTTTATATAAAAAAACAGTTTTTTTATATAAAAAATAGTTTTCCTATTAATATAAAAAACATTTTTTTATATTATTAGAATAGTTTTTTATTAGAATAGTTTTAATATAAAAACAGTTTTTTATTTTTTATTAGAATTGTTTTTTTTTTTGTTATTTTTAATTAGTATTTTTTTTGCATTATTTTTAACTCATTTAGTCCCTAACACCCATTTACCCAATATTCTCCTATTTTTTAAGGTCCACGCCAGCGGCACCCCTTATTCTTTAACTTTTTTTTTAAAATTTTACAACATTTAAAATAATTTTTGTATTTCTTAAAACTGTTTAAATGTTTGCCCTCCTTTTTTTACTGGATGCTAACTCATTTAGTCCCTCAAATACCCATTTATTCCATATTCTTTTATTTTTAAATGTCCGCGCTAGCGGCACCCATTATTTTTTATTTCTTAAACTATTTAAAAATGTGGAAAAAAAGTTTTTATTTATTTATATTAAACTAACTTTTATTTTCTGATAATTTTTTATTAAAATTAAAATTAAAATTATTTGTTGAATATGGATCCGGGAACGTGGGTCTGCGTCAACGGCACTAACCAATCGCGATGTCAATTGCGTTGATGATGTGGGTCCGCGCCGGCGGCACTAACCAATCGCGACAAGTCATTTCAGTGTGTCGCACCCGACAAATTTTCTCTTATTTTTAAAGGTCCGCTCCAGTGGCACTCCCCCCTGCCCCTCCAATTTTCTTTTATGCATCTCACTGACGTGTCGTGTCGTGATTGGTTCGTTTTGAGGGGTCCTATGGTGTGGGTCTCGCCAGGGGTAAAAAATGAACGCATGCAGATGCGACACGTCAGATTTAGTCGCATTTGTGTGTCGTTGATTTTAATTTTTTTTATAAAATCATTTTATAAACAGTTTACAAAAATAGTTAAAAACTATATTATAAATTGTTTTAAAATTAATTCATAATTTGTATTAAATTTATGATTTTTTTTTAATTTTAATAAAAAACTGTTTACTTAAAAAAAACTATTTTTTTTTATTAATAGAAAACTGTTTTTTTATATATAAAAAACTGTTTTTAAAAATAAAAGAATAAGAAACTTAAAAAAAAAAGAAAAAAAAAGGAAAAAAGGGGATCCGGTAAAATGCTGGCGATATATGCCGGTAAGCATATCACTACTCTTTTGATAAATATTTACTCCCCTCCCTCCCCTTAAATTTACCAAGACAAGCATTACTCTTTTTCACACAAATTTATAAGAAAGACACACACACACACACACACACACATATATATATATATATATATATATGTATGTATGTATGTATGTATGTATGTATCTATATGTATGTATGTATGTATGTATGTATGTATGTATGTGTAAGAAAGACATTTGATTATTAAAAAGTAAAATAAAAGGAACATTTCTCCCTGGAAAGGCTAATGATGGAAAAATCCAATAAGAATTTGTTTTTGGAGATGATTTTTCCTAGGTTCTTCTCATACTTTTCATTACAGCATGTCTAGAACTGTTTAATTATATATTGGATGTTGAAGGACTGAGTTAATGTTGGAACTGCTCATTGACAATAAGACCATATTACTCCACGTTCGAGTGGTGGGAGACTTGTAAAATCCACGTACGTGCCTTTAGAGAGGTCTCGTTTCCTTCTTCAATGTGTATCTTTAAGCCAATACATGGGTCTTCCATTAGTTTTTGGGAGGATATTTGAAGCCCCCCAACACACACAATTTATTTTTAAAAAATAAAAAATAAACAAAAAAAACTATATCTCATACCCTTTCCCTTCAATAATACAACAATGGTATGTGACCTTGTTTTAAGGAAAGATCTTTAAGATTTGGAAATTGAAAAAGTTGTTGTCTCCTTGATTTCGTTGAGAGGGGAAGACTTACTCTGGGATGTATGTATGTTAGAGAGTGGACTTCAATGTTTTGTCATGCAATTTGTACCTTCTTATTTTTCCGTACTATCTATGTGAACTATGTTTTTGAAAAATTGATTAATTAATAGTTTTAATTGAAAATCGAATTCCAGGTCCTAAAACAGTGAAGCTTTATTCAGACAAGGAGCATATGGGATTTAGGTAATGTTTCTTGTGTGATTATTTCAATGAGAAGATTTGATGTCGCACGTGTTTTTTTTTGAATTAGTATACAAAACTAATTGTAACGATAATCCCTGTAGCAATGTCAATGATTTTCCTCCCAGTGACTCGATTGTTTTCACCGAGGACAATCTTAAGGTAGATTTCAGTGTTTAGACATGCTTCTATCGCAAATGCGTTATTTAATTATTATTCTCAGAAGTATACTTACAGGAAGTTATCATTTAACTATAACTGCATGGCAATTTTGTAGGGAAAACCAGTTGTCTTAAAATACGTCAAGTTTCAAAATGTTCGCAGGTAGATCGAATATCTTTATGTTGCATTACTTGTTACGCCTTCACTGTCATCTCTAGTAATTGTATGAATACATATTTACTAATGAAATTCGATCATCTTGACAATTTTCATCGAGGACAATCATGTTGGTTCTGAGATCACGAAAGTTAAAAAAATTGGCCTATGCGAAACAACGTAAGTTCTCATGCATCAATTTTTTTTATGGTTTTATTTCATTTTACACATTCTCCGATTCTTATTTTGGAATATATATGCTCTTTTTTCCTTCATGTTTTATCTATATGAATGAATTATTCGATGCTTCATTAGTCTATAGCAATTTACTCGCGTCATGGAAGAGCATATAATAGAGATCTTGGATTATCTAAAGGCGTGGGGGTTGGGATCATTAGGTAAGGAAATTTGGTGCAACGAAGAAGTCCAAAATGTAGTGAAGATTAAAACAATCTGTAAAGTTTGTAAAAAACCATTTATGGACGAAGTTTGCCAAGATATGAATCTGCAAACAAATAAATTAGGAGAGTTGCAAGTGAGGTTAAAATCAAAGTATAAGATGATCTCTATTTAAGTCGCATATGATAGGAAAATTTATGGCGTAAAGCTAGCCGACATCCGCATCTCCCAGACCTGCAGTTATGAGGAAGCCTTGTGCACTGAGTACGACCTCTTATGATAGGAAAATATTCAAAATTCATTGTTATTTATATCGGAAACAAAATTCTATCTTGAATGATAAAAAAAAAAAGCACAATAAAAGGGGGTAAGCTTTCCACGTATAGAATGGAAACCCTCTATACAAACCTTGAACAAGAAACTCAGAACAACTGCAAAGACATTATCCAGTTATTCCAACTCAAAGATAAAAAAGAGGAGAGCTGTCCAAACACCGAAAACAAGAAAGCTCAACTAATGCTGAAAATTTGTTCCCAAATCTCCTCCTCCTCCTCCTCCTCTTGTTCCATAAAGTCTAAACGCAGCCAAGACGATGCATATCCTTAAGTATCTTTGTTCCTCTTAACGCCACGACACATCATTATCATGAAATATACATTTTCAGCTTTTCTTGGGAACACCCTCTTTTCCAAATTCCTCCTTCGTCACATTCCTTGAAATGAAGGAACCCATATCACAATGACTTAGCAAGTGATCAAGATTTCGCTTGAACTATATATTGCACAATAATTTGGAGGTAATTATGTATTTGGTCTTAGCTTTTTGGATCTAGGCATTCGTATTAACCCTTCCGCGAGCTACTAACGAAGAGAGAGCCTGTACTTTCGAGGGAATACTGCTAGTACTTTCAAGGAAAGACCTGAATAAACAGGCGGGCCACTGAATCCACGAAATAAGCGAAGCAATTTTATTTAAATTTGTAAAACCCATTTACAACTCATTAAGCATGCTTAAATTACATTTCGATTTTGAGTCGTGATCCATTTTTTAGTTCAACAGTTACGAAACTGTTTATCCCCCACCAAGCAGAAAAACTATTTATATGCCCCTGAAATTTCAGTGTTCAAAAAGGCTAAAACGGGCCTCGAGGTGTTTTATAATAGAAAAGTTAAAACACTAATACGTACTAAAATAATGAATCAGCACAAAAGATCCATAATTAAAACCGACGACAAAAATATATAATCATTTTCAATACCCCTTCATAAGAAATGTACTAGAGTATCTTCATGTCACATGTCATAATAAAAGAGAGTGTATGATCAACCATACATTATATATTAGTATATTACTTTTATGTGTAATTTAAATATACATATTGTACTTATGGCCTGAGATTTTATATGGTGTAACATAATGTAAACTGAGGCTTAAGCATTTGCTACCCTCGAGGTACCATAGCCTTTGTTGAGGCCTTTGTTCTAACTTTGAAATTTGCAATTTTTTTACTCAAATAGCAAACATTTTCTTATACACAACAATCGCATACATCCTTATTTATGTTCGCATATTTTGACATTTGGACACACTAATTTAAAACTAGCCAATTTGGTTCTCATCTAATGAGGTGACAGTTTGTGTTTTTGATTTGTTTTTGTCCCGACACGGCATGATGTGACAAGAAATGGATATGGAGTTTTACTAAAGATCTGATCCCCCCTCCCCCCCCCCCCCCCCCTAAAAAAAGATTTATGTAGTTTTACTCCTTATGATTAGGGCTTCAAACGAACCGAGCTGTTCATGAACAGTTCGAGCTTAACTCGTTTGTTAAGCAAACAAACAGAGCTTGAACACGATTTTGAGCTTGTTTAAAAAAAATCGATCGTTGGGATCGACTCAAGCTGGGCTCGTGTTCGAGTTTTAAGGCATAAACGAGCTTTCTTAGGCCAATTTGATACCAATTTGGATCCTCACGATAAACGTTTCTTACATGCACACTCCTCCTTAAGTCTACTTACGCATAGATGACAAGATTGATATAAGAACGTCTCACCAAATTCAAATATGCAAGAGAAGTCAAACATCCATATAAACTCGTGGATGAGTGCAATGATGGCATATATACAAAGTCGAATCAAAATGCATATCAACTTCGAAACCCCATTTGAACAATGGTTAAGATCATTCTAAGAATCGATAATAATGACCAAATGTCCTAGCCACATGGATATGAAATGATGGGGGTCCAAGCACACCAATATGTCATATAAAACATGTAAACTCAAAAACAAAACCGAAAATCTTTTTGGCTTTTCAAACATATTTTGACTCAAATAAAAGCAAAATCTTTTTGTTTTTTCACAATTTTTCTCAAAAACAAAATCTTTTTGTATTTTTCAATAGGATTCAAACAAATGAAAAATATAATACAAAATGATACACGTCACTATACTGGCAATGAATATATCATGAAGCAAACTAGCATATGACAAACATGGCAACGCTACCATCCTTTAGATTTAGCATGGGAAGAATCAAGTGCACCCAAACGAGAATCGTGAAGTTTTATTTCTAAAGCCACTAAATCCGATTTCCTAACCCAAGTAGGTGTAAAATGATGCATAGGGGTTTGGGGAACCGGGGCAACTTTATTCCTAAACTTCCTAGGGGCTTGTCTAAGGTCGTAACAATAACGTCTAAAGTGACCTTTCCTACCACAAAACGTGCAAGTGTAGCGACGGTGGGAATGATTACCTACATGTGGACCTTTTGTAATATTCCTAGTGTTTCTCACACGTGCGGGGGGAATGAGAACAACTCTCTCATCAAAACCTATACCACCCCTATCTCCCTTAATTTGGACGGTGCTTAAGATCTTATCTAACTTCTCCGACCTAGCCTCCAAATCAAACTTAACTTTATACGAGTCTCTCAACTTCTCTTCTAAATCACTAATCCTAAACTCGAGCAAACGCTTAAAATCCGCAAACTCTAAAGTCTCCTTTTTCAAAGACTCCATCAAACCACAGAGATTATCTCTCTCACCCTCGACATACTTTAATTTCTCCCTAAGAGTCTTATCTCGTGCCCTAAGAGCCTCAGTCAAACTATTATTATTTTCTATGGCACGCTCATTCAACCTAGCTTGCAATTTAGAGTTAGCCTTTTTCACCTTCACCGTTTCGACATACAACTCATTAAATGCAACTTGCAACTCTTTCATTTCTACTTCCTCCTCTTCACTCTCTTCACCCTCACTAACATGGGATTCACTCAAAACCTCCTTGGAAGTGTCATTCACATGAGAATCGTCGTCTCTCACATGACATGCCATGAATGCAACAAAGTTGCACTCAATGGGGGAACTCTCTCCCTCTTCCAGTTCACTATCACTTAAAGTGGCATTATATGCAATAGGTTTCTTGCCCTCTTTCTTAAGTGTATTAGGACACTCCTTAACTTTGTGACCATACCCCTCACACCCCAAACACCTATCGGACTCATCTCTCTTAGGCTTCTCAAACTTATCCTTAGAGGTGGAATCTACTTTGTTGTTCTTGGATTTTTCAAATTTCTTGGCATCTTTCGATTGCTTTTGAAACTTAATAAAAAATTTAAATTTCTTTGCCAACAAAGCAACAACCTCAAAATTGAAATCGGGATCGGAATCCGAAACTTTAATTTCCTCTTTCCGAGTTTTCAAAGAAATACCCTTTTCTTTCTTAGGCACTTGCTTGGAGGTAATCATGTCGATTTCATAGGTTTGTAAGTCACCTACAATCTCTTATAGTTTTGTCGACTCTAAATTACCCAAGGAGTTTAAAATAGTCATTGTCGCATCAAACCTACTAGGCAACGACCTAAGGATTTTCTTTATGACATGGTTGTTGGTAATTTTCTCACCTAGGTTAAATGACGAGTTGACAATATTTAACAACCTAGTATAAAACCCATCAAAAGTCTCACTCTCTAACATCCTAATCGTCTCAAACTGTGTAGTGAGATTTTGAAATTTCGACGCCCTAACCATGCTAGTGCCCTCGTGAGTGAGTGCCAAAATATCCCAAGCCTCTTTCGAATTTTTACAAGTCATAATACTATTATACTCTTCGGGTGTGACATGTGAGGAAATTACGTGCAAACCCTTAGAGTTATATTGAGAAAGTTTATGTTCATTTTCAGTCCACGACTCAACAGGCTTTAAACTCGCGACCTCACCATCTTTCGTGACAGGGGGTGACCAACCTTTCTCAACCGCTAACCACACATGCTCATCAATTTATTTTGATGCACTTTTTATACGCATCTTCCAATAAGTGTAATTAGTGCCATAAAAAACGGGAGCACGATAATTTTCCATACCGCCAAAATTCATGTTTAAAAATACACGGGATCACAAAACAGGTAAATTATGTTTTCTAGCTCTGGTACCAATTTGAAGAGTGCGTCCTTTATGAGTGTGTTATAAACAAAACAATTTTCATAAAAAATTATCCAACTTTTAATTAACACCAAACTAAGTTGTGAAAAAACCAATTTTTACTTTAAACTGATTTTATCTTGATTAATCCTAAACATGCATCTAGTGATTAAAGCAAGTAAAATAAAGTAAATGATACTCACAATACCGGATATACGAGGAAACCAAAAACGGGAGAAAACCTCGGACGGCCCCAAGCCAGACAGTAACTATGAATGTGGAATTACAATGAACAGACTCAACCTTACACAATGACTCGATCCCCACGGGTCTTGACACTTTCCTGATCTTTAACCACTCCGATCACAGTGCCCACATTGAAAGTAACCTTCTTCCACAATACCTGTCCATAATAGTCGCCTCCACGAATGTCTCGGTGTCCACCGATATGGATTTGATGTCGTTTACGATGTTGAACACGATATCCGTCGCTTCTTCACCGCAAAACCAATAATGTTCAAGTGTAGAACAAACCTTCTTGGTGCAGCAAGATCACATAAACATATGCTAATGATAACTCAGGTCTTTGCAAACTTGTACGGATGTGTTTAAGCCTTTAAAACTTTATAAAATATGTACAAACAAGTTTCTGGATCGTAAACATTTTTTTCAGAATGCACACCTCCGAAATTCTGATACAGACACGCTTTAAATAAGAAAATAAGCGCCGCCTAGAAAATAGTGTCGCTCGAATGGGATTCCCATCTCGCGAGATAACTTCGAGCGACAAGGCTATGTCGCTTGAATGATAGCCTATTGTCACTCGAACGACAAGTGAAAATCATTTATTTTAATTTAATCCGACTTTAAATAGGTGGTTAAATTAAAACAAACTCTGTTTCGATCTTATCAGAATAACACGAAGTGTAAACCTTTTAAAACATTTTAAAAACATTTTCTTTATAAAAAATACATCCTTATCTTTTATAAAAATATTCCGAGTCCCATTAACAATACGAATTCATACCCAAGTAATCTCGGAATGCAATTAAACTTTGAAGATGAATAACCTTTCACCAATTAAACATCGGCATGATTAATTCTTTGAAGCTTTTCCGCAATGTATTCAATATCTTCAATACATCATAGACCGAGTGGGATCGTGACAATAAAAAGTCTCCCTATGACATATTAAAAACAAAGTTTTTTTCACGGAATAAGTCAAAACTACAAAGGGACTCAATTGGAAATTTTGTCCTTACACATCCCCGTAGGTGGGACCTGGTGATTGCTCAAGCTGAATTTACTTTCAAGAATGCCGTCAACTGTTCTACCGATTTCTCCCCCTCCAGATTGTGTTGGACCAGTCCCCTACTATACCTATTGACCTCGTCGAGGTCCTGCTGACAGTTCTTATGTGCCCTTCTGCTAAGGAGTTTGTAGCCCATTTAACTTCCTTACAGGCCGATGTCCATTCTCGTTTCCAGTCCGTTTACGCCTCTTATAAAGACGCAGCTGATGCACATCGTCGTTTCATTTCATACCAGCCCGGTGATTTATTCATGGCGTACCTTCAGAAACCACGGCATGTCGGCAAAGGCAACAAGCTTCTTATGCGCCGTTTTGGGCCGTTTCCTATTGTTCGGGCTTGTGGGCCGAATGCATATGAGGTTGATCTTCCTTCGACGTCTCACATGCATCGTACATTTAATATCCTTCACCCATCTTCACTGTCGCAGCTAGTCCATTCTCATGTAAATCGTATTGATGGCATACTTGACTCTCCGCCTGTGTCTCCTCTAACTCGGGTCATTACACGCGCTATTTAGTCCATTGGGTTGGTCGTCCGGTGGCCGAGGACTCTGGGATTACTGAGGCGACCTTCCAGCATATTGATCCAGATTTCTTTCGCCAGTACTCCGCATATATGGATTCCTCTCAAGGGGGAGAATGATGCAGGAGCATAGGAATATATTTGTCTTTTTGCCTTTATTCTTTATTTTCCCCTTTTTTAGCCTCTTAGTATAAATAGCTATTGAGGCCCTCATTGTATCACTTTTGCCAATTTGTGATTAAGAGATTAGAGAGAGAAATAATTGAAACTCCCATATTTTCCATGTTGTTGTTGTGTAGTTAACTTCTTTATTTTACGCTTCCGCACCCGTATTCACATAATTTTTTCTTCTAATCATGTAGAACTCGTAACGAAGAATTAAGGGTTGATAGGAAATTGTTCAAATTTGGCGCATATGACATTCATTGCACCGTTAGCCCATATAAAGTTCTCAGTAGTAATGCTCTATACATAGAGACTACGTCAGCTAAAAGACCAGGAAAAATGATTTCCATGCGGTAAAAGTGCAAGTTCACTATTGTCACTGTAAATATTCTTTTCATATCAATGAAATTAGTGTTTAATTTTCCCAAAACAATAGATTAAACCATGTTGACCACATTAGTACAACCCACATTTTCTAGCCTAATGCCTCTTTATTGGGTGCAATTTCTTAACACAACGTATAGGTGGGCTTGGACGCATTAAGTCACCAATCATATATTCAAAAATACCATGAATTGTAATGTATTAAATAATTTCAAAGAATTTTATTTGAGTGAAAAAAAGACTTATTTAACTTATTGAAGAAAGCAATGATTAAAGAACTCTTACCTTAACTACCCAAAATTCGGTTGCAAAATTGACTAATCAATATGTATCCTTTAATCTAAATAATTGGTACTGTAAAGCAAAGAATAGTATATTATTGAAATGGGCTCAAAACTATTCGTCTGGTTCCAAGAATAGCCACTAAACTATTTATGATTATGAGTAGCCCCTCAAATAAATTTATCAAATCCCTTATATTTGTTTTGATCGTTAACCGCGAAAGAAAATGGTTATATGCAATTCACATGCCAGAAATTGTTACTCAAGAGCATTAAACAGCTAATCAAGTAACACATTAACAAGTACTTGATAAGAAGCAGATCACTCATTTTTATACAGACAATCACCCGAGTATAGTTTGATTTTGATTAACAATTAGTAATTAAATCAATACAACTAGTCTAATTAGTGTACATGCTAAAAGTTCAACAAGGATTGAAATCTTTAATTAATTATGATGAGAAAATTATTGATCTAACCACCTATATGATTTTGGACTCCTTTTCTTGATTTTCATATTTTTCCTCCCTTTATATCGAATTTTTGTTTTCCAATTACTGAAAACTCGTGAACATAAACTCAAGTTACCATTCCTATTCTTCTCATGTTAGCATTTGTTCTAATTGTTCAGAACAATTACTTATGGTGTCAGAGTAAGGCATTATGCATATAATGAAAGAAACAAAAAGGTGAGCTATGCAAGTTTTGCGACTCTGTATATTGGTTTATCAATCGACAACCGCTCCGCTGAAAGCAAGATAAAATTAAATATTGTAAATACATATTATTAGTGTTATTTATTCCAGTTATTTTTAGAGGTGGCAATGGGTCATGTCGTATCGGTTTCATGCCGGATCTAATTAGGTTCATGTCAAAATCACCTCTACCCAAACCCGACCCATTAAGCCTATCATGTGTACAGTGTCGTGTCTTATCGAGTTAGCGTCGTGTTTAGATCGTGTTCAAGTCGTGCTTTAACAATTCGTGTCGCGTATTTACACTAAATGGCTAAACCTAAACCCGATTCGTTAAGCTGTCGTGTTTAGCGGGTCCACCCATTAAGCACCCGTATTCGTTAAGGCTTTACCCAAACTCGTTAAAAAGTCATGTGGGTCGTGTCGTGTTATCGGGTCGTGTGACAATTTGCCACCCCTACTTATTTTAATGAGTATGTTGTTAATTCTACCCAAACTATCAGTCTGCTGCATATTTGACCAATTATGGCATTCAATTATATATATTCACAACCATATATTTGTGAGAAAATTTGTTCTCATCTAGTTGTGCTACTCTTAACGACATGTTTTCTTGTGGGACCATTGCCTTTAATATGTCACCACTCAGTTGGTATTTATCATTTTTATCCCAAGTTATATTTATGAACTTTTTTTGCATTGGTAACAAAAGCGATAAAAGATGAAGACAACAGAAAATGGCATTGCATTGGTATCATAAACAAAGTAGGGGTAATATTATATTCTTCCTTTAATTACTAGAATTCGAATTGAAAATATTATTAATAATCTCCCCAATAAAAGCACTATTTTAATAACTGGCTTCGACACGATACAACATGTGATATGTCATGGCAAGTTTAAAATAACAATTACCTTTGCCTAAAATTTTATCATACATACAGAACTAACACAAAATCAGACTTACAAGAACATCCTAATGCTTTGCAGTGGTATTTAATGAATGATAAAACTACTTACTGAGAAAATGAATAAAAAGGCATAGATAAAACTCAGATTCATACAGTTTCGTTTGGTCACTAATATAAACCAAATAATTAGTGTTTAACCTTTCACTTAGTAGACATATAACCAGTGTAAACTGAAATGTGGAACACTTCGGAGCAATGCTAAGGGTATGGATATATCCCTACAGTGACAAGTAGACTCTATGCTGGGAAATCACTTAGTCAAGACATTTTGGTTTGCAGTTCACTTAAAACACGTATAATTATTATTTGTTTAAATTAATTTGGGTATTAAATAATTAGTATTAGAGTACGTAGGTTTTTGTAGATATTCTTTGCATGGAGCATATCGAGATACTTTGTAACGTATTTGCTTCATTTTTCATTTTCTTTGTTATGCTCTTCTTCTCTCCACAATAAAGATCAAAATAAAGAGGCATTCAAGATTTAAATATATAGGATGATAATGTATGTACCCTAAAAGTGAATGTGACATCTATAATGCGATAATCGGGGATGGGGAGAGTATTTTGTAGCAATGCTAATAACCATATCTTCTCACAGTGAGAGGAAGGTGTATATTATTTACGTTAAAAACATCTCATTACTTGACTAATGAAAACATCTTGCATTTCTATGCTTTTAATCCATTTTAAATTGAAAAAATCTCAAATAAAGTCAAGCATAAGTAAGTAATTTACAACTGTTGATTCCAACTGTTAAAATAAAGTATGAGATATCAGATTATGTCTTGATCAAATATAGTAGGAACATGGGTGGTATATATTTAGTCTAAAACAACAACTGGTATAGGAGGTTCTTGACCTTTTTAGTCCTATTGTAGGGCAGTCTTAGCGGAACTAATTATCATTCCACATCACAATGACCACAATGAAAGAATGGAAAATATTTAATTTTATTATGTAACATACAAGTTTGATTTTGATTATCAATTAGTGATTAAAGTGTTCTAATTAGTCCGAGGTTTCCACTTGTTTCTAAATTTAAAATGATATAATTGAATTTCTATAAGTTGTTTAAGATTTGTAAATCTGACTATTTGTCCAATCATCTACGCATTAGGAATTTGGATCATCGAGGTCCATGAATTCTTCAGTTTGACTGAATTTGGAATTTGACTCTCTATCTCTCTGAAGTTTTTTAGTCACTTCGGCTCTCTATGATCTGAGGTAACCTCTTCTATCTTTTGTGTTGTGTGTATGTACCCTCTGTGTGTGTACTTATGTAGTGTATATATTACTCATTCTCAAAGTTCCATTAAATCTGGATGAAACCTTACATTCTCTCTTGGTTATACAGTGAATTATTTGATACTCCCTCTGTCCTAAATTAATAGTCATGCTTTCCTTTTTGGCCATCCCAAATTACTAGTTGCATTCCTTTTTTTGTTATAATCAATGAACCAGATTTTGGGATAGTAAACAAATCATGATCTTGGCCATTGATTGAGTGAATCCTTAAAAACCGTTATTTTCAAATAGCGACTATTAATTTGGGACGTTGGTAGTATATAAATTATACATTCTCTGTTGGTTACATTCATAGTCTATTTTCATGAAAAGTAAGAAACTCATGCCATCAATTGCATGTTGATTCCTCTATTTTTATAAGAATTTATGACTTACAAATATTTATCTCAACGTATATGATTTTGACGCTTGTAAGAGGTACCTTTAATCTTCAGTTACATCAAATATCCTCTATCTACTTAAACCTCTAAAATGATAGATAGGGCTGGTAATGATTGGGATCAATTTTTTATATTTAGAAACAAGGATACCCTAATTTGTAATGGTTAAAACGTGAATGACCTTCAATTTCTAGTATGGACTCTATATTGTTTGGGAAGTGCCTCTGTTTGTCCAGTGTGGGCAAAAATAATACTGTAAATGTATAAAATCATTTTGGTAACTGTAATTATTCAATTAATTGTAATGAAGTTATTGTTTATTATACCACCAAACAAATATATAGGGAAATAAAGAGGATTCTTATTTTCGGCTGCTCAATGAATATGTCTTTGCTTGTAAATCTGTTGTGTCAAAAGGGAGTAATATCAATGACATTATGCAGAAACTCGTGTTAGTACAGTGAAAATTAGGATAAATTGAGAAAGGAAGAAAAGTATTAATGATATTTGTAATAATAATTAAAGGACAAAATTGTGTCTTTGGTCATTAATCTAAACCTTGTGTTTAATAATTTTTTCTTTCACACAACAGACTTGTCAACCTTTTCCCAAGAGAAGATAATATAAATTCAGCCTTTTTGACCTTGTTACTTCACTCATTTGGCAATTATTTAATTTTTTTGAGTAGATAGTGGGCGGCCCCCTTGAAATTTTATTAATTAAAGTGAGGAGAAACGATCTCTACTTGGTGTCTTAAGAGATCTAAAAAAGGCTATGATATACTTCATACACTAAAGAAATAAATATATATAAAGAGTAACCTAACTAATTGCCACCAAATATTTTTTGAATAACCATTAATGAGATCTTGTAAATTGCAAATCCCCAAGCCACCTTAAGTGTTTGGCAAGAATATTTGATCCCAAGAGATCCATCACTTTCTATTCTTGCCATCCGAACTCCAAAGAAAATATATAAAAGGGCTAAACAATTCAGTAGGGATAGTTTATGGGTGGTCAAAAGTTGCAAAAGTGTGGAACGCAACAGATTAAAGAACGTGTTTGATAATAATTAACTTATTAGCAGGAGAAAGGATCTTGCCATGCCCGAGTTTTTCTGTCTCTAATCTTACTAAGTAAATCATGAAAGTATGCTATCTTTTTACAACCACCAAAAAGTAGTCTACCAAGATAATTAATCGAAAGTTATTTCCAAGAAAATACCTCCGCAATGATGTTAGACTTTCTATAAGAGGCTTTATAAGAAATAATGTAACAGATTTTACATTTTTTCATAAGCTGACTCGAATTCAGTTCATCCTCACCAAGAAATTTCATGCAGAATTGCAAGGAATATTTTACCGTTAGTGAAAATCAAAATATCATCCAAAAATGCTAATGAGATAATCAATGGACATCTCATTGATTTAAAACGGAGTCAAATTCCCTTTCAATATTAGCTCATGGATCCCCAAGTAAGCACGTCAAATGCGATAACAAACAAACCCGTAACCCGAATAATGATGCACCCAACACGGTGGTATTTGAAAAAATGTGAACTTCTCCCATTGATAATTATCTAATCCCAAGAACTTGGTATAATTCTCCATATTATATTAATCCATATCTCATTAAAGCTGAAAGCTCACATAACTTTCAACAAAAGAAACAACGATAAATGGTTATACAGGTTAGTCCTATCGAGTTTTAGAGCAATGTTATGTTCCCTGAATTTTATTCAAGTTATGCATCATTTCCAGTGCAAGGATGGAATTATCCGTGATACACCTCCCCTTAACAAATACGGCGTGGTTGTGAGAAATTACTCTGAGCAGAATTAGACACAACCGATTAGATAAAAATTTTGAAATGATTTTAATTGGAAATTGAAATACTTAATGGGGTGAATTCATAGAAAATTTATGGGTTCGCAACTTTAAGAATGAAACCTAAGGATGTATTCTCAAGCTTTATGGGTGACAATGGCCCATGAAGAAACTATTGATAGCATTGAAAAGATATAAGTGAATCACCACCCCAAATGATTAAACACTTAGCCTATAAAACTATCCGACCCGTGTCGCAATTCCCATCCATATGAAATACTACCTCTTAAGATAATATAATGATGGAATCGTAGTTAAGCATAGATTATCTTCCTCCCCAACAAACTTAGAAATAGCAAAAAAGAAACTATCACAGACCACCTGGACCATGTCTATAGCAGGAAAGTTCTGAGAGTATTGTTCTCTCAATTATCCAATTTGAGCCTCATCATACCCAATGACCCTCCTCATACCCACCGCATCCATTTTCTCCAAAACACAACTTCATCTTTTGATGTAAGGCTAGCTCCAGTCTTCTTGAGTTTCAACGAAGTGGCATTCAGCTACTTGGAAGAAGAGTTAACATTAATCGCACCTTCGTTGGAACTTTGTTGCGTCCCGCCTCATCGTAGGCCAGAAGTACCCCTCTCTCTGAATTCTTCTATATAGAGGGATCTCTGATGTTTCGCAGTGTTCGTCATGTGTCTTCTTTATTCTCTGTTTTGCTTTTTCTAGACCGATGCATCTTGACAACCACCCTCCCACATTCCTGAAGTAGAGGTTTTCGTGATTGGCAAAGTACTGCGCAAGCTCTTTTAGTTCCACCTCGCCTTTCCCAGACTCCAAACTGCTTCCTGATCTCGCCTCTCCAATCTGAATCATCTTCCATTGGTAAGATCGATTGCACAACCGATGGGGTTGTTCTCTGTTGTATCACCACAGTAGTTGTGTCGATTTTCATAGCCAATTTTTTAGTAATGGTGGCATAGGCGTCAGCATGTCTATTCATCGTTCTGGGATGCCTTTTTACCTTAACCTAATAGTACTGATTGAACAACCGTTGAATGATCGTTTTATAAGGCGCTAGACTGAGGTGCTTTAACGCATATTCCCCGTTCACTTGTTGAACCACCAAGTTCAAATCACCTTTGATACATAGTGAACAAATGCCCCTTCGGAGGGCCTCTAGCAACCCCAGTACCAATGCTTCATACTCTGCTTCGTTGTTGGAGCAAGGGAAATCTAATTTATAGGAAAGGAAAAATTCCTCCTTCCCTGTAGAAAAGATAACCCCTACCCCTCTTTTCTTTTCCGCTGAAGAACCATCGAATTTTATCGTCCATTCTTCAAGAATGGCATCCAAAAAATCCGCCTGCAAGTCATCCCCTGGAATGCTCTCTCGGGGTGGATCAAATAGCCCAGATGGGAAAATTTACAATAAGTCCACATACGCTTGGCTCTTGATCACACGAGGGACCACACATTTTAAGTCATACTCTGAAAGGATGAGGAACCACCTAGCTGCTCTTCCAATCAAGATAGTTCTCGCCAACAAAAACTTAATTTGGTCACATCTTGTCACAATGTGAATTGTGAAAGATAACATGTAATGTCTAAGTTTTTTTGCTACAAATACCAAGGCTAAAGAATGTCTCTCTACACTATTGTACGTTGCCTCTGGTCCATGTATGATCCTGCTCAGGTAGTAGATTCGCATCTCTTGCCCATCGACTCCTGCACCAAGAGAGATCCAATGGACCTTGTAGTAGATGTGAGGTAGAGTTGCAATGGTATCCCTACGCTGGGAGGAATCATCGTATATAGATAAGTGAGCAGCTTCTTTAACTTGGTCAAATACTCCTGGTGAGCTTCCTCCCATTTAAACTTTGTGCCTTTTCGCAGCAGCTCCATCAGTGGGTGAGTTATTTCGGCTAGTCGTGGTAAAAATCTCCTAAGGTAGGAGACTTTACTGAGGAACCTCTTGAGCTCCTTCGTCGTTTTTGGACATGGCATTTCCAGAATTACTCGTTGCTTTTCCTGGTCCATTTGTACTCCCTACCGATCTACCAAAAAACCAAGGAAGTTTCTACTTGTAATCCCGAAAGCATACGTTAGTGGGTTCATGTTTAGCTTGGTACTTTCTACACCGTATGAACACCTTCCTTAGATCGCCTAGGTGAGACGCCTCCTTCTTCGACTTGATGACCAAATCATCTACGTAAAATTCCAAAAACTTATGAAATAAGTCATGGAAAATGGCCATCATCATCCTTTGATACGTCGCCCCAGCATTTTTTACTCCAAAGGGCATCACTTTGTACATAAAGTTGCCCAACGGGGTCCTGAACGTCGTCTTCTCTGCATCTGTTGGATCCATCTTGATCTGGTTGTATCCCACATACCCATCCATAAAACTATACATCTCATGACCAACAGTTGCATCGATCAAGATATAATGGAGGGCGGAGGAAACTCATCCTTCGGGCAAGCTCTGTTCAAATCTTTGAAGTCCACATAGATCCTTATCTGAATCTTATCTTTATTCCCCACTAGGATGATGTTTGACAACTAAAGTGGGTGTTGTATCGGTTTGATAAATCCTGCCACTAGCAACCATTCCACCACCTCCTTGATCTTCAAATCCATCTCATACTTGTAAGTTCTTGTGGCTTGCTTCACCGGTATGACTGAAGGCATAACGTTAAGTTGGTGGCAACTTACTTCCTCATCTAGCCCCTCCATTTTTGTGAATTTCCA
This sequence comes from Sambucus nigra, assembly GCA_949130495.1. Taxonomy (NCBI): domain Eukaryota; kingdom Viridiplantae; phylum Streptophyta; class Magnoliopsida; order Dipsacales; family Adoxaceae; genus Sambucus; species Sambucus nigra. Next base: position 12,889,257 of record OX422223.1, read on the forward strand.
TGCGAAAACATCCCTGTATTCTCGAATTATCTTGACCAAGGCTCCTCTTTGATCTTCGCTTGGCATCGGCCAATCCGTTATATATTCTAGCTCTTCTCCCACTTCTTCCGAAAACTCTTGTATGTTATAGTTATCAATGACCATACAGTGCCCCTGCTGGTCTATCAAGAAACATTCATACACCGAGCCAGCCTCTAGATCAGCTCCTTCGATCGCCCACTCACACCCTCAGAAGAGGTAAATAACTCTTCCATCCTCTTTAATTTTCTTCTTGTATTGCCTACTTGACATTATAACCGCCTTCCTCTTCTTTTCTCTTGAAACCTCCGCCAGCCTGTTTCTAGAAAACTTGCTCAGCACACTCTGCCGTTGGACCTCGTGCTCTATCGGACATGGGCCTCAATCTATCTCTGAGGTGTTTCGAGATATTCTAAGGCTTAGGATCAACATGGTGAACTTCCTCAGCTATTTCCCTTCTTCCTTCCCTTTTGATGCTCTGGCCATTCACAGGTCACATTCGTTCCCTAATAGAGGGAACTTTCGCTCCCTCCATCCTTCTCGTTAAGACCCTGGCATCTTCCTCTAGCTCTGTGTAGAAAGTTTCATCTACCAAGTGAGCTTCCTGGTGGCAAAATGTTTCTTCGTTGAGTGTATAACGATTTCTGTCCCTTTTACATTTGCCTTCACGCATTGATGATATGTCGAAGGGACTAAACTATGATTGTGCATCCACACCCTTCCTACCAGAAGGTGGTACGAAGTAGAACTCTCAATCACATGGAATTTGATGTGCGAAGTAAGATTCCCCATCACAATCCCAACGTTCACATATCCAATTAATTTGAATGATTTCTTATCATAACAAAAAATTACTAGAAGCATTGGTATCAACGTTGCCTCAGGAATGTTGGCTGGCTGGAAGGAACTGATTGGCATGATGTTTATCGATGCTCCCCCGTCCATCAAGTCCCTTGCAAAACTCACCCCGTTAATACTAGCGGTAACGTATAGGGGCCTGTTATGTGGGAACCTTACATTCATGTCAACATCACTAAAGGTTACCCCAGACAGAAACTTCCTTACCAACCTGGCCATGGGCCCTCTCCACCTTAGCGATGGCACTGCGTTCTTTCGTGCAATGTCTATAATCACTTTCGTATCTCTAATCGGCTCTCATTTACCATCCCCACTTGGTCGAAGAACTAGGAAATTTTGGGTGACTGCGAAATGACCTGGTACTCCAGTCCTGGGTCCATCTCCTCCCCTTCTAGATTGTACAAGTCTTCTATATCCCTCGTGCTAGCTTCATCGTAAGCTATCACCACATTGGTTATTCCCCTAGTGCAGTCTTCCAACGCATCCTCAAATTCCTCTCGTTCAATTTCCAGTTATCTTGCTTCCCGTTCAACCTCCTCATCATAAGAAGCTATAAGGTTGGCCCTATGCGGTGGTTGGGGTTAGCATTTACATTCTCCTGGATTTGCAGGGTCCCCGTATTCATGTGTTTTCTTATAATCTTTCTTAGTGTGAAACAAGTTTCCATTGTATGACCCACCTTTTGATGGATCTGCCAGTGCTTGGGATCAACTCTCGTTACTGCATCTGACTCCACCGCTGGAATGCCCTTGGTTTCATACATCATTCCTCCTTGGACCATGGTGTTGTAACAACTGACAGCCTCTTCGACAGTGCAAGGCAGCGGCGGTGGATCCTCTCTGTTCATACAAAACTCTCTTGTTATCCTTCTTGGCTGCTTGGCCCCTTCTCCTCCATCGGCGTACCCTACCCGTAGGGGCTGGCTTCTTATTGCAACGGGGCAATATCGGTTGCTTAAACATCACAGGCACCACGACGAGACTTGGCCGAACGACCATTGATATATTTCTTGCCGCCTTTAGAAACGGCGCAAAAGTTCCTTCGCGTGTTTCGTTGACGAGGTGGCATATATACTTTAGGAGAAAACCTTCAGCACAAAGCTGGAGCAGTTTGGACTCCTTGGCCTCTTCTCTGACATCGAGAAACCTTTCCTTGAACCTTCGGACGTATGCTACCAAGTCCTCCCCCGGCCGTTGCTTCTCCCTACCTAGCTGGGTTAGCGTGAACTCATCTTTTTCCAGAAAGAACTTCTGGACAAACAATGCATGCATCTCCTCCCATGTTGAGACACTTTTAGGTGCCAAGTGAGAGTACCAAGTGTAAGCCTTATCGGTTAGGGATTTAGAAAACTCCCTCAGCCTAAGCTTTTTGTTATTGCAATGAGCCCCCAGATGCTCAATGAAGCGTTTGATATGATCCTTAGGGTTCCCCCTTTTCCTATGTATTTGTCAAAGATGGGAGGAATATAGTCCTTCGGGTAAGGCTCATTGTTGTATTCTTGGGGGTAGGGAGTGAGAAAATAATCATACACCGATGCTACCTCGCTGGCATCTTCAACATCTATTTCTGCATCTATTTACTCATTTTCTCCAAGGCTATACTAGTGTTTTCTCGGCCGTGGGAGCAATGGGCTGAGGGACCATAGCAGGAATGCTAGTCATGCCTGGCATATTTACCCCTGGTGGAACGCCTGCCCTGCCTAAGGTTCCCATCGTTGTAGCAGGAGTGAGTGTTGTATTCATGGGGCTAGATCCCATTGGAGCTATGATTAATGTGGTTATCAGAGTGACCATTGGCGTCACAAAAGAATTGGGGTCAAACCCACCCAAAACCGTTGCAACAACAGGAGTTTATAAGAACTCAAGAAACTTTCCCATGAACAGGGTCACCTGGGCCAATCCTATATCGACACTAGTGGAGGCCTGCGTTACTCCTGGGATGCCGGTTGTCATCTGGACTGGGGGTACCTCCACCCGAGGAACCTCATCCCTGGTAGCCTCCATCTCCCTCACAGTGTGTTCTTTATTATGCTTAATAGTATCAAAGTCTATGGTACGATCAACATTATCTTGCGCCATACTTTTAGGAGAATACCTCCCTAGCGGAGTTGCCAAATGTAATAGGGTAGTCCCCTTGTAGCCTGGGAGTATGGTAATACTAGTTGAGGTGTAACCCCAATAGGTATGGTGATAAAGGGTAACCTTGAAACTCTTTAATGAACACAAGTAAACACATAACATTATATATGATCAACACTCAGATTGAACTCACAATACACTCGTGTATAACTCAAAACAATAGTAAAGGGAACTCAGAAAGAACTCATTCGGAGGGAAAAAGAAGTAAGCACCCTAGATACACTTTGGCAGGCAGCCAATATACCAACAAACTCTGAATGATCTGTGGTAAGCTATTAAAAGCTTCGTAATAAATGATAATGGTGAGTGAGTAAGAGCTTTGGTTTGCAATAACTTCTCCCTAGTATATTCTCTCTCTCTAGTAACAAAATCTCTAGAAACGAACCCCTCTCTCATAAGTGATTGAGGATAATAAATAGCCCCCACACCACTCCCGAGATTCCTCAATCCTTTACAACTGTGAAAGACCTCCATTCATACTTTACGTCACCAACATTAAATGCCTGAGGGGATAGTCAGTCCTACGTCATAAACATTAAATACCAAGACATGCCTTTTGCCTAACCGTTGTGCGTCAGAGCACTGTCACCATAGAGGTGGCTCACCAACTGTCTGACAACCCTAAATACCATGGTGGTTTACTCAAGTACGGATTGGACAGTGCTTAGATGGCTAGTGACATCACCTAAAGTAGATGTGACATCAGGTAGAGGGTTGTTTGGTTCAAAACTCAACATACGATGGAACTCAAGGCTGCTCCGCACAAGATTCCATAATAGAATGTCTCTCGGTGTTTTACCGATAATCCCCAACGCTACCTCACTTCTCAATCCTCCAAACCAAGTCCCTCCGGACTTCCCACGGTGAGGTCATTCAATAGAGCATGAAAGCTCTCGCAAACCCTACCAGGCCTGGTCTCTCGCGAGTATCGTTTGACCTCACACTAAATAACACTACAATCGTTACATCATTAAAATTTGTGTTAAGTTACAATTTAACTAAGTAAGACAAAGAAGATAAAGGATGAGCTCTCTCAGCCAGTCTCTTCGCTGGAAGGTGTTCTTGTCGTGCCACGATGAGCTGCCTTGTTGGGCTGGTTCACATGAGCTGCCACGTTGAGTTTCTTCGCCTCGCTGCCTCGCTGCCTTTATTCACCTAAGTCTTATATTAGCTGGGGAGGCTTATCTCTAATTCAGATATTATCTTCCAACCCCCCTACAAAGTTATAAATCTTAAATAAACTAAGTATTAAATGTTTCTTATTCAGTTGCCTGATACACCGTATCCAACAATTTCAAGTCGAAAAAAAATATTGGCCCAACGTAGCCCATATGCCCTTATTGGAGATAGTGTATCTACCAAAATTTATCAATATTATACTTTCCATATTTATTATCACAACACAGTGGCTCGGGTGACAGATTAGTGGGTCCTCAACAAGTTTGTAGCTTCGCAGCCAATAAGATATTTCCAAAGAAAATGGCCACTAAAATACAACAGACTTCTTCCTCGCAGCTGATCACTTGAATCTAGTTGGATTTTAATTACAATTAGAGATTAAAACAATCGAACTAGTTGGATAGTGGTATATGCTAAATTTCAACTATACTCAGCCACTTTAGTTAATTCTCACGTGAAAATTACTAATCTAAGCACCTATATATTTTCAGAATCCTTTTCTTGGTTTTCTTATCCTTTCGTGTTCTACTTAGCATTTTTTGTTTCTACTTACTATAATCTTATGAATAAGAACTCAGGATACGCAAATCAATTATTTTGATGATATAATTTGTTCTTATTTTCCAGAATATGCTTGCTTATGGGTCAGAGGAGGGACATTGTGCATATAATGGGGTGTTAATTTTAATTGGAAAAAATGAGCTGGTGCGGATTTTGTGATGCTATATTTAAATTGCAATCAAGCGCAGTTTTTCTGAAGCAGGATAAGATTAATGTTGTGTATATGCGCGGTCAACTTTACTTATTGCACTTGTGTTATGAATTCGGTAATTACTCTACCCGAAACGAAAAATTCCATGGTTGATACTTAAGATAGTTTAGTCCTTTTTTACTTTATTTTAACTGGTGTTCCAACTGTGTATTTTTAATACAGAAATTTGTAACAAAATTTGTTTTCATCAACTGTGTTTCTCTAACATGCACTTTCTTTTAGAACTATTACCTTTAATATGTCACTATGAGTTCCTGCTATCAAAATTTGTATTTGCTATTTTAATACCGGGTTAATTTTAAGAACATTGGTTGCATTGGTGACAAAAACGTTTAACAGGAAGACTGCAGAAATTGGCGTTGCATTGGTACCATAAACCTAAGAGGTAACATTATATTTTGCCTTTATTTTCTAGAATTTGACTAGAAAACAAAGTGATATGCCATGCCAATTTAAGACAAAAATGATCTTTATACATGACTTTCCTTTTATAATACAAACTAAATCAACAGAGAAATCATTTTTTATGAAAAAATCCTGATTAAATAAGGGCAAAATTAGGAAAAATACTGTTGCATTTGATCATTAATCTAAACCATGGATGTTTAATATATAAACTTTCACGCAATAACCAATGAGGTCACTACCCACCTTCCACGGGGTTGGGTAGAGTTCAAATTGCGATAGGGAAAATTTCATAGCCATGTGGCGTTGATGGAGAGGGATACTCACATTTGTGTAGATCTTATTTCTTTATTAAGAAATTAGCTAACTAGAGTTTGGGAAGAAAGTTTATATCCATCATTCTTTAATAATAAAATAGCTATTTATACTTCCACACAACAGATATATAACCATATTTTCTTACTCTGAGTAGAACGTGTATATTATGTGTAATAAAAATATACTAACATGATTAGAACATGTATTCCTATTTAACTCACTACTACTATCTTCTTTTTTTGTTCAACTTTTCCTCAACTTCTTTATTAGGTTTCATTGACTTTATTTAATCACGATAGAGTGAGATAATTCATTTTTCATCTAATGTTAATTTTATCATTTTTTTTGTTTTCTTTACGCGAAAATAATATGAACTACATGAACGATATATGAATAATATATTTTGTTGCTTAGGATGAAGCCACGTTACTAGTTATTTTCGTTAAACTTGTTTGTGTGATATTATGTACCTCCCACAAATTATGGGATTGGATATCTATATAATGATTTGAATGGTAATCACTCTAATGGGATCAATGTGAGCTTAAACTTACTATAAACATCTGAAATTTACAAAACCTTAAGTTCAGTTGTTTAATTAGTGTTGTTCTGGTCTCTTAATAGTGAGTTTGAACCAGCATACAAACTTTTAATTTTTACCCTTTCACCTCATTTATAAAAGTGCGTTTACAAGCAACTTAACATTGCTTCTTTTCTAGTTTCATAACAGGAGGGTTCCCTTGGTTGTCAACTAAAATTCTCTGGCCAGTCAATACATCATACTACATGTGTTTTTGGTTGAACTTTAATGAGTTAAATGTTGTGCAAACTGAGTTTAGGTTAGATGTGGATGCAAACACAAACTAGCTGTTACGTTCACAGAGTTCTAGTAACATTCGCGTTCACTATTTTGAGGAGTTACACATGACAACCCACGGGCTCAATGGAGTGGAACAATTCCACACTCAGGTTTATATGAAGCATCGGGTGCTAAGACTATGTCTTCGTGGTTTGAGTGGATTCATTGAACCATGGTTTCAAAGAACTAAGATATTTAGATACTCATTTTGTCCCAAATTAAGAGTTCCTATTCAAATTTTAAAAGTTCAAAGATTTCCTTTTTTTTCTTTCCTAATTTACCCTTCTAAATTTAGCTTGAAGCTGAAGCTCGGTTTATTAACCAAGTCAACCCCATTACATCCACCAACAAGTCATGCTACACGTACAACAGTTATGAAGCAAAAGTAGGAGCAGTTTTGTAGCAGCACTAAGTCACGAACTTAAGCAGTTTTGGTAGCAGTTCCACTTCAGCAGTTGAGTTCTAAACATCACACGTCCCATGCTTCATGAATTCATCTTCAATCATGTACATGTGTATAAATATGTATCTGAGATGCTACTATAAAAGATAACATAAGAAAACAGTTCTTTAGAAAACCAACTGTTCAATACCATTTGGTTATTATGGTATCAGAGCCACTGTAATTTTTTTTCTTTTTCTTCTCTTCTCTACTTTCCATCCTTTTCTCTATCAACAATAACAAAAAAAAACAATATGACTTCCACCTCAAACAGTGGCATCTCCTCTCCCTCACCAGCTGTCACCCTAAGTCATTCTCAGCACCATGTCACTATCAAACTTGACAGCAAAAACTATCTCTACTGGATAACACAAATGGAACCTTTTTTCAGTGGCCAAAACCTTCTTCGGTTCGTTGACGGAACTTATCCGTGTCCCTCCGATGCACCAGCGGAAACTATTTGGAAACAACGGGATAAATTAATTGTTATCATGCTCGTGGCCTCCCTTACTCTTGAAACAATTCCTATTGTTATTGGACTCCAAACTTCGCAACAGATATGGAAAGATCTTTCAGATGCCTTTTCGTCACCATCTGAAACACGAGTTCTTAATATCCATCTACAACTTCATCGTCTTCAGCAAGGGGATGATTCTGTCACAACCTTCCTTCATAAAGCCAAGCTCTTTTCGGATGAACTCAATGCCGCTAGACACTCTCTTACCCCTGCTGAATTTAATATCCACATCTTTAAAGGACTCAGGACTGAATTCAAGGATCTTGTGACCACCCTCACTGCCAGGCCTACCCCTGTCACATTTTCCGAACTCCATTCCCTTTTATTAAGCCATGAATTCATCAATAACGACCACTTACAATCCTTATCCATTACTCCACCCACAGACCGCATAACTTCCCCTCACCCTACTGCTCATCACACAATTCCTCACTCTAACCAGTCCACCAACCCACATCCCAATTCCCCCCACTCCCACAATTTTCAACCTGGTTTACTTCCCACCCCTCCACAACCACTAATGAATTGGCTCCCCGATATTGGCGCTTCCCACCACGTCACCCCAGATCTCACTTGTCTCCAACATCCCTATGAATATCACGGCCCAGACACAGTTCACATTGGTAACGGTACAGGTCTCTCCATTTCACATATTGGCACATCTTCTATTTCAACTCCCTCCTCTACTCCTACTTTAAATAATATCTTGCATGTTCCTACCATTTCTAAATCTCTTATATCTGTTCAATAATTTACTCGTGATAATGACGTCTACTTTGAATTCCATCCTTCTTATTGTGTTGTCAAGGATCACCGCACCAAGACCCCTCTTCTTCAAGGAACAATTAACAATGGTCTCTACACCATCTCCTCGTCGACGGCATCATCATCTCCACAAGCACTTCATACCATCAAAGCTTCATCCACATGTTGGCATAATCGACTTGGGAATCCTCACTATCAAGTTCTCCACCGCATTCTTCATCAAAATCAACTACCGTTTCGATCATCAAGTCCAAATCAACTTTGTGTCGCTTGTCAAATGGGCAAATCCTCCAAGCAGCACTTGTTTAGTCGTGTCAAGTTATCTCCCTCTGTACTGCATTTACTTTTTAGTGATGTTTGGGGACCGTCTCTTGTTATGTCTACGGACGGTCATAAATACTTTGTATTTTTTTGTTGATCACTTCTCAAATTTTATTTGGTTTTATCCTATGAAGCAAAAGTCTGATGTTTACACTATTTTCATTCATTTTCAAAAATATGTCAAACGCCAATTCAACACTAAAATTAAAAACGTACAAACTGATTGGGGTTGAGAATTTCGCAAGTTGGATTCCTTTTTTACATCTTGCGGAATTCATCATCGTTACTCATGTCCTCATACCCACTGGAATGAGAAGAACCAATTTGGAATGAGTAACGATTTGGAATGAGAAGAACCAATTTGGAATGTTTAGATCTTCTTTTTGAGTACATTTGGATGAGATTTAAGAAAAATTCGAAACACATACCTGACTCAATTTTTCGTGTAGAATCCAAATCTGAAGTCGGATTGATGATTCGAATAATTTTTGGATCTGATTTTTCTGAGTATTTAAAATATGAGAATTCATGATGTTGTTTCTTTTTAATGTTGGTTCTTATCCCAAAACTTTTGTAGATCTTCGGTGATTATTAATTGGATATTATGGGACTTAGAGAAGATCAGTAAGCCCTAGTTAAGATTTGAATTAATTTGATTGGGATTTAATTGATTAGAATTATGATAATTAAAGTTAAAAAGATTTCGGTTGCTAGATTCATGTGTTGGATTCTAATCTGTTTGTATGAGGATTAAGGATAGTTCAAGTAGGGAAGATTTAATATAAGTGAGGGTAGCCTTAGGGTTACAATTTAAACATCAAGGACTGAGTTTAAGCTCATTATTGATTTCGCAAGGGCTGACTGTAGTACAAGAGCGTAGTGGTATGGCTCCTGGATAGAGATGGGAGTTTAGAACACATTTGGTTGAAAGAGGGGATGAGGTTATTCCGATCGCATATTTGAAGTTGACGAACCTCCTCGATCGACAAAGTTAAGTAGTAGTGTATTGGAGTGGTTCCTTGTTTGGATTTCGCTTTGTGAGACGCTCCGCGCATGAACCTTAACGACGTCGGGAGTGGAGAGATGTTATAGGATGCGAGGATAATTAAATTATGAAGTAAAGATATGACATTTTAATACGTGGGATTTAAAGAGATATAATGCTACGTATGGGAATTATCTTAGGGTAGTGATATTACCTTATTGATATTATATTATAGGTATGATAATGCCTATTTGATTGATTGATGATTTATGTGTATGACATACCTAGCTTACTTGCTATCGGTGGGAGGTTTGCGCGTGAGGGAAGTCATATCCTGATGAATCCATGGGATCTTTGATTTGTCGCTCGAGAACATAGGTCTATAAAAGACTTATCGGGAGTTGATAAGTCCGCTGACTATGGGTACGTAGGTATGTGCGTGACCCATGGGTATGAGAATTATGTTCGCCTCCAATGATTGTGTTGTTGTTTGTGGTTCGAGGAATCTTAACGAACCTTTAGTCCCTTATTCGGCGACAAGCGATATTGGGACATGATAGCAGAGTAATGCATTGCACCGCAGCTATGACTCGGGGTGCCGTATTATATATGAATATATATATAATGGATTAAATGAATGATTGGATTTATTGTGGTTAAATCATCTACTGTGTGATAATTGTAGATAACGGTGAATAGAGAAAGATAATTGAATTAAGTTAATGAATGTTTATTGAAAAACTTAATTCATATTAATGAGAAATGATTCATGTTAATGAGAAACGATGAGAAATGTAAATGAATAATAATGTGACGTATGGTATGGGACATACGGGGATTATGATATTGGGATGGAATTATAATATGGAGACTAGAAAAGAGGAACCATTAACTAGGAGGTTAATAGGAAACGTTAAGTGTGCACTCTAGTTGAGAGGTGAGAATGGCAAGTGAGAGTTGGGTCTAACATGTACATAATAAAAGATTTATTTCACTTGTTAAATACTTGCTGTTTTAAAAATCATTTTCACATTCGGGCTCTGACCCGTTTCCTTGCATATTTTCTTTTCTATTGTATCTTCTATATCAGGTGTCCTGCAACAGGGACGCCAACCTTAGCGGATTATGATAGGCTATGGATTTATGGAGTTTTGCTTAGACGCCTATCATCTTTTTGATTTACAGTATTCTTAGTTAGGGCATGTCGCCCAAAGGATTTCAGTTATCTTCTTCTATCGGAGTCAAATACTATGGTATTCGTGTCATTTTAATACATTTGATATTGTTGGGATTACTGTAATGGATTAATATTATTTGGGAATGTTTATTCCAATTGCATTCAAATTATTTGGTGTTATCTAATTAGTTATCAGTGTTGTAGAATAAAATGTGTTGTGTTATTCTTAAACTAGAAATGAATTTTGTTGAATTAAAATTTGGAAAGTTTTTTTTAACACCAGCTTAATTGGGTATTGGGTGAGTTGTAAATGTTTTCGACAGTGATGCTAAGAATGAGCCAACTGTATATTCTATTTTAATTAGGTATGGGACTGGCCACCCGGTATTTAATTAGGCGGGGTGTTACAGGTGGTATCAGAGCTTAAGTATACGGCAGCCCTCGGGGCTTGGGTTTTGGGTTCATTGCGTGGTTAACAATTTTTGGAGATAGAGAATTTTAGGTGATATTCGTGATAGGTTTCGAGATTAGAGGTGAGGAATTATTTTTGGAGACGAAATTATTTTTGGAGATTGTTGGCCTGATTTTGAGCCTTAGGCTTTCGGCGAATTTCGAGGGCGAAATTCCATTATTAGTGGGGAAGTGTAACAACCCGTGTAATTTTGGGCTATTTTAATTAATTTCTGAAAAATAAAGAGGAAAAATAAAGTTTTTGATAAAATTATTTTTATTGCTCAAATATGTTTGTTATTATTTTTAAAGGCGACAATTTCAAACGGTTTCGAAAACGGAGTTAAAATGGATTTTAAAATGATTTTAAAATGTTTTTAACTCTTGGAGTTCTAAGTCGGCGAACATTAAGTAATTTTCAAGAGTTTTTTTGACTTCCAACTCTTCATTTATTTGCCTTATTTAAAGGAGTCTTTTGGATTCCAACTCTTCATTTCTTTGCATTATAAAAGGAAGTCGTGGGCAACCCTTTTAACATACTTTTGGCACAAATTTTGGCAGCAAATATATTTTATATTCCTCTTCTTTTTATATACACATTGGCCCTTGAGATTTGTGAATTTCAACCTTAGATTATAGGTGTTCTTGGGGCTATTTTGTTAGAGGTTCTTGGAGGAGCTTTTGTAGATCTTTTGTGTTGATCTTGAAGATGTGATCATTGGTTTCTCATTATGGTTTGTGGTATGGGGTTTTACACAATATGCTCCTTAAATCTCGCGAGTGTCATTCTCTTTGATTTCCTGTTTAATCAAACTCATATTTGAATTATTAAATTCTTTGAAATCTGAAGAAATAATTCTTGAATTATTTTGATTCATGTGGTATCACTATATTGTTGTTGAGCATGTTGTCATGAGATTTTAATATGGCACGGATGTTGAGTACCCGCCAAAATACCAATTCTCGGGCTATGTCTTGATAAAGTATATGCAGATGGGGTGAGGCCTGGTGACCTGATTAAAGTATTGTTGAAAAATTATAATGATGAAATGCTATTGAGATTTGTAATTTGATTTGAATATTCGTACTCTTGTTGTTACGTTTTATTCATCGTTAACATATATTTGTTGAGCATCTTTCTTGTCGTATTGTGTACTTCCCCATATTTTCTTTTAGTGGCAGGTTAGAGCGGATCTTGGGGCACTATGGAGATTGATTTTAGCGAGGATTGTTTGGGAAAGATTTGTATTATTTTGATGTATAGAGCTTTGGAGATTTGTATTTTATTTTCAAGTTAGTTGTTGTATGTAATTCGAGAGACTTGTTGTAATTGAAGAGATTGAGATTAGTGGATTTATATTATTGTGGGGTTTATTTAGATGCTCTATACCTTGTCACTTGTGGATTTGGATTTATTTTATCGCATTAGCGCTCCGTTTGCTCTCCCCGGGCGGGCGGGGTGCTACACCCACGAACATGTTGGATTGGTTGAACGTAGGCATCGACATATAGTTGAAACCGCTCTCACTCTAATGGCCCATTCATGTGTTCCTTAAAAATATTGGCACTTCGCCTTTGACAGTGCCGTATTTCTCATTAATTGTATGCCCACACGCACTTTATCTCACACCACCCCATTTCAAAAACTATACTCTCAACCTCCTGATTACAAGTTTCTCAAAGTTTTCGGATGCCTTTGCTTCCCGCATCTTCGTCCCTATAATACTCACAAAATAGACTTCCGTTCTCAACCTTGTATTTTTTGGGGCTACACCTCTAATAAACATGGTTACAGATGTCTGAACCTTAATACAAATAGAATTTATCTACTCCTACAACACAACCATGGGCATCTGCCTCTACTCTGCTCCCACAAACAACACCCGTTTCTCCATTAATTACACCACCCGCTAAAAAATCGGCACATACCACTCCCGCTCCAGTACACTCTCTGCCTAACTCACAACCCTTAGACACTCCACCTCACGACACCAATCTCTACCCTCCGCCACAACCCGCTGCCCCTCTCCCACGTCTCTCGAATCCCATCTCAATCTACAACCCAGTTGGTCTTAATTTATCCATTGATTTTGGTACCGTTCCTACCTCGTCCTCTAGTCGTTCTCACCCCATGCAACTTCGCTCTAACTCCAACAAAAGCTTTTCTCCAGCTCCCACATCCCATTTCATTACTACTACTGAGTCGCGCGAACCCACCTGTTTTACTATAGCCAACAAAGACCCCAATTGTCACCAAGCCATGACTGCGGAACTTAATGCTCTCTTCCAAAATCACACGTGGTCCCTTGTTCCACCCACACCCACCATGAATGTTATCGGGTGCAAGTGGTTCTACCGTATCAAACGTAAGCCCGACGGATCCGTTGACCGTTACAAAGCTCGTTTAGTCGCTAAAGGATTTCATCAAGAGTATGGGCTGGATTTTAATGAAACGTTTAGTCCCATTGTCAAAGCAACCACTATTCTCACTGTGCTCTCTATTGTCGTTTCTCATGGCTGGTCCATTATGCAATTAGATGTTAACAATGCATTCCTCCATGGTTTTCTCACTGAAACTGTTTTCATAGATCAATCTCCTGGTTTTAAAGATTCCACCCACCCGACTCATGTGTGCAAACTTCACCGCTCACTCTATGGCCTCAAACAAGCACCACGTGCTTGGTTCCACCGTCTCACCCAATATCTTCACACCCAAAATTTCACGGGATCAAAAACTAACTCGTCTCTCTTCATTTACCGGGTTGGTACTGATGTGCTGTATCTCCTTATCTACGTTGATGATATAATTTTAACAGGAAATAACCCCGTTCTCATCCAAACTCTCATCGCCAAACTTGGCATCGAGTTTTCTCTAAAAAATCTTGGTTCCCTTCACTACTTCCTAGGTATTGAAATTGTTCCCACTTCCACCGGTATCTTACTATCTCAACAACGATACATTCTTGATCTGCTTCATCGTCACGGCATGTCTAACTTAAAACCTCTCACTACTCCATTTCCCACCAATCTCAAAATCTCTATCACCGACGGCACACCCTTAAACGATCCCACTCCTTATCGTCAAGCCGTTGGTGCCCTCCAATACCTAACCCTAACCCGTCCCGACATCTCCTTTGTCGTTAATAAAGCTTGCCAATTCATGCACTCCCCAACTGACACTCATTGGTCCCTTATCAAACGCATCCTCCGCTACCTTAATCACACCTTGTCTTATGGCCTCCACATCACCCCAAACTCTTCTCTCCACTTACAAGCCTTTACGGATTCCGACTGGGCTGGTTGCATTGATGATCGCAAATCAACGGGTGGCTTTGCTATTTTCCTTGGTTCCAATCTTGTTTCCTGGCACTCGAAGAAACAAAAAACAGTTTCCCGCTCCTCCACTGAAGTCGAATATAAAGCTCTTGCCGATGTCTCCGCTGAATTAATTTGGCTGCAATCCTTGTTAGGGGAACTTGGTTTTCCTTCTTCCAAACCTCCCATCCTATGGTGCGACAATATTGGTGCCACATACGTTTCAGTTAATCCCGTATTTCATGCGCGCACTAAACATATTGAGATTGATTTTCACTCTGCCCGTGATCAAGTCGCAAAGAAAGCTCTTCAAGTTCAATTTATCTCTACAAACGATCAGCTTGCGGATATCTTCACTAAAGGCCTGTCGTCCACGGAGTTCAACTTCATCCGGGACAAGTTGATGCTTATGTCTCAGCCACCATCAACTTGCAGGGGAGTATTAACCAAGTCAACCCCATTACATCCACCAACAAATCATGCTACACGTACAACAGTTATGCAGCAAAAGTAGGAGCAGTTTTGTAGCAGCACTAAGTCACGAACTTAAGCAGTTTTGGTAGCAGTTCCAATTCAGCAGTTGAGTTCTAAACATCACACGCCCCATGCTTCATGAATTCATCTTCAATCATGTACATGTGTATAAATATGTGTCTGGGATGCTACTGTAAAAGATAACATAAGAAAACAGTTCTTTAGAAAACCAACTGTTCAATACCATTTGGTTATTACGGTTAATACCAAGTTGTACATAATACTTGATACATTCAACATCTAAACGTTAAGATCGGAATTCCATAATATTTTGTACTCTTTAGAAACAAAAACTCTTAATTCGGGACAACCCAAAAAATAATACAAGGCTTTTAATTTGGAACAAAGGGACTATATAAGGGAATGTAAATGATACAATTATTTGTTGCAACAGACAATCATAAAACTATTAAGTGTTAATTTCCATCTCCAACTCATGTCTTGAGTAGAGGATGAGCATGCGGTGAGGTGATTGTGGATCAACTGCAAAAGCTACAGAATTAATAATCCATTCCAAATCCATTCCAAGTGCTCCTTTTATCAGATGTCAAAAACTAACATCAATATTTTTTATATAAAAATAATACAAATTGAGTATTAAAAATATTTTCTGTATATATGAATAATTAATTTGTAGCATATTTTAATGTTACATCTTTACATCTCTGAAGCAGGGGAAGGAAAGCAGTGACACTTGAGCAGATTATAGTAATACTACTATAGTCGCAAGACTGCGTGAATTGTGACTTCTCATTGGATGTCATTCCTCCATAATCAGCCCACTTGGAAGTTAAAATACCACTAATAAAAATAAAAATTTAAACAAAAGGAAAAATAATATTTAACTAATTGACGATGCGGTGCTCCATTAAATTTTTTTAGGGGCCTCACGACCAAAAAATCACTCATTAGCTCTCCTCTTTCTCTTGAGCAAGGGTTGGATCATAATTGCAAAAGTAGATAAGTGTACTTGGCCACAAATTATCAGCATTAAGAAATTACAAAAAACCTTTAAGCAATCATTATAATTCCAAAAATCACTAATTAATTCCATCTTTGGTGCTATAACCCATTTCCGCACTACATATATATAAGCATATATTAGTTTAACAAAAAAATATAAAAAAAATATTACTAATTTAACAAAAATATATGTTAAATGATGGGGAAATGCAATTCTTTCTCATCATGTTGTTTGTGGATCCAAAAATATATGTTCATCTATGGCGTACTTCCCAACATGTGAGAATCTATTAATCACCCTTAGGTTATTTTGGGTTGGGAATTACAGGAATCTGGAGCTAGGTTCATAAATATTTTGGCTACTCAAGACCATCCTGTCATCATTAAAAAAAGATCAAATCACAGTTTGAGTGTATTCAACAGTGGCTTAGCCGATTTCAGACTCATGGTGAATGGTTACTTTATTTTCTACAAGATTCAAAGGAATGGTTTATGTGGTATAATTGAAAATTTTGATGTCTTGATGAAAACGATTATTTAAGGTCAAACAATCAAGTACACTGGAATACTATCCCAACATTTTTATTTTAATATGCTCAATGCCATAATCAATTTTTTTCCCCATATCAAATAGCATATTCTACTCTATATGTTTTCTATACGGTTCGTAATGATTTTACATACGTAGTAAATTCACATGACAATGTTTTAGGCAGATGAGGTCAAGTTGTGTCAGTCATGGTAATGGTTAGTGCTGGATTTAAATATTGGGTTTGGTATTTGACAAAGATATTGTGGAATCTATTGTTGGGTGGTGTCGCTCTTTCTTGCTCATCACTATTTTATTATTGAACCCTATGCACAACATCAAACAAACATTGAACCTTCATTTCCTTTTGCCATGATCATACAACTGCAATAAGGTAATCTGAAAGGGGTCAAACACTGAAATCCTTATGAGAGGATCCTTTATTCCATATTGCTGAAAAAAAGTCCTCTTATTTTACCCACACCAGATGATGCAACTTGTTAGTAGTAAGGTTATATATCACATTAGACTTTGTACTGTTATGGAGTCAAACTCTATTCTCTTAAAGAGGAATAGTGTTTTCTGATAGAATTTACCATATAACATAAAGTACTACAAATTCTAGATTTCTAACTGATCTCAATATCTTATTTTATAGTTTGACCAACTTCTCTAAAAATATGTTAATGGTTCCCCCCAACCCTCCACGGACCCATTTATATGCCACAGATACTAAAGAACTCATTTCCAATTCATCCTACCGTTCTAACTTCCTCCCTCCCCTCTCTTTCCCCACCTCTTGATACAAATAGCCCTCACATTACTACTACTTCTTTCTACTCTGATTCCCCTTCACGTGGAGACATTTTGGTTGTACTCGTGGTGATTGTGGACGAGGTTTATGGCCACAAATCTTATGGACGTCCAAATAATTTATCATAATATCATCACGGTTCCCTGTCTGCTAATGTTCCACCTTCTAAGTCTTGACATTATTGTTTTGATCACCCTTCTGAGTCTGTTTTGGAAGTATTGTCCTTCGGGAAAATCCACACTGTCTTTTTAACTAAATTAAGAACATTAATATATTCCCTTTCTATTAATCCATTTTGACGTTTGGAATTCCACTACAACTTTTACTACTAGTTTGTGCTATTATCTGCCACCACTAATAAATTCTCCACTCCCGCACTCTGGGACAAATTTTACCCTTCTCCTCACCTAATATCTCCAATTATGCCTCTATTATACTCTTTGAAAATAACTACTTGCTATGGAAATCCAAATATTTCCTTTCTTTATTGCCCAAATTTTTTGAAAATTTATTGATCGTACCTTGCTTCACCGGACAATCCCTCTTATTAATGAGGGACTGACCAGGTCCTTATAGCTAGCAGTGAATTTCTAACCATACAACACACTGGTACATATTTGCTCTCCACTCCGTCTCCCACTTTTCATTAATCTTATATTCTTTTTGTTCCATTAATATGAAGTTTTTTTATTTGTTTCTAAGTTTACCCGAGAAAATTACTTTTTATCCTTGGGGTTACTCTATTAATAACCTGCACTCCAATTCTCCAGTTTTCTGCCACCATTCCTGCTGCCTTTGTCTTCTGTTGCTCCATCTTCCCAGTTATGGCATTATGATTTATTTCACACATCTGAGTTTGTTTTGTGATTTTTAAACAAGACTGAACTTTTACGTTCTACTAGTAGTAATTGGACTCATGATATTTGGGCGTATATGCTTTGGGAAAATACACACGATTGACTTTTTTCCCTTAATAAAGAACAATTATTTATCCTCATCCATTGTGATGTTTAGAAGTCCATTACACCTTCTACAACTGGGTTTCTCCATCATCTTCTTATTACTAATGTTTGCAATAGATTTTCTTGGATAGTTCCCATGTGCATCAAAGTAAAAACCATCATATAGAGGATATTACATGCACCCTATTTTTCAGAGTTCACATGCCTCTACCTTTTCTCGATTGAGTATTTTCTCTCACTACTCTCTATTTAATTTTACTCCTTCCTACACATGTCCTTGTCATGCGCTAACCAATTAATACCTTATATGGGTCTTCACCAGGCTATTCATAATTGTGCACTTTTGGGAGCACTTGTTACCCTATGTTGTAGTGCTTTTCACTACAGCTACCATTGTTTGGACAAAAATTCTGGTAATGCCTACATTTCTCAGAATATCTAATTTAATGAAACCAATTTTTCATATCCCCCATTCCAATCTCGTCATCACGGCTAGAGTTTGTTCACACGTGTTCTCCCAGTAGTTTATGGCTCGCAACTTCCTTGGGTTCCAAAAGATCAGTAGCCACCATGTTCCTACTTTCTACTGCTACAGTCATGCATGCCATAATCTCTTGCTCTTCTCCCATCTATCTGACCTCCTCTACCCAAGTTGCGCCACCTCTTCTCCCATCATATAGCCCCAACATAACCCATTGTGACTATTACCATTTCTAAGCATTATAACAAGAAAGACAAAAACTAATAATAAAAATCAAACATGAATATATTTGTTGAAGTGAACAATAATGCTGGGAATGAGTTCTAACAAAACATTAAACCAGTGTTTTCTTTGTAGAAAAACTAATAACAAAAAACTATCTGCTAATAAAACTATCAATCAATATTAGTGTTTTCACAAAAATTAATAACAAAAACATGAATATCTTAAACCAACCAGTTAGATATTATTAACAACTCTCAATCAATATTAACAAAACTTAATTAATTTCAATAAATATTCACAATATCCAAACAATATTAACATAACCTTTTTAATTTTAAGACCTAAATAACAACACCCAATTAATAATAATAGTTACTTTCTTTCTTATCAGTTAATTCAATTTACTTTATAAACATTATAAACTTAAAAAAAATAGAAACAACCCATAATGATTGAATATAATGTGGTACGATTTTGATCAGAATAATTTATTATATTAATATCATATAATCTTTATTTAATAAACATTACAAATTAAAAAAATCGTACCACAGTCATATACCTTAGCTATAAATTAAAAAAAACAATTGAATGGAAACATTAATCCAATATATCCACATATATTTTTAAAAAAAGATGATGATGAGAGTTTCGTATTACCAGAGGGCGGTGGCGTATGGAGGAGAAGAGGAGAGCGGTGGCGTATGGGGGAGAAGAGGAGGGCAGCAACGTATGGACGAGAAGAAGGCGACTGTTTAAAGAAGAAGGAGGTAACACCGATTTGGAAAATAGGGCTGAACGTGTTTATTGAGAAGTGTCGTTTTTGTTTTTGTTCAGAAGTTGTGTTTTCTTCTAAAAAAAAAGTTTACAATTAAAAAAAATACTTTGGGCATCATAATTTACTTTGTTTCCAAAAGTCATCGATTTTTTCTCAACATACTCTTGTATTGCCACAAGTTAGGTGATGGTTATCAACATACAATTTTAATGCTAAAAGCTAAATATTTTTCCTCGGCTTATTTTGCTATCTTCCCGCTTAAAATTTTAACATTTGGTAACAAGTTTTATTGTATGTTGCCAAAAGTACAATGTAGAATCATGTTTCGACAACATAAATAAGATTGTGACCAAAAGGGTATCTTTGTCAACAAAAATAGCCTGTTTAGCTAAATATTGTTACTAATGTTGCAAGTTCTTGTAGTGGATGGCACATATTATGTTGTAAAAAGTGTTAAATGTTTGCTCAAAGAAGGTGTTCGACGGATGTAAACTGCATATATACGTCAGTCTCAACATTGAAAATGAAGATTTTTACATTGGAATACTCAATAGAGTCCACACATGCATTGTTTCATATAGGGAGGCAAAGAATGTGATGATGAATTCCAAGGTTGTCGCATTTGTTATTGATGATAAGGTTCGTGACAACCCATTCATCAAAGTGAATGAAGTTCTAAGGTATTTGAAGAAGATTACGAAGTTAATATAACTCAGTGACGTGACTTGTATTATATTAAATTGGCAAAAAAAGATGTTCGTTGTGATGACTCGTTGTCATATAAACAACTACAATGGTATGTTGATTCAATAATGTGTTCTAGTCCCCGATGTAGTTGTGAATTGCAAGTAAATACCGAGAACTGAATATTTGAAAGGTTTTTATGTCCTTTTATGAATGCAATGAAGGGTTCAAAATGCATGGTGTTTCTATGTTCGGATGGTACATTATTGAAAGGAAAATTCAAGGGAACATTACTTGATGCCACTAGATAAATGGGGGCTAAGGTTATATGATGTTTTAAGTTAATGTCCTTATTTAATTCTTAATAAAAGTTGTCATAATATTATTATTTTCATGTCATGTTATTAATTTTTTGGTGTTGAAAGTAACGTGGTCTTAAATACACGTGCTATATAACTCATAATTTGTGAAAGTGATATTCTAGTTATTTAATTATTTTTTATTTTTGTTTTGTACAATGATTTTGATGTTATTTTAATACAGGAATTTCCCCCGTAACATATGCAGTTGTCGATGCTGAGAATGAAGAAGACTGGAGGTGTTTTTGGTTTACTTTGTGAGAACATCAGCCTCAATGGAAAACGATGACATATGTGTCAGACCATCATAGTGGTATACTCAAAGGTGATAGTGATATTTTCCCTGAGTCTCCAGAAATATATTATATGTATCATCTAAATAATAACTTATCCATATTGTACAGAGGTTTTCATAGTTCATTCTTCAAATATAAAATAGTTCGATAATTCAAAGATTGTTCTTATGCAACAATGAAGCAAGAGTTCGGGAAAAATATGAAGGAATTATTATATGATGGGAAATCTACTATCGAGGAATTTATTTTGTATCCTGCATACGAGAAAGGGACAAATGAGTTCGAACATTTTAGAGTCCTTTAACAACTGGATTCTTGAAGAAAGGTTATTGTCTATAACAATTCTATTGGATGGGATTCAATTGAAGTTGATAAAACTATATGAAAGTAGGTGTGAGAAGGTCGGGAAATCGACCTCTGTCATTTGCCCAAAATACGAGGATATACTGGACCGCAGTGCTAAACAATATAGAGAATGGATGAAAACTTGTTCGAGTGAGTTTATATTTGAGGTCTAAGAAAACATGTTATTTTGTTAATTTAGAGGGTCATTTATGTTCATGTAATTGGTGGAATTTATCACGATTCCTATGTAAGGAGTCTTTTGCATGTGTCCGGCATATTTGGGGGTGTTTTGATGATTAACTTGAAGATTATTTCAAGATTGAAACATTCGGGCGCACATACGAGAAATTCATATACCACGCGCCCGACATTGGGAAACGTGTTTTAGCTGATGATACTTTGGTTGACATTTTACCCCCCCCCCCCCCCCATTGTTAAGAAATAGCTAGGGAGGTCTAGGACTAGCCGTATTAAGTTTGCAGGAGAAGGTGTGAGGAAAAAGAAGAAGAAAATTATCAATGATAAGGAAGATCATAACAATATCACTGCTAAAAAATCACAAAAGAAAATAAATCAGAAGAAAAGCTTTGGGAAAGACGAACATGATGTTGCAGACGAGTAAAAGTTCTCAATTTCATATGTAACTAAGTCTACATTTAACTACTATTCCCTTTCAATAAAATATCGTATGTTTTTTATTATTGTGTTTTATGGCTCATAAACTATGTGGAGAAGTTCATTATTACTAAAGTTGATATAATGTTATATAAAGGTATATTGAATGTGTTAGGTATGTAATTAAAATATGATTGCAACAAATACTTCCTATAATTGCCCCCAAGCATGCGTGCTAGGGGTGTTATGGTACTCTTGGTATGATAAATAGAGCATAATGTACCAAAGAAATTATATTTTATCGGTACGGTACATATGGTTGATCAGTACACAAATATTTATACCACTATCGTACCAAGTGGTATTCCGGTATTTTTGGTAAATTGCAATTTGTGGTCAAATTGGTATTTTTCGATACCATTTTAGTATATTCGAAACGTCAATAAAAATCGATAATTTTTTATACAATTTCAATAATTTGGTAAATTCGATAGAATGAAATTCGGTACAATCTGATATTTTTTACAAAAAATCACGATACAATTTGTAGTAATCCATAACATCTGCTATCGAAAATTTTCCTAACCTATTCACATTTCACTAACAAAAAGTGTCTTTAAATGTTTTTTTAACATTTTAATACTTTATGTAAAAAAAGTCGAGAAAACAAAGAACTAACATTGCTCACTAGAACACTATATAGATGAAATATATGCCGAAAAGAAAGCTATGTATAGTATGTAAACCACAAATCTTCTAAAAAAGAAATAAATACCGACAAATCTACTAGAACAATAAAGTTATACCGCATTTCCATTTCTTTAACCAGTGGTTCTTGTCTCCCATCCAATCGATATATATTAATATATAATTTAATGTGTATAAAAATTATAAAACTCGGTATTTCTGGTATGCTATATTTTGGTATAATCAGTATGGTATGTTTCGACAAATTCAGTACAATATAATTTCGATCGGGTAATTTTGGTAAATCGATTTTCAAATGTTCAAACCATATCGCACCACGAATTTGGTTGTATTTCGATTTTCATTATTTTGGTTTTTGGTATTTAAAAATACTAAACCAAAACAAAAAACTTTCGGACCAAAATGGTATAAAAACCCATACCAAGTGGAATAATGGGGATGGATTAAAAGTCGGTACTATAATGGGGATGGATTAAAAGTCGGTACTATACTTGCGTGGCTTACTTGATTAGAAATAGATAATGATTATTATCTCAAAGACTTTTATGAAATAAAAATCCATTTTAAATGTACACGTATTTGTTAGTTGGATTCAATATTTCCTCCCCCACCGAGCTTTATGCACACCCCATTTATTAAAAACTCGACAAGTACATCCAACAATGTCAAAGGGAAAGGCAAAAGTAAATTAGCACGAATCTGTTATTGGCAAGCAACCTTATGGTGGCAAGTACCATTAATTTATTATAATTTTCCTTCCATTGGATGTCTTTATAAAAAATTTCAACTTTAATATGTTAAGTATGTAATAATGTTAATTTACGCATCCACATCATTTGTTTCCTTTCATTACCATTGTCACAATTGAAATTGATTTTACCTAGATTCCCTTTATTATCACATGTTAAGGGAAATGAGGTAAATAATTCTTTAAATCTTTATGGGATGAAGGTGCCGTATGAATATCTCAGTGGGATCATTTCTCATGTCTCATGGGTTGGCTCATTAGACCCAAGTCATAATCTGGACACTACATTATCAAGTGAACATAAGTTAGTAATGTGGACGAATATAATTTATCCTTTGTGGGCAAGCTTGGAGAATCTAAAATGTTCCCACCTCCGATATTTATTGAAAATAATTTTTAAATGCAATGTTTAAAGATAATTTCAAGGCTGCTTAGAAATTGATTTCCAACTGTAAGATTCCACTCTAATTCTTCATTTCTAAAAGTCAAGTTGTGAATACAAATGAAGGACAAATGCCTTATTTATAGGGCGAGGTTAGCTTGCTAGCCAAGCTAACCATAAAAGCTAAAAAGACTAAAAAAGGACAAAATGAAGAAAAAGACAAAATATCCCCTAACAATTACTTGGAAGTAAAGCCCTAAAATGACTCGATGATTAAAATAACCTAACCTAGACTATTCTAAAGGAATATTCATTTATTCTAACTAAAAAATAAATAAAATACAATTAAAAATTAAAGTTCTTCCGATTGCACCTCCTCGCGCCATGTGTCACCAATATACATCACTTGGCCTCACCTTTTTGTTGGCCGATATGCCGCGCTTTCGTGGGCGTTTCCCTTTTTCAGTTGGGGAGAACGACACCGCTCATATGATTCCAATGTTAGCCTATCCTGCCCTCACGCTCATGGGCGAGTTTTTCTCAATTAGGTAGAGTGACGTGCATGAGGGTCCCGAGAATTATTTTTATTTTTTGTTTCTTTTATTCTCATGTTTTATTAGGTTACTTTCTTCTTTTAGTTTCCATATTAGGTTAGAGGGTGACATTGCCTTTTTATCTCTTCAATTGCCTTATTCTCATGTTTAAAAATGTTGTTGCAGATGATCTGTTTAAACGGATGTTAAAAAATAGCGTTAAAAAATTTCCGGCGTTAATTTCTGGAGTATGTTTTTTAATTTCCGGAGAGTATGATTTTTTCATTTTCGGCGAGTATGTTTTTTTCATTAATTAAATAATAATGATCGGTTTATTTTTTATTTTTTAATTAAATAATAATTACAAAAAATTTAGAAGAACTTCTATCTATCTTATTTATTCTAATATGCATTGATTTGTTACGTTATTAGGTGGAATTTTTTTATTATGGTAATGTTGCTTACAAACTAGTTCTAGCTTTACAACTCTTAAATTTAGATGAACTTCTATCTATCTTATTTTAATGTTACTTCAATTATTAATTCTTGTTAAAGTGTGGTATGATTTTATTCTGCTTTTTTTTATTAGAATCTTTATTAAAAGTATAATTTTTTAATAGTTCACAAACTACTAAAATTCCAAAAGAATTCTGTAATTGATCCAAACTAGAGATTTAGAATTCTACTAGAATTCCAAAAGAAATCTACACTTGAACCAAACAATTGAAATGGAATTGGAATTTGAATTCCAATTCAATTCCAATTTCGTGCATCCAAACGGACCCTTAAAGTTTAAGATAGTTTTCGAATTTAATATTAAGTTTTTAAAAGTTTCAATGTTAACCCCAACATATTTAAATTATGCAATTTTAACCCCACACCTCATCTTTGTTCGAACAGTTTAACGGAAAAGTAGAATCCTTATCTCTATTATGCCAATGTGTCATATGGCGTAACAATGCTTATACGAAGGCCGTCTCCACTGTTTTGATTTCCAAAACAATTGCTATATAACAGTTAAAACTCATTTCGGTGGCATTTTTCAGAAATTTATGATAAACACATCTCCAGCAGTGGTTTTCTTCTCAACAGTTTATGATAGTTTCTATCGAAATTGATAACCAAAATACAGTTTTTTATCTAGGTGGGTTATTGTTTTTTCTCCAGGTCATATCCTCCTAACTGTCCTTGCATTTCTACATGAAGAAATCTCCATAGAAATTTCCATCTGACTCGTCATCCACATCAGATCCACTCGTACATAGAAATCTCCATTGGGGCTGTATTTTAGCTTTTCCTATTTGTAAGGTAGAAAAATCGAAAGATAGAAATCAAGATTGGAGATGGCTAAAATTAAAACACAAAAAATAAAATAGTATTAAAAAAATACTAAAAATAAATTTATCGAAAAAATAGAAAAAAAAAACACACAAAAAAATTCATTAGCGAGCCACAATCAACTTCAACCCGCACCATCGTAGAACCACTTATGTCAACGCCAAGCCCACCACCAACATCAACCCACATGACGAGCAACTATCAAACCTAACTGCTAATCGACCTGAAATCTTCAACCATCGTAATACCGCATTCTGCCATTACGCACAATCACCATCGCGATTGGAACTTGCCATCACCATCAGAATACAAAGAAACCGTAGATAAAACCTAAATCGAAACATAAATTATGAGTGGAACTCAAACCGGAACATAAATCTTGATTGGAAGTTAGGATTTGAACTTACCAGAAAATTAGGGTTAGGGTTCGCAAATCAGAACATAAATCATGACTGGAAGTCGCGATTGGAATTCACCAGAAAATTAGGGCTATGCACGGTTGCAGATGGCGGTTGAAATGGGTTGAGAGGTGGTGGCTCCCATTTTGATGGGGATGATGGTTGAATCGTGATATTGAGGAATGGTCAAATCAAACACGGGTTTCAATCGAACTAAAATATTCAATCGAATCAGGTTCTTAAATCAAATTCGGGTTTGAACGGGAGATTCAATATTCGATAATTGATTCGTATAGTCGGTGGGGAGATAGATGATTTGGTGCGAGAGAGAGTGTGCGACAGTGGTGGGATGTGATTTTGAGAGTTTTTATTTATTTATTTTTGTTTTAATTTTTGAATTTAATTTAATTTAATTTACTTTTTATGCTTTGTTCTCAAATCTATATAACTATATAAAAATTGTTGCCTCAAATCGTGTGAGGCTGACACGTGACAACTGTATTAAATATCTTTTGCTTCTCCATATCTTTGGCTTTCGATTTTCTCCATAAGTATACATCCCCTCAAATCCCACTTCAATAGTTTCTCCACATCTTTGGCGTTTGATTTTCTCCATAAGTTTGTTTCTCTCCCCTAGAAGCATTATAAACTAACCCACTATTAATGGAAATTTCATTCGGAACCAAAGAGGATGGTTTTACAATTCAAAATCGTCGCAAAAATTTCAAAACTGTCGCTAAGGTCAAAGTGACCCTCAAATCACAAATAAGAAAATATCGGACCCCAATGCGCAAATACTTATAAATACTGAACCCCAAAGTCCAAATGCCCCTAAGTATATTTATTTTTTGTAAATCGATATTATACTTTTATATTGTTTTTTCTCCATATGGTGGGTTCTACATAAACGAGGAGTGACTCGCAGATATATTGATGTGATCAAGGATATGTATGATGGTGCAATGACTACAGTAAGAACATCAGCCGGAGAAAGTAGTGAATTTTCAATTACGGTAGGTCTACACTAAGGTTCAGCATTAAATCCTTATCTCTTTGCTCTTGTTATGGATGAGTTGACTGGACAAATACAAGATGAGGTGCCATGGTGTATGCTATTTGCAGATGATATTGTTTTAGTGGATGAGACTAAGATAGGGATTAATGCTAGGTTGGAATTGTGGACATAAACTTTAGAAACAAGGGGATTTAAAATAAGCAGAACTAAAACAGAATATGTGGAGTGCAATTTTAGTGGTGTAATAGGAGGACAAATGGAGATGTGGTTAAATTGGAGGGTCAAGAGATACAGAGATACCTAGAAATGATCATTTTCGTTATTTAGGATCGATTATCCAAAAAGATGGAGATATTAGTAATGATGTTATTCATAGGATTAGAGCAGGCTGGGTTAAGTGGAGAAGTGCTACCGGCGTTTTGTGTGATAAGCGTAAACCTTTGAAGTTAAAAGGTAAAATTTATAGGACGGCCATTAGACCCGCCATGTTATATGGGATAGAGTGTTGAGCAACCAAGAAACAAAATGTGCAGAAAATGAGTGTGGCGGAGATGCGAATGCTAAGATGGATTTGTGGTAAAACTCGAAAGGATAAAATTAAAAATGAACAAATTCGTGAAACGGTAAAAATAGCTCCTATAGAAGATAAATTGAGAGAAAATCGACTTAGATGGTTTGGACGCGTCAAGCGTAGACCAATGGATGCTCTTGTAAGAAAGAGTGATTTAGTTAGTATTGATGGTAACACAAGGGGTAGAGGTAGGCCTAAATTGACTTGGTGGGATATTATAAAAAAGGACATGATGTCACGTGGTTTAACCGAAGATATTGCACTAGACAAAATGGAATGGAAAAATAGGATTCATGTAGCCGACCCCAAATAATTGGGAAAAGGCTTTGTTGAGTTGAGTTGAGTATTATTTTTTCTCTAATTGACGTGAGTCGCTAGATTCTTTCTTAATCAACGATTTATGTATTGACATTTGTCCTATTAAACCATTAATTCAAACCATGTCCTTCATTTTCCTTATTTTTCTCTTTTATTTTCCTTTTCATTTCATTTCATTTCTAATCACACTACCATTGCCTTTTTGCCAATTTAGAGAGAAATCAGATTTCATTTTTATTAGTTTGTTTAATCTTTCTTTTTATAACCATCTCTTCACTCACCTTCTCACAACTTTCCCTTTTTATACACTTTGGAAATATTATTTATAGAGAGAAGTGTCTTAAGAGATCGAATGATTTTATACCTTCTTGAATAGAAAATCTATAATCCTTGTATATTATTCTTGAGATTTTTCAAACTCTTGTGAAACTCTCCAAAATAATGCTAAAAGGTAAGATTGTTCAAATATTTTATTAAAGGTATTGTGGATTTGGGTAGTTATTGTTGGTCTAGTTACTGTTATGTCTACTATTTATAAATAACAATTGTACAGAATTATGAACAATTAAAATAATGACAGAATATAAACAGAATCATAGAAATGAAATACTTACTAGAATTTGCAGAAATAATAATAATAATTAGAAAGAAATCCGAGCCCTGTTGAACAGTCTCCTTAAGACAAAATTATTCCTCCAACGTGCTTGAGTTTAATGAATAATTGCCTCCCAAGATAGAACGGATTTTCGAATTTAATCGAGCAGCACAGCAATGAATAATCCCAGCGAACACAATTTCTGTGTTTGTACTCAACAGAACCAAGAACATGCAATGCAGAAATGAAGAAAATAATTTTCTGGGCAGAGGAAATAATGCAGTAGCAATTTCGGAATTTTTCAGTAGTTAAAACTGAGGGGTTAACATTTTATTTATAGTAAATGTCTTGACTGTTGGGAACAGTCAAAACCGAAATTAACTGTCAAAGCAGTTAATTTGGTTAACTGCTGACTCTTGGAATTAACTGATTATCAGTTAATTAAAGATTAATTAATTCCGTAATTAATTAATTAAAGCCCAGAAAGTTAATTAAATTCGGCCCAAAAATTTAAGAATTTTTATAAGCCCAAGCCCAAGCCCGAACCGAACCGAACCGAGCCGAGCCGAGCCGAGCCGAGCCGGACGGACGGACGCGCGCGCGTGTGGACTTTTGACCGAAAGTCAACCCGAGCATAGCTTAGGTCATCTCCCCTTCAAAGAGTTGGGATACCCCCAAGGCATCCAAGCCTTAGTCCATACTTGGGGTGTTATTAACTCATCAAAATTCCACTACTCTTCCAATGTGGGACAAGAGTTAAAACACACCCAATTCATTAACTTTCATTGCTTTGTGAGTCACTTTGGGGACATAATTATCATTCATAACTTATTGAAATTGGACATATGAATATACTACGTTAATCTCCTTGCGAAGGTGAACGCGTTCGTATATGGTCCCACAATTTTCGTAGTGTGGGTCCCACCTAAATTTGAGCTCAAAGTTGCTCAAAAATCTGTCCAGAAAAATCTGGACAGCTTTATAATACCCATTTAAGTTCCAATTTTCCAACAATCCCCCACATGAATGATATATCACTATAAATAAAACAAAACAGATGCTTATGCAGATGCAGACACAAGTTGAGTAAAACTGAAGACTTATTGCATCGGGAGAAGTAGCCTAGTGGCCTTGAACTTTCCTTAGTGATATACTATCGGATTTACTTGGTTAATCAGTAGACTTCACGTCCTTGAACCGTCAACCGTTTTTGTAAAACTAGACAACAGTATTCACACAACAATTCTTCAACACAGTTGGTTCTCACGTTTGTGTTCATTTTGGCCGTGAACACCACTTGGTTCCGCAAGTATTTTAGAGAATATGCCTTTCATTATTCTCATAGAAGTGGCCCCCTTCTTACTCACGTAGGTGACTTCCATAAAGAGTATTCTGCAATACCCCACTTAGACGTACTAAGATATAGATGTCATTAAAAGCATAACTTATCCTAATTTCGCGGCAGATATGCACTGTCTCATCTTTGGAATGGATAGGATTAAATATCCTCCAGTGCTTACTGAATACAATGTAGTTCGGTTTGCCCATTGAACCTAGATCTTGGGATCTCCAGTCAGCTAGGTTGGGTTGCCACTATATTGATTCTTATTTATTTATAGGCTTTAGACCCATTCCTCTCGATGATCTTTCAACTTGCTCTCGGTTTAAACCTTTCGTTAGTGGATCCGATATATTATCTTTTGACTTTACATAGTCAATTGTGATAATTCCGTTTGAGAGAAGTTGTCTAACGGTATTGTGTCTACGACGAATATGTCGTGACTTTCCGTTATACATGTGATTTTGTGCCCTTCCAATCGCTGATTGGCTATCGCAATGTATACATATTGCGGGCACAGGTTTAGACCAATTCGGAACATCCTCTAAGAAATTTTGAAGCCATTCAGCTTCTTCTCCAGCTTTGTCTAGTGCAATGAATTCAGATTCCATTGTCGATCTAGCAATGCACGTTTGTTTTGAGGATTTCCAAGATACGGCTGCACCTCCGAGGGTAAACACATACCCACTTGTAGACTTAGAGTCTTTTGTATCAGATATCCAATTTGCATCGCAATGTCCTTCAAGAACAGCTGGATATTTTGAGTAATGCAATCCATAGTTTTGAGTATATTTTAAATAACCCAAAACTCTCAATATTGCTTTCCAGTGATCTCTTCCTGGATTACTCGTAAATCGACTTAGCTTACTTATTGAGTATGCTATGTCCGGTCGCGTACAGTTCATGACATACATTAAACTGCCGATAATACGAGAATATTCTAGTTGAGATATGCTTTCACCATTATTTCTTGCTAGATGCAAATTTACATCTACAGGTGTCTTGGTAGGACTAATATCATACTTCTTGAATTTTTCAAGTACTTTCTCAATGTAATGAGATTGAGATAATATAAGTCCATCCGATGTTCTAGAAATTTTAATTCCTAATATAACATCGGCGATTCCCATATCTTTCATGTCAAATCTACTACTCAACATTTGTTTTGTAGTTTTGACAATTTCCAAGTTACTACCCATGATAAGCATATCATCAACATAGAGGCATACAATGACATATCCATTATGAATGTATTTAAAGTAAACACATTTATCGCATTCATTAATTTTGAAACCATTTGATAACATTGCATTATCAAATTTTTCATGCCATTGTTTAGGTGCTTGTTTTAATCCATATAATGATTTAACAAGCTTGCATACTTTTCCTTCTTGTCCAGGAGCTTTGAACCCTTCAGGTTGCTCCATATAAATTTCCTCATCTAGTTCACCGTTTAAGAATGCAGTTTTTACATCCATTTGATGTATTTCAAGTCCATTAATAGCAGCTATTGCTATTAACATCCGAATGGACGTTATTCTTGTTACCGGTGAATATGTGTCGAAGTAATCCAACCCTTCCTTTTGCCTATAGCCTTTAGCTACAAGTCTAGCTTTATATTTATCAATTGATCCATCGGCCTTCAATTTCTTTTTGAAGATCCATTTATAACCTAACGGTTTTGAACCTGGTGGAAGATCCACTAGTTCCCATGTATGATTTTGTAATATGGATTCAATTTCACTATTAATTGCTTCTTTCCAATTGGAAGCATCGGGTAAGGATATAGCTTCTTTATACGATTGAGGTTCATTTTCTAACAAATATGTTAGAAAATCCGGACCAAAAGAAGTCGAGGTTTTTGCTCTTTTACTACGTCTTGGTTCATCCTCTATTGATTCAATAGGTTGATGAGTACCACTTGTAGTAGCTTGATTTGCCCTTTTAGAAGGACCAGATTCTCGGGTCATGTTATACGGGAATTCATTTTCAAAAAATGAAGCATCCCTCGATTCAATAACCGTATTTACATGAATGTCCGAAATCTCAGATTTACAAACTAGAAATCGATATGCACTGCTATTAGTAGCATAACCGATGAATACACAATCCACGGTTTTTGGCCCTATTCTTACCTTTTTAGGTTTAGGAACCATCACTTTGGCTAAGCACCCCCACACTCGTAAATATTTATAGGAAGGTTTTCGACCTTTCCATAATTCATAAGGTGTCTTGTGAGTCTTTTTGTGAGGTACTTTATTGAGAATGTAATTAGCAGAAAGTAAGGCTTCCCCCCACAAATTTTGTGGAGCTCCTGAACTTAATAACATTGAGTTCATCATTTCTTTCAAAGTACGGTTTTTGCGTTCAGCAACACCATTCGATTGAGGAGAATAAGGAGCAGTTGTTTGATGAATAATCCCATTTTCAGAACAAAATTCCTCAAATGGATATTCATATTCACCTCCTCTATCACTTTTAATAGCCTTTATCGTTTTGCTTAATTGATTCTCAACTTCATTTTTATATTGTTTAAATGCATTAATAGCCTCATCTTTACTATGTAACAAATATACATAGCAATATTTTGTGCAATCATCAATAAAAGTAATAAAATACTTTTTCCCACCTCTAGTTTGAACAAATTTTAAATCACAAATATCGGTGTGAATTAAATCTAAAGGTTCAGTTGACCTTTCAATAGAATGGAAAGGTAATCTAGCTAATTTGGATTCCACACAAATTTCACATTTATGATTCTTATCAATATTGAATTTTGGCAAAAATTCCAAGTTAATTAATCTACGCAATGTATCAAAATTAACATGTCCCAATCTAGCATGCCAAATATTAGATGACTCAATCAAATAAGAAGAACTAGCAACTTCATTTATTGAAACAGATGTTTTAGGGGTTACAGTAAGAACATTCAGTTTAAAGAGCCCCTCATTTAGGTAGCCCTTTCCTACATACATGTCATTTTTAGACAACACAAAGCGATCCGACACAAACACAAGCTTGAAACCATTCTTAGTAAGGAGAGATCCCGAAATAAGATTCTTTCGGATATCAGGCACGTGAAGAACATTGTTGAGAGTAAGTTCCTTTCCAGAAGTCATTTTCAAAGCAATCTTTCCTTGTCCCACCACCTTAGAAGTGGAAGAATTTCCCATAAAAAGGTTCTCCTCATTTTCCAAAGGCTTATAGGTGGAGAACATCCATTTGTTTGCACAAATGTGTCGTGTGGCTCCAGTGTCCACCCACCATTCCTTGGTATTTCCAACCAAGTTACATTCAGAGACAACGGCAGAAAGATTCATATCCGCCAAATCATTGGTGATATGGTCACCCTCAGTCACATTTGCTTGAGAGTTATTTTTATTTTGCTTCTTAGGCTTACGACACTCACTTGAGCGGTGTCCCGGTTTACCACAATTGTAGCATTTGCCTTTGAACTTTTTCTTGTTTTGTTTAGAAGTGCCTTCCCCATCATATTTTCGTTTGTTCTTTTTAGGACCTTCAACGACATGGACCTTTGTTTCCATCGAACTCTTCCCACTTTTCTTTTGAGATTCACGGTTGTCTTCTTCGATTCTTAGCCGGACCACCAACTCCTCCACATTCATCTCCTTACGCTTGTGCTTGAGATAGTTTTTGAACAAAGTCCAAGAAGGTGGCAACTTTTCAACAATTGCAGCAACTTGGAAAGTTTCACTGATTGACATTCCTTCAGCATGAATGTCGTGGAGGATCACTTGGAATTCTTGCACTTGCGAGATCACAGATTTAGAATCAACCATTTTGAAGTCCAGAAAACGCCCAACGATAAATTTCTTCATCCCAGCATCTTCAGTTTTATACTTCTTTTCCAAAGAATTCCATAATTCCTTGGAAGTTTTGATAGTGCAATAGACATGGTATAAAGTCTTGTCCAAGTAGGCCAAAATATAATTTCGGCATAGGTAGTCCGAGTGCTTCCAAGCATCGACAGCAGCAACCTTTTCAGCATCATCTCCCTCTTGAATAGAGGGGCAATCTTCATATACAAACCTGCCCAGTTGGCAGGTAGTGAGATAGAAGTACATTTGTCCTTGCCAACGTTTGAAGTCAGCCCCAATGAACTTTTCAGGTTTCTCCCCGTGTGGCATAGATACGGATGCAGTCACATTTGTGTTGGTGACAATCAGTTTCGTAGGAGTGTTCGTACTTTGCGATTCCATTTCTGTTACAAAAACAGAATTTTTATCAATGATAAAATTCATATATAATGAATTAATCAAAACAGAATACAAAATTCTATGCAACAATTTCCTCCAAATATGATTCACAATAAATGAATTCCAAAAGAATTCAAATAATAATTCAGAATAAAAGTGAAATATAAACAGAATTCCGTACAAAACAGAATTAAATTATAAAATCTGTGTCACACTAATTTTTAATAATAAAAAGAATTCCGTACAAAACAGAATTATAATTTAAGATAAAACAAATTTAGATAAACAGATTTTAACAAGAGTACACAAATAAAATTTTATTTTCTAAAACAGAATATAAAAACAGTATAGAAACTAATTTCTATATTAAAATTGTTTTACTAATTTCTACAATAAAGCAGTAAATTAATTCATTTTTCTGTCAAAACAGATTTTATTTCAAACAAATAAATTTCTGTAATAAAAAAAATTCTGTACACAAAAAACAGTATAACTAAATAATTTTGTCTTAAGATTGTTATGTCTACTATTTATAAATAACAATTGTACAGAATTATGAACAATTAAAATAATGACAGAATATAAACAGAATCATAGAAATGAAATACTTACTAGAATTTGCAGAAATAATAATAATAATTAGAAAGAAATCCGAGCCCTGTTGAACAGTCTCCTTAAGACAAAATTATTCCTCCAACGTGCTTGAGTTTAATGAATAATTGCCTCCCAAGATAGAACGGATTTTCGGATTTAATCGAGCAGAACAGCAATGAATAATCCCAGCGAACACAATTTCTGTGTTTGTACTCAACAGAACCAAGAACATGCAATGCAGAAATGAAGAAAATAATTTTCTGGGCAGAGGAAATAATGCAGTAGCAATTTCGGAATTTTTCAGTAGTTAAAACTGAGGGGTTAACATTTTATTTATAGTAAATGTCTTGACTGTTGGGAACAGTCAAAACCGAAATTAACTGTCAAAGCAGTTAATTTGGTTAACTGCTGACTCTTGGAATTAACTGATTATCAGTTAATTAAAGATTAATTAATTCCGTAATTAATTAATTAAAGCCCAGAAAGTTAATTAAATTCGGCCCAAAAATTTAAGAATTTTTATAAGCCCAAGCCCAAGCCCGAACCGAACCGAGCCGGACGGACGGACGCGCGCGCGCGCGCGTGTGGACTTTTGACCGAAAGTCAACCCGAGCATAGCTTAGGTCATCTCCCCTTCAAAGAGTTGGGATACCCCCAAGGCATCCAAGCCTTAGTCCATACTTGGGGTGTTATTAACTCATCAAAATTCCACTACTCTTCCAATGTGGGACAAGAGTTAAAACACACCCAATTCATTAACTTTCATTGCTTTGTGAGTCACTTTGGGGACATAATTATCATTCATAACTTATTGAAATTGGACATATGAATATACTACGTTAATCTCCTTGCGAAGGTGAACGCGTTCGTATATGGTCCCACAATTTTCGTAGTGTGGGTCCCACCTAAATTTGAGCTCAAAGTTGCTCAAAAATCTGTCCAGAAAAATCTGGACAGCTTTATAATACCCATTTAAGTTCCAATTTTCCAACAGTTACTTTCGTATATTACATTTTGTGTCTTAAGTTTCCGTCTCTTAGAAATCCTATCTCTCGGAGGTCAGTTTGTGTAGCTCTCAGATGATATGGCATATGTTCAGCTGGTTATCTGTTGCTGGGTTGGTTCTTCAGAAGACCAGGTGGCCAAAACAACTTGGAGGACTGATGACCATGTAGTCGATATGACTTGGGGTCAAGGACCTGTAGAGCTAAAGGACTCCAGTCATGGAAGGATATTTTGTTTTTTTACGTTGTTGACTTATAGCGCCCAAATTCCTTGCTATAAAAGGTAGGCGTTATGAGGCGGCCGCAATGAAGATGATGAAGTTGTTCATGCCTTTAAGGAAGAAACCTTGTATATAATATTATTGCATTGTACAGAGCCTAATGAGAGAGAGTGAATCTTTAACCACTATTAAGATTCAGATTTAATAAATCTTCCAAACCCGATGCATGAAGGCACCTTTATTCATGATCATCTCGATGTGTTTAATATGATTCTAATGGATTAAAAAAATGCTGGTGCTAAAATCAAAATAAAAGATCAAGCAATCTTGTTGGTTTATTCTTTACCACTTTCATATTAGAATTGTATGGATAAACTAATATATAGTAAAAGTAAAGTCTCTACTGATGGGGTTAAGTCCTCCATAAATTTCAATGAGTTGAAGAAGAGGGTTGATGAGTGTACGAAAAGATCGGGAGAGGGATTAGTTGCAAGGGTAACAACCTACAAGGGAAATACTATCGAAAGAGGAAGATCCGGATCAAAATCTAAACCTAGAGTATACAAGTGTTATCTTTGCCACAAGGAAGGGCATTTTAAGAAGGATTGTCCCGATCAAAAAGGAAAGAAGGGAAATGAAAAGCATCCTGACACTAGAGATGCAACAGTGCTGATGGAAGTTCTAACCTCGACGAATTATCTCCGTCTCTACCAGTAGCATGAACGACGAGATGATTCTTCATTCTAGATGTATTTATCATATATTTCCCTCTAGGGATTGATTTACTACCTATCTATCTATTGATGGTGGTGAGGTCCTTATGGGAAACTATGTAGCATGTAGGGTGGTCGTAATATGCATAGTTTATATTAAGATGTATGATGTTATTGTGAGAACAATGACCAATGTTAGAAATGTTCACGACCTAGAGAAAACCTAATTTCCTTAGGATCGCTTGGCTCAAAGGCTCGTTTTGAGTAGGAGGTGGAGTTATTAGAATATCTAAGGGTGCTTTTTGTGTGATAAAAAGGAGCCGAGAACATGTAGTGTATGTTTTTCTCGGCAACACTGTTACAAGCACAACCATATCCTCAACAGATGAGGACACTACCGTGTTATGTCATATGGGACTAGGGCATATCAGTGAGATAGATATCGATGTTTTGAGTAAACAAGGTCTATTTGGTGCACATGAATAAGGGAAGTTGGTCTTCCGTGAGCATTGTATGTTCGGGAAATAGCGTCAAGTGAAATTCAGTACTGGCATTCAAATAACCAAGGGAACAGTTGATTACGTTCATTTAGATGTTGGGGTCCCTCCCCAATTCCCTTACATGGTGGTGGAAGCTATATACTTTCATTGATGATTTCTCTAGGAAAGTTTAGTTGCTCATTCTGAAAAGAAGGGATGAGGTATTTATCATGTTTAAACAGTTGAAGGCTTTGATTGAGAAGTAGATTGGTAAAAAAATAAGCGCTTGAGAACTGATAATTTCATGGAATTTTACTCGGGCCTATTTGATGAGTTTCGCAAAAATGAGAGAATTATGAGACACCACACAGTTTGAAAGACACCTCGACAAAATGGAGTATCCAAGCAGATGAACATGACCCTTATCCTGCTTGAGGGAGCAAGGTATATGAAGTCTAATGCAGGTTTGCTCAAGGAGTTTTGGGATGAAGTTGTTAACACAACATGTTATTTAGTGAATAAGTATCCATCCTCAGCTATTGAGCTGAAGACATCAGAAGAATTGTGTACTAGGTCCCCTGCCACATATTCTAATTTGGTAATGTTTCAGTGCCCAACATATGCTCATGTAAATAACGAAAAACAAAAGACGGGTGGAAAGAAATGCATATTTAATGGTTATGAGCCCGGAGTCGATGGATACAGATTATGGTGCCCAAGTGAAATAAATAAGAAGCTAATGATTCGAAGAGATTGTGACAACCCGCCTACTAAAATAATAGGTGGCCAGGCCAATACTCTAATAATCATAGGAATTATAGATGATCCATTCTCAACATCACTGTCGATTAAAATAATAGTACGAGATAACCACCAATCATTTTAGAAAATGGACTGTCAATGTAAAAGAATTTGCAAGAAAAAGAAAAAAACACTTTGACAATCCCATTTGTAAAAACGGTGGATATCAAAAATCAAAGAATAAGGAGTGACAATAAAATAAATAATCACCGAATAAGCTGTCGGTGAACAGACCAATACAAATAATTACACCGAGTATTACATTTCAATATTTATAATAGAATAAATGAGTGCAACCCTTGGGCAACACGCCCGAATAATTTGACAACTCACTTTTTAAATACTAGGTGGTTAGTAATTATTAAAATGTTTTCGACAATGATGCTATTAACTGAACCAACTTGACATTTTGTATTAATTTAATAAAGGAGTAGCTACCCGGTATTTAAGTAGTCGGGGTGTCACATATAGAAGACTTGTACAATCTGGAAGGGGAGGAGATGGACCCACGACTAGAGTACCAGGTTGTTTCGCAGTCACCCAAGTTTTCATGGTTCTTCGACCAAGTGGGGATGCTAAATGAGAGCCGATTAGAGATAACGCAAGTGATTCTAGACATTGCACAAAAGAACGCAGTGCCATCACTGAGGTGGAGAGGGCCCATGGCCAGGTTGGTAAAGAAGTTTTTGTCTGAGGTAACCTTTAGTGACGTTGACATGAATGTAAGGTTCCCACATAACAGGCCCTATACGTTACCGCTAGTATTAACGAGGTGAGTTTTGCAAGGGACTTGATGGACGGGGGAGCATCGATAAACATCATGCCAATCAGTTCCTTCCAGCCAGCCAACATTCCTGAGGCAACGTTGATACCAATGCTTCTAGTAATTTTTTGTTATGATAAGCAATCATCCAAATTAATTGGATATGTGAAAGTTGGGATTGTGATGGGGGAATCTTACTTCGCACATCAAATTCCATGTGATTGAGAGTGCTACTTCGTACCACCTTCTGGTAGGAAGGGTGTGGATGCACAATCATAGTTTAGTCCCTTCGACATATCATCAATGCGCGAAGGCAAACGTAAAAGGGACATAAATCGTTATACACGCAATGAAGAAACCTTTTGCCACCGAGGAAGCTCACTTGGTAGATGAAACTTTCTACACAGAGCTAGAGGAAAATGTCAGGGTCTTAACGAGAAGGATGGAGGGAGCGAGAGTTCCCTCTATTAGGGAACGAATGTGACCTGTGAATGGCCAGAGCATCGAAAGGGAAGGAAGAAGGGAAATGATCGAGGAAGTTCACCATGTTGATCCTAAGCCTTAGAATATCTCGAAACACCTCAGAGATAGAATGAGGCCCAGGATGGATCCGATAGAGCACGAGGTCCAACGACAGAGTGTGCTAAGCAAGTTTTCTAGAAATAGACTGGCGGAGGCTTCAAGAGAAAGGAAGAGGAAGGTGGTTATAATGTCAAGTAGGAAATACAAAAAGAAAATCAAAGAGGATGGAAGGGTGATTTACCTCTTCTGAGGGTGTGAGTGGGCGATCGAAGGAGCTGATCTAGAGGCTGGCCCGGTGTATAAATGTTTCTTGATAGACCAGCAGGGGCACTGTATGGTCATTGATAACTTAACATACAAGAGTTTTCGGAAGAAGTGGGAGAAGAGCTAGAATATATGACGGATCGGCCGAAGCCACAAGTGCAAGAACTGGAGCAGCTGGATTTGGCCGATGAGGGAGAAGACCCAAGGCCCATCTTCATTTTGAAAGACGTGAGCGAGATAAGAGAGGAGCCTTGGTCGAGCTAATTCGGGAATACAGGGATGTTTTCGCATGGAAATACACAAAAATAGAGGGGCTAGATGAGTAAGTAAGTTGCCACCAACTTAACGTTATGCCTTCGGGTCATATTGGTGAAGCAAGCCACAAGAACTTACAAGTATGAGCTGGATTTGAAGATCAAGGAGGTGGTGGAATGGTTGCTAGTAACCAATACAACACCTACTTTGGTTGTCAAACATCGTCCCAGTGGGGAAGAAAGATAAGAATCAGATAATGATCTGTGTGTACTTCAGAGATTTGAACAGAGCTTGCCCGAAGGATGAGTTTCCTCCGCCCTCCATTATAGCTTGATCGATGCAACTGTTGGCCATGAGATGTATAGTTTTATGGATGGGTATGTGGGATACAACCAGATCAAGATGGATCCAACAGATGCAGAGAAGACGACGTTCAGGGTCCCGTTGAGCAACTTTATGTACAAAGTGATGCCCTTTGGATTAAAAAAATGTTGGGGCGACGTATCAAAGGACGATGATGGCCATTTTCCATGACTTCTTTCATAAGTTTTTGGAATTTTACGTAGATTTGGTCATCAAGTCGAAGGAGGAGTCTCACCTGGGCGATCTAAGGAAGGTGTTCGTACGGTGTAGAAAGTACAAGCTAAGGATGAACCCACTAAAGTATGCTTTCGGGATTACAAGTGGAAAGTTCCTTGAGTTTGTGGTAGATCGGCAGGGAGTACAGATGGACCAGGACAAGCAACGAGTAATTCTGGAAATGCCATATCCAAAAACGACGAAGGAGCTGAAGAGGTTCCTCAGTAAAGTCTCCTACCTTAGGAGATTTTTACCACGACTAGCCGAAATAACTCACCCACTGATGGAGCTGCTGCGAAAAGGAACAAAGTTTAAATGGGAGGAAGCTCACCAGGAGTCTTTGACCAAGTTAAAGAAGCTGCTCACTTCTCTATATACGATGATTCCTCCAGCGTAGGGATACCATTGCAACTCTACCTCACATCTACTACAAGGTCCATTGGAGCTCTCTTGGCGCAGGAGTCGATGGGAAAGAGATGCCAATCTACTACCTGAGCAGGATCATACATGGACCAGAGGCAACGTATAATAGTGTAGAGAGACATTCTTTAGCCTTGGTATTTGTAGCAAAAAAACTTAAACATCACATGTTATCTTTCACAATTCACATTGTGACAAGATGTGACCAAATTAAGTTTTTGTTGGCGAGAACTATCTTGATTGGAAGAGCAGCTAGGTGGTTCATCATCCTTTCAGAGTATGACTTAAAATGTGTGGTCCCTCGTGTGATCAAGAGCCAAGCGTATGTGGACTTATTGTCAATTTTCCCATCTGGGCTATTTGAGCCACCCCGAGACAGCATTTCAGGGGATGACTTGCAGGCAGATTTTTTAGATGCCAATCTTGATGAATGGACAATGAAATTCGATGGTTCTTCAGCGGAAAAGAAAAGAGGGGCATGGGTTATCTTTTCTACAGGGAAGGAGGGATTTTTCCTTTCCAACAAATTAGATTTCCCTTGCTCCAACAACAAAGCAGAGTATGAAGCATTGGTACTGGGATTGCTAAAGGCCCTCCGAATGGGCATTTGTTCACTATGCATCAAAGGTGATTCGAACTTGGTGGTTCAACAAGTGAACGGGGAATATGCGTTAAAGAACCTCAGTCTAGCCCCTTATAGAACGATCATTCAACGGTTGTTCAACCAGTACTATTAGGTTAAGGTAAAAAGGCATCCCAGAACGATGAATAGACATGCTGACGCCTATGCCACCATTACTAAAAAATTGGCTATGAAAATCGACACAACTACTGTGGTGATACAACGGAGAACAACCCCATCGGTTGTGCAATCGATCTTACCAATGGAAGATGATTCGGATTGGAGGGGTGAGATCAGGAAGCAGTTGGAGTCTGGGAAAGGCAAGATGGAACTAAAAGAGCTAGCGCAGTATTTTGCCAATCACGAAAAACCTCTACTTCAGGAACGTGGGAGGATGGTTGTCAAGATGCATCGGTCCAGAAAAAGCAGAACGGAGATTAAAGAAGACACATGACGAACACCCTCTATATAGAAGAATTCAGAGAGGAGGGTACTTCTGGCCAACGATGAAGCGGGACGCAACAGAGTTCCAACGAAGGTGCGATAAATGTTAACTCTTCTTCCAAGTAGCTGAATGCCACTTCGTTGAAACTCAAGAAGACTGGAGCTAGCCTTACATCAAAAGATGAAGTTGTGTTTTGGAGAAAATAGATGCGATGGGTATGAGGAGGGTCATTGGGTATGATGAGGCTCAAATTGGACAATTGTGAGAACAATACTCTCAGAACTTTCTTGCTATAGACATGGTCCAGGTGGTCTGTGATAGTTTCTTTTTTTCCATTTCTAAGTTTGTTGGGGAGGAAGATAATCTATGCTTAACTACGATTCCATCATTATATTATCTTAAGAGGTAGTATTTCATATGGATGGGAATTGCGACACAGGTCGGATAGTTTTATAGGCCAAGTGTTTAATCATTTTGGGTGGTGATTCACTTATATCTTTTCAATGCTATCAATAGTTTCTTCATGGGCCATTGTCTCCCATAAGCTTGAGAATACATCCTTAGGTTTCATTCTTAAAGTTGCGAACCCATAAATTTTCTATGAATTCAACCCAATAAGTATTTGAATTTCCAATTAAAATCATTTCAAAATTTTTATCTAATCGGTTGTGTCTAATTCTGCTCAGAGTAATTTCTCACAACCACGCCGTATTTGTTAAGGGGAGGTGTGTCACGGATAATTTCATCCTTGCACTGGAAATGATGCATAAGTTGAATAAAATTCAGGGGGCATAACATTACTCTAAAACTCGATATGACTAACCTGTATAACCATTTATCGTTGTTTCTTTTGTTGAAAGTTATGTGAGCTTTCAGCTTTAATGAGATATGGATTAATATAATATGGAGAATTATACCAAGTTCTTGGGATTAGATAATTATCAATGGGAGAAGTTCACATTTTTTCAAATACCACCGTGTTGGGTGCATCATTATTCGGGTTACGGGTTTGTTTGTTATTGCATTTGACGTGCTTACTTGGGGATCCATGAGCTAATATTGAAAGGGAATTTGACTCCGTTTTAAATCAATGAGATGTCCATTGATTATCTCATTAGCATTTTTGGATGATATTTTGATTTTCACTAACAGTAAAATATTCCTTGCAATTCTGCATGAAATTTCTTGGTGAGGATGAACTGAATTCGAGTCAGCTTATGAAAAAATGTAAAATCTGTTACATTATTTCTTATAAAGCCTCTTATACAAGGTCTAACATCATTGCGGAGGTATTTTTTTGGAAATAACTTTCGATTAATTATCTTGGTAGACTACTTTTTGGTGGTTGTAAAAAGATAGCATACTTTCATGATTTACTTAGTAAGATTAGAGACAGAAAAACTGGGGCATGGCAAGATCCTTTCTCCTGCTAATAAGTTAATTCTTATCAAACACGTTCTTTAATCTGTTGCGTTCCACATTTTTGCAACTTTTGACCACTCATAAACTATCCCTACTGAGTTGTTTAGCCCTTTTATATATTTTCTTTGGAGTTCGGATGGCAAGAATAGAAAGTGATGGATCTCTTGGGATCAAATATTCTTGCCAAACACTGAAGGTGGCTTGGGGATTTGCAATTTACAAGATCTCATTAATGGTTATTCAAAAAATATTTGGTGGCAATTAGTTAGGTTACTCTTTATATATATTTGTTTCTTTAGTGTATGAAGTATATCATAGCCTTTTTTAGATCTCATAAGACACCAAGTAGAGACGGTTTCTCCTCACTTTAATTAATAAAATTTCAAGGGTGCCTCCCACTATTTACTCAAAAAAATTAAATAATTGCCAAATGAGTGAAGTAACAAACTCAAAAAGGCTGAATTTATATTATCTTCTCTTGGGAAAAGGTTGACAAGTCTGTTGTGTGAAAGAAAAAAATATTAAACACATGGTTTAGATTAATGACCAAAGACACAACTTTGTCCTTACTTTAATTATTATTACAAATATCATTAATACTTTTCTTCCTTTCTCAATTTATCCTAATTTTCACTGTATTAACACCAGTTTCTGCATAATGTCATTGAATACAAAATCTATATTACTCCCTTTTGACACAGCAGATTTACAAGCAAA
This sequence comes from Sambucus nigra, assembly GCA_949130495.1. Classification (NCBI taxonomy): domain Eukaryota; kingdom Viridiplantae; phylum Streptophyta; class Magnoliopsida; order Dipsacales; family Adoxaceae; genus Sambucus; species Sambucus nigra. Next base: position 12,933,344 of record OX422223.1, read on the forward strand.
GACATATTCGTTGAGCAACCGAAAATAAGAATCCTCTTTATTTCCCTACATATTTGTTTGGTGGTATAATAAACAAAAACTTCATTACAATTAATTGAATAATTACAGTTACCAAAATGTTTTTATGCATTTACAGCATTATTTTTGCCCACATTGGACAAACAGAGGCACTTCCCAAACAATATAGAGTCCATACTAGAAATTGAAGGTCATTCACGTTTTAACCATTACAAATTAGGGTATCCCTGATTCTAAATATAAAAAATTGATCCCAATCATTACCAGCCCTGTCTATCATTTTAGAGGTTTAAGTAGATAGAGGATATTTCATGTAACTGAAGATTAAAGCTACCTCCTACAAGCCTCAAAATCATATAAGTTGAGATAAATATTTGTAAGTTATAAATTCTTATAAAAATAGAGGAATCAACATGCAATTGATGGCATGAGTTTCTTCCTTTTCATGCAAATAGACTATGAATGTAACCAAAAGAGAATGTATAATTTATATACTACCTCTGTCCCAAATTAATAGTCGCTATTTGAAAATAACAGTTTTTAAGGATTCACTCAATCAATGGCCAAGATCAAGATTTGTTTACTATCCCAGAATCTGGTTCTTTGATTACAACAAAAAAAGGAATGCGACTAGTAATTTGGGATGGCCAAAAAGGAAAGCATGACTATTAATTTAGGACGGAGGGAGTATCAAATAATTCACTGTATAACCAAGAGAGAATGTAAGGTTTCATCGAGATTTAATGGAACTTTGAGAATGAGTAATATATACACTACATAAGTACACACACAGAGGGTACATACACACAACACAGAAGATAGAAGAGGTTACCTCAGATCATAGAGAGCCGAAGTAACTAAAAAACTTCAGAGAGATAGAGAGTCAAATTCCAAATTCAGTCAAACTGAAGAATTCATGGACCTCGATGATCCAAATTCCTAATGCGTAGATGATTGAACAAATAGTCAGATTTACAAATCTTAAACAACTTATAGAAATTCAATTATATCATTTTAAATTTAGAAACAAGTGGAAACCTCAGACTAATTAGCATACTTCAATCACTAATTGATAATCAAAATCAAACTTGTATGTTACATACATAATAAAATTAAATATTTTCCATTCTTTCATTGTGGTCATTGTGATGTGGAATGATAATTAGTTCCGCTAAGACTGCCCTACAATAGGACTAAAAAGGTCAAGAACCTCCTATACCAGCTGTTGTTTTAGACTAAATATATACCACCCATGTTCCTACTATATTTGATCAAGACAAAATCTGATATCTCATACTTTATCTTAACAGTTAGAATCAACAGTTGTAAATTACTTACGTATGCTTGACTTTATTTGAGATTTTTTCAATTTACAATGGATTAAAAGCATAGAAATGCAAGATGTTTTCATTAGTCAAGTAATGAGATGTTTTTAACATAAATAATATACACCTTCCTCTCATTGTGAGAAAATATGGTTATTAGCATTGCTACAAAATACTCTCTCCCTCCCCGATTATCGCATTATAGATGTCACATTCACTTTTAGGGTACATTATCATCCTATATATTTAAATCTTGAATGCCTCTTTATTGTGGAGAGAAGAAGAGTGTAACAAAGAAAATGAAAAATGAAGCAAATATGTTACAAAGTATCTCGATATGCTCCGTGCCAAGAATATCGACAAAAACCTAGGTACTCTAATACTAATTATTTAATACCCAAATTAATTTAAACAAATAATAATTATACGTGTTTTAAGTGAACTGCAAACCAAAATGTCTTGACTAAGTGTTTTCCCAACATAGAGTCTACTTGTCACTGTAGGGATATATCCATACCCTTAGCATTGCTCTGAAGTGTTCCACATTTCGGTTTACACTGGTTATATGTCTACTAAGTGAAAGGTTAAACACTAATTATTTGGTTTATATTAGTGACCAAACGTAACTGTATGAATCTGAGTTTTATCTATGCCTTTTTATTCATTTTCTCAGTAAGTAGTTTTATCATTCATTAAATACCACTGCAAAGCATTAGGATGTTCTTGTAAGTCTGATTTTGTGTTAGTTCTGTATGTATGATAAAATTTTAGGCAAAGGTAATTGTTATTTTAAACTTGCCATGACATATCACATGTTGTATCGTGTCTAAGCCAGTTCAAGTAGTGCTTTTATTGGGGAGATTATTAATAATATTTTCAATTCGAATTCTAGTAATTAAAGGAAGAATATAATATTACCCCTAGTTTGTTTATGATACCAATGCAATGCCATTTTCCGTTGTCTTCATCTTTTATCGCTTTTGTTACCAATGTAAAAAAAGTTCATAAATATAACTTGGGATAAAAATGATAAATACCAACTGAATGGTGACATATTAAAGGCAATGGTCCCACAAGAAAACATGTCGTTAAGAGTAGCACAACTAGATGAGAACAAATTTTCTCACAAATATATGGTTCTGAATATATATAATTGAACACCATTATTGGTCAAATATGCAGCAGACTGATAGTTTGGGTAGAATTAACAACATATTCATTAAAATAAGTAGGGGTGGCAAATTGTCACACGACTTTTTAACGGGTTTGGGTAAAGCCTTAACGAATACGGGTGCTTAATGGGTGGACCCGCTAAACACGACAGCTTAACGAATCGGGTTTAGGTTTAGCCATTTAGTGTCAATACGCGACACGAATTGTTAAGGCACGACTTGAACACGATCTAAACACGACGCTAACCCGATAAGACACGACACGGTACACACGATAGGCTTAATGGGTCGGATTTGGGTAGAGGTGATTTTGACATGAACCTAATTAGATCCGGCATGAAACCGATACGACACGACCCATTGCCACCTCTAAAAATAAGTGGAATAAATAACACTAATAATATGTATTTACAATATTTAATTTTATCTTGCTTCAGCGGAGCGGTTGTCGATTGATAAACCAATATACAGAGTCGCAAAACTTGCATAGCTCACCTTTTTGTTTCTTCCATTATATGCATAATGCCTTACTCTGACACCATAAGCAATTGTTCTGAACAATTAGAACAAATGCTAACATGAGAAGAATAGGTATGGTAACTTGAGTTCATGTTCACGAGTTTTCATTAATTGGAAAACAAAAATTCAAGATAAAGGGAGGAAAAATATGAAAATCAAGAAAAGGAGTCCAAAACCATATAGGTGGTTAGATCAATAATTTTCTCATCAGAATTAATTAAATATTTCAATCCTTGTTGAACTTTTAGCATGTACACTAATTAGACTAGTTGTCTTGATTTAATTACTAATTGTTAATCAAAATCAAACTATACTCGAGTGATTGTCTACATAAAAATGAGTGATCCGCTTCTTATCAAGTACTTGTTAATCTGTTACTTGATTAGCTGTTTAATGCTTTTGAGTAACAATTTCTGGCATGTGCATTGCATATAACCATTTTCTTTCGCGGTTAACGACCAAAACAAATATAAAGGATTTGATAAATTTATTTGAGGGGCAACTCATAATCATAAATAGTTTAGTGGCTATTCTTGGAACCAGACGAATAGTTTTGAGTCCATTTCAATAATATACTATTCTTTGCTTTACAGTACCAATTATTTAGATCAAAGGATACATATTGATTGGTCAATTTTGCAACCGAATTTTGGGTACTTGAGGAAAGAGTTTTTTAATCATTGCTTTCTTTAATAAGTTAAATAAGTCTTTTTTCACTCAAATAAAATTCTTTGAAATTATTTAATACATTACAGTTCATGGTATTTTTTAATATATGATTGGTGACTTAATGCGTCCAAGCCCACCTATACGTTGTGTCAAGAAATTGCACCCAATAAAGAGGCATCAGGCTAGAAAATGTGGGTTGTACTAATGTGGTCAACATGGTTTAATCTATTGTTTTGGGCAAATTAAACACTAATTTCATTGATATGAAAAGAATACTTACAGTGACCATAGTGAACTTGCACTTTTACCGCATGGAAATCATTTTTCCTGGTCTTTTTTAAAAGAACACTATTTAACTCCATAGCTGACGTAGTCTCTATGTATATACCATTACTACTGAGAACTTTATATGGGCTAATGGTGCGATGAATGTCATATGCGCCAAAGTTGAACAATTTCCTATCAACCGTTAATTCTTCGTTAAGAGTTCTACATGATTTGAAGAAAAAATGATGTGAATACGGGTGCGGAAGCGTAAAATAAAGAAGTTAACTACACAACAACAACAAGGAAAATATGGGAGTTTCAATTATTTCTCTCTCTAATCTCTTAATCACAAATCGGCAAAAGTGATACAATGAGGGCCTCAATAGCTATTTATACTAAGAGGCTAAAAAAGGGAAAAATAAAGAATAAAGGCAAAAAGACAAGTATATTCCTATGCTCCTGCATCATTCTCCCCCTTGAGAGGAATCCATATATACAGAGTACTGGCGAAAGAAATCTGGATCAATATGCTGGATGCATTTTCACGAGGTGGGATCGTATGATTTGACTAACTTATTCCCTCTCTTTGGGGATGATGATGATTTTGATGGATTTAGTTTAGCGATTGCTCCTCTGAGGGTGATGTGACACCCCGACTAATTAAATACCGGGTAGCTACTCCTTTATTAAATTAATTCAAAATGCCAAGTTGGCTCAGTTAATAGCATCACTGTCGAAAACATTTTAATGATTACTAACCACCTAGTATTTAAAAAGTAAGTGCCAATTTTAATTAAAGTCTGATTAACATGAAACAAGTGAAATGAAGAAATAAATAACACCATTCACCATAATGAAGTAAAACGAATAACCATCACAATAGAGTAAATAAAGTCTGGAGGAAAACTCCTCACTACAATCCCATAACTGAAATGAATAACCGAATACTGAAATAATAAAACGATACATGCCAAAGTCTGAAAACTGAAATGGAAATGTAACTCTAATAGGAATGGGCAACATGCCCTACAACTGATAGATAGTGACTCTGGAATCCAAAAGATAGAAGCGTCTATAAGCAAATCCCTGTAGCTTCCACAAACAGCTACAGCTCGTCACCTGAATGAGTATCCTACGCTTGGTGTCCTTGTGGCTGGGCACCTAAAATGGTTTTACAAGAAAAATAGATTTGAAAAGCAAACGGGTCAGAGCCCGAATGTGGAGATATTTTAAAAACCTGCAAGTGCTTTAAAAACATTTAAAACATTAAATGCAAAGTACATGTTAGGACGTACACTCACATAATATCCTCACCTCTCGTCTAACTGTGTACTCCTAACGTAAGTACCCATCTATAACGACATAACCCACTAGCTAAGTGACATAATAACTAGCTAGACTATCATAGGTCCTACCCTTATTACTTAGTTCTATTAACATAGTAACGATCTCAATAAGATAGAGGTTTAATGTAAACTCAAGTGTACAATATGCAATATATTTTACTATCAGCTAACCCGTTATGTTTCTCGAACAATACCGTAATATATTCACAACATTAACATGAAAGTTCCCATTACATTAAGTGTATATTATTCCCATCATAAATATACAATATATAAGCACCCCGAGAACTAAGCTGCGGTGCTCACATACTCTTCTATCCATCCCGGTACATCACGTACATAAGGATTACATATTCCGAATCTCTCAGGAATAGTCCAGATAACACAAATCACAAATAGTGGAGGCGAACACAGTCACATCACATGGGTCACGTACATACCTACGCTCCCACGATCAGCGGACTTATTAATATCCCAATAAGTCTTTCTATGACCTATGTTCATCGAGGTAACCAGTCTAAATCCGGGCAACACAAGGATTAGAGGGCCCTAAGCGAACGCAAACCTCCCGTGATAGCAAGTATGGTAGGTATGTCATACACATAATTCATATACCAATACTAAGTAAACACACGTCTTAGTAATACTGTAGTACATATCGTATTCTCGTACTAACTTATAAATATCACAATTTATATTATTCCGGTTTATCATCATACGCCATAATTTACTCTCACGTCGTAGTAGACACTCACGTCTCAACCCAAACCGTCCATATAATATAGCTCTCGTACATAATTCCTTCTTATAAATACCCAAATGTCCCAATTCTATCATTACTACATCTACGGAATGATATCTATATCCTCGAATCAGTTTACGGAACTCCAAAAATCAAAACAGTCGAAAATGGCCCAAACTGCCAGCTCGTTAGAAGTCTCGTTCGAATGAGTGTTCGAACGAGTTTGGACTGTCAGCTCGTTCGAACGAGGCTGTTCGAACGAGATCTAGTTCGTTCGAACGAACTGTCCCTTCTAACGATATCTCGTTCGAACGAGATATCGTTAGAAATCCCTACTCGTTAGCAACGACCGTCAACTCGTTAGAAGCTCGTTCGAACGAGTTCGTTCGAACGACCTGGGGACTGCTTCTAACGACTGACCAGTTTCGGCCCAGATTTTTCTCCAAATCGTTTTTTCATCATTTTTACTCCTCAAATCTCTTCTAAAATTCGTTCCAACAATGTATTAAGTTCTCTAATCATCCTCAAACATGCTAAGGTGATATACTAACATCTTTAAAGGGTTTAATACATTCTAAACATCATTAAATCACAAGTTTCTACATTATTCCCCAATTTTCTTCAAGAACATAAACCCTAGATTTTTCTCATCATAATTTCCCAGATTTTAATCCGTTTATACATCACATAGATATGAAATCTCTGAATTCAATCTTCAAACAATGTTTCTACATGCAAACCTATCCCAAAATTAAATAATAACTTCAAATTTCATGGGTTTTCTTTTAACTTTCAAGAACAATCAAAATTCTTCAATTTCTAACATGGAAGAGACATTCTCTGAATTTAAATGGAATAAAGTCACTTGCCTTGGTTTGATTTCTGACTTTGGTGAAGGTTTGATGATGTTTTTCTGCAGAATTCCCTCTCTCCAAGCTCCTCCTCCAATGGTGGCTTAAGGTGGCTAGGGTTTGTGATTTGGAAAACTTATAAAACCTAAATGATAACCTACGTAGTCTTCTAGGTTAATATGGGTTGGTTAGTGGCTTAGTGGGTCAAACCCACATCAGATTTACTTAATCAATTTTCGTCACTTTTAATTCCTCAAAATGTAAAATTACCAAAATACCCTTTAAGTTGCCGGTATGGCCTAAAAATACCCCGGGACCCAAACTACACCCCCGGCTAGTGTTTTCTGACTATCTCGACCCTTCCGGACGCGTTGGTGCACTCAAAACGACCATACGGACTATAGATTTTAAATTCACTTATAATCAAAATATTTCACCGTGACGCGGCGGTCCCACGCGTCTCAACAAAATTTCTAAAAATGCCGTATATAAATCTCACGACAAATTTCCAAATTCCAAATTCATATAAAATCATATATGCATATTATCAAATACCAACTCGCATCTCGTTAGTATTTTTAACCCGGATTAATTTCCAATTAATTCACATTTAATTAATTAATCCCAAAATAAATATAGCCAAAAGTACGGGGTATCTTTGACCGTAGTTTCCTCTCGCTTCGGTCCAAAATAGCAATCGGCCCCTCCTCGTAGGAGCTATCCGGCTGGAGATCGATGTCCTCCACAGCAATGTGAGAATGAGCCAAATTATCTCTAAGGTATTTCCTCAGCGAGGAAATATGGAACACATCGTGAATCCGATGCAAATGTTCCGGTAACCCCAGTCTGTACGCAACTGGTCCGATCCGCTCAATAATAGGCAAAGGCCCCACATACCTCGGTGCCAACTTCCCCTTCTTCCCGAAATGCATAATCCCCTTCATAGGAGATACTCTGAGCAGAACCTGGTCCCCCACTTGGAACTCTCTGAAAAACCTCTTCGCGTCAGCATAACTCTTCTGCCTGTCTTGAGCTACCCGAATGCGACTCCGAATCAGCTCAATCCTTGCCGAAGTATCCTAAATCACTTCCGGCCCAAGTAGTTTGTTGTCCCCCACCTCCAACCAACATGCTGGGGAACGACAAGGCCTACCGTACAATGCCTCAAACGGAGCCATGCCAATAGTGAACTGATAGGAGTTGTTGTAAGCAAACTCCACCAGTGGAAGGTACTGCTCCCATCCACCCCCAAAGTCAATAATGCACATGCGCAGCATGTCCTCCAACATCTGATTGGTGCGCTCTGTCTGCCCATCGGTCTGCGGATGATAAGCTGTACTCAACCGTAATTCCGTGCCCATTGCCTCCTGGAAACTCTCCCAAAACCTCGAAACAAATATCTTGTCTCTGTCAGACACGATATTCAGGGGCACACCGTGAAGTCTCACAATCTCTGAAATGAAGGGCTGGGCATACTGTCCCGTAGTGTAGTCAGTCCATACGGGTAAAAAGTGAGCGACTTTGGACAACCTGTCCACAATTACCCAAACGGAGTCGTGACCCCTCTGCGACGTAGGCAACCCCGTGATAAAGTCCATGGATATGCTCTCCCACATCCACACCGGGACCTCCAATGGCTGTAGCAATCCTGCCGGTTTCTGATGATCCACTTTTACAAGCTGACAAGTGGCGCATTTCGAAACGAACTCAGCGATGTCTCTCTTCATACCGCTCCACCAATACTGGCGTCTCATGTCCTGGTACATTTTGTCCCCTCCGGGATGTACCGCGAACCGTGAGCCGTGCGACTCTGCCATCACCTCGTGTCGAAATTCTTCTCCTTCCGGAACTACCAATCTCCCATTGAAGCGTAATCCCCCGTATGAGCTGACGGTATAGGACTCGGCTCCCTCTGCAAGTAATCGAACTATCTGCTCCTGACAGAACGAGTCATTAGCCTGTGCCCGTACTACCTTCGTGACGATCTGCGGCGTAACGGTCATCACAGACATGAAAGATCGGGCCACTGCATCCTGGTGTCCCAATTCCTTCCACTTTGCCTTCCATACCTCTGCCACCTCATCTACTGGTCTACGGCTCAACGCGTCTGCTACCACGTTAGCCTTACCCGGGTGGTACTGGATGTCGAACTGGTAGTCCTTCACAAACTCAAGCCACCTACGCTGCTACATATTCAACTCTTTCTGCGTGAACAGGTACTGTAGGGACTTGTGGTCCGTGAACAGTTGGAACTTCTCCCCCAAAAGATAGTGCCTCCAAATCCGTAGGGCAAACACTACTGCTGCCAACTCCAAATCATGTGTGGGGTAATTCTTCTCATGAGACTTAAGCTTACGGGAAGCATAAGCTATAGCCTGTCTCTCCTGCTGTAATACACCTCCAAGTCCTTGCAAAGATGCGTCGGTGTAAACCAAATACTCAACTCCCGGTCTCGGCAATGCTAACACAGGTGCTGAGGTCAACTTGTCCTTCAATTCATCGAATGCCAACTGACAGGCATCACTCCAGATGTAGGGCACACCCTTACGAGTCAGATGTGTCAAAGGACCTGCTATCTCCGAGAAACCCCGAATAAACCTCCTGTAGTATCCTGCTAGACCCAAGAAACTACGAATCTCCGTTGGTGTCGTGGGCTGTCCCCACTCCCTCACCGCGGACACTTTCCCCGGATCAACAGATATTCCCCGGTCGGAAATGATGTGTCCCAAAAACTGGACTTCCTTCAGCCAAAACCCGCACTTCTCATATTTTGCATACAACTCGTTCTGATGAAGTGTCTGCAAAACTTGCCTCAAATGCTCGGCGTGCTCCTCCTCTGTCTGAGAGTAAACCAGAATGTCATCAATGAAGACAATGACAAACTGATCTAGGAAATCCCTAAACACTCTGTTCATCAAGTCCATAAACACAGCTGGAGCGTTGGTCAAGCCGAAAGGCATAACCCGAAACTCGTAAGAACCATATCTCGACAAGAATGCAGTCTTCGAGACATCCTCCTCCCTGATACGCAACTGATGGTAACCCGATCTCAAATCAATCTTTGAGAAGAAAGAAACTCCTCTCAGCTGGTCGAATAAGTCATCGATTCGAGGCAACGGATATTTTTTCCGTATCGTGACCTTATTCAACTCTCGGTAGTCCACACACAATCTCAGTGAACCATCCCTCTTCTTCACAAACAAAACTGGAGCGCCCCAAGGTGAGGTACTCTTGCGAATAAAGCCCTGACCTAATAGCTGCTCTATTTGATCCCGTAACTCCCTCATCTCAGCTGGAGCCATACGGTACGGTGCGCTTGCTATAGGTCTCGTACCCGGTAGCAAATCTATAACAAAGTCTATCTCTCGACTGGGTGGTAAGCCTGGTATCTCCTGAAACACATCCGAATATTCCCTGACTACTGGAATAGAATCTAAAGGAATCACTACCTCCTTAGAGGTATCCTCCTCAATGTAATACAGATGAGCGGTCGATCCTCCCTCTGGGCGAGGCATCGCCACTACAAACATCTCTTGCCCCGGAATGGTAAAAATAATGCTCCCGCTGAAGCAATCAATCATGGCCCTATATGCTACGAGCCAATCCATACCGATGATCACATCGTGAACATGCATATCTAATACTAACATGTCCGCAGGTAATACCAAACCACCAATCTCTACCCCCACTCCCCGGCATATAAAGAAAATAAGTGACCCATTCCCCAATGGTGAGTCGACACACGTCACTGTGCTCTCTGCCGTAGCTAACACTCCTAAAGCTTTCGCGAAGTGTGTAGCTATAAAACAATGTGTAGCACCCGTATCAAACAATACCCGACCCATAGTGCCATGGATAGGAAACGTACCCTCAATCGCGGGCGGTGCCTGTGGAACTGCAGCCTGGTGGACGTTGTAGACACGTCCATACTGTAGCTGCCCCTGCTGAGCTGGGACTGCTGGAATGGGTGGCAGTGCTGCCATCTGTGGCGGTGCGGGAAGAGCGGCGGGAAACATAGGCCTCTGTGGCTCCTGGCGAGCACCCTGCTGCTGCTGCTGTGGGGCCCTGCCCCTATCAGGACAATCCTGCTTCTTATGGCCAGTCTTGCCACAAATAAAGCATTTCCCTGGGAAGTTCCCTCCCCTCTGCCCCTGCTGTCCCCGGCCCTGGTGGCCATTACCATTCCTCCCTTGGCCCTGCTGGCCCTGATGAAACTGCTGCCCATTCTGCCCCTGTTGGCCCTGATGGCCGTTTGGACCCTGATGGCCCTGAAGGAAACCTCCCTGTCCCTGCCTATAGTTCCCTGACCGGAACCTCTTATTATCCCCCTGCTGGGAGCCCTGCTCATTCTGCCTCTGCCCCTGACCCGATTGTGCCCCGCTGGCACCATGTCCTCCGGTCCTGCCCTGATGGCTAGACTCTCCCGACCTTTTACCCTCGGCCATATGAAAACGGTGGTCCTGGCAGTGCAACAATGCAGCGTTAACCACATCAGAATAGGTGGCCAACGATAGGTTCCCTAGCAGATGCTGACGGATCCTCGAAGTCAACCCGTCCGTGAACTTCTTAATCTTCTTCTTCTCTGTTGGTATCTCGTCTGGAACGATGTTCAACAGATTAGTGAACTCGGCCTCATACTCGGCCACTGTCTTGCCTTCCTGCCTCAGACTCATCAGCTTCCTCCTCATTTCCGTATGAACAGCCGACGGAAAGTACTTGCGGTCAAACCGCACCCAGAAATCCTGAATAGTGAGAGTGTCTCTCTCCTCCACGATGGTAATAGACTCCCACCACTGCAGTGCAGATCCTACTAGCTTGAAAGTAGCTAGCACCTGCTTCTGGACGTCCGTGCACTCATGCATCCTCAAGTGCCTCTGCATATCCTTCCTCCACTGGCTCGAGACTACCACATCTGAGCTACCTGCAAACTCTGGCGAATGCGCTTTCTGAAAAGCGTCACGTACACGCTCCCAAGCAGACGGGAATGCATTAGCCTGTACTGGCGCGGCAACTGGCGCCTGCGGTGGTGCCTGCTGAACAACGACAATTGCGGCGTTTACCGCTTGAGCTACTATAGCTGCAACCTCAGTGGCGTTCAACATGCCCTGAACTGGAGCGGGCTGGGGTTCGGGCGTTGCATCCCTGGGAACTCGTCGTGCACGTCGTGGAGGCATTCTGAAATAAGAATAAAGTTTCTAAGTTCGCAGTTATAAACTTAAAATAGCTGAAGAACGAAGCATACACAAAAAGAATACAACAGTCCTAATATATAGGGCTCTATATCAAAGAAACGTAGCGGAAACATAATAGCCGTACAGATCCTAAAGAACACTAGAACCTGATGCTCTGATACCACCTGTGACACCCCGACTAATTAAATACCGGGTAGCTACTCCTTTATTAAATTAATTCAAAATGCCAAGTTGGCTCAGTTAATAGCATCACTGTCGAAAACATTTTAATGATTACTAACCACCTAGTATTTAAAAAGTAAGTGCCAATTTTAATTAAAGTCTGATTAACATGCAACAAGTGAAATGAAGAAATAAATAACACCATTCACCATAATGAAGTAAAACGAATAACCATCACAATAGAGTAAATAAAGTCTGGAGGAAAACTCCTCACTACAATCCCATAACTGAAATGAATAACCGAATACTGAAATAATAAAATGATACATGCCAAAGTCTGAAAACTGAAATGGAAATGTAACTCTAATAGGAATGGGTAACATGCCCTACAACTGATAGATAGTGACTCTGGAATCCAAAAGATAGAAGCGTCTATAAGCAAATCCCTGTAGCTTCCACAAACAGCTACAGCTCGTCACCTGAATGAGTATCCTACGCTTGGTGTCCTTGTGGCTGGGCACCTAAAATGGTTTTACAAGAAAAATAGATTTGAAAAGCAAACGGGTCAGATCCCGAATGTGGAGATATTTTAAAAACCTGCAAGTGCTTTAAAAACATTTAAAACATTAAATGCAAAGTACATGTTAGGACGTACACTCACATAATATCCTCACCTCTCGTCTAACTGTGCACTCCTAACGTAAGTACCCATCTATAACGACATAACCCACTAGCTAAGTGACATAATAACTAGCTAGACTATCATAGGTCCTACCCTTATTACTTGGTTCTATTAACATAGTAACGATCTCAATAAGATAGAGGTTTAATGTAAACTCAAGTGTACAATATGCAATATATTTTACTATCAGCTAACCCGTTATGTTTCTCGAACAATACCGTAATATATTCACAACATTAACATGAAAGTTACCATTACATTAAGTGTATATTATTCCCATCATAAATATACAATATATAAGCACCCCGAGAACTAAGCTGCGGTGCACACATACTCTTCTATCCATCCCGGTACATCACGTACATAAGGATTACATATTCCGAATCTCTCAGGAATAGTCCAGATAACACAAATCAAAAATAGTGGAGGCGAACACAGTCACATCACATGGGTCACGTACATACCTACGCTCCCACGATCAGCGGACTTATTAATATCCCAATAAGTCTTTCTATGACCTATGTTAATCGAGGTAACCAGTCTAAATCCGGGCAACACAAGGATTAGAGGGCCCTAAGCGAACGCAAACCTCCCGTGATAGCAAGTATGGTAGGTATGTCATACACATAATTCATATACCAATACTAAGTAAACACACGTCTTAGTAATACTGTAGTACATATCGTATTCTCGTACTAACTTATAAATATCACAATTTATATTATTCCGGTTTATCATCATACGCCATAATTTATTCTCACGTCGTAGTAGACACTCACGTCTCAACCCAAACCGTCCATATAATATAGCTCTCGTACATAATTCCTTCTCATAAATACCCAAATGTCCCAATTCTATCATTACTACATCTACGGAATGATATCTATATCCTCGAATCAGTTTACGGAACTCCAAAAATCAAAACAGTCCAAAATGGCCCAAACTGCCAGCTCGTTAGAAGTCTCGTTCGAACGAGTGTTCGAACGAGTTTGGACTGTCAGCTCGTTAGAAGTCTCGTTCGAACGAGGCTGTTCGAACGAGATCTAGTTCGTTCGAACGAACTGTCCCTTCTAACGATATCTCGTTCGAACGAGATATCGAACGAAATCCCTACTCGTTAGCAACGACTGGTCAACTCGTTAGAAGCTCGTTCGAACGAGTTCGTTCGAACGACCTGGGGACTGCTTCTAACGACTGACCAGTTTCGGCCCAGATTTTTCCCCAAATCGTTTTTTCATCATTTTTACTCCTCAAATCTCTTCTAAAATTCGTTCCAACAATGTATTAAGTTCTCTAATCATCCTCAAACATGCTAAGGTGATATACTAACATCTTTAAAGGGTTTAATACATTCTAAACATCATTAAATACCAAGTTTCTACATTATTCCCCAATTTTCTTCAAGAACATAAACCCTAGATTTTTCTCATCATAATTTCCCAGATTTTAATCCGTTTATACATCACATAGATATGAAATCTCTGAATTCAATCTTCAAACAATGTTTCTACATGCAAACCTATCCCAAAATTAAATAATAACTTCAAATTTCATGGGTTTTCTTTTAACTTTCAAGAATAATCAAAATTCTTCAATTTCTAACATGGAAGAGACATTCTCTGAATTTAAATGGAATAAAGTCACTTGCCTTGGTTTGATTTCTGACTTTGGTGAAGGTTTGATGATGTTTTTCTGCAGAATTCCCTCTCTCCAAGCTCCTCCTCCAATGGTGGCTTAAGGTGGCTAGGGTTTGTGATTTGGAAAACTTATAAAACCTAAATGATAACCTACGTAGTCTTCTAGGTTAATATAGGTTGTTTAGTGGCTTAGTGGGTCAAACCCACATCAGATTTACTTAATCAATTTTCGTCACTTTTAATTCCTCAAAATGTAAAATTACCAAAATACCCTTTAAGTTGCCGGTATGGCCTAAAAATACCCCGGGACCCAAACTACACCCCCGGCTAGTGTTTTCTGACTATCTCGACCCTTCCGGACGCGTTGGCGCACTCAAAACGACCATACGGATTATAGATTTTAAATTCACTTATAATAAAAATATTTCACCGTGACGCGGCGGTCCCACGCGTCTCAACAAAATTTCTAAAAATGCCGTATATAAATCTCACGACAAATTTCCAAATTCCAAATTCATATAAAATCATATATGCATATTATCAAATACCAACTCGCATCTCGTTAGTATTTTTAACCCGGATTAATTTCCAATTAATTCACATATAATTAATTAATCCCAAAATAAATATAGCCAAAAGTACGGGGTATTACAGGTGACTCACGCATTGGGTAGCCGACATTGATCGAGGGTATGTGGACCCATTGTGGGCGACTTTTGAGGACGTTCAGAGGTCGAGTTGAAGTACCTAGCCTCAACAGTGCTCATTTTGGGAGACTTGAACCACATTTGACACGTTGGCCCTCCCCGAGGAATGGGCTTGTTAGTTTTCATCATGATAAATTTTAAGGCCGCATTCTTTCTTGTTGGTCATGGTTGGACTCCATGACTCATTCCCACCGTTTCCGAGAATGACTTCCTTCTTAAGTGGGGGAGTCCACTGTTAGTTTTTTTTATTCCCATGCCGCCTACCTCCAACGCTCGGGACGATCTTTTTCAAATGGGGGAGAATGATGTATATAAGTGCCGGAAAAATTAATTGTATTTTTTATTATTTTTATTTCCATGTCTAGTTTAGTAATTTTTCCTATTGTAGTTAGTATAAGTAGTTGAGGGTAATATTCCATTGGAATTTTCTAGTGTACCCTCTTTAGTCATTTTGCATTTTTATGGTTATATTGGCTAGCAAGATAACTTTGCTTATAAATAAGGTTATTGGTCTCCTTTTGTAATCACTATTATATTTTGAGAGATGAATGAGAATTAGAAATTAGATCATTGGCCTCTAAACATGTTGTATAGTTTCTAGATTAAATCGCTTCCGCTCCCAATTACACATCAGAAACACCCGAATAGAAATGGATTTCCTCAATAAGATCCCTTGCAATTACCAAACAATAATTATCAGAATTATGTTGCATACTTAATTACTGCCTACCAAATGAGGCCTTGGCTTAAACAGAACCCCAAATACATAATCATGAGATTAATTAAGAATCACTAATTAAAATAGATTGACTGGGCATCACTAGTCACAACAATCACGTCAGCATCCAACATCACCTTCCTTTTCTATTTATTTTAGTTTTTTTCCTTTTCGTATTTTTTGATAAAGGAAATTTTATTACTTCAGTGATTGAGAACCCTTTGTTGAAGCCAAATAAAAAAACAATATCTTCCATTGAATTTGTAGTTCTGGCTTACTCATAACGACAAGTTATGGATCTGGGTATTGCATTTTCCTTTTAAAAGGTGGGACTATCATGGTTTAAAGACTCGACTAAAAGCCACGTCAAGTAGGCCAAGTCAACTCGGTTTCGATGCCCAGCGTTCCAAAATAGTTACCCGTACCTAAAAATTGATAGAATATTACAGGTTATAGTTACCCGACCCCAAATAATTGGGAAAAAAGCTTTGTTGAGTTGAGGTACAAATCTCCAAATCTTTCATATTTTGGATTTATCGGTAAAATACTCAATGAAGTGATTCAATGTTTAAAAAGGCGAGAGGAGAAGGCAAGGAATTTTTCCCGGGAGAGGCGAGGTGTAAGCCTCAAATTTAAAAAAAAATCAACAAAATATTATAAAAGCACTTCTAATATGTCACAAAAATAATGTAACATAACAATTTTCACCAAAAGGATCCATATTGATACCACTACCACTAAAATAAGTCTACTATCACCAAGAGAAATTACTGTATCATTATCAAATAATTAATTATTTAGTGTATGTTGTCGATTAATAATTGAGTACCAAAAGAATATTATAAATATAATTTATTAATTAGTTGTACATATAAGCATAATACAAATATATATATATATATATATATATATATATATATATATATATATATATATATATATATATATATAGATATAGATATAGATATAGATATAGATATAGATATAGATATAGATATAAAGATAGATCAAATATTAGCATATGTTAAATATAATATATTAATATTAATCAGTATATTTATTTTAATCAAAAAATATATCATCATCAAGTAATTAATTATTTAGTTTATAGTGATCAATAACTTTGTACGAAAAGCTATATGAAAATATTTTTATCAATTACATAATCAAATTAGTACATGTAATCTATATTTATTCAAAATACAAATTGAATAGATGTAAAGGAATGTTTAAAAACTAAATATATAACAAAATTGCTACATAATCAAATTGGTGCACATATATCTTTAGATTGTGTATATATATATATATATATATCTATATAATAAAGTAGCAAACTTATATATGTCATAAGTTTGCTTGATGATGTCATCACTATAATTTTATCATGCAATGTCTATTTTATCCTTACAAATTTTAAATTATTTACACATTTTGCCCTCGAGATATAAAAGGGTGGAGATGATCTTACCTGATTTCTGGCATACAGCCAAAAGACACATTGCGTGTGTAAGGAAAAACCGACAAGACATGGTCTTGAAAGACAACTGCTATTAAATTTGTAAGATGTTTTAAAACAATAGTATAGGGGCGTGGCTCAAAGAGTTGAGAAGACATTCCAAACCTCATTTCCAATTACCCAATATTCAAACGCGGGGCCCTAGGGAGCTGACAATGTCTGCCCAAGGCAGGCCTTAAAACCCACGATTTATTAAAACCCATACTTCTTTCCCATTTGAAAATACTCCTCTCTCTCTCTCTCTCTCTCTCTCTCTCTCTCTCTCTCTCTCTCATAACCTGGCCCGTCACGATTCCTCTCCCTCTCCCATACTCTGGATTACGGTTGCTCCTACCAGGCTACCACCCTCATCATTGTTGTGGAGGTAATAAAATTTCCCCCTTAACACAATTATTTCTCTCTGTTCCCCCTCTAGATATGTCAGCCGTCGCAACCTCATTTTGTGGAGGTAACAAAATTTCCCCTTCTAACACAACCAAATTTTAATTCTTTTCAAGTTTACTAACGATCTCTGTTTCTCTCTGTCTGTTCCCCCTCTATATATGTCAGCCGTCGTATGTTGCGTAGACGCCGCTGTTACTCCTCCCGGCTATGCCTTTGCTTGGGATAACACTCATCCCAAGCCAGACCCATTTTTCGGTGTTCCTCAATCGGCAAACATAAACTGTTTAAGTGGGACTCCGTATTTCTCTGGACGGGTAAGATTTAATGTGGGGGTTTCATTTGTAGTCACTGTTTAACTTTATTAGTTATTTTTTGTCATTGATTTTCTTTTGGGCTCCGTATTTCTCCGTCAACTACCATCCCCGTCGGAGCAAAGGTGAAGGAGAGTTTCTGTTGGGTTTACACGGAGACAAAAAATTGAGTAGAGTTATTTTTGTCTTTAGTTTAACTGTCTTTTTTATGGTTTAATCTTATGGTTTAACTGTATTTTTTTTGTAGATCTGAACTTTCTTTCTTTGTATGGGTTTGAAATCGTGGTTGTGTTTGGGAGTTTAAATTGTGGGGTTCGATTTTCTGAAATCATGGGTGAAATCATGGGTGAGTTTAGGAGTTTGGATGTGTATTTTCATAGGGGTGTTTTTATTTGTACCCTAATTATCTTTCCACGAACCCAATTTGTATTTTTAAAACTGTTTTATTGAAACTGTGATTTGACAGAAGATCTGAAATGGAATACTTTTCTCTTTCAAAAACACAATGTAAAAAAGTTAAAATCTAATATTTTTCTCCTTCATACGCTTTTAAGAACCAACCATCTTTACCATAAGAGAATGTAACTTAAGTCTTTTTTTGGGCCTTTCAACAAATAGCCTTGGTCGTTTTAATTTAGGTTGAATTCAAACATTCCTTTGTTGATAAAATTTATATAATTTGAACAGTTCTAACATTTGCTACTGATTTCCTCAAGCAGTCACAGTATTTCATCAACAATTAGTAAATATAAGATTCCCTACACCTTTGCTGGTATGGGGCTTAGTTGTTCACGTTACCGGAGTTGTCCTTTATTTGAGTTGGGAAATTGAGATTTTCTCAAACTTTTTGTGCAAAAATGTAGATAGATTTTATGTTTTGCTGAAATTATTCAGTAGACCCAAAGGGTGGGGTGGGTTAACTAATTAGAAACCCATTTGCGTGTGGTTAATTAGAGTGGGGGTTCTTAAAAGGAAACTTGGGTTAGAATAAAAATACCCCTTCATAGTATCTAATTTGTAGTTGATAATTTCATTTCAACCGTTTCATTATTTTCAAAGTTTTGCCTCATATGATCTCTCAAAGTTTACCACTTGAGCAAATTTTTATTTGTCAGTTTTATGTCTAACAATATTGTTCTGCAATACAGGATGAACCAAATTTGTTTTGGGGAGTTTGTGGTACAAATTAGCTACAATACACGAAATGGTTCCTTCTATGCGAATCTCATCAATCTACGGCGTGGATCAAAGTTTTTTTTAGGGATATAAATACACGAAATGGGTTTCTGTTTTGAGGACTGTAAACACATGAAATGGATATATGTTTTTCTAACACTAATTGAGGTAAAAAAATTTTACTTTTTGTTTGTTTTGCGTTCCCCTACTCAACTATTTTAACTCTCAGATTTGTTGTTTATTTTTACTTTATTTACTTTTTTTATTAGAAAAATGATTGTTGATGCAGTGTGTTTATGTGCAGTGCGTTTATTTTTTATTTTTAGGTTGTTTTACAAGGTCGGATGCATGTTTTTCATTACACGACACGTGTTTAATGAAATGTCCAAGACTCATGTTTTTATATTTGTGTTCGTTTTACTATGCAGGTTTGGTGTCTCTATGCGGTGTGTTTTTGAAATTTCAAAGTTGGGGTACTATTTGGGTGTAAGAGAGACAGGGAGGAGTGTTTAAGGTATGATTTCCTCCAAACCAGGAGCTTCATTATGACATGGAGGAAATCTATTTTTCGGTGTCATGTAGCATTGATGCGAGATTGACACAATATAGACATAAGATGACCCTCGATCTCCATTTCGCTATTATTCTTGAAGTCCCTCTTAGAATAATTTTTTTTTGTAAACCAGTTAAAGGATGTACACTTTCTTTTTTCATGTTTTTTTGTAAACCAGTTTAAACGAAGTACACTTTTTTTTTCTTCATGTTTTTTTGTAAACCATTTAAAGGAAGTACACTGTTTTTTCTTTTATTTATTCCACAAAATTCTAATGTAGTTTAATATTATATAAGATTTTTTAGAAATTTATCTACACACTTAATATGTTTTTATGACATGTTAAGAAAAAAATTGCAAAGTCGTATGGGACAGAAAATTTAATGGTATAAAATACAATATGACTACAACTCCGTAAGTTTGAATTTTTCGTTTTTTATGTGTTTGCTAACACTTCTATTGCGTGTACTTTCGTATTTATGAAGTGGAGTATTTCATTCAAAGAAATTTGTATTTTGTTCTCAATATATTTATTTTAGTTTTTAATTTTTTTATTTTGTGGAGTGGTGGAGTATTTTAATTTTTTTATTTTGTTTTGTGATTATTTACACATTTTGCCCTCGAGATATAAAAGGGTGGAGATGATCTTACCTGATTTCTGGCATACAGCCAAAAGACAGATTGCGTGTGTAAGGAAAAACCGACAAGACATGGTCTTGAAAGACAACTGCTATTAAATTTGTAAGATGTTTTAAAACAATAGTACAGGGGCGTGGCTCAAAGAGTTGAGAAGACATTCCAAACCTCATTTCCAATTACCCAATATTCAAACGCGGGGCCCTAGGGAGCTGACAATGTCTGCCCAAGGCAGGCCTTAAAACCCACGATTTATTAAAACCCATACTTCTTTCCCATTTGAAAATACTCCTCTCTCTCTCTCTCTCTCTCTCTCTCTCTCTCTCTCTCTCATAACCTGGCCCGTCACGATTCCTCTCCCTCTCCCATACTCTGGATTACGGTTGCTCCTACCAGGCTACCACCCTCATCATTGTTGTGGAGGTAATAAAATTTCCCCCTTAACACAATTATTTCTCTCTGTTCCCCCTCTAGATATGTCAGCCGTCGCAACCTCATTTTGTGGAGGTAACAAAATTTCCCCCTCTAACACAACCAAATTTTAATTCTTTTCAAGTTTACTAACGATCTCTGTTTCTCTCTGTCTGTTCCCCCTCTATATATGTCAGCCGTCGTATGTTGCGTAGACGCCGCTGTTACTCCTCCCGGCTATGCCTTTGCTTGGGATAACACTCATCCCAAGCCAGACCCATTTTTCGGTGTTCCTCAATCGGCAAACATAAACTGTTTAAGTGGGACTCCGTATTTCTCTGGACGGGTAAGATTTAATGTGGGGGTTTCATTTGTAGTCACTGTTTAACTTTATTAGTTATTTTTTGTCATTGATTTTCTTTTGGGCTCCGTATTTCTCCGTCAACTACCATCCCCGTCGGAGCAAAGGTGAAGGAGAGTTTCTGTTGGGTTTACACGGAGACAAAAAATTGAGTAGAGTTATTTTTGTCTTTAGTTTAACTGTCTTTTTTATGGTTTAATCTTATGGTTTAACTGTATTTTTTTTGTAGATCTGAACTTTCTTTCTTTGTATGGGTTTGAAATCGTGGTTGTGTTTGGGAGTTTAAATTGTGGGGTTCGATTTTCTGAAATCATGGGTGAAATCATGGGTGAGTTTAGGAGTTTGGATGTGTATTTTCATAGGGGTGTTTTTATTTGTACCCTAATTATCTTTCCACGAACCCAATTTGTATTTTTAAAACTGTTTTATTGAAACTGTGATTTGACAGAAGATCTGAAATGGAATACTTTTCTCTTTCAAAAACACAATGTAAAAAAGTTAAAATCTAATATTTTGCTCCTTCATACGCTTTTAAGAACCAAGCATCTTTACCATAAGAGAATGTAACTTAAGTCTTTTTTTGGGCCTTTCAACAAATAGCCTTGGTCGTTTTAATTTAGGTTGAATTCAAACATTCCTTTGTTGATAAAATTTATATAATTTGAACAGTTCTAACATTTGCTACTGATTTCCTCAAGCAGTCACAGTATTTCATCAACAATTAGTAAATATAAGATTCCCTACACCTTTGCTGATATGGGGCTTAGTTGTTCACGTTACCGGAGTTGTCCTTTATTTGAGTTGGGAAATTGAGATTTTCTCAAACTTTTTGTGCAAAAATGTAGATAGATTTTATGTTTTGCTGAAATTATTCAGTAGACCCAAAAGGTGGGGTGGGTTAACTAATTAGAAACCCATTTGCATGTGGTTAATTAGAGTGGGGGTTCTTAAAAGGAAACTTGGTTTATAATAAAAATACCCCTTCATAGTATCTAATTTGTAGTTGATAATTTCATTTCAACCGTTTCATTATTTTCAAAGTTTTGCCTCATATGATCTCTCAAAGTTTACCACTTGAGCAAATTTTTATTTGTCAGTTTTATGTCTAACAATATTGTTCTGCAATACAGGATGAACCAAATTTGTTTTGGGGAGGTTGTGGTACAAATTAGCTACAATACACGAAATGGTTCTTTCTATGCGAATCTCATCAATCTACGGCGTGGATCGAAGTTTTTTTTAGGGCTATAAATACACGAAATGGGTTTCTGTTTTGAGGACTGTAAACACATGAAATGGATATATGTTTTTCTAACACTAATTGAGGTAATTTTTTTTTACTTTTTGTCTGTTTTGCGTTCCCCTACTCAACTATTTTAACTCTCAGATTTGTTGTTTATTTTTACTGTATTTACTTTTTTTATTAGAAAAATGATTGTTGATGCAGTGTGTTTATGTGCAGTGCGTTTATTTTTTATTTTTAGGTTGTTTTACAAGGTCGGATGCATGTTTTTCATTACACAACACGTGTTTAATGAAATGTCCAAGACTCATGTTTTTATATTTGTGTTCGTTTTACTATGCAGGTTTGGTGTCTCTATGCGGTGTGTTTTTGAAATTTCAAAGTTGGGGTACTATTTGGGTGTAAGAGAGACAGGGAGGAGTGTTTAAGGTATGATTTCCTCCAAACCAGGAGCTTCATTGTGACATGGAGGAAATCTATTTTTCGGTGTCATGTAGCGTTGATGCGAGATTGACACAATATCGACATAAGATGACCCTCGATCTCCATTTCGCTATTATTCTTGAAGTCCCTCTTAGAATAATTTTTTTTTGTAAACCAGTTAAAGGATGTACACTTTCTTTTTTCATGTTTTTTTGTAAACCAGTTTAAACGAAGTACACTTTTTTTTTCTTCATGTTTTTTTGTAAACCATTTAAAGGAAGTACACTGTTTTTTCTTTTATTTATTCCACAAAATTCTAATGTAGTTTAATATTATATAAGATTTTTTAGAAATTTATCTACACACTTAATATGTTTTTATGACATGTTAAGAAAAAAATTGCAAAGTCGTATGGGACAGAAAATTTAATGGTATAAAAAACAGTATGACTACAACTCCGTAAGTTTGATTTTTTCGTTTTTTATGTGTTTGCTAACACTTCTATTGCGTGTACTTTCGTATTTATGAAGTGGAGTATTTCATTCAAAGAAATTTGTATTTTGTTCTCAATATATTTATTTTAGTTTTTAATTTTTTTATTTTGTTTTGTGATCATATAAATTGTCACCATTTACGTGTAATTGTGTTGATAGTGTACATAGGAAAAATATTTGAGAGACATAGGTTTGGGACTTAATTTGTTGACATGAACACATGTCCGTGTGTCATTTATGTATTTTGAGTCGTACACACCAACTCAAGATGTCCCCACTCAAAATGTACCAATGACACGTGAACATGTGTCTTGGGTCGTCAATTTAAGTCGCAAAACTCATAGTGAACACCTCTCACATCATATCTTTCTTTCGGCACATGGCTCGAGGCAAGTAGGAGCAGGTGAACTAGCATAGTGGTTGTAATAGTTATGAATAAAGAAAAATTGTTATGGCCCAATGCTCAATGTAAATGTTGACAAGGATATTTATTCTATGCATGCAAGCAAAATTTTCTCAAAAGTAGACTCAAGATCTTTACAAATAGTGTTAATTAAATAATTTTGAAAACAATATCCATCCTTAAAAAAATTGGCCACGATTGATATTTTAGAAAATTATACTATAATACAAAATTATTATGACTTCACTACACAATTCATATTTGGGAGAATTGTCTTCGTGCCTTCAGGAACGAGCACGCCTTTGGAAATTATGACCATTTTTTTACTTTGTTTTGTTGGGGAATGAATTTTTTTTTGTTTTGTAATTACGTACTATGAATTTTTTTATTATTTTGTGATTACATACTCTGGATTTTTTTACCGTTTAATGATTATCAGCGTGCCTTCAGGCACGGGCATATCCTAGTATATATATATATAGGCAGGCTCCTGTGCACACTACAGTTTGCACATCATTTTTTTAAAAAAGCAAAAAAAATATTTTTGAACTGATTTTTTTTATATGGGTTCCCTGAATTGTTTAGATATCACACAAAAAAATCACCTCAAAAAAAGTTTTTTTGCTATTTTAAAAAAATTGGTCAAACTTTCGCAGATTTTAAAAAATATTTCAGGGAACCCATATAAAAAAAATCAGCTCAAAAATATTTTTTTTGCTATTTTAAAAAAATGATGTGCAAACTGTAGTGTGCACAGGAGCTTGCCTATATATATATATATATATATATATATTAAAATAACCAAAAAACCGAGTTCGTGATAGAAGAACAAAAGGGTTTTTTTATGTGACTCAATGAGGCGAGGCGTTGAGACGCATTGAGGCGTAAGCCTCTTTTTTTCCTTTGAGGCTTAAGCCTCAAGGCGATTTTTCCCCGCTTGGCCTCAAGGCATAAGCCTCATGTGATTTTTAAACATTGAAGTGATTAAAGGCTCCTCCCTTTGTGCTTTAATCCATTCAAGTTCAAGCAACACCTCACACCACAGTGGACGTAGGCTTGCTTAATTTGCTGACCAATTTGTGTTCCACAAGTTATCCTCATTTTACTAGTCTCCCAAGAACACTGGCATTGTCAAGCAATATTGTCCTAGTTGTCAAAACTTCTAGGGGAACTCGGTAAATTACACTTAAATTAAAGGTTTTTTTTACTTCACCTCTTGAGATAATGTTGTATTTAGAGATACCCAGTTAGATATTCAATAATTAGAGGCTCCTCCCTTTGTACTTTAATCCATTCAAGTTCAAGCAACACCTAACACCACGGTGGACGTAGGCTTGCTTATTTTGATACTTCAGCAATTCAATGACGATAGAATGCAGTTTAATAACTTGCATAAAGGGTATATAAATCAAAAGCGGCTCATCAGCCTCACTCTCTAAATTTAAACCCTCGTCACTAGCAACTTATTTTGATACTTGAGCAATATAGCTGTAAATAGCAATACCTTAATATGCTTTGTAAAGAGACAAATTCAGAAAAATTGTAACCTTCCTCCTCAGGTCCTTCAATGACGATAGAATGCAGTTTAATAACTTGCATAAAGGGTATATAGATCAAAAGCTGCTCATCAGCATCACTCTCTAAATTCAAACCCTCCTCTTCTCTATAACCCTGGTTCACAAACAAAAATCAGTTAAAATCTGGTAAAAATACAACCCCCAAAACAGGCAAGGAAAAAAGGGGGAAATCGAAAAGGAGACTAATCGTTTTATCCAAATGGTTAAAAGGTTTTACTGCTAAAAACGAAAACATCTGATTTAAAGGGAATAAAAAGAATCCATTGTTTTGTGTACCAATCCATCATCGCATTCAGGCGGGATTTGGACTAACCCCAATAAGACCACATACTGATATTTTACTTTACACTTCACAACTAAGGATTTCAAACCATAAACTACAACTAAAAATTCAAAAAAAAGTAATAGCAGATGCCTTGAACAAATAAAGTACTATTTTTTACTACTCAGGGTATCCAGGTCTCTTAGAGCACAAGACTAATACCCACAAGTACCATTAGACCCTCCAATCAGTGTGCAGAACAATAAACGACTATTTTGAATAAATTAGAAGGAAACAAGAACACACCGAGGGGGGAATGACTACGTACTCAAAACCCAAAACAAACAAGAAGCAAAGCCCCTTATGGACTATGAAGCACGGACACTTCTCCAGAGGTGACGTACCCGTGTCGGACACTCTGGACACTCCGACACGCGTACGACACTTCGTGGACACGTGTTCAACACTCCACGTGGTGTGTCAGACTTATTTGACATTTTAAAAAAGGCGGACACTTCGCGGACACTTCTCAAACACAACTAATACACTCCGCGGACACATTTGGCTGCCAAAAAGTAAATCTTTTTTAAATTTATACATAGTAAGAATTAAAGTTAAAAATGAATGAATTTAGTCTCTAACTCGGTTTCAATGCATACTTTTAATTTACGGTTTAATTGTTATTATGAAATATTTAACAATTGTTAATTTTCATAAATTAGTTTAACAACTATATATATACACAAAACCGATCAAATGCAAACTCAAATAGTAGAATTTAAAATGGGCTCCTCAAAAACGTCGTTTTGCATTAAATTGAAGAAGAAAAAAGCATGCTCATGTTAATGCAAAATAATGTCATTTATAGGACCCGTAAAAAATTCATCTCTCTCTCTCTCTCTCTCTCTCTCTCTATATATATATATATATATATATATATATATATATATATATATATATATATATATATATGTGTGTGTGTGTGTGTGTGTGTGTGTGTGTGTGTATAATTTTCAAAATATTAATTTTTCGCCGTGTCGTGTCGGACAAGACACCCGTATCCGTGTCCGTGCTTCATAGCTTATGGACTACCCAGTTCCCTTAATAAATAAATAAAAGGGGAAAACAAAAAACAAATCAACTAGGTTTCGCTAGTGTGGCTTGCATTTAGGCCTAAATGGCCAAAATATTAGCAACTCGCCAAGATAACTTGGTTTGGATCAGTGACTTGGCCAAAACTAGACATAAATTTGCCACTCCCCTCACCATCAGCTACACTAATAGTATTCAGACTTAGAAAATGCACATCCAGAAACTTTTATTACAGTAGGTAGAAGGAGAATATAATACACATGAGTATTCTTACCAGCCTTACATTTTAGTAGGTGGTAGAGAAAATAATAAAGTAATGTTGAATTTTCATTACAAAAGCATCACAAGAGGGGAAGCATACATGCACATATAAAGTATAAACAAAAAGCAATCATATAAATTATATATGGGTTATATTCTCATATTTCAAACCAAACTATCCACGCAAGCCCTCGTCATCTAAAAAGGTTCTACAATAGCATGAGTCTTCATATTTCAAAAACTATGCATGATCACCTCATTATTAATGTCACTAATATCACTAAAACCCCTAATAGATATTCTTTACACATTAGTTAATTTCAATTCAAAGTCCAAAATATATAATTTTATCTAATCTGAATAGTGAATATATAAGTTAAATTTACAATATATAATAGACGATGTCAATTCACAATCAAAAATAGACAAATCAATTCACAAGAGGTTCACATTCTAGAATTGAATAAAAACAGCTAGAGGCAACGTATGGTGCATCAAACCCTAAAATTAAGTAAACTAAACCCTACCAAATCCAGGGGCGGATAGCAAGCTTAAGGTGGGCCACTGCCCTCCTTAATTTTGGGGGAAAGAAAAATTTGGGGTAAATAATTATTCACTTAACTTTGACTACCTTAGTTTGGGTGGACAGCGTACATAATAAATTATTTCAGTACAATAGTTAAAAACTCATAAAGACATAAAGGAAACTGAGTTCTCTATGAAAGAAAGACGAAAGAAAGAAAAGAACGAAGGTTACAGCTTCAGAATATACGAGAGAGAGAGAGAGAGAGAGAGAGAGAGAGAGAGAGAGAGAGATGGGCAGTCATTTGCTAGGCCCTTAGTGAGGAACTGGATACGAGATTTCTCAGCCTCGGAATCGAAACAAACAAAACTGACGCGATTTCAGCCACAAAATGGAACAACGAAATTTCAACCAAGAACATTGGGAGTCACAATCACACTGGTACGGTTGGGGTTTACTTTACAAAATTCTTAAGGCTTGATGCACAAGTCTCTCATTATCTCGTTATATTTCTGTTTCTATGGTTTAATTTTTGGAGGCAGAACTAAAGGGACACAGCGAGATTATGAGAGATTTGTGCATCAAGCCCTAAAAAATAAGTAAATTATACCTTAATCGTACCTAGTTGCATCGATTCTACTTCCTCAATTGAAATCTTGTTGTTCCGTTCGGGGGCCGAAATTGCATTGTTGATCCAAGGCCGAGAAATCATGTCTTTCCGTTCCTCACCAAGGGCCTAGTGAGAGACAGTCCCCCTCCCCTCCTCACCCCACCCTCCTTACCTTCGTATTGTCGTCAGTCGTAACCTTCGTTCTTTTCTTCTTTCACAGAGAACTCGTTTCTCTCTTTATAGCTTTATGAGTTTTAACTTCTGTTCAGTATAATTTAGTATTCAACTTTCTACCCTAACTATGGTAGCCAAAGTGATGTAAGGAATAATTTTACCCCAACTTTTTATACCTAATTTTTTATCCCCCAAAAATTGAGGGGGGCTTGTTGCAGATTGCCCATATGTACACCAGTTTTTCTAATGTTACCCAAAATACCAAAAAATCCTTTTTTAAACTGATATATCCTCCAGTTATTGATAATGAGGGAGAAACCACACCATGAAAATCCTTTGATGAAGATACCCAATGAGATGGAACATACTTCATTTTTTTCTTATACTCCTTTTCCACCTCTTTTCCCTAGAAACAATCTCACAATTTCTTTCCCGCCATGGGCGCAATGCCAACACCAAAGATATATATCTCCAAAAAGCCTTACTTTTTGTTTCCACAATTCTAAGTCCAAGTTTCCACAATTCCAAGTCCAAATAAATAAATAAAAAACATGCCAAAAATATGGAAAAGCACCTACAAAATCAAGCTCCCTCCCAAATAATTGTTTTCCAAAGAAAAAACTAGTGAAGCTACACTGTAACAGTATATGATCAGTAGATTCGTCGTCCTTGCACAAGACACAACAACCTGGAGATAAACAAGTGTTGGTTCTCTTATGTTGCATCAAATGGCAGGTAATGTTATGTGTATGAGATAGCAATTTTATGTTTATGCAAGTAATCCATTTTGTTCTTTTTATTTAGAAATTTTTAATTTTCTTAACAAAAAGATAGCCGTCTAAATAGTGTATTGATGTGTATCGCTTAAAACTGAAATCAGTGTCGATTTGAAAACCGGGTGACCAAGCAATTGACCAAAGCCGCATTTTTTAATCTTTGAGATATCACAAAATCCTGCTTATTTACAGCAATAATAGACAGGTATGTAGCACGAAATAAGGCATAAAAGTTTCGAATCATTTGAACATTTTTTTAAATGTTGAAGATATTAGTTAAAAATTAAGAAAAACGTATAGAAAACAGAGCTATTCAAGCGCATATACAAACATTTATTACTACTGATCTACTGTTCTCGTATCTATGCATTAAAAACAATAATTTATCACTCTACTCTACGTTCCTCTCATAGCAGATTGTATAGGCTAGTATAGTAAGTAATTTTATATAATCCAGAAATATACAACGTATTATAATATATTTCATTTCATTGCCATATCCGAATTCTACTTTTTATATGTGGTGTATCCCCGTATCATATCGCATCATGTATCCCCTATCCAAGTGTAGACGTGGAAAAATGAGATAAAACACGAACCGACACGAAGTTATTTGTCAATGGGTTGACCCTTAATGGTTTTGGGTCATATCATTGCCAACTAGATGAGACACGATAGTTTTAACGGGTTGTTGATCACCTTCACCCGTTAAAAATCATTAAGATCCATTAGTTTAAGTAAATAAATAAAAAAATTGGGCCCTCTAAAGATTTTTTGTAGTTTAATGTTAATTCAAGCATAGTGAATTTTACTACATAAGAGCTTTAGTAATGTTAATGAATTAATGAGTCTACTTGTATTAAAAAGTGTACACCAGTATATAATTGAAAATGATTCATTATCTTAATAGACAATAATGGTAAAACACGACACGTTATGATAATGGGTCAGGTTCACATATGATTTTTCACCCGATAAAAAAGTCACCTTTTTAGACACAAACCGGATAAGACGCGAACACAATAAAAACCGATACGACCCCGACTCGACACGACCCATTGCCAAGTTTCTCCATGTGTATCCCCTATCCATATCCGGGTAACTTTGAGAACAAACAATAAAAAATATTAATTCAAGACTCTAGAATAAATTCGCAGAGCAAGCCCCGATTAAAGAATGATTTATCATTTTTGTTAAAATCTTTAATAGAAAAAACAATAGAGAAATTGTAAAGGCAATAGGGTGGGGTGTTTTTGTGTGCGGTCAAACACCTTTTAAGCAATTGTGTGTGGTCCATGACTGCTACTATGACTGGTCATGTACTTAACTAATACAACATGTATTGTAGTTTAATATGGAAAAAATATACTAACAATTTCTCTATCTCAAATTAATAGTCGTCGTTAGAAAGTCTAACATTTTAAGAAAAGTTTTACTTTTCAAATTCATCCTTCTAAAAATGATAAATAACTTTTAATGCAAGACATGCACAAAGATAATTATTCTCTTCTGGCTATTGTTTAGATGGTTCACTTTGTAATCTCGTCTAGATTTAAATACTAACATTAGAAAATTCACTATTAATTTGGGACGGACAAATAGGAAACCGTGGCCATTAATTTGGGACAGATGGAGTAATACAAAATTTATTTTTAATATAACTCAACTCAACAAAGTTTTTCTCCAATTAGTGGGGGTCGACTACATGAATCCTATTTTTTCATTCTGCTCTATTCAGCACAATATCCTCATGTCCTTTTATACAATATCCCACCAAATAGACTTACCTTTACACCTAGCGTTACCATCGATACTAACTAAATTACTCTTCCTTACGGGGCTTCTATTGGTCTACATTTCGGGTATCTATTGGCCTATGTTTGATGTGATCAAACCATCTAAGTCAATTTTCTCTCAATTTATCTTCTATAGTAGCTATTTTTAATATGAATGAAAAAAATTGTAAGATGACACAATTACATTGTGGTATATAGCAATGTCAGGGGCCACACACTAAGTTATATGTTTAAGACTTCATCCTAAAGCCCAAAATTGTTGGCCGCACATCAAAGTTGTGAAGAGTGTTAGGGGCTTTTGACAATTCTCACCCATGAAAGAAAGTTAAAAAGAATATAAAAAATAAAAAATAAAACTCCCAGTATCTAAATTCTTGCACTAGCCTAATTGGGGAAGAAATCAAACTTTATGTCATGACTCCAAATATTTAAATTGGTCGTGACAAAAAATAACAGATAAAAATAGAAACTAGCGAGAAATTACAAAGATAAATTCCAATAAACCTTTTAAAAGAGATGAACTAGCTTGATTCCAACTTTGATATACAAAGAAGGACCTCTCTCTACTCATAAGAATAGAGCCTAACGCATTTGCTCATTAAATCATTTCATTGATTTTCTTTTCTAATACAATAGTTTTGTATTTATACATATGGTAAATCCACATATCTAACTAGTTTATTTCATTCTCTAACTAATGTAACTATTTAAACTAAGGGTAAATTACACCAAACCCTCCTGAACTATAGCGGTTTTGCAGATAGACGCCCTAATCTAAAAAACTCGATAAAGAGCCCCTAAACTATTGAATTTTGCCACCTAGTGATAAAAACACGATTTTATGCATAAAAAATGTCAAATTTTTATGCATATTTTCTGAGTGTCAAAATTCAATAATTTAGGGGGCTCTTTTGTCAACTTTTTTAGATTAGGATGACTATCTTCAAAACCGCTATAGTTCAGGGGGTTTGGCGTAATTTACCCTTAAACTAATTACTAATATGTATTTAACCAATACATTATAATATAGGGTCATTACACTTTACTACCACACCATTGAGTGGGTTACTCTATAACAAAATCTGAATCAAAAGGTAATAAATTATTGTTTATATTTCAAGAAACAACCCATAAAAAACCCTACGTTTAAATAACAACAATAAAAAGGAAAAAATATAATATTATTATAAACCCTAATTAATTAACAACAAGATCTACCTGTTTAAGAGCATTGGGGTAGGAGTGATTGGGACTTTGATTTAGGCATTCAACTCCAGTCCAATCTATGAAATCCAGTAAATCCACCTGACCAAAGTTCATAAAAACACTTATTCAGACATACATATACATATACATATAGGCATATACATATACATATACATATACATATAGAAATAAATATATATATATATATATATATAAAATAATAAATGCGAGATTTAAATTTATACTTGGCTTCTTAGAATTGCAGATGCGGATTCGGCAGACATAGCGGAGAGAGAGAGAGCAAAAAATAGTAGCGTGAAAGTCACAGATTGAATATATGCTTGTAGACTTGTTGAAGAGAGAGATAGATAAGTTGTTCGAGAAGTGTTTTTAATTGGGTTATCGTATCTATCTTTATATATTTGAGCATAAATTTTTAAAAATCATGTTATTCGTATAGTATTATGTTATAATGTCATGTTCGGATGAAACTCAAGAAGGTCACGACAGTGATGGAGGCCTTTTAAATTGATATCGCCAAAGGTCAAGCTGGCAAACGCAAGCGACCAGAGGACGTGGACTACAACAAGCACATAGTCTTCACGAAAGATGATTTGATCGGGGTCAGGACCCCACACCATGATTCACTAAAAATCACTCTCAAGATGCACTGGAACGTGGATAAGCTACTAGTGGATCAAGGTAGCTCTTCTAAAGTAATGTACCTCGAGCTCTTCCACAAGCTCAAACTGAAAATTACAGACATGAAGGAAGTGACCGTACCTCTGGTCAGCTTCGCTGGAAAGATGACCATGTCGTTGGGGAAAGTATTCATGTCAGTAAGGGCAAGAAACATCTCTAAACTCATTGAGTTTGTAATACCCGTATTTTTTAGCATTTAAAATTTTAATTAATTCAGTTATTTTAAATTACACGTGTGACGTAATTTAATTGAATTAAATATTATATTTTTGTTAAAATATTAATCTGTAGAGATAAAGATTAGTAGTTATGGAATAAAATTACTAAGTGAGTAGTAAATGATTATTTTACGTCATAATGAGAGATAGTGACGTAACAGTGTTATATCTCAATCAGGAGTCGAGTGTAGACTATATGAGGTCGACGTAGGAAATTATAGTAGAGTGACTCGGATGGCGATTTCGAGGTCATGGTTGGTTTCGAATGGGTCGAAATAGTCAGAATAGTGTATTCGGGTGTGCTGATTGGGTCTCGGGATAAATTTAGACCAACCTGGCACCAAATAAGGGCATTCCCGTCATTTAGAAGTATAGGGTAGATGGAACTCAAAAAATTAGAGTGTTATATCAGCCCATTTGAGTGTTAAGCTAGATTTACAACACTTTGGAGAGAAAGGAGGACATATGAGAGGAATGAAGAAGAAACCTAGGCTATTTCGCACTGTTTCTCAACCCCGAACGTCGCCGGAATCAAGATCGGAGCAAGGAAATACATCCTCGCCATATCAAAACGTAAATCAGACCTGTAAATATAAGGGAAATATTTATCTTTCATTAATTTGAGCATGTTATAATACCCATGTAGTGTAGGGTTTTCAATTCATGATTTAAATGACGATTATTGGGATTTGGGTGGGTGGAACACATGATTTGGAGCAGGAATTCATGTAGAACAAATCCTTGCATGTAGATAACACGAAATTAGTGAATATGGATTATTAATGTAAAAGAAATCTGGGTTAAATGATGAATATGCATTAAGAATACATAAACTAGGTTTTTGATGAAATAATGGGTTTTGATCCGTTCTTGGGTAGATTTCATGTCATCTTGATGTGTTATTTACGATGATTATTGTCCCTACACGAATATTACATGTGTTGGGTATGTTGAATGGGTGATTGGGGAAGTGTTATGGAATTTTGAAAGAGTTTTAATGGAGCAAACCTGTAACAGCAAAGAAGGAGAACTGCCAGGGGTATTGGACCGGTTCGGACCCTCCATCGAATTGGTTCGACAGGCTAACCAATTCTCATGTTATGCATAACTCGTGCGGATTACTTGTTTCTGCCAGATTTTATTTTTGTATATCTCCTCATTAAATTAATTGTGGGAAAAACTTTGGGGGTAGTTAAATAATTGTACAAAGACTTAGAGAATGTCAGTAGGTGTATGATTAAGGCTCGGTTAATCTTAATGAGGGTAAAATTAGGATTTGGTCCAACAATGTTTAACCGATTGAAAGGCGTATTAAGATTCTACGATTTGGGTTACGGAAGAGCGAACGATAACATAAGACTTATACCAGTAGTATAGTGATGAATGAACTACTTAAATAACTTAAGGGATGGTTGGGACCCTTCGGGTAATGAGTAATACTCGGAAAATATGAAATAAACATTATGTGAGAATTATTAATACGTTGAGTATTCGAGAGAGATAAACACTACGTACGAGTTTATATGATGGATTGTGTGTATACCTACTGGATATATGTATATATAGGTTGTGTGAATACATATTTTGTGATTGGTTATGTGTATGAACATACCTACGCTGCTTACTATCATGGGAGGTTCCGCACAGAGGGCGATCCCACCTTGGCGATTCCAGCGAGGTCTGAATGTGTGACCCAGAACATAGAACTTAGGGAGGTTCACTGTATGTTGTGTATTAGTGGGACTGGTAGGTCATTTGGGTATGTTAGGTATGTGCGTATCCCAAAGTCTTATAACTATGTTTACCTCCATTTGTGTGTTATTTTATTCATGGTTTGAGGAGACATTCCGAACCAATAGTCCTTAATTTTGTACGATAGGTACTTGAACTTGATAGCAGAGTATACATGCAACGCGGTAGCCATTCCGGAGGATGTTGTGTTTGTGTGTATATATGTGTGTGGGTTATTATTCTACTTATGTGTGATGGTAAAAAAGATAGATAGTGTATATCTAAATCAACTTAAGTATGAGAAACTTAATTTACGAGGCAATAATAATATTCAGTTAATATAAACTATTGGTATTACGTTAACATATCGTATGGGCGATATGGGGGAGCTTAACTCATGGTGGTTAGTAGATACTTGGGTCTAGTTAGGTTGGGTAACATGACTAGGTGGGTAAAATATGAGATGTTAGGTGTGCACTATAAATGAGAGGTAAGGAACTCAATAGAGTGTACGCTGGACTAACGTGTGTTTCTAATAACTCTAATTTAAATACTTGCTAAATAGTTTTCAAATGGTTTTGGGCTCTGACTTGTGTCAAAATATTTTCCAAAACATTTTTGGTGCCCAACCATAGGGACGACAAGCTTAATGACTCATTCCAGAGGCGTGTAGCTGTAACATTCTTTGTGTAGACGTTTTATGATTCAGTCTTTTATTTGGGCATGTTTCCCCTTCAGTTGATACGGTCTTTTAGTTTTATTTATCACACTATGTATTGGGATTCAGTTTTATTTCCGTAGACTTATGGTTTGGATATTACTTTGGGAACCGATGGTTTATTCGGTATTTATTTCTATCTATTTATCTCATGATGATTTAGACTTTTATTAATTGTGTGAATGGTTGAGTTATATTATTTAAATTTTCCGCATGTTATTATGTGTTAATGAAAGATAAAATTTGGTACCGAATTAACTTATCATAGGTGGTTAGTAATTTAAAAAGTTTCGACAGTGATGCTAAGAATGAATTAAATGAGATTCCTGTTTATTTTGATAAAAGACTGATCACCCGTGGTTAAAATAGGTGGGGTGTCAGAGATGGTATCAGAGCATCAGGTTCTAGTGCCCATATGATTTGTGCGGCTTACTACGATTCCAGCGTAGCGTTCTTTAACATACAGCCATGTTATTAGGACAGTTGCATTCATGATTACGTATTTGAGATTTCGTCCTTCTACTATTATATTTGTATAAACTGTGAACTCACGTAATTCGATCTATTTTCAGATTCCACGCAGGAGAGGACGATCGACGAGGGCAGCGGTGAGAGCCGATGAGAGAGAGGCTCAGCAGGAGCCACGGGCACCGCAGCCATAACCACCACGGGGGACAGTTACGACAGTAGAGATGACCGCTATCGTGGCTCAGGTAGTTAATGCAGCTATAACTTTTATGACACTCTATTTTCCTCAGGCCTAACCATCACATCAACAAGTGGCATCGGTTGTCCAGGCCCACCCGGGGACCTCAGATTAGCAGAGAGTAAGGGAGGCATTTCGAAAGGGCTACTCACTCGAGTTTTAGTGTAGTTCTGAAGTAATTTTGGCTTGCTAGTAGAAGAAGGATATTTAACGCCACATGCGCAGGGTTGACTGTAGCGACGTGCAAAAGCATATGTTGGCCACTTTTAGACTTATTGGGGTAACTTTACAGTGGTGGGAGTCTGTTACCATCGCCAAAGAGAGGGATACTATATCCATTACTGAGTTTTCGGGCACGGTTTGACCGCAAATACTTTCGCCAGCCGTTGAGACGGAGATGCAGAAGAGGTTTAACGAGGTGGTTCAGGGTGACCATTCCGTAGCCGAGTACGAGGAGTTCACGCATTTGACTAATTTTATGCCCAATGAGGTTAACAGTGAAGAGAATAAGAAACTGAGGTTTATGGATGGACTAGCCTGAAAGATCAGGAAACACTTGATAGGTAACCCCACATTAAGGACTTATACGGATGTCGGTAATGCCGCACTTCTGTATTTCCAGGATCATCGCTTCCATGCGAAGGGAAGCAAGAGAGGGAGTGAGCCTAGCCAACCGGGCAAGATAGGTGGAAATGATGATAGTGGAGCACCGCAGCAGCACACAAGCAGACAGTAAGGGCAGGATTTTCGACAGGCAGATTTGGCCAAGAGATTTAGATCTGGGGGTTATCGACCCTAAGGATGTTTCAGGCAGGGCCATCAAGGTCCTCAGCAGCAGTAACAACATGTTCCTCAGGATCGCCAGTGTCAAGGGAATAATGAGGGAGGCCAGCAGGGTCGAGGCCATAAGGGGCAGCAAAGTAATAGGGGCAGACTCGACAGGGCCAGAGGCAAAGAGACTTCTCGAGACATTATTTTACTTGTGGACAAATAGGCCACAAGAGGAGAGGATGCCCCCAAACGGACATAGCGCTACAGTAGCAGGGTGCCCAGCAGGGGCAACAGGCGTAATTACCCCCGGCAGCACTAGCACTACTAGCCCCACCGCAACAAGGGTAGTTACAGTACGTACGTGTCTATAACGTCCTAGATGCATTCATACAATAGGTCCTACATGCGCCACCTGCAATAGAGGGTACGTTTTCTATTCACGAGTTTGAGGGTAGGATTTTATTTAATATTGGGGCATCACACTTTGTCATAGCTACCAAATTTACACAAATTTTCGGTCTATTAGAAACAATCGATAGTCTCCTTATGTGTATATACTAATCATTGGATAGTGGGTTGCTTATACACTTAATCTGTAGGGGTGGATATCGATATGGGGAGATTATGTTTAGCTGTCGACCTTCTAGTGTTAAATATGGAAGGGTATAATGTCATTTTGGGTATGGATTGGTTAGCTAAATACTGGGCGATGGTGGATTGTTTCGAAAGTACCATTGTGTTTTCTATTCCAGGGCAGGAGATGTTCTTAGTGTCGATGCCTATTCCTGATGGAGGGTCAAGCACATATCTATATTATATCGAAGATGAGACTTAACAGGAGGTGGTTGTCTCTTTAGACTCGATTTTAGTGGTAAGGGAGTTTGAGGATGTGTTCCAGGAGATACTCGGTTTATCGCCAAGTTGGGAAATTGAGTTCATTATTGACCTAGCATCGGGTACGAGGTCGATCACCCGAGCGCCTTGTTGTATGGCCCCATTAGAGATGCGGGAGTTAAGAGAGCAGATTTAATAGCTTTTGGATAAGGGATTCATTAGATAGAGTACATCATCGTGGGGTGCGCTGGTGTTGTTCATCAAGAAGAGGGATGAATAACTTCGATTATGAATTAATTACAGGGAGTTGAACAAGGTCATGAACCAGAATAAGTACCCACTACCTCAGATCGATGATATGTTCGACCAGTTAAGGATAGCAGCTTACTTCTCCAAGATAGATTTGAGGTCGGAATATCATCAATTGTGCGTTAGCAAGGAGGATGTTGCCAAGAGTACTTTTCTGACACGGTATGGGTCATACGAGTTTAGGGTGATGCCATTTGGGCTCACTAATACGCTAGAAGTGTTAATAGATCTGATGAATCGGGTTTTTAGAGAGTTCCTTAACTAGTTCATGATTGTGTTCATTGATAATATTATGGTTTACTCTCGTTTTGAGGATGAGTATGCTGAGCATATACAAATGGTTTTACTAACACTATAGGATCACCAGTTGTACGCCAAATTCGAGAAATGTGGGGTTGGGCTTCAAAAAGTGTAGTTTTTGATCCATATTGTGTCTGACAGGGGTATTGTTATTGATTCGAGTATGGGATTGGTGGTGAGGGAGTGGGGACGAACCATGACACCGATCGAGGTTCGTAATTTTCTGGGACTGGACAGATACTATTAGCGATTCATTAAGGGTTTCTCGAAGATTGTGAGTCCATTGATAAATCTAACTCACAAGGGGGTACCATTTGTTTTGTCAGAGTGGAGTATCGTGTTTACATAGAGGCATCCTTGTAGGGAGTTGGGAGTGTACTACAGCAGTAAGAGAGGACTATAAATTGTGAATCTCGTAAGCTTAAGCCCCATGAGAGGAATTACCCCATGCGTGACTTAGAGTTATCAGTAGTTGTGTTTGCCTTAAGGATTTGGAGGCATTATCTTTTGGGGGAGCAGTTTACCTTGTTCACAGACCATAAATCACTTAAGAATTTGTTTACGCAAAAGGATCTGAACATGAGGTAGAGGATATGGTTAGAGTTAGTAAAAGATTACCAGTTTGATATTAGTATCATCCTGGAAAGGCTAATGTGGTAGCAGACGCGTTAAGACGACGACCTGCTAGGGAGATAACGAAAGTTTGGAAGGCGAAGTGGAGAGAGCTTCGACATGATGACGAGGTTGTCAAAGCCTGCATATACGTATTGGTTGTCATGCCTTAGATTATTATGAGGGTGGTAAAAGTACAGATAGGGGATTGGTATTACCAGGATAGAGTTCACCAGTTATTAGATGATGGGGTAGAGTCATATTCAATTAGTTCTAAGGGAGGCTTGTGCTTTAATGGGAGACTTGTGGTTCCAGGGAATGAGGATTTGAGACATGCAGTGATGTCAGAGTCTCACGGGTCGAGGTTTATGGAGCATCCCAATGGGGATAAGATGTACCAAGATATGTGTAGGCAATATTTATGGTCGAGGATAAAGTGGGACATAGAGGAGTTTGTCTCGAAGTGCCTATCAGCTAGTGAAGGTAGACCACCAAAGACCGATGGGGAAGTTGCAGCCACTTGAGATCCCAGTGTGGAAGTGGGAGAGTATCTCCATGGGTTTTATTATCGAGTTATCGATAGATATCGCAACGAGGTCATGACTCCATCTGGGTGATAGTGGATAGGTTGACTAAGGTGGATAATTTTCTACCAGTTTATACGAATTTTGAGACGAGACAGTATGCATAGTTATTTATTGCTGAGATAGTACGGCTGCACGGTGTTCTGATTAACACTGTGTCGGATCGGGATATGATTTTTGTGTCCTATTTTTGGTAGAGTTTTCAGGAGGCTATTGATGCAGATTTACGGTTGAGTATAGCGTATCACCCACAAAAAAATGGATAGATGGAGCGAGTTAATCAGATGTTAAAGGATATGCCGAGGATGTGCATACTCGACTCCGGGGGAGGATGAGAGCAATACCTTCCATTGGTGGAGTTCGCATAAAATAACTCCTACCAGCATGGCACCATTTGAGGCACCATATGGATGGCCTAGTCATTTGATCGCTTTTTAGTTAGAGGTGGGGGAGAACAAGCTATTGGGTCCAAAGATGATTTAGGACACCACTGCCAAGATTGAGTTGATTCAAGGGCGCATTTGTATAGCTCAGGACAGGCAGAAGAGTTATACTGATACAGACAGGAGGCATATAGAGTTAGAGGTTGGTGACTAGGTTTTGGTACTGGTGTCTCTTATGAAGGGAGTTATGAGATTCGAAAATAAGGGGAAGCTAGCGCCGAGATATGTAGGATCGTTTTCGATTATCGAGAGGGTGGGACCAATGGCATATAAGTTGGGACTATCGGAGCACTTATAGTGGATTCACGATGTGTTCCACATGTCATCGTTGAAGAGGTACCAGAGGAGCGAGAGGGATTTTTGGCACGCTCCAATGGAAGAGATAAACTTACAGCCAGATATCTCTTATGACGAGAGACCGGTGGAGATACTTGATCGTAGTGAGCGTAAGTTGCGGTCTAAGGTAGTACCCTTGGTTCGAGTTTAGTGGTGGCACCGCAATATTAGCGAGTCAATGTGGGAGTGAGAGGATAACATGCGTGAGCAGTATCCAGAGTTATTCATCCGGGGTATGTCTAAATTTCGAGAGCGAAATTCCTTTATAAGGGGGGAAGTATGTAACACCCCGTATTTTTTAGTATTTAAAAATTTAATTAATTCAATTATTTTAAATTACAGGCGTGACGTAAATTAATTTAATTAAATATTATGTGATTGTTAAAATATTAATCGGAGAGATAAAGATTGGTAGTTATTGAATAAAATTAGTAAGTGAGTAGTAAATAATTATTGTATGTCATAACAAGTGATAGTGACGTAACTATGTTATATCTAAACCGAGAGTTGAGTGTAGACTATATGAGGTCGAGATTAGAAATTATTGTAGAGTGACTCAGATGGATATTTCGAGGTCACGGTTGGTTCTAAATGGATCGAAATAATCAGAATAGTGTACCTGTGTATGCTGATTGGGTCTCGAGGTGATTTTAGACCCACCCGGCACAAAATAAGGGCATTTCGGTCATTTATGAGTCTATGGTAGAGGGAAATCCGAAAATTAGAGTATTATATCAGCCCATTTGAGTGGGAGGCTAGAGTTACAATACTTTGGAGAGATAGGAGGCCATAAAAGAGGAAGAGGAGAAGAAGCCTAGGCTATTCCACACCATTTCTCCCCCGAACATCGTCGGAATCGAGATCGGAGCAAGGAAAGGGCATCCTCGCCATCTCAAAACGTAAATCAGACCTACAAATATAAGGTAAGTATATATCTTTCATTAATTTGAGCATGTTATAATAGCCATGTAGTGTAGGGTTTTCAATTCATGAATGAAATGATTATTATTGGGATTTGGGTGGGTAGGACACATGATTTGGAGTAGGAATTCATTTAGAATAAATCCTTGCATGTACATAACACGAAATCAGTGAAGATGGATGATTAATGTAAAAGAGATCTAGGTTAAATGATGAATATGTGCGAAGAATACATAAACTAGGGTTTTGATGAAATAATGGATTTTGATCCGTTCTTGGGTAGATTTCTTGTCATCTTAATGTGTTATTTACATTTATTATTGTCCCTACGCAAATAGTACATGTTTGGGTATGTTAATTAGGTGATTGGGGAAGTGTTATGGAATTTTGAAAGACTTTTAATGGAGTAAACCCATAACAACAAAGAAGGAGAACTATCAGGGTTTTCGAATCGGTTCAGACCCTCTATCAAATCGATTCGGCAGGTGAACCAGTTCGCCTGCTATGCAGAATCGGTTCGAATTACCTATTTCTATCAGATTTGATTTTTGTATATCTCCTCATTAAATTAATTGTGGGAAAAACTTTGGGGATAGTTTAATAATTGTACAAAGATTTATAGAAGGTCAGTAGGTGTATGATTAAGGCTCGGTTAATCTTAATAAGGGTAAATTTAGGATTTGGGCCAACGATTCTTAACCGATTTAGAGGTGTATCGAGAATTTATGATTTGGGTTACAGAAGAGAGAATGATAACTTAAGACTTATACCAGTAGTATAGTGATGAATGAACACCAGAAACCGAATCGATTCGGTGGATCCTGCTAAAAAGTTAATTCTACTCCTTTTCCTTTGGGTTTAGTTATTAATAACCTTTTAATATGATGTGATATTAGTGTTTATAGTGTTCAAAGGAGGAATGTGATATCATAGGATAGTGGAGTGACATTTGGGCTTGTGTTAGGAGTACGATAGAGAGAATTTTTCTCTGGTTTCTTCCGAGATCTTCCTAGTGACAGGATATTGATTATTTTTTGGTACAAGCTAGATGAGTGAGGTCGGGTGCACTGAGATGCATATAATTGAATACCTTAATTCTTTATGTGGTGATTAAAATGTGGATTTAGAATATAATTGGAAATGTTAACGGCTAGGGGGATTGAGTGATATGCACGTATAGTCAGGATTATGTATGCCTACGGATAACGATATGGTATGTATATATCTTGTGTGTATGATATGTATGGATTGAAGATACCCCTCTAGTTCTATCATGGTAAGTTGCACGATGTGGGTGAATCCTCTGTCTTGAGGAGCTGGGAGAGTATAGTCCCCAGGTCGTAGTTGTTGATGTAAAAAATTAGATTTGATCTAATTATTTTAATCACAGATAAAAATGAGTAAGTAAATAAGACAATAGATTTTTAAAGTGGTTCAGCCTTAAGAGAATGGCCTACGTCCACTGTTTTTGTATTACTGAGTTGTTTGCCTGGAATTCTTGATAAGTGATTTTACCAAGAGATTCAACCTCTCCTCCTAATGAGGATATTACAATGTATTTGTAGCCTTGACGCTGTGCATGTGAAAGAATAATGCATAGCTGTCCAGTAGGTGTGTACATCTAATCTGTTGATGTAAAAAATTAAATTTAATCTAATTATTTTAATCACGGATAAAAATGAGTAAGTAAATAAGATAATAGATTTTTAAAGTGGTTCAGCCTTAAGAGAATGGCCTACGTCCACTGTTTTTGTATTACTGAGTTGTTTGCCTGAAATTCTTGATAAGTGATTTTACCAAGAGATTCAACCTCTCCTCCTAATGAGGAGATTACAATGTATTTATAGCCTTGAGGCTGTACATGTGAAAGAATAATGCATAGCTGTCCAGTAGGCGTGTACATCTGTACGATAATAACTGTGCATTTAATGCATAATTATCTTTCGGTTTTCTTTGATGCGTACGCCATAAGTATTTGAGCTGCTCGGACCGACTTAGTTGCTCAGACCACTTGAGCGGTTCAGACCTCCTGAGTTGGTAAATGCTGAAAAAGGTGATAAATTCATCTCTGCTTACGAGAGGAAAGAGAGCATTATAAAGCTTGAGGTTGAAGAGCATCGGAAGATCGCTAAGATATTGGAGCAGGAAAATATTGTTTTGCAAGAAGAGATTATACAAGTCAAGTCTGCCGCATCTTCCTCGGGTGCCCTGTTCCCTGTTAATGATGATGGTTTTTCTTTTTTGGAAGTAAAAAATTCCAACTTGCGAGATGAGTTGGAAACTTTGAAAAGAGATGGACCCTCCACTTCTACTCGTGTACGAGCAAGATCTTCTTCTCAGGGACGAGCAAGGGCTATTTGGATTTCAATTAAAGAGGCGAGGACTCAATCAGCCTTGGAGAACCAAGCATTCCAGTTGGTGGCCAAGAACCAAGCCTTAGTAGAGATGTCCAAGAAGATTCTGAACCTCAACGAGCAACTTTCTACACAAAGCTCTGCCTTGGAAAATAAAGAAATTCTGGTGAAGAATCTTCACGAGCAACTGGAGAGGTTAACTTACCAATTCCATAAACAGCCCAGAGAGTTTTGGATGGCTGGTTACAATGAAGCACTTTATCATCTTGACGCTCGTTTATAACAGTCGAACAACGAAGGGTATAAACAGGGTTGGTTGAATGCTCTTTGTGTTCTAAAATTGGAGATAGGTAATTTTTTGTGGGATTACTATACTCCTGGAGTTCTTGATCTACATGTGCCTCCTTTCAAGCTTGACCTTAGTTGGATTCCAACCCGGGCCATTCCTCGCGTTCTAATATCCAAGTATCTTGATGATTATAGTCTCCATTCAAACTTTGAAATATCTCGCCCGGAACATCTGCTTGATTGTCCATCTATAATGAACGTCAGAATGTTGCAAGATCTGAACTTCATAAATTCCCCTTACAGCCTTGATGATCCTCCAGCTGGGGTAGACCCTGTGTCAAAGGAAGAGGGAAAGAAACCTATAAAATAGGATTTGTTTATGTAATGAACTTCATTCATATTACATGTAATCTGCAATTTATATCATATGTAATTTGTTCTGGTTTTAATGAAGAAATCTTTAGTTTTCTTTGCAATTTTAATTGTTATTGGTTTGGAAATATTTTATGAAATATCCCTTTTATTTACTGATGAACATGTATGTATATCTATAGAAAGACAAAAAATGTCCTGTGTTATTTTAAATTGCCGACCAACCGGAGTTGGTGAAAATTATTTGTCGACCAACCGGAGTTGGTGGTATTTACTACCCGACTAACCGGAGTCGGTGGTA
Organism: Sambucus nigra; assembly: GCA_949130495.1. Taxonomy (NCBI): domain Eukaryota; kingdom Viridiplantae; phylum Streptophyta; class Magnoliopsida; order Dipsacales; family Adoxaceae; genus Sambucus; species Sambucus nigra. Next base: position 12,978,042 of record OX422223.1, read on the forward strand.
ATTGCTTCCCGACCAACTTAGAGTTGGTGGTTATTTATTTGCTGACCAACCAGAGTTGGTGGTAATTTGCTTCCCGACCAACTTAGAGTTGGTGGTAATTTATTTGCCGACCAACCAGAGTTGGTGGTAATTTGCTTCCCGACCAACTGGAGTTGGTGGTAATTTACTTGTATAGTATGTAGCACTAATATTCCAAAAAAATTTTAACGAATAAAGAAAAATGGGGAAACATCTCTTTATTCATATCGAAGAAATCGTATTACATAGATATTTCCACTACTGATAGTACTTTCGAAGATGCTCGGCATTCCATGCATTTTTGAATTCTTCTCCTTCGAAGGTTTTAATCTTGTATGTGCCTGGACGAATAACTTATGTCACTCTGTAGGGTCCGTGACAGTTGGCTTCTAGTTTATTATACTTTTGGATGACTTTCTTCAACACATAATCCCCTTCCTTCAAATCACATTTCTTAACTCTTTTATTGTAGAACGAAGTTGTTCGTTGTTGATATGCAGCGTTCCTGATAGCTGCTTCTTCTCTGACTTCTTCTAGCATATCCAGGTCTAATCTTCTCATCAAATCACTAATAGGAGAATTGAAATTAAGTACCCTATGTGTTGGTAGGCCTAATTCAACAGGTATAACTGCTTCACTCCCAAATGCCAACCTGTATGGGGATTCTCCAGTTATTGTTCGTGGTGTGGTGCGATAGGCCCAAAGCACAGACTGTAGCTCGTTAATCCAATTTGCCTTTGCGTTATCCAGTCTTTTTTAAACCATTTAGCGGCGTTCTGTTTGTCACTTCAGTTTGCCCATTGCTCTGTGGATGGCCTGGTGCAGAATGGACCTTCAGTACATTGGATTGTTGATAATATACAGCAAACTCCTCAATGTCAAATTGGGTTCCATGGTCAGTAATGAATGCATGTGGGAGGCCGTATCTGCAAATTATATTTTTCCAAATAAATTGATAGACTTTGCTGTATGTCATATCAATGAGAGGCTCAGCTTCCACCCATTTAGTAAAATAATCCACTGCGACCACTAAGTATTTAAATCTTCCTTTAGTCGTTGGTAGTGGTCCGACCAAATCTATTCCCCATATAGCGAATGGCCAAGGAGATGTTATGGGTGTTAACAAGTCCCGAGGAGTTCTTCGAATGGACGAGAAGCGTTGGCATTTGTCGCATTTCTTAGTATAAGCTGCGCAATCAGCTCTCATCGGCGGCCAGTAATACCCCTGCGTGGTTATCCTTCGTAAGAGCGTCCGACCAGCTACATGAGTTCCACAAGACCCCTCATGAACTTCTTCGATCAAGTCTTTCACTTCAGAGGAATGAACACATCTTTGTAGTGCTGCTATAACTCCTCATCTATATAAAATACCATTGGTTAATACATAACGAGCAGCTTTGAACTTCAATTTCTTAGCTGCGAGTTTATCAATTGGCAAAGTTCCCTCTTTAATATAGGCCCTGATGGGATCCATCCATGATGGTCCCAAATCAAGAGCAATGAAGTTCATGACCAGATCTTCGTTTATGCTCCGACCAGCTAGAATCTCTATTGGAATTATTCTTCGTAGCTCAGTGCGTGTGACTGATGCTAATCGGGCTAGGGCGTCTGCTCTTGCATTCTCTATTCTTGGTACTCTGACCAGCTGAACAGCAATAAAACTCGATACCAACTCCATTGCTTTCACATGGTACTTGACCATTAACTCTCCCTTTGCTGCATATATTCCAAGAATTTGATTTACGATTAACTGCGAATCGTTGAATACTACAACCTGCTCTGCCTTCATCGTTCTGGCTAGACTTAAACCTACAATCATTGCTTCATATTCGACCTCATTGTTAGAAGCTTTAAATTGAAAGCGCAAAAGCATACTCCATATCGATCTCATCTGGACTTTCTAAGACTATCCCTGCTCCACTGCCTGCAGTGCACGAAGAGCCATCGACATACAGATTCCATATGGGTAACTAATCATCAAAATTTTTATCCGAGAGAGCTCCTTGGTGAAATATCTGGTACTTCCTCTTATCCTCCTCCAATACTTCTTGCTGCTCGTCAGTCATCTTTCCTTCCTCGCCTACCGAAGTAAGTTGGTCGAGGTTTAATTTTGATGATCCTGTAACATCTACAGGTTGATCAATTTTCAAATCCTGTTCTTCGGTGGCATTTTTTTGAGTAAACTCTGCGATAAAGTCTGCTACTGCTTGCCCTTTGAGCGATGACCTAGGCTCATAAATTATATCATACTCTTGGAGCTCCACTGCCCAGTACATCAATCTTTCCGATTTCTCTGGTTTATGTAGAGCTTGCCTTAATGGCATATCAGTATACACAACTATAGTATGGGCTTGGAAGTAAGGCCTCATTCTTTTGTTGGCTTTAATCAGCTCCAATGCCAACTTCTGCAGCCTTGGATATCTAATTTCTGCTCCTCGAAAAGCTTTGCTGGTGTAGTAGACTGGTTTCTGCACTCCACCTTCTATTCTTATCAACGCCGAGCTAACAGCATTCTCTAAGACTGCTAAATACAAGTATAATTTCTCTCCCATCACTGGTCTAGATAGCAAGGGAGGTGTTCCTAGGTACTTCTTTAATTCTTGAAAGGCCTCCTCTCATTCATTATTCCACTCAAATATTTTTTGGAGTGTTTTGAAGAATGGGAGACATCTATCTGTTGCTCGTGACACAAATCTGTTGAGTGCTGCTACTCGTCTTGTGAGACTTTGTACCTCTTTTTTTGTGGTTGGAGATCTTAACTCTAATAAGGCCTTGATCTTCTCAGGATTTGCTTCAATTCCACGTTGGTTGACAATATATCCGAGGAACATTCCTTCTCGTACTCCGAATATTCACTTAGTGGGATTCAACTTCATTTGATATTTCTCTAGTTGATCAAAGGTTTGACCCAAATCAACTAGATGGTCAACAACTTTTTTGCTCTTCGTCAGCATATCATCAACGTACACTTCCATGTTATGACTGATCTGCTCTGCAAACACTTTATTCATCAGCCGCTGATATATTTTACCTGCATTTTTCAATCCAAAAGGCATAACATTATAACAATAAGTTCCCCTGGGGGTGATAAAAGAGGTACTCTCCCTGTCTTCAGGTTTCATTTTAATCTGGTTGTAACCAGAATAAGCGTCCATGAAACTCTACAACTCGTGTCCCGAGGTGGCATCCACCAACTGATCGATTCGAGGCAAAGGAAAATGATCCTTTAGGCAGGCTTTATTAAGATCCGTGAAATCGACACACATCCTCCACTTGTTATTCTTCTTCTTCACCATCACCACGTTTGCTAACCAGTCCGGATATTTGACGTCTTCAATAAAATAGGCTTTCTGAAGCTTCTCGACCTCTTCTTGTATAGCTTGGTTCTTTTCAGGGCTGAACACTCTTCTTTTTTGCTTCACTGGCTTGATTTCCTTATTTACATTAAGCTCGTGACATAGGAAGGCTGGGTCTATCCCCGCCATGTCTTAGTGGCTCCATGCAAAAGTTTATTTTCTGCTTCTTAGGAAAGCTATCAATTTTTATTTTAATGAGGCATCTAACGACGCACCGATTTGAGTTGTTCGTTCTGGGTGTTCATCGTCCAGAATGACATTTTCAGTTGCTTCCACCACCTGACCTTTTACAAGTTGTGACTCATCTCTAGGATCTAATGTTTCAATTTCTGCACCTTCATCTACTTGATAGGTAGTAGTCTTTTTCCTGGATTCCTCCAGTTCTTCCTGCTTGGCAGATGAATAGTAGCATTCCCGAGCTACTCTTTGGTCGCCCTTCACTACTCCTACTCCAAAATTGGTTGGGAATTTTAAACATTGATGGACAGTAGATGGTACTGCTTCGAACTTCTTCAAACCTACCCTTCCCATGATGATATTGTAAGCTGATTGGACATTTTTATCCATTACGAAAAAACGTACTCTTTCTGTTCGACAAGCGGGCCATGTACCGATGAACATATCCATCTTAATCGTCCCAAGTGGAAAAACTTTCTCGCCAGTAAAACCAATGAGGGGCCTATGATATGGCTCCAACTGGGATAGCTTCAGATTCAAACTATCAAAACACGGGTAGAATATGATATTTGTTGAGCTGCCATTATCCACCAATACTCGTGAAATCACTACTTCCTTTATCCTCATTTTGATCACCAATGGGTCATCATGAGGATATAGCACACCTGCGAGGTCATTCTTAGAGAAACCGATGACCAGTTTATGTTTATTCACCTTCCTCGGGCGATCATCCTCAGCTAGATTTATTCGTTGAATCTATGAACAAGCTTGAGCCTCATTGAGGTAAGCTTTCCTCTCTGCAGTAAGGTCTTCACCTCCCGCATCTCCACCTGTAATAACATTGCAATCAAATAATCCAAAACGAATTAAAAATACCTCACGTTCCGGTTATCTCGGTCTTTTGGGGAGATCGGGGTCATCTTCTAGATCATCTTCGTGATCCCTTTTTTTGTCATCTTTTGCCCGAGGAGGAGATTTAGACATTTGCCTTCCTCGTTCATTGGTTCGTCCACCGTTTTGATGATCAACATACTTGGCCAGTTTTCCTCTTCTAATGAGTGCTTTAATTTCATTCCGAAGAGTTATGCAACGCTTGGTCGTGTGACCATGATCTTTGTGGAATTTGCAATATTTGGACTTGTCTCTCTTATCAGGATTTGCCTTCATTTTTGCTGGCTAGGCTAACTCCTCGTTGTTCTTGATCTCTTTCAGAATGTGATTTATATGTACCTTCAAGGGAGTATAATTTCCGTATTTCTTTATCTGTTCCAATGCTTGCTTACCCTTTAATTGCCTGTTACCACCGTTGTTCTTTTGTTCCTTCTTTTCAGTTCTGCCATCTTACACCTTGGTCTCCTTAGTATCCGCGTTCTTCTTCGCAGCTATGACTTCCTCGGTATTTATGATTTTCGCTGCTTTTGCCATCAGTTCTGCCATGGTCCTGGGTGGATCTTTGGCTAGGGTGTAATATAATTTATTGGGCAGCAATCCACTCATCAAAGCGGTAATTGCAGTTTTCTCCTCATAATCAATTACTTCCAGTTTCTCGTTATTGAAACGAGTAATGTAATCCCTGATGCTTTCACCTGTCTTTTGTCTAACACTTAGCAAGTGTGCTACTCGTTTTACTAGCTTTGATCCAAAACAAAAATTTCCAATAAAGAGTTCTGCTAGCTGAAAGAAAGTCACAATTTTTCCCCGAGGAAGGTTATTATACCACATCTGAGCAGATCCGGTAAGAGTTCCTGAAAATGCCCTGCATCACATGCCGTCTGGAACATCATAGATATCAGCAGCTGCTTGGTATTGTTCTATATGGAGAACATGATCAGTTTTGCCATTGTAGTTTAGTGTTACTACTGGGGCTTTGAATTTCGACGGTGTGGGAAAGTCCATAATCTCTTGTATGAATGGTGTTCCTCGAACAAAATTCCTTTGTAGAGGATTTTTGGTTTTAGTCATCTCCCCTAATCTATCCTCCAACCTTTGAATTGAGACTTTCCATGCATCATTTCCTTCCTCGATCCTATTGGTTCGAGCAACTGATCGTGTTGAATTGTCCTCTTGGGATCTTTCATGACGAGCAGCTAGTCGTGATTGGGCAGAGCCTTCCTTCACATCAAGTGGTCGTTGAGAGTTCCTCGATACAATCCTAGGGGGACTTCTATTCCTCATAGGAACCAGACGATCAAAAGGAGAGACTCTACTCAACCTTTCAAGAGCACTTGTCCTCTCTGGAGATAGAGTGATATTTTGTTGAGTGTCTGTAGCTCGTACCGAGGAAGTCTGTCCAGGCTGATAAGAGGGATCATTAAATCTCTCAGTACGATATGATTCGCTAGTTCGCGAAGAGATCAAACGCATATTTCTGTGAACACTTCGTTGTCCTGATTGGGCTGGCACTCCGCCTCGAACGGTTTGTATGAGTTGATGCATGGTTTCTTGCATGGTCGTTTGCCCTTGGGCTAAATTAGCCATTATACCATCCAGATCTGAAAAACTTGGGGGAGCAGAAGGATTTGGGGGAATCCCAGTGTTTCGATTACTGGATTCCGGATTATCAGCCATTGATGATGAGTTATTTTGATGAAAAACGCTAATTACAGTCGTTTCCCACAGACGGCGCCAATCTGTTGATGTAAAAAATTAGATTTGATCTAATTATTTTAATCACAGATAAAAATGAGTAATTAAATAAGACAATAGATTTTCAAAGTGGTTCAGCCTTAAGAGAATGGCCTACGTCCACTGTTTTTGTATTACTGAATTGTTTGCCTGGAATTCTTGATAAGTGATTTTACCAAGAGATTCAACCTCTCCTCCTAATGAGGAGATTACAATGTATTTATAGCCTTGAGGCTGTACATGTGAAAGAATAATGCATAGCTGTCCAGTAGGCGTGTACATCTGTACGATAATAACTGTGCATTTAATGCACAATTATCTTTCGGTTTTCTTTGATGCGTACGCCACAAGTATTTGAGCTGCTCGGACCGACTTAGTTTCTTGGACCACTTGAGTTGTTCAGACCTCCTGAGTTGCTCGGACCGCCTTAGTTGCTCGGATCTCCCGAGTTGATCGGGCCTTTGTAGTTGCTCGGACCCCATTCGTCCAAAGTCTTCATATTCACCATGTAAATAGACACGTGTATTTATATGATTGATCCATGTCAGCAGATTAAATTTGCTATCAACAGTAGTCGTCCATTTTTCTATTATGTTATTATTTTATTTGTACTGAAGTAATTCCGAGTATGGTTCTGACTCGCTATCGAAGGAACTATGACCGCTTCCCATACGTTTGTAATTAGGTTTTAGCAAGTCAGTGAGAGACCGACCTTGGTACCCAGGTTATCATATGAGTAGGGTCCTGGAAGTGATAACACTTAGAGAATGCATCCAGTGAGGTAATGCTCGAAGGGATGGTCTTAGTACTTGTTTTGTGTGTGGAAAATACTGGTACTTGTTATGTTAACATTTTAACATGTATGTTAGTGAGAACATTATGCAAGCTAAAAGATTAATGTGTGAAACAATACCTTTTTTATAGCTGGATAAAGTTATTGGACTTGAACGGTAAGTGGCATGAGATTGTTAGTATTTCATGTTTTGTTAGTTAGCACGTTGGATTAGGGTTAGGTCATCCATTATTAAGTCGGGTAGCTTAATTAATAGTTTAAAATGAATGCATCTAGGTGCGCACTTTAATTGAGGGGTGAGTATGAGTCTCAAGTGAGAGTGCAACACTAATTGAATATATGAGATTTATGCATTCATCTTCATTATGCATTTTAATACACTTGCTATAAACTATTTTCAAATCGGGCTCTGACCCGTTTCTATCTTTTCTTTCTCTATTCTAGTGAATTTCTTATAGGTGTCCTAATTTCTTATAGGTGTCCTACCACCAAGATGCCAAATATATGAGTATCCATTTCGGGGTCATGGTCATGGAGCTGCAGCATAGGTGGAAATGTTGCAGGATTTTGATTTAGTCGCATCTTATTTTTAGATATCTAGTTACGACTCACTAGTTTCTATTCGGGCACGTGTTTGCCCAAGTGTTATGTAGATTTTTGTAGTTGCTTTATTTCAGCTACTTGAGATATTGTAATGGTCTGTTAATCGACAACTTATTCGGTTATTCATTTTTGGATATTGTGTATATGTGTTGTATCTTGTATATTATATCCTCATGTTGATGTAGTTGTTCATCATGGCTTTATATATGTATTGGAAATGGAAAATTTTTATTGGCATCGTCTTATTTTATATGGGTGGTTAGTTAGATATTTGGTTGGTAGTGAGTAATACTCGAAAAATATGAAATAAACACTATGTGAGAATTATTAGTACGTTGAGTATTTGAGAGAGCTAAACACTACGTTTGGGTTTATATAATGGGTTGTGTGTATATCTACTGGATATATGTATATATAGGTTGTGTCAATACCTATTTTGTTATTGGTTATGTGTGTGAACATACCTACGCTGCTTGCTATCACGGGAGGTTCCGCACTGAGGCCGATCACACCTTGCCGATTCCAGAAAGGTCTGGATGTGTGCCCCAGAATATAAAACTTAGGGTGGCTCACTATGTGTTATGTATTAGTGGGACTGGCAGGTCATTTGGGTATGTGCGTATCCCAAAGGCTTTGAACTATGTTCGTCTCCATGGTGTGTTGATTGATTCATGGTTCGAGGAGACATTCAGAACCGATAGTCTTAATTTGGTACGAGAGGTACATGGACTTGATAGCAGAGTATGCATGCATCACGGTAGCCATTCCGGGGCATGTTGTGTTTGTATATATATATACGTGGGTTATTATTCTACTTATGTGTGATAGTAAAAAAGACAAATAACGTATATTTAAAGCAACTTAAGTATAAGAAACTTAAGTTGTGGGGCAATAAAAATATTCGGCTAATATAAATTATTGGTGTTATGTTAACGTATCGTATGGGCGGTACATGAGAGCTAAACTTATGGTGGTTAGTTAGATACTTGGGTCTAGTTAGTTTGGGTAATAGGACTAGGTGTGTAAAATAGGAGACATTAGGTGTGCACTATAAATGAGAGGTGAGGAACTCAAGAGAGTGTACGCTTGACTAATGTGTTTATTTAATAACTGCTTTTATAACTGCAATTTAAATACTTGCTAAATATTTTTCAAATGGTTTTAGGCTCTGACTCGTGTCAAAATATTTTTAGGTGTCCAACCACAGGGACGTTAAGCTTGATGACTCATTCCAGGGATGCGTAGCTGCAGCATTGTCGAGGCTTGCAGGACTTTGTGTAGATGCTTCAGTTACTCATTCCTACATTAGGATTTATGATTCAGTCTTTTATTTGGACATGTTGCCCCTTCAGTTGATACATTCTTTTAGTTTTATTTATGAGACTATGTATTGGGATTCAGTTTTATTTTCGTAGACTTATGGATTGGATATTACTTTGGGAACCGATGGGTTATTAGGTATTTATTTCTATTTATTTATCTCATGATGATTTAGACTTCTATTAATTGTGTGAATGGTTGAGTTATATTATTTAAATTTTCTGCATGCTATTATATATTAATGAAAGATCAAATTTGGCATCGGCTTAACTTAACATAATTTAAAAAGTTTTGACAGTGATGCTATAAATGAACCAAATGAGATTCCTGTTTATTTTGATAAAGTACTGATCACCTGTGGTTAAAATAGGCGGGGTGTCATAGAGTTTCTAGTGGTAGACATTGACTCACCCTTCCATGCCATCCTTGGAGGAGGGTGGTTACACCCCATGAGGGCAGTGTCCTCGACCTATCATCAAAAGCTCAAGTGAATTATAGAGAAAGGAAAAATGATGATCAGGGGTGATCAGGCCTTTGCTCGGAAGTGTTTCATTGCTGCCATCAGGCCTAAACAAGAAAATAAGAAAGATAAGGAAGTCATCCTCGAAACATCTCAGGACGGAGCCACTCCATCTAAATAGTAATTAAAGTATGGCATGACAGGGGTAGAAGAGACAAGAGTAAACCTCGTAGATAGGGTCGTGGAACACTGGAAGAAGTAAATTTTGATGCGAGCCGACCAACTAAGGAAATTTCTAATCGGCACCACACTGTCTGATCAACAAAGGAAAGAATTAACTATTTTTGTAAAGAAAAACCTAGATGTGTTCGCATGGGAACTGTATGGTATGCCTAGGATCGATCCCAAAGTCACCTTCTATCAATTTCATGTTGACCCAACATTTCCGTCAATCATACAGAAGGCTTGTCATACTACCCTAGAAAAGACCAAGGTAGTGGAAAAGGAGGTAGGAAAACTTCGGAAGGCAAGGTCCATCAGATAAGTAGGGCTGACAATTTTTGACACGATAACCCGTTTATGGTAATAATCCGAAATGACCTGAATATGACACGATTAACTTGTATAGATTTAAGAGTACCAAGAACTCATACTCAAATAAAAATCAACACGACTTGAAAATGACACGACTAACCCGAATTTCCACCCCTACAGATAAGTTTAATTTCTAAAATGTCTCTCAAACCCGGTGGTGGTACGAAAGAGCAATGGTAACTGGAGAGTATGTGTGAATTTTACCAACCTTAATAAGGATTTCCCTAAAGACAATTTCCCTCTGCCAAAGACATATTAGTTGGTCGATGCTATATCATCCCACGAGCGAATGAGCTTTCTAGATGCATACTTAGGGTACCACTAGATTCAACTATTCGGCCCCGACAAAGATAAAACTTCATTTATCACTCCTTTGGGCTTGCACTGTTATAGGGTAATGCCTTTTGACATTAAAAATGCTAGAGCCACGTTCCAGACACTAGTCACCAAAATGTTCAAAAAATAGTTGGGAGAAATAATGGAGTTGTACATTGACGATATGTTCGTCAAAAGCAAGCACAAAGCCGATCATCTGAATGACTTAGCGGAGGCATTTGGAATCCTTAGATGCTACCAAATGAAGCTTAATGCGAGAAAATGCTCCTTTTGGGTCTAGTTCGGAAAATTCATAGGCTATTTAGTCAGCAAAAGAAGGATTGAGGCAAACCCTGACCAATTAGTCACGATCACCAACGTTCATCCTCCAAAGACTCTGCGTGAAATTCAAAAGCTAACTAGGATACTGGCAGCTCTAAACCGTTTCATCTCCAAGTCATCTAAGCGGTGCCGACCATTCTTTCAATTGCTGAAAAAGGAGAAAGGCCTCACCTGAAATGGCGAATGATCAAAGGCCCTTGAAAAAATCAAATCCTATCTGAGCAAACCTCCTATGTAGTCCATCATAGGCTTGAGATATCCTTTATATCTCTACCTATAAGTTTTAAGCCATGCGGTCAGTTCAGCCTTGGTTTGTGAAAAATAAGGATGACCATTCCCGATTTACCATATCATCAAGATGCTCCTGGATGTCAAGCAGCGTTACCTCCCACTGGAGAAACTGGCCTACTATTTGGTTATCATGTCTCGCAATCTAAAACACTACTTTAAGTCTCATTCAATTATAATTATCGCATTATTTCCCCTCTAAGTTGTTCTTCACAAGGTCGACCTATCTAGACGTAAATCCAAATGGTTAATCGAACTTGGGAGGTTCGATATAAACTATCGACCAAAAATAACGATTAAGGGACAAGTGTTGGTTGCTTTTATTGCAAAATTTATGGGGGAATGAGCACCTAGTAACCAACAGATTGTCAATCAATTGATATGATGTGGGATTGACCAATTCAAAAAATTGACACTGTATTTGGATGGTGCCTCTAACTTTAAAAGGGGTAGAGTAGGAATTGTGCTCATCACACCGAAAAATTCCATGTTCGAGCAAGGAATTAGGCTGGGCTTTGAAGCATCCATCAATGAAGCTAAGTACGAAGCTCTCATAGCCGGACTACGTAAGGCTTACTTATTAGGGGCAAGTCACCTAAATGTATATTGTGATTCAAAGCTCATATCCAACCAAGTAATTGGGGACTTGAACGCCAAGGATGAAATAAGGGAATTATACCTACATGTGGCCCATGATTTGATTTCAAAATTTAAGGAAGTACACATTCAATAGTTCCCCCACGGGCATAATGGCCATGTCGATACCTTAGCAGCCCTAAGCTCAATAATGGACTCTAATCTAAAGAGAGAGTGGAATTCAAGGTTTTTGTGACAACCATGGTATCAAACACCATTTCATCTATGTGTCATATCCCCAAATCAATGGCCAAGAAGAGGCTTACAACAAAATGATGTTCGACGACATGAAAAAGAGATTAAAGAAGGCAAAGGGAGCTTGAATGGATGAGCTTCCCCATGTTCTATGGGCATATCGTACTACACGAAGAAGTCATACTAGGGAATCTTTCTTCACTCTAACAAATGGTATGGAGGTTATTACCTTTGGAAATTATTCTGTCAACTATGAGGTCCACCATTGCCAAGCAAGGTTTAAACGACGAAGCTGTGAGCGTTAAACTTGACCTAGAAGAAGAACAAATGGAACATGCCATGATAAAATTATCCTCTTACCAATAACCATTAGCTAAGCAGTTTAACAAGGACATAAGTCTGATGAAATTCCATGTCCGTAATTATGTCCTCCGAAAATTCCTCAATAATGCTAAAAAGCCTTTAGACGACAAGTTGGGACCTAATTAGGAGGGACCATTCAATGTCATCAGAGATGATCTATAATGAGCTTATTATTTAAAAATTATGAAGGGTATGAAGCACCTTATACTCTTGACTCACTTGAGTCTAAATTGTATATCTGCTCATCTAGTTTGGAAATAGTGACAAAATTGAGTCCTTCCCCCAGAACCAAAAAGCCTCAGACACTACTCTACACTTCATTCCACTTGTTGGTTTGATTAAAGGTATATTCATAAACACTCACACACATTAGGATTGCATTCATCTTATATACAATGCATAAATTGATTGTATGTATGTTGTGTGCGTTAATTCCCCTTCAAATAATTTTTAATAATTTTTTGGGAATTTTTAATCATTTTTAAAATAATATTTTCATAATTAAAATTGGATTAAAAAGCTTTTGGGGTCAATCTGTAAATAATGATTTTATGGTTTTATTCCTGAAATTTCTTTTGGGTAGGATCTGTAGACACCCCATTTTGTTGCCCCCTAACTCTCCTTAGGTCCCTAGTACCTCCCTTCAGCACTACAAACGCAGGTCATGTCCCGAGTACTGACCTAGAAGCCATCGGGCACTCCCCGGCTCAGTTTGACCAAAAAGTCAAACTCTTGGTCTCGACCAAGACTGAATGAATCTTCAAAGGGCATTGAATCCCCTTTCCAACGGACCGCCCCGTGCGTGATTCCGACTTACCATGCGAACGAACGATCCGTTTGCGTCCGAAACCTGACCTAGAGGCCACCGGGCGCTCCCGGGCTCTGTTTGACCTAAGTCAACTCTTCAGCTCGACCGAGGCTAAATGAATCTTTGAAGGGCACTGAATCCCCGTTCCAACGGTCCGTTCCGTGCGCAATTCCGACTTTCCATGTGGACGAACGATCCGTTTAACTCTAAGAGGTCACCGAATGCTTCTCGAGCCCGACTGACCAAAGTCAACTCCCCAAACTGGGTCAAATTCTTTGGAATGTCGAATTACATCTCCTAACCTTTCCAACGGTCCGCCCCGTGCGCGATTCAGACTTACCATGCGGACGAACGATCCGTTTGCGTTTGAACGATTCCCCATCCAATAGACCGACAAACGCTTCCGAGCCATATTTGACCCAAAGTCAACTCCTGAACCCGGGAGCGGTCCAAAGGACTTTCAAATGTCTCTGAATTAACTTTCCAACGGTATGCCCCGTGCGCGATTCTAACCAATGGTTTGCCCTCGGCGACCGATTTTCTGAAAAAGCCTGAAGCGCACTACCAAACGGCAGGTTCTAGACCCTGCCTATCAGCAGGTGCCGATAGACAGGAACGTGCCAATGCCGATCGGCACTCACCTGGGCCTATAAAAAGAGGCCTTCACCTCATTTTCAAGGAGAGCCCAGATCTGATAAAAATATCTCTCAACGAATCTCAGAAACCTCTCTCGAAGGCAGTGTGATTTCAACTTCCAAATCCCTTTTTTACTTCCACTTTTCATCATCCTTTACATCAAAATTGGTGAATTAGCCACTCTCCATCATCATCCAAGTGCAAGGGTTTCTCTCCAACATTCAAGATCAAGCTCAAGATCTCCAAGAAGGTCCAACTTTCTCAAGCTCTCTCTTAAATTCTCTTAAATTCCCAATAAGTTGTTTTCTTACTTAGCACTTTTATTATCTCCCTCTCACACATCCTAATATCCTTTTTATTTAGTATTATTGCACATCTCTTATTTTCATATAAATAAAACCCAAAAAATAAGAAAAAGAGGGTTTGCTCACAAATTCCAAATAGAGATTCTCACACTTTTTCCACACTTTTCTCACAACTAAAGCTCTTTTTCTCCACACACACACACACTCACAAATAAGATATTCCCCATTTGGATTTATGGGATAAACCCCACCCCTCGTTTTGTATGCGAACTACGTGGACTTTGATGCTTTTATAGGCTACGTAGGCGTCTCGGGGTAAAACCCGAGACTCGAGTCCTTTTCTCACTTTTTCTATCATTCTCTATCTTCTATAAATCCATTTTTCTTATATTCTATATACTTGCTCTTAGTGACGTATTACTCCATATGCGTTATCGTTCCATTATAACGATCAATGTAGGGGTAATCGCGTAAATCTTATTTTTTTAATATTATTCTTATATCTTCCTACGGATGGTTCGCTTTATCTTTTCCATGATACAAGTAGAGGATTCCTACATCCATTCTATATATACACATGCACACATATCACGGGGGGAAATATAAAGGAAAAGGGCAAATATCCACGAGAGACCGAAAGGGCGGAATGGGTGCCTAACACCTTCCCATTTCGTAACTAAGCCTCTGAACCCTTCTCGAATCATTTTGGTTTCGCACGCACCAGTATGTCTTTGGATGCCATCGTTCGGGGTGGCTTCCCCTTTTTCTTTTGTCTGTTTTGTGTAAAATAGACTGGCGACTCTGAATCTCTCTATATTTTTGCACCACATCTCAAACGACGCCGATCTAAGCGCTCCCGAGAGGGACGCGCGGGACCCAAAGGATCCTTTCCTCCACGCGCCCGCCCGCACGGCGAGGATCGGGGATGGCCACAGTGGCGACTCCGCTGGGGATATGTGTGTATTTTGAGGGGCCGACTCTATTTGCATGGATGCCATATTTGCTTTTGTTTCCCTCATATCTGCATGTTCCCCTTTCTCATGTGTATCCCCATGCTTATTCTTATGTTCACACACTTGTTGAAATTTCTCCATATACACTTCACATCACGTGCACCTAGGATCACATATATCCACATGTTGCACGCATCACCCATCCATACTTGGTGTACCTTTTGGGGTACTTATACTTTGCTCCCTGTTTGGCATAATCAAGAAAGGCGTTCTCATCATAAGATACTAATAAGAGAATCATGCATGATTCACACAACATCACCAAAGAGCATTGCTATTGACCAAATTTTACCCAGTAACTGGAGGGTCACTTCATGATGGGCGCTGGTCCGGCAGGTCGTAGTTAGCCTAAGCGATATGACTCTCACCTTCCATTGGTCAAGTACCTTCGACATATATCGAACGGTTCCCCCGCATCGTACCGCTTGACCGAAGTCATGATGGGAGGTATATCGTAGTGAATTCGTTCACGTACATCGAGTATATCAAATTCCCTCTCACACGTACCATCCCCACGAGGTATATGGTGAGGCAATTCACGTACACTCAGGTATATCAAATGGCTTGTCCACATGTACCGATTGCCCGCAAGAGCAAGACGTATATCGTGGAAGTCACGCCAAAGGGGGGAACCCATACCGATTCACCCAACCAACTGTATACCCGCATATAGGTGTCAAACCTAGGACACGCACTTTAGATTGCCGGTTTAAACCCGAAACTTTATCGAAATTCCGGGTCAATCTGTCGCCTAATTTTTGCGCATTTTTAAAACGGGGCCCTGTCCGTGAGCCTCGTTACAAGTTTAAACTGTAGCTTTGCATATATTAAGAACCCAACTTTTCCAGGCTTGGGTCCCGTCCGGCATTGTATTTAGGAGAATTAAATACAAGTGAAAACATAATAATCATGCTGAGTCCCGTATCCAAAAACATTTCTCCCTTCTTTATAAAAAATTCAAAAACATTTCTCCCTTCTTTATCAAAAATCCAAAAATAGTTCTTCCTTTTTTCTCAAAAAAATAAATCCCATTCTACGCCTTCTCAGGTCGATCGCAAGCTCTTGGCCTGGCTCCCTATTGGCTTCGATCTTCAGTCAAATCACCCCGGAGTTTCATCCGTTCCTCTACTACTTCTTCGAGTCCGGAATCCATCCACTTTCTATGGAGAATACGGATCAAGCACCAGTTATACAGCCGAATCTGACAACAGTCCTAGCTCAGCTCGTGTCCAAGATTGACAACCTCAAAACTGAGGTCCGAGAAATGCAACGAAACCAAGTTCCTATTCTTCAAGAGCCGGAGACCCTATTCCCTCGTGCTATGGGTCCACCCAAGCCTATCTGGGCTCCCGAAGAATATCAGCACACTCCATGTGCCCCTCCTGCCAATGGGCCACCGCCTGCCCAGCTCCTAATGCCCAACATTGCCCAACCTATGGCTAACTTGCCTGTGGTTGCTGATCCAAAAGAGGAGGAGTTAAATAAAGTCAAAGAGGATCTCAAGATTCTCACCAAGAAGTTCGACCAAGTCAGGATCTCTTGGAATTACATGAACTGCACCCACATGTCTCCTTATCCTAAAGCGAGGTTACCCGAGAAGTTCAAGATGCCAAATATCGAGAAGTTCGGAGGGAGTGGACCCACAATTGTTCATCTTCGTAGTTATCATCGTTCCATGACTCTACTAGGGGCTTCTGAAGAGGTGATGGCCCAATTATTTCAGTAAATTTTGAAGGGTAGTGCCCTCCGATGGTTTTATCTCTTGAGGAATCCAGAATCCGTAGTTGGGAGGATGTATCCCGAGAATTCATATCGTAGTATAAATACAACGAAGAGCTTGAGGTAACCCATCATGATTTAGAGCTGCTCAAACAGAATCATGGAGAATCAGTCAGTAACTTCATAACCCGGTTGAGGGAGCAGGCAGCTACCATGACTAATCGGCCATCTGAAGAAGCACAGGTCAACATAGTGAAAAAGAACTTCTTGACCCATGTCCGAGCGACGATGGGAGGATAATAATATCCCCACTTCCGCGCTCTGAGAGAGGCTAGAGTGGTAATCGAGGAAAGCCACGTTAAAATAGAGGTTGAACCAAAGAAGGTGTCCGGACAGTTCACCCCTAAAAAGTATGATAAGCCTGTCAGTGACACCATTTTGACCATCAACAACATCTCTCAACCAACCACATCATGGGCACTAGAAAGCCGCCTTGCCCCCATCCGAAGGTAATACACTGAGCTCCATGCTCCCCTCTCCAAAGTTTACCAAGCCCTGTTAAGCCGAAACCTCATTAAACCCTTGGACCCACGTCCATTGCCAAAACCACTCCTAAAAAACTTCAAGACCGATGCTCATTGCGCTTTTCACCAAACTATCGGCCATACCACCGACCAATGTTTTCACCTTCAGAACATAATCCAAGATCTCATTGACCGGGGTACCATCGCCCCACCAGCCAATCCTAAGCCAAACACTACTCATAACCCACTTGCAAATCACACCAATGCCCTCTTCTTAGAAGAAAACCCGAATTTTGATCCCTAACTCAAATTACACCCATGTACTCTCCTAAACCTCTTCAAAGTTGCCCATATTTCCTCCTACAACCTACTAGCCTCGCTGATCAGGCACTGTCACTCCTTACTAGAGCATGCATCGCTGTCCATACCCGTTCTAAAAATGGAGGTATGGAATTATCAGAGGTGTTAAACCAACTCCTAAAGTTCGGGCTGAAATTGCCCTCACAGATGGTCATCGATTGCCAGAGATTCAGTACACTGTTCTTGGAAGCACGAAAATGGGCCCCAGATTCAGACAAGTGGGTAGTACCAGCTGACGAAGTCAGCTTAGATGATGTTATCCAGACTATGGCAGAATTATTCAGGCAAACCAACAACATTTGCAGTATCACCAGGTTACTTGACACTTTGAAGCTATAAGGGCGCTTGGTCCCTTCAATCACACATATCCCCACAGAATGGGAGAACTTATATGAAGAAGCCGTTGAAGTTATGGAATGCATAGACTTTACATGGAAAGATAAAATTGTTGCCACCGGATGGGGGGAAGAATTCGAAGATTCGAGCGAAGAACAAGATTCAGGAAGAACTGGCCCAGTAGCCGACATATATGGGATAATATCATTTGAAGAACTCCTCGAAAAAATAAATAGGGTAGCAGAACAACCCGAGATTGACGACGAAACGGGATTCATGTTCTTCCCTTCTTCAGTAAATCACATGACCAGATCAGGGAGACATTACCAAGTTCCAAACTCACTACTAGCAAATGACAAAGGGAAGGGCATTGAAAACCTTCCTATGCCAGAGATGACCATCGAGGAGAGTAAGATCCTCGATCAACTGAAGAAAACCCAAGCTAACATCACTCTATGGGGGATTTTCATGTCTTCCCAGCTGCACATAAATGCTTTAATCAAATTGCTCACTAGACCCATAGTTTTTCCCTCTACCACACCAGAAGAATCGATAAATCTGGTCGGATCCTTGACCTCTACCCGAATGCTATCATTTTCTGAAGAAGAAATCCCTAAAATTGGGTCGAATCATAATCATGCACTCAACATATCCGTCGAAGTTATAGGAAAGGCCGTGCCACTCTCCCTTGTCGATAACGAATACGCCTTAAATATTTGCCCACTAAGAACCTTCAAGTGTTTAGGCCTGAAAGAAAGCGACCTCGCTCCAACCTCCGTCGCTGTACGCGCCTATGATAATACCCGTCGTGAGGTGATGGGATCCATAAAACTTGCAATAGGGATTGGCCCTATAAACCCCGTCGTTGAATTCCAAGTCATAGACATCCCAGCTTGTTTCAACTTGTTGCTCGGACGCCCCTGGCTCCACAATATCAAAGGTGTGTCTTCCTCACTCCATCAGAAATTGAAATTCTTCGTCGACGGGCGAGTCATCACCATTTTGGGCGACAACGAAAATATCGGGGGTGCAAACACCATCAGTCCAATTCTCGAGATACAGCACGGGTCAAATGATATGCTCCTATTAGGATTTCGAATTGAGCCACTCCCACTCCCGGCTGGGGACGGTTTCAAAGAAAGGGTTTGTCCAGAATATGACCCTCATGGCAATGTCAATGTGATTCAGATGTTCAGAAATATGCACTGCATGCCCGGACTGGGACTAGGGCAAAGTCAGCAAGGGATACTTGAGCCCATAGAACTGAAGAAAGCTTTCCTTCCTTACGGCTTGGGGTATCAACCATCAGAATAAGAGCTCAGAATGATCCACCAGTCTTGACCGAAGAGAAGATTAGACTGCATCTAAACTATCTCAGTAGACTCCTTGAATGAACGATTCATCAAAGAAGGCGAGGACTTCCCCCTTTACGATTTTCCAGAACCATGGTATGGCCACACAAATAAGAAGATGAATCCTGAAATGGAGATCTTTTTCCAAGATAGCTACCCATGGGCCAAAAATTTTTCACACCGCGTACAACCGCTCATCAAAGATGCCGTAGAGACTGAGGAAAGTGATTCTGAAGATTCCTTCAACTTACAGATATTGGGGCTGGCACTCTGCATGGTTCATTCAGGCACTATATCGATGGACCCATCCCGTATGATTAAAGCTGCTGATACTCCTCTCCTCAACTTGGATGTTGTGCAAGTTCTACTTCTTGAAATCTCCCCTAACCCCAATGTTTACCCTATTTCTTCTTCTGTTGTCTATCCTTGCTCAAATGTAATCGAGACCTCTTTTGATGAGGTTCTCAATGCTGTTTTTACCATCAATGAAATAAATGAAGATTTTGAGTATCTTGCCGTGCCTTACATTAACTGTTTGGATTCTAATCAAACTTTTGATGATGATGATTTTGCAAATGAACAATTCTTAACTGATCTAAATAAGGTTAATAATAAACAACATAACCGCTTTCAAGTTAATGAAGAAGAGGCTGTTGTTATTAATCTCGGTTCTAGTAGCCAACTGTGCGAGATTAGGATAGGGGCCACCCTTGTCGAACATGGGCGTACACAACTCGAAGAATTGCTGAAGGAGTTCTTGGATGTCTTAGCATGGTCCTATAATGATATGTCCGACATTGATCCTGAAATAGCTCAACACGAGATCCCCACTCTCCCAGATTACAAGACGGTTAAATAAAAATTGAGAAAACTCTGCACCGAATGGTCACTCAAGGTAGAAAAAGAGGTGGTCAAACAGTTAAACGTGGGCTTCATTCGTGTGATCGAATATCCCACATGGCTAGCCAACATTGTACCTGTGCTGAAATCAGGAGGGAAGGTTCGAATGTGTGTAGATTATCGAGATTTAAATAAAGCTTCTCCAAAGGATGATTATCCGCTACCCAATATTGACATGATCATGGACAACACAACCAATCATGCTCTCAAGTCATTCATCGACGGGTTTTCCGGATACATTTCAATCAAGATGCACCCAGACCACCAAGAAAAAACTGCATTCATCACCCCATGGGGAACCTTTTGCTACACCGTTATGCCATTCGGCCTCAAGAATGCTGGGGCTACCTACCAAAGGGCTGCCATAACCATCCTGCACGATCTGATTCATAAATAGGTTGAGGTTTATGTGGATGATATGATTATCAAGTCCAAAACTATAGGAGGTCATGCTCCCGCTCTCCGAAAGTTCTTCAAACGACTGCGACGATATCAGATGCGACTTAATCCACAAAAGTGTGTCTTTGGCGTTACAAAAGGAAAACTCTTGGGATTCATGATCAGCAAAAAGGGAATAGATGCAGATCCTGCGAAGCTGAAGGCCATACTTGAATTGCCACCACCCCGAACAGAGAAAGAAGTCCGAGGGTTTCTTGGGAAATTGTAATATATCAGCTAACCTCCATCTGTGAACCGATCTTCAAGCTCCTCCCAAAGGATTCAACCAAGGTTTAGAACAAGGCCTGCCAAGAAGCTTTTGATCGAATCAAACAATACTTGACCTAACCTCCAGTTCTCATGCCACCACAGTCTGGCCTCCCTTTGTTCCTATTCCTAACCATAACCGACGCTGCAGCTAGGTCTTTGTTAGCCCAATACCTTGAAGATTCCCACAAAGAAAGAGCCATCTACTACACTAGTCGCAAATTGGTCGGGTACGAGGTCAACTACACTGCTTTAGAAAAGCCGTGTGTCGCACTTGTCTGGGTCACTCAAAAGTTGCAACACTACATGCTCGCCTTCGCCATCAAACTTGTATCCCGAATGGATCCCATCAAATACCTGCTTGAGAAACCCACCTTATCCATTCGAATGGCCCGATGGTTGATGATCCTAACCTAGTTCGATATCGTGTACATCACACAAAAAGTTATTAAAATAAGAGCCATCTCTGACTACCTCGCTGATTACCCCATAGACGAAGCAGATGTCCGGATATCCGAATTCCCAGATGAAAATATCCTCTGCACCACTCAAGACCGCCTTCCATGGAAAATGTTCTTTGATGGCGCTGCCAATAAAAAGGGATATGGCATTGGGATACTTTTGATCGCCCCAGATGACTCCCACACTCCCATCGCCATTAAATTGGATTTTCCTTGCACCAACAACATGACGAAATACGAGGCATGCACAGTGGGCCTCAAAGTCGCTCTCAAGAAAGGTATTCAATACCTCGATGTCTACAGGGATTCTTCCCTCATCATCGATCAAGTGCTCAGAAAGTGGAAAGTCAAGGACGAAAAGCTCCAACCCTTTCATGCCCAATTAGAAGAGTTAGCCTCCCGGTTTCGAGATATCACCTTCCATCACCTACCCCGACCAAAGAATAACCTAGCCGATGCTCTCACCACCTTGGACTCCATGGTCGACATGCTCGAAGGAATAACAATGACCCCCTTCCTAGTTTAAAAGCATGACAAACCGACCCATTGTTACTAAACTGAGCTTATCTCCATCGAAGATCCTGAACTAGCTGATTGCTGGTACTATGATATCTGGTGCCTCCTCAAACATGGTAGGTATCCCGAGGGTTCTAACAAGAAAGATTGAACAACCCTCCGAAGACTGGTCGCCCAGTACATTATCTGTCATAAAGCCCTAGTCAAGAGGAACTTCGATGGAACTCATCTACACTGCATCGCAGGGGCCGAAATTGAGAAGATAATGCAGAAAATCCACAGCGGGGAATGCGTAACCCACATGAACGGTCACATGCTTGCCAAGAAGATCATCCGACAGCGCTACTACTGGACCACCATGATCCAGGATTGCACCGCCTATGTCCAGAGGTGCCTCAAATGCTAACAATTCTCCAATCTTCAACACTTGCCTTCGCGAGAATTATACAACATGACCTCTCCCTGACCGTTCTCCACCTGGGGTATCGACATCATAGGGAAGGTTACACCAAAGGCTTCAAACGGACATGAGTTCATCCTGGTTGCCATCGATTACTTCACCAAATGGGTCGAAGCTGAGTCATACGCAGTATTAAACGCCAAGAAAGTGGCCAAATTCCTCAAGAAAAATATCATCTGCCGATATGGGGTCCCGCATGAGATGGTATCAAATAACGGGCTACATTTCGAAGTAGAAGTCATATAAATAGTCAACGAGTACGGGATTCAGAGACACAAATCTTCTCCCTACCGACCTAAGACCAATGGTGCAGTTGAAGCCGCCAACAAGAACCTCAAAGCCATTATCAACAAGATGATCGAAAGTTGTAGGGATTGGGCCGACCGGATCCCGTACGCCCTATGGGGATATCAAACCTCAATCCGAACCTCTACTGGGGATACCCTTTACTTCCTGGTCTACGATATGGAAGCAGTCCTACCTATGGAGCTGGAAATGCCCTCGCTACGCGTCGTGCTCGAAAGCAAGGTTAGTGAAGAAGACTGGTGCCAAAGCCGTCTTGATGAGCTAGCCCTCCTAGATGAAAGAAGATTAAAAGCTCTTTACCACATACAGGACTACCATCGCCGAATAACGCGATCATTCAATAAGAGAGTCAAGGACCGCGGTGTCCAGGAGGGGGATTTAGCCCTCAAAGAGATAATAGAACCCATCTAGGACCCCAGAGGGAAATTCAAGCCCAATTGGAGCGGGCCCTACATTGTGAAGAAAATCTTATTCGGCGATGCCGCCATGATCACTGACCTAGATGGGGAAGAGATGGCTCGTCCAGTCAACATGGACCGTCTCAAGAAATTCTACCCCTAGTCGGAAATCTTGGCGCGCTATGACTTTTGTCATCTCCCTTCTATTCTAAAAAAAAAAAAAATTCTTCATTTCTCTCTACCCAGAACTACGTGGGCCTGATCCTCTACAAAAACTATTTTTGCAAACAGATAAAAACATTTTCAAAAACCCCAGAGGTACATAGGCAGCTCATGCACCTCACATGAGTGCGTCCCTTTCTTTTTCACAAAATACTATTCTTTTCTTACCTCCGAGAACGGCGGTTCATTCTAAAAATACTTGAACAAAAGGATTATGTATGCCTTAGCAATCAATATAGATAATTCAAAATACAGAATTCATCGAAAGGCACAGCTGGATGATCAGAAACTTGTTTATTTCATTAATAAGAAATTACAGTACGGATTACATAAGAAAAAGGAACGGATAACTCCCCTCCTCATTAACATAAAAACCCAAATAAAATCCCCACATCTGTTACACAAATAAACTCCCCAGGAGTCCTACCCACAGCTACCAGAGGAGCTTGCACCCTCATCATCTACATCCTGAGGTCCCCAAGTTTCCCCTGCCTGAATAGAATGCTGTAAACATTCCATGGATCTATGAGCCTTAACCATTTTCAAAAATACCTCAACACCCCCTTCCATGGTGTTAGATAAAACAAACCATCTTTGCCCAGTCTCTACTGCCAACATCTTGCTGACTACTTTCCTCCACAACCACTTCACATAATCTTTGGGGATATGCCAAACCTTCTCGACAGACTGAGAGGGACGGGTCGACGAACGTCGATTTTCCCACAGAGACCCAAGCAACAGATGCACGCGCTCAGTCAAATCTTCTACCGAAAAGAAATTTGAGGTCCGAGGGGGCACGACCTGCGCCCAGCCAAATTGGCGCAAAAGTCGCCAAGGGAAATAAAAAGAGGTATGTCTGAGACCAACCAGCCGCACATATGAATACTCTCCTAGCTCCAGGACAGGCTGCAACTGTCCCCACCAAGGCACTGACGAATACAGCCCACGAGCCCCATGCTCCACAAGCTAATTCTCCCAGTTCTCAACATATAGGCCAACACTGATGAAGTAGCGTGAAAAAAAGTTGGGTACGACCGACAAGGAATACTCTGGAGGAGTCGCCAAGCGGAATCTTTCAGACAGCCACATGAACAGCATCACAGGGCTACCCCTCAAAAAGTTAGAACGGCCTTCTCTCCAGGCATCCAGACCATTCAGGGTCTCCGCTAGTATCACCGCCGCAGGATTACGACTATATGACATCCATACAGTAATGGCCGTAAGTTGTGGGTCCACTTGCACCTCCCCAGTCACCAGCAGTAATTTGGAAACTAGACCCAGAACAACGGGTCCAACATAGCCAGCATCACCTACTTCCCGCAAATGCACGGACTGCAGCACCGCCGGGAGGGAAATCATCCCTCCGGCGACCAATGATCTAGCCGCCGAAGGCGAAATATAAATAAGCCTAGCTAATAAATCCCTGGGAGAGCGAGAAAATTCTGGCAAAGCCGCAGCGACACTGGGATTTACACTCAACATGGCAGAAAATTCCTCGTAGGTGGGACAAACTTCCTCTAACCCAAAGCGGAATACATGGTCTTCGGGGTACCAGAATTGTACCTTCGTCATCAGCACGTTCCACTCAAGAGGCCGATTGCGCCACAAGGAAACTCGACGCATGTTGAAAGCCTCGTAATCAACATTATAAGAGCACATAGCTTCCAAGGCTTTGAGGTAGTTAACAAACTCGGTGCTACCAGGGAGAGCCATCTTGCAAAGCTAAGAAGTAGTGGGCAAGTAGATAAGAATGCAAAGGTGTGATGAAAACACTCCACCCTTACCCTTTTATACTTGAAAACCCTCACAAGGGACATAATCCCTGCAGAAATCGAAAGGAATCCTACCCCACAAGGTACCAAAGGCTGAAGAGGGTACCATTCAAAGCTTTCAATTGATAGGACTGGACTTAACTGCCGATAGGCAGGTCAGGGTGCTTGCCTATCGGCAACCCCCCATTTTTAGAAATTTTCCTTTTTTTCCTTTTTTGACAAATAAGAAAACTCAATAAAAATAAATTGATATTCTCAACAGAATTTCAAAATCCCTTT
This sequence comes from Sambucus nigra, assembly GCA_949130495.1. Lineage (NCBI taxonomy): Eukaryota > Viridiplantae > Streptophyta > Magnoliopsida > Dipsacales > Adoxaceae > Sambucus > Sambucus nigra. The sequence continues at coordinate 13,003,199 of OX422223.1, forward strand.
TCCTCCTTATATAATTTCCTTTTTTAATTAAAAACTTTTCTTCAAAAAAAAAATTCAAAAATATTCCTTTTTACGGTCTCAGCAGCAAAGTAAAAAGCGCATGTGCATGCATTCATTCACCATTAATAAAAGATAAAAAAAACTCCATTGCATTGCATATATTTGTGTTATGTGTTACATCAATTTTGCAGGAAATAATAAAAGAAAAATGCAAAAACAACGGGAGTCAGCCCGAACCCACATTCTTTCTCTCTCTCTCTCTCTCTCTCTCTATCTCAAGAGCTTCCACCCCTGTAACGTGCTCTCTTCTCCCTACGGGGAGATGACGCACCACCACTACCCGAGCCAGAGTCCTCTCCAGACGAGGCAGACGGCACCAAGCAAGAAGGAACAGGAACCGCATCTCGAATGTGAGCAGTCGCCGAAGATATCCAGTCTCTGATGTCCTTAAGCCAAGTGGTCGACACCCGGACTTGCTGTAAGGAAAGGCAAAAATCAGTATCAAAGCAGAGATGACCAAAATAGAAAAGAAGGAAATAGAGGAATAGAAAGATATACCACGGGTCGAAGGACCTCCTCTGTTAAACCCAACTCCTCTGGATCCATCGCATGAGGACGGTGCAACATAGGGACCATCCCTCCATCAGCTCTCCGGATGTTGTACGAAGGGGTATGCAGCCGCATAAAAGGGACTCTGAGGTCGTCGTCGTTGCAGATGCCGACAGACCACCGCCGCTGTGGGATCCCACCGCCCGACTCGAACCCACCGGAGGGAAGGGCAGTTCATCGTATATGCTGGGCGCCATCAACCAGCTCGTCACAAAATCCATATAGTCATACGGCACAGCTGTATCAGTGTATAGAAAATAGGACTCGCCGATCATCGTCACAATCCTCTCATTCTCTAACATCATTCGCTCCCGCCTCATAGACGTAGGAGGCTACGCGGGTGGCACCACCACCTCCTCCTCAGAAATCTGACTGACCACCCTCTCCCCGAGGTACAAAGAATGGCCGAACTCATGCACCAGCAAACGCCTCATCTGCTCGTTCACCACGGTCGTCCCCACATCCTGAATGGCTGTCCCCTAAGGATAAAAGGTCACCTGAAAATCTCCCAGGGAGCATAAATCAATACAAGATCAGAAGGTGCAAAAGTCAAGACTGGAATGGAAAAAGTCTTACCCTACCACTGGTCAGGTCATTCAAGACCTGACGCACCACCTCCAGGGAGAGAGATCCCTTCGACTGTCGATTGACCCTACGCCATCGATACAATTGACAGAAGTCCCCAACAGTGTTGTCCTTCAAAGCGATCAGCGGGGTATTGCACCCAATCACCTCGTAGAACCACGTCTGAATTCACAAACAAAAAGAGACACATGAAAGGAAAATGCGAATGCATGAAAAGAAAATGCACAAATTAAAGAATACCTCAAGAAGGTACGTGGCCCCAGTAAAGGTCTGTCGGCAGCACCGACTGAATGCATCCAGAGAAGAGTAAAGGGTCGCCAAAGTCAGACTCCCCCAATCATAGAAAGGGATGTTCGAAAACATCCTCAGGTACAACAGAAACCATAAATGGACGACGTCACTGCTCGATGCCACCATGAAACCGCCCAGCACCAGCAGAATAAATAACTGGGCCATCTGCCTCACTTGCAGCCCGTCCTCCACATCAATGACCCTGCTCAGCAGAACGTCCCGCAGCAGGGAAAGCCGGATATAATCCCCAAAAACTATCCTCCCTACATCACCAAGTGCCGCACGCACTGCCTCCGGTCTCACCTGTAAAGAGCGATCCACCTATATCTGCTCTCCATCATAATCCAGCCCCAGCAGCTGCTGCACGTCTATGGGAGTCACAGTCATCTCCCCGAAGCCGAAATGGAAGGTGTGAGTAGTATCCCACCACCTCTCTCCCAAAGTGCACAGGACCGCTGTCGAACGAGGCGTCTCATCCAGCGCAGATGCCAACCGCCCAAAACCTGCTGATGAGACCACCCAATGCACCACAGGTGGGAGATGCTCCCTGACATCCTTGAACCCCGTCGTCCAGCGGTCACGCATGTTCTTCAAAGAAATATCAGACTGGCAAAAAGAAAAGTCTCATCAAAAGTCAAGAAAGAAAGAAAAATCACCAAAAAGAGAAGAATGCCAAAGGTCGGGTTACTTACATAACCACCGGGACTCACTCTCGAAGAACGATGACGCGATGGCTCCCGCAGCAAGGTCCGCTCATCCGCAACAGGCTCAAACGCATCAAAGGAGTTCTCACTCCCCAAAATAAGAGGCGCCCTAGCCCTCCACTCCACATTCGCCCAGTCGTCAACGGTCAATCACTCCCGGTGGACTGCAGTGCTCACAAAAGCGGCCATTTCTTGAAGATCGTAATGCTAGAACGATTTGCAGAAGAATCGCAGAGAGAGAGAAAGCAAAAGAAGCTCTGAAAAAATGAAGGGATTCACCCCCTTTATATAGGATGCCAAGCGCCATGCCGATCGGCACTTCCCCCTACCATACCGATCGACACTGACCCCTTGCCTGCCCGAGGTAGCCCAAAAGTTCGTGCCACTGCCGAATGGCACCCTCCATACTATGCCAACCGGTACCCCCACTCAATTTCATATGGAAATTCCCAAAAAATATCAGAAAGCCTCGAAAAATCCCCAAAAAATTCCTAAAAATCCCAGGAAGGATTTAAAGCCTTTTCACCAAGAAAACTTCGTATTCCCTCAAGCGGAACCCCTCTTTCCCCATCGGAATCCTCAAAAACCAAGTGGACCTCCTCCCGATAAAGCTCCGAAGGATCTCTAAGGATCACCCGATCACTTCCCCAGCGGAATTCTCCTACAGCACCCAAAATAGGTTGTTCCCCCCTTACGAGGTCTCTTAAAAGCTTCCCCAGTTATCAGCTCCCCAGCTCAAATCAAAATCTCAAAACTCTTACTCCATCAGAATCAAAATCCAATCTTTATCCACTCTTGGGTCAGAATTGACCCCGGTCTTGGATCGTCACCTGAGTTAGGTCAAAATTGATCTCGATCCTCGGTCGTCACCGCTATTTGGGTTCGAGTTGACCCCGGCCTTAGATCGTCACCTGAGTTAGGTCAGAATTGACCTCAGTCCTCGGTTGGCTCCACTCTTTGGGTCAGAATTGGCCCCGATCTTGGATCATCACCTGAGTTAGGTCAGAATTGACCTCGGTCCTCGGTCGTCACCACTCTTGGGTCAGAATTGACCCTAGTCTTGGATCGTCACCTGAGTTAGGTCAGAATTGACCTCGATCCTCGGTCGTCACCACTCTTGGGTCAGAATTGGCCCCGATCTTGGATCATCACCTGAATTAGGTCAGAATTGACCTCGATCCTCGGTCATCACCACTCTTGGGTCAGAATTGGACCCGATCTTGGATTATCATCTTAGTTAGGTCAGAATTGACCTCGATCCTCGGTTGTCACCACTTTTGGGTCAGAATTGGCCCCAATCTTAGATTATCACCCGAGTTAGGTCATAATTGACCTCAGTCCTCGGTCATCACCACTCTTGGGGTCAGAATTGGCCCCGATCTTGGATCATCACCTGAGTTAGGTCAGAATTGACCTTGGTCCTCAATCGTCACCACTCTTTGGGTCACAATTGACCTCGGTCCTTGATCATCACCACTCTTGGGTCGAAATTGACCCTAGTCTTGGATCGTCACCTGAGTTAGGTCAGAATTGACCTCGGTCCTCAGTCATCACCACTCTTAGGTAAGAATTGACCTCGGTCATTAGATCTTCACCCTGAGCCTGCAGAATTGGCCTTGACCCGCAGAATCGATCACCCTTATCACTTAAGCCCACAGATTTGGCTTTGACCCGCACAATTGGTTATCCCCCAGCAACACTTCAGGTCGTCATCCCATCCCCGGCACACTCCTTAGGTCCTCAGAATCGACCTCGACCCTCTGAATCGATCATACTCCCTCAAAAGCATCATGTGATGTTTATTCGACGGTCATCATTTGTTCCAAACTCACCCATCGAGGGTATCTATAGGCACCCCATTCTGTTCCCCCTAACTCTCCTTAGGTCCCTAGTACCTCCCTTCAGCACTACAAACCCACGTCATATCCCGAGTACTGACCTAGAAGCCATCGGGCAATCCTCGGCTCAGTTTGACCAAAAAGTCAAACTCTTCGTCTCGACCGAGACTGAATGAATCTTCGAAGGGCACTGAATTCCCTTTCCAACGAACCACCCTGTGCACGATTCTGACTTACCATGCGGACGAACGATCCGTTTGCGTCCGAAACCTGGCCTAGAGGCCACCGGGCACTCCCGGGCTCTGTTTGACCTAAGTCAACTCTTCAGCTCGACCGAGGCTGAATGAATCTTCAAGGGAGTGTGACACTAACTTAAATATGAATAGCATTCATGCATTTTAATTTACTACACTTTAATTCACTTGCTAGATATTTTCAAAATGTTTTGGGTTCTAACCCTTGCTATAAAATATTTTCAAAACCTTTTATGTGTACAGCCACAGGGACGCCAGATTTGTTTTATTCCAGGGTTATGCAGCTGCGACATATATGAATTTTGTAGGATTTTGACTTAGCCACTTCAGTTATTTCATTCATAAAGTAGGATGCAATCGGTATTTCATTTCGGCATGTCGCCCTAGTTCTTTCATTTGTTTCAGTTAGATGATGTACTCAGTTTATTATTTCTGATGGTTTATGTTTTCTAATTTGGATTTTATAGTCGATGGTTTATTCGGCAAAGATTGTATTTCACTACACCGAAAAGACCAAATTGTCACTTTTGAGAAGGCCACCCTTGTCACGATCATTGATCGAGATTAAAAAATACGTATTTTTTATCACGATCATTAGCCGTGTCCAGCCCGTGATAAAGTCTTGTCACGGTCAATGACCATGACAAGTCCGTGAAAAGAATAATTATCATGGGCTTATCACGGTCAATGACCATGACAACCTTATAAACTTGTCACGGTCAAGGTCCGTGATAGGTTCGTGAGGAGTTTATAAGTAAAAAAACCATTCCCTCTTCTTTTTTCCCACTTTTTTTACTCCCCCCATTCTCTCTCTCTCTCTCTACGATTTAAGGTATTTTTTCTTCTCTCTTTCTCTTTCATGTGTGTATATGTGTTCGTATGTGTGTGTGTATATGTGTGTGTGTGTACAGGAGTGTGTGTGTGAGTGCGTGTCTGTGTGGTGGGCGGGAAGCGACAGCGGGTGGTGGGTTTGTGTGTGCGCATTTATGTGTGTGGGGGGTGGGGGTGGGTGGGTGGTGGGTGGGTTTATGCGTGTGAGTATGTGTGGTGGGGCAGGGGGTGGGAGGGAATGGGTGGGGCATTTGTGTGTGTGTGGGGCGGGGGGGCTAAGTTTGTGTGTGTCTGCAGGTGTGTGTGTGTGTGTGGTGGGGAGGGTGGTGGTGGTGTTTGTATGCGTGTGTGTTGAAATTAATTGGTGTTATGTTAGGACTTAAAATTAATTGTTAGTGAATCCCCTTTCCAACAGTCTGTCCCGTGCGCAATTCCGACTTTCCATGCGGACGAATGATCCGTTTGATTTCGAGAGGTCACCGAATGCTTCCCGAGCCCGAATGACCAAAGTCAACACTCCAAACAGGGTCAAACTCTTTGGAATGTCGAATTAAATCTCCTAACCTTTCCAATAATCTGCCCTGTGCGCGATTCGGACTTACCATGCGGACGAACGATCCATTTGCGTCCGAACGATTCCCCGTCCAATGGACCGACAAACGCTTCCGAGCCATATTCGACCCAAAGTCAACTCCCGAACCTAGAAGCGGTCCAAAGTACTTTCAAAGGTATCTAAATTACCTTTCCAACGGTATGCCCCATGCGCGATTCTGACCAACGATTTGCACTCGGCGGCCAATTTTCCGAAAAAGCCTGAAGCGCACTACCAAATGGCAAGTTCTAGACCCTGCCTATCAGCAGGTGCCGATAGACAGGAACGTGCCAATGCCGACCGGGACTCACCTGGGCCTATAAAAAGAGGCCTTCACCTCATTTGCAAGGAGAGCCCAGATCTGATAAAAATCTCTCTCAACGAATCCCAGAAACCTCTCTCGAAGGCAGCGTGATTTCAACTTCCAAATCCCTTTTTTACTTCCACTTTTCATCATCCTTTTCATCAAAATTGGTGAATTAGCCACTCTCCATCATCATCCAAGTGCAAGGGCTGCTCTCCGACATTCAAGATCAAGCTCAAGATCTCTAAGAAGGTCCAACTTTCTCAAGCTCTCTCTTAAATTCTCTTAAATTCCCAATAACTTATTTTCTTACTTAGCACTTTTATTATCTCCCTCTCACACATCCTAATATCCTTTTTATTTAGTATTATTGCACATCTCTTATTTTCATATAAATAAAACCCAAAAAATAAGAAAAAGAAGGTTTGCTCACAAATTCCAAATAGAGATTCTCACACTTTTTCCACACTTTTCTCACAACTAAAGCACTTTTTCTGCACACACACACACACACTCACAAATAAGAGATTCCCCATTTGGATTTATGGGATAAACCCCACCCCTCGTTTTGTATGCGAACTACATGGACTTTGATGCCTTTATAGGCTACGTAAGCGTCTCGGGGTAAAACCTGAGACTCGAGTCCTTTTTCTCACTTTTTCTATCATTTTCTATCTTCTCTAAATCCATTTTTCTTATATTCTATATACTTGCTCTTAGTGACGTATTACTCCATATGCGTTATCGTTCCATTATAACGATCAACGTAGGGGTAATCGCGTAAATCTTATTTTTTTAATATTATTCTTATATCTTCCTATGGATGACTCGCTTTATCTTTTCCATGATACAAGTCGAGGATTCCTACATCCATTCTATATATACACATGCACACATATCACGGGGGGAAATATAAACGAAAATAGCAAATATCCATGAGAGACCTAAAGGGCGGAATGGGTGCTTAACACCTTCCCATTTCGTAACTAAGCCTCCGAACCCTTCTTGAATCATTTTGGTTTCGCACGCACCAGTATGTATTTGGATGCCATCCTTCGGGGTGGCTTCCCCTTTTTCTTTTGTCTGTTTTGAGTAAAACAGACTGGAGACTCTGAATCTCTCTACATTTTTACACCACATCTCAAATGATGTCGGTCGAAGCGCTCCCAAGAAGGACGCGCGGGACCCGAAGGATCCTTTCCTACATGCGTCCGCCCGCACGGCTAGGATTGGGGATGGCCAGAGGATCCAAAAGTGCTTGAGAATTGAGGGTGCCTGTGTAATTATTTTGAGACGCGCGTGTGAAAGTCAATCTCAGCCCTACACCTGTCAACCTGATATCGGTTCAAACTGTGTTTGTTGATAGACTCAGTTGCTTTGTTGAATCTCAACCTTTGGATTGATTTTATTAATGCTCTGCATGCGTCCGAACCCAATCCCTGTGAATCTCTCTAAGCCAATCAGAAAGAGTTTAACTCATCGCTTCTTTTAGACCGTTGGATGGAAGTCAAAAGGCCAAGACTAAATCTCAGCCTTTAAATTCATATCAACCTTCTGGATCCTTCTCAGCCCACTATATAAGGAGGCTTACCCTCAGCCTTTGAGAGACTTTTGCCAGTTCGTTTAGTTAGAGTGAGAAGAGAGAAAATAGAGGAGAGAGAGAAGAGAGAGAAACCAGAGAGAGAATTAGAAACCCTAATTCGTCCAAACACAGTTTCAAACCCTAATTCATTTTTCGAAAACTATTTACACCAAACACCAACCCTGAGTGTTTGAGAGTTATTTATGTGTTGGTTTGAAAGCTATTTCGTGGTTTTAACCTCTTGTTTTTAAGATCTTGTTTCCAACTTAAACATTAGGTTTTATCTATATTTTTATTTTATAGAAATCATAAATCTGGTCATTTTTGTTATATTACACATAGATCTGCATTCTTAGTTTCTCATCTTGAGAAATCTGTTGTTGATTATTTTCTATAAATGTTTTTATCTTCAAAATCAACAAACTCATTTTCTGTTTCTAGTTCTTTTGAAACAAGACCTTTGACCTAGTTACGAATCCCACTTGGTGGTTTTCAATTTCAAAAATATTTTCAAAACCCCTAAAATTGACTAAGATCTTGAACCGTCCATCAAGCAAGATAACCGTGGATTCTTGGATCATTTTAAAGGTCAAATAAGGTTTTTGTTTCCTTAGAAGAGAGAAATTGAAAATCACAGCATATAGATCTGATATGTAATTTGATAGGACTGTTTGTATAAATAAGCGTGAGTGTGTGCATGAATGCATGTGTTAGAGCACCATCATAAACACTTACACACTACAACACTAAAAGTGTTGGTAATAAGATCTTGAAACAAGAGTCGATGTAAAGACTGGAAAAAAGTGGAAGTTAGCAAACTGGGAGAGCCACATCAACATCAGAACTACAGAAAAGTTAGAAGGAAACCAGTGGGTACATTCCTAAACTTGTATAGGTCTGATTTGTATGCATGTGTGTTATATAGTTTGTAACTAATATATTTTATTTTAGTGGATTTTTGATTTGTGACTTAGAAGTCACCGTGGATGTTTCCTCAGTTGGGTAAGGTTTTACCACGTTAAAAATCTCTTGTCTTTAATCTTTCTACGTCTCCTCATCTCAGTCTTGATGGTGTGCTGATTTAATCTTTACAGTTCTATTTTCAAAACTTGTTAACAAATCCTGAACTCGTCTCGTGCATGTTTTATTAAACACATCTTGTGATCAAACTGATTTGATTTTATAGAAAAGAGTTTCTTCAAAAAACAGTTTGGAGTTACTTAAATAGTTTAATCTTGTATTAAATGGCTTTAGTAACAGTTTTTCAATTGGTATCAGAGCTTTGAAAATTTTCCTTTTAAAAATATCTTATGTTTCTAAAATTGTTTTCTGAAAATTAAACAATGGACGAGAAAAATGAAAGATTTGGCAACTTGACCAGACTCCCTCTCTTTGGTGGAAACAACTTTGCTTACTGGAAAGTAAGGATGGATGCTTTCATACAAGGAACCTTGGGATATGATGTCTAGGATATTGTTGAAAATGGATACACTTATCTTACTAAAACAGCCACTGAAGGAAGTAATGAGAGGATTAAGAAAGCATTAAGTGAATTCACTCAAGAAGATAAGCAAACTTCTTGAAACAATAACAAAGGCAAGAATGCCCTTTTCATGTCTATAAATGAACATGAGTTCAAAAGGATCTCATCTTGTGCCACTTCTAAGGAAGCATGGGACACACTGGTTACTGCACATGAAGGGGACACTAGAGTTAAGGCTGCTAAAACTCAAATGCTTGTCCGGCAGTATAACTCTCTAATTATGTCAGACTCTGAATCCTTTGATGATTTTTACATGAAATTGACTGACATTGCGACCAAATTGCATACTAATGGGATAACATATGATAGACATGAAATTGTATCTAAAATTCTAAGATCATTACCACAGAAATTTGACAACAAAAGATATGCTATTGAGGAAATGTGTGACCAAAATCTCACTCCTGAATTACTCAATAGTAAATTAAGAACTGTGGAAATGGAATTAGAATTTAAGAAACAAATGACTCAGTCCTATAGGAAATAGATTAGTTCAAACTTGAGTTTTACTTCTAAACTGATGAAACCTGAGCTCAACATTCCCATTGATGACTCTAATGAGGAATGTGATATAGATAGTTTGGATAATCAGATTGCCTTGATGTCAAAACAGTTTAAGAAAATTGTGAAATTTAGAAATAAAATGGCAACCAAACAAGGCAAGTCAAATTATCCAACTCAGTCTAATCACAAACCCCATAAGAGAGGTCAAGACAAACATCACAAGGACATTCATACTAGACCTAACAAAGACTTCAAGAACATTGAATGCTTTAGATGTGGACAATTGGGACATATAGCACAAGACTGTAGATTTAAACTGAACACTACCAATAAACATACTAGGGCCAACATTTGCAAAACATGGGATGATTCAAGTGATTCTGAAAATGAGAAACCTGAATCATCTGATTTTTTTTATCCTTGCATGTATTTCTTTGCCAAGATAATCTATAATGATGATATGCCTGTGTCTGTGTATGAAAGTAATGTTAGTAACTCTACTTCTATTGTTATAAATCATGCTTCTACTAGTTTAGATGCTTTAATTTATGAGAATATTACTTGTTCTACCGCGGGGTGTGTGAGTTAAAGGTAAAGCGATAATGACGATGTCAATGAGTGCATGAGTTAAAGAATTGAATCCTTAGGGGTCACTTCACACACTACACTTAGTGATTCGGACACTGAAGACCTCCCTGATATACACACACTTTATGTGAAAACTCTGAAGAAAAGCACTAGACTAGAGAAGATAGTGAAAGATCTCACTAAGAAACTAGAAGACCTAAGTCTGATGGTTAAACTTAACGCTGAAGAGTATACTACCCAATGTCTAACTCATGAAAATGAAGTTAAAATTTTGATAATAAATTGAAGAATTTGATTGAAGAAAATGAAAATCTGGAGAAAAATATAAAGGGACATTATTAGAATTGGAACAATCCAAAGAGAAGACAACAACAGTTTTCAAAAAATTTATAAAATTTGAAAATAATTCAAACTGTTTTGATAGTTTTGTTGCTGATTCAAAAACCATTTCTGATGATCGAACTGGAATAGGGTTTTGCCCCAATTTAAAGACAGAAACTAAGATTTTTGAATCCATCAAGTTTGTGTCAGGAGGCAAAAGACCTATAGAAACTTGCCCAGATTTTCTGTCTCTAAAACAAGAGTTTGATTCAAAATAATCAAAGTTTGATATTAGGGAATCAAGTTACTCTAAGTGTGAAAGTCCACCTAAGGCTAAATATGTCTGCCCTCCGATTAGGAAGAGTGATTCTGCCTTTCAAACTGTACCTCCTAGGAATATGGTTCAAAATTAAAATCCAGTGAAACCTATGTTTAGAGACTTTCCTAAGGAGAGACCCTTTTCGAGCAATCTATATTACTCGTATTGTGACTTATATGGTCATTCCTTTGAAGGTTGCTACTCTAGACATTTAGTCAACCCTGTCTATAATACTCCTGTGTACCAAAACTTTAACTACTCTTGGAGAAGTCGTAATAATTATGTTCTGCCTAGACAACCAGATAAAAATTCTAACTATAGAAAAAGAAAGACCAAACCTAAAATATAATTTCCAAGAAGGATTCCTAGACATTTCCCTAAACCAAATGCTCATACTTTCCATAAAATTCAACCTCATGCGCAAAATATTTTTTAACAAAAATCAAATGCTCGCAAATTTTATCAAATGAGAGCAAACAAGTGCAAAATAAAAATAAGAGATATTTGGGTTATAAAAGATGATCTATTACCCCAGATGAAGTGTAACATTGTGATTACTGCTTTGAGAGCTGAACACACATCTTATAGTTGGTATTTAGATTCTGGATGTTCAAAACATATGATTGGGGATAATACCAAACTTTTAAACAAAACCAGCTTTGCTGGGGGAAAAGTTATTTTTGGTGATGGTGTATCATCTCGAATCATTGGTAAAGGAACACTCCGAGAAGAAGGATTACCTGTACTTGAAAACGTTCTTCTAGTAAAAGGTCTTAAGGCTAATCTACTTAGTATCTCGCAATTTTGTGACTCAAATCATACTGTCACCTTTTCAAAGAATAATTGCAAAAATTTAAATGAAAAGGGTGAATGGATAATTATAGGATTCAGGACTCCTGACAATTGTTATACTGTCATGAACAGTACTAAAATCTGTAATGTTGCCAGAATGGATGACAGTAAAATATGCCATAACAGGATGAGTCACATAAATTACTAAAACCTCAGTAGATTGATTTCACAAGAAATAGTTAGAGTTATACCAAAGATCAAATCTATTTCTAATATTGTTTGTGGGTCATGTAAGGAAGGAAAAATTATTAAGGCACCTCATAAGAAAGTCAAAGATATCCTTACCTCTAAACCCGTGGATCTCATCCATATGGACCTAATGGGTACCTCTCGAACTATGAGTCTCTGTGGACACAGTTACATTCTTGTTATGGTTGATGACTTCACTAGATTTACTTGGGTAGCCTTCTTGAAATAAAAATCTCACACTTTCCAAACTTTTTGAAAATACTTCTTCGGATTGAAAATGAGAAGGACACTCAAGTAAATAGAATTTGTAGTGATAGAGGTGGAGAATTTATAGATACTGGTATTATAGAGTATTATGACTATAATGGTTACAAACATGAGTTTAGTGCGCCTAAGACTCCTCAATAAAATGGAATTACTGAGAGAAAGAATCGTACCCTTCAAGAGATGGCACATGTTATGATTCATGCCAAGTGTTTACCTAAGTATTTTTGGGTAGAATCTATTCGTACTGCGTGTCACATTTTCAATAGGGTCTATCTTAGAAAAAATTCTAAACAAACTCCTTACGAACTTTGGTATGGGAAGAAGCCCAATCTTAAGTACCTTAGAACCTTTGGTAGTACGTGTTATGTTTGTAAAGATAGAGAACACTTATCCAAATTTGAGACTCATGGAGATAAAACTATCTTTCTAGGATATTCTCCTAACAGTAGGGCATACCGTGTCTATAACCTTCGCACTAAGACCATAATGGAATCCATAAACATTATTATAAGTGACACTACTGTTGAGAGTAAGATTGGAGAACCAACTATTATGGAAGAGTCTAAAAATGTTTTAGAAAATGACTCTTCAGATTTAGTTGATTCTTTACCAATTGAGATACCTGAAGTATGTAACTGGGTTTCTAAAGACCATCCCATAGATAACGTTACTGGTAACCCTAGTGAGCCTATGTGTACAAGATCTTAATTAAGAAACTATGCTCATTATGTATGTTTTGTTTCCCTTGTGGAACCAAAGAATGTAAATAAAGCATTGAATGACCCTCATTGGATTTCTGCCATGCAGGAAGAATTACTTCAATTTGTCATTCATGATGTTTGGTATATTGTACCTAGGCCTGATTACAAAAAGGTTATTGGCACATGTTGGATATTTAAAAATAAATCTGATGAAAGTGGGATAATCATTAGAAACAAAGCCAGATTAGTTGCTCAAGGATACTCTCAAATTGAAGGAATAGATTTTAACGAGACTTTTGCACCTATTACTCGCTTAGAATTTATTCGTCTTCTCTTTACCATAGCCTATTACTTACACTTTATGCTTTACCAAATGGATGTCAAATCTGCCTTCCTTAATGGAATAGTGACTGAGGAGACCTATGTAGAACAACCAAAAGGGTTCATTGACCCTTAATATCCAAATCATGTTTTTCATCTTAAAAAGGCTTTGTATGGCCTAAAGCAAGCGCCACAAGCCTAGTATGAGCGTCTTTCCAATTTTCTCTTAGATAAAGGTTTTGAGAGAGGTAGAAATGATGAAACCCTTTTTGTCAAGCATTTTGACAAACATATCATTATAGCTCAAGTTTTTGTTGACGATATCATCTTTGGACCAACTTCCCCCTCAGAAGTTAAATCCTTTTCTGAAATTATGCATAAAGAATTTCAAATGTCACTTATGGGGGAGTTACAATTTTTCTTGGGTCTTCAAGTCAAACAGAATTCAGAAGGTTTATTTATGTCGCAATCAAAATATGCTTTAGAGATTATTAAAAAATTCGGCCTTAAGAGTGCAAGAGATGCTAAAACACCCATCAGTATTACGGTCAAACTATCTAAATATGAAACTAGAAAATCTATAAATCCAACCCTATAACGTAGTATGATAGGAACCTTGCTATACCTTACTGCCTCGCGTCCTGATATTATATACGTTGTTTGCGTATGTGCTCGTTATCAAAATAATCCTAAAAGAGCCATTTAACGTGTGTTAAAAGAATCATTAAATACATAAAAGGCACTCTAAATTTAGGATTTTGGTATACCAATGATACACTTAGCACTATAATAGGTTACACTGATGCCAATTGGGCTGGGTGTACTGATGATAGTAAGAGCACATCAGGAGCATGTTACTATATAGGTAATAATTTGGTAGGATGGAGTAGTAAGAAACAAAACTGCACTTCTTTATCAACAACTGAATCTGAATACATAGCCACTGGAAGTTGATGTGCTCAATTACTTTAGCTTAAGCAAATGCTAAGTGATTATGGTATTCAAGAAGAACAATTACATCTCTATTGTGGTAATCAAAGCGCGATTAATATCTCTAAAAATCATGTTCAACACTCGCGAATGAAACATATAAAAATTAGACATCACTTCATACGCGAATTAATTGAGACTAAGGAATTATAAATTAATTATCTTCTTACTGATTTGTAACTCGCAGATATGTTTACCAAACCTTTGGATTACAATAGATTTATTGCTTTGCATAAATTGATAGGTTTGGTTTGTGCTTAATAAACTCTTTGACCTGCATATTTGTTCCCTTTGTCCATTTGAGACAGAATGGGGGAGAAATTTGAGTCTTATGAGTTCATTTTTTTATACATATTTCTAATAAGCTTGATCTTAGTGATTATTTGCAGGATTCTGTATAGTTATTCTCAAACATATGTAATAGGGTATTGATTTGTAATTAGTTGAGTTATGTACTTTTCTTTTCTAGGAAATGGTTAGATAGAATTTTTATATAAGAATAGGTTTTTCCTTATTTCTTTGTAGCCCTACGAGTCCTAGATGACTCAAATGAGATTTTGTCTCATATTTCCAAAGGGGGAGATTGAAGCACCTTATACTCTTGACTCACTTGAGTCTACATTGTATAAGTGCTCATCTATTTTGGAAATAGTGACCAAATTGAGTCCTTCCCCTTGAATCCAAAAACCCTCAGACACTACTCTACACTTCATTCCTCTTGTTGGTTTGATTAAAGGTATATTCACAAATACTCACACACATTAGGATTGCATTCATCTTATATATATTGCATAAATTGATTGTATGTGTGTTGTGTGTGTTAATTCCCCTTACAACAATTTTTAATAATTTTTTGGGGAATTTTTAATGATTTTTAAAATAATTTTTTCAGAATTAAAATTAGAATAAAAAGCTTTTGGGGTCAATCTGTAAATACTGATTTTATGGTTTTATTCCTAAAAGTTCTTTTGGTTAGGATCCAAAAGCGCTTGAGAATTGAGGGTGCCTGTGTAATTATTTTGAGATGCGCGTGTGAAAGTCAATCTTAGCCCTACACCTGTCAACCTGATATCGGTTCAAATGTTGATAGACTCAGTTGCTTTGTTAAATCTCAACCCTTGGATTGATTTTATCAACGCTTTGCATGCGTCCAAACCCAATCCTTGTGAATCTCTCTAAGCCAATTAGAAAGTGTTTAACTCACCTCTTCTTTTAAACCGTTGGATGGAAGTCAAAAGGCCAATACTAAATCTCAGCCTTTAAATTCATATCAACCTTCTCGATCCTTCTCAGCCCACTATATAAGGAGGCTTACCCTCAGCCTTTGAGACATTTTTGCCACTTCGTTTAGTTAGAGTAAGAAGAGAGAAGAGAGAGAAGAGAGAGAAACCAGAGAGAGAATTAAAAACCCTAATTCGTCCAAACACAGTTTCAAACCCTAATTCATTTTTTGAAAACCATTTACACCAAACACCAACCCTGAGTGTTTGAGAGTTATGTTTGTGTTGATTTGAAAGCTATTTCATGGTTTTAACCTCTTGGTTTTAAGATCTTTTATCCAACTTAAACATTAGGTTAGATTTGTATTTCTATTTTATAAAAATCATAGATTTCGTCATTTTTGTTATATTACACGTAGATCGGCATTCTTAGTTTCTCATCTTGAGAAATCTGTTGTTGATTATTTTCTATAAATGTTTTTATCTTCAAAATCAACAAACTCATTTTTTGTTTCTAGTTCTTTTGAAACAAGACCTTTGACCTAGTTACGAATCCCACTTGGTGGTTTTCAATTTCAAAAATATTTTCAAAACCCCTGAAATTGATTAAGATCTTGAATCGTCTACCGAGCAAGATAACCGTGGATTCTTGGATCATTTTAAAGGTCAAATAAGGTTTTTGTTTCCTAAGAAGAGAGAAATTGAAAATCACAGCATATAGATTTGGTATATATTTTGATAGGACTATTTGTATAAATAAGCGTGAGTGTGTGCATGCATGTGTTAGAGAACCATCACAAACACTTACACACTTACACACTGAAAGTGTTGGTAATAAGATCTTGAAATAAGAGTCGACGTAAAGATTGGAACAAAGTGGAAGTTAGCAAACTGGGAGAGCCACATCAACATCAGAATTGTAGAAAAATTAGAAGGAAACTAGTGGGTACATTCCTAAACTTGTATAGGTATGATTTGTGTGCATGTGTGTTATATAGTTTGTAACTGATATATTTTATTTTAGTGGATTTTTGGTTTGTGACTTAGAAGTCACCGTGGATGTTTCCTCAGTTGGGTGAGGTTTTACCACGTTAAAAATCTCTTATCATTAATCTTTCTACATCTCCTCATCTCAGTCTTGCTGGTGTGCTGATTTAATCTTTACAATTTTGTTTTCAAAACTTGTTAACAGATCTTGAACGGATCTCGTGCATGTTTTATTAAATATATCTTGTGATTAAACTGATTTGATTTTATAGAAAAGAGTTTCTTCAAAAAACAGCTCGGAGTTACTTACATAGTTTAATCTTGTATTAAATGGCTTTAGTAACAGTTTTTCAGGGTTGGGAGATACCTAGGGCTTGGAATGAAACCAATCTCATGAAGTTTTACTTTTGAATTTGCTTTTGTTTAAGTTATTTCTAGCTTAATTAGTTTCTGAATTTTTTTATTTCAGAACTTATGATGCTCGCGATTTGATCTATCATTTTTAATAAAAGCTCAAGTGGTTCAGTTAGTTTCTTAACATTGTTCCAAAATGACAGGCTTACATTTTAAATTAACGATCATAGTATTGATCAACATTATCTTAGTTTAATTACAATTGCAAATTGTTTAATTATAATTCAACTTAAGGTCTCAAGGTTTTCGTCATGAAAATTACAAAGACCTCATGAATTGCAGAGGCAAACAAAAAACCTACGGGAAATTCCTAGGAACTGAATGAACCCGACTTTGATCAGATAAAATCCTGAATGGGTGGATGACCCTAAAATCAGGACCAGTTTTTCCATTATCTGTTTTAGGCCTAAGGTGGTGTGATGACACAACTTAAAAGGTAAGACCAGGCAATAAAATACATGCTCGACATAATGCAATGGAAAATGAAAAATGATGATATTGTATAAACAACTTGTTACGAAAAGTTACAAGTTACAGAAAGTCCGTTTACAACAATAAAGGGACAAAATAGACAATAATTATTATCGGCTAGCAAGAGAAGCAACAATGACTCTTCTTCGGCTATTATCAAGATCTGGTCAGAACTCATTACCGCTCTTATGAGAAGTTAAGTAGCTCGTGGACAACTGGATAAGGACGGCATCCAACGAAACCCAACTTTCTTTATTGCCAAAGGGTGGACGATTATAAGCCAACAAATTAACTTGGTACATATACCAAAGTTGAGAGTCCTTGGGAACTTTAATATCCCTAAGTCATTTAGCTAACCATGCTTGTTATCTAGTTGATTTGCCTCATCTAGCTTGATGGGGTCACCCATCCACCCTTCTTCATAGTCAACAGACAACGATGCTCGAGGACCCATCCTGAAGGTATAGCGTGGTTTGAGGATGTTACGGCTAACGCCTATCATCAGAACACGATCCCTTTTACAACATCATCTGCCTCAGTAAGTTTCTTCTCGAGGGAGTTATTATCTGCTTGGATAAGGGCCCCAACATCCCGAATATCCTTGGCTTCAGCAAGATGCTTCTTTAAGGACCTGACCTCGTCCTCCATGAGAATACCCATATCTCCCAAGTCTTTTACATCATCTTTCAGCTTGGACATTAGGGCAGACTGGCCTTTATAGGCATCGATCATTTTTTAAGGGCCTTAAGAATAAAAATAAATGCACGACAAGCTTAAGCACTTGCCTCCTAACTAATAATGACATCGAGATTGCCAAAAAAATAAGGAATCTCTTCGACAATACTGGCATGCTATAAAAAGTAAGAATAAAAAGGGAGAGCTCAATAATAATTTAAGAGAAAATTAAAATTAATAACAAAAATCTTTCATTGATAATCAAAATGGGATCCCTATAGTAGTCCCATAAAGTTCGTTTATTCTATGGACTCCATTTACAATCCGACATGTGTTTGGGGGAACATTGGGTGAGAAAAATATCCAAAAACTCATAAAATTAAAAAAAAAGTTGGTTTAAAGGAAATATTATTCCCTCCTCAGCCGCTAAGAGGGTATGGATCCAATGGTCACCCTCAACAACGATGCAATTTTTAGGCACTGGGGCACATTCAATCGTAATCCATGGGGGAATTGAGTATGTTTTCTAAAATACCCCACAGTCCTCTCATTAAAAGTACAAACCATTTGCAAAGAAGAAAAGAGCGGGAGGAGACTACGTAATAAAAATAAACAGAAGGAACTGCGAAGCTGGAAGAAGCAAGATAGAATGAAGAAGACTTACAAAGTGGATTGAGAAAATAGGAGCCCCAAGAAGTCTTTTTGAGCAAGGTAATAAGGAAGCAAAGTGATGGTACAGAGTTTTAAACAAGTGAAGGTCGAATTCCAAGAGTTTAATCATATGGAACAGGACGTGAGATTGAAATTGGCGGTTCATATCTTGTATAGGACCAGCGCTCCCTTGTTATTCTCAAGTATTTATGAACATGCCCATATGCATAACTCAATCTTTGAACTCATAATTTGGGCTTACAAAAGATGTAAAATTCTTTTGGCCCATATCTGACAAAGAATTTTAGGGGAAATTATGGGTCCAAAACCATAACGGCCTAATATTCACCAACCCAAAATAAGCCTAACATACTTCCCAAGTCAGATTTAACATCACGTGGATAATTATGAAGACTCATCTTGGTTACCTATATTCTTAGAGGAGATAAATAAGGATCAGTCAACGAGCCAATTAGGAGTTGAGAGAGTTCGTGTACAACTCAACCAGTCTTATCACTATAAATAAATCCCTCACCCCAGGGCAATGGGGCATATAATTCTCAACCTCTTAAAGAATTAGTAAAAACTAATAAAAACCACTATGTGTTATCGTTTTATAGGTTGAGGCGTCACACCTAGCCTTAGTCCTCAATTTGGTACATGAGGTACGCATGGATTAGATAGCAAAGTATGCATGCATCGCGAATTTGGTCATTTAGATGACGTATTCGTATATGTATATATTAGATAGTGTAATCTATACATATACATACACACGTGATAATCTACTCTATTATGTGCTGTATAAGTGATTATTGTGAATGTTGAAAATGTACTTTAAGTATGTGAACCTAAGTGGCTAAAATGAGTAAAATAAAATGATTAAGAAAGTAAGATAATATTAATGTATCGTATGAGAGGTACGAATGGGTTAAGAGATTTATATAAATTAACAAGGATTAATCGAGTGATTTATAGTTGGTTAGGCGGGTAGCTTAACTCAGAAGGAATATAAGAGTACGTTAAGTGTGCACATTAAGTGAGAGGTGAGGGCTCATGTGAGACTATGGACATCTAACATGGATATTTACATTACTTATAATACAACATTTTAAACACTTGTTAAATACTTTAAAAACGTTTTTGGGGCTTTGACCCCAATAAAATCCATTTTTGCAGAATCTTTTATGTGTCCAGCCACAGGTACACCAGGGTTAGGAGATTCATTCTAGAGTTGACTTGTTGCAATGTTGTGGGTACTGCAGGACCTCGAGCTTAGACGTATTATCATTCTTATCATCTAGCTTATGATTCAGTATTTCAATTCGAGCGTGTTTGCTCATTGTCTAGAGTTTACTTTTAGTTTTTAGTATTACCTTTATACCAGTCGATTTGTCTTTGTATTGTAATTGGCTTGTATGAAGATTTGTATTTGGATGTGTTATCCGATTATTATTCTATTCAGTTTATTGTGGTCATTATTATTATGGTGGTCGTGTTATTCATTAGTTTGTTTTTTTTATTATTATTATTATTATTATTATTATTATTCTCTGTTAATTAAAATTGACATCCGACTTATTAGGATATTTAGTGATTGAGAAAAAAAATATGTTTTCGATAGTGATGCTAAAAATGAACCATTTATGAATCCTGTTTAATAGAATAGTAGATTGATCACCTAATATTTTAATTAGTGGCACAAATGGTATCAAAGCATCAGGTTCTAGTGTATTTAGGATTTGTTCGGACTTATTATGTTCCAATGTTGCGTCCTTTATTTTAGAGCCCTGTTATTAGGATTGTTGTGCGCATATTACATATTTACAACTTTATTGAAAAAAATAGGTAGTAGATTTATGAAATTCTCTATCTTTTCAGATGCCTCCTAGACGTGCATCTAGGGCTGGGGCAGCATAACTAGGGCCGCAACAGGCTCAAACGCATGGAAACCTTAGAGCTGCAGACATTGCTGCCATTGTTTCCTAAGTAGTAAAGTTGTGATGAATGTGCATGATCAATAGGAACCTCATGCGCCACTTTAGTAACAGGCGGTGGCACCTAGATAGGGACATTAATTCCCAACTGCATAGGAGAGAGTTCGTGATGCCTTTATGAATGGCCGCCTTTCAAAGTTTCAGGGGAGTTTTGATGTGGTAACAGCTTGCCAAAAAAAGAAAGTTATCCAAAGGCATTTACCTATGTTTGAATGTACTGATACATATAACCAGATACTGGCTGCCTTTAAGCTAGTTAGGTCAACACTGCAATTGTGGGAATCATTCACCACTATACAGGAGCAAGATGTTATTACTATCCAAGAGTTCTGGGCGGGGTTTGATCGTAAGTACTTTCCTTCTTCCATTCATGCTAAAATAAGGCTGAAATTTCATTAAATTTCCCAGGAGGGGAAAATCATGGCAAAATACGAAGAGAAATTTAAATGCTTGGCCGACTTTGTGAATGATGATTTTAATACAGAGGCTAAGAAAACAGAGCATTTTATAGAGCGGTTGACTTGGAGAATCTAACAACAATTGTTGGGTAATCCAGCCCTGATGACTTACTCAGATATTGTCAATGAATCCCTATTACATTGTGTTGATCATCGTCTGCACGTGAAGGGGAACAAGAGGAGTGGTGGGTCTAGCCAACCGAGCAAGACTGGGGGTGGTAACATCAATGGGAGTTCTCAAAATCAACAAAAATAGGGTGAGCAGAATTCTTAAGCAGGGTATTACACTAAGCGACTTTGTTCTAGAGGATTCAGACCTGGACAGTATGGCTTAAAAATGGATATGAAGGCCAAAGGAATGGTTGTAAGGGCTGAGGTTAGCAGAGCTAGAGATGAGGTCAATTCTTTGGTAAGTTCTTTATTTGTGGCAAGTATGGCCATAAGCGTCAGGATTGTCCTGACAAGGGTAAGTTTCCTCAGCAGCAGGGTATTCGTCCATAGACGTAGAGGCCTATTTTTCCCTCCAACCTCCTAGAGCTTGCGAGAGTTCCAGCTTTACCTACCATTCTAGCAGCTCCACGACAACAGGAACAACTTAAGTATGGGCGCGAGTATAATGTTCATCAGGCCGCAATCCCATTAGCACCACACACAGTTGATGGCATGTTTGTTATTTATAGGCCTATAGGGCGTATTTTATTTAACACTGGGGCATCAGATTCATTTATTGCTACTAGATTTGCTCGGTTCGTAAGGCTCATAAATACGACTGATAGTACTATTACTTGTGTAGAATCGCTTTTGGGTAGTGGGTCACTTATTTACTTTATCTATCGAAATGTGAGTATAGATATCGGATGATTAATCTTACCTGCTCATATGCTTGTGTTAGACATATAAAAGTACGATGCTATTATTGGCATGGACTAGTTAGTATCATATAGAACCGTGATTGATTATTTTAGTAGGAGCATTATTTTTTATATTCCAGGCCAGAAGATGTTTCTAGTGGCGATGCCTTTCCCCGAGGGAGGATCGTCCACTCATTTATATTATATATAGGTACGGGGCACTTTAATATCCCTTAATTCGATACAAGTAGTCTCTGAGTTCGTTGATGTATTTTAGGAAATTCTAGGGTTGCCGCCTAGTCGAGAGATTGATTTTATTATTGATTTAGAATCAGACACTTGACTGATAGCTCATGCGCCGTACCGTATGGATCCAACCGAGATAAGAGAGCTTAGAGATAATATTAAGTATCATTTGGGGTAAGGTTTCATCCGTAGGAGTACCTCTCCTTGTAAAGAAGAATGATAGATCTCTTTGGTTGTGCATCGACTATAGGGAGATTAATAAGGTCATGATACAGAATAAATATCCATTTCCACATATCGACAATTTATCTCATAAACTTAGGGGAGCCACATACTTCTATAAGATCGATTTGAGATCTGGATATCATCAGTTGCGCATCAGGGAGCCGGATGTTCCTAAGATTGCATTTATGTCACAATATGGGCCTTATGAGTTTAGGATTATACCTTTCAGGCTAAGCAATGCTCCAATAATTTTTATGGACTTGATGAACCAGATATTCAAGGATTATCTAGACTAATTTGTCATTATCTTCATTGATGATATTTTGGTTTATTCTTAGACTGAGGAGGATCATGCAAAGCATTTGCGTATGGTTCTGCAGACGCTACGTGAAAACCAGTTGTATGTAAAGTTTGAGAAATGTGGGTTTTGGCTTCAAGAGGTACAATTCTTGGGTCACATTATCACTGATAAGGGAATAAAAGTGGATCCGAGTAAGGTATCTCCAGTGTGGGAGTGGGGATAACCCACGACACTGACCTAGGTTCACAGTTTCTTAGGATTAGCTGGTTATTATTGTCAATTTATTCGAGGATTTTCAAAGATTGCTAGTCCGTTGAGAAATTTGACATGCAAAGGGGTACCATTCAGATAGGACGACTCTTGTCAGTTAGCTTTTGATGAGCTAAAAGATTAATTGACTTTGTCACGCTTACTTGCATAGCCCAGGCAAGGGGAAGAATATCTTGTATTTACCGATGCGTCCTTATAAGGACTTAGAGGTGTACTTCAATAAGAGGAAAAGGTTATAGTGTATGCTTCTCGCAAGCTGAAGCTTCATGAGAAGAATTATCGTACGCATGACTTGGAGTTTGCAAAAGTTGTGTTTGCATTATGGATATAGAGATATTATCTTCTGGGGGAAAAGTTTTATCTTTTCACAGATCATAAGTTAATACATTATTTGTTCACACAGAAATATCTGAATATGAGACACTGTCGATGGCTTGAATTTGTGAAAGACTATCATTTTGATATATAGTACCATTCGGGAAAGGCTAATGTAGTGGAAGATGCGTTGAGTCGGAAAAAGGTTGAAGATGTGGCTGAGGTGTGGAAGGAAAAATGGAAAGAGCTGGGATAATAGGATTCAATTGCTAGATACTTCATGTCTGTTATGGCCATCACTCCCCAGATTGTTACTAGAATTATGAAGGCTCAGGTAGTCGACTCATTCTGTCAAGAGAAATTACGTTAGCTTTTAGCTGAAGGAGATGAATCTTATTCTATAGGGTCAGATGGAGGTTTGCGCTTCAATGGTAGACTCATTATTCCTTAAGGTGAAGAGTTGCGTCACGTAGTAATGACAGAATCACATGGTTCACGCTTTATAGTGCATCCTAGAGGAGATAAGATGTACCAGGATATGCGCCGATAATATTGGTGGAGAGGGATGAAAAGGGACATTGCTGAGTTTGTCTTTAAGTGCACTATATGTCCGTTGGTAAAGGTGGACTACCAGAAGCCAACCAAACTTTTACAGCTGCTAGAGATTACTGTTTGTAAATGGGAGAGCATTCCTATGGATTTTATCACTAGGTCACCTACTTCTCAATGAGGTCACGATTCCATATGAGTCATCGTGGATCGGTTGACTAAAGTATCCCATTTTCTACCAGTGAGGGCGGATTATACGACAATGCAGTATGCTCAATTGTTTATTGATGCGATAGTGATACTACGCGGAGTTTTGATCAATATCGTGTCCGACAGGGACATTATTTTCGTGTCTCACATTTGGCAATGTTTTCAGGAGGGCATGGGTACAAAATTGTATTTGAGTACAGTCTATCATCCACAGATGGGCGGGCAGATCGAGAGGACCAATCATATGTTAGAATACATGTTGAGGATGTGTATCTTAGATTTTGGAGGAGGGTGGGAACATTATATTCCATTAGTGGAGTTTGCATATAACAACCCCTATCAGTTCACTATAGGCATGGCACCTTTTGAGGCATTGTATGTGAGACTTTGTCGTTCGCCTACTTGTTGGTTAGAGTTGGGGGACAACAAACTCCTGGGGCTAGAGGTCATTCAGGAGACTTATTCCAAGATTGAGTTGATCCGAAATTTTATACGGATAGCTCAGGATAGGAAAAAATTTTATGTCAATGCTAATAAGACGTTTAAGGAGTTCATCGTAGGAGATCGGGTATTGATTCGAGTATCTCCTATGATAAGGGTTATGAGGTTCGGTAATAAAGGGAAATTGTCGTCAAGGTAAGTTGGGCCATTTCCTATAATTAAGAGGATTGGACCAGTGTCTTATAGACTTGGGTTGCCCGATCATTTACATCGTACACATGATGTGTTTCATGTTTCCTCTTTGCGATTATATATTCGGGATGACTTGTCATACAAATATATTGCACTTGAGGAGATTGATCTGCATCCAGATAGTTTTTATGAGGAGAGACCAATTGCTATCTTAGATCATAGTAAGAGACATTTGAGATCAAAAGTAGTACACTTAGTCCACGTTCAGTGGGGTCATCATAATGTTGAAGAGTCGACGCGGGAACGCGAGGATGATATGCGTGAGAAGTATCCAAAATTATTTTTGCTAGGTATTTTTCTTTTTTTGGATTTCGGGACAAAATCCCGTTACTATGGGGAAGTATGTAATACCACGTATTTTTATGGATATTTAAATTAGGTTACTTAAATTTAAATTGGAAAGTTTATTTGGAATAAATTAAATATTAATTAGTGTGACTTGAGTTAATATTTAATATTATAAATTCAAATGTATACTAGTGAGAGAATAAGTAATATAAATTATGGAATATGTTACAGTGTGTCGTAAGTGAGGAAAATGACAATTATTAATTATTTAGTCGGGACGCACATTTGAGATACTAGCATGGAGCCCGCGCGATGCGCGGGCGTAATTATAGCAGGCGATAAATCTATATAAGGGAGGAAACGAAATGACTCTCTCAAAACTCAACTATTGAATTCAGACTCTTTAGCCTAAAACTTTAATGTTTATAGGTAATATTTCGACACCCAAAATGTCGAACCACATTACAAACCATTAGTTTATTTCACGCACTATCTAAGGTGCCTTAATAACTTTATAAACAACGGAGTTAGTCTAAATAGAATTTCTTTATAACTATTTTCTAATACAAATTTTTTAGAAAAATAAAAAAAGGTTAAATGTAGTGTTTCCTATATATAAAAAATGATTTTTTTAAAAACATTTCTATCATGAAGTGACTTTTTCATAAATAAGTTTTTTTTATTATAAAGTATATCTTTATAAATAATACTTTTTATGAATTAAAATATGGTTTTTTTGAAACATTTTTATGTATTTTTTTTCTAAAAATATTTTTTTATAACTTTTCTTTAAATTTAATTTTATAAATAATTGTTTTTTAAAAATATAGTAAATGGGTGTTTTTACAAAAAAGAAGAAGTTGAAACTAAACACAGAGAGAGAACTAAAAATATTTTTAAGAGGAGAGTGAAACAGGAGGAGATAGATGGAAGCTACATTAAACTCATTAACCGACGATGCACAACAAAAAAATATAATGATAATTATAAAAATTAGTATATATCATAAATTCAATATCTTGCCTTAAAGTCATTATAAAAGGTTATTTTTTTTCATAGATAAAATTTGTCAATTATTTTTAAATGTTTTTATTATATAAAAGTTGTTTTTCATAAATAAAAACTTCAAAAAAACTGTACGTATTTTTTATAAAAAAAATTATACATTTTTTATTCGTTTTTAGTTTAAAAAACTGTATGTCAACGATAGATAGAACTTAAGTTTTTTTTATAAATAAAAGGTTAAAAATCTTTTTGTAATAATTTTTTTATTTATATCAAAACAATATTTAAATTTTTAAAACTTAAAAGAGAAAATATAAAGTATACTTAAGATATGAAGAGTTTGTTTAAATCTAAAAGATAAAAGAAATAAAACAACATGCGAAACTTACTTTAGAATAGCTAATGGAAGTGTGGTATTTAGAGACTTGGAAACTCAAATGTTGAAACTCCTTATGTAGTACTCAACTTAGAGTAACATTTTTAGTGACATAATAAGTATTAGCATCACCAAAATGAATTTCATGCAAACACACTCCACCGTGTTAATTTCGTGTTAGATTGTATCGTATTTTTATATCGTGTATTGTTCTCTAAATTTGGAGAACACTTGAGGTTTCTTAAAATGGGTCTTCAAATGGGTCTTATTTCAAATTAAATGATTTTCTAGAAAATGAGAACTTATTTTTTTCTCATCACAACCATTCAAATCTATTTTTTCTTACACCAATCCATAGAGGATCTGAACAACCATCAGAAACTGCAAACTTTGAATGAAACAAACACCTAATACTCAATACTACTATACTATCCATAAAATCATTTGACTCGTAAATCATAGTAACAAATTAGAACCGTGGTCAAGCAAAATCTTTTTCTAACAATATATAGATATACGTGTGTGTGAAACCAAATTTATGGTCTTTAATCATTAAGAAATAAAGAAATCTATACAAATGGTACATGAAACTTGGAAGTGAATAACACATAAAAAAACCCATCACTGATATACAAATTACACCAACAAAGAAACTGAGAAAAAATTATTAGTAACAGATAAAAAAGATTAAATCTTGTAATTAACCAACAACAACACATAAAAAACCCATCACTGTGGATTAGTAACAGAAAAAAGACCATCACTATGGATTATTAACACACAAAAATATTAAACAATTTAGTTAACAAAAAATAACACAAAAGATAAAACTTTTCTATACCATGTTTTAGGAAAAGAAAAAGAGAAATGTACCGAATGAAGCTGAGAATTTGCATCTATAACTAAAAACCCATCACTGAGATGCAGATTACACCAACAAAGAAACTGAGATAATCCCACAAATTTTTGTGGGTTTCTTTATACTAATTTGCCATATGAAACTAAAGAAAAATCAAACCGTGAAGATAGAAATTTGGAATTGAAAAAAAAATGAATGCATTAATACTCACAGTTGAACCTTAGCCATGTTTGAGGCAAAAAGGATATCTTTGAAATGTATTCCTAGACAGAGGGACACATACCACACCATTTTCTCACCACCAACTCTAAAAATCCACGACAACACTCGGAGCAGCAACACATATTAGAGGAAGGAGAAATAATAGTGGTGGGTTAACTGAGAAAATGATTTTACCCATTTTGGTGAGAGGATAACTAATGGTTTCTTTTTATTCAATAACCCCTTACAGTCCGTGGCTTATTGCTTCTTTATAAAAACGAAAAAGAAGAGAAGGTGGACTGACCCCTTTACACTCCGTGACTTTTTACTTCTCTATAAAAATGGAAAAGAAGAGAAGGTGGATAGATTATGGCGATTGGTGGTAATTCTATCATATTAGAGGAAGTGATATGTAATAGACGATCCTCATTAAACTCTTTTTCTATTATTTTAGAAGTATAATATAGATGTCGAGACTTAGTATGAGCATTATGAAGTAAGTATTATATGTTGAACCCATATAGTCATTTTGACTGCGTAGAAGTGTTCAAAAGGGTCGAAATAGTCAGAAAACTATATTCGAGCACATGTATAGGGTCTCGGATCATTTCTGGGTCGACCCGACAACTGAAAAGTCAATTTTTGACCTTTGGATTTTCAACCCATGAAGAGATACGTGATTAGCTACTTTAAAACCAACTCTTTGACTAATCAAATGGGGAATTGAAAAGTCAAAGTGAGATGAAACCAAAGTAGATAAAGTGTGAGAGCTTTTACAAGAAAGTGAAGAGTTTCTCAAGGAGGTGAAGGGTCTTAGAGGAGGAGAAACAACTAGAGCCACCTTTCACCACCACCATACATTGCTGAAATTTAAGAAGAACGAGGAAGAGGAACTCACATCATCTTCTTCAAAGGAAGTTCAGAATCATCCTAAGAGGCAAGTTTTTTAAACTTACTTAATTATGAGTTTGTTGAAACACGTGCTAGATTATAGGATTTTTGGATAAAAACCCATGTTTAGGAAGTTTTGATTTGAGATAATATCAATTGGGATTATAGAACTCATGATTAGGATTATATATTATAGTGATGATTTTGAAATTTGATAAAAACATGTGATTCAATTGGAGATTAAATTATCTAACTAGAAACGAAGTGAACTCATACGAATATGGAAGTCAAACGCATGTGAAATCGTTTTAGAGAAAGATGAACATTGTATGATGCTTTTAGGTTTGTTTTAAGCGAAAATTGGTGTGCACGCGTGTTCCTATATAAAATCATGTTCTGAACAACTTTGTAGTTTTAAGTTTCTTCAAAATCGGATAAAAAAGCCTTAAATATGCATTTTATATTTCTAGGTAGAATGTAACTTTATCGAGAAAAAGGATTATTGGGACTTAAAATATAATTCGGGTTTATTATAATGATTTTGGGCTTTAGACTTGTAGGTACAAGTTGAGGGTAACTACTGAAATAATTAATTAAAATATTTAAATCCCTTCGGTTAACAAGAGATGTTAGGAATAATGGGAAATGGGAATAATTTGTGAGTTATTAGTTTATGGGATAAACATGAAATATACTCTATGTATATACAAGATGAGTGCATTCCAATGTTATGTTGATTGTAATATTATGTGTAATTTCATACATAAATACTTGTTATCACATGAGGTTACACGTAGGGGGTAATCATATCTTGTGTGTTCGTTAGGGATGACTTGATTTTGTGCCCCAGAACATAGTACTTATGTTGTCATTACCTTTAGAGATGCTAGTGTATTAACGGTTATTTGGATACGTTAGGTATGGATGTCATCCTTATGGTGTTAAGGATTATGTTCACCTCCATTATGTGTTATCGTTTTATAGGTTGAGGTGTCACACCTAGCCTTAGTCCTTAATTTGGTGTACACGAGGTACGTAGGGACTAGATAACAAAGTATGCATGCATCGCGAGTTTGATCATTTAGATGTCGTATTCGTATATGTATATATTAGATAGTGTAATCTATACATATACATACACTTGTGATAGTCTACTCTGTTGTGTGTTGTAGAAGTGATTATTGTGAATGTTGAAAATGTACTTGAAGTATGTGGACCTAAGTGGCTAAAATAAGGAGATTAAAATGATTAAAAAAGTAAGATAATATTAACGCATCGTATGAGAGATATAGATGGGTTAAGAGATTTATATAAATTAATAAGGATTAATCGAGTGGTTTATAGTTGGTTAGGCGGTTAGCTTTACTAGGAAGGAATATTATAGTACGCTAGGTTTTTACATTAAGTGATAGGTGAGCACTCATGTGAGAGTACGCACATCTAACATGGATATTTACATTACTCATAATACATCATTTTAAACACTTGTTAAATATTTTAATAATATTTTCGAGGATCTGAACCGAATCAAATCTATTTTTACAAAACCTTTTAGGTGTACAGCCACAAGTACACTAGGGTTAGGAGATTCATTCCAGAGTTGACGTGCTACAACGTTGTGGATGCTGCAGGACCTCGAGCTTAGACGTAGTTATCATTCTTGTCATTTATCTTATGATTCAGTGTTTCTATTCGAGCGTGTTTGCTTATTGTCTAGACTTTACATTTGTTTTTTAGTATTACCTTTATACCAGTCGATTTGTCTTGGTATTGTACTTGTCTTGTATGAAGATTTGGATTTGGATGTGTTATCTGATTATTATTCTATTCAGTTTATTGTGGTCATTATTATTATGGTGGTTGTGTTATTCGTTATTTTGTTGTTTAATTATTATTATTCTCTGTTAATTAAAATTGACATCTGGTTTATTAGGATATTTTTCGACAGTGATGCTAAGAATGGACCATTTGTGAATCCTATTTAATAGAATAGTAGACTGATCAACTAATATTCAAATTAACATGGTGTCATAGTACTTTTACTAGATATGAACTTCACGATTTGCAAGATTATTAAATTATTCGATCTTGTTATTCCCATAATTGTAAATATGAGTATCCTATTAATGGTGTGCACTAATAAAAGAGGTATAAGTGCGATCCAATTGCAACTTCGCGTACTCTTATTGCTAGTGATTATCACCGCGCCTCATTTTTCTCGAGAAAAATATATGAGGGTGTTAATATGAGTTCTACAAGTAATGACTCTAATTAATCATTAACTAGTTATTGTTTTTCAACCGATCCAATCTAGTTTTACCATATTTTAACATATGAGTCTTATTCGAACCAGGTGTGTGAGACGTCCCCTCTATACAATTACATTTAGATGTGGTAATTGTTAAGACACATTTTGTTAGGGTTTATTATGAGAGAGTATGACAAGAGTTTAAATGTCTATGTGTACTATGAATCCAAGAAATCCTACATGACTATCCAAAAACCAACAGTTATCAAGTACTCCTTCTACAATCTACATGATAAAACACTTTCTAATAATAACAACATCAAAAGTAATAGCTTATATATGTTATTGCATAAAAGATACATGTAATCAACTTAAGTGTATTGCATCATAAGGGCTCATATACATTCTTGAATAAAAGGGATATGTAATTAACTTAAGGGTATTACATTACAAGGGCTCATATATGTTCTTGCATAAAAGAGACATGTAATTAACTTAAGTATGTTAAATCATAAGGGCTCATATATGTTCTTGCATAAAAGAGACATATAATTAACTTAAGTGTGTTAAATCATAAGGGCTCATATACGTTTAAAGTCTCCTAGTCATTAGTAGTGCATTCACGTTAATTCTTATAATATTAATGGGATTCTCAAAGCATAAGGTACAATCCTACTAAGCATGCATTATTTTCTAATTCACTAACTCTAAATTTAAGTCCATATCTAACACCATCGAATCTCAATCGTCAAATTCAGCAAATGGGGTACAAATATTAAATATAAATTTTTACATGTTTTTGGTTTTAGCTTTTAGATTTTAGGGCTTATAGTTTTCAATTTACAATTCAGGGTATATGACTTAGGATTTATGGTTACCATTTTAGGGTTTAAGTATTAGGGTTCAGGTTTTAGGTGTTTTGGTATAGTAATTAGGGTTTACGGATTTGGGCTTAAGTTTTAGGGTTGAGTAAATAGGATTTTGGGTATTTTCCACTAATATTAAACTTTGTCAATACATACACACATACATATATATTCACACACACACACACACACATACACATGCATATACATACATAGTACAAAGATAAATACATACACACACGCACACATACATATACAATATACACACACGTAATATATATATAGATAGAGAGAGAGAGAGAGAGAGAGAAGGTTTAAGGGAGGATTTCGGCAGGAGGATTTTGGTCCGATAGAGGATTTAGAGAGAGACTGAGAGTGAGTGAAACGACGCTGGAGGTTTGGGGAATTCTAATTAAAGACAGTGGTCATGGACCTCAACCGTGTCCCCATATCGTGACCAATTAATTTTCCAACATCATCATCATGGTCACGGTCCCGGTCATGGACCCAGATCGTGATCATGATGATGAGGTGGAAAAAATTAATTGGCACGGTCCTTGGTCATGACCAATTCAACATGGTCATGGCCAAAAGCCGTAACCCCTATCAACTGAAAATCATGGACATGGTCAACATCATGTGTTGTGACCACTGTTGGAGGGAATTTTGGCATAATTTTGACGCCATAATGGTCACAGTCTTGTCATGGACGACAACCATGACCACTATGGCCACGGTCCTCGACTGTGACCATTTATAGTTTATGTCACGGTGGTGAGTGGTCATGGACCTAGTCACGGGTCTTAGACTAGTCATGGTTTTAGGTCGTAGCCAGATGGTCACAGTCCAGGGTTATGGTCAATTTGCTGTGACCACTTTCGGTTTATGGTGTAGTTAGGGGATTAGTAGGACTAATGAGAATTGCTAATGTAAAATAGCGGAACGAGGCTTGGAATATTTATAGATAGTTTATTGTTATGTTATTAGTTGAAGAATTTTTTTCCCTATTGTCCTTTTTACTGTGTTGTTTAACTCTTGAGATGGCATGCGTCATATGGTGTAGCTAAAATGTTGTCTTTTTAGCTTCTTATGTGGGCCAGTAAAGTTACCAGTTACCAAAAAGAAAAATAAAAAAATACAGGGTTGGGTAGTTCTGGGTTGAAGAGCGTGTTGAATGAGTGTGAAGGGGTTATTTTTTTGGTTTATTTTGATGGGTTTCATGATGTGTTTTATAAGTTTTTGGAGAGGTTCTTTGGCTTGGATAGAGTCTGGAAGATGATTTTTGATTAGTTATAATAGTTGTTTCTCTCTTTTTGGTCACAGTGTTGATTGATAATGATTTCTTTTTTGGTGTTTTTTGTGGTTTTGTTTCCTATTTGATTAATGTTTATTAAAAAAAGTTTCTTATTTGATTAACACATGTGGGTTGAGGTGTCTTTGAGGAGGATTCTAGAGCCTTTGAGCTTATAGTTTGGGTCCGACATATTTTTGGGCTGGATCTCTTGCTAGTTTTGATGGTAGGCTTTGTTTTGGGGCTTATCAAGATCGATTGTTTGTAGTGTTGTTTGAGTTTGTATTGTGGTCTGTTGAGTTAGTTTAGTTCAATTTGTTTGTAGTTTGGGCTTTTTGTATTCCTTGGCTTTCATCCCGTTTATAATATATTTCACATTTCACCAAAATAATAAATAATAAAAAATAAAAATAAACTATTGTTAAGTGGTAGGTCACTTATTTACAATCAATAATAAAAAAGTTTTTTATTAGACATTATTAATTTTCAATTTTAACTTTAATACAAATTAATGAGTGTATTAGACTTTAATACATTTTTCATTGCTAAATGTCACCAAATATCACTTTAGTGGAAAAAATCACATTTAGCAACATAAAATGTACCAAAGTGAAAAAAATTGATAAATTTGTATTGAAGTCTAAAATAATAAATCAATAATGTATTTAAGTAAAAAAACTAAGAAAAAACTTTAAAAACATTACGAGTTCATAGTCTTTAATAGGTTTAAGTATATTTTTAGTCTAACAAATAGGTTTAATCGATCACAACAGATTTACAACAATTGAATTGGAATTGGAATTTCTAACGAAACAGATCAGAAAAATGGATTTGTAGACTCGTCGCCGCTCTTCAACACCCTTCACCACATCCTAAACGCTGCCGACGACGAATCTAACAAATCCACCAATGCTCCATCTCACTCATATGTCAAAGACACCAGGGCACCGCCGGAGCCCAAGAAGCCCAAGACCATTGATGTCAAGATTGGTTGAAATTAGGAAAATACCTGCTTGTTTCTCATGATGGGTTAGTAAGAATAATGCGGGCACTAGTAGGTTGTTACGTTTTAGTGTCGACTCTGTTGTTTAAGTGTGATTTTGTTTTGCTCTGTTTTCTCGTCACTTGGTTTATGGGGAAAAATGATGATTACGAAGAAAAAAAAAATAGAGTATATTTTTAGTCCCAAACCTGTAGATTTTTTTACCAAACTTTGTAACATATTGTTTAAATATTAAGTTCTCTCACCTAACAAAATTATGGCATAATGACTAAGCCGTATTTAGGAGTCCATGTTTGAAAGTTTTTTTTTTTTAAATATTGAATTAATCCTAAAGTTTATGATAATTTTTAATTTTAGACCTAATATTTTAAAAATTGCAATGTCAACCCTGAAATTTGAAAATTAGTGCAATCAAACCCACCATCACATTTTCATTAACAATATTAATGAAAATAATTTTGTACCTAAGGGGGATTTCCCTAACCATAGTTGTACCTACCATTTGAATGAGGGGGGATTTCCCTAAGCCTTCATAACTTAACATCTATTGTTGGAAAACTATAATTAGGTATCATTATTTGTCATAAAAATAATGTTCTACCTAGGGGTGGCTATGTTGGGGATCAATATGCAGGGAATAAAAAGTTCATCCATGCACCTTCGATTAATCCAAACATTAGAAAACACAAAAATGAACAACTAGGCTTGAAGAACAGATGCAGGGTTTAAAATACACTGCCTTTGCGGAGAATGGTTTTTGTTGATGATTAAGTGAAACCTTCTTTTGAATCTTTGAAATCTTGCTTAACCTTCTGAAAATCTTGGATCTTCTAGTGTATGATCTTCTTCAAATCTAGGTAGTGTTTGAGATGAAAATCCTGCTTATGAGTGAGATATAGTGGTCTCCTTCTAAGTCTCTTCACAAAACATGAATAGTTTTTTTCTCTCACCCCACTCTAACCCTAATCCTTGTGTGTTATCATAAAAATCCCTTCCTGCACATTTATATACAAGTGTGGCCATCAGGGTCCGATTCCTCCAGCGCGGGTCGGCCCCAAAATTGGGACGGGAGCGAGAACTTGGGAGAAGTCTCTTTCTTTCCCCCGTCATGCATTTTTGGGTGATTCGAAGATATGGGGGTCCTCTTTCCACCACTCATGCTGGCGTCTTCGCGTGCGGTGTCTTGGATATAAAATCGATCGTCGTTAAAAGGGGATAACATGAAGGAATGGATTCGCCAGCCTATTTTACTCAAAACAGGCAAAAGAAAATGTATTTGCCCCGATAGAATGGCATCAAGGTCATTCTGATGCATACGAAACCAAGTCAATCGAGGATCTACGGACTAAGTTACGGAATGGAAAGGTGTTAGGCACCCATTACACACTTTCGATCTCGGATTTGTTAATATTCTACTTTTCTAGAAGTGTGATGTGTGTAATGTAAATAATGGGAGAAAGGGATCATCTGACTCACGTTATACGGAAGACGAAGCAGCAACATCTGGAGGACTGTACTCGAAAATAACATAAACGTATGATGTGAATGTTCTCCGAATCACGAGTCATTATGGAAAAGAGAATGTGAGTGTCGAACGAGACACAAATATATAGGATTTTATGACTCACAAAAATAAATACAACATAGTATAAAATCATAAAATGGAAAGAGAGGAATCGAATCCCAGGATTGGCCCGAGACGCCTACGTAGTCCAAAGGGCATCAAAGTCCATGTAGTTCGACAGATCATAGGGGTAGGGTTTCACTCATAAACCCAAATTTAAGACTCCTCCTTGAGCGTTTTTGCAGAAAGTGTGCCCAAGTGTGTGAGAAAATGAGGAAGTCTTACTTTTAGAGTTTACAAGTAAATCCTCCTTTTTTATCTTTTGGATTTTATGAAAATAGGTTATGTGAATACTAATAACAAAAATGGATATTAGTTGATATGAAATAATAACGTGAGACAAAAAGGTATTACAAAATGGGAATAAAGTGAGTAAAATTAATAAACTAGAAAATAATAGGAAGATACCTGCTAAAAGATTTTTACTACTGAATTCGAAAGGTGTATAGGTTGATTTGTGGTGGTATGAGGGTGGTAATGTAGGGTCAGGTCAGTGACTGAAGGTGGAAGGAAAGTGAGGTAAAAGAAAGGGTGACAATGTTGGAAAATATGATTTTTTGAGAATGTTAGCATTCTGATTTCGAGATAATGTTTTCTGATTGCTGAGAGGGACCCCCTAGGAGTGAGGTCATGGGCTCTTTAAATAGTGCCATTTAGGGTTGGGGTGTCGATAGGCATGGACCCTGGCCTTCCTATTACAACATTGCCTACCTTGCTGGCAAGAAAAATATAGCATGTCGATAGACAAAGGGTCTAGGGTGCTATAGGCAGTCTGTAACAGACTTTTTTTCGAAAAATGGGCATACAATGTAAATCGTAAGTCTGAATCATGCACGGTCGGGACCATTGGAAACTAAATTCACATCCCTTCAAGAATCCATTGAGTCACTCTCGAGTTCAGGAGTTGACCGAAGTCGATCGGGGATTGGAAGTGTGTGATGGTCTCTAGATAGGGGGGTTTCGGAGTAAAATGGATCATTCGTGCGAATCATGAGGCTGATTAGCACACAAAATGGACCATTGGAAAGGTAATTCAGGGAACTATGAGATTTAGTTAAGCTTCACTCAGATTGGAGAGTTGACCAAGGTTAAACGGGGCTTGGAAGCACCTGATGCCCTTTTGGACTAAAAAGGATTGTTCATGCAAACCGTGAGGCCGATTCAAGCATGATATAAACCGTTGGAGAGGATATTCAGATACTTTCATGGTTTTATTGAGTTTCACTCAGGTTGGAAAGTTTATCAGAGTTAAACGGGGTCTGGGAGCGCTAGGTGTCCTCCAAATTAGTTCTCGAAGTTAAAAGGATCATTCATGGGAACCGTGAGGCAGATTCATGCACGGTATGAACCGTTAGAGAGGGGATTCAGATCCCTTCAAGGTTTCATTGAGCTTCATTCTGTTTGGACCTAGGAGCAGGCAGTGGCCTCTAGATCAGTTACTGGAGTAAAAAGGATTGTTAGTGCAAATTGTGAGGCCGGTTTGCGCATGATACATACCATTAGAAATGGGATTTAGGGTCGTTTAAGGTTTCATTGAGCTTTTCTCATGTTAAAGAGTTGAGCAGAGTCAAATAGGTCCAAAAAAGGCCCGGTATCCCCTAGATAGTACTCAGAGTCGGACCTAGGGTTTACGTAGGGAGAATGAGTGTTAGGGACATGAGAAGGTACTTAAGGGGTATTAGGATAGGGTGTTTACAAATCCCATTAACGGGAATTCTTGGAATAAGAAGCGGTCATCGAAAGATAGACACGTCATCGATGTTGGAGAATAGGATTAAGGTCATTTCTCCGGACCTAGGTGATAAAAGTGATTAATTACGAGGGACGAGGTCAATTCTGTGGTCCTAAAGATTGAAATTTCCAATTCAGTGGGTCGTATTGAAGTGACTGATTCAGAGGGTTGATGTTGATTCTACAAACCTAAGGATTTTATTTAACCAATTCAGCAAGTTGAAGATACTGATTTAGAGGGTCGAGCTCCATTCTAAGGGCCTAAAGAGTGGGATGACCAATTCAGTGGGTCGATATACGAACCTAAAGAGTGAGATGACCAATTCAGTGGGTCGAATTGAATTGATCGATTCAATGGCTCGAGGTTGATTCTGCGAACCTAAGATTGAGACGACCGATTCAGTGGGTCGAGGTTGATTTTACGGACCTAAAATTAAGGTGATCGATTCAGTGGGTCGAGGTGAATTTCGCGGACTTAAGATTGAGGTGACCGATTCTATGGGCTGAGGTTGATTATGAGGACCTAAAGAATGAGATGACCGATTTAGTGGAATCAGGTCGATTTTCAGAACCTAAAGATTGAGATGAACCATTATGAGGGTCTAGGTTAATTCTGAGAGCCTAAAGAGTGAGATGGCCAATTTAGCGGGTAGACATCAATTTTGAGGACCTAAGGAGTGAGATAATTAATTCAGTGGGTCGATGTTGGTTCTGAGGACTAAAGAGTGAGATGAACAATTCAGCGGATCGAGGTCAATTCTGGGGACCTAAAGAGTGAGGTCACTAATTCAACAGGTCGAGGTCAATTCTAAGGACCTAAAGAGTGAGATGACCATTTCAGAGGGTCGAAGTCGATTCTGTAGACCTAAAGAGTGAGATTATTAATTCAGCGAATTGAGTTTGATTTTACAGATATAAAGAGTGAGATGACCAATTTAGTGAATCGAGGTCTATTCTTTGGACCTAAGGATGTTGTTTAGAGGAAGTTTTTTGGGTTGTGACTCTATTGGGAAAAGCGTAGAGTATTTTGGTGTAGGTGCACCTTGGATTCTTGGTTTTTCTAGGGAGTATGTTGAAGATAAGAGTGAGTGATTATGATCATACTGAGGATTTACGAGGGCTTGTAACTGGCCTGACGCTTCACCATGGGGTTTTCTCGAAGAAATGACGCTATTGATTTCGCGGGGATTTTTTTAGATTTTTTGCGAATTTTTCGGATAATTTTCAGATTTTTTTGGAATTTATGCAATGAAAATTTTAGAGTATTGCCGATAGACAACTCTAGGGAGGTATCTATTGGCATAAGGCATGGAATCATAGGATTCTTGAGGAAGGGGAAAGGTCACTACTGATAGGTAGGACCAGGGGACTGTCGATCGGCATACCCATAGCCTCTTTAAAAAAGAGGAAAACCCTATTCATTTTTCCATGACTCCAAGTGATTTAATCTCTTGCTTTTTCTCTCTAAAAGTCATTTTTGAGTCTATTTCCTTTACAAGATCTCAACGACTGGTACTTCTGGCAACAACAATAATGACTGGGCGACTGTTAATGTTTAAGAGGTCTTAGGATGACGGGGTGCAGTGCCGCTGACGTTAGGCAACGAGAATGCGTATGATAACTTTGAGTCGATGGATGATGAGAGGAATCTGTTACGGGATCCTGCGTATCACCATTTTGCGAGGGTGAAGAACCCTAATGGCTTTATGCGTGTTTGTCTTATTGTTTTCTACCCATTTTCTTTCTTTCTTATTTTTAGGATAATGAAGGGTTTTCTTAATTTTTGGGCATGTTTACATAGCCTCTTTGATCATTTGATCCTGTGGAATTATTGGGATGAAGGAGGTTTACAACCATCTTCTTGAGGAGGTACGATGGATAGTGGGGTCTACCGAGTTTAGCACACTGGTGGGGGAGTTGGATGAGACGTCGTGCTCTATGACGGTGTTATGTGCTCTGGGAAAAAGGTGGTGGGACACAATTCATAGATTTTACTTAGGAGTTAGGGAGATGATGATCATTCCCTTGGATGTCCAGCATCTGACAGGACTGGAATGTGAATGTCAGCAAATCGTGGTGGGCCAGATTCTATAAGTTACAAAGGTGGCGGTGCGGGTTGCCTTAAGGGATATTATAAGAATCGTGTCTGGGATTTTGTCCGGATATCTGTGTTTAAGAAGACTCTGATATCTAGTTAGATTGATGAGAATGATGGGTGATAGGTGAGACAGGCAACTCGTTTATTCATTTTTCTTATATTAGGGGATTTATGGCGACGACGAGTAACGACGTCGTCCATTTGCGGGTTTTACCATTTTTAGGATAATTTTAGACATATTATTATGATTAGGAGAGCTTGACCTTGGCGTCCCTTTATGCTTCCTAGGATGTTTTCAGTCAGTGCTGTCGACAGATGTTTACAGGACCCACGTATCTCTTGGAGGTAATCTTTAGGTTTAATTTCCCCTTGTTGTCTTTTTGCTTGTTTTCTTCTTTTGACTCTTGGTGTTGCCTTTTTGTAGACATGGTTTTATGAAGCGATAGGTCATAATCTATTAAAAATTTTGGGTTTACATTTAGGGATTATTTGAAGTGGTTATAGAAATAGGCGGTTGGGAAGATTTTGGTGGAGGAGACTAGACAAAGATCGATTGTCATGTTCGACACCTTGGAAGAAGGTGTCGTGGTATCATCAAATCTTATTATGGTTTAACGTAACATGGTGTGCATCCAAAACAATAATCAGGAGTGAGATACCTGGGGACTCCAGGGGCAGGTAATGATGACGAGGTAGTCCCATCTGGTAGTTGAGGATAAGGTTTTGAGGAGCGGGTGTAGGTTTGTGTTTATGGAAATTTGTGTTTTGTTTGGGGTTGGTGTTTGGTAAGTTTTTGGATCTTTTATGAAGTTGGTTTAATGGCAGGGATTTTTATGTTGTATGAGGGTTAGGAAGGGAGTGGTTTATTTGACTCCCATCGTTGATACTTCATGTAATAGCCATATTCTTGATTAATAAAAGAGAAGTGATTTTAACATATTTTGTTATGTATGTTGATGAATTTTATATTTGAATTGTCTATACTAATCACTAAGGCATACATAATACTTTTATTCTTTTAA
Organism: Sambucus nigra; assembly: GCA_949130495.1. Classification (NCBI taxonomy): domain Eukaryota; kingdom Viridiplantae; phylum Streptophyta; class Magnoliopsida; order Dipsacales; family Adoxaceae; genus Sambucus; species Sambucus nigra. The sequence goes on from OX422223.1 coordinate 13,043,420, forward strand.
ATGATGAGAGAGACCGACGTTCTCGGGGGAAGAAAAGAATAACATTTTGTGAGAAAGAAAGTACCGTGCCCTTGTGTGTTTTATGGGATGCCTACGTACCTCTATGGGTTTTATTATTTCTTTGGGCACCATCTCCTTCTTGAACACCGTAACCTTTAACCTTCCTGTTGAATAATCGCACGATCCGACTATGGTATCCTTATATGTGTTATAGAGATTTTAATATCTTTTCATCCAGGAGTGAGAGTTCGTTGTAACGACTCAGATGCCAGTCTTCCTCACTGACCTTGCTTTGAGAATAAACCATAGAGAAGGTACTTCTTATTTGACGGGGAGGACCGCCTCCATTCCATATACTAGAGAATAAGGGGAAACCCCAATGTGTGTTTTGATGGAGATGCGGTAGCCCCAGAGGGAATATGTGATCTTATTAGCCCATCCTCTACAATTTTCAGTCATCTTGCTGATGATGGTCTTGAGGCTCTTATTGACAGCTTTGACAGCATCGTTGATTTTGGGTTAGCAAGGAGAATACTTATGTCTTTTAATTCCATACTCGTCTACTAATTCTGTGACCTTAGCCTCAAATTAGAGTCCATTATCTGATACTAACTCATGGGGAACTCTATAGCGTCAAATGATATTCTTTTTGATGAAATTGGCCACTTTCCTAGCATTCAGTACCGCGTATGACTTGGCTTCGACCCATTTTATGAAGTAATCAATGGTGATGAGGATAAATTCGTGCCTTTTTGAAGCCTTAGGAGTAAATTTCCCTATCATATCTGTGCCACAACTAGAGAAGGGACATGCAGAGGTCTTGTTGTATAATTCTCGAGTAGGCGAGTGCTGAAGGTTAGCAAATTGTTGGCATTTGAGGTATCTCTAAACATAAGCAACTCAGTCTTGGTATATGGTTATCCAGTAGTACCCTTGACGGATGATATTCTTGGAAAGTATGTGACATTCATATGGGGTCCGTATTCCCGACTATGGATTTTATGCATCATTTCTTCAATTCAAGCCCTGTTATGCATCATAAATGGTTTATATCAAAGTTTCTCTTGAAAATCACTTTATCATAGATGATGTACTGGGAAGCCTATTTGTGAAGGGTCACACAATCTTTTTTGTCCGCATCTCGAGGATATCTTCCATATTTTAAAAGGTGCCAAATGTCATAGTACCATAACCCTGCCATGTTTGCATCTTTTTTACTGACGAGATCGATGTAGTAGCAATGGGTGGGTGCAACTTTCTTTTGAACCAGAAAGGGGGCCATTATTATTCCCTCAAGCATGATGACTACGAACGCCAAGGTTACTAGTGCGTTAGCTAGGCTATTCTTCGAGCGGGGTAGGTAATGGAAGGTGACATATTTGAATTGGGAGGCAAGCTCTTCTAGATGGGAATGAAAGGTTAGGAGTTTCTCACTTTGAATCTCTATTTCCTGAGAATTTTTTTGATAATTGAGTCTACGTAGATGTCCATGTTCTTAATTCATTTCTTAAGTGCGATCTTGAGCCCTACGGTGCATGCCTCGTATTTTGTTATATTATTGGTGCAAGGGAATCCCGATTTAATGACGATGGGATGTGAGAGTCATCGGGAGTGATTAGGAGTATCCTAATACCATATACATTCTTATTGGAAGCTCCATCGAAGAACATCTGCCACCTAAGATCCTCCTAAGAGGTGCAGAGGATGTATTCATGTAGAAACTTCAAGACCAAAACGTCGATTCCTTCCATGGGATGGTCGAAAAGATAATAGGAGATGCATGCCTTCTCTAAGGCAGTGTAGTTGACTTCGTACCCATTCACCTTTCGACTAGCTTAGCATATTGCTACCTCCTTGCGAGATTCCTCAATATATTTGGTCAACAAAGCCCATGATGTAGTATCAATTTTAATAAAGTATAGGAGGATGGGGAGACTTAGTTACGGAGGCATGAGAATCAGAGGTCAAGTGAGGTATCATTTGATCTGATGAAAGGATTCTTGGCACACCTCATTCCAAACTTTGGTTGAGTCCTTCCCGAGAAGTTTGAAAATGCATTCGTAGATAGAGGTCAGTTGACTAATGAACCGACTGATGTATTACAGCTTATCTAGGAATCCTCACACTTTTTTCTCTATCTGGGCGGTGGAATCTCTAGTATGAATTTTAGTTTAGTAGGGTCTGCTTCAATCCCTTTCTCACTGACCATAAATTCAAAGATTTTTCCTTTAGTTACGTCAAAGACACATTTCTGTAGGTTGAGCCGCATCAAGTAATGTCTTAGTCGCTCGAAGAATTTTTTTAGGACAGAAATGTGACCTTCTCGAGTCTTGGACTTGATGATCATATCGTCAACATATACCTTGACTTCTTTGTGGATGAGGTCATGTAGGATGGTTATGGAAGCCTTTTGGTAAGTATCCTTGACATTCTTGATCTCGAATGGCATGGATGTGTAGCAGAAGGTTCTCCATGGGGTGATGAAGGCGGTCTTCTCCTAGTAGTCAGGATACATTTTAATTTGGTTATAACTGAAAAAACTGTCGACAAATAACTTGAGGGTGTGGATAGTTGTGTTTTCTACGATCATATTAATATTGGGCAGGGGTAATCATCTTACGAGGATGCCTTATTCAGGTCTCGATAGTCAACGCATATGCGGACCTTCCCTCCCGATTTTGGCACGGGGACGATGTCTGCAAGCCATCTAGGGTATTCGTCTACGCGAATGAAGCCTACGTTCAACTATTTGACCACTTATTCTTTGATCTAGAGGGACCATTCTGTTCGAAGCTTCCTCAGTTTCTATTTAAAGTGATTGCTCTTTGAAAATGTGGGAATCTTATGCTGAGCTATCTCTAGATCAATATTGGGCATGTCGTCATATGACCATAAGAAGACGTCCATAAACTCTTTCATAATCTCTTTAAATTATTCCCTCTTATGCTCATTGAAGGTAGACCCTATCCTAATCTTGCGCAGATGTATACTAAAACTGATATTAAAAACAATAGTCTCATTATCGTTAGTTTGAAAGAGGTTATTTTGTTTATTATTTTCCTTATTGAGACCAGTTAATAATTGTTCATTTACCAAATCACCATCATCAAAAGTTTGATTAGAATTAAGAAAATTAATATAAGGCACGTCAAGATACTCAAAATCCTATTTTGTTTTATTTTTAAGAAATACAACAGTGACAACTTCCTCAAAAGAGGCCTCATTTACAATGATATTAGAAACATGAGAGACAGTAATAGGTTTATGGGTCTCTTTAAGAGAATGGATAATAGGGTTTAGATTAGCTTAACTAGGTTGGACTGGAATAACATGCCAGTTAAGAAGAGATACTTCGTGAGTGTCCATATTTATAGATGGGTCAAATAACACGACCTCTCGGTGAATCATGAAGAGACTCAACACCAATGTGTGCAGGTTGAATAACTCCTTGGTGTCGTTGTCCTCAGGGTTTTCAGTGCTTTCTATGGCTTTTCAGTCAGAGGTTCTGCCTCATGCTTCTGTTCCTTATCCCAGGTGTTGTCATCTTTGAAGAAGGTCTCCATCCTTGACTTTATCTTTTTGTCAGTGGGATTATACTATGGTTTAGGGAACCCATAAAATGGGAAATCATCTCTGTCTGATTTATCATTTGATCTCTCAAAATCATCACCACAACCTGTGGTGATAATATCATTCTGCCAAGAGTAGTCAATGCATTCAACCACCTTTGCAGCTTCATAATATAGATTTTCCCATTCAGTGGAGAAGTGAAGCAATGAAGGGACTAGACGCCCTTGAAGCTTCAGGATTGTGAGAAACTCGGGGATGCTGCTGATATTCCCTTTCTGCCAGAAAACATTTAACATGGTCTGTATGACGTCATCCAAGCTTAACTCTTCTGTGGGCATAACCCATTCATCTAATTACCGAGCCCACTTCTGGGCTTCCATAAATAAGTCGTTGAACCTTTCATACATGATAGTCATCTCTGCGGCTAATTTTAGCCCAAACCTCCCGAGTTGGTCCAAAACTCTGGATAATTCCATACCTCCCCCCTATGATCAACTGTGGACAAAAATGCAGGCTCGAGTGAGAAATAACAAATCTTGATCAACAAAGCTCGTGGGATGTAAGAGAAAGGATGGGAAAACCTTGAGGGGTTTGGGTGAGATTGTAGATATGCTGAGTGTTTTGACAGGAAAGATTTGGTTAGGGTCCAAATTTTGGTTTGTTAGTCTTGGCACTGAGCTTGACTTTAGGATAGCGATCAAATCTAGTTGAACATTCGGAGTTTGGATTATGTTTTCCATGAATAACTTGCGGAGGTAAATATCCAATTTTGTGGAAGCGACAGAGGAAGAGGTAGAGCTTCGGGGTGGTTTGACGGAAGATCGAAGCCAATAGGGGGCTAAGAAAAAAATTGTGAATGTGATTAACCTGAGAGGAAAAATGATTTTGGTTTATTTTTAAAGGAAAAAAAGGAGTATGTTTGGTATTTTCTTTTGAAAAAAAAGAAAGATATGTTTTTGTTATTTTTTGTTTGAAAAGTGGGGAAAAGGGAAAATCCACAACATTATTATTATTATTATTAGGATCCACTTGTATTATGTTTACCTAAATGCAAGAAAAATGCCGAATATGACCCGAGAGGAAAAATGATTTTGATTTATTTTTAAAGGAAAAAAAGGAGTATGTTTGGTATTTTCTTTTGAAAAAAAAGAAAGATATGTTTTTGTTATTTTTTGTTTGAAAAGTGGGGAAAAGGGAAAATCCACAACATTATTATTATTATTATTAGGATCCACTTGTATTATGTTTACCTAAATGCATGCAAAATGCCGAATATGACTCGAGATTAGGGAAAGATAGGGTATAAGAGGCAAGACACGGTTTGACTTGTTTCTAGGCTTACAAACAACCCTAAACCCTGTTCTAAAAGCGAGCAGAATGGCACGAAAAACTCGAGCGGTATAGCGACTCAGAATTTTGCCAGAGTTTCACCTAACAACTAACAAACTAGATATGTCCTAGGGGGGACGCTTATATGAAGTCGATGCTTTGGTGGGTTGGTAGAAGGGTTACGCCCTTTAGCATGGCTTCCACGATATACCTATTGCCTATAAGGGTAATAATTCATCGGTACATGTGGATAAGCCATTTGATATAACTGAGTATATGTGAAATGCCTCATAATATACCTCATGGGGCCGGTATGTGTGAGAGGAAATTAGATATACTCGACGTACCTACACGAGTTCCCTACTATATACCTCCCATCGTGGGTTTGGTAAAGTGATACAACGAGGGGGAACCGTTCGATATACATCAAAGGTACGAGGCCAATGTAAGGTGATAATCATATTGCTTGGGTCAACTGAGCCCCGCAGGACTGACACTCATCAAGAAGTGACCCCCCAGCATGAGACAAAATTTTGGTCAATATTTCCCTGCTCAAGTGATGTAGTGTGCAAAAGTGCATGAGTTTTGATTAGTATCTTATGGAGATTTTTTTATATGCTAAATAAAGGGAGTGCTGCCACTATGAGAGAAAATATACAAATAGCATAACATAAGAGGTATAATAATGGAAAGTAAAGTGAAAAGTAAAGCTGACAAGTATATAAATGGAGCATGAAGACTATACAAAGCATGGTGATAAAGTGTGAACATGTGGATATAGAAGTGAGGAGTATGTGTAAGGTGAGAGAGTGACATGGTAATAATGCGAGTGAAACAACATGTGAATATATAAAAGTGAAAGTGTGTGCTAGTGAGACTAAGCATGAATAATCTACAAGTGGTGTGTGAAATATGTGTAAGTGAGCATGGAGATATAAAAGTGAGAAAAAAAGAGGGTGTGTGCTAGTGAATCTAAGAATCGATAATCTATAAGTGGTATGTGAAGCATGTAAGTAAAGGTGAGATTATATACGAGTGTGAGTGTGTGAAGTGAACATGGTGAATATATACAAGTAAGCACAGGGTGAAATATGTTGAACATATACAAGTGAGTAAAAAGTGAAGTATGTGATAAGAATATGATATATACATGTGGTAAAAAAGAGCACGATAAGGATAATTATCATGATAAGAATGAGATATACACAATATGTAAGTATGGGAGTAAGAAAAATATATGAATTAAGTAACATGTACACATATAGAAAGGTAGGAGAGCAGAGAAATAACAACCATATGAAAATAGAGTTTAGTCCTCTAAAAAGATACCCAATGGATTCGCCACTATGGCTATTCGGGTCGGATTCCTCCGGTGCCCCCCTCTGAAATCAGGATGATAGGGATAACCTTGGAGAAGCCTCCATCTCTTCCCCACCATGCGGATGCGGGTGATTCAAGGATATGGGGATCCTTTTTCCTCCACTCGCATTGGAGATGGCACGAAGTAATGGAGTCGCCAACCTATTTTCCTCAAAATGTGAAAAAGAAACTATAGCCTCCTCGAGAGAATGACATCAAGGTCATACTGATGCATATGAATTCAAGTGAATCAATGGTTCAGATACTAGTTAAGAAATGGGAAGGTGTTAGGCACCCATTCCGCCCTTTGGATCTCGCATGGGCTGTGCTAATATTCTCCTTTTCTCCAAAGCGTGATGTGTGCGTACATATGTGTACAGTAAATAACAGGATAAGAGAATACCTCCTCAGCGGAGTCGCCAAATATAAGACGTGAGTTCTTGAAGTGATGTTAAATGTCAAGGGAGGCATAACCCCTTATCATGATGGTGATTAAGGTCTCGGAACAACCATCAACAATAACGAATACAAGTCTCGAAGTCAGCACATTCAATATATAAAAACTACTATATTAAATGTGTCTTTAAACCATAAATGCTATAATAAAACAACCCATAAATAGGATCCCCCAGTTAACTTAGTCGGAAGGAGAAGGAACAAGCACCTTTAGTGCAATAAAGGCAAGGAAGTAACCTCAAACCTCAATGAATGTTAACAAAAAATTAGGGGGAGTGAGTGGGATTGCTCACACACCAAATATCCTCACAGTACAGCTCTCTTGTCTAGGAATATTTTGGCAGCAATTCTTGGCTAGAAAAGTGCGACCCTGAAATAATATAACTCTGGGGTATTAGTAGGAGGGCGAGGTCATTTGAGTGACCTTTCCTGCATTAAATGCATCTGGCCTGCTTTAATCCCAAGCACGCCCCCCATTTAATGCCAAAGATATTACTTTTAATGAAACATATATGATATTTTGACGGGAACACTGTTTGGGCTCTCAGAGTTGTGGTTGCATCGTTTAAGATGTGATGTTCCAGCTACGTACTTACCATCCCAGGGATACTTTCACTTGAGTGCTATTTTATCGAGTTCCTAAATGTCAGACATGCTGACATCAAGGAGTTGGTAAATAGTGACCTGTAGAATGTCAGCTACGCCCTTTAGCATGGCTTCCATGATATACTTTCACCCAATATACGGGGATCATTTGATCCAATTTAAAATTGAATCACAACCATAGCAATTAAAGAGAGAACTACATAAGCATCACAATTCTCTTAATTTTTGGGATTAAGAATCTATGCACCCATTGCAAACAGTGTGAGATTTTCCAAGTCTAAGCGGTGGCCCTTTTCAATATATTCCTGGGATGTAGTGATCACAATCCTCTGTTGAACTATCACACAAGTTCCTAAACCATCACACCAGTTCACCGTAGTTTGAGATAAACTATTGGAATTTTACCTTAACCCTTCCAATAGGATGCCAAGCTCCTATATTAGTTGTGAACATTTCAATAGTGATAGAGCTGGAATTCTAAGCTCCTTGTGATCAACTCGAAGTCGCATCCATGGAATTACTACTAAGCTCAATTGATCGACATTTATATGAAAGACTATATTTAAACAAATATAAAGCTTTCTCACAAACTTGATTCTCGTTTCAAAAATAATAAAACAATCCTTTATTAACCAATAATAAAATATTCTACACATGGATTTATAAATAAACCCAGCAATCTCCCACTTTGTCTTAAAGTCATATGGCCTTGCACTTGGCTCCCATTCCTTCTATATGATTGCGAAAAATCCTAGCTACTAGGATCTTTGTAAAAGAATCTTCCAGGTTATCCTCAGAGGAAATCGTAGTCACTATGACATCACCCCTATGAACAATCTCCCGAATCAGGTGATACTTACACTCAATTTTCTTTGAACTCTTTTGTGTAATTGATTCTTTCGTATACACTATCGCCCCGCTATTGTCATAATAAATCATAATAGGCAATTACATTGAAGGAACCACGCCCAAATCACTTAGGAAGTTCAGGAGCCAAACTGTGTCTGAAAAGGGAATATACTCCTCTTTTATGGTGGAATCAGCAACTCAAGACTGTTTAATAATCCTCCAACTTATAGTTCCATCTCCTAGTGTAAACACATATCCCAATGTTAATTTTTTGGAGTCCCTGTCTGACTGCAAAGATGAGTCAATGTACCTAATGGACTCTCTTCTGAGTTAACTAACACATAATCCTTAGTCCTCTTCAAGTACTTGAGAATGTGTTTCACAGCAGTCCAGTGCTCCTCGCATGGATTAGACTGGAATCTACTAACCATGCTAATGGAATAATAGATATTCAGTTTAGTACAACACAAAGTATACATGAGGTTGCCCACCGCTAAAGCATAATGTATATTCATTATCGTCTCTATCTAATCTGATATCTTAGGACACTGGTCCTTAGAAAATGAAATTACATGCCTGAAAGAAAACATTTAGTTACATGATAATAACCTTTAACTTCCAGTAATGATCTTCTAATCTTCACCACATTAACATTTTTAATATGTCACATGATACTATGACCTCTGCTATCAATATCATATGCACATAATAAAATATCCTTGAAATATATGAGTGCTAACTTTACCTCAAGAACTTCACTAAACTGGTGTACTACTCTCTATTGTGTCCATTCTTAAAATAATCAATGAGTCTCAACACCACAAAGGTCGAACATGGTTCCACTTTTATATCACCATAAGACTACTAACATAAATGACCCACTAAGATACTTAGGTTGATGACCTCTATAGTATACTAATTACAAATAACCACCAATTATCCTTGATTTCTAACACTACTTGTATTACCAATGATCATTATTACCCTTGGCCTTTTGAGGTACTTCCAATAATTATCTCCCAAACTTCATTTGAATTATCTTAATAAAAGCATCTCGACACCGTACCACATAATAAATAGTCCATAAAAAGTCGTTCTACTACACAAGCACACATCCAAGTCATAATTAACAATTCTCTTTAGTATGCTTAGATAAAAACAATATAGTCCACCTCTCACGATCAATTTTGTTCAATTTTTTCACTATGCTACATTTGATATCTACACAAGTACCTACTAGGTTTCGTACTTTCACATGAGTAAAGACCAATACCATACCAAAAAACTCCATGTGAATTATTTCAACCAAAAAAAGTGTTATCCTTCACAATTGACATGTTCCCCACAACAAAGATTTCGATTTGCAGATGAGCCTTTCTAATCCTTGGTCCTAAGGTAAGTGAAACCTAAAGCTCTGATACCAAGTTACGCCCCAAATTACGGTCATGAATTTTAAAAGTATATTTTAAATTCCACTCCTCAGTAAATATCCACGTAATGAAAATTTGACAACGCCTCTGTAACATTAGCTTGTCTACAGGAGTCAATAGAGTTGGTTTATAAAAATAGGAAATTTTCAATTCAATAAGAGGCCATAACTGGACGTGCAACATATTTAACCACTTGAATTTGTGCATTTTAATTATCGAGATAAAGTATAAACACTTTAACATTTCACTCGTTACGATAATCCTCTCGAAGTAATTTACATAACGACCACATAAAGAACTAAAATACATCAAAATAAGAGTTCTCGTCTTCGACGTGCCTCCACCTAATAGCTAGAAAATAAATTGAAAATCTCATTATTTTGTGTTGGCTCAATTTTGAGACAAACAATTTTTTATGCTCTTACATTTTTTTATTAAAATCTATTTTTTATATAACTCTTTAATCATTTTTTTGTATATTCATTTTATATATAAACTATTTTTGGTAAAATACGGTTAATATGTTTTTTTATCATTACTAAATTTTTATATAGTATAAATCATGAGTTTTATTCTATTTTCATTTTTTTATAAAATTTATTTTGTTTGGTATATTTTTATTAGATTTTAAAAGTGTTATAATCATCTTTTAAATTAAACAATTTTTCTTTGTTTAATTTTTGGTTTAACACGAAATTAAAACGACAGTGTTTTTATTTTTTTCCGTGTCGTTTTGTTGTTGGTATTTGTTACCGTTTGGTGCATGTCCGTTTTTTTGTTTGGGCCCTTATTATAATCTCGTTTGGATTCTTTTGTGGAGATAGGGGTTTGGATCTCATTTTTTTCTCCCTCTCTAAGACCTGTCGACATACCCTCTTTCTCTCTGTCTCTCTACTTACCACATTTTTGTTTGGAGATTTTTTGAGTTCAAAACTTGTTGGGGATTTTGTGTTGGTATTTGAAGGTGTTTTTCTTTTGGATCTCTTGGTTATGATCTGTTTTTGGACGGTGTTGGGAGTTTTCCGTTGAGACCGTTTCAGTTTTGGTGGTACATTTTTCTTTCTTTGTCTCGAATCGTTTTGGAGTTTGGAGGTTGTAGTTGGTCGTGTTGGGGTACTGTTATTCTGGTGGTATTTTTGCCGGTGGTGTGATTTCATGGGCACTATTTTTTCCGGTGGTGTTTATTTCCGGTGGTGGGTTTTCTGGTGAGGTAACATCATTTTATATATATATATATATATATAATTTTTCTTTGCTTTTCTGATATAGCGTTTGGGACTGTTTCGTGTGGTAGCATAAAATCATTTTGAACTGTTTTTATCTAATGGGTTTGGGACTGATTTTTTTGTTTACTGATCTGTTTGGTTTTGGCATTTTTAGTCTGTTTGGGTATTTGTTGTTTGAGATTTTTGTTACCCAATTTTAGTGTGTCACACATTATGCTGGACTTAACATTTTAATACATTTTGGATTAAATTGTTTTGTGCCACACATAGCCGGATCCTACTTTTGGTTTGATTATTTACCAACCTTTTTATTGTATTCACTTTTGAACATTTTTGTTTGTTCATTTTATAAGTGAGTTTGTTCATTTTATAAGTGAGTGCTCCTTTACGTTGGTGTGTCTAGTAAAATCAAATTCAGATTCATTTTGCATGTCGCTCGTTTGATATTTGGATTTTATTTGGACTTAAGTATATTTTCTAATTTAATTATTTGGACTTAGTCCTTAATCTCTGTTTTTATTTTCAGACTATTTTTTTTTTGGATTGAAAATTTAGACTGAAATTATTTAGTCCTTTTAGACTAAGTCTGATTTATTTTTTGTTGTTTTCTTTTGTGATTTTAATCAGTCCTAATTTATATAAGCTATGTGCTACACGTTCCATCTTTTGTTCATTTTACTTGGACTTGATATTTGTGACATAACACCTTTTTTATTTATTCATATTCTATCTGGTGTGAGGTTACTTTTTATTTCAGTAGTGTGACATAATTTTTGGAATTTTATTTCCTAATTTGTTTGTGGTCATTTACAATTAACTGAAATTTTATTTGGGTTTAATTATTGCTGTTGATAATTAATTATTAAAGAAGACCTCGTATGTGTTTAAGGATTTAATAATTTATGATCATTTTATGCCCTAAATTAAATCAATCCCTACTTATTGATTTTATTGTGTTTTATGTACAACTTCACGGGGACTTTGGTATTGAGTGTGTAGTTGTGTGTGTGTTCCAGGTTGTCACTATCCTAGTTATTTAGTAGATTCAGTATTGTGGGATTGTTTAGTTTGTGCCTGGGTATACTGGTTTGTATTGGCCAAGCTATTTCTTTTACACTCGTGTTGGTTTCATCTATTTTTAAACCTTGGTATTATTAGGTTGCTTGTTTTCAGTCAGCTGGGATTGAGTTTAGACTAGACTTGGTGTACGAGTTTGTATTTGCTTAGTTTACATCATTGTAAACTGGAGGACTATAATTTGTAACTAATAATTAGTAATAGTGGACTTGGGTGTGGTGTGTGTGCTCCTGGGACTAAAGGACTCAGGATTTTCCATTTCAGTGGTTTTCTCGTTATCAAATATTGTGTCACCTCTACTTTTCCTCTTCTCATTCTTAAAGGGCATTTCTTTTACATCTAGCATCGCCACTTTTACTTACTTGTGTGCGTGAGTATTTTTATTTATAAATTTAATAGATTTTATATCAAAGAGTTAAAAGAATTTTTAAATAACCTAATTCACCTTAGCAAGTGAACCTTAGGTTGTTTCATAAACCGAATCGATCATTGCCTTATCCAGAAATAATATTTTGCGTAGCATCATGAGTAACGCGACCCTACGAGAAAACCCTTATGCTTGAAACTCAACTATAAATGTACCAATAACAATCAATAAAATCACCATATCACTAAACTCATAATATGTAACTAATGTAACACCCCGTCCGCCCGGGGAGAGCGAACGGAGCGCTAATGCGATAAAATAAATCCAAATCCACAAGTGACAAGGTATAGAGCATCTAAAAACCCATAATAATATAAATCCACTAATCTCAATCTCTTCAATTACAACAAGTCTCTCGAATAAAAAAATACAACAACTAACTCAAAAATAAAATACAAATCTCCAAAGCTCTATACATCAAAATAATACAAATCTTTCCCAAACAATCCTCGCTAAAATCAATCTCCATAGCACCCCAAAATCCGCACTAACCTGCCACTAAAAGAAAATATGGGGAAGTACACAATGCGACAGGAAAGATGCTCAACAAATATATTAGCGATGAATAAAACGTAACAACACGAGTACGAATATTCAAATCAAAATATAAATCTCAATAGCATTTCATCATTATAATTTTTCAACAACACATCAATGGGTCATCAGGCCTCACCACATCCGTATATGCTTTATCAAGCCATAGCCCGGGAAACAGGAATTTTGGCGGGTGCCCAACATCCGTGCCATATTAAAATCTCATGACAACGTGCTCAACAGCAATATAATGATACCACATGAATCAAAATAATTTCAACAATTATTTTCCAGATTTCAATGAATTTATCAATTCAAATATGAGTTCAATTAAACAAGAATTCAAAGAGAATGACACTCGCGAGATTTAAGGAGCATATTGTGTAAAACCTTATACCTCAAACCATGATGAGAAACCAACGATCACATCCTCAAGATCAACTCAAAAGATCTACGAAATCTCCTCCAAGAACCTCCAACAAAATAGCCCCAAGAACACCTATAATCTAAGGTTGGAACTCACAAATCTCAAGGGCCAAAGTATATATAAAAAGAAGAGGAATATAAAATATATTTGCTGGCAAAAGTTGTGCCAAAAGTAGGTTAAAAGGCTTGCCCACGACTCCCTTTTATAATGCAACGAAATGAAGAGTTGGAATCCAAAAGACTCCTTTAAATAAGGCAAAGAAATGAAGAGTTGGAAGTCAAAACAACTCCAAGAGTTAAAAACATTTTAAAATCATTTTAAAATCCGTTTTAACTCCGATTTCGAAACCGTTTAAAATTCTCGCCTTTAACAGTAATAACCAACATATTTGAGCAATAAAAATAATTTTATCAAAAACTTTATTTTCCTCCATTTTCCAGAAATTAATTAAAATAGCACAAAATTACGCAGGTTGTTACAACTAATCATATAACCACGTGAATGACAACACATTTTCTCATGTAAAATTTGTTTCTCATACTTGGGCATTTAAAATCATGTACCACTAGCAATCAATATAGCCATTATATCAGTGAACTCATAATATGCAACTAATCATGAGTAATCATGTAACTACATGATAACTATATAATTTATCATGTAAATCTCTTATGATACCTTGGCCTCTAGTATCCTCCTATAAGATTAAACAAGACCATAGACATGTATACGAGACACTTCCAGTATATAATGCCCCGCGGCCACATCACATATGTTAACTTTCATATGCGTATAACTATACCTCGTAGACAACTTTCGATAGTATAAAGTATATTAGTGCACTAACTGTAGGACTATCTCAATCCCAGTCGACTCAACATGAACCTCAAGTTCAATAATAATAATAATAATAATAATAATAATAATAATAATAATAATAATAATAATAATAATAATAATAATAGATGTTAATATAACCACAACTTAAATAATGGCCTCAAGCCATGGTATAGCCAACTTATATATACTCATTTAACATGTGCATTTATCATGATAATAAACACACTTTTTGAACAACATCACAATATAAATGCTAATTTACTTGTCACAAGAAATCAATTAATATTCTTCACAAGATTTCAACAATATATAAAAGATGACCTTACTCAAAAGTTTTTTTTTATATATAACTTTGGTGTTAACATCATAACATTTTTTCACATTAAAGTTTTATTCAAGAACTCACTCATTTGTTTTTATTTTAAACTTTCGACTTTACATTAGGGACAAGCCTATACATAAATGTACTCATAACAATGTCCGTGTCCATAAGACCTTAAAATCTGACATCATGAGTGGTTACTTGTTTAATTTTCATAATATCAAAATTTACGCAATGGTATAAATCCAAGTTTTACAAGATAATTTTTTATTATTATTCCACTTAAATAATCCACAAAAAATAGTAATATTTCTAACATAAAATTTTAATAATAATATCACATGAAATTATTCCACTTATTTCGAGATGGTCTTTACATTCAACATAAATTATATAAATAAATATTAGCAATAATAAATTTGGGACAACAATTTAACACTAATTTTAATATTTTATTAAAATTATTACATCTACTTAAATTTCTCCAAAAAAATTATATAAAGTCTCATATGAGTTAATATATCGCAAAAAAAATTTCAGACATAAATAATGAACCTAAAAATTTTAAAAAATTCGGGTATAGCATGCTGTAAGAATTTTTAACACAAATTTTTTTGATTTATATAATAAACTTAAACAATTCATATCTCACTCATTTCTTATCCCACAATTACGATTTTTGTGTCCAAAGAAAGCTAATTTTATGCTCTATTTAATAAAAAGATAAAAAAAAAATTAAAAAAAATGGTTTACATGGGTTCGATATCAAAATACAATTCGTTATACTCCTAATTTTCAATAAAAATACCCAACTCATATGGGGCTAAAATTTTAGTATGTTGTTTCTCACTATCATAGGGTATTAAATTAATTATTAAGGAATTTTTAAAGGTAAGATAGGTGGATTTTAGATTTTCTCTCTCTAAGTAGCCATTAAAGCTTCAATGGAGGTTACATAGCTACCCATTACTAGAAATACATTTAAGAGAAAAGTTTAAAGTAGTAGATGAGTTCTCACCTTAATAAGCTAACTTAATACTTATCTACAATCCATTTTTTAGCTTGAGGGTTGATCTCTTGAATTAATTGGTTAATATCTTCAAATTGCTCATGTTCCCCTCATATTTCCTCTTGCCTCATACTCTTTCTTACTCACTTCTATATATGATTGTACATATTATTTCTTTGTGTTCACTATTATAGAAGCTAAATATAATGAGGTTGGTGGGTTTGTTATTTAAATAGGTTTTTGCATGGTGGCTTGAGAAGTGGAGAACAAATGTCTAAGAGAGGGACACTTGTTGAGCATAGTTACACTTTCCCTCACTTAAACTCTCCATTTAACAAGTGTCATGTTAAACTTTATTAAATTTTCATAAGCTCCTTCGTTTTGTACAATTGTAAACCAACAACTTTAAATTTAAAATTTATGATTTTAACTCATATAAATTTGTTTCCTAAGTTAACATGGTATAATAAATGTATATACATACATTTTAGTTTTTACTTCATGCTTAACAATAATGTGTTATCTAAATAACATGCAATTAGGACATAATTTAAATATTTAATAATAAAATATCACCACTATCCACATTTTGCTTATTTAAAATCAAATAAATAAATAAAATCCACACGTCACTGCGAATAATACATTGTATTGTGTAGTTTATAAACTAATGTAATTATAATTCAAATATTTATATAAAACTTTTTCTCCAAATTGAGTAATATTTCTTTTTCCACACTAGGTACGTAAGTATCAATTATCACTATTAATAAATAACAAATCTTTTTTTTTATCTAAAATATATCTTTTGACACGTCACCACTACTAAAATTATATCGTGTACTATTAAATTTTGGGGTCACTAAAGTAAGTAAAAAATGTAAACATTACCATTTTTTCCCGGTACAAAATTGTACGATATGAATTTTTATCGTACTACAAACACCCATAAATATGTAGCCGTCTCTAATGACTAGCCCCAAAATGAATTCGACAGATCCAAATAACTCATCATTGATATAATTGTATCCAAAAGAGTCTTGTTCCTTCTTTCCACAACACCATTTTGTTATAGAGTGCCCGGTGCAGATAATTGGATTGTAATTTCTAATTATGATAAGTGTTGCCTAAACTCTCCCAAGAGGTATTCCCCTCCACAATCATATCACATAATATGGATTAGTTTATCGTGGAAATGCTTCACCTCAGCCTTATACTCTTTGAACTTATCAAAAGTTTTAGACTTTTGGTGCATTAGGTAAAGGTATCCAAAACTCGAGTAATCATCGATGAAAGTGATTTTTCAAATAATCGAAACCACCTCTTAATCGGATTGTCATAGTCCCACACAAATCAATATGAACCAATTCCAACACATATTTGGGTCTATACTCCTTAGTTATAAACGACCTATTTATCATCTTTCCATTTAATAAAGATTCATCGACTGGAAGTGCCTCCACTTCCAATTAACGTAATTGCCCATTTGAAAGATGTTTTTGTATCCTTTTTAGATTGATATGACCTAAAAGCAACTACCAAAGATATGTTTGGTTCATCTAGGAAGGTTCCTTTGTCTTTAGGTTATTTCCATTTAAGTTATTCAATTCAGTTTTAAGTAGTAGTGGTGAGACATGTCTTATAATATAAAGATAATTTTTCAATGTTCCAGAACATGTCATAAAGAAAAAATTCAAAGGTATGAAGAAATCAAAGAACATGTCATAAAGAAAAAAATGATAGAAATAATGCAAGAAAGATTCGTTTCAAAAAGAGTAAACTAACCACTCTTCAACACCTAAACAAAAAGATTCATAATTAGTTTTAGAGGAGGGAAAATAACTCCCATTATCTTGTTATCTTAGGGATTCTATCTTTGCTTTATCAATAATGTATTTGATCAGTAAATTATTTTGTATTAATTATACCCAAATCTATGCTTTGTTAGTTCCGTTGTACCATCAATAAAATATTTTTAGAGCCATTCTTATTATTTTTAGAGAAAAATAATTTTTTTAGAATAAATGGGGTTAATATTGCATTTTTGAGTACTTCACGCTCACATATTTTATTCAAGACCTTTAATATTCATTGCCTTTTCTTTTGTACAAGATTTTTTTTAGTATTGACAGGTTTAGAATGCAAGCGGCGATGATGGGACATAAATCGGGCATGAAATGGTCATTTACGCACATTTAGGGGCAAAATTATAAATTTAGATGACCAATTTTGGACGCGGACCAAGCATGGAAATTGAAGGCCTTGAATCAAGGAACCCCTGGGTTCAAACGCCGTATCAATCAGAGTTGAAATGAAGATGTTATGACCGTGCAAAGTTCAAAGTCGAAAGAAAGTCAAAAGTCAAGCCCGAAGTCAAACTCAATCCCTTAACCAAAATTGACCCCTAAACCGAGCCTAACCCGTACCTACGCCTTGTGTTTGTGTTTAGTTTGTATTTATTTTATTTTTCGATTATTATTTGATTCATGTATATATTTTTAGTATTTTTTATATTTCATTTGTGTGCAAAATGATTTATATTTTAATTGTTCGTGACATTTTATTTTATTTTATGTTGTTTTTATTAATGCTTGTATTTTTATTTTTTTAGTTTGAGTATTGTATTAATTTTTTATGTAAATATAATATCGTATGGATGTGTGTCATTTTATTAATAGCCCTATATTCGTGTTTGTATATATACTTTATGTACTAAGTGGGTGTAAAATATACTTTTATTATTTTTATATTATTTTGAGTCTTTTAGTATTAGATTTATTTTGTTAATTTTGTTAGATTTCATTTTTATAGTTTTATTATTTTTATAATTATTTTAGTTAGTTTTAATGTTTATTTTGTACAAATAACATACACACTCACACCTTAACACCCTACACACACTCACGCCTAAATCACACCCTAAACTACTATTCATCATCCCTACCAAAAATAAACTCACGATCTTCTACACAAAAACAAAAGAAAAAAAAAGTCACCAAACCACTTCACTCCAAAACCACCCAACTAAAAACCCACCTCCTTATTTCTTCAACCCACGAACCAACCCACAACCCCATTTCCGGCCTCACCTGGCCGACACACCCACCTAGCCAGTACCAACCCAATACCCCACGTTTTATACCCCATTTTGTCCTATTTTCTTGGTGTGTCAAATTGTTTTGGGTATAAATTATGAGACAGTGTGAGTCTCCGGGGACACTTGGTATATGCGATATAGAAAAACTTTGAGAAAAACAAATCTGTGTAGAGAGTATTTTCGAGGCACACTTTGGAGGAGCATATTGTGTATTGTAACTCACGTCTTGGATGCGATTTTTTTAAGTTGACATTTATTAATGAAAATTACTATTTCATCTTGCAATATTTGTGTGTCAAATATGACGTGTGAGTAGTTTAATTACAAGGACTTAGGTGATGCTTGTCATGACTAATTAAATCACGCATGTTAATTTAATTTTGTACATATGTCGACGTGTTTTAGTTTGAAATAAAAAAATTCGGTATTCGCTTAAAATTACACGAGAGTGTATTTTTAAACCTCAAGAATTAATTATAAATTCATGCTTTAAAAATTTAAAGTTGTCATTTTTGATGGGTTATGCTTGCACTTAGATGTTTTGATACCTCATGCTTAAATACACATTAAAAATTTAGAACGTGATATTTTCGAGGGATTAGGGATTTATAGTGTCGAATCCAAGAGACGTTAAAATATTTTGAATGCATGTAGTGTTTTATTCTCCGAAATGTATGCGACGAGAGTCGGTATATTTTGTATTATAAGTCCGGAATTACATAATTAAATTAACGTATAAATTTAATTAGAATTGACAAACGAATCCAACGTCCTATTTTATTACGCCTTAAAGATTATCTCTTATACGTGTTCGTTCATTCTATTTTTATTTTTATTTTAGAAACTCAATCACATTTATACACTCATATGTCTAGTTAGACAGTCGATATTTTATAAAAGTTGATGAAATCTCTGTGGGTTAGATCCGTACTTACACCCGCTATATATTGATAGCTCGTGCAATTGCGATAGTTTTATAACAAATAAAACTTGACAACAGTATTTTTTAATCCAACTACGTTTAATATTTAAAGGATTGGATTTTGAAACCATACTACGAGGGTCAACCATTTTCCTCACTCCCTACACTTTGGAGTTATAATACCCCGTATTTTTTTGACTTTTAAATTTGGGGATTTATTAAATTTAAATTGAGATATTAATTTAATATTAATCCGAAAATTATTTTAAATATTTACTAGCGTGATGAGAGTTAGTAATTATTGGGAATTTGTTGAATATTACTTAATGGATACAGTAATACGTATAATTGAATTTATTAAAATTATCAAGAGTGTATAATTTGATAATTGTGGAAATTAAATCGGGACGCGCTTTTGTCATGTCAGAATTTAAATTATTATTATTAAAAGTGAATAAATTATAAGTCACCTGTATGGTCATTATGAGTGCACGAATGTGTCCAAAAGGGTCGAGATAGTCAAAACATTATACCCGGGGTTTAGTTTGGGTCTCGAGGTATTTTTAAGCCTAATTGGCATCCCGGGAGGGCATTATGGACATTTTGTATTTTTGGGCAATTAAACCCACAAATTTCCTAAGGATATATCTTTTAGGAGTTGTCTTCTAGGGTTAACAAACACAAAATTAAAGAACGACCATTAGAGAAGAAGTTGGAAAACTTTCCAAGCAACTCAAGGCCAAAGACTCACCCATTTACACCTCCACCACCACCAAATCATAGATCGCGCGACGGGGAACACAACCATACCTTTTTCAGCCACAAATCAGAAACTTGAATCCCAGACAAGTATCTATCTTGCTTCTCTTGTAGTTAAATGTCTCACCATGTTAGATTAGGATGGCTGAATCTATGTTTTATGAAAGAACTTAAGGATTTAGAGAACCCAATCACTTGTTGTAGAGAAAATACATGAACTTTGGACATCCCAATCATACGTAGAAGTTTACCAATAAAATTTGATTAATTTAGAAGTGAGAAATCTGGAAAAAGAAGTTTAATAATGGAAGTTTATTAGAAAGTTAGGGTTCTTGGTAATTAACAGAAATTGGCCCTTCAATTCAATTCCGTTGTTGAATTTGTACATGTTTCACTTAAGGAATCATGCATATATGTATATAGAACTAGTAGTAATGTTATTTGAGAGTTTGGAGTCATTAATGATGTTTTGGAGAAATTTGGAAGATGAAACCCGTAGGTTTTAATGGCAGTTTCTGGGCAAGAACTGCTTGATCGATTGATCGACTCAAGAAGATCGATCGATCGACCCCCTTTTCTCGATCGATCGACCCCTCCTGGAAAATTTCATATTCCCTTTATGTTGGTTTAATCCGATTAAAATGTGTAGGAACCCTTGATTATTATTGTTAGAGCATAATGGGATATAAATAGGACCATTAGGGTCTAGGTGAACCCCGCCGAGTGAGAATTTAATGTAAGATGAAATTAAGGATTAATGGGGAGTTATTCACACATATGAAATCATGCGTACGTTTAATAAAAGATCGAGACTCGTAAGGAAATTTGACTAGAAGGTAAGTGAGAGTGCCTACTGAAATTATACTTAGGGAGTTAAAATACTTCGAGAGATGAGAAGTAAGTATGGAGTAACTTATATATGAGAACTAAAGTAACGAGTCCGTTATGCGAGATAATCGAGTAAAATGGACTAAGAATAGATAATTATAATTAGGAGTCGTGGGCGCACCTAATTTAGAAATGTAAATATTTATATATATATATGACGGTGTGATTGTGCATACATTATATATCTGTGTAAAAATCATACCCGAGCTACTTGCTATCACGGGGACTCTGCGTCGGGACAATCTTATCTAGATTGGGCCTTTATGGGGGATAACAACTTGTACCCTAGAAGATAGTATCCTTGATACAGGCTATTTGAGTGATAGTCAGATGGTCTTAAGAGACGTGAGGGTATGTGCTGATCTTTTAGTGACTTGGAACTATACTTCGCCTCCATTTGTATGTGTTTTATGTTAATACAGTTCGAGAGTGATTCCAAATTAGTATTTCCCTAAGTACAAGTGATACGGGGACTTGATAGGAGAGTATGCCAGCACCATAGATTTTATGTGGGGTGCCGATAGTATATATATTATACGAGTGATTAATATATATACTTAAATATTGGAACTTTCTACTGTGCGTAAAAGTTGTTAAGTAATGAATAAATGCACCAACTTTATTATAAGTGTTTTGGGAATTTTGTGACATCACTGGGTTATTTTTAAATAATATAAGATATATGTGAAAGCTTAATTTTCAGAAATTATTTGTCTTAGCCATAGTATTTCTCGGGATGAAACCTCATGGGCAAGTTAAGTTAAAATAAAATTTTGAGATTAATAGTACGGTAGGCGTGCACACTAGATGAGAGGTGAGAATTCTCAAGAGAGTGTCGCATACTAACATGGTTATTACATTAGCCGGTAAGCATTTTAAATACTCGCTAAACTATTTTTAAACTATTTTACACTCGGGCTCTGACCCGTTTCCTGTTATTTCTTTTATCTTGTATATATATGTATATATTATAGGTGCCTAGCCACAGGAGCGTCATGCTTTGGTTCTTTGGACCGGACGCGCTGCAGCTTATATGGGAGTTGCAGGCCATTGATTAGACGACCTCATTGTTGATTCTACTCTTATCTTAGTTATGATTAGTTAGGGCATGTGTCACCCGTTTTCCTATTCAATTGAATTTGTCAGAGATTTATTTTCAGTATTTTGTACCCTTTGAGATTTGATTACTGTCGGGATGATTTCATTTGTAGTTTTTAAATTTGGTATTGGTTTATCTGAATGGTTAAATTCTTGGGTGTTTATTACCATCCTTAATATTTGTGTGATTCTTAAACTGTTAATTATTAAAAAGGTTTTCATATCTGGATTTAATAAAATGGAAATAAGGTTTTAAATGATTTTGGCACGTAGCTTAATTGTTTAGGGTGTTTAAATTGCAAATTTTGTTTTGCGACAATGATGCTAAGAATGAACCAACCGTTCACCTTGATTTTAATTTAATAAAGGACTGATCACTCGGTATTTAATTAGGCGGGGTGTCACGGGTGTTATCAGAGCATCAGGTTCTAGTGTCCTTTAGGATCAGTATGGCTTATTTTGCTTCCAACTTAGCGTCCTTAATATAGAGCCCTATTTTTAGGACTATTGTATTCTTGTATTTAAACTTATGTCCTTAGCTATTCGAGATTTGATAATAACTGTAGACTAATAAAATTCCTTCTCATTTCAAATGCCTATGAGATGCGCACCCCGAGACTGGAATGCCCAGGCCGAGTAGCTAGTAGCTCTGGCTTAGGGAATGATGAACGCAACTGAGGTAGCCGCTATTGTTGCTCAGGCAGTGAATTTCGCATTAGCAGTAGTGTAGCAGGCCCCACCCCAGATTCAGGTAGTGGCACCAGTACCAGCACAACTTCCATCTGCATGGGAGCGGGTTAGGGATGCCTTTCAGAAGGCGCATCCCCCGGAGTTCTCGGGTAGTTCGAAAATCGTAGTCACCAGCCAATGGAAGAAGGACATCCAGAGGCATCTGTGCATGTATGAGTGCACTGGCGTTCAGAGACAGCTATTGGCTTCCTTTAAGCTGGTGGGAGCCACTTTATAGTGGTGGGAGTCCACTACCACCTTGGAGGAGAGAGACGGCATCACAATTCAGTTATTTTGGGCGCGATTTGATCGCAAGTACTTCCCATCTGTCGTGCAGACTAAGATGAGGCGGAAGTTACTAAATCTGAAGCAGGAGAGTATGACTATTACGGAGTACGAGGATGAGTTTACTAGAATTCTCACTATAGTTCCAGATGAGGCACCCACTGAGGGGAAGAAGATACCGTTGTTTGTAGATGCATTGGCCTGGAGGATCCGTCAGCACCTCATAGGCAATCTATCATTGAGTACCTATACTGATGTACTCAACGCTGCTTTTTTACACTGTCAGGATCACCGCTTCCATCTGCAGGGGAGAAAATGAGTGAGGGAGTCCAACCAGCAGGGCAAGACAGGGGGCAGTAGTACTGGTGGGGCACCGGCAGCCCAGGGGCAGACCCGTCACAGTGAGCCGAGTTCCCATCAGGGGGACCTAATAACTTTACTTTTTGTGTGTCATTGTTGAAAGCCAAGTTAGTCAAAACCTCAAATACCTAAAAATAATATCAATCTCAAGTGTAGCGGTAAATAAGGGTATCAATCCACTTCCAAGGAGGTAAAGCAAAGGGAACACAATGGTAACTCACTTTTTATTTTCTTTTTGGGCTTTTCACTTTTTCTACTTTTTTTTAGCTTTTTCAAATATTAAAACAATTGGGTGAGGTGATGATTTAAACTAAACTAAACTAAATGTGAGATAAAAACAACTAACTAGAATGTTACTAAAATGAAAGTAAAGTCTAAACTAAAAATAAGAGATAAAGTGAGGTAAATAATTGTGAGAACATTCAAGGAATGGGATTATACCACAAATTTTAGCTATTCTAATTAATTAATTGAATTCTCCCAAATTAATATCAAAATTACAAATCAACTCTCGTTTCAAATGTAATTTTAATAGTATAATTTTAGAAAATTAAGTTTAATACCCCACAACTCTAGAAAAATAGATCTACACTCCTTTTAATTAATCACCTGCTAGGATCGATCAATTAAAATTTATGTAAATCTTAGAAAATAAATTTAGAGTTGAAATTCAAGTAATAATACCCCACTTAAGAAACCCCTATCTCTAGTTCGAATCTAAAATGGGTATTATAACTAGAATTTTGATTTTCTTTCTAAAATCATTTACCCTCTCTCGAGGCGTAAATTTAAGGGAGAGGGATCAAAATTAACATTCAAAGGGAATTTTCAAGTACTCAAACTAATTAAACTAAAATAACATCAAATAAGGGTTTTACCCCACCCCTTAAAAGGGGATTTAGCCTAACATGATATTAAACATGATGAACAAATAATCAAAGGCATAT
This sequence comes from Sambucus nigra, assembly GCA_949130495.1. Taxonomy (NCBI): domain Eukaryota; kingdom Viridiplantae; phylum Streptophyta; class Magnoliopsida; order Dipsacales; family Adoxaceae; genus Sambucus; species Sambucus nigra. The sequence continues at coordinate 13,067,966 of OX422223.1, forward strand.
ATAATAAATGAGTAGAGAAAGAGAACAAATCTTCAACAAGTCTCATTGAAATTGGCAATTTGAACTCTATCATCTTCCATACAATTCAATTACTCACAATTAAATCTCACCACATCTCTAAAAAAATAAAAGAAAAAACTATTTACAAAATGGTATTTATCTCTCTACAATTCTCTCTCTAAAAATTCCTATCTAAAAGCTCTCCCCAAATGGGGTCTTGAATCTTCATTTATAATATATGCATGGCACACATGGGGCTAAGGCGTATTTTTGGGAAAGTTTAATGTGCATGGAAATGGGGTGTGAGGTCATGTGGATGAGGAGAGATAACAAATCTGATTTGGTACAAGGGTGTTTTGGGGTATATGGGAAAAATGTTTAGTTGGGGGAATTTGGGGAAATGGGTTTAAAGGGGGAATAAGTGAGGTTTAAAACATGTGGGTATTGTTTTAATTTTGGTTTTGTGATTGGCTTGGAATAACAGGTAGAAATCGTGGCTTTGGTTAAGGGGAAGTGAAATGGGTCTTTGAATTTCAAATGGGTTTGGGAGTTTCATGGGTTGAAATGGGTATGGAGGTATGGATCGGGTTAGGTAGGTATCCGGGTTTGGGACGGAGGTGCAAGGATCTCGAGTTTTGTTGGTTGGGTCGGCGGTGGTTCGTCAGTGGGTCACACACGCGGGTCTGCCCGCCGGAGGTTTTGAACGCCGGCGAGGGTAGAGTCTCTCCGGACTGGAGGTATAAAGGGGCTGGGTCGCGACTTGGATCCGGTGGGGGAGGAGGTGGTGGAATGGGCTGCGCAAGGGGGAGCCGGTGGTAACAGGGGTTGGTATCCGGTTGGTTTGGTTTCAAGCCACCACAGTAGGTGGTGATATTTTTTTGGTTGGCTTTGATGTTGTGGAGGTATAAGGTGGTGTGGAAATGGTGATTGATTGTGGGTTATGGAGGTTAGAGGAGAGAGAAAGGGTATTGGCTTGATGGAGAAGATGTAGTGGGGAGTGATAGGGTGTATGGGGTGTATGGAGTGTAGGGTAAAAAGGTGTGGGTGAGGGTTTGTGTTGTGTGTAGGTTTATGGTGTGTGTTTGTGTTTAAATTGTGATCCTTAAATAAAATAACACAACTAAAATAATAAAAAGACTCAACTAAAATTAATAAAACTAAAATAAAAAAATAAAATCTAACTTAAAAATAAAACAAACTAAAAATAATAAAAATATAAATATTAAAACTAAAAAAATAAAATCCTAAGCTTGTATAAAAACTAAAATAAAACAAGAGAAATAAAAACATAAAATCTAAATAAAAACTAATGTCCTAAAAAATATAAAATCTAATAAACTAAAAATAAACTCCTAAAAACTAATCCTAATAAAACTAAAAACTAATAAAAATCAAAATAAAATAAAATTACACTAATAAAATAAAAATAGAAAATAAAACCTAGAAATCCTAAATAAATAAAAAAGAAATCCTAAAAATAAAATGTAACACCCCACGACTTTGGAGACTGAGAAATTAAGTTTTTGGGAAAATAAAATTTAATTGAATTGGAGAATTCTAAAATTTGGGAATTTAAGTCCAAAAATAGAGGACGTTTTAAAGTATTCCGGATGATGATTTTGAGTGTGCCATCGATCCCGGAAGGGTCGAGATAGTCAAAATGACTGTCATTGGGTTTTATTTCGACTCCGGAATATTTTTAAGTCAGTTTGACTCGAATTAGAGTAAACGAGTCATTTAAAGTGTGTATAAACATTTAAAATTGGGTTTATTGTTTTAAAGGATTTAAGGCTTACGGATCAAGCCTTTCTCAATTAGAGAAAGAGAGAAAGAGAAAGGAAGAAGGAAAGAAGAAGAGAAGGGAGAGAGAGAGGAAGAAATCTTGGAGATTCTCGGCCCAACCGCGACATCGAGGACGATCCAACCTCTACAAATCTGAGGCAAGTGTTTAATCTTGCTAAATAGCTATTTGTGTATCTCATTTCATAATTTGTGGGTTAAAGAAATGGATTTTTGGGTATTAATGTCAAAACCTAGATTTTTAGGTTTAATCTTGAAATCAATGTGTAAATATGGATTTAATGGAATAGAAATGTTTGGGATCAACTTTGGGTTGATTTATGGGCTTAAAATCATAAATTGATGAAGGTTTAATTGTTAGAAATGAAAATTTAGGGTTTAGAATTCGTGGGTTTTGATGAAGAAGAAGAACCCTTCAAAAATTGCAGGTCCGAATCGATTCGCCCCCTCAAGCGAATCGATTCGGTTTGGTAAAATTGGCAGGTCTGCATTGACCGAATCGATTCGGACCCAAGCCGAATCGATTCGGCCTATTGCAGAAGCCCAGGTCTTTGGACCCGAATCGATTCGCCTTGGAGGCCGAATCGATTCGCTATACCGAATCGATTCGGAATAGGACCGAATCGATTCGGAAAAAGGGCATTTTGAGGTATTTTCTCCATAGTGAATTCAAACCCTTTTTGGTTGGGTTTATTGATTTGGGGCCTTCTCTTATGATGAAAGAGATATGTTCTTGGAGACACATAAGGAGTTTCTCACACATTAGAATTTTGGGGACTCCTTAGGGTAATTTGGGAGAAATGTATCCATGTATGTATTTGGAGTTATGTATAGAGATTTTGGGGAAACCCTTTGGGATTGAGAATCCTAATTGTAGATTAAAAGTAGGTGTAGATGTGATGTGAGGCTAAGAACTCTTAGAGAGATCTCAGACTAGGGTATTCACAAAAGTGATCGAACCATAGTCGAAATCGAGGGAAATGAGATTATTTGATGATTGAAAGAATGAGCTTGAGGCTGATAGACTATTAGTTATATGTATACCGATAGTCAAAATGATTACTAGATTCTTTAATGTACTCGCAGATATAGATGAAACGTGTAGTGAAGGATTCCTACGCAAACTCTTGGGTGATAGCCCTAATGTTGAATATATATAGGTATAGATATATACATATGGTTTTGGGAGACTATTCATCATAGGAAAATGATCGAATATGTTTCAAGTATGGGATTATATTCACGTATCGAGGTAAATTAAAGGAATTGTGGTGACGGCTTGCATATTGAGGACTATGTATACTTATAGCCAGGTATATATATATCTTATACATATGAACGAGAATTAGTTTATATATATAGATAAGGATATGTGAATATGTGTTGATATATATATATATCTGTATGTATATAGATATATGGATATTTAAACCGTATATGATGGTTTATTATTTGATCATATGATTGGATCATATGGATTATATATTATGCATGTGAATGATATATATACTTAATTGGTTAAGCATACCTCGCTCATGCTATCATTGGGAAGTTGCGCGCGTAGAGGGTGAGCATCCTGGCTAGAAAAGCAGGGTGTGGATATTCCCCAGGTCATAGTCGTCCCGTGTGTTACCATATGATATATATATTTATTTTGGGATGAGACGTGATGGGTATGTTTCGTCTCATTGCCGGTTTGGAGCTATGACCGCTTCCCGGGACGTCGTGTGCGTGAGTTTACCACGAGATGGGTGTCGTTTAGTCCCACCATGGTGGCCCCAGTTTCGCTACGTGAGCCGGGCACTGGGAAGATGATAGCATCGATGCAGTTTATCGGCGATATATATAGCCGGGTATATTATGTGCATGGCCTTGTACATCATATGCAGTATGTACACTTGGCTATTTGATGAATGATGATGGTACATGTATATATATATGGTTGGAATAAAATACCTATATATATATATATATATATATATATATATATATATATATATATATATATATATATATATATATATATATATATATATATATATATATATATATCCTATTAGATGAGAGGATATAGTATTTCTATCGGAGTACGTCTTAGATGATTATGATGTACTAGATGATTGGGGGTTGATGTATCGTATTTGAGGAATACTTCGGTTACATCATACCAAGGATACTATTGGAGATTCTTTTATTTTATTTAAATTGTGTTCTTTCTTTTCTTTTCTTTCTTTCTTTCTTAGTAGTTATAGAAGTTTAGTAGTAATGATAGTACTAACTTGTATGTTGAGGATTATGGATCTCTAGGATCGACATTGCCCAGGAGTAGTGTAACGAGGTGGTTCCTTGTTTGGATTTCGCTTTGCGAGACACCTCACGCACGAAACGCAGTGCCATGTCGAGATTTGAGAGAAGTAATTCCATAGGTGGCATCTCGGATCTCTGGTCTTGACCTTGTCAGGAGTAGTGTAACGGGGAGGTTCCTTGTTTGGATTTCGCTTTGCGAGACTCCCCACGCACGAAACATAGTACAATTTTGGGATTAGAGAGAAGTCTTGCCAATATTCCATGTGCATGTTATTAAGTATATTAATTCTTACGTTTTTAGCCTATATAGGTATATATATATATGTATATGTATAGGGGTAATGTTTTAAGAATTATGATAATTATAATTCATGAGATTATTAATCGGAATTCATTAAGCCTATTATGTCATAATTGTTGTAATCATAATCTAATAGGATTAGAAACGGGTGGATCCTTAGATTATGACGGGAAGGTAGCTCTCGTGGATATAGGCTAGGCCTGATAAGTTAGGTTGTCCTAAAATCAATGGGGGTAATTTAACTAAAATTTGAGGACGCGAATAAGTGCGCGCCTTTAGATGAGAGGTGAGTTGGGGTTCCACGAGAGTGCGGTCTCACTTTATTTATGAAATTAAGTACACCGGTATTTATTATGCACGGTTAACGCACTTGCTAAATATTTTCACATTCGGGGCTCTGACCCGTTTTCTTTTCTCTCCTGCTTGTATATATATATATATATGTATTTCCACAGGTATCCTACCGCATGGATGCCGGATGACTTTCTATCCAGAGTCTTGGGAGCCGTGACAGGTGCGGACTGTTGCGGGATGATTCATGTAGCCGCTTCCTACTTCTTTAAAATTCTAGGTAGGATTCATGTTGTATATCGGGTTTGTATCATAGGGATATTTATATACATGTTTATATTTATTCCATTTCAGTTATTGTATTTGCTGTGACCCGACAGCTTATTCGGGTTTATTTATTTATGGCATATTCATATATAGTGATTCCTTTCATTTCTTATAGTGCTTCTTGCATCTCTCTCTTATTCTTTAGTAGTTTCATAGTGTTGGGTTATTGTATGTTGCAAGTTTTAATTTATATTAACATCTCGCTTATATGATATCGGGTAGTTAGTCCTATATTATATAGTACCGATAGTTGATGTTGAGACTGGACCATCTGGAATTCCTGATTTAATATAGTATAGGGCTGGCCACCCGTTATTATTTTAAGCGGGGTGTTACAGATGGTATCAGAGCATCAGGTTCTAGAGTCCTTAGGATCTGTGCGAGTTTCTGCATTCTTCCGTTAACGTTCTTGACATAAAGCCCTAAAAATAGGACTGTTGTGTTCACTGCGTTGTTTTCTTCTGTGAAGTATATTCACTTGATTGACGTTCTGATAACATTTGCTCTTGTTTCGTTTCAGACGTCGCCTAGATTTTTATCGTCTAGGATGGGATAGGATTAAAAGTACAATACCCATAGTATATATTGGGTACGCTCTAATCGGGGGTAATTGTTTTCCCCGGTTCCGGAAGAGATGTTGAGGAGATTTCTAGCAGTGGTTCGAGGTGATTTATCGGCAGTTGAGTAAGAAAGGAAATTTACTCGAATGGCGAATCTTGGTCTTAGTGAGGTAAGTCTGAGGAGAGACATGTAGTGTAGTCCTTGGGAGGTCTAGATTGAAAATCTGTTAACCTTAGTTAAGAAACCTAATGTTGGTGACTCTTACCGAGGTGAGGTTGGTGTAGTTCTCCCAATATTAGGAGTATCGCCTTCTAAGATGAGGGAGAATGCCTTTGGAGACTAAGTTTCGTTGTGTAGAACTGAAGGAGTTTCCGACAGTTGCAATCACGCCTTGCCCTTCAATATGGTTAGGAAGGATTTTGAGGAAGATGTTTCTCTTGTGAAGAAATAGGCTTAGGGATAATGATTTTCCTGGAAGGAGTTGAGGACCGTGAGTTGAGATTCTAGGGTGAGGGGAAACCATTAGGTTATGGAATTGTAAGGTAGAATACCTTTCTTTGGGTTTAAGTTACGCTTTGTGCGATAGTGGGAACGTCGCGTGTGAGGTGTGATGAGTAGCTAGCCGCTATACCGCTAGGGGGTATGGAATTTTCCTAGAGAAGGAAGTGAGCAAGTGTGGCCTTGGTATGGCGTCTTGGGAGATGATACACCTTTTCGTAACGAAATAGTAGGGAAGTTTTAGAATCCCAATGAGGGAAGGATTTATTTTTATATAAAGGTGTTAATATGATGTATAGGAATTTCATAACTGAGAGGTTCAGAGTTTGGTAGATTTGTGAGGAGCGGATAGTTTAGCTCATAGTTGTGCTAGTTTTGAGAACTAGGTATTGGCTAGAGCATTGTATTTGTTGAGACCTTGTGTTCTAAACATAAGGTGTTTGTTTGGCATGTCGAAAGACGCGGAATATATTTATATCATATTATTTGTATAGGCCCTCGGGCGATATCTAAAATATGGAAATCTTTTTATAAAACCTTAACCCTGGTTCAACTAATCTCAATCCCCGACCTAGCTACACAGTAGTGTATTGGGAGGGTTCCTTGTTTGGATTTCGCTTGCGAGACCTCCCCCGCACGAAGGTGGCTAGCGTCAGGAATTGAGGAGAGTTCAACCAGTGGAAATTTTCAAACTTTTATATATTTAGTATATTGTTATAGATTATATTACCGAGGGTTATCTTACAATTTTGAGGCTAATGGAGCCTGGTTAAAATTCTACGAGTGGAGACTCAGGTACGGGGTGTATGGGCGCCCTGAGTAGTTAGTTTGTTTTAAAGGCTATATGGTTCGACGTGAGAACTAGAAAGGATCGCCATAGTGATCTTGAGGATTGATGTAAGGACTAGATGATATCGATGTCCTAGGCTCATCTTAAATTTCGCGGACGAAATTTTTGTAAGGGGGGAAGATTATAACACCCCACGACTTTGGAGACTGAGAAATTAAGTTTTTGGGAAAATAAAATTTAATTGAATTGGAGAATTCTAAAATTTGGGAATTTAAGTCCAAAAATAGAGGACGTTTTAAAGTATTCCGGATGATGATTTTGAGTGTGCCATCGATCCCGGAAGGGTCGAGATAGTCAAAATGACTGTCATTGGGTTTTATTTCGGCTCCGGAATATTTTTAAGTCAGTTTGACTCGAATTAGAGTAAACGAGTCATTTAAAGTGTGTATTAACATTTAAAATTGGGTTTATTGTTTTAAAGGATTTAAGGCTTACGGATCAAGCCTTTCTCAATTAGAGAAAGAGAGAAAGAGAAAGGAAGAAGGAAAGAAGAAGAGAAGGGAGAGAGAGAGGAAGAAATCTTGGAGATTCCCGGCCCAACCGCGACATCGAGGACGATCCAACCTCTACAAATCTGAGGCAAGTGTTTAATCTTGCTAAATAGCTATTTGTGTATTTCATTTCATAATTTGTGGGTTAAAGAAATGGATTTTGGGGTATTAATGTCAAAACCTAGATTTTTAGGTTTAATCTTGAAATCAATGTGTAAATATGGATTTAATGGAATAGAAATGTTTGGGATCAACTTTGGGTTGATTTATGGGCTTAAAATCATAAATTGATGAAGGTTTAATTGTTAGAAATGAAAATTTAGGGTTTAGAATTCGTGGGTTTTGATGAAGAAGAAGAACCCTTCAAAAATTGCAGGTCCGAATCGATTCGCCTCTGCATTGACCGAATCGATTCGGACCCAAGCCGAATCGATTCGGCCTATTGCAGAAGCCCAGGTATTTGGACCCGAATCGATTCGCCTTGGAGGCCGAATCGATTCGCTATACCAAATCGATTCGGAATAGGACCGAATCGATTCGGAAACAGGGCATTTTGAGGTATTTTCTCCATAGTGAATTCAAACCCTTTTTGGTTGGGTTTATTGATTTGGGGCCTTCTCTTATGATGAAAGAGATATGTTCTTGGAGACACATAAGGAGTTTCTCACACATTAGAATTTTGGGGACTCCTTAGGGTAATTTTGGAGAAATGTATCCATGTATGTATTTGGAGTTGTGTATAGAGATTTTGGGGAAACCCTTTGGGATTGAGAATCCTAATTGTAGATTAAAAGTAGGTGTAGATGTGATGTGAGGCTAAGAACTCTTAGAGAGATCTCAGACTAGGGTATTCACAAAAGTGATCGAACCATAGTCGAAATCGAGGGAAATGAGATTATTTGATGATTGAAAGAATGAGCTTGAGGCTGATAGACTATTAGTTATATGTATACCGATAGTCAAAATGATTACTAGATTCTTTAATGTACTCGCAGATATAGATGAAATGTGTAGTGAAGGATTCCTACGCAAACTCTTGGGTGATAGCCCTAATGTTGAATATATATAGGTATAGATATATACATATGGTTTTGTGAGACTATTCATCATAGGAAAATGATCGAATATGTTTCAAGTATGGGATTATATTCACGTATCGAGGTAAATTAAAGGAATTGTGGTGACGGCTTGCATATTGAGGACTATGTATACTTATAGCCAGGTATATATATATCTTATACATATGAACGAGAATTAGTTTATATATATAGATAAGGATATGTGAATATGTGTTGAAATATATATATATCTGTATGTATATAGATATATGGATATTTAAACCGTATATGATGGTTTATTATTTGATCATATGATTGGATCATATGGATTATATATTATGCATGTGAATGATATATATACTTAATTGGTTAAGCATACCCCGCTCATGCTATCATTGGGAAGTTGCGCGCGTAGAGGGTGAGCATCCTGGCTAGAAAAGCAGGGTGTGGATATTCCCCAGGTCATAGTCGTCCCGTGTGTTACCATATGATATATATATTTATTTTGGGATGAGACGTGATGGGTATGTTTCGTCTCATTGCCGGTTTGGAGCTATGACCGCTTCCCGGGACGTCGTGTGCGTGAGTTTACCACGAGATGGGTGTCGTTTAGTCCCACCATGGTGGGCCCAGTTTCGCTACGTGAGCCGGGCACTGGGAAGATGATAGCATCGATGCAGTTTATCGGCGATATATATAGCCGGGTATATTATGTGCATGGCCTTGTACATCATATGCAGTATGTACACTTGGCTATTTGATGAATGATGATGGTACATGTATATATATATGGTTGGAATAAAATACCTATATATATATATATATATATATCCTATTAGATGAGAGGATATAGTATTTCTATCGGAGTACGTCTTAGATGATTATGATGTACTAGATGATTGGGGGTTGATGTATCGTATTTGAGGAATACTTCGGTTACATCATACCAAGGATACTATTGGAGATTCTTTTATTTTATTTAAATTGTTTTCTTTCTTTTCTTTTCTTTCTTTCTTTCTTAGTAGTTATAGAAGTTTAGTAGTAATGATAGTACTAACTTGTATGTTGAGGATTATGGATCTCTAGGATCGACATTGCCCAGGAGTAGTGTAACGAGGTGGTTCCTTGTTTGGATTTCTCTTTGCAAGACACCTCACGCACGAAACGCAGTGCCATGTCGAGATTTGAGAGAAGTAATTCCATAGGTGGCATCTCGGATCTCTGGTCTTGACCTTGTCAGGAGTAGTGTAACGGGGAGGTTCCTTGTTTGGATTTCGCTTTGCGAGACTCCCCACGCACGAAACGTAGTACAATTTTGGGATTAGAGAGAAGTCTTGCCAATATTCCATGTGCATGTTATTAAGTATATTAATTCTTACGTTTTTAGCCTATATTGGTATATATATATATGTATATGTATAGGGGTAATGTTTTAAGAATTATGATAATTATAATTCATGAGATTATTAATCGGAATTCATTAAGCCTATTATGGCATAATTGTTGTAATCATAATCTAATAGGATTAGAAACGGGTGGATCCTTAGATTATGACGGGAAGGTAGCTCTCGTGGATATAGGCTAGGCCTGATAAGTTAGGTTGTCCTAAAATCAATGGGGGTAATTTAACTAAAATTTGAGGACGCGAATAAGTGCGCGCCTTTAGATGAGAGGTGAGTTGGGGTTCCATGAGAGTGCGGTCTCACTTTATTTATGAAATTAAGTACACCGGTATTTATTATGCACGGTTAACGCACTTGCTAAATATTTTCACATTCGGGGCTCTGACCCGTTTTCTTTTCTCTCCTGCTTGTATATATATATATATATGTATTTCCACAGGTATCCTACCGCATGGATGCCGGATGACTTTCTATCCAGAGTCTTGGGAGCCGTGACAGGTGCGGACTGTTGCGGGATGTTTCATGTAGCCGCTTCCTACTTCTTCAAAATTCTAGGTAGGATTCATGTTGTATATCGGGTTTGTATCATAGGGATATTTATATACATGATTATATTTATTCCATTTCAGTTATTGTATTTACTGTGACCCGACAGCTTATTCGGGTTTATTTATTTATGGCATATTCATGTATAGTGATTCCTTTCATTTCTTATAGTGCTTCTTGCATCTCTCTCTTATTCTTTAGTAGTTTCATAGTGTTGGGTTATTGTATGTTGCAAGTTTTAATTTATATTAACATCTCGCTTATATGATATCGGGTAGTTAGTCCTATATTATATAGTACCGATAGTTGATGTTGAGACTGGACCATCTGGAATTCCTGATTTAATATAGTATAGGGCTGGCCACCCGTTATTATTTTAAGCGGGGTGTTACAAAAAAATGACTCAAACTAAAAATATAAATAATATAGAAAGACATAAACTAAACACACACAGCCTTGGGGTGATGCTTTGGGCTAGGTTTAGGCTTGGGTTTGGTTACGGGAGAGGGATTTAGCACCATTTTTGCACAATTGCCTTGATTAAAGCGTTTGAACTCTGTAATGCACAATTTGACCTACAAAATAAATATTTAAGCCCATAAGACCCAAATTGTCGAGAATTAGCAACAAAAGTACGTCGATTTGGGGTATAAATTGTAAAGTTTTGGGTGCTTATCAGGACTTTACCAAGCGGTTCTGATAAGGGGACTCCAGACAGGGATTTGGGGGTTTTAGGCAGGGCTAGCTGGGCCAGTCTAATCAGCAGGGCCAGCAGGGCCAACACTGTCAGCAGCATGGACAGCAGCAGGGCCATCAGGGTCAACAACGTTTCCAGTAAGGCCAGCAGGGCCAGTGGCGGGGTGGTAACGGCCAACATGGCCATGGTTAGCAGGGGCAGAGGGGAGGTAACTTCAGGGGTCGATGTTTCGAATGTGGCAAGAATGGCCATAGGTGCCAGGATTTCCCAGAGGGAGATAGGGCCCCACAGTAGCTGGGTGCTCGTAATGAGCTACAGAGGCCACTCTTTCTAGCCGCCCTCCTAGCGCCAGCTCAGGTACCAGCCCTACCATCCATCCCAACAGCTCCAGTACAGTAGGGGTAATTACAATACGGATGTGTCTATAATGTTCATCAGGCAGCAGCTCCTCAGGCACCACCCGCGATTGAGGGTAGGTTTCCTATCCATGGCACTATGGGTCGAGTTTTATTTGATACTGGGGCGTCGCACTATTTTATAGCTACTCATTTTGCACGAGCCTTAGGGTTACTAGACATGGCAGAGAGCACTGTGACATGCGTAGACTCACCACTGGGGAATGGCTCTTTGATTTTCTTTATATACCGGGGTGTAGGAGTAGAGATTGGTAGCTTGATTTTATCAGCAGACATGCTAGTCTTAGAGATGCATGAGCACGATGTTATTATTGGCATGGATTGGCTCACCGCGTACAAAGCCATGATAGATTGTTTCGGTAGGAGTATTATTTTTGTCATTCCGGGGCAGGAGATGTTTTTGGTAGCGATGCCTTGCCTAGAGGGAGGATCTTCCACCCATTTGTACTGCATAGAGGATGATACCTCTAAGGAGGTTGTGATTCCCTTAGATTCAATTCCAGTTGTTTATGAGTATTTCGATGTATTTCAGGAGATACCGGGCCTACCACCCAGTCGAGAGATAGATTTCGTCATAGACTTGATGCCGGGTACTCGATCGATAGCACGTGAACTATACCATATAGCTCTAGTGGAAATGAGGGAGTTACGGGATTATATAGAGCAGCTGTTAGGTTAGGGCTTCATTCGTAGGAGCACCTCACCTTGGGTTGCTCTAGTGCTATTTATGAAGGAAAGAGATGGTTAACGGAGGTTATGCATGGATTACCGGGAGCTGAACAAGGTCACGATACGGAACAAATATCCATTGCCTCGAATCGATGACCGGTTCGACCAACTGAGAGGAGAAACCTTCTTTTCAAAGAAAGATTTGAGATCGGGATACCATCAGCTATGAATTAGGGAGCAGGACGTGTCGAAGGCTGCTTTATTGATGAGATATGGGTTCTATGAGTTCAGAGTCATGCCGTTTGGGCTGACAAATTCTCCATCTGTATTCATGGACTTGATGAACCAAGTGTTCAGAGAGTTCCTGGATCAGTTTATCATCGTCTTCATAGATGACATCTTGATATATTCATGCACTGAGGAGGATCATGCCGAGCACTTGAGGCAGGTTCCTCAGACTCTACGAGAGCATTAGCTGTATGTTAAGTATGAGAAATGCGGATTCTAGTTACGGGAGGTACAGTTTTTGGGGCATTTTGTGTCAGAATTGGGAATATCGGTTGACCCGAGCAAAGTATCGATAGTGAGGGAGTGGGGACAACCCATTGGGGTTAGCCGGGTACTACAGGAGATTCATCCAAGGTTTTTCAAAGATAGAGGGTCCATTGACGAATCTGACTCGGAAGGGAGTATCGTATGTTTGGGACGGTGCTTGCCAATTGACTTTCGATGAGCTGAAAGATAAGTTGACTTCGGTGCCAGTTCTTGCTTTACCCAAGCCTGGAGTGGAGTATCTGGTTTACACTGATGCCTCTTTACGGGGACTCAGGGGTGTACTTCAGTAGGAGGAGATGTCTATAGCTTTTTCCTTCGGCAAGTTTAAGCCTCACGAAAGGAATTACCGCACCCACGACCTAGAGCTAGCAGTGGTCATTTTAGCATTGAGGATCTGGAGACATTACTTGTTGGGGGAGAAGTTTCGCTTGTTCACAGACCACAAGTCACTGCAGTACTTATTCACTCAATGAGAGTTCAATATGCGTCAGCACAGATGGTTGGAGTTTGTGAAAAATTACCAGTTTGAAATATAGTTCCATCCAGGAAAGGCTAACGTGGTTGCTGATGCGTTAAGCCGTAGACCGATAGGTAATGTAGCGGACGTCTAGAAATCGAAGTGGAAAGAGTTGGGTCACCATGATGCGGTAGCCCATTCCTTTGTATCTGTCATGACACTCATGCCCGAGATTGTTACGAGGGTGATACAGGCACAGTTAGCGGATTCGTTTTGTCAGGAACAGATTGTATGGCTTTTAGTCGAGGGTGCCGAGTCCTATTCAGTAAGTTCTAATGGAGGCTTGAGGTTTAATAGGAGATTGGTGGTCCCAGAAGGGTAAGATATACATCATGAAGTGATGACACAGTCTCATGGGTCCATATTTGCGTTACATCCCGGAGGAGATAAGATGTACCAGGATATGAGGCGACAGTACTGGTGGAGTGGGATGAAGAAGAACATTGCTGATTTCGTGTCCAAGTGTTCTACTTGCTAGAGAGTAAAGGTAGACCACCAGAGACCGTCAGGGTTGCTTCAGCCATTGGAGATACCTACGTCGAAGTGGGAGAGTATTTTCATGGACTTCATTACTGGGCTGCCTACATCACAGTGGGTTCACGACTCCATATAGGTTATAGTGGATCGGTTGACCAAGGTGGCTCATTTTATACCAATATCGACAGATTACACCATGAGCCAGTATGCACAGTTGTTCATTGCCGAGATTATTAGGCTACATGGGATGCCCCTGGATATTGTGTCTGATAGAGATAAGATTTTTGTGTCGCGCTTCTGGGAGAACTTTCAGGAGGCCATGGGTACAGAGTTGAGATTGAGTTCAACTTATCACCCACAGATGGATGGACAAATAGAGCGTACCAATCAAATGTTGGAAGATATGCTATGCATGTGTGTCCTTAGTTTTGGAGGAGGATGGGAGCCGCATCTTCCACTAGTGGAGTTTGCTTATAATAACTCTTATCAGTTCACGATCGGCATAGCTCCATTTAAGGCATTGTATGGCAGGCCTTATCGTTCTCCAACTTATTGGCTAGAGGTAGGGGATAATAAGTTGCTCAGACCAGAGGTGATTCAGGAAACCTCAGCTAGGATTGAGCTTATCAGGAGTTGCATTTGGGTAGCCTAGGACAGGCAGAAAAGCTACGCCGATGCAAATCGATCTTTTCGAGAATTTAATGTGGGGGACTAGCGTGATAATTTTCCGAAAATTATTTTAAATATTTACTAGCGTGACGAGAGTTAATAATTATTGGGACCTTGTTGAATATTACTTAATGGATAAAGTAATTTGTATAATCGAATTTATTAAAATTATCACGAGTGTATAATTTGATAATTGTGGAAATTAAATCGGAACGCGCCTGTGTCGTGTCGGGATTTAAATTATTATTATTAAAAGTGAATAAATTATAAGTCCCCCGTATGGTCATTGTGAGTGCACCAATGTGTCCAAAAGGGTAGAGATAGTCAAAATAATGTACCCGGGGGTTTAGTTTGGGTCTCGGGGCATTTTTAAGCCCAATTGGCATCCCTGGAGGTCATTATGGACATTTTGTATTTTTGGGTAATTAAACCCACAAATTTCTTAAAGATATATCAGCCTTTAGGAGTTGTCTTCTAGTGTTAACAAACACAAAATCAAAGAACGACCATTAGAGAAGAAGTTGGAGAACTTTCCAAGCAACTCAAGGCCAAAGACTCACCCGTTGACACCGCCACCATCACCAAATCATATAGATCGCATGACGGGAAATGCAGCCATACCTTTTTTAGCCACAAATCAGAAACTTGAATCCCAGACAAGTATCTATCTTGCTTCTCTTGCAGTTAAATGTCTCACCATGTTAGATTAGGATGATTAAATCTATGTTTTATGAAAGAACTTAAGGATTTAGAGAAAATCAATAAACTCTGGACATCTCAATCATATGTAGAAGTTTACCCACGAAATTTGATTAATTTAGAAGCGAGAAATCTGGAAAAAGGAGTTGAATAATGGAAATTTAGTGGAAAGTTAGGGTTCTTGGTAATTAACAGAAATAGGCCCTCTAATTCAATTTCGTTGTTGAATTTGTACATGTTTCACGTAAGGAATCATGCATATATGTATATAGAACTAGTAGTAATGTTATTTTAGTGTTTGGAGTCGTTAATGACGTTTTGGAGAAATTTGGAAGATGAAACCCGTAGGTTTTAATGGCAGTTTCTGGGCAAGAACTGCTTGATCAATCGATCTAATCAAGAAGATCGATCGATCGACCCCCTTTCCTCGATCGATCAACCCCTCCTGGAAAACTGCATGTTCCCCTTATGTTGGTTTAATCCGATTAAAATGCGTAGGAATCCTTGATTATTATTATTAGAGCATAATGGGATATAAATAGGACCAGTAGGGTCTAGGTAAATCCCGTCGAGTGAGAATTTAATGTAAGATGAAATTAAGGGTTAACGGGGAGTTATTCACACATATGAAATCATGCGTACGTTTAATAAAACATCGAGACTCGTAAGGAAATTTGACTAGAAGGTAAGTGAGAGTGCCTAGTGAAATTATACTTAGGGAGTTAAAATACTTCGAGAGATGAGAATTAAGTATGAAATAACTTATATATGAGAACTAAAGTGACGAGTCCGTTATGCGATATAATCGAGTAAAATGGGCTAAGAACAGATAATTATAATTAGGAGTCGTGGGCGCACCTAATTTTGAAATGTAAATATTTATATATATATATATATATGACAGTGTGATTGTGCATATATTATATATCTGTGTAAAAATCATACTCGAGCTACTTGCTATCACGGGGATTTCCGCGTCGAAACAGTCTTATCTCATTGGGCCTTTATGGGGGATAACGACTTGTACCCTAGAAAATAGTATCCTTGATACAGGATATTTGAGTGATAGTCAGATGGTCCTAAGAGACGTGAGGGTATGTGCTGGCCTTTTAGTGATTTGGAATATACTTCGCCTACATTTGTATGTGTTGTGTGTTAATACAGTTCGAGAGTGATTCCGAACTAGTATTTTCCTTAGTACGAGTGCTACGGGGACTTGATAGCAGAGTATGCCAGCACCATAGATTTTATGTGGGGTGCCGATAGTATATATATTATTCGAGTGATTAATATATATATACTTAAATATGGGAACTTTCTACTATACGTAAAAGTAGTTAAGTAATGAATAAATGCACCAACTTTATTATAAGTGTTTATGGAATTTTGTGACATCACTGGGTTATTTTTAAATAACATAAGATATATGTGAAAGCTTAATTTTCAGAAATTAATTGTCTTAGCCATAGTATTTCTCGGGATGAAACCTCATGGGAAAGTTAAGTTAAAATAAACTTTTGTGATTAATAGTACGGTAGGCGTGCACACTAGATGAGAGGTGAGAATTTTCAAGATAGTGTCGCATACTAACATGGTTGTCACATTAGCCGGCAAGCATTTTAAATACTTGCTAAACTATTTTTAAACTGTTTTACACTCGGGCTCTGACCCATTTCCTGTTATTTCTTTTGTCTTGTATATATATGTATATATTATAGGTGCCTAGCCACAGGGGCGTCAAGCTTAGGTTCTTTGGACTGGACGCGCTGCAGCTTATGTGGGAGTTGTAGGCCATTGCTTAGACGAACTCGTTGTTGATTCTACTCTTATCTTAGTTCTGATTCGTTGGGGCATGTGTCGCCCGTTTCCCTATTCAGTTGAATTTGTCAGAGATTTATTTTCAGTATTTTGTACTCTTTGGGATTTGATTACTGTCGGGATGATTTCATTTGTAGTTTTTAAACTTGGTATTGGTTTATCTGAATGGTTAAATTCTTGGGTGTTTATTACCATCCTTAATATTTGTGTGATTCTTAAACTGTTAATTATTAAAAAGATTTTCATATCTGGATTTAATAAAATGGAAATAAGGTTTTAAATGATTTTGGCACGTAGCTTAATTGTTTAGGGTGTTTAAATTGGAAATTTTGTTTTGCGACAGTGATACTAAGAATGAACCAACCGTTCACCTTGATTTTAATTTAATAAAGGACTGATCACCCGGTATTTAAGTATGCGGGGTGTCACAGGAGTCCACTTCAAGGTATTGTAACTCCTTCTTCCACTTCCTATCGATATTTCTACGCTTTTAAAAATTACGAAAAGGATACATGGGTTTAAGCAAAACAAAAAACTCTTTAAGGTGTCCTATCTTATGGAAATGCATACACCTATAGGGATTTGGTTCAATTGGGCCAATAAATCGCTTGAGTTGTTGCTTCCTAAGTTTAAATCAAAACTCCTTTAAGTGTTACACCTTATTACAAAGGGAACATGTTAACGACACCTTCTGTTCTCTTTAGGTACAATGTTAGTTGCAAAAGAATATGTGTGAGGCACATGACCTCTTTACAAAATAACAAATTAAGAAAATAGTAGAAATTAATAATTAAAAAATTAATAATATTCTTTACTTGTGAATGCATTTTGTTGATTTTTTCAGATTTATATATCTTGTGAAAACGTTAATGGTGGTAACAAACATCGATGCCAATTACGTTTTTTGGTATTAAGACAACAAAATAATTATATAGTTTTAATGAACATGTTTTTTGGCTATAGATATGCCAAAACTACTCAATATAATTCATGATCTAGAACCTGAAAGAAAACCATTTGTGTATTAATGAACAAAAATGGTTCGATATCTAAAACCCTGAATCCTTGTTATAGTATCTCGTCATAGGAATGATAAACATTGGTCAATATTTCATCATCAATGCCAAGAACAAATTTCTTACATATGAGAGGTTTAATCGTTTGATTTGGTCGAATCTTCTTGCCTATATCGACATAAAGAAACTACACCAAAAGAGCAAAGATGTTTCACTTTTCTGACCACCTTTATCACGATCAAGGATCGTAATGAAAAAGCATGCATATTTTTTCAGGACCCTTGACCATAAAAAAACTGCGAAAGCGCTTGTCATGGTTATGGATCGTGACAAATCTGATGAGAACAACCCACTTAAAACTCTTATTTCACCCCCATTTTTCATTTTCCCTCTTTTTTCTCATCAACCTAGCTCTCTCTCTCCCCTAAGTCAAAATACCCCATTTTCTGTGACACCCCGCCTAATTAAATACCGGGTGATGAGTCATTTATTGAATTAAAAATAAAGGTGAACGACTGGTTCATTCTTAGTAGCACTATCGCAAATAAATATTTCCAGTTCAAACATCCTAAATAATTAAGCTAAGTGTCAAAACAATTTAAAGTCTTATTTTCATTTTTAAATTTCAACTTTAAAACCTTTTTAAATAATCATCAGACTAAGAGTCACATAAGTGCTACGGATAGCAATCAACACAAAAGAATTAATCCATCTAGATTAACCAAACCAAGTCAAATAACCATACATGAAATCATCCTGACAAGAGTTAACTCCCAAGGAGTACTAAATACTGGAAAATATAAATAAACATAAATCTCTGACAAATCCAAACGGAATAGGAAATCGGGAGACACATGCCCTAACTATGAAGAACTAAAACAAGAACTGAATCAATGAAGATGTCGTCTAAAGCAAGGGCCTGCAACTCCCACATAAGCTGTAGCATGTCCAATCCAAAGAACCTATGCATGATGCCCCTATGACTGGGCACCTGTAATACACACACACACACACACACACACACACATACACACACACACACACACACACACACACACACACAAGAGCAAAAAAGACAGGAAAAGGGTCAGAGCCCGAGTGTAAAATAGTTTAGTAAGTATTTAAAATTCTTACCGACTAATGCAACGACCATGTTAGTATGCGACACTCTCTTGAGAATTCTCACCTCTCATCTAGTGTGCACGCCTACCGTTATAATAAATATCACAAGTCTCTCTAACTTATTCTCCATAAGGTTTTATCACGTGAAAAGTAAGGTTATGATATTTAGTTTAGAAAATAAATCTCTTTAAGATTTCTTACGCTATTTAGAACAACTCAGTACCATTATAAATTTTTTGAATACTTATAATAAAGTTGAAGCATTTATTCATTACTTAACTACTTATAAGCACACTAGAAATTTCCCATATAGATATATGCATATATATTAGTCACACATATAATATATATATTAACGACACCCCACATTAAATCTGTGGTGATGGCATACTCTGCTATCAAGTCCCCATATCTCTCGTACTAAGGGAAATACTAGTTCGGAATCACTCTCGAACTGTATTAACACAATACACATAAAATGGAGGCGAAGCATAGTTCCAAGTCGCTAAGAGGTCAACGCACACCCTCACGTATCTTAGGACCATTTGACTGTCATTCTCAGATAACCTGTATCAAGGATACTATCTTCTAGGGTATGAGTCAATATTCCCCATAAAAGTCCAATCGAGATAAGACTGTCCCGGCGCGGAAACCTCCATGATAGCCAGTAGCTCGGGTATGATTATAGACATATAAAGTAAATAATATATGTACACAGTCACATGGTCATATATAGATACATATTTTCCAATAGGGTTCGCTCATAACCCATAATTATTATTAATTGTACTTAGTACAACTTTACCCAATTATCTCGCATACATATTTCATCTTTTACTTCTCATCTCTCTAAGTTCTCTCTCTTACTAAATATAATTTCAATAGGTACACCCTCTCTAACCTTCTGGTCTAAGTCTTTCACGAGTCTTTAAATTCTTTAGCCAACGTACGCACAATTTCCAATGTGTGACTAAACACCCCGTTAACCCACAATTTCATCCCATATTAAATTTCACTTAACAGAGTCTACTTAGACCCTACTGGTCCTCATCATGTCCCATGATACTATTAAAGTAATATTCAAGGGTTCCTACGTAATTTAACCGGATTAAAAAAAAAGGGGAAAAACATGCAGTTTTTTAGGAGGGATCGATCGATCGAGGAAATGCGTCGATTCGATCGATTGATGCTCTTGGTCGATCGATCGATCGATGCTCTTGGTCGATGGATCGATCAAGCAGTTATGCCGAATTTTGCCATTGTTAACTACAGGTTTTCTTCTCCAACTTCATCCAAAACTCCATTAATGATCCCCAAACTCCCAAACAACATTACTACTAGTTACATATACCTATATACATGATTTCCTACGTGAAACGTGCCCTAATTCATCAAAGGCATTGAATTAATGGGGTAAATTCTCATAATTAACAAGAACCCTAATTTTTCATAAAACTTCCATTCTTCTAATTATTTTTCCAGATTTCTTGCTTCTAAACTCATACAATTTCATGGGTAATCCTCTACATATAATGAGATTTGCAGAATATATAAATTTCCTCTAATACATGCGATTTAAATCCTCTAATTCATCAAAATCTTCCATAAAACATGTGTTTAACAACCCTAGTCTAACATAAATGAAACATTAACTAAAAGAAGAGCAAGATAGATACTTGACTGGATATAATATAGACTCAAGTGAGTCAAAAGTATAAGGGCTTCAATCTCCCCCTTTGGAAATATGAGACAAAATCTCCTTTGAGTCATCTACGACTCGTAGGGCAACAAAAAATAAGAAAAACTTATTCCTATCAAAATTCTATCTACCCAATACCTATAAATCAAAAAGTACATAACTCAACTAAGTACATTTGAATACCCTATTACAACTGTTGAGAGTAACTGTACAATACAAACCTGTAATAAATCACTAAGATCAAGCTGTTTAGAATATGTAAAAAATTAATAGACTCAAATTTCTCCCCCATTTTGTCTCAAATAGACAAAGGGAAAAAAACTTGGATAAACATCAAAGTTATTACTCATCATAAACCATACCAATAGATTTACGTAATGAAATGAATCTATTATAATCTAGAGGTTTGGTAAACATATCTGCGAGTTGTAGATCAGTAGGAAGATAATTGATTTCTAATTCCTTAGATTCAGCCAATTCGCGTATAAAATGATGTGTTATTTTTATATGCTTTGTTCGCGAGTGTTGAACAGGGTTTTTAGAAATATTAATCGCGCTTTGATTATCACAATAGAGATGCAATTGGTTTTCTTGAATACCATAATCACTTAGCATTTGTTTAAGCCACAATAATTGAGCACAACAGCTACCAGCGGCTATGTATTCAGATTCTGCTGTCGAGAGTGATGGGCAGTTTTGTTTTTTACTACTCCATCCTACCAAGTTATTATCTATATAATAACATGCTCCTGATGTGCTTTTACTATCATCAGTACACCCAGCCCAGTTAGCATCAGTGTACCCAATTATAGTGCTTGGTGTGTCATTAGTGTACCAAAGTCCTAGATTTAGAGTGCCTTTTATATATTTAATGATACGTTTAACAGCATTCAAGTGTCTCTCTTTAGGGTTATTTTGATATCGAGCACATACACACACATCATACATAATATCAGGACGTGAGGCAGTAAGATATAGTAAGGTTCCTATCGTACTACGATACAGAGTAGGATCTACGGATTTTCCATTTTCATCTTTAAAAAGTTTTAGCGTAGTACTCATGGGCGTTTTGGCATCTTTAGCACTCTCGAGGACAAATTTCTTTACTATCTCTAAAGCGTACTTGGATTGCGAAACAAATAATCCTTCTGAATTTTGTTTGACTTGAAGGCCTAAGAAGAATTATAGCTCCCCCATAAGGGACATTTGAAATTCCTTATGCATAGTTTCAGAGAAGGATTAGACTTCTGAGGGAGAAGTTGATCCAAATATAATATCGTCAACATAAACTTGAGCAATAATGATGTGTTTGTCAAAATGTTTGACAAAAAGAGTTTGGTCATTTCCGCCTCTTTTGAAACCTTTATCTAAAAGAAAACTGGAAAGACGCTCATACCAAGCTCTAGGAGCTTGTTTAAGGCCATACAAAGCCTTTTTCAGACGAAATACATGATTTGGATATTTAGGGTCAATGAACCCTTTAGGTTGTTCTACATAGGTTTCTTCAGCCAGTATTCCATTAAGGAATGCAGATTTGACATCCATTTGGTACAGTGTAAAATGCATGTGGCAAGCTATAGCAAAAAGTAGACGAACAGATTCTAAACGAGTAACAGGAGCAAAGGTCTCGTTAAAATGTATTCCTTCTATTTGAGAGTATCCTTGAGCAACTAATCTAGCTTTATTTCTAATTATTATCCCATTTTCATCAGTCTTATTTTTGAAAATCCAACGTGTGACAACAACCTTTTTGTGATCAGGACGTGGAACAAGATACCAAACATCATGAATGACAAATTGTAAAAGTTCTTCCTTCATAGCAGAAATCCACTGAGAGTCATTCAATGCCTCATTTACATTCTTTGGTTCCACAAGGGAAACAAAACATGCATAATGTGCATAATTTCTTAGTTGGGATCTTGTACGCACTGGCTCACTAGGGTTACCAACTACGTTATTTATGGGATGATGTTTAGAAACCCAGTTAGGTACCTCAGGTGTCTCAATTGGTAATGAATTATCCATTTCAGAGGAGTCATTTTCTAAAATATTTGTAGACTCTTCCTCAATAGTAGATTCACCAGTCTTGCTTTCTACAGTAGTGTCACTAACAATTACATTTATGGATTCCATCAAGGTTTTAGTGCAAAGATTATACACTCGATAAGCTCTACTGTTAGGCGAATATCCTAGAAATATGGATTTATCTCCCCGGCTCTCAAATTTGGATAAGTGTTCC
Organism: Sambucus nigra; assembly: GCA_949130495.1. Classification (NCBI taxonomy): domain Eukaryota; kingdom Viridiplantae; phylum Streptophyta; class Magnoliopsida; order Dipsacales; family Adoxaceae; genus Sambucus; species Sambucus nigra. The sequence goes on from OX422223.1 coordinate 13,090,992, forward strand.
CTATCTTTGCATACATAACAAGTACTGCCAAAGGTTCTAAGATATTTGAGATTAGGCTTTTTATTGTACCAAAGTTCGTAAGGGGTTTGTTTGGAATTCTTTCTAAGATAGACCCTATTTATAATGTGACAAGCAGTACGAATAGATTCTACCCAAAAATATTTAGGTAAATTCTTGGCATGTAACATAACACGTGCCATCTCTTGAAGGGTACGATTCGTTCTCTCCGCAATACCATTCTGTTAAGGGGTCTTAGGAGCACTGAACTCGTGTTTATAACCATTATAGTCACAGTATTCTATAATACCAGTGTCTTTGAATTCACCACCTCTATCACTACGAATTCTATTCACTTGAGTATCCTTCTGATTTTCAATCCTAAGAAGAATTTTTAGGAAGGTTTGAAATGTTTCAGACTTTTGTTTTAAGAAGGCTACCCAAGTAAATCTAGTGAAGTTATCAACCATAACAAGGATGTAACTATGTCCACAGAGACTAACAGTTTGGGAGGGACCCATTATGTCCATATGGATGAGTTCTAAGGGATTAGAGGTAAGAATATCTTTGACTTTCTTATGAGGTGCCTTAACAATTTTACCTTCCTGACAGGAACCACAAATAAGATTGGGTATGAGTTTGATTTTAGGAACTCCTCTAATTATTTCCTGAGAAGTCAGTCTACTAAGGTTATCGTAATTTATATGACCCATCCTGTTATGCCATATCTCATTGTCATCTATTCTGGCAACATTACAGATTTCAGAATTGTTCATGACAGAATAGCAATTGTCAGGAGTTCTGAATCCAGTAATTATGCATTCACCTTTTTCATTTAAAATTTTGCAATTGTTCTTTGAAAAGGTAACAGTATGATCTGAGTCACAAAATTGCGATATGCTAAGTAGATTTGCCTTAAGACCTTTGACTAGAATAACATCTTGAAGAATAGGAAGCCCATCTTCTTGGAGAGTTCCTTTGCCTATGATTTGAGATGAAACTCCATCACCAAAAATGACTTTACCACTAGCAAAGCTGGTTTTGTTTAAAAGTTTAGTTTCATCACCAGTCATATGCTTAGAACATCCAGAGTCTAAATACCAACCGGATGATGCGTGTTCAGCTTTTAAAGCAATAAAAACAACATTACACTTCATCTGAGGTAATAGATCATCTTTTCTAACCCAAATTTCCCTAGTTTTCATCTTGCGCTTATTAGCTCTCAATTGATAAAATTTGCGAGCTTTGGATTTTTGCTGAAAAATGTTTTGCGCATGATTTTGAATTTTGTGAAAGGCTTGAGCATTTAGTTTAGGAAAGTGCTTAGGATTCTTTCTAAGAAATGTTCTTTTAGGTTTGGTCTTTCTCTTTCTATAATTAGAGTTTCTATCTGGCTGTCTAGGAAGTATATAATTGTTGCGGCTCCTCCTAGAATAGTTAAAGTTATGATAGATATGAGGATTATAGACAGGTTTAACTAGTCTCCTAGCATAGCAACTATCAAAAGAGTGACCGTATATATCACAGTAAGAACAATAAAGATTGCTCAAGATTGGGGTCTCCTTAGGAAAGTCTCTAAACAAAGCTTTTGAGAAGTTTTGAGGTTGAACTCTATTCCTAGGTGTGACAGTCTTGTATGCAGACTCACTCTTCCTAATAGAGGGGCAGACGCATTTAGCCTTAGGTTAACTTTCATGTTTAGAGAAACTTGTTTCCCCAATGTTAAAATTTTGATGTTTTGAATCAAACTCAGTTTTTAGAGAATGAAAGTCTGGGCATGTTTCAATAGGTCTTTTGCCTCCTGACACAAACTTGATAGGTTCAAGAGATTTTGTTTGTGTTTTCAAATTGGGGAAAAACCCTATTCCAGTTCGATCATCAGAATTGATTTTTGATTCAGCAACAAATTCACCAAAACATTTTGAATTATTTTCAAATTTTGTAAATTTTTTGAAAATAGTTGATGTCTTTTCTTTAGTTTGTTCCAATTCTAACAATGTCCCTTTGTACTTTTTCTTCAGAATTTCATTTGTTTCAGTTAAATTTTTCAGTTTTCCATCAAACACTTTAATTTCACTTTCATGAGTTAAACATTGGGTAGTATACTCTTCAGCATTCAGTTTGACCATCAGGCTTAGATCTTCCAACTTTTTGGTAAGTTCTTTCACAATTTTTTCTAGTCTAGCGCTTTTCTTGAGAGTTTTAGCATAAAGTGTGTGAATGTCTGGGAGGTCTTCATTGTCCGAGTCACTAAGTGTGGTGTGTGGAGTGACCCCTAAAGATTCATTTTTTAAACTCACACACCCATTGACATCGTCATTATCGCTATCCCTTTGACTTACACACCCCGAGGTAGAACATGCAACATTCTCAGTAATCAAAGCATCTAAACCAGTATAAACACGATTCTCAATAGCAGGAGTAGAGTTACTAGAAACATTTTCATACACAGGCATAGGCACATCATCATTATATATGATCTTGGCAAAGAAAGACATGCAAGGGTCAAAAACATCAGATGACTCAGGTTCCTCATTTTCAGAGTCACTTGAATCATCCCATGTTTTGCAAATGTTAGCTCTAGTGTGTTTATTTTGAGTGTTCAAGTTAACTCTACAGTCTTGTGCAATGTGCCCCAGTTTACCACATCTATAACATTCAGTCTTCTTAAGGTCTCTATTAGGTCTAGTATGAGAGTCCTTGTGATTTTTGTCATGGTTTTTCTTATGAGGTCTGTGATTAGAGGGAGTTGGATAATTTGAATTGCCTTGTTTATTTTCCACTTTGTTTCTAAACTTAATGATTTTCTTAAACTGTTTTGTAATTAAGGCAATCTAATTGTCCAAACTCTCTATATTGCATTCCTCATCAGAGTCATAAGTGGGGAATTTAATCTCAGGCTTAGTTAACTTAGAAGAGAAGCTCAGATTGGAACTAGTCTGTTTCCTATGGGTTTGGGTATATTGTTTCTTAAATTCTAGTTCCATTTCCACAGTTATTAGTTTACTACTGAGTAATTCAGGAGTGAGATTTTGATCACACATTTCCTCAATAGCATATCTTTTGTTATCAAATTTCTGTGGTAATGATCTTAGAATTTTAGATACAATTTCATGTCTATCATAAGTCACCCCATTAGCATGCAGTTTGGTCACAATATCAGTAAGGTTCATATAGAAGTCATCAAATGACTCAGTCTCAGACATAATTAAGGAGTTATACTGCTGAATGAGCATTTGAGTTTTAGCAGCCTTAACTCTAGTGTCTCCTTCATGAGTAGTAACCAAGGTGTCCCAAGCTTCCTTAGAAGTGGTACAGGATGACATTCTTTTGAACTCATGTTCATTTATGGACATAAATATGGCATTTTTTCCTTTGTTATTATTTCGAGAAACTTGTTTCTCTTCTTGAGTGAACTCACTTAATGCTTTCTTAACCCTCTCATTACTTCCTTCGGTGGCTGGTTTTGTAGGAAAAGTGTAACCATTTTCAACAATGTCCCAGACATCATCTCCGAGAGTTCCTTGAATGAAAGCAATCATCCTTACTTTCCAGTAAGCAAAATTAGTTCCATCAAAGATTGGAGGTCTGGTCAAGTTACCAAATCTTTCATTTTTCTCGTCCATATTTGATTTTCAGAAAACAATTTCAGAAACACGGGATCTCTTTTGAAAGCAGTTTTCCAAGCTCTGATACCAATTGAAAAATATGTTACTAAGTTTATTAAAAATAAACTATTTAAGTAACTCCGATCTGTTTTTTTAAGAAACTCTTTTCGTAAAATCCAAACTATTTGAACGCAAGATGTGTTTAACAAATTAGTATGTACGAGATCTATTCAAAATTTGAATAACAGGTTTATAGTGTAGTTTAAAAACATAAACTCAGCACAACCAAGAATGAGATGAGGAGATGTAGAAAGATTATGTTCACGATGTTTTTTACGTGGTAAAACCTTACCAATTGAGGAAACATCCACGACTCCCTCTATGGAGTAAAATGAAAAATCCACTAAAACAAATTTATGAGTTACAAACTATATAACTAACATGCAAACAACTTAGACCTATATAAGTTTAGGAATGTACCCTCTGGTGTCCTTATAATTCTCTGCAATTCTGATTGTAGATGTAGTTCTCCCAGTTTGTTAACTTCTGATTTGTTCCAGCACTTTACGTCGACTCTTGTTCACAAGATCTTATTACCAACACTTTTCGTGTTGTAGGGTGAAAGTGTTTGTGGAGGTGCTCTTTAACACATGCATGCACACACACACACTTATTAAGTACAAACAGTCCTAGCAAATTACAAATAAGTCTATATGCTGTGAGTTTTCCTTTTTCTCTCTTCTCACAAAACTTAACCTGTTTGACCTTTAATACAATCCCAGAATCCACGGATATCTTGCTAAGAAGACAGTCAAGGTCTTAATCAATCTCAGAATTTAGAAAAGTTTTTCGAGATTGAAAACCTCCAAGTGTGATTCCAAACTAGGTCTAAGGTCTAGTTTTACAAGAACTAGAAACAGAAAACATTTATTGTTGATTTCAAAGTAAGCAAACGTTTTATAGAAAATAATCAACAATATATTTCCCAAGATGAGAAATAAAGAATGAAACTAAGTGTAATGTAACATGAATAACTCAGATCTGAAATTTCTATGAAATCAGAAAGTAGATCTAAGTAATAGTTTAAGTTGAAAACAAGATCTAACGAACAAGAGGTTACAGCAACAATTACAAACTCAACTCAAACTCTCAAACACTCAAGAACACTCAGGGTAGTGTTTTGGATATGAAGGAGTTTTGAAGAAGTGTTTGATTTTGGATAGAAGAGGTTTTGGCGAACAAGGTTAGGGTTTCTAACTCTCTCTCTCTCTCTGGTTTCTCTCTTCTCTCTCTATTTCTCTCAGAAAAATGAAAATGGCAAAAGTCTTCGAAGTATGAGATTAGGGTTCGTTTTATAGTGTGAAGAGAAGGTTCGAGAGACTGGATCAAAACCAAGGGCCAGGATTAAGTCAAGTTAAATTGACTTTGATCGAAGGGTTCTAAGAACGCGGTGCTTAAACGATACCTGATTGGTTTAAAATGTTGTACGGGGATTCACCAAGACAACATGTAGATAGTCGATAACCAAGGGTTAAAAACATACGCATTTATAACTCAGTAAAGAAACACAATCTCAGCCAATCAGATGAAGACAGGTGTTGGCCAAATAAAGGATATGAAATGCGCGTCTTAAAGTAATTAAAACCACACCCTAAGGTTTACTCCGCTTTCGAATTCTACCCAAGGTAACATTAGGCCAATATACCCAACAAAGTATATTTACAGATTGACCACAAAAACTTATAAATCAAGTTTTAATTAAGAAAACCTTATTTAAAAAGTGTTTATAAAATCCCAAAAAATTATTAAAATTCAAACTTAGGGATTTAAACACACTCAACATACGTACACACATTATTATGCAGTATGATATGCATTAAATAAATTCTACTGTGTGTGAGTGTTGGCAATTTGTTCTTGATCACTACAAGATAGAGAGATGAAGTAGCAAACCAATTTCTGAGGTTCTTTGGTTTCTAGGGAGGAAATAATTTTGTCACAATTTCCAAACTAGATGAGCACTTATAAAATATAGACTCAAGTGAGTCAAAAGTATAAGGGCTTCAATAGGAAGGTTTTCAACGCCCTTCCCTTTGTCATTTGCTGGTAGTGAGTTTGGAACTTGGTAATGTCTCCCTGATCTGGTCATGTGATTTACTAAAGAAGGAAAGAACATGAACCCCATTTCTTCGTCAATCTCAGGTTGTTCTGCCACCCTGTTTATTTCTCCGAGGAGTTCTTCAAATGATATCATCCCACACATTTCGGCTACGAGGCCAGTTCTTCCTAAATCTTGTTCTTCGCTTGAATCTTCGAATTCTTCCCCCCATCCGGTGGCAATAATTTTGTCTTTCCATGTAAAGTCGATGCATTCCACAACTTTAATGGCTTCTTCATACAAGTCCTCCCATTTTGTGGGGATATGTGTGGTTGAAGGGACCAAGCGCCCTTGTAGCTTCAAAGTGTCAAGTAACCCGGTGATACTGCAAATGCTGTTGGTTTGCCTGAATAATTCTGCCATAATCTGGACAACATCATCTAAGCTGACTTTATCGGTTGGTACCACCCACTTGTCTGAATATCGGGCCCACTTTCGTGCTTCCAAGAACAGTGTACTGAACCTCTGGCAATCGATGACCATCTGTGAGGGTAATTTCAGCCCGAACTCTAGGAGTTGGTTTAATACCTCTGACAATTCCATACCTCCATTTTCAGAATGGGTACTGACAACGATGCATGCTCTCGTAAGGAGTGATAGTGCCTGATCAGCGATGCTAGTAGGGTGTAGGAGGAAATATGGGCAAATTTGAAGAGGTTTAGGAGAGTATATGGGTGTGATTTGAGTTTAGGGATCAAAATCTGGGTTTTCTTCTAAGAAGAGGGCATTGGTGTGATTTGGGAGTGGGTTGTGAGTAGTGTTTGGCTTAGGATTGACTGGTGGGGCGATGGTACCCTGGTCAATGAGATCTTGGATTATGTTCCGAAGGTAAAAGCATGGGTTGGTGGTATGGCCACTAGTTTGGTGGAAGGCATAATGAGCATCGGCCTTAAAGTTTCTTAGGAGTGTATTTGGCAATGGACGTGGGTCTAAGGGTTTGATGATGTTTTGTCTTAACAGGGATTGGTAAACTTTGGAGAGGGGAGCATGGAGCTTAGTGTATTCCCCTCGAATGGGGGCATGGCGGTTTTCTGGTGCCCATGATGTGGTTGGTCGAGAGATGTTGTTGATGGTTGAGACTGTAGCACTGGCAGGCTTGTCATACTTTCTAGGGGTGAACTGTCCGGACACCTTCTTTGGTTCAACCTCTTTTTTACTGAGGCTTTCCTCAATCCCCACTCAAGACTCTCTGAGAGCGCGGAAGTGGGGATAGTATTGTACTCCCATCGTCGCTTGGATATGGGGTAAGAAGTTCTTCTTCACTATGTTGACCTGTTCTTCTTCAGATGGCCGATTGGTCATGGTAGCTGCCTGCTCCCTCCATCGGGTTATGAAGTTATTGACTGATTCTCTAGGATTCTATTTGAGCAGCTTTAAATCACGGTGGATGACCTCAAGCTCTTCGTTGTATTTATACTGCGACATGAATTCTCGGGCTACATCCTCCTAGCTACGGATTCTGGATTCCTCAAGAGATAAAAGCCATCGGAGGGCACTATCCTTCAAAGTTTGCTGAAACAATTGGGCCATCACTTCTTCAGAAGCCCCTAGTAGAGTCATGGAATGATGATAATTGTGAAGATGAACAATTGGGGGTCAACTCCCTTCGAACTTCTCGATATTTGGCATCTTGAACTTATCGGGTAACCTCGCTTTAGGATAAGGAGACTTGTGGGTGTAGTCCATGTAATTCCCAGATATCCTGACTTGGTCGAACTTCTTGGTGAGCATCTTGATATCCTCTTTGACTTTATTCAACTCTTCCTCCTTTGGATCAGCGACCACTGACAAGTTAGCCATAGGTTGGGCAATGTTTGGCATCGAAAGATGGGCAGGCGGTGGCCCATTGGCAGGAGGGGCACGTGGAGCGTGCTGATATTCTTCCAGAATCCAGATAGGCTTAGGTGGGCCCATAGCATGAGGGAATAGGGCCTCGGGTTCTTGAGGAATTGGAACCTGGTTTTGTTGCATCTCTCAGACCTCGGTTTGGAGGTTGTCAATCTTGGACACGAGCTGAGCTAGGACTGTCGTCAGATCCGGCTCTATGACTGGTGCTTGATCTGCATTCTCCATGGAAAATGGATGGATTTTGAACTCGTAAGAAGTAGTAGAGGAGCTAATGAAACTCTGAGGTGATTTGACTAAGACCGAAGCCAATAAGGAGCTAGGCCAAGGGCTTGCAATCGACCTGAGAAGGCATAGAATGGGATTTATTTCTGAGAAAAAAGGAAGAACTATTTTTGGATTTTTGATAAAGAAGAGAGAAATATTTTTGGATTTTTGATAAAGAAGGGAGAAATGTTTTTGGATTTTTAATAAAGAAGGGGAAAATGTTTTTGGATTTTTGATAAAGAAGGGAGAAATGTTTTTGGAGACGGAACTCAACATGATTATTACAATTATTATGTCTTCACTTGTATTTAATTTTCCTAAATGCAATGCCGGATGGGAACCGAGCCTGGAAAAGTGTGGTTTTTAATATATGCAAAGCTATGGCTGGACTTGTAACCAGGCTCACGGACAGGGTCCCATTTTAAAAATGTGCAAAAATTGGGCGGCAGATCGACCCGAAATTTCGACAGAGTTTCGGGTTGAAATCGGCAATCTAAAGTGCGTGTCCTAGGTTTGACACCTATATGCGGGTATGCAGTTGGTTGGGTGAATTGGCATGGGTTCCCACCTTTGGCATGACTTCCATGATATACGTCTTGCTCTTGCGGGCAATCGGTACGTGTGGACAAGCCATTTGATATACCTGAGTGTACGTGAATTGCCTCACCATATACCTCGTGGGGACGGTACGTGTGAGAGAGAATTCGATATACTCGACGTATGTGAACGAATTCCCTGCGATATACCTCCTGTCATGACTACGGTCAAGCGGTATGATGCGGGGGAACCGTTCGATATACGTCGAAGGTAATATGTCAATGGAAGGTGAGAGTCATATCGCTTAGGCCAACTTCGACCTGCCGGACTAGCGCCCATCATGAAGTGACCCTCCAGTTACTGGGTAAAATTTGGTCAATAGAAATGCTCTTTGGTGATGTTGTGTGAATCATGCATGATTCTCTTATTAGTATCTTATGATGAGAATGCCTTTCTTGATTATGCCAAACAGGGAGGAAAGTATAAGTACCTCAAAAGGTACACCAAGTATGGATGGGTGATGCGTGCAACATGGGGATATATGTGATCCTAGGTGCACGTGGTGTGAAGTGTACATGGAGAAATTTCTACAAGTGTGTGAACATAAGCATAAGCATGGGATACACATGAGAAAGGGGAACATGCAGATATGGGGGGAAACATAAGCAAATATAGCATCCATGTAAATAGAGTCAAGCCCACAAACAATCAAAGGTCCCCAGCAAAGTCGCCACTGTGGCCATCCCCGATCCTCGTCGTGCGGGTGGGCGCATGGAGGAAAGGATCCTTTGGGTCCCGCGCGTTCCTCTCGGGAGCGCTTTGGCCAGCATCGTTTGAGATGTGGTGTAAAAATGTAAAGAGATACAGAGTTGCCAATCTATTTTACTCAAAACAGACAAAAGAAAAAAAGGGGAAGCCACCCCGAAGGATGGCATCCAAAGACATACTGGTGCGTACGAAACCAAGATGATTCGAGAAGGGTTCGGAGGCTTAGTTACGAAATGGGAAGGTGTTAGGCACCCATTCCTCCCTTTCGATCTCTCATGGATATTTGCTATTTTCCTTTATATTTCCCCCCATGATACGTGTGCATGTGTATATATAGAATGGAGGTAGGAATCCTCGACTTGTATCATGGAAAAGATAAAGCGAGTCCTTCGTAGGAAGATATAAGAATAATTTTAGAAAAATAAGATTTACGCGATTGCCCCTACGTTGATCGTTATAATGGAACGATGACGCATATGGAGTAATACGTCACTAAGAGCAAGTATATAGAATATAAGGAAAGTGTATTTAGAGAAGATAGAAAATGAGAGAAAAAGTGAGAAAAAGGACTCGAGTCTCGGGTTTTACCCCGAGACGCCTACATAGCCTATAAAGGCATCAAAGTCCACATAGTTCGCATACAAAATGAGGGGTGGGGTTTATCCCATAAATCCAAATGGGGAATCTCTTATTTGTGAGTGTGTGTGTGTCTGTGTGTAGAAAAAGTGTTTTAGTTGTGAGAAGAGTGTGGAAAAAGTGTGAGAATCCCTATTTGGAATTTATGAGCAAACCCTCTTTTTCTTGTTTTTTAGGTTTTATTTATATGAAGATAAGAGATGTGCAATAATACTAAATAAAAAGTATATTAGGATGTGTGAGATGAGATAATAAAGGTGCTAAGTAAGAGGACAAGTTATTGGGAATTTAAGAGAGAGTTTGAGAGAGTTGGACCTTCTTGAAGATTTTGATCTTGATCTTATATGTTGGAGAGCAGCCCTTGCACTTGGATGATGATGGAGAGTGGCTAATTCACCAAGTTTGATGAAAAGTATGATGAAAGGTGGAAGTAAAAAAGGGATTTGGAAGTTGAAATCACGCTGCCTTCGAGAGAGGTTTCTGGGATTCGCTGAGAGATATTTCTATCAGATCTGGGATCTCCTTGCAAATGAGGTGAAGGCCTCTTTTTATAGGCCCAGGTGAGTGCCGATCGGCATTGGCACGTTCCTGCCTATCGGCACCTGCCGATAGGCAGGGTCTGGAACCTGCCGTTTGGCAGTGCGCTTAGGGATTTTTTGGAAAATTGGCCGCCGAGGGCAAATCGTTTGTCAGAATCGTGCATGGGGCATACCGTTGGAAACGTAATTCAGAGACTTTTGGAAGTCCTTAGGACCGCTCCCGAGTTCGGGAGTTGACTATGGGTAAAATATGACTCGGAAGCGTTTGTCGGTCCATTGGACGGGGAATCGTTCGGACGCAAACGGATCGTTCGTCCGAATGGTAAGTCCGAATCGTGTATGGGGCAGACCTTTGGAAAGGTTAGGAGATTTACTTAGACATTGCAAAGAGTTTGACCCAGTTTGGAGAGTTGACTTTGGTCAACCGGGCCCGAGAGGCATTCGGTGACCTCTCGGAGTCAAACGAATTGTTCGTCCGCATGGAAAGTCGGAATTACGCACGGGACAGACCGTTGGAACGGGGATTCAGTGCGCTTCGAAGATTCATTCAGCCTTGGTCGAGCTGAAGAGTTGACATAGGTCAAACAGAGCCCGAGAGCACCCGGTGGCCTCTAGGTCAGGTTTCGGACGCAAACGAATCGTTTGTCCGCATGGTAAGTCGGAATCGCGCACGGAGCGGTCTATTAGAAAGGGGATTCAGTGCCCTTCGAAGATTCATTCAGTCTCGATTGAGACGAAGAGTTTGAATTTTTTGTCAAACTGAGCCGGGGAGTGCCCGATGGCTCCTAGGTCAGTACTCGGGACATGACCTGAGTTTGTAGCGCTGAAGGGAGGTACTAGGGACCTAAGGACAGTTAGGAGGTAATAGAATGGGGTGCCTACAACACCCTCTCTAACCTTCTGGTCTAAGTCTTTCACGAGTATTGAAATTCTTTAGTGAACGTACGCACAATTTCCAATGTGTGACTAAACCCCCCCATTAACCCACAATTTCATCCCATATTAAATTTCACTCAACGGAGTCTACTTAGACCCTACTGGTCCTCTTCATGACACGTTATACTGTTTAAATGATATTCAAGGGTTCCTACATATTTTATACGGATTAAACAAAAAGGGAAAAAATATGCAGTTTTCCAGGAGGGGTCGATCGATCAAGGAAAGGGGTCGATCGACCGATCAGTCGATTGATCGACACTCTTAGGTCGATCGATCGATCAAGCAGGTATTTCAAATTCTGCCATTATTAACTACGGGTTTTCTTCTCCAACCTCAACCAAAACTTCATTAACGATCCCCGAGCTCTTAAACAAAATCAATACTCGTTACATATACCTACATACATGATTTCCTACGTGAAACATGTACAAATTCGTCAAAGGTATTTAATTAATGGGGTAAATCATCATAATTATCAAGAACCCTAATTTTTCTTTAAACTTCCATTCTTCTAATTCTTTTCCATGTTTCTTACTTCTAAAACAATACAATTTCATGGGTAATCCTCTACATATGTTGAGATTTCCAGAATATATCTATTTCCTCTAAAACATGTGATTTAAATTCCCTAAATCATCAATTTCTTCTATGAAACATATGTTTAACAATCTTATTCTAACACGGGTGAAACATTAACTAAAAGAAAAGTAAGATATATACTTGCCTGGGATTCTAATGTCTGATTTGTTGATGATGAGCATATGGCTGCGTTCCTCGTCTTACGATCTATGTTTTGGTGGTGGTGGTGGTGCAATCGAACGGGTTCTTGGCCTTGGATTTCTTGGAAAACTTTCTACCTTCTTCTCTAATGGTCGTTCTTATGTTTCCTTGATTGTTAACCCTAAAAGCTAAACTTTAATGGCTGATATAACTTAGGAAATTCATGGGTTTAATTACCCAAAAATACAAAATGACTATAGTACCCTCCTGGGATGCCAATTAGGCCTAAAAATGCCCCAAAACCCAAACTAAATCCCTAGGTAAACTTTTCTGACTATCTCGACCATTCCGGACACGTCGTCGCAGTCGAAATGACCATATGGGTGACTTATATTTTATTCACTTTTTTATAATAATAATTTAGTCCCGACATCACACAGGTGCATCCCGACTTAATTTACATAATTATCATATTATTCACTCGTGACAATTTTAATAAATTCAATTATACATATTACTTTACCCATTAAGTAATATTCAACAAATTTCCAATAATTACTAACTCTCATCACGCTAGTAAATATTTAAAATAAATTTTCAGATTAATATTAAATTAATATCTTAATTTAAATTTAATAAATTCCGAAATTTAAAAGCCATAAAATACGGGGTATTACATACTTCCCCCTAATAACGAAATTTCATCCTAAAATTCAGAAAATAAGGCATAGCTGGTAAAAATAGATCTGGATATTTTTCGCACATATCTACCTCGCGCTCCCAAGTGGACTCCTCCACATTATGATGCTCCCACTGAACCCGTACAAGTGGAACTACCTTCGACCTCAATTTTCTCTCGCTATGGTCTAGTATAGCCACTGGTTTCTCCTCGTAAGAACTGTCTGGCTATAAGTCAATCTCCTCTATCGCTATGTGAGTGTGGGCCATATCATCCCGAAGATATGGTCTCAACGATGAGATATGGAATACATCATGAATGCGGTGCAAGTGCTCTGGAAAATCCAATCTGTATGCCAACGACCCAATCCTCTCGATAATGGGAAATGATCACACATACCTCGGAGCCAATTTCCCTTTCTTCCCGAATCTCATTACCCCTCTCATAGGAGACACACGTAGTAGTACTTGGTGCCCCACGTCAAACTCTCTAAAAGACCGTTTTATATCAGCGTAGCTTTTCTGCCAGTCCTGGGCTACCCAAATGCGACTCCTGATAAGCTCAATCCTAGATGAAGTCTCTTGAATTACCTCTGGTCTGAGCAATTTATTATCCCCCACCTATAGCCAACAAGCGGGAGAATGACAAGGCCTACCATACAACGCCTCAAATGGGTTCATGCCGATCGTGAATCGATAGGAGTTATTATAAGCGAACTCCACCAGTGGAAGATACGGCTTCCAACCTCCTCCAAAATCAAGGACACACATGCATAGCATATCCTCCAGCATCTGATTGGTATGCTCTGTTTGTCCATCCGTTTATGGGTGATAAGCTGAACTCAATCTCAACTTTGTACCCATGGCCTCCTGAAAGATCTCCTAGAAGCTTGACAAAAAAATATTGTCTCTATCAGACACAATATCCAGGGGCACCCCATGTAGCCTAACGATCTCGATAATGAATAACTGTGCATACTGGCCCGTGGTGTAGTGTGTTCTTACTAGAAGAAAATGAGCTACCTTGTTCAATCGATCCACTATAACCCATATGGAATCGTTACCCCGTTGTGATGTAGGAAACCCAGTAATGAAGTCCATGGAAATACTCTCCCCTTTCCACGTAGGTATCTCCAACGGTTGGAGTAACCCTGGTGATCTCTGGTGGTCCACCTTTACCATCTGAGAGGTAGAACATTTGGACAAGAACTCTGCAACGTCCTTCTTCATCCCACTCCACCAGTACTACAGCCTCATATCCTGGTACATCTTATCCCCTCCGGGATGTACCACAAATCTGGATCCGTGTGACTGTGTCAGCACTGCATGACGTAAGTATTCTCCCTCTGGGACCACCAATCTCCCATTAAACCTCAAACCCCCATCAGAACTCACTGAATAGGACTCAGCACCTGAACTAAGAGCCGTACAATCTGCTCCTGGAAAACTGTATCCGCTGCTTGTGCCTGTATCACCCTCATAACAATCTCGGGTGTGACGAACATAACAGATATAAAGGAACGGGCTAACGCATCCTGGTGTCCCAACTCTTTCCTCTTTGCTCTCCACACTTCCTCTACGTCACCTACCGGTCTACGGCTTAACGCATCAGCAACCACATTAGCCTTCCCTGGATGGTACTGTATCTCGAACTGATAGTCTTTCACAAACTCCAGCCACATGCGTTGACGCAAGTTCAACTCTCGCTGAGTGAATAAGTATTACAGTGACTTGTGGTCTGTGAACAAGCGAAACTTCTCCCCCAGCAAGTAATGTCTCCAAATCCGCAATGTAAATACGATCGCTACAAGTTCCAAATCGTGGGTGGGATAATTCCTTTCGTGAGGCTTAAGTTTACGAGTGGCAAAAGATATAGCCTACTCCTCCTACTCAAGTACTCCCCCGAGTTCCTGTAAAGAAGCGTCACTGTACACCAGATACTCTACTCCTAGGTTGGGCAAAAAAAGAACTGGCGCTGAAGTCAACTTATCTTTTAGCTCATCAAAAGCCAATTGGCAAGAATCATCCCATAGATACGGTACTCCCTTGTGAGTCAGATTCATCAACGGACCCGCTATCTTCGAAAAGTCTCGGATGAACCGCCTATAGTACCCGACTAACCCTAAGAAACTACGCACCTCGATTGGTGTCGTGGGCTGTCCCCACTCCCTCACTGCCAACACTTTGCTTGGGTCAATCGATATCCCCAATTCCAATACAACATGCCCCAAAAACTGTACCTACCGTAACCAAAATCTACACTTCTCCTACTTAGCATACATCTGATGCTCTCGTAGAGTCTGAAGAACCTGTTTCAAGTGCTCGGCATGCTCCTCCTCAGTCTGCGAATAAATTAGGATGTCATCTATAAAGACTATGACAAACTGATCCAAGAACTCTCTGAACACTCGGTTCATCAAGTCCATAAATACGGCTGGAGCATTTGTCAGCCCAAATGGAATGATACTGAACTCATAGGACCCATATCTCATCAAGAAAGCAGTCTTTAACACATCCTACTCCCTAATCCATAGCTGATGGTATCCCGATATCAAATATATCTTCGAAAAGAAGGTTGCTCCTCTCACCTGGTCAAACAGGTCATCGATTCGAGGCAATAAATATTTATTCCGTATCGTAACCTTATTTAGCTCCCGATAATCCACGCATAACCTTAGTGAACCATCTCTCTTCTTCATAAACAACATCAGAGCGCCCCAAGCCTAGGTGCTCCTATGAATGAAGTCCTGGCCTAACAGCTTCTCTACATGATCCCGTAACTCCCTCATCTTCACTGGAGCAATACGATACGGTGCACGTGCTATCGAACGAGTTCCTGGCATCAAGTCTATGATGAAATCTATCTCTCGACTGGGGGGTAGGCCCGGTATCTCCTAAAATACATCCAAAAACTCACAAATGACTGAAATTGAATCTAGGGGAATCACAATCTCCTTAGAGGTATCCTCCTCTATATAATACAAATGGGTGGAAGATCCTCCCTCTGGATGAGGCATCCCCACCAAAAACATCTCCTTCCCCAGAATGGCAAAGATAATACCACTACCGAAACAATCTATCATGGCTGTGTACGCAGCGAGCCAATCCATGCCAATAATGACATCATGCTCTTGCATATCTAAAACTATCATGTCTGCAGGTAAAATCAAGCTACCAATCTCTATACCTAGACCCCGACATATAAATAAAATCAAAGACCCATTCCCCAGTGGTGAGTCTACGTATGTTACTGTACTCTCTGAAGTGTCTAATAATCCTAAGGCCCGTGCAAAGTGAGTAGCTATAAAATAATGCGACGCCCCAGTATCAAATAAAACTCGACCCATAGTTCCATGTATAGGAAACGTACCCTCAATTGTGGGTGGGGCCTGAGGTGTTGCTGCCTGGTGGACATTATAGACACGTCCATACTGTAATTTCCCCTACTGGATTGGGTCTGCAGGGATGGATGGTAGGGCTGGCAACTGAGTTGGTACTGGGAGGGCGGCTGGAAAGAGTGGCCTCTACGGATCATTATGGGCACGCTACTGTTATGGGGCCCTATCCCCCTCTGGGAAATCCTAACGCCTATGGCCATTCTTGCCACATCCAAAACATCTTCCCCTGAAGTTTCCTCCCCCTGCCCCTGCTGACCATGGCCCTGTTGGCCGTTACCACCCCACCACCGGCCCTGCTAAAAATGATGTTGGCCCTAATGGCCCTGCTGCTGACCCTGGTACTGATGGTGTTGGCCCTGATGGCCATGCTGACTGGTATAGCCTTGCCTAAATCCCCCAAATCCCCTCCTGAAATCACCTGATTGGAATTGCTTGGCAGGATCCCCTTATGGGAACTCTGCTCACTGTTACGGGTATGTCCTTGGGCTGTTGGTGCCCCACCAGTACTATTGCCCCCAATCTTGCCCTGTTGGTTGAACTCCCCTGCTCGTTTTCTCCCATGCTAATGAAAGCGATGATCCTGATAGTGTAACAAAGCGGCATTGAGTACGTTAGTGTAAGTACCCAACGATAGATTGCCTATGAGGTGCTGATGAATCCTCCAGGCTAATCCATCTAAAAATAACAATATCTTCTTCTCCTCAGTGGGTGCCTCATACATCACTATAGTGAGAAGTCTAGTGACTTCCTCCTCGTATTCAGTAACAGTCATACTCTCTTGCTTAAGATTCAATAACCTCCACCTCATCTCAGTCTGCACGGCGGATGGGAAATACTTGCGGTCCAACTGTGCCCAAAATGACTCAATCAATATGCTGTCCCTCTCCTTCAGGGTGGTGGTCGACTCCCACCATTGCAAAGTGGCTCCCACTAGATTAAAGGACACCAGTAATTGTCTCTGCATGTCAGTGCACTCATACATACGCAGATGCCTCTGGATATCCTTCTTCTATTGGCTGGCGTTCACGATGTCCGAACTACCCGAGAACTCCGGGGGATGCGCCTTCTGAAAGGCATACCTGACCCACTCCCATACAGTGTGAAGCTGTGCTGGTACTGGCGCTACGGCCTGAACCTGGGTGGAGCCTGCTGCACCATCGCTAATGCGACATTCACCACCTGAGCAACAATGGCGGCTACTTCAGTTGCATTCATCATTCCCTGAGCCGGAGCTGCTGGATGCTCGGGTTGGGCAGTCCTATCTCGGGGTGCGCATCTCGGAGGCATCTGAAACTAGAAGGAAGTTTATTAGTATGCAGTTATTATCAAATCTCAAATAACTGAAGATGTAAGTGTAAACACAAGAATACAACAGTCCTAAAAATAAGGCTCTATATCAAAGACGTTAAGTTGGAAGCGAAATGAGCCGTATAGATCCTAAAGGACACTAGAACCTTATGCTCTTATACCACCTGTGACACCCCACCTAATTAAATACCGGGTGATCAGTCCTTTATTAAATTAAAATCAAGGTGAACGGTAGGTTCATTCTTATCATCACTATCGTAAATTTTTTTTTTCCAATTTAAACACCCTAAATAATTAAGCTAAGTGTAAAAACAATTTAAAGTCTTATTTCCATTTTTATTAAATTCCAATATGAAAACCTTTTTAATAAACAACAGTTTAAGTATCACATAAATGCTAAGGATGGAAATTAACACACAAGAATTAAACCATCTAGATAAACCAAACCAAGTTTAAGAACTATAAATGAAATCATCCTGACAAGAGTTTACTCCCAAAGAGTACTGAATACTGGAAATATAAATAAACATAAATCTCTAACAAATCTAAACGGAATAGGAAAATGGGCGACACATGCCCTAACTAATCAGAACTAAAATAAAAACATAATCAATGAAGAGGTCGTCTAAAATAAGGGCCTGCAACTCCCACATAAGCTGCAGCACGTCCAATCCAAAGAACCTATATGTGACGCCCATGTGGATGGGCACCTATAATACACACACATATATATACAAGAGAGAGAAAAATGACAGGAAATGGGTCATAGCCCGAGTGTAAAATAGTTAAAAATAGTTTAGCAAGTATTTAAAATGCTTACCGGATAATGTAACAACCATGTTAGTATGCGACACTCTCTTGAGAATTCTCACCTCTCACTTATTTGGCATGCCTACTGTACTAATAAATATCATAAGTTTATCTAACTTATTCCCATGAAGTTTTATTTTGAGAATTAATCAAGGCTACGATATTTAGTTTAGAGATCAATCTCTTCATGATTACTTACGTTACTTAGGATATCTCAGTACTGTTACAAAGTTCTCGAACACTTACTAGAAAGTTTGGAGCATTTATTAAATACTTAACTACTTCTACGCATAGTCAAAGATTTCCATATATACTTATATATATATTCATCACTCATATAATATATATACTATCGGCACCCCACATAAAATCTATGGTGCTGGCATACTTTGCTATCAAGTCCCCGTATCTCTCGTACTAAGGAAAATACTAGTTCGGAATCACTCTCGAACTGTATTAACATAATATACACAAAATGGAGGCGAAGCATAGTTCCAAGTCCCTAAGAGGTCATCACATACCCCTCACGTTTCTTAGGACCGTCTGACTATCTTTCTCAGATAGCATGTACCAAGGAATCTTATGTTCTAGGGTACAAGTCAATATCCCCCATAAAGGTCTCATCGAGATAAGACTATCCCGGCGCGACAACCTCCGTGATAGCAAGTAGCGCGGGTATGATTATTCATAAATATAATATTTAATATATATGTACACAGTCACACGACCATATATATAGATATTTAGATTTTTAAAATTAGGTTTGCCCACGGCCCATAATTATTTTTACCCGTACTTAGCACAATTTTACCCAATTATCTCGCATAAAGGATTCATCTCTTTTATTCTCACTTATAATTATTTCATACTTACTTCTCATCTCTCGAAGTATTCCTTCTTACCAAATATAATTTCATTAGGTACACCCTTTCTAACCTTCTGGTTTGTCTTTCATGAGTATCTAAATTCTTTAGTGAACGTACACACAATTTCCAATGAGTGACTAAACCCCTCCGTTAACCCACAATTTCATCCCATATTAAATTTCACTAACGGAGTCTACTTAGACCCTACTGGTCCTCTTCATGACCCATTATACTATTTAAATGATATTCAAGGGTTCCTACGTATTTTATACGGATTAAACAAAAAGGGAAAAATATGCAATTTTCCCAAAGGGGTTGATCGATCGAGGAAAGGGGTCGATCGATCGATTAGTCGATCGATCGACACTCTTGAGTCGATCGATCGATCAAGCTGGTATTCCGAATTCTGCCATTATTAACTACGGGTTTTCTTCTCCAACCTCAACCAAAACTCCATTAACGATCCCCAAACTCCCCAAAAAAATCACTACTCATTACATATACCTATATACACAATTTCCTACGTGAAACATGTACAAATTCATCAAAGGTATTAAATTAATGGGGTAAATCATCATAATTATCAAGAACCCTAATTTTTCATTAAACTTCCATTCTTCTAATTCTTTTCCAGATTTCTTACTTCTAAAATAATAAAATTTCGTGGGTAATCCTCTACATATGTTGAGATTTCCAGAATATATCTATTTCCTCTAAAACATGTGATTTAAATTCCCTAAATCATCAATTTATTCTATGAAACATATGTTTAACAATCCTATTCTAACATGGGTGAAACATTAACTAAAAGAAAATAAAGATAGATACTTGCCTGGGATTCTAATGTCTGATTTGTTGATGATGAGGATATGACTGCGTTCTCATCTTACGATCTATATTTTGGTGGTGGTGGTGCAATCGAATGGGTTCCTAGCCTTGGATTTCTTGGAAAACTTTCTACCTTCTTCTTTAATGGCCGTTCTTATGTTTCTGTGATTTTTAACCCTAAAAGCTAAACTTTAATGGCATATATGACTTAGGAAAATTCGTGGGTTTAATTACCCAAAAATACAAAATGACTATAATACCTTCCCGGGATGCCAATTAGGCCTAAAAACGCCCCGAGACCCAAACTAAAACTCCAGGTACACTTTTCTAACTATCTTGACCCTTTCGGACATGTCGGTGCATTCGAAATGACCGTACAGATGACTTATAATTTTTTCATTTCTTGGTAATAATAATTTAGTCCCGACACGACACAGGCGTGTCCCGACTTAATTTCCATAATTGTCATATTATTCACCCGTGACAATTTTAATAAATTAAATTATACATATTACTTTACCCATTAAGTAATATTCAACAAATTTCCCATAATTACTAACTCTCATCACGCTAGTAAATATTTAAAATAAATTTCCGGATTAATATTAAATTAATATCTCAATTTAAATTTAATAAATCCCCAAATTTAAAAGCCATAAAAATACGGGGTATGACAGGATGTTTCTTTTTGTAAACAATAAGTTTGATGTTGAATGCACTTATAGTTTTTATCTTGTATGGTGTATGTATATATGGTCTATTAAGTTATTTTTCTCGACCACGTTATTAGCCCCCACATATAACATGTGTTTTAGTGCATACATCAGAACGCAAAATATTTTTAAACATGGTTAATTTTAGAAGCTGTTTTTAAAATAATGCTTTGAATTAGGATATGCCTGCTAGTATTTGAGTCATTTCATGGTCTTGTGGTCGGCTCTTGGCCAACTTTATCGGACTTACTAGCTACTAGTTATACAAACATATGTTATCCAGGTAGGGTTTTTATAAATGTTAACTTAAGATTACCTTACCAACTTTACAGTTGCAATCTTTAGTTGTGGCCAATGATGTGATTGTCTGTGATGGGTTTTACCAATGCTTTAGTCAACTTACTAGTCAATTGGATCAGCTCCTGGACGAACTGACCTTGTGACAACACTGGTTTCCCATGGTTCGAACAACTTTCCCAAGTGTGTTCTGGTTGTCGTTGGCTTATTATGTTCAACTCCGAGATGTCTTCGACCCAGGATTCCTTCACATCTCTTGAACTGATAACATTTGCAATAAATAATGGAAAAGATTGAATATAAACAATACACACAAAGTACTTGATTTGATTGAATATGCATAAACGTTTTACATAACCTCCTTCAGTATAATGATTTCTTTCATAACTAATTATAATCATCCTATTGATAATACTTCCATGGATATTTGACATTCCATGAGTTATTGAAATGTTTCCCCTCCAGAGTTTTAATTATTTAATTGTATCATTATACCACCGCAGTGACCCTATGGGGACCATGGTAGTTTAACTCAAGCTTGTTCCAATTCTGGATCACTTTTCTTAGGATTAAGTCACCATCCTTTAATGTTATTGTCTTGACTCTCCTGTCATAGAATCTAGTCGTTCTGTATTGATATTCTGCCACTTTGAGGGTTATATTATCCTTAACTTGTTCAACCAAATCCATGTCAATCTGATGTATTAGGTCACTTCTTGGAAAGTCGAAGTTTAACACCCTATGGCTTGCGAAGATTTTTTTCTTAGTACGACTACTTTAGTGCCAAATGCCAGCGTAAAAGGTGTTTATCCTTTTGTGGCTCAAAGTTATCGTATGACCATTGAATGCTCTGCCATTCGTTGATTGAGTTTGACTGGATATAATCCAATCTATTCTTCATCTAGTCTAGTAAAGTCTTGCTTGTTATCTCGGTGTCCCCATTGCAATGGGGATGACCTAGTGCAAAATGAAGTTTCCTTATCTTTGATTTTATACAGGGATCCTCATAGCCATGTGTTATCTAACTCAGCATTTTGATCCGTCATCAATAGGAAGGGAATTCCATAACGAAAAATAATATTCTTCCATGAAAAATAGAAGAATTTTAGGTGATTCATATCCATTAACGGCTTGACTTATACCCACATTGTAAAGTAATTCGTGGCGATGGCGAAATGCTTGCGCTTTGATGGTTATTCTCAGCTTGCGCATGATGTCATATTCCCTTAACTCAATAGCCCAATAAATTAACCTGTCTGATTTCTCTAGTTCATTAATGTCTTATCAGAGAGGCAAATTAGTGTACACGATGATTGTGTGAGCTTGAAATACGACTTCATTCTCCTAAAAGCTTCAATCAATGACAGTGCTAATATTTCCAATCTTGAGTACCAAATTTACGCTCCATGGTAGTCTTGTCTTAAGTATTAAACTGGATTCTGCACCCTGCCTTCTAATCACCCAAGGGCCGATCTCACAACAGATTAAAATACAACCAAATACAAGTATAACTTCACTCTCATTATCATCCTCGATAATAAATGAAGGGATATGATGTACTTCTTCAAATCCTAGAAAGTTTTTCCGCATTCTTGATTCAACTCAAAGTTTTTTTTGGGAATCTTAAATAATATAAGACATCGGTCAGTGGACCTTTACCCAAATTTATTAAGTGTAGTAATACGGTCGATCAACTTGTGGATATAATTCTTTCTCTCAGGAGACTGTACAATGATCAATGCTTTAATCATATCTAGGTTGGCCTCTATAACACTTTAGTTGATTATAAAACTATAAAAATTTCCTTCTCTTACTCCAAAGACAAATTTAATAGGATTTAATTTCATCTAGTACTTCTCCAATACACCAAAGTTTTAGCTGAGTTCACGAATGTGATCGGATGACTTTTTACTCTTAATAAACACATAATCTTCTTAGACTTGCATATTCTTCCCAATCAAATCTTTGAAAACCTGGTTAACAAATGTTTAGTATGTTCCTCTAGCATTTTTTAGCCGAAGGGCATAATATTGTAGCAGTATGTACCTCAGCTGGTAATGAAAGAGGACTTTTCCCTATCTTTTGGCCTCATTTTAATCTGATTATACCCCAGATAGGCATCCATAAAAATTAAAAGAAATTGACTAGTAGTGGCTTCGTTCATCTAAATGATTCAGGGTAATAGGAAGTGATCCTTTCGACATGCCTTGTTCAGGTTTGTAAAGTCAACACACATATGCCCTTTATCATTTTTCTTCTTAACCATTACAAAATTTGAGAGCCATTTTGGGTAAATAACATCTTTGATAAACTCAGCTTTATTGAGCTTATTTACCTTTTTTTGAATATTCATATTCTCCTTCTTGAAGAAAAATACATTTTTTTATTTCGCAGGATTCACATCTTTCACAATACTGAGATCATAGCTAATCACATTAAGATCTATACCAGGCATGTCTTCATGGATCCAAGCAAATAGGCTTTGATAGGTGATTTAGAACGATATAAAATTTAGCCCGAATCAATATATAAATCTCATTTATTCGATTTCTAGGCCGGATGGATCCGATCGGGCGAAAATAGTTTTTTTGCTTTTTTTTTAGTGAATTCTCGTGGTGGTTCTTCCTTATCTCCCTTCCAAACTAGGTTGGATCAGTTTCCAAAAATAAATTTCTTCAAGAGTTATTTTTTGTGATGAATTCTACTTTAATTTGGACACTATGTCAAAGAGAAGTCTTCTATAATAAGGACTCTTCAAGAGTTTATGCTATGACAGATATGGGGAATTTTTGTCCTTATACTACTGTTTGCATTTATTTTATTTGCATGTATGTATCCTTTGTACATTTCATAATTTGGTGTGCTAATTAAATCAATTAGGAGCACCCATTTTATTGATAAAAAGGATTTAATTTTGAGATCGACCTGGATCACGATTTTTTTTGGAAAATCCGTTTTATTTATTATTTTCTAAATTGAATAAAATTGGGGTAATTAATTTAAAGGAATACATCAAATATTGATCTCTGAATTTTATTTCAATGAAAAAAAGGTTTTATTTTTGGAAAATTAAAATAGTAAAATTGGGTAATTTAATTTGTGCACGTGAATTGGAAATTACCAAGGTTTTAAATTAGGTATTTTAGAATTCAATGAACAACTTTTCAGAACCATAAATGTTTTTAAAGTACTAAGTGGGTTTAACCAACAATATAGTCTCGGTCGGTGTTTTATGAATCATATGTGATCAATTCATCTCGTCAACTTCGATTTGGCTCCCTAGTGGATGGAATTAATCAGGGAATCAAGGATTCATTAAAACTCTTAAGTGATACTTCCAAGAGTTATAATTTGATTGAGTTTGATGCCCCAATAGGGAAATGTGACACCCCGCCTAATAAAATACCGGGTGATCAGTCCTATACCAAATTAAAATAGGAATCCCAGTTGGTTCATCCTTAGCATCACTGTCGAAAACTTTTTAAAACTTACTATCCACCCAGTATTCCAAAAGCTGGTGCCAAATTTTTAACTTTTTAATTAACAAAACAGTACATGCGGAATTAAATATAAACCATTCACACAACTGAATGAAAACCAACTGAATCATTAATTAAATGAATTGTCGAATAAACCATCGGCCACCAAAGCGAATAATCCAATACAAGCATTCAACACTTGAATAAATACATCTGAAAACTGTACTGAGAAGTCTGGGCGACAAGCCCTAAATATAACTGAAACTAATAAATGATTCCTACTCTAGGAATGAATGAGCGATGCGTCTAATCCAAGTTTCGTGTCCCTGGAATAGAATATCAATCCCGACGTCCCTATGGCTGGACACCTAAAAGGTTTTGAAAATAGTTTTACAGCAAGGGTTAGAACCCAAAATATTTTGAAAATATTTAGCAAGTGAATTAACTGCAGTAATTTAAAATGCATGAATGCGCTTCATATTTAAGTTAGTCTCGCACTCTCTTAAGGACATTCTCACCCCTCCACTATTGTGCACACCTAACGGTTACCTTTACCCCACCTAGTTGTACTATCCCGTCCAACTAGTCCTATTATAACCTTCCCTTGCCATACTACTCTAACCCGAGTATAATTATTCATGAATTATAAGTTGTCTCACCAATTAACTTAATTAATTCCTTCTTAAATAATAGCATATAACTGTGTCACAAGTTATATAAAGTAAATACATCACACACTGTATTATTACCCGCATATAATATTTAATACCATTATATACGTACCTTTACTAAAACATCCACACATATATCATACGTATATCCATCCCTCCGAGTATACCCTCGCCGGATGATTCCCTCTAAAGTGCTATCTCACTAGGTGTGCTCACATAACCTAGTTACCCAAGTTGGAATCGCTCACCAACCTGACCTAAAACATAAACGAAGTGGAGGCGGTCATATTCCTTCCCTGAAAGTGAGATAAACCCCTCACCCATATACCGTACGCTATGACCTGGGGATATACTCACCCTACTCCTCAAGCTAGGGGATTCACCCACATCACGCAACCTCCCTTGATGGCACTAGATTATATAAATTAAATAAATATCTAATCACTGATATTTAATAGCACACACAATAAATACACATATATATACTATCACTACACCGTATATATATAATATAAACCTCGACTTTACCATGTACTTAAAGATCCGTAACACTAGCCTGAAATTTTCTGAGTCTCTGTCTCTACTCACTTAATTAATTTTCTTATTTAATAATTTATCATCTTCCCGAGTCTATGGTCCGACTCTAATATATTTAATTCACACCTCAATTAATATACTATTTTCCCCGAGTCTATGGTCCGACTCTAATTTAATTAATTCACATATTAATCAATTAATACTAAGCCGAGTCTGTGGTCCGACTCTCATTTAATTAATTTATACATTAAATAATTTATACGAAGCCGAGTCTGTGGTCCGACTCTCATTTAATTAATTTACACATTAATTAATTAATACTAATCCGAGTCTGTGGTCCGACTCTCATTTAATTAATTTACACATCAATTAATTTATACCTTGGTGTCGCCCAATCGTTATACCCGGACTCGTTCACTTGGTGCATAACTTAATATTTCCCGAGTCTATATTCCGACTCCAAATTAATCTATTCCTCCCAATAATTAATTTAATACTTTGGTTTCACTTAACCAATATACCCGGACATTTTTCTTCGTCCCGTAAAATTTTCCCAGTCTTTAGGCCCGACTATTTCTTAATTCGGTTATATTCCCCATTTCGTAAATTAACCTGGCTTCACTCGCTAATGCCCCCGGACTCATCCACTCGGTCCATAATTAAATTGAATATGTTTCACCCCAAAATTCTCACTACAAGTCTCAACGCTTAACTTAGATTATCAATTCCTACTAGCCATCTTTTGAGTCTCTAGCTATTACATTCTCTATAATTTTCTACCAATTAAAATGATACCCAAAAATCCAAAAATAAAACAAGGGTATCAAATAACCCGACCTGGAAAAATTTTCCCATCGTCGATCGATCAATGGCCCCCGATCGATCGATCGATCATCCCTGGGCAACTCTTCTTCCCCACTAAATTCCACCATTTACGAAATCCAAGGTTTGTATACCTTAATTTAAACCTCTAATCACATCACCCCACCACATAGACATGGTTAATTCACATCCTACACATCATAGGGGCCTTAAGATAATAAATTTCTCCACTTATCTCATAATCTCCGAAATGGTTTTTTTTCTCCATTAAAATTCAATTTACTGTCCTACAAATTCCAGATTCAATTTCTACCATTTTATGTTCCGGATTCCTCATTCAAATCGTATATCTATACTCAGAGATCTATAACATACCTAATTCTTACTTTAAATCTCATTCAAGTGTTCCATTAACAAAAACCCCATTTTGTACCCATTTATACCCAAAAATGAATTTTATTTTGCTCGTCACTAAAATATGAATTGGATATCATAAATCTATCATTACAGCAAGTTAACCACTTGCCTAGAATTGTTCGTAGGGTCAGATTCCGTTGGTGTAGAGAATGGTTGATGAAGAACACCCCAAATTAGTCCCTTAATTTGGCTCCAAAAGACCCCCAATTGACTTCTTGATTAGCTTCCTCTAATCCTCTCCCAAACCCTAGGTTTAGAATTTTCTATCTGCCATTCCTAGTCCCTCAATTAGGTTAAAAACACTTAATCCCGTTTTTGGCCATATGGGCATAATTAAAATGGCCCGAATCACCCCATGGGGGCCCGGTTATGCCCAAAAATACTCTGAGACCCAATTACTACCCTCGGGCACTCTTTTCTGACTATCTCGAACCATTCGGACTCAATCGCGCACTCTTAATTGTCATCCGAAATACTTTTTGTCATTTCCAAATTTCGAACTCAAAATGCGACACACATTAATTCGGACAATTAAGCTTCAAGTCGTCAATTATAAATAATTCTTCCCACTCAAATAAATTCTCCAAATCATAAATTTAAGTTTCTCCAAATTAAATATTTTTATAACTCCCAAAAATACTTAAATATTAAATCCTCGAAATTACGGGGTGTTACAGGAAGTCCATCACGAGAGGGATTTATTTTAAGGAATGAATCGGTGATACACACCTAGACATAACTTTTGATATCGTCCCCAATGGAGTAATAGTAATTAGATATGGGACCAAAAGTTAATGGCTATTCGTTATATTGGACATAAGGTTCATGAAGTGTTCGGATAGCATAATGAAAGGCAAAAATATATCTGATTCAAGGTAGGGTGATTTTAGCTCGTAACGAGAAACCTCATCTCATATGGTAACTAGCATGTCCAACGAGATTAGTTTTTAAAAATTGACGATTGAGGGATGGAACTTTAAATTTAATGAAATTAATTCTCGTGTTTCAATTGGAAATTCTTTTTTTCAATTTCATGATTCGAATATTTCAAAAATGCATTCAACCTTTTCTCATTGTTTTAGTCTAATGTTTAAATAGAATAAGTTTCAAGAATTGAAAATGTAACTGGACATTTTTCTAACTTTTGAGGATAATGAAGTTATTTACCCATAATTTCCATTAAAATTTTAAACTAATGATATGATTAACTCCTTGCGCCAGCTTGTTTGTCCCCCCAACGGATGGTTTTAATCATAGAATCAAAGTATTTTAAAATACATGCTATTATTTCAAATTAAGTGTTATATGTGTTCGATCCCCCCAACGGGGAAGTTCTATATGAGCATTTTTTATTTTAAAGAATTGGCCGGTGAGAATTTATATAAAACTATGAATAGTTTATGAAACTCAATTGAGAATCGTGTTCTTAGAATGATTTTATCATTAGTTGAACAGAGAATTCTTTGGAATGAAAATGGTGGAGAAACCCCATACAATTTGATAATCCGAGTATGAGGATCATCGATAGCCAACGGTTGGTGTTAGTTATTTGAGAAGGTATTTAAGGGATTTACTTACTTACCTAAACGTATGTATGGGGTTAATTTTAAGTATTAGATACAACAGTTTGGGTTAAGAAAAGTTCATATTCCTTGGTAGTAGTGAATTGGCCGAAAGCCAAGTATTTTCACTCCAAGTAGTTAGAACTTTTATAGCCACGGTGTAAGATTTTCCTTGTTTATTAAGGATAATGAATGTCTTAAAAGTAAGTGCATGCTTTACGATTTGATTTACTGTAAATTGGTGTGTAGACTCGGGAACCACAAACCAGGACTGCAACGCATCGCAGAGGATTCATGTAACAGGGCAATACTTAAAAGAGATGTGTTTCTAATTATGGGCAATTTGAATACGAAAGTGGTAGTTGAAGTGGGATATCCTTGTGGATTTCGTGGAGACATAAGGTAAATGTAGGTAATTTATAAATATACATGATTTTAGAAATGGTGGTTTTTGTTTTCTAAATTAGATTTGAATAAATATTCGATTGATTTTATAAAATCATTTTATATCAAAATTGGGATATCTTTTATCTGCTCTAGTACACTAGAAAATAATTTATACATTATAAGTTTGTCTCACCAATACTCCTAAATATTGAAATGAATAATTTAATGGACATGATCATTAAAAAGAAAGCTTCCTTCTAGAATCAAACATAAAATTGGAACTTACGCTTATGTCATTTTCTTCTAAAAGTTATTCGAAGGCTTGTTTAAAATGAACAATTGAGTTCATTGGAAGTGGATTCACTATTAGTTTTGAATCTCGTTTAGAAGGTAAAATCACCAAGATGACCTTCAAGGACTAAAGCTAAAGATCCAAAGATGTGTTGGAAATGGTTCATTTCAATTAGTTTGGTTTCGTGACTATCCAGTCTAGAGGTGGTATTGAGTGCTTCATCAATTTCATTAATGATCATTCGAAGTTTATAATATGATTACAATAAGGATCAAATGTCCAAAGGCTTTGATTAGTTCAAAGTGTTAAAGCCCAAGGTGGATCATGGGTGAGGTAAACTAATCCAAGTTTTTACAGTTTGTCTATAAAAGTGTTTACCTCAAGGGACAGTTAAGGAATTATTTATCGAAAATTAGGATTTTATCCCAGTTGTCTACAATGGGCATTCCACTTCGTAGTGGTGTAGAGGAAAGGAAGGGGTAAGACTCTTTTGGATATGATATGGTCCATGATTAGTTATTTATGACTCTAACATTCTTATTGGGATTTTTGTGTAAGAGACACGCATATACATTATAATTTAGTTTCTTCTTAATAGGTGTCTTAAACTCCTATTGGACATTGGATTGGGCGCAAGCTCATTCTAGGACATGTTCATATTTGAGGGTGCTCGACACTCGTGCTGTGGAAGAAGACAATGAATTTGAAATTAAGGAAGAAGGTATGTATCTTCATTGGTTATCCCAAAGTTTACAACAATAGTTTATATCATAGTCATAAGTAGAATCAGGTCACTGATTGCATCAACTCCTGGTTCTTAAAAGAGGAGTATGTAATAAACCATGAGCCCAAGTGTAGGTTAGACTTACGAGATAAAAAGTAACATTATATTACCAATGCTACTAGACCAGACATAAAAGATGAAATACGACCTAATATCAATAATACACTACCTTATTGTATTGGGAGTATTATTGATGATTGGGATACATGTGTCACTTCTACTGGATAACAAGGGGGCACATAATGGAGGAAACAGCAGGAGTGATCCTAAATGTTTAGTGTTTTGGGTGATCATTTTGATGAGATCCCAGGCAAATATGAATCAAGTGCCGAGAACTACAATGAAACATTCCAAGACAAATAATTTTTCTTTCACTTATAACTATGGATACCAAAAAGGATTCGATGTATTTGAATCATGTTTTGGGATTTGTAGACTTATTGATTTTGTAAATCCCATCAGGTACAAGTGGACCTACAAGAAATTAAAAGATAGATGTATGGGAAGGTACAAACCTTAAAGAAAAGTCTTGAGAAATGGTTTACTAAAAAATATAGGGATTAACTAGGAGTAAATCTTATCACGATTGCCATGCTAAAGTCTGTGAGGATTATTTTCACGTTAAAATTGCATTCTTGAATGATCATTTTGAAACTTTAATAATAAGAAGTCGGGAAACACAAAGTGATGTAATCTTGTGACATTCATATATGTATTTAATTTAACATAAACTTCTTGGGTCATTCGGTTTGATCAGGTATTTAAGTCTTGATTTTGATTAAAGCCCCAAAACCATTTCTTTGTATAAAAAGAATGACGAAAATGTGGTTGTATTTATAGTCACACTTGTGGATAATATTTAACTAATCGGGAATGAATTGGGAGTTTTTTCTAACATAGGAGTGTGGTTGTCTGGATATTTGATATAAGGCGCTTAGGACAAGATAGTGACATATTTATGATCAAGATTTTGGTAGATCTATTGCAAAAGGTGTTGGGCTTATCCCAAATCGATATTGTACACACAGGATTAGCATCGGAATTCCATGAAAGAGTTCAATTCAAGTATGGAATCATTGTGTCTAGGAATCAACGTCTTAGGAAATTTCATTAATATGAAATTAATGAGGAATATACCTGAAGATTTTATGGTGGGAAGCTTCATGCATGCTATATTGTGTAAAAGACCAAAATTTGTTATGCCTTAGGCACGGTCGATAGATTTTAGTCTAATAGTCTTGTACCTTTTAGGCATAAAGAATAAATATTTAGTCAGATAAGAATTATAATTTTTCTACCTCGGAATATATGTGTACCCAAGGAGGTTGAGGTATAAGTTAGAGGAGTGTTGGTGACTCACCTAGGGAAGACAAGGTTATTTCCACTTAAGAGATAAGTAAAAAGAATATATAGCTCGGTTACTTACCAAGTGTAACACCCCGTATTTTTATTTATTATTTTAATTAATTAATTGGAATTTTCGAGAAAAATAAATTTTTGAATTTTAAAATTTTTATTGGCTAAGTATGTTGGTTATGATTTTAGAAGAACAAAACTTCAAGCGGAATTAAAATCGGAGTTAAAACGGATTTTATATTGATTTTACAATATTTTTGCCTTATGGCATTTTTTGGGCAAACTGTGAGTTTTTCGGGGTGATCGATAGATCGACGGGGGGGTAGATCGATCGACCCTCCCAGAAAACGTGCGCTGTAAGCTATTTTCTTAAGAGTTTGTGTAGGATTAGGACTCCTAATCACTATATAACCTTGTTAATCCGTAGGGGGACTTCTCATAATCACTTTTTCTCCAGTTTTTCACCAGAGAACACTTCCAAATATTTTTCCTCTCACTCATAATCATCAACCTTCAACAAAATCAAGTTTTTGTCACAAGTTTTGACACAAGTTTTTGAAGGCTTAATTGGGGTTTAATCAAGATCGTTCAAGAACACTCTTTTGCTAATTTTTTCGAGAGGAATCCAGATTTCTAATCAGATTTTCAACACGATCTTCACAGGCATGAATACTCTATTATTTTTGCCTTATTTAAAGGGGTCGTGGGTGACTATTTTTGAAGCATCTTTTGGTACAAAAATATGCAGCAAACATATTTTCTTTTTCTCTCTTTTTATACACAAACAAGCCCTTTAATTTATGCATTCAACCTTAGGTTTTTAGAGGTGTTCTTGGGGCTGTTTTGAGGTTGTTCTTGGAGGAACTTTTGGTGAACTTTGGAGAAGATTTTTGATGGTGTTATCTGCTATTTCTGGGCAGAATTACTGTTGGTCCTTTTGGTGGTTTAAGGTATGGGGTTTTACACAATATGCTCCTTAATCTCGCGAGTATTATTCTCGTTGTTTTCTTGTGATTATTGACTCATATTTGAATTGCTAAATTCAATTGGAATATGGAAATATTTGTTGGAATCTAATTTATGATTCATGTGGTATTATATTTGGTGTTGAGCATGTTGTCATGAAGATTTTAATATGGCACGGAGGTTGGGCACCCGCCAATATTCCTTTTTCCGGATATGCTAGAAAAATGCATAGGCGCGGTACGTTGGTGAGGCCTGGTGACCCGGTTAATGTGTTGTTGAGAAATTATAGTGATATAATTGCTTATGTGATTCACATTTGATTTGAATATTCATATTCGTATTGTGACGTTTTATTCATCGCTAACATCTTTGTTGAGCATATTCCTGTCGTATTGTGTACTTCCCCATCTTTTTCTTAGTTGGCAGGTGAGCACGGATTTGAGTGCTATGGACCAATTGGGATGATTTTAGCGTGGATTAATTGGGAAGAATTTTTAATACAAGAGATGAGAAGACTTGTATTTATTTTGATGTATAGAGCATTTGGAGATTTATTTTATTTTCGAGATAGTTAGATTGTTGTAATTATTGACACTTTAATAAAAAGTGAGAACAATAATAAAAGTTGGTTAATATAATTAAATTCACATCGTGGGACTTGGGAATTTAAAATCATATTGGTGTGCCTTTATAAATGGGGATTTATGCGGGTAGTTAGTGATTTATATCTATCACATTTAATTATCCCGTTTAATTTAAAATATTTTATTGTGATATTTATTGCGTATAATGCTACTGTCTGGATTCAAGGATCCTATTTGAGGGGAGTAGTGTGTATTCTTGCTCGGGGCTTTGGCTCTGACCCATGCGTTGACTAATCTTTTTCAGGATTAGAATTAGAGAAGCTGCATAAGTTTTTCGGAGTTATCATTTGGAGGTGCAGCTGGAGCTGATTTACTTTATCGCTTTGTTTTAGTTTAGACTTTCTTTTCCAGTCGTATTTCAGTATGAGACTTCATTGGAGTTTTATTGGGCCATTCGGTTCCAAAGTTGTTTAAAGGATTTATGTTGGATTATCCAGATCTTTGTTATTCAGGCTTTATTTAATCATTATTGGAGATTTGATTTTTGGAGTTAGCATGTGATGGATCTTTTATCGCTTAGTTATTTGTGATTATTTGAGATTTATTCAATTATTTATCTTATGGACTGATTATTTATGTCTCATATCTGTCTCATGCTAAGAATGGTATTTATTTAGTTCACGCCCGGCATAGTTCGGCGGCGGTGGCTGGCCACCCCGTCTGTCGGATTTTGCGGGGTGTGACAGATGGTATCAGAGCATGGTCTTAGGTCTCGTAGGTTATGAGTCCGTTTAGTTTCCGCGTTGCCGATCTTTGATTCCCTTTGTGATTCGTATTTCTTAAAGTAGATGTTCTAGCATTCGTGTTAGATGTGTTTCTTGGAGATGTGAAGTTTTGAGTTAAGGACGTTGTAGACATTGAGTTTAGAATTAGTAAGCTTGATGTGGGGATCCTTAGAATGGATTTTGGAGACGATAATTTTTTTGGAGATTTTAGTACAGATGTTAGGTACCGTATGTATCGATTTTTGATGTTGAGATTTAATTTGAGGAAGTTAGAATTTTGATGACTTTCGGATATAGGATCGAGTGGGGGATTTGTGAGAGCAAGTGGTACGCCGTTATTTTCATAGTTATGTGTATGTATATAGGCAATATATATTATTTTGTTGTTCGTGGGGTAGGTGCGCTTAGGATTGGGTGTATGGGCGCCCAATTATGGCATTCTACGGGTAGGCATATATGAGCCTTATTTTCTTTTGCGAGATTTATGTATTGATGTGTATGCTTCGTCTAATTTCGAGGACGAAATTCTTTGCTAGTGGGGAAGTATGTAACACCCCGTATTTTTATTTATTATTTTAATTAATTAATTGGAATTTTCGAGAAAAATAAATTTTTGAATTTTAAAATTTTTATTGGCTAAGTATGTTGGTTATGATTTTAGAAGAACAAAACTTCAAGCGGAATTAAAATCGGAGTTAAAACGGATTTTATATTGATTTTACAATATTTTTGCCTTATGGCATTTTTTGGGCAAACTGTCAGTTTTTCGGGGTGATCGATAGATCGACGGGGGGGTAGATCGATCGACCCTCCCAGAAAACGTGCGCTGTAAGCTGTTTTCTTAAGAGTTTGTGTAGGATTAGGACTCCTAATCACTATATAACCTTGTTAATCCGTAGGGGGACTTCTCATAATCACTTTTTCTCCAGTTTTTCACCAGAGAACACTTCCAAATATTTTTCCTCTCACTCATAATCATCAACCTTCAACAAAATCAAGTTTTTGTCAGAAGTTTTGACACAAATTTTTGAAGGCTTAATTGGGGTTTAATCAAGATCGTTCAAGAACACTCTTTTGCTAATTTTTTCGAGAGGAATCCAGATTTCTAATCAGATTTTCAACACGATCTTCACAGGCATGAATACTCTATTCTTTTCCTTTAGTATTATGCGTTTTAAGTGTCGCCTAAACACTTAATTACATGTTTTCTTAAAAATAATTAGTAACTTAAATAGAAAAATTGAATACTAATTATGGGGCTGTTTTTATAAAATCTTTTAATCTGAATAATATTCATAACCCTTTGGGTACGTAGGATTCATGAGTGATTTTGGGTTTTATTGGTGTAGGTTGCATGTAGAAAAAAATTCTAGTTTTAAAATAAATGATTTTTGGGTGCGTACAATTCATGTAATACATGTAGAGATAATAAAATTTGGTTTGATGAATATATGATGAAAACTTGGTATAATTAATTTAAAATAATTAAATGAGATTATTTGGGTATTGTTGACATTGTGATAATTAAATTAAAGATTTAATTGAATTGGACTATCATGCGTAGTTTTATATATTGATTAATTATGCTTGTTTTGTGTGACTTGTTGGTATTATGATGTTGCCTTTGTGACGACGGGTTGTTGGGTACTATTGCTCTCCCTATATTTTAGAATGCCTCTAGGTATGGGATTAGTGGGTATGCCTTTTGATGATTTATGCCTTCTAGGTATGGGACTAGTGAGGGTAGATTATCGCATTTTTTTTTATCATCTTGGGGGTGGGCTGATTTTTAGTACTTTATCGTCGTTACGCTAGCCTAAGCATGAGACTAAGTTAAGATTTATGTTAGAAAATCCTCCTATACATAGGATAGGACGTATTGATAACATGGGGACCCTTATGTATGGGACTAAGGGGTATTTTGAGGATCTCACATCGATAAACAAGGGTGGGGTTATTATAAATTGAGAAATTGAGAATTAATGCCTAAGATAAAAATGGGTATTAAAATTGGTGGCGACATAATGTGTCGGGGCTGACAGTTTAAACGGGCCAGAGGGCGATTTATGTCGTGTCGTGTGTGGAACCTTGTCATGTGTCGGGGCCGACAGTAAACGGGTCAGAGGGCGATTGACAAGGGTAACCTTGTCATGTGTCGGGGCCGACAGTAAACGGGTCAGAGGGCGATTGACAAGGGGAAGTGTGACACTTTAATAAAAAGTGAGAACAATAATAAAAGTTGGTTAATATAATTAAATTCACATCGTGGGACTTGGGAATTTAAAATCATATTGGTTTGCCTTTATAAATGGGGATTTATGCGGGTAGTTAGTGATTTATATCTATCACATTTAATTATCCCGTTTAATTTAAAATATTTTATTGTTATATTTATTGCGTATAATGCTACTGTCTGGATTCAAGGATCCTATTTGAGGGGAGTAGTGTGTATTCTTGCTCGGGGCTTTGGCTCTGACCCATGCGTTGACTAATCTTTTTCAGGATTAGAATTAGAGAAGCTGCATAAGTTTTTCGGAGTTATCATTTGGAGGTGCAGCTGGAGCTGATTTACTTTATCGCTTTGTTTTAGTTTAGACTTTCTTTTCCAGTCGTATTTCAGTATGAGACTTCATTGGAGTTTTATTGGGCCATTCGGTTCCAAAGTTGTTTAAAGGATTTATGTTGGATTATCCAGATCTTTGTTATTCAGGCTTTATTTAATCATTATTGGAGATTTGATTTTTGGAGTTAGCATGTGATGGATCTTTTATCGCTTAGTTATTTGTGATTATTTGAGATTTATTCAATTATTTATCTTATGGACTGATTATTTATGTCTCATATCTGTCTCATGCTAAGAATGGTATTTATTTAGTTCACGCCCGGCATAGTTCGGCGGCGGTGGCTGGCCACCCCGTCTGTCGGATTTTGCGGGGTGTGACACCAAGTAAGTTGGGTGAGGTTCCTATAAGTGAAATTAGCTATTACACTTTCAGTGTTCATAGTGGTACAATTACAAGTTTGAGGGGAACCATAACTCATTCAAAGGTTAAGCACAATGAGCGTAGGTTTCACCTAGTTTGAAAGATTGAACGAAGTGGTTGAGAAGATTTTGACCAGGTTATATCAGATAACACTTGGTTAATCTTTTACCAATATGCAACAAATTTATTATGTAGATGGGTTACGATTTAGATACACGCTTTTAGTATTAAGTAGTAGATTGTTGGGGTTTTATTCTTAAAATAATGTATAGTATTTACATTTAGTTAAATGTGTTTGTTCATATTCAAAAAAAGACTAATGTTTGAGATAATGCCTTATATTTGATTTAAATATATAATAGACATGTCTGTCAGTAAAGCTAAATAAGAATTCATGTGAGTCGGCTTCACGTTGATCACTAGTAGATCGAAATTTCGGTTCTAGAACTTTTAAGACATTCACAACCTAGATATGGAGTTGATACGCATACCTCCTATCGTAATAGTTGCGATGCAATCCTAGTAGTTTATCTTAAACTACGAGAACCTGTATGATTGTTTGAGAACTTGTATGATAGATCGACATAAGATTATGATTGGTACATTCCATGAATGTATTGAATAGGGCCACTTGTTAGATTTGAGTGTAAGGAAAGTCTACATTAGACTTGGGTAATCTCGCACCATTCGAGATAAAACACTATTCACATTTTTATTAAAAGACCTAGAGACAACACCATATCTCAATCAAAACCAAGGTTTTGAATCTCAAAATGTTTCCACACACCTACCTAGATTTTGGGAGGATCATACATTATAAGATCTAAGCATTAAAGAAGGTGAAACAAGGATTTTGGAAAGCTTAGAGAGTATCAAGGATTATATCATATTCTAAGTTTGTATCCTCGTACGAATCACAACATGATTCGCTATGGTATACCTCCCTCCACACTTGTTGGTTTGGGTGACTTGTAAGGAATACTATAGAGCCTGGCTAAACATCAGGAGGAAATACAAGAAAATATGAAGCAACTAAAGAAAAGTATCCTGAATGGATAAAATCGGACAAAACTGAACCTTATTTCCCCAATAATTAGGGAAAACTCTAATAAAAGGTATAAGATACAACCTTCAGCTCCATTTAGGGAATGAAAGTGCACCATGAGAGGGATCTGAAGAATCCCAGGTGACTGAAATTTGGTTCACGTGGTGAAGGAAGTAGGTCTAGAAGAAGGTATGAATCCGAAGGAAATAATCAATATTACAGGCCAGGAAGAACTTCAATTGTTTGATCGACATGATATGGCGATGATCAATCCTACACCATAGAATACCCGAGTGTATTGGAGAGGTTAAGCAGGGGCTCTGCCTTTAATTTATTGGGCACAAGGGTAGGATGAGTAAATATGTGCAGAGAACTCAGAGAGCCCAAAATCATATAGAATAATCATGGATATTCAAAAATAGGAGGGTTACATGTTGAACATGGTTTGGTCAAAGCATGAGAGGCTCATCCAGGTCCGAGCACACTTCAAGAATCAAAGAGAGGATGGCCTAGATTTATGGACAAGTCGATAAGTTTATCCGGGTTGAACAAGAAGATAAGGACCAACCCTGAAAATGGTTAATTCAACACATGGATGTCCGACTTATGGATTTTATAAAGACAAAAAACCATTTACAGATAGGTTATTATCTATGGATGTCCATTTGGAGCGTCTGTTGTGCGTTATCCATCCCCGATAAAGCTCTAAATTCTACTGATAATATCGAGATACAAAGGAAAAGCTAATTTGATGCTTTATATAGGGCATTACCAGGATGCTTCTAACATATATTAATTCCTACTGAGATGAAATGTAGGGATTTTTCCAATACTCTGACTGTATCGACCAAAATATGGAACAATGGTCTCCCAAGGTAAACATAAACAATTTCAAGAAGTTGGCTAACTTATTTATAAACAACTTTTATTTTGGCAAAAATATCGAGGAGAGGGTGGATCACTTATTAAGCATCAGGCAGAAGGAGGGTGAAATGACTAGAGAGTACGTCAACCAATTCAACACTAAAAAAGTAGAAGTAATATATTATGATGACACAATTGTAATCATTGCAATTATGAGTGATTTTCTACCTAGGAAGCTCTATCGGGAGTTGGAGAAAGAACCTTTGAACACCATGGTAAAGATATTGGCCAAGGCAAGAAAATTTTGAATGTCAAAAGGCAATGGCTACGAATGAGTCTGGGCAAATGAAGTCTGACGCTGGTGGAAGTTTAGATAGAAAAAAAGTTTAAGGAATCCAAGAAGCCAAATCAAGGTCGACCAAAGAAGTTTTATG
Source organism: Sambucus nigra (assembly GCA_949130495.1). Taxonomy (NCBI): domain Eukaryota; kingdom Viridiplantae; phylum Streptophyta; class Magnoliopsida; order Dipsacales; family Adoxaceae; genus Sambucus; species Sambucus nigra. The sequence goes on from OX422223.1 coordinate 13,129,873, forward strand.
AATACACACCCCTTACTGTGGGGGTACATCACATCTTCGACGAGATCTAAGGAAGTAAAAAATGGAGAGGTCCTAACAAACTGAAAATCCCTGCTGGTAGAAGGGAAAAAAGAAAATGGTGCGACTTACGTAAGGATCATGTGTTGGTAAAATAACTTGGGATTGACATTTAAAATGCATAAATTTTTTATCCCTAAAGATCTATGATTAATCATGCATTGAAAAGAAAACAAGAACTATGTTTAAAGATTAAACCCAAGGTTTCAAGAATATAATCCCTCTCGAGACCTACTGATCTCAAGGTTTTCAAACATTCTCAATAAAAATTATAAAGAAAATAGACTATCATAATAGAAGATAAGCCGATTTAAATGAAATGCGACTCTAAAGCTGAAATACATAAGACAAAAAGAGATTTATGAAATTTCATGAAATTAAAGAGAAATTTCTACAAAGTAACTGTAGATTTCCTATACTATGGTGAGTCGTATTGCGATTCACATGTTTACTGGAATTAGGTATCCTCGAGCTCAAGAAATTGAATATGGTGGAAAGCGATAATGTTTCTCACAGACAACGTCAATCTATTATCGCTAGATTTTGGTATACTAATTTTCTTAACTAGAGTATACTAATTACTAAAAAATATCATATAAGATATCAATTTACTGAAATACTAACACAAGATTGAAGTAGAGATAAAAGAAAGAGAGTGAGCACCATATTTACACGGTTCAACCCAAATTGGAGCCTACGACCGTAGGTGAAATGTTTATTGTATTGATGATTGGGCAAATTCCATTAGCAAGTAAAAAATGAAAGCTCTTAATTTCTCTCTGTATTTTGGCACCATAATAGTAATGATAATATCATACGTTGCCAAATACGGTAACTTCCTCCCTGTAAACTGTTGGATAAATTTCAAATTATATAATATTTATCTGTTAATTTATATTTGATATAATATAATATTTAGTTATTAATTTCATTTGTTAATTGGTGTTTTATTTTTAAACATTAGTTTGGGCTTTAATTTTTAGAAGGGAGAAAACATGAGAAAATGAGTGTAAAAGGTGTGGGAAGTGCTCAAAGTCCCACATTGGAAAGATACCACAAAAGTCGTAGTATATAAACTAAAGGACAAACAAGCTTCTTAGTTGACAAGTCAAATAAGGGGCTATGATCCCTCGCATTGCGATAGTACTTAAGCACCACCAATCGCGACATGCGTAAGCGCGACACGCGGAGCGCGAAAGGGCGATTGGGGGACTTAGGGCACATTGCGCGCTTTGACGCACACTTGGCACTTCGCACATGCGCATCGTCACTTGGAGCGTGGGAGCCTAAAGTTTTGACAAAGTCAAGCAGATCAACGACTCTGATTAAACGATCTGATCACGAGGTTTAAAATCCGAAACGACATGATCTGATCCGTTAGATGAACTCGTAATGTTTCGCATATGGGGGGTGTCCATTCTCTTACGATGGGATACCTAATCTGAACCGTTAGATTGAAGCCATTCCAAATAGGCATAATCTAGCAGTTGCTGGGTCGCGACATGAAGAGCTGTGACTGTTGAAGAACAGTCACAAAAATGGCTATAAAATGAGTTCCATGTCTCTGTTTTGCACACCAAAAATTGCTAATTTCTCCTCTCTTCGTCCTCTACATTTTGGCATTATCATATTACAAATTTAGAGTGTTATTGGTTTGGTCAAACAGTACATAGTTTGAAGTACTGAAATATTAACATGTCAATGTGTTGGAGAGAATTTAATATTATGTGGAAAATAAAATAGAAAATAGATAATAAGAGAAGAGATGTGTGAATTCATGACTAAATATAACCCTTAGGCATGTGTTAATTTATAAATAAACATAGCCTTTAATATTTGTCTATTCATGAACCAAAATGACTATTAATATAATGTCTATTTATGAGAAGACCTAATCGAACCATTTTTTATATAATCAACTAATGAGGTTATTCTCTCATTTTCATCTTCCAATTTCAATTTTATTCAATCAATTTCGTCAAGTGTTAGAAGGAATCCTTTAGTATTTCTAACTAAACATTCCATTGATTATTGTATCTTGGAGTTAATTTTCCAAAGAACTCGATAACAAATTCCTGTAGTGTGAGCTAATAAATCCTTAGTGTAAGTGATTCTTCACGCCTCAATCCACCATTAATTCACGATTCAAGAAACTTTCCCTCCACAATGAACCAATAGTTCAAGAATGTGTATTTTGATCACTCAATTTCGAACTTCATTAGTACAATCCCATAGAAAAAAAATCGGCATTACAAAGTCTCTCACCTTAATGGGTTCACACCGATCAGATGTCCTCTAAATAACCATGAAGTAATGAGAAATTTTTTCACCTGTTGAGTACACATTTGTTGACTACATCCAAGTGACTATTAAGTGTCAACACGAACCTCCAATATGAGTGGCTGAAATGTGAATAACTCAATAATGGACTACATAATTTCTAATGAGTTAATGTTTTAACAACCACATTAAATGGTCATATTAACCCTCATCAAAGAGAGTTAACAAATTTGAATTCATCACGAAATATTAATACACAATTAAAGTAAACCCAGTCATTAAGGCACATATCAACTTCCTCAGATGCATGAATGGACACATAAATGTGTTGGTTTTCTAAGTTAATAACTAGTTTAATATAAACCCATAGATCCACAAATGAGTTGGGTCGTAGCCCCAAATACCTAAATGACATATCCATCTCTCTTTTAATGAGGTTTAACTTGGTACATTCCTATATTTGTTGGGTTTGATTACAATATCATCTTATAGTGGGGTTCAATACTAACTCATAACGAAAAGAGTTTGGATGTGTTGGTAAAAGTTCGATACTTAATAGGGGCCATGAACACGCAAGGAAAAGTTTTGGTTATGAGTCCAAGGGTTGGGCAAAATAAAATAATGATCCAAAGGAACAACTAATTTATGTAAACAAGAAGGCATTCATACATATGAGGCTTTTACCAATCCTTTCACGGGGATCTATTGCCATGAAGTCCATAGGGAAGGGCTCGACTATAGAGGGGTGTGGGACTTATAAATGTGTTACACATAACCTTTGGCGGAGTAACCCATGAGTTAGAAACAAACTTGTGTTATGATCCATACATCACTTTATGAACACAAACTACAAAATCACTCTTCCACGCATGCTCGTAACATCGTTGCAAATAGTCGTGGAATCGCTTGATCCCTCCAAAAGCCCAAGTGTGTGTATGCATAGTATCCTCTCATTATACATATATGATTGATGGATTTCAAATTTATTAAAATTATCAGACTCATGTTTATTAATTTTAAAGGGTTGGTATCCGACATCTATATGGGCGAATCATAGATCCAAGTATAAGATAATTGTCCTGAATATCAACATGATTTTTTATAATTCTAAAATTAAATATTCTTGTTGAGGGTTCTTTTCTTCAACTTTAATAATTTTTTAATTATATATTGTGTAATATTGTGATAGATTTTGAATTTGGTGACCCAGAAAAATGCAAATAATATATAACCATTTTTTCTGTGTGGGTAAAAAAATATATCCATCAATTGTTATAATTGTCATAATTATAAGGGTCATTTAGACTTTAATAATTCACTAATTTTTTTGATATTAGGCTTTAATACATTTTAATTTAAAAATTAGAAATCCGTCATTGAGGTGTCAAAATCAACTGACATGTGCCATTTTATATAATAAAATAGTTTAAATAAATTAAAATCCAAAAAATCTCTCCAAATTATGAAAATAAAACAAGAAATAAAAAAATCAGAAGAAACAAGAACTGCTTAACCCCAATAACAACCCCACCCCCATTGTCATCCTTTCTCTCTCTCTCTTGAGCGAGAGAGAGGTTCACAAGTGAATAAAAAAATTAACATTTTAATGAACCTTAACAAAAAAACACTTAACAACCAATTAATTTTAATTTATGTGTTGCAATTGGTCCGCTGCAGCGACAACGAACACGCGTGTCGATCAAATTTTTTTTATGCCTCACCTCACCCCACCCCCTGTTAAACCTGTCGAAAACCTCCACACCACCCACTGCTCCAGTCATTTAACCCAACCCAAGACCGGAGTAACATAACCGAACTCACAAATGCCAAACCCAATACCTATGTCAAATCCGGCAGCTACCTCCCTTCACCTGGCGACCAGCTCCTAACCATCTGCCCCTCCATAACTCCGACTTACACCTGAGTAAACCCACCGGAGAACATAACCCGACTTCCCACTCATATCCGGCAATGACCAGCAAACCCAACTTTACCTACCCGCTGGTTTAAACCCAGTCCAAACCTCCGGCCTACCCTGTCGAAAACCATAAACGCCAGTGAAACTGACCACCCCCAAATTAGCGGCCGAAAAACTTCAAAAAAAACTCGACATCCCTACTGCTCCGGCTACCCACCTCCTTCAACCCAGAAACATAACCTCCATAGCCTTAACCCGCACCTGCTATGACCCAGCATCCATTAAACCGAAACCCACTTTTCAACCCATTAATCACCTTCGTAGCCCGTAACCCGATTACAATTGCCATATCGACTTAAATAGGAGCCAAACCAGAAGCCCAATAGGTATGCTGGATTTTGGGTTAATTGACATCGTGTAAGGGTTGTCATGCTGGGGGTGGGGGTGGGGTGTAAGAAAAATATTCGATCGACGCGTATCTCTGTTATCGCTGGCGCGGACCAATTAAAATTATGAATAAAAATTAATGGATTGTTAGTGTTTTTTGTTAAGGTTCATTTTTTAGGTTCACTTGGAACCCCCCCTCTCTCTCCCTCTCTCTCTCTCTCTCTCTCTCTGTCTCTCTGTATATATATATATATATATATATATATATATATATATATATATATACTAACATTTAAACCCATATTCATAGCCTAGCGATTATAGTTATTGTTATTTTTTATTTTCATCACTCATCCATTACCTAGTGATTAAAACTTTCTAAACCCAGATTCATAACCTGACCGAAAAGTATTGTTCGGTTTTAGATTTTTTGTTAAAGAAAATTGTTTTTTGGGGTTCAATTTCGGGTGGCGGTGATGGGGTTGTTCTGGGGGGAAATGATGGTGGTGGGGGAGACAAGAGGACATTAAGTGGTGGTGATAGGGAGAGGAAGTGGTGTGTGTGTGTGTGTGTGTGAAAGAGATAGAGATAGAGATAGAGATATAGAGATAGAGATAGAGATATAGATAGAGATAGAGATAGAGATAGAGATAGAGAGATCATTTAATTTATTTTTATTTCGATTTTCTTTTATTTTTATAGATTTTTGGGTGTTTTTTTAATTATTTTAGTTAAAATGACACGTGGTAGTTAACTTTAACACCTTGTTAACAGATTTTGGCTAAAGATTGATTTTTAAATTAAAATGTATAAAATTTTCATATTGAAAATTAGTAACGTATTAAAGTATTAATGACCCTAATCATAAATATCCAATTTGTGTGTTTTAGGCAATATTTGGTGCCTAAAAAATACAAAAAATACATTAAATATTCACATCGTGGGTGAAAATAAATGTAGGAGCGAAAAAACATAGAGTTATTATGGTTCATTGATATATAAGGCATGTGCTTATTTTTTGCATGGATTAAATTCTTAATTCGTTGGATAATTTATGCATATACTATGTAGACCATCCATTTTTAAGACTTTTTTGGATCTCTCACTTAGAAAGTGAGTGTGGACCTATTTCCCATTAAAGCGACCTAGGATATATCAGTACATGCTTAAGTTGATAATAAAATTGATAATTTTGAAAGAACATATGTTTTATTGCAATACCCATTAAGATTGTTCCTACCTTTATATGTAAACAAGTGTCCTTGGTCTTTGTTTAAGGTAGACATATGTATAGGTTTTTTCTTATCCATGATATAGTGTGAGGAGGGAGCCACTATTTTTTGGAAATTAGTGAAGTAAGGAGACGAATTATTGTTTACCCAGAAATATATATGAATTATCTTAATATTGGCTCTAAAATTCTCAATAGGGATCCATGTGGGACCCTTATACCATTTATTGTATAATGCATTGATCTTGACTATATGAATGTGTATAATGTTAGTTTATATATCTCCTAATATATACATTTGTTCAAGTATTAATTATAAAATATACTCATTATTATGAGATAATTGTGATCTTAATGGACTTTTAAACTTGATATTTAGAAGATGATAATATTTTAAGGGTAAATTATAGTAACCCCCCTGAAATATAGTGGTTTTGTAAATAGCCTCCTATTCTAACGACAAAGATCCCCCTAAACTATTGAATGTTGACACCTTAAAAATATGCATAAAAATTAAAATCATGTTTTTATCAACTCATTTTCAATGAAAATGTGCCCGGTGTCAAAATTTAATGGTTCAGGGGGCTCTTTACTGGGGTTTTTTAGATTAAGGGGCAATCTGTAGAACCGCTATAGTTCAAGGAGTTTATTGTAATTTTCTCTATTTTAAATTGGGATTTTGCAACAAATAAAATATATGTAAAAAATATTAGTACTAATCTCTTGCGCATTTTAAGTATAGTGATGGATGCCAAAAATATTATTGCAACTCTTATTAAGGAAGATAATATGAATAGACGTTACCATAACTTAAGCCATTGCAAAATTAAATTTCTTAGAAATAATCATGAAATACTAGAAATCTTAACCAATTCTGTAACCCGACATGAAAAGGTCACTTTGTTTCACATCATCTTGAGCTTGAGGCCAACAAGCATGGTTTAAGAAAGATCACTATGCCCTATAAAAGGGTAAGATATGTTCATGCAGATCTTATTGGGGAGTATGATAACTTCACAAAATCTGGGGAGATGTGGGGTTAGTTATGTTTTAATTTTAGTAGTTGGTCTTTTACGAGGCTTAATATCCTTTTCTCGAAGTTAGAGATGTACTCGAAATAATCCAAGCATATGATGAATGAGCATATTTGGGTGTTATCTGATTTGATTCATGATCTCAAGACTATTGGCGATGTATTTTCATATGAGTAGTGGATCCAAGTCGTTACCTGATACTTGCAAAACTCATGGGTGCATATGAAGAAAATTATAACTCATAATGGGAATATTAATAATTTTCTGACATATTTCATCATTGTAAGTTGAAAGTAACAAGAGGCGAACCGTGTTATTTCCCTCATCGTATAGAGTGTCAAACGTCACCTAGATTCATCATAATGCAAATAAAAGGGGAAGCACAGGAATCAAAGTGGGGTTAGTGGCCTTAAAGAAAAAAAGATTGTCAAGAGTCCTAGATGTAAGTGACATGTTATCTGAATATGGATCACTTTGCTCGTTATTGCACTAAGCCGAAGAAGATAAGTTTTCCCTCTCTACATTTGTGTGCGTTTTCATGCTTTAGTTGCTCATTCTCCTTATGGTTGGATTGTAGACACCATAGCAATAAACGTACCACGGAATCGAGTATGATTTGTGAATTAGAGTCACATTTTAATTTGAACTTTGAGAGTTTATGAGGGTAATGTATTAAGAAGCATTAGGATTTTGATCATATGATATCTAACTACACACATATGAAGTCCCCCTATATCCCTGAAATTCAGTACAGTTATAGTAATAATATCTAAATATTATTTTAAAATAAATTTTCTGAATACTTTATTAAAATTAAGATAAATGATCCTCCTCTTTTTGCTTCCTCATTATCACCTATTGTTAATATAAATAAAAATATTAATTATATTGCATGGCATGCTAGACATAAGCATATACGAAAAGACGGGATGGGCCTATTAGCTAAAGAATGCCTTTTAGGCCCACTCACTAAGTTTTGAACTATATATACAAGCCCTTTTTAACAAGAAAAGCATGTAGGATTCCTTGTGGTATGGCTATCCAAGTACACAACTGCTAGACCTAGTTCACTTATATATTTGTGGACCTATAAATGTTAAGGTACACCATGGTATTTCTTATTTTCTCACTTTCACATATGATTACACATGATATGCTCATACATATTTTTGATCGCTCATCGTTGTGAGGTTGTGAATAATTTCAAATGCTTCTTAGTTATGAATACAAAAAGATCTTAAAAACTTTATACACTATCCAAGTACATTATTAATTATTTAACTAGTTCAAAGAATTGTGTGAGGATAAGGGATACATATATAACTTGTTATTCCAAACACTCAACATAAAAATGGTGTTGCAGAGAGGATAGATATAGTACTATTAGATATAACTAGATCTATGATGGAGAAAGGCAACCCCTAATATACTTTGGGGAGGATGTTATCCAAATTACTACTTACATACTTAATGGAATGATTTCTCCATTATTTTCTTCAACTGATTGTAATCTTTTAAAAGGAAAAAATCAGAATTTGGAGGATAAACCCCATGGGTTATGACCTATTTTGTTCACAATGCTACCCATAGACCTATTTTGTATCACTAGATTCCCAAGATTCTAAAGTGTGTCGAAGAAAAAAAATTAAATATTCCTCATTAACATTTTGATATGGGAGTGCTCTCTTATATGCTATGTTAGATGATGAAGATCCTACTTGTTTAGTATCATTTATCTCCTTATTTATTAGTTTTTAGTGGATGGTTGTTATGTAGGATGAAATGACCTCCATGGATAAGAATAGGGTATATGAGTTAGTTGATAACCAAATCATAAGACCAATGGCAACAAATGGGTCTTGAAAATCAAACGAAAGGAAAATGGATCAATTTACAAGTAAAGGGCACACTTTAAGGTGAAAGTAACTACCCAAAGAGAGGGTATAAAATATTGAGAGACATTATCCCCAGTGGTGAGAGTTTCCTCTATTTAATTTATTCTAGATATTATCGCACATTTTGACTTAAGCCTTTTCAAATGGATGATAAGACGACGTTTCTCAATGGGGAACTAGACAAAGATATCAATATAGATCAACCACTTACTTTTAAGTTTAAGGTATAGTGAAAAGTTTGTTGTTCAAAATGTTCCATTTATGGTCTTAATAAATCGTCTACGCAATGATTTTTTTTAAACCATTATGTCATTACCTCCGTCAGTTTTAAGACGATTGAAGAAGACCACAACATGTATCTAAAATGATATAAGAAAATGTTCTTATTCCTTTCTTGTAAGTTGATGACATACTAATAGTTGGGATTGATTGGGATTCCATAGTCACCATAGAGAGTGGTTGTCATATACTTTGGAGAAAAGTACAAGTGTGAAGCAAATTATGTTTTGGGAGTTAAAATTATATGAGATCATTAAAAGAATTTATGTTTGTCACAAAAGATTTACATTAAGTGTTGATGTAAAAAATTAGATCACTTTAATAATTCAATCACAGATAAATAAATGAGACAAACGATTTTAAAGTGGTTCAGCCTTATAAGAATGGCCTACGTCCACTGTTGTTTTATTGCTGAGTGTTTGGGAATTCTCGATTACAAGAAATTCCGTTATCGATCCCAAGGTTTGGATTCAGGATTCAGGTCCCCCTACAATGAAGATTGTACAATGTATTTATAGCCCTGAGGCTGTAATGTGAAAGGGTAATAAATTAAATGATATACATATGAAAGGGTAATACATTTAATGCCCTCTTTGCGTGTGCGTCTGAATGATAAGCATTTAATGAATCAGTTGAACTGTTGGTTATCCAGCTATTAATGCTTTGTTCGAGATGCAGCTCGGACCGCCTGAGTTGCTCAGACCGCCTAAGCTTCTTGATATTTAAGAGTTCCTCGGAGAGATCTGTTCCTCGGAGCGTATGAGTTCCTCGGAGAGATCTGTTCCTCGGAGCGTATGAGTTCCTCAGAGAGGTCTGTTCCTCAGAGCGTGTGATCATCTTGGAAGTGCTTGTTGTTGCCATGTAGATAGCCACGTGTCTTCATATGATTGGTCCAAGTCAGCAGATTAAATTTGGTATCAACAGAAGCCCCAATGTTTCATAGTTCGAAATTTGAGGAGTATGGAACATTCTTTCTCGGAATATGGTAGCTTTAAATAGTCTTCCTGATTTTTAGGAGCATTTCCCTTGTGTTTATTTCTCTTTCCAAATTCGTAGAATCATGCTTTTCTGGACTTTTTTGCGCGCTTCGATTCCCGCGTTACTTTTCGTCTTTTTAGCCGCTGTTGCCCGCTTTGATTCCCGCGCCTATATTTAATGCCCTTTTAGCCGCCGGTAATGTAATCATCCTTTTTTGTAATCATTACTTCGCCAGTTCCCAAGGTAAGGTATTTAAACTTCACAGACACTCCCATCGTCTTCTACCTTTTCAAATTTTCATCTTCGAGTTTTTCATTGTCTTCTACTCTCTTGTGTATTCATCTCTTCCATCGTCTGTCGTCATCAGATCTACTCTTTTCTTGTAAGATCTTCTTATTTCTTCTTCATTTCTTTTAATCACCATGGTTTACCCTGTTGAATCTCTTGACAAATTTCGATCTGATTTTTCCATTCCCTCTTGGGTTGTCTTGGAAGAGCTTTCTGAGCCTTCTAATTATTTCAATTTGGCTGAGGGACATTGGTTCCCCAGTCTCTTTTTTGCTGAGTGTGGATTTTCTTTTCCACCAAATCCTTTGTGTTTGGAATTCTGTCAGTACTTTGATGTTGTTCCTGCACGAATAGCCCCCAACACATGGAGAATAGTTAATGGGGTGCATAAATTGAATCAAGTGCATGGAACTCGTATAGGAATTCCAAAAATCATGTACTGCTATAGATGGGCAGTTAATGATAATATTTACTATTTAAAAACTAGGTTTATAAATAGAGCCTTAGTAGTCAATCTCCCTGATGCCAATAGGGATTATTTTGAACACGGGGTTGTCGTAAAAAATTGGCAACACCCTCCATTAACTGGAGATGAGGTTTACCAGGGTCCCAGATGCCCTCCTTGTGGCAATGGGATACGTTATTTTTATTTTATTTTATTTATTTTGAAATCATGTTTGTTTTGTGTTTGATAAAATGTGTCACTGATAAAAATGTTTGTTTATTTGCAGTTGATAGCAAGAGAAAGTGCCCAAAAGAAACAGATGTCAATATAAGGCATTTGGGACTTATCTGGGGTTTGCATCAAAGGGTTGCCGACGAGCACATCAGGTCGGCTTCGTATCTGCTCCAGTATAAGAGCTACAAAACCTCCTTCACTGCTCGTCCAGTGATCATTGAAGCAGAGCCAGTTCCAGCCTCTGCAAGTTCTTCGCCTGAATCTCATATTCCTTTGAGCGAAAGGATGAAGAAGAGAAGAACTCCTGCTCTATTTGAGAGAACCGCCTCCGGTTCTGGGGAGGTAAAAAGGATTAAGATTGATGTTCCAAAGGAGGGGACAAAGAAGACTGATGCAGCTCCTCCAGCTGCTCCTGCTAAAGTCTCTGAGAAGGTTGCTGATAAGCCCGCAGTGGCTCCGAGAAGCTCTACTGCTCCTAGAAAGGTGATTGTGATATCACCGACCAAGGATTCATCCTTGGTTGAATCTGTAATTATTCCCCCGAGCAGGCTGAAGAAAATCTCCTCGGTCAATTTGGCTGACACCACTACTCAGCCCCCAGCTGCTGGGACTGTAGTTCCCAATTTTGTCCTCCCAAGCTCTGTCATGAGCTCGGTGAAGTCCCAGACCATTCCCGAGGTCCAGGGTAATGAAGATAATCTTACTCGGGACATGGTTACTTCTTTGGCTGCTCGTCATCTTACTTCAGTAAGTTTCTTTACTTTGAACTTTTCATATTTTCCTTTATCATTTCTGTTTCTAACTTGCTTTCTTTTTCTGTTTACAGTTGACGAGCTGCTTTAACATAATCCTGAAAAAGGATGAAGCCATTAAAGCCTCATGCTCCTCGTCCAGTGTGGAGGGAGCTATGGAAGAGGCTATCAAATCTTTGGAAGACTCCCGCCACAAGTATGCCACTGATAAGGCTATCTGGGAGAAAAAACTTTCCTACTCTGAGCAAGAAAAAGATCGAGTTGCTGATGCCTCCAAGGAGTTGGAGAAGAAAAAGAATGCCTTGGACAAGGCAAATAAAGAGCTTGAGGAAAAGCTCAAAGCCGCTGGAGAGCTGGAAAATAAACTCAAAGTTGTTGAGGAGAGGTTGGACCAGCTCCAGGGAGTAGGTCGGCAGAAGGAGGAGGTTGAGATCAAACTGAAGAATGCTGAGAACCTTCTGTCTGAGATGCTTTCCTTGGAGAAGTTGAAGAGGAAAGCTGCTGTGAAAAAGTCCTTCAGCTCTGGCTGGGACAAGGGGTGGAACAAGGGGTGTGCTGCCATGGTTTCTTAAGTAGACTATGGCAGTCTAAAGTACTTTAGGGATGGATGGGTCGCTGCCCTTTAAGAAATGAAGGTCGACGAGTCCTCCGAGCTCTTCCAGAGGCATATCCCTGGTCCTCCTCCTACTCCAGAAGAATTAGAAGAGGATGAAGCTACCTCTGAGGAGTCTTCAATGGTGATGTGAGATCACCCCCCAGCCATCCAGTCTGCTGTCGATCAAGTCGTTTCTTCATCCGAGCAACAGCTGGTGCTCTCCGAACAACCCACAGTTCCCTCCGAGCAACCTGCTTCCTCTTCCCAACCTCCCGAGAAGGTTTTGGGAGATAAGGAAAAGGTGTAGTGTTTTTCGGGCTTACTTTTATATTTTCTTTCTTTGTCGAATGTAATCCAGCACTTGTAATTCTGAATTTTATGATCTAATAAAACTTGAATTTTCTTGCATATTGTTGTTCATCTTTTATTCATATTCTGCTTATTCTTCTTATTGATGATTGCTTTTCTTTCTCTGCTAGTTTCTGTCCAGGATGGATCTGCTATCTGCCCATGATACAAAGTTGCTGCAACAGTGCAATGAGTACTTTAAGGCTGGTCATACAGACTTGAGTGCTGCCCAAGTTGCCGACATCCTTGGCCAGGATGCTTCAGAACAGGCAGTGGAAGCATATCAGTACCTGAAGTGTCTGCTTGATCGAGCGGTAGCCAATAATGTGGCTTACTATGAAATGATCTAGGATCTCCAGTGCACCCTCGAAGACCTTCAGAGTCAATACAAGGAATCAACTGCCTTGTTGCATGAGCGTTACGAGAAGAAGTATAAGCTGATCGTTGCTGACAAGGGCTACGAGAAGCTTTTTGCTGGTTATGATGCAAGGGAGAGAACCCTGAGGGGCGAGGTCGAGGAATGCAGACAGATTGCCGAGCTGCTGGAAAAGGAAAATAATAACTTGCAGAAAGAGCTATCATAGTTGAAGTCTGCAGCCTCTTCTTCAACAACCCTAATCCCAGTGACTGACGAGGGATTTTCATTCCTAGAAGTGGAGAATGCCAAGTTGAGGGAAGAATTGGATACCTTGAGGAGGTCGGGCCCTTCCAAGTCTCCTCGGGGATGAGGAAGAGCTCCTTGGGGATGAGAAAGAGCAGCTCGGGTTCTTATCGAGGAACAGAGGACAGCATCTGCCTTAGAGAACCAGGCCTTCCAACTAATGGCGAAGAACCAAGCTTTGTCTGACATGTCAAAGAAGATTAGGGACTTGGAAAAACAGCTATCTGCGCAGAAGTCCGTTTTGGAGAATAAGGAGATTTTCATCAGGAGTCTCCACGAGCAGCTAGAGAGGTTAACATATCAATTCCACAAATAGCCCAGGGAGTTCTGGATGGCTGGATACAACGAAGCACTATTCCACCTGGACGATCGTATCCAGAATGCCAACAATGAGGGCTACAAACAAGGCTGGCTGAATGCCTTAGGTGTGCTAAAGCTCGAACAAGGACACTATTTATGGGACTAACATGATCCCGGGTTGCTTGACCTGCCTGTGCCACCGTACAACCTGGAGATGGAGTGGATCCCTGCTCGGGCCATTCCACGAAGCTTAATTTCAAAATACCTCGGTGACTATAATTTACATTCTCAAATTGAGGTATCTCGTCCCGAGCATCTTCTAGATCGACCTTCTGTGATGAACGTCAGGATGCTGAAGGATTTGAACTTCATCAATTCTCCTCAATCTTTAAATGATCCGCCTGCTGGCGAGGAACCTGTATCGAAAGCTGAGGGGAAAAGACCAATAGAATAGGAATTTTTAATGTAACAGTTAGTATACATATCAATGCATTTTATTATCAATGTAACTTGTAATTTATTTAATGAAAGACTTTCATTATTGCTTGCAAATATTAATTGCTATTGTCTTGTAATATCAAACACTTTACATTTATGCATATCTGTTAAAAAGATAATAATAGTTTTGTTCATCGACCAACTTAGTAAAAAAGTTACAAGTATCAGTAATGTTGCTCGATCACTTAATAATAAAGTAATGAGTATAAAAATGTTTAAAATTTTTCCAACCAACCAAGTTTGCTAAATTGTGCTCGTCGACCAATTATAGTTAGTGAGAGTTTATCCCCGACTAACCATACTTGGTACAGTTTGGAATATTTTCTACTCGTCGACCAACTATGTTGGTATAGTTTGGAATATTTTCTCCTCGTCGACCAACTACGTTGGTACAGTTTGGAATACTTTCTCCTCGTCGACCAACTACGTTGGTACAGTTTGGAATATTTTCTCCTCGTCGACCAACTAAGTTGGTACAGTTTGGAATATTTTCTCCTCGTCAACCAACTAAGTTGGTACAGTTTGGAATATTTTCTCCTCGTCGACCAACTAAGTTGGTACAGTTTGGAATATTTTCTCCTCGTCGACCAACTAAGTTGGTACAGTTTGGAATATTTTCTTGAGTAGTCTGCCGAGCTGTGCCGAGTAGTGCGTAGCACTAGTATTTCCCAAAAAAATTTCAATAAACAGAGAGACTTGCAGAATATTTTTATTTTATTCATACTGATGGAACTGCGTTACATATACATCACTGATAATACTTGCGCAGATGCTCTGCGTTCCATGCATTCTTAAACTCCTCGCCTTCTAAAGTGGCTATTCAATAAGTTCCTGGTCGAACAACTTCTGTAACTCGGTATGGTCCATGCCAGTTTGCCTCCAGTTTGTTATGATTTTGAATTACTTTCTTCAGCACATAGTCTCCTTCTTTCATGTCTTACTTCTTCACCCTCTTGTTGTAGAACAAAGTTGTTCGCTGCTGGTAAGCAGCATTTCTAATGGCTGCTTCTTCTCTGACTTCCTCGAGCATGTCTAAATCCAGTCTTCTCATTAAGTCACTGACAGGGGAATTGAAATTCAGTACCCTGTGTGTTGGGAGGCCCAACTCGACAGGTATGACAGCTTCACTTCCAAATGCCAGCATGTATGGTGATTCTCCAGTTGCTACTCGGGGAGTAGTTCGGTAAGCCCAAAGTAATGATTGTAGCTCGTTGATCCAGTTTTCTTTTGCATCGTCCAATCATTTCTTCAAACCGTTCAGCAGCGTTCTGTTTGTCACTTCAGTTTGTCCATTGCTTTGAGGATGGCCTGGTGCTGAATGAACCTTCAAAATGTTTGACTGATGACATTAGGCGGCAAACTCCTCATTATCAAATTGTGTTCCATGGTCTGTGATGAAGGCATGAGGGAGACCATATCGGCAAATGATGTTCTTCCAAACAAATTGGTAAACCTTCTCGTACGTCATATCAATGAGTGGCTCAGCTTCTACCCACTTAGTAAAATAATCCACTGCGACCACGAGGTACTTGAACCTTCCTCGGGTCGTTGGCAGTGGTCCAACCAAATCAATTCCCCACATGGAAAATGGCCAAGGGGAAGTTATGGGTGTCAATAATGCTTGTGGAGTTCTTCGGATGGAGGAGAAACGCTGGCACTTGTCACATTTCTTGGCATAAGCTATACAATCAGCCCTCATCGTCGGCCAATAGTATCCCTGCGTCATCACCCTTTGCAAAAGCGTCCGACCTGCTAGATGTGCTCCACAAAACCCTTCGTGGATCTCTTCAATTAATTCTTTCACCTCGGAGGGATGTACACATCTCTGCAAACCTGCCATAATTCCTCGTCTATATAAAACACCATTAGTTAGTACATACCGAGCAGCTTTAAACTTCAATTTCTTGGCTGCGAGCTTGTCAATTGGCAATTCTCCCTCCTCGATATACGCCCTGATGGGATCCATCCAAGATGGACCTAAATCAAGGGTGATAAAGTTCATCGTCAGATCTTCATCTATACTCCAACCAGGTAACACTTCAATTGGGATTGTTCGTCGTAGCTCGGTGCGAGTTGCTGATGCTAGTCGAGCTAGGGCGTCTGCTCTCGCATTCTCCATTCTTGGTATTCTGACCAGCTGAATAGTGGCAAATTCTGACACAGCTCCTTTGCCTTTGCATGATATTTGATCATTAATTATCCTCTAACTGCATATACTCCCATCATTTGGTTTACAATCAGTTGAGAGTCACTGAAGATCATAACTTGCTGCGCCTCCATACCTTTTGCCAAATTAATCCCTGCAATCATGGCTTCATATTCAGCCTCATTGTTGGAAGCTTTGAATTGGAAACGCAAGGCGTATTCCATGTCGACCTCGTCCGGAGTGCTCAAAACTATCCCCGCGCCACATCCTGTATTGCAAGATGAGCCATCTACATATAGCCTCCATATAGGTAACTCGTCTTCAAATGTCGAATCAGTCAGAGTTCCTTGGTGAAATATTTGCTGCTTCTTTTCATCCTCCCCGGATTTTTCTCGCTCCTCGTTGATCATTTCTTCATGCCCTTTTACCAACCGGAGTTGGTCTGAGCTCGAATTTAATGATCCTGTAACATCCACTTGCCCTTTTACCAACCGGAGTTGGTATGAGCTAGTGTTTGTCGACCCTGTAACATCCACAGGTTGATCAGCGAGCAACTCTTGTTCCTCGTCCGGAGTTCTCACAACTATCTCTGCATCACATCCTGTAACATCCACACGCCCTTTTACCAATCGAAATTGGTCTAAGCTTGTGTTTGTTGATCCTGTAACATCCACAGGTTGATCAGCGAGCAACTTTTGCTCCTCGGGGGTTTCAGGATAGCTGAACTCCGCTATGAAATCTGCTACAGCCTGCCCTTTTAGTGATGATCTGGGTTCATAAATTATATCATATTCACCGAGCTCTATTGCCCAGTTCATCAATCTTCCTAATTTATTTGGCTTATGAAGGGCTTGTCTTAATGGCACATCAGTATATACTACTATAGTATGAGCCTAGAAGTATGGCCTCATTCTCCTACTCGCCTCAATCAGCGCCAGTGCCAGTTTCTCTAGCCTTGGATATCTGATCTCTGCTCCTCGGAAGGCCTTACTTGTGTAGTAAATTGGCTTTTGTACTCCATTCTCCACTCTGATCAACGCCGAGCTAACTGCATTTTCGGACACTGCTAGGTATAGGTACAATTTTTCTCCTATCACCGGCCTGGACAATAGTGGAGGTGCTCCCAAGTATTTCTTCAAGTCTTGAAAATCCTTCTCACATTCATCATTCCACTCAAAAGTCTTTCTGAGTGTCTTAAAGAATGGGAGACATCTATCAGTTGCTCGCGACACAAATCTGTTGAGTGCCGCTACTCGTCCTGTGAGACTCTGTACTTCCTTCTTCGTCGTTGAAGATCGCAGCCCTAATAGAGCTTTGATCTTTTTAGGATTTGCTTCAATGCCTCGTTGATTGACAATGTACCCGAGGAACATGCATTCTCGTACTCCAAAGATGCACTTCGTCGGGTTTAACTTCATTTGATATTTATCTAGTTGATCAAAAGTCTGGCTTAAGTCAACTAGATGATCGGCAACTTTCTTGCTTTTTGTCAGCATATCGTCAACATAGACTTCCATGTTGTCACTGATTTGTTCAGCAAAGACCTTGTTCATCAGCCTCTGATATGTCGCACCTGTATTTTTCAAACCAAAAGGCATAACATTATAACAATAAGTTCCCCTAGGGGTAATAAAAGAAGTACTTTCCCTGTCTTTAGGTTTCATTTTAATTTGATTGTAGCCAGAATAAGCATCCATGAAGCTCAGCAACTCGTGTCCCGAGGTAACATCCACCAGTTGATCAATTCGGGGCAATGGAATGTGATCCTTTGGGCATGCTTTGTTGAGGTCGGTGAAGTCCACACACATCCTCCACTTGTTGTTTTTTTCTTTACCATCACCGCATTAGCTAACCAATCTGGATATTTAACATCTTCAATGAAACAAGCTTTCTGGAGCTTCTCGACTTCCTCCTGTATAGCTTGATTCTTCTCGGGACTGAATACTCTTCTTTTCTGCTTCACAGGCTTGATTTCCTTATTCACATTGAGCTCGTGACATTAGAAGTTTGGGTCTATCCCAGGCATATCTTCATGACTCCACGCAAAAGTTTGTCTTCTGCTTCTAAGGAAAGTTATCAATTCTTGTTTTAATGAGGTTTCCAACGATGAACCTATTTGAGTAGTTCGCTCAGGGTGCTCGTCATCCAGAATGATGTTTTCAGTAGCTTCCACCACTTGACCCTTCACGAGTTGCGACTCATCTCGAGGATCCAATGTTTCAATTTCTGCACCTTCATCCACTTGATAAGTAGTGGTCTTTTTCTTTGATTCTTCCAGTTCTTCTTGCTCGGCGGATGAATAATAGCATTCTCGAGCTACTTTCTGATCACCTTTCACAACTCCTACTCCAAAGTTTGTTGGAAATTTTAGGCACTGATGCACTGTAGATGGCACATCCTCGAATTTCTTCAATCCTACTCTTCCCATGATGATATTGTACGATGACTGGACATTCTTATCCATCACGAAGAATCGTATTCTTTCTGTCCGATAAGCAGGCCACGTACCAATGAATATATCCAACTTGATCGTCCCAAGTGGAAATACTTTCTCGCCAGCAAAACCGATGAGGGGTATGTGGTAAGGCTCCAGTTGAGATAACTTTAGATTTAAACTATTGAAACACGAGTAGAACATGATGTCTGCCGAGCTACCGTTGTCGACCAACACTCTTGAAATCATTACATCCTTTATACTTATCTTGATCACCAGTGGATCATCGTGAGGATATAAAACTCCTGCAAGATCATTTTTCGAGAAACCGATGACGAATTTTTCCTTGTTCACCTTTCTCGGGCGATCTTCCTCAGCTAGATTTATTCGCTGAATATACGAGCAAGCTTGAGCCTCACCGAGGTAAGCTTTTCTTTCTGCAGTAAGGTCTCCTCCTCCTGCATCTCCTCCTGTAATAACATTACAATCAAATGACCCAAAACGTATTGAAAATACCTCTCGTTCTGGCTGTCTTGGTTTCTTGGGAAGATCGGGGTCATCCTCTGGATCAACTTTATGGTTTCTTTTCTTGTTCTCCTCTGCTCGACGAGGAGATCTAGATCTCTCTCTAGTTCGGTCGTTGTTTTTTCTTTCGCCTCCCCGATCAACATACTTCGATAGCTTTCCTCGTTGGATGAGTGTTTCAATCTCATTCTGAAGAGCTATGCAATTTTTAGTCATATGGCCATGATCCTTGTGGAACTCGCAATATTTCTCCCTATTCCTCGTGTCAGGGTCTGATTTCATTTTCTTTGGCCAGTTTAACTCCTCGCTGTTCTTAATTTCTTCCAGGACGTGGTTGATATTCGCCTTCAAAGGTGTGTAATTATCAAATTTCCTCAAGACTTCCCATGACGACCTATTTTTGGAATGTTTGTCACCACCATTGTTCTTATTCTCTTTCTTCTTAGCTTTATCACCTTCCACCTTGGTTTCTTTGGCGTCCATATTCTTCTTCGCAGACATAGCCTCCTGGGCATTCATAATCTTGGACGCTTTTCCCATCAGGTCCGACATGGTTCGAGGTGGATCTTTGGCTAAAGTGTAGTACAACTTGTTCGGCAGTAGTCCACTCATCAAAGCAGTAATAGCCGTCTTCTCCTCATAATCAATGACTTCGAGTTTCTCATTATTAAAACGAGTTATATAATCTCTAATACTCTCCCCAGCTTTTTGTCTAACACTTAACAAATGTGCTACTCATTTAACTGGCTTTGCTCCAAAGCATAAATTTCCAATGAATAACTCGGTCAATTGAAGAAAAGTTTAAATCTTACCCCGAGGAAGATTATTATACCATATCTGAGCAGATCCGATAAGAGTTCCCGAGAATGCCCTGCATCTCATCTCGTCTGGGACAGCATAGATGTCGGCAGCAGCTTGATATTGTTCTATATGAAGGACAGGGTCAGTCTTCCCATCATACTTGGGAGTCACAACAGGTGCTTTGAACTTTGAAGGTGTTGGAAAATCAACAATGTCCTGGACAAAAGGTATTCCTCGAATAAAGGTTCGTTGTAGAGGGTTCTTGGCCTTAGCCATTTCCCCTAATCTATCCTCCAGCCTCTGAATAGATCCTTTCCATGCATCATTTCCTTCCTCGGGCCTATTGGTTCGAGCAACTGATCGCGTTGAAGTGGCTTCCTGGGATCTATCTCGACGAGCAGCTGGTCGCGACTGGGTAGATTCTTCCCTTAAATCTGGTGGTCGCCGAAAACTCCTCGATGCTGCAGTAAGAGGACTTTTGTTCCTCCTAGGGCCTAATCGATCAAAAGGAGAGGCCCTACTTAATCTTTCCAATGCGCTGGCCCTTTCTGGGGAGAGGGTGACACATTGTTCAGTATCGGTGGCTCGCACTGACGAAGTTCGTCCAGGTTGATAAGAAAAATCTTCAGATTCCTCATCGCGATATGAATTAGTACGCCTAGTACGCGAAGGAGGCGCACGGGTATTCCTTTGAATGCTTCGTGATCCGGAATAGGCTGGCGCACCTCCATGGAGGGTTTGGATGAGTTGTCGCATCGTTTCTTGCATGACGGTCTGGCCCTGAGCCAGATTTGCCATTATTCCAGTCAGATCTGGAATAGTTGGTGGTGCAGATGGATTTGAAGGGGTTCTAGCATTTCGATTGCTGGATTCAGGAATATCAGCCATTGGTAATGGATTATTATTGGTGAGAAAACGATATTACCATTCGTTTCCCACAGACGACGCCAATCTGTTGATGTAAAAAATTAGATCACTCTAATAATTCAATCACAGATAAATAAATGAGACAAACGATTTTAAAGTGGTTCAGCCTTATAAGAATGGCCTACGTCCACTATTGTTTTATTGCTGAGTGTTTGGGAATTCTCGATTACAAGAAATTCTGTTATCGATCCCAAGGTTTGGATTCAGGATTCAGGTCCCCCTACAATGAAGATTGTACAATGTATTTATAGCCCTGAGGCTGTAATGTGAAAGGGTAATACATTAAATGATATACATATGAAAGGGTAATACATTTAATGCCCTCTTTGCATGTGCATCTGAATGATAAGAATTTAATGAATCAGTTGAACTGTTGGTTATCCAGCTATTAATGCTTTGTTCGAGTTGCAGCTCGGACCGCCCGAGTTGCTCGGACCGCCTAAGCTTCCTGATATTCAAGAGTTCCTCAGAGAGATATGTTCCTCGGAGCGTATGAGTTCCTCGGAGAGATATGTTCCTCGGAGCGTATGAGTTCCTCGGAGAGGTCTGTTCCTCGGAGCGTGTGATCATCTTGGAAGTGCTTGTTGTGGCCATGTAGATAGCCACGTGTCTTCATATGATTGGTTCAAGTCAGCAGATTAAATTTGGTATCAACATTAATAAAAGCTTAGAATAATTTGACATGCATAACTCTAAACACATTAACACTCCAATGGATAAAGTTTTAGTTTAACCCTATACCAGTGTCTTAAAACTCATGTAGAAAAGAATCACATGTTCAAAGTGCCATATGTAATTATGGTTCAATTATAGTATATGATATGTGAGAATATGCGTATACTCATGTTGCCCTGCATTACTTTTATTGTCTTATTCTGATTATAAAATATACTTTGAGTCCTGTCCTTGAGGTCGTTTCGATAAAGCATCATATTTCCCCAAAAATATTCATCCACCTCATCTGGCATCGTTCATGATCACGAATGTTGGATTAACTTACAGATTGAGGTAAGTGGGCTTCAGATTGGCTTTAACACTTTATCATATTCAAATTACCTTTTTCTTAAACTGGAAATTTGATTTGTGTGTGCGTGTGTTGGTTTGGTTTTTGGTATTTGGTGATGTATATTCACGTATAATCTTCATATAGAAAATATGCTTTAAAGGTTCTTTACATTTGTATATCATATGTTGGTTTGATTAAGGTTCTTTTCATGTGTATATCATATGTAGGTTTGATTAAGGTTCTTTATATGTGTATACGATGCGTATACTCTTCATCTTTCGAACTATCATACAAGTTCTTGAACCATTAGACATGTTCCCGTAATTTGAGAGAAACTCCTAAGTTTGTACATGTAACCATACTGATAGGATGTTAACTCCCTATCTAAGCTATTAACTGTTTAATAGTACCAAAACTAGAATTACGATCTTTTGTGAAGAAGTCAAACCCAACTCACCAAAAATGCTATTAAGTACAATTGACGAACATTATAAATAATGTATCTAACAAGAAGATGGTAAATAATCCCTTAACTCTATCGCAATTGACGTTAAGGACACACATTTTTTAGACTTTTCAATAAGTTCACACACGTTACAATTATTAATATAGATACAGTTACATTGATGAATATAAATGCAACTGCACCTATCAATGTAGATACAATTACACTACAATAATAAGTGTAATCGTATATACATTAAGAGGTGTAAATGTATCTACATTAATAAGTGCAACTGTATCGTTTGGACTTATAATTAATTAATTGAGAAGTTTATGGGTTTAAGATATCAAGAAGATTGTCTCTTGGGCTGATCATATATAAATAGACTTTCAAAGGAGTCATTATCTAATGCATATATATATAATTTAAATATAAATCCTTTTTACACACATGACTCTCATTTCAAATTAACTAGACAATCCTTTTATTGAAGCATAATATGTCTTTACATGTTATTAATAATAAAACCCCAATAGGAGGCTCACCCATATTTTGTTGGTTTTATTATATCTTCTTTTTGGATTGTAGAAACTTGGAGTTTCCAGATTCAACCAGAGCAATCATAATATATATATATATATATATATATATAATACAATGAATGAATAAAAACCCCTTATGTAAGAATTTATAATGAGATAGGAAATATTTGACACGTTTGTAAATCTTGACTTATTAATTTTTGAAAGAGTGAAACTTAAAAAAAACGAGTTTGTTTCTTTAAAGGGGTTTATTATATTTTCGTTTTGGATTGTAGAAATTTGGAGTTTCAAGTTTCAACCCGAGCAATCATAATATATATATATATATATATATATATATATATATATATATATATATATATATATATATATATATATATATATATATATATATATATATATATATATATATATTACAAGGAATGCATATAAACCCCTTATGTAAGAATTTATAATGAGATAGGAAATATTTGGCACGTTTGTAAATCTTGACTTATTTATTTTTGAAAAAGTGAAACTTAAAAAAAAGAGTTTGTTTCTTTAAAGGGTTATTTTGACTTCGGCCCCTATTTAATTGTGTTCGTCTTCATTTATCAATTTGTGTCACAAAATCTAAGCTACGGGTCAAAGGCTTAAAACTATAAATTTCAAGAGTCAAGAAAGGTAGACAACGGTCTTAATGAGAGGGAGGCATATAAGATAAAGAGGATTGAAGGGGATCTATCATTTTTGTAACTTTTATAAGAAAAATGGCATATTTAATTAACAATATCATAAAATCGAGTCAATTAATAATACTAAAATTATTAACAACCAATTTTTAAAATCAGTTTATGCTTCTGTTGTCTTGTGTTGGTGGTAGAACTGCGAGTTGAATCGAAAAATCAATTTGTAATTTCTGGAATGAGAAATGAACTGTCACGGGAAAAAGCCAAACCAACCCATCCTAACCTAATGCACCCAATTTGGTTTGGTTTATCGGTTTTTATATTCCGTTGCCCATCCCTAATTTTTTAATACCATTTTTATGTTTTGTGATACTTTTGAAAGTATTAAAATATCAGGAAAAATTCACAAAAACTGAAAATGAAACTCAAAATATAAAGAATTAAATTTGAAGAACCAAAGTTAAATATGACAATATAAATAGGACCAAGACCTTCAAACAGTTGAACAATAAATAATGAGTAATATTAGGTAGACCATTTTTCGTGATTTTGTTTTGTTAACACATCATCATAATCACAAAAAAGGGTAATGAAAAAAAGATTTACTAATATTACCCGTAATAATTGTACCTATGAATGAGATCCAAATTCAAGAATGCGTCGGTTGGTCCCTAAACCTCTGATCTGGTAAGTAGAGTCCCACCAAAGAAAGGAGCTAATAGCACATAACCTTTCACCTTAAGTCCACCGAACCGGACTGTAGCCAAACCGTGAGATTATGAGAAATGTTTCCACCCATCGAGTCACCAGATACAAATATATTGCTAAAGTCTTCTACGTCATTAGGCCAGGCGCGAAAGCCAATGCAAAAGCCTCCACCGTGAGTGAAGTACAAGGTAGGGAGTTTGTAGGAAGGTAATTATATTAAATCAAAAGGCAAACTCTCAAATAAATACAAATAAGTCCAAGACAAACGAACAAAAAATAGAAAGGTCTAAATGACACTCGTCCAAAACAATCAGATAAAGACCCTACAACAACCCAACAAATCTAATAAAACAATCAAAATCCAACATGACACGCAGGTCACAAACCAATCACAACTGTAAGTTGAATATACAATATACAATTTCAGTATCGCAACACTTGTCATATAAGATTTTGCAATAAAATGACGAAACACCACCAAAATTGCCAAATGCCGCAACATTGGCTCCAACACCAAGCGAGACCTCCAAAGAGGGGATGAAAGCAACCCCCACCACTCTAAATTCCGAACAAATCCCCAATGTCAGATAGTCCTGCTTGATCTAACATGAGATTTAATAATAAGATGGAGATCGAGAGTAGAGGTGAGATCCAGAACTTGGAGAACTATCCGGATCTTAAGGTGGTGCAATGATAAAGAACCTCGCTCGAAACCTCATCTGACCTGAAGGCCACACACAAAAAATAACAATAAGAGGGGTAAAGAGGTTCAATCTCATGGAAGGTGGAGGAAACACTCAGGAGGAGGGAGGGAAAGAGTGGCGGCATATGTGAAAACACAAACAAGACCGGAATTTGAACAACTTATTCGCGGGTTTCCTGATTGTCTCTTCATCTTTTGTATCTTCCACATTAAATATCCAAAAGAGACAGTTGTCCCTTAATTTAGCCTTGACAGGAGGCCCACACTCTTTAAACTCGTCTCCTTTTCCATTACACTCTTTCTATTTGTTAATCGGACCACAATATCACGAAATGTAAAGTTTACTCATTTGATGAATTGATTTTAGTAAATATTTAATGCAACTCTCTCCATCCCTTGGGATGGTATTTGTTACTTCATTAATACAGGTGTATTCCTGAATTGCATAATTTGATGTGTTCATTTGTTTGTTTTTAGAATACTACCAGCTCCATTTTTTATGGCTGTTATAAAATGGGGATACAAAGTCGAAATTGGAGAATATCAAGTAATAGAGAAGATTGGGAGAGGAGGTTTAGGAGATGCTTTTCTTTTTCTCCATAAAATCGAGAAGAAGTAAGTAATTTTCCTTGTCATGTTCGTGTACAAACGTTTCAAATGGAAATTCTTAGAAGAGAATTAATAGGTTAAGGTAATATTTATGTTTTTTCTCCTTACGTTTGATATGTTTGAAGAAATTTCATTGTGGAAAATTTGTTTCTGGGTTCAGTTATGCTTATAATTTTCAATTTATATGCAACCACGTGCTCAAAATTGTAACCTTTTGACATTCTTAGTGCTTGGTGGCGCTTTAATTATGTATTGTCTTATCTATAATAGGTATGTCACTACACCAAATTAGTCGGATTATCATGGTCATTGACTATGACAAGTCCAAATTATCAAGGTCAATGACCGTGACAAGTCTGGGTGTGATAAATTTTATTGTCACGGACTTGTCCCGATCATTGACCGTGATAGGTTCATTAGACTTGTCACGGTCCTGTCACGGTCAAAGACCTTGACAAGTTTTGACATGGTCAATAACCGTGATAAATCAGTGACCATTTTAAAAACATTATCACGGTCAATGATCATAATAATAACGTGACAAGTTTTATTCGTCACGAACTTGTCACGATCATTGATTGTGACAATTCTGGGCAGAATTAAAAAAATACTGTTGGGCAGTTTGGCCACTGCCCATGCCCAACAGTATATTTGTACCTGTTATAGCAACATTATACTTGTTCAAACATCATATATCCAAATAAAATGGAGATGATGTAAATATACATTCAAAACAATATGCATCACAATATAATTCAAATATAATTCAAATGTAACAACTTAAAACAATTCAAATTTAACAACTTAAAACAATCCAAAACAATTCAAATAATGTCACTACATGTCTAGGGTAGGTTTGAGGAGGTGGATAGGCCACACGATATAGGTGTTGAGACACCCCTGAATATGCATCATGCCGCATTGTTTGTGCAATCATAATGGGGAGTTCTCCTTCCCAGTTATCACATGCGTGACAAGCACCTTGGCCTCATTGTCTTAAAGCGAATGTCCATGAACTAGCATACCCTGGACGGTATTCGGGTCCCTCAACCCCCTCCCTATCCGCTCACCATCAAATACATCGTGTATAAACACGCTTGACCAACCAAGTGTCTTCATAGGTCGGGCGAATTGAGCCAAATAAAGGACTGGATCATCAGAGTCCGCACGTGTCGGCGATGAAGCAGCGACGTCCACGTTCTCGTCCTCCTCCACCACCTTCTCCTTCCCTTTCCCCTTACCCTTTTCGCCCAATGAACGCTTCATAAATGAGAACATATCTTTGACCTTCGCCTCCAAATGGGACAGCTTTGCATCATGCGAGTCCACCGTTCGAGCCAACTTGGTGTTGCTCGTCTCCAATCCGATGATCCTAGATTTTGCCACCCGCGAGCTCACCCCCTTGTCCTCCCCTTGCGATCAGCTCCAGACACTTAGATAAGTGCGTCCGTGGATAAAGATGCCTTGTCGGCATAAGACTGCGACTCATGCACTTCCTTAAGCTTTGCCTGAAACGACAAAAAGCTCACGATTAGTTAAATAAATAAACAAAAAAAATTATAACGTAATTAACTGTAAGTAAACTGTCGGATTACCTACAATTATAGATGCGACAATCGAGGACACCTCCTTATCCTTCCCCTTCTTCGTACGAATTTCCACATAGGCATCGATCCTATGTGGCCTACCCCAAGGCCACTCCCCGTCACCTGAAATAAAATAATGCAAAATTAGTACCGGGCCCGCAAAGTAAAATAATGCAGAATAACATATTTCTGTAATTATAGAAAAATAAAAACTTACCTTCATCCTATGCTCCACCTCGGCGTAAGACGTCCGGCCAGAGTAGTGCACGTCCGTTTTTTGCCCGATTTCCCCTCCCCGATTGGCAAGATGCCAATTGTCCCTCTAAGATCTCGTTGTCAATGAACTTTTGCCATTGAGCCAATGCGATCGGCTCCTTCGGCGGGACGAACTCATGCATTCTGATAATGGAGTCTCGGGTCTTCCCAAGGTACCGGGCCTGCAAATATTTCTTCCATGTCTTGTGTTGCTCCCTCAACTGCTCCAAAACAGAATCGCAGAGTTTTGGCTCCAGGCTGAATTGTTCCTGTCAAACAAATACAATGTTAGTTGCGACTAAATATAAATATAAATATAAATATAAATATAAATATAAATATAAATATAAATATAAATATAAATATAAATATAAATATAAATATAAATATAAATATAAATACATTACCTGTAGTGTCGCCCAAATAGCTAACTTGAGCTCTTTTGGCACTTCCCTCCAACGAGTGTACCTTGGGCCGATAATCGTCTTTACCAGCTCGAGGGATCTCACTAATATCCCCGTCTTGTTCTCGATGGCCATTCCCAATTTTCCCCATTTGGGGAGCCTAGGGGCCGAGGAGCCCTCGTCGCCTCCGCTACCACCGAGCCCAGACGACATCATCATTATCAGCATCATCGTCCTTGCCTTAATACTTGAAGGAGACATTTTCTGTAAAAAAAATGTTGTTATTAGTACAAATCCAAATGAATTAGAAGAAGACATGCAAATATGTACAATTAATGCAAATATGTAGACTACACCCTTACCCCCCCCCCCCCCCCCACACATATACAAAGGAAAGAGAGAAAGATAAAAAGAGTGAAAATGATAAAGTGCAAATGAATTAAAAGAATTAAAAATGGATTGATAAAGTACAAATTGAAATATTTATTACAAATTGAAAAATTGTTTCAAATTCGGGTTATCATAAAAAATGGATTGATATTCGGTAGAAGCAGCTAAGTCATCCACACTACTATTTAGACGCTTTGGCGCATGTAGGACAATTGACCACGGCTCATTGTTGATATACTCCGAGTAAAACACTTGGTTGACATTTTGAAATGCACAAACAAATGGCTCATCGCTCACATAGTCGTTGCTCTTCAACTCTGACAAGTCAACCATGACCAAATTGGTGCCATGATCAGCTTTACAAGCATTTTTATCCTCAACTCTTACCCAATCATAGTAAAATACAACCTCTTTGAAGCTTATATATTCCAATTCAAATATATTTTGAATTACACCATAGTAAATAATTTCAGCTTCAACGAGGTTTTTATCTTTTTCACTCGCTCAAAGGAAAGTAAGAGCCTTGTATGAAATGCCCGAGTTCTGTACATTTGTACTTTCCTCGTACACCCTTGCATCAAATACGTAACCGTTCAATCGATACTTTTTGTACTCTTGTGCCATGAATAAGGGTCCAGTGGCTAGACGAGCAAGCCTTGATGTCTCACCACCCGTCTTTAAGAGCTGAGAATATAGATAAATTAATTAGGTTAGTTGTAAAGTTTTATTGTAATGTAACGTTATATAACAACCATTTTCATTATAATTACCTCTTGTGACAACCACAACCTAAATTCGCTGTCTGATTGTACCACTGTTTTTCGTCTTTTATTGTTCTCACAGGCTTCATATTTTTTGCATTTCACAAAAATAATCATTTATAAAATAATCTAAAATAAGGTAAAACTTAAAATAATTTAAACTTACTTTTTCCATTCTTCGACATCTTCATGTGTGTCAAATAGAAAACGAGCTACTTGTTCAAGTTGCAAAGTCATTAATTTCACTCATTTTTGTAATACCCCGTATATTTATGCTATATTAATTTGGGGATTTATTAAATTATTGTGACTGTTTATTTAATAAAAATCCGGAAATTAATTATGTTATAATTATTAACGTGACGAGAGTTAGAAATTATGGGAAACTTGTTGGATATTACTAATGAGCATAGTAATATATTATATTGGTTATATTGAATGTCATAAGTGAATTAAATGACTATTTCGGAAATTTAAGTCGGGACGTGCCCGTGTCACGTCGGGACTAATTTGGTTAAATAAAAAGTGAATATTTTATAAGTTGTCCGTATAGTCGTTTTTAGTGCACCAACACATCCGGAAGGGTCGAGATAGTCAGAAAAGTATACCCGGGGGGTTAGTTTGGGCCTCGGGGCGTTTTTAGGCCTAATTAGTGACCCGGAGGGCATTTTGGTCATTTTACAAAATAGGGAAATTAAACCCACGAATTTTAGCAGCCTTTATCAGCTGGTTAGGTTAGCCATTTAGGGTTAGAACATTCAGAACCCTAGAACGGCCATTGGATGGGAGAGGAGAGACCTTTCAAGGAGATTTAAGGCCGAAACACCACCGTTTGCACCGCCGTCACCACCAACGCGTAGATCGCGAGGAGAAGAACACAAGCACACCATAATCAGCAGGAAATCAGACTTCTGAAAATCCCAGGCAAGTGTTTAACTTGCGTATTTCGTTAGTGCAATGTTCATATTAGTTTAGGATTAATTAGGAATGTAATCCATGTAAGAAAACCCCAAATTTTGATAGGAAATTGCATGTAGAGAAGATTAAAACCTTATGCTGGAAACTTTTGATGATATAGATGTTTTACCCACGAACTTTTGATGTTATATTAGGAAGAAATTCTGGAGAAAAACTGAATTGAATCATAGTTATAAAAACTTTAGGGTTCTTGATGATTAGATGAGATTTTGGGTTGTTTAACCATGTTTAATGATGAATACATGCATGCTGAACGTTAAAAACATCTGGAATTATGTTATTATGTTAGTAGTAGAATTTGTGGGTCGATTAGTGTTGGAAAATATGGAATTTCATGAAGAATAGTGGTAGAACCCGTAACTGCAATTCTGCAGAATTTTACCCAGACCTGCTTGATCGATCGATCGAACATAGAGCATCGATCGATCGAAGGTTCGATCGATCGAGCCCCAAGCTTCGATCGATCGACCCCTCCTGGCAGACTCTTATTTTCCTTGTTTAATTAGTTAAATTAAGTTTATCGTGAAATAATTCTTGGGCATTCTTGATAAATCGATTTGGGAGACATTGAGGACCAGTAGGGTATATGAATAAATGTTGGAACCTTTAAGATTCATCGAAAATGGTATTTTTGGGATATTTACTTTAGGTTGGTAAATTTATGAATTTAAAGGGGGAGGTGCGTAAGAGAGTTACATTGGAATCTAATAAAGTCACTTACTGAATTTCAGAATTTGGAAGATATAATCCATGAGTGTTAGGTAATAAGTGAGAAAACCCTTCGAGTTAAGGTTAGGAATGAAACCTTATGCGTAATTCTATAAATGTGAAATTAAGGATAAACGGTATATTTACGGGTGATGAGAAGAACCTATATTAATATGATAAAGTGGTATATTTATATGATTGTGTGTACATATATTATATGCATGTGAAAATCATACCCACGCTACTTGCTATCCCTGAGGTTTCCGCGCTGGGACAAGTCTTATCTCGATGGGACCTTTATGGGGGATATTGACTTGTACCCTAGAAGATAGATGTCCTTGGTACAGGCTACCGATGTGATAGTTCAGACGATCCTAAGAGACGCCGGTATGTGCCACCCTCTTAGAGACTTGGAATCTATGCTTCGCCTCAATATTGTTTGTGTATTTATGTTAATACAATTCGAGAGTGATTCCGAATGTATTCCCCTTAATATGAGTGATATGGGGCTCTGGATAGTGGAAGTATGCACGCACCATAGTTTTATTCGGGGTGCTGCTATATATATATATATAGTATACGAGTAGTTAATATATGTATGAGATTATGATATTTGAAACTGTCTACAGAAAGTTGCTAAGTAGAACATAGTTGTTGACTCATATTATTAAATACTGGTTTTGAAAGAGTATGATATGTCACTGTAAAACTTTATTGATTTTATAAAGTTAAAATAGAGAACTTTGGCTACAAATTGGAACATTCTTCTAAAATGAAATCGTGAATTGTAAATCTTGTGAGTAATCTTAGATAGATTAAATCTTTTAGAAAGTCAAGTGCGATATATTGATAAGAACAAATCAATGGGAAGGTTAGTGCGATAAGTGTGCACATTAGAAGAGAGGTGAGTATTTCTCAAGAGAGCGACGCACTAATATGTTATTGCATTGGCCTGTATCAATTTAAATACTTTCTAAACGTATTTTAAAATCAAACACACTTTTGGGCTCTGACCCGTTTCTTCTTCTCTCTCTCTCTTGTATATATATATGTATATTTTCAGGTGCCCAGCCACAGGGGCGTCTTGCTTAGGATCCCTTGAGAAGAACAAGCTGCAGCTTAGGTGGGAGTTGCAGGTCACTTGAGTAGACGGCTTCTGTTATTGACTCCACTCCTAGTACTCTCATTTATTGGGCACGTGTCGCCCCTTTTCATCATTTCATTTGTTGTTGGGACATTTATATTTCAGTCATTTCCAGTATTGTTTCTTTGGGATTTATTCAGTATGGACTTTTTATTTTAGTTTTAATATGTTGACATTCGATTGACGAATGTATTATATTATTTGGTTTATTGTGGTGTGATTATTAATTGTAAGAATGTTGTTTTTAAATAATCAAATCTTTTTCTTTAAATTAAAATTTTGAAAGTATGTATGAAAATGGTTTTGACACTTAGCTTAATTATTTAGGGTGTTATCAGAGCATCAGGTTCTAGTGTCCTTAGGATCTGTACGGCTTATTATGCTTTCAGCGTTGCTTTGTTTGCTATAGAGCCCTATGTTTAGGATTGTTGATTCCTTTGAGGAGATTTCGTTCTACTGCTATAATGTGTATACACTAGTGAATTCTAATTTCATTCGGATGTGTGCGTATGCCGAGCGATGACGGTTTCAGAAGAGGACCGTTAAGCGTACATCAGGAGGCAGGTTATGAAATATATCCGAGGATGATGACCGTAGTCGAGGTCACCTCCATTATTGCACGAGAAGCCACGACTAGAAAGGCGACTAAGGTACAACAATGATTTTCAAATGCTGTTATAGCCAAATGAGGTGCGAGGGTAAACTTACCCAACGTATTACGAAAACGTGTAGAGACTGTCAGTGGGAAATTTTAGAAACACGAAAATTGAATGTGTTTACCAAATGAGGTA
Source organism: Sambucus nigra (assembly GCA_949130495.1). Taxonomy (NCBI): domain Eukaryota; kingdom Viridiplantae; phylum Streptophyta; class Magnoliopsida; order Dipsacales; family Adoxaceae; genus Sambucus; species Sambucus nigra. Next base: position 13,162,584 of record OX422223.1, read on the forward strand.
AAGTATTCACATGCTTCAATATAGGACGGAATGTGGCAAACCGAAAGTGAAAATTTAGAGAAAATTTTCTTGGCTTTCGGGACGAAATTATAATGGTTGGAGTCAACCACCAATTTTAGAAGTGGAATGCTATGCCTATGGGAGGACCTTAGGTACAATGTTGACCGTATGTTCCTTCCTCAACTGTTCAGGATGAGGCAAATGTGGTTCCGAGCTCATCGAGGAAGGGCATGTCAAGGGTCCATCAGTGAAAATAAATCTTAACCGTTAACAAATTTTGTATCGGAAGATGTAAGATACAAAGGGGGGGAAACGACTCCAAGTGGGAGGCCAACTTGTAATTATAGTTGAAAATATACTCGAGGATGAAATTCTAATGGACGACCGATTCAGAGGTTGACAAAGTCATATTTTGCCAAAATAGACGATAACGCTTCTTTGTGGGGGAAGTTAAAGGAATCGAAGAATTTAGTCGAGAATAAGACTGAATACAACAGTGGTGGTATAACACCACAAAAGGATGTGGAAACACATCGAGAAAAACGTTTAAATACTTCAGATAGTTAAGCTCTTACCAACAAATGGTAAATTCAGTGAGTACTATTATATATAGTAACATGATCATTATGGCCTAAAAATGCTAAGGGAACAACAGGGATGGCTAACAGGATTAGAGTCTACTAAAGTCCGAGACAAGGACAATCCTAACCTGGTTAGAAGGACAGGTGGTAAGTGGATTACGTGTTGAGGTATTTTGTACAAAATGAGATCGCTCATGATATTATGTTCCAAAAGGACAAGACTACAATGCCTAGTAAAAGGCAACGATTAAAATAATTTTGGTTTGGTTTGGGCAGACGTGCTACGTCCGAAAACCATTTGTGCAGTCAAGACGATTGCCAGGATGGAAGTATAAGTTGTATCCTTAGAGGATGCGGCATGTTTAGGTGACACGAGCGAATCACCATATTTTGTTCATTGCTAGATTAGCATATGAGACGAGTTTAATGCATATCATTATAAATTGTTACCATTATGTGAATATTTTCCTTAGTATAAGCTGGATTTTTGTGCTATCCGCGGAGGATATTTATGTGAATATTTTCCTTATGTGAATATTTAGTCCTATCCGCGGAGGATGAGTGAGTATATTAGCAGTGTTTTATACTTTATAGAGGTTACTCGTTGTAGAGATGCAATACACGAGTATAATATTATTTTTGATAAAATGTTATATAAAATGGGTAGTATAATAGTGTACATTGATTGCGAGGATATCGGAGTAGTTGCATTGGTTCAACATGTTTTATGTTTGTTTTGGGCGAGGCCTTACCTGTAAGAAGGTTGGACTTGCACTTATATTATCTATCCTAGATACTTCAGAGGAGATAGCGGGCTCGAGATATTAGATGCCATAGTATGTGTAGACATTGTCAGTATAATTCCGTATGTATCGGGATTTACCCTTGAGCGAAAAGATTTGACTCAGTATTATGTTTAGCACTCCGGACTTAGTGATAGGAAAAGTGCGAAGTTATATTTATCCTTTAGACATGTGGGAGTTATTAAATATACCCCTATTATTAGGGAAAGGAATTTCGAGAATTCCGATCGTATGTATCCGAGGTTTATAGGATGAAATTTCCATCAACCAATACGATAGTAAAATTGGGAAACGTTATTCGTTAAGCATAATTACAGTAGAAATTACAACTTTTCTGTCAAGGGACAGAATAAAGGGGTACACGCTATGGACGGAGGACCTAACGGATCCCGATAACCGACAATGCTAAGTAGTAGTGTATCGGGGGGGTTCCTTATTTGGATTTCACTTTGCGAGACATCCCACGCATGAAACTTAGCGTAAGGTTGGAAATAGGGAGACGTTTGTTCACTATTCCATGAGTTCGGTACCCTGGTCGAAATTGGGATCAAGTAATTATGTATGTAAGTTGGAAGTTGAATTTTGTTTTAAGGTCATTGGAGCCGAATTTTTGTGGTAGGAAAGCCTTGAAAGTTATCCCCACAAGTTGAGGGAGTGGAACGATGATAAGGAGAATTTAAGAAATTTGGATTTCTAGGGTGATTGAGAGTACCCAAATGTCATAACCGCGTACAGAACACAAGGTCAATAATGAGTTGAAATGATTTTTAGCATGAATTATCTGGAAAGAACTTTATATTATACAAGAGATGACCTGTAATTATTTTGATGTATAGAGCATTGGAGATTTGTATTTTTCGAGTTAGATAGTTGTTGTATGTAATTCGAGAGACTTGGTATTAATTTGAAGATGAGATTGGTGGTTTCTTTTCTATTATGGGATTTAGATGCTCTATACCTTGTAATTTGTGGATTTGAATTTAGTTCATCGTAGTAGCGCTCCGTTCGCTCTCCCCGGACGGTCGGGGCGTTAGTGATTTATTTTGGTTGTTGTACCTAATGGGAAAATTGTTGTACTTATCTGAGGAAGGTTGAGAATTATTATTCCTCTTTTATTGTCATGGAATTTGAATGCCTTATTACTTCTATTCCGCTGAATTTAGTTAGTCCTACAGACGAGTAGCACACCGTTCGCTCTCCCAGGGCGGTCGGAGTGTTGCAAAAATATGGGCATCTTGGTTAACTACAGTTAAAATAGTCCTAGTCGAAGGGACGTGGTAATAGACGTGTGAAGTATATGGATGTGGGACTAGTATAACGAAGTGGAAGTAATAGAGTGGATTAAACGTCACATGAGGGGCGATAATCCATACTTAAGTGTGCAATTAGAATAGCACACCCTAACTTGATTGGAAGGCTGTGGGAAGCCATTCAAAAATTGGTATTCCTTGAATAGAGTAGAGTTTAATTGTTATGAAGCACACCCGGAGCAGAGTTGTTATTGGTCAAGTGTGAGAGCGACTTGTGCATACAAAGAGTAATGATGTTAAGTATAGTATAAGAGATCCAGAAGTGCGCTTCGTGGAGAGAAGAGCACGGGTCGAAACTTTCGGCATACTCCAAGGAAGGAAGGGGAGTATTACGTGTCCCTTAATGTGAGACATTTCTAGGGAAGAATCGATGTTTAGCGAGACGTAGTGAGTAGTCTCTACATACACTGCCCATAGGTAAGGTTTGGTTGAAAGAGGAGAATCAACCAAAGAATTTTGTATTTATCGAAAACCCCTGAAATTGGAAAAGGTTGGCAAAAATCGGTAAAGTCCTTGGATGGGTTTCCACCCTCAAGACAAAATCAAGGGTTTATGCCGAACATGTGAATTAAGTCATCGAGAAGGAAGTGATTGATATTACTTTGGGCTGGCTTACAATATTAACTGGTATACCCCAGATTTCCTTTGAAAGGAAGGATCGCGCCAGCGCATGGTCCGGCACAGTGTAAATTTCTGAATCAGGATGAGACTGGTAAATCCCACCTTCGGTATGGGATCTCAAGAACCAGCGGAGAAAAGCTTTCGTTTTAAGTAGGATGTATCACCCTTAGCTATGGAATAAGCGCATGGTGATTAAAGATTAGTGGAGCCACGTGAAGGAGATTTTGAAATCTGGGTACGATGATTTCAAGAATGATCTGTAGGAGCACTCGTACCTGTTTGTCGCATACGAGGTACTTATTAAGGTTTTGTTATGGAAGAACCTCGACTATCCTCCTTCCGTATGTTTAAGAGGAGAGTAGATAATCAGAATTTTTGGATCGGTCGAGAAAATATCCGATAACTATGGTGGAATTCCACGACTGTTTTAGGCAGTCAAGAGCGGTCATATGTTAGTATAATCTTCTCAATATGGGAATTAAGTGTGAATAAAAAAAATCGAGTAGTGTCATGTAGTGACGTGCGACCTCCTAATGATAATGAGATAATGGAAAATTATAACGTATAGGCGTGACCAATGCGAATATTTTTGGGTGGAACCACAATGTGAAGTATCACTAATGAGAATGTAAAACAAGGTTGCTGTGAGGAAAAGGTTATAGTGATTGAGCGTCGTACTATGTAGTTAGTCTGCGTACTATCGAGAGATACCCAGAGTTGTTTTTACCAGGTATGCCTTATTTTCCGAATTTCGGGACGAAATTCCGTTATTAGGGGGGAAGTATGTAATACCCCGTATTTTTATGCTATATTAATTTGGGGATTTATTAAATTATTGTGACTGTTTATTTAATAAAAATCCAGAAATTAATTATGTTATAATTATTAACGTGATGAGAGTTAGAAATTATGGGAAACTTGTTGGATATTACTAATGAGCATAGTAATATATTATATTAGTTATATTGAATGTCATAAGTGAATTAAATGACTATTTCGGAAATTTAAGTCGGGACGTGCCCGTGTCACGTCGGGACTAATTTGGTTAAATAAAAAGTGAATATTTTATAAATTGTCCGTATGGTCGTTTTGAGTGCACCAACGCGTCCGGAAAGGTCGAGATAGTCAGAAAAGTATACCCGGGGGGTTAGTTTGGGCCTTGGGGCGTTTTTAGGCCTAATTAGTGACCCGGGAGGGCATTTTGGTCATTTTACAAAATAGGGTAATTAAACCCACGAATTTTAGCAGCCTTTATCAGCTGGTTAGGTAATCCATTTAGGGTTAGAACATTCAGAACCCTAGAACGGCCATTGGAGGGGAGAGGAGAGACCTTTCAAGGAGATTCAAGGCCGAAACACCACCGTTTGCACCGCCGTCACCACCAACGCGTAGATCGCGAGGACAAGAACGCAACCACACCATAATCAACAGGAAATCAGACTTCTGAAAATCCCAGGCAAGTGTTTAACTTGCGTATTTCGTTAGTGCAATGTTCATATTAGTTTAGGATTAATTAGGAATGTAATCCATGTAAGAAAACCCCAAATTTTGATAGGAAATTGCATGTAGAGAAGATTAAAACCTTATGCTGGAAACTTTTGATGATATAGATGTTTTACCCACGAACTTTTGATGTTATATTAGGAAGAAATTCTGGAGAAAAACTGAATTGAATCATAGTTATGAAAACTTTAGGGTTCTTGATGATTAGATGAGATTTTGGGTTGTTTAACCATGTTTAATGATGAATACATGCATGCTGAACGTTAAAAACATCTGGAATTATGTTATTATGTTAGTAGTAGAATTTGTGGGTCGATTAGTGTTGGAAAATATGGAATTTGATGAATAATAGTGGTAGAACCCGTAACTGCAATTCTGCAGAATTTTACCCAGACCTGCTTGATCGATCGATCGAACATAGAGCATCGATCGATCGAAGGATCGATCGATCGAGCCCCAAGCTTCGATCGATCGACCCCTCCTGGCAGACTCTTATTTTCCTTGTTTAATTAGTTAAATTAAGTTTATCGTGAAATAATTCTTGGGCATTCTTGATAAATCGATTTGGGAGACATTGAGGACCAGTAGGGTATATGAATAAATGTTGGAACCTTTAAGATTCATCGAAAATGGTATTTTTGGGATATTTACTTTAGGTTGGTAAATTTATGAATTTAAAGGGGGAGGTGCGTAAGAGAGTTACGTTGGAATCTAATAAAGTCACTTACTGAATTTCAGAATTTGGAAGATATAATCCATGAGTGTTAGGTAATAAGTGAGAAAACCCTTCGAGTTAAGGTTAGGAATGAAACCTTATGCATAATTCTATAAATGTGAAATTAAGGATAAACGGTATATTTACGGGTGATGAGAAGAACCTATATTAATATGATAAAGTGGTATATTTATATGATTGTGTGTACATATATTATATGCATGTGAAAATCATACCCACGCTACTTGCTATCCCTGAGGTTTCCGCGCTGGGACAAGTCTTATCTCGATGGGACCTTTATGGGGGATATTGACTTGTACCCTAGAAGATAGATGTCCTTGGTACAGGCTACCGATGTGATAGTTCAGACGGTCCTAAGAGACGCCGGTATGTGCCACCCACTTAGAGACTTGGAATCTATGCTTCGCCTCAATATTGTTTGTGTATTTATGTTAATACAATTCGAGAGTGATTCCGAATGTATTCCCCTTAATATGAGTGATATGGGGCTCTGGATAGTGGAAGTATGCACGCACTATAGTTTTATTCGGGGTGCTGTTATATATATATATTATACGAGTAGTTAATATATGTATGAGATTATGATATTTGAAACTGTCTACTGAAATTTGCTAAGTAGAACATAGTTGTTGACTCATATTATTAAATACTGGTTTTGAAAGAGTATGATATGTCACTGTAAAACTTTATTGATTTTATAAAGTTAAAATAGAGAACTTTGGCTACAAATTGGAACATTCTTCTAAAATGAAATCGTGAATTGTAAATCTTGTGAGTAATCTTAGATAGATTAAATCTTTTAGAAAGTCAAGTGCGATATATTGATAAGAACAAATCAATGGGAAGGTTAGTGCGATAAGTGTGCACATTAGAAGAGAGGTGAGTATTTCTCAAGAGAGCGACGCACTAATATGTTATTGCATTGGCCTGTATCAATTTAAATACTTTCTAAACGTATTTTAAAATCAAACACACTTTTGGGCTCTGACCCGTTTCTTCTTCTCTCTCTCTCTTGTATATATATATGTATATTTTCAGGTGCCCAGCCACAGGGGCGTCTTGCTTAGGATCCCTTGAGAAGAACAAGCTGCAGCTTAGGTGGGAGTTGCAGGTCACTTGAGTAGACGACTTCTGTTATTGACTCCACTCCTAGTACTCTCATTTATTGGGCACGTGTCGCCCCTTTTCATCATTTCATTTGTTGTTGGGACATTTATATTTCAGTCATTTCCAGTATTGTTTCTTTGGGATTTATTCAGTATGGACTTTTGATTTTAGTTTTAATATGTTGACATTCGATTGACGAATGTATTATATTATTTGGTTTATTGTGGTGTGATTCTTAATTGTAAGAATGTTGTTTTTAAATAATCAAATCTTTTTCTTTAAATTAAAATTTTGAAAGTATGTATGAAAATGGTTTTGACACTTAGCTTAATTATTTTGGGTGTTAAATTGGAAAATTCATTTTTATCGACAGTGATGCTGAGAATGAACCAACTGTATACCTTGATTTAATTTAATAAAGGAGTGATCGCCCGGTATTTAATTAGGCGGGGCGTCACAATTTTCCCATCACATGACCACCATCATCGACGAACTCATCAGTGTCATCAACGCTGGTCGAGTCAGGAATATATTCCCGAGTATAGATTGATGACTCCACGGTGATGTATTCCTCTGCAATTGATCCTGCAGTGTATCACGTATTCTTGACGTAATCTTTAAAACTTTCATTAATCTTTCAAACGGATACATCCACCGATATCTAATTGGATGTGCCTTGTCACATAGGTGAACCAACAAGTGAACATTTATGTCAAAGAATGTTGGGGGAAAGTACCTCTCCAACACACAAATCTCTTCGGTCACCGCTAATTTTGTGGCCATTATATGTTCTCAATTGAATACCTTCTCACATAAAAGTGAGAAGCATATACTAATTTGCATAATAGCCCTACGAAGCTTGGAGAAACAGTGATTAAATAATAGAGGAACCAATTGCATGATCACATCCTAATCATCCGACTTACACTTATGTAAATCATGAGCAACATAATTCACAATACTTTGCAAGTTGGATGAAAAATTATATGGAACCTTTAAATTATATATTGTGTCTAAAATCACCTTTCTTTCCCCACTCGTTAAAGTAAACGCACCAGGGGGAATTATTGTCCTTCCCCTACTATCTTATTTCAACCATAGTTATGGCTTAAGTTTCAATGATTTAAGGTCTTTTTGTGCATTTTCTCCATCCTTCGAATGAATCCCCCAAGCCTAGTGCCCATAATATGTTCGGTGAGGTTCTTCTCTGCATGCATCACATCCAATACATGGATCACCGGGTTATTCTTCCAATAAGGCAAGTCAAATAAAATTGGCATCCTAGACCATGACTTTCTTGTCTCAATTTCATTCCCAGTTGGGGGTTTCTTATGCTTGACATTCTTAAATTTGAGATTCTTACCTATCATATTAGGGCCACAATCAGAAGATTTATTTTCAATTTCTGAACCTGAAAGTATTCTTGACGGTGGCCTATGTTCTACCCCACCCGATAAAAAAATTGGAACCTTTCTCAAATCTGAAACAATGAGCCGGGGGTAAAAACCTCCTATGGAAATGGTATACATTTTTTGATCTAGCAAAGATACGAAGAGATTCAGTCTCCTCTCCACAAATAGGACACCCAAATAACCATGTACTACACAATCAGCTAATGTCCCATAAGCTGGAAAATCATGAATTGCCCACATCAACATAGCTTTCAGCATAAACTCTTCTTTTCTAAAAGAGTAAAATTCTTGCACACCCTCTTCCCACAACTCATTTAATTCTTCTACCAAAGGATCCAGGTAGACGTCAATGTCATCACTTGGTACCTTTGGCCTAGGTATCAATAAAGACTACATAAAAAATTCAGGTCTTATACACTGAAGGAGGGAGGTTGAGTGGGGCTAGGATCACCGGCCATACACTCTGATTGGTGTTTAGATTTCCAAATGGATTAAAACCGTCTGTTGATATAGCCAAACAAATGTTATGCTGTTCTCGAGCAAAATTGGGATACTCATAATTCATCCTCCTCTAAGCTGTAGAATCAATAGGATGACGCATGAGATTACCCCCTACTTCTGACCTAGCATGCCAAGTCATTGACTCCTCTATCCATGGTACTGTGAAAAATTGCTTTAATCTAGTCCCAACGGGAAAATATTTCAACACTTTTTGAGGCACTTTTGAGCTTGTGCCTTTCTTGCCAGTAGATTGGAGATATTTAGGTTCATCACATACCGGACAACGATCGAGATTTTCATACTCCTTTAGGTATAGTATGTAGCCATACACACAAGCATGAATCGATTTATACTTCATTCCCAAACCTTTCGAACTTTTCTTCATAACAGGATAACTATTTGGAAGCGTATTCTCCTTAGGTAGTAAGCCCTTCACCCAATTCATAATTCCTGTCACGCTATTGCTAAACAAACCGTACTGCGTCTTCAAACTGTGCAAACCAACCCTGGCATGTAAAGTTGTTTGATCTTTCTCATAACCAGAGTATAACAGTTGAGTCGCCTTAAATTTTAAACATTGGTAGTCATTGTCAAGGTTTATCGTGATATCTTCACGAGCACCTGAACCTTATACATCATCAGTGACCTTATTCTCCTCCACTTCATAAACTCCGTACGCATCATTAACTAAATCCTCTAACATATTATGATCTACGTCATCCCCTTCTACATCTATCCTACTTGTTGAAGGTTATTGTGAAGGTTGTTCGGGGACAAAAGGAACTTTCAATTCACCGTGAAAACTCCAAAATCGATAATTATCTTGCATATCCCCTATCTTAACAAATGTAGTTCAACTGTTGTCCACTCAAACACCTTACCATTCTTACACTTAGCACATGAACACGAAAACTCTTCATCATTATGACATCTCTTTGCGTATTTCAAAAATTCATTAGCACATCTGTGAAACATATCCCCCATTATATTTGTCTCACCCATCCACTCTTTGTATTTAGGATATCCCATCACAGCTACTACAACTAATCACCTATTAAAGGTAAGAATCGCATATTCCTAGATTAGTATAAACAAAACTTAGATTTATAGTATGTTTCATTTAATTATGCCTTATTTATATTCAATTTTTAAATTTCAAATTCAAATTCAATGTATAATAGAAATTTCTATTTCCTCCATCTCCTCTAAAGGGTGAGTGGTCCTATCCCATTCAAGACCGCATATTTCTGTAATATACTTAACAACTCATGAACATTGTTACGATTTAAGAACAATTCGGCAACATATCCCCATAGTTCTCCAAGTACGTGGCGTAGATTGGAAAGTGTGAGTGTTATTTCAATTGATCAATTGAAATAACACTCACATTTGTCAATCTAGTATGTACCTAGGGACCATTAGATTACGACTGCAGAACTTCCTCCAAAAGTAACAACTTTAAGCCACTAAGAATATTATTATACAGAAATTATGCAGTCCCAAACTGTCCAAATGGGATAATTCGAGAGATCTCAATACAGGGGCAATGACTCTTGAACGGGTCTAAGGGCTATTGAATGCGTATGCATAAGAACTAGAAGGCTAGTATCTATGCGCACTATATGTAATTTCAAATATGTTTCATTTAATTATCATACTATATATATATTGTTTGTGATACAAAGTATTTTTAAAAAAAAGTTGAAAATCCAACCCCCATATGGGCAATAATCCAGTGGTCATGCCACTTCTAAAATTAACCAACCCAACATCAATCCATTATAATCCAACCGCAATAGCAACAACAAATGTGTATCCCGTACTCCTTCTAATTCATCTACTCAATTAATTTATTTCATCAATTAAACTAAAAATTAAAGTATACAATTATTAATTTACTAATTTACAATGAGGGGCAATCCTACTTGCATATGAAAGGGGCCCTAATTATTAATTTACTAACAAAATTAATAATCAATCAATATTTAATCAATCAATTCCTTTACAAGGGGCACTACTAGCATATGAGGGACAATATCTAATAAACTAATCAAAATTTAATAAAACAAATGAACAAACCCCACCCCCACCCCCGGCCCACCCCCCGCCCCATTTCCCCCTGCCCCACCCCCTGCCCCACCACCACCCCTGCCCCCTGCCCCCTCCCACTCCCTCTCCCCATACACACATATACACACACATGCACATACACACACACACACACACATGTAGCCCTCCCGCCCCCCGTATCATTTCCCCCTCCCCACCCCTGCCCCCTCCCCCACCACATACAGACGCGCGCGCACACACACAGGCACAGCGCCCCCCACCACACACATGTGACACCCCGCCTAATTAAATACCGGGTGATCAGTCCTTTATTAAATTAAAAATCAAGGTGAACGGTTGGTTCATTCTTAGCATCACTATCGCAAAACAAAGTTTCCAATTTAAACACCCTAAATAATTAAGCTAAGTGTCAAAACCATTCAAAACATTATTTCCATTTTATTAAATCCAGATATGAAAACTTTTAATAATTAGCAGTTTAAGAATCACAGGAATATTAAGGATGGTAATAAACGCCCAAGAATAACCATTCAGATAAACCAAAACCAAGTTTAAAAACTACAAAGGAAAATCATTCTGACAGTAACTAAATCCCAAAGAGTACAAAATACTAAAGATAAATGAACATAAATCTCCGACAAATCCAACTGAATAAGGAAACGGGCGACACATGCCCAAACTAATTAGAACTAAAATAAGAGTGGAGTCAAGAACGAGGTCGTCTAAGTAATGGCCTTCAACTCCCACATAAGCTGCAGTGCGTCCGGTCCAAAGAACCTAAGCATGACGCCCCTGTGGCTAGGCACCTGTAATATATACATATATAAAAGAGAGAAGAAATAAAAGAAACGGGTGAGAGCCCGATTGTAAAACATTTTAAAATTTTTTTAGCAAGTATTTAAAATGCTCATCGGCTAATGTAACAACCATGTTAGTATGCGACACTCTCTTGAGAAATTCTCACCTCTCTTCTAGTGTGCACGCCTACCGCACTATTAGTCCCAAAAGTTTGATTTAATTTAGCTTTCCCTTAAGGTTTCATTTCGATAAATACTATGGCTAATATAATTAATTTCAGAAAATTAGGCTCCCTTATATATCTTATGTTATTTGAAATAACTCAGTGATGTCACAAAATTGCCAAACACTTATAATAAAATTAGAGTATTTAAATCATTATTTAACTACTTTTATGCACAGTAGAAAATTCCCATTCTCAAGTCTATATATATATTAATCACTCGTATAATATATATTCGATTAGCACCCCACATAAAATTTATGGTGCTGGCATACTCTGCTATCAAGTCCCCATATCACTCGTACTAAGGGAAATACTAGTTCGAAATCACTCTCGAACTGTATTAACACAAAACATAAACAAGTGGAGTCGAAGCATAGTTTCAAGTCACTAAGAGGTCAGCACATACCCTCACATCTCTTAGGAGCATCTGACTATCAATCAGATAGCCTGTACCAAGGAATGCTATGTTCTAGGGTACACGTCGTTAGCCCCCGTAAAGGCCCAATCGAGATAAGACTGTCCCGGCACGAAAACCCCCGTGATAGCAAGTAGCTCAGGTACGATTTTTACACATATATATTTAATATATGCACAATCACATAGTCATATAGATATATAACTATTCACATTTCTAAATTAGGTGCGCCCACGACCCATAATTATAATTATCCGTTCTTAGTACATTTTACTTGATTATCTCGTATAACGGACTCGTCTCTTTTATTCTCATATATAAGTTACTCCATACCCACTTCTCGCCTCTCGAAGTATTCTATCTACCTAAGTACAATTTCAGTAGGCACTATCACTTACCTTCTAGTCTAACTTCCTTACAGTCTCGATCTTTTATTAAATGTACGCATGACTTCATATGTGTGAATAACTCCCCGTTAACCCTTAATTTCATCTTACATTAAATTCTCACTCAATGGGGTTTACCTAAACCCTACTGGTCCTATTTATACCCCAAAATTCTCTAACAACAATAATCAAGGGTTACTACGCATTTTAATCGGAATAAACCATCATAATAGGAATATGCAGTTTTTCAGGAGGGGTCGATCGATCGATCAAGCAGTTATGGAAAAAGCTGCATTAACCCAGTTACGAGTTTGCCTCTCCAACCTCAACCAAATCTCCATATAGGATTCCCAAACTCCCAACCAACGTTACTACAAGTACTATATATCCAAATACATAATTTTCTACATAAAATAGGTCCGAATTCATCAAGTATAACAATTTAATGGGTAAAATCTACATAAACTTCAAGAACCCTAATCTTTTCTTTTAATTTCAATTCTTCCAATTCTTTTCCAGATTTCCTACTTCTAAATCCATACAAATTTGTGGTGTATCCTCTACATGCGATATAGATGTCCAGAATATGATTACTTCTTCTACAACATGTGATTTTAAGTCTCAAAACTATACTTTTTTTCATGGAACAAGTCCTAAACACCCCTAGATTAACATGATTGAGACATTAACTAAAAATAAATCAAGAGAGATACTTGCCTGGAAATTTAGTTTCTGATTTGTGGAAGAAAGTGGTATGGTTGTGTTCCCCGTTGCGCGATCTACGATTTGGTGGTGGTGGCGGTGCAAACGGGTGAGTCTTTGGCCTTGTGTTGCTTGGAAAGCTCTCCAACTCCTTCTCTAATGGACTTTCTTTGATTTGGTGTTTGTTAACCCTAGAGGACAACTCCTAAAGGCTGATATAACGTTGGGAAATTCGTGGGTTTAATTGCCCAAAAATACAAATTGTCCATAATGCCCTCCCGGGATGCCAATTAGGCTTAAAATGCCCCGAGACCCAAACTAAACCGCCGGGTACATTATTTTGACTATCTCGACCCTTCCGGACACATTGGCGCACTCGAAATGACCATACAGATGACTTATAATGTATTCACTTTTAAAAATAATAATTTAATCCTGACACGACACACGCGCGTCCCGATTTAATTTCCTCAATTATCAAATTATATACTCGTGATAATTTTAATAAATTCGATTATACATATTACTTTATCCATTAAGTAGTATTCAACAAAATCCCAATAATTACTAACTCTCATCACGCTAGTAAATATTTAAAATAATTTCCGAATTAATATTAAATTAATATCTCAAATTAAATTTAATAAATCCCCAAATTTAAAAGTCATAAAAATACGGGGTATTACATACTTCCCCCCTAATAACGGAATTTGTATCGAAATTCAAAAAATAAGGCATACCTGGTAAGAATAAATCTGGGTATTTCTCGCGCATATCTGCCTCACGTTCCCAAGTGGATTCCTCCACATTATGATGCTCTCACTGGACCCGTACAAGTGGAACTACCTTCGACCTCAATCTCCTTTCGCTATGATCTAGGATAGCCACTGGTCTCTCCTCGTAAGAGCTGTCGAGCTGTAAGTCAATATCCTCTATCGCGATGTGGGTCTAAGCCATATCATCCCGAAGGTATCTTCCCAATGACGAAATGTGAAATACATCATGAATACGGTGCAAGTGCTCTGGCAACCCTAATTTGTATTCTACCGGCCCAATCCTCTCGATAATGGGAAATGGTCCCACGTACCTTGGGGCCAACTTCCCCTTTTTCCCAAATCTCATAACTACTCTCATAGGAGACACGCGCAGTAATACTTAGTCCCCCACATTAAATTCTCAAAAATATCGGTTTGCATCAGCGTAGCTTTTCTGCCTGTCCTGGGCTACCCTAATGCGACTCTTGATAAGCTCAATCCTAGCTGAGGTTTCCTGAATCACCTCTAGTTCGAGCAAATTGTTGTCCCCCACCTCTAGCCAATAAGTTGGAGAATGACAAGGCCTGCCATACAATGCCTCAAATGGAGCCATGCCGATCGTGAACTGATAAGAGTTATTGTAAGCAAACTCCACCAGTGGAAGATGCGGCTCCCATCCTCCTCCAAAATCAATGACACACATGCGTACCATATCTTCCAACATCTGATTGGTACGCTCTGTTTGTCCATCCGTCTGTGGGTGATAAGCTGAACTCAATCTCAACTCTGTACCCATGTCCTCCTTAAAGCTCTCCCAGAAACGCGACACAAAAATCTTGTCTCTATCAGACACAATATCCAGGGGCACCCCATGTAGCCTAACAATCTAGGCAATGAACAATTGCGCATACTGGATCATGGTATAGTCGGTTCGTACTGGAAGAAAATGAGCCACCTTAGTCAACTAGTCCACTATAACCCATATGGAGTCGTGACCCCGCCATGATGTAGGCAGCCCAGTAATGAAGTCCATGGAAATACTCTCCCACTTCCACGTAGGTATCTCCAATGGCAGAAGCAACCCCGACGGTCTCGTGTGGTCTACCTTTACCATCTAGCAAGTAGAACACTTAGACATGAACTCATCAATGTCCTTTTTCATCCCACTCCACCAGTATTGCCACCTCATATCCTAGTATATCTTATCTCCTCCGGGATGTACCGCAAATTTGGACCCATGAGACTGTGTCATCACCGCATGACGTAAGTCTTCCCCTTTTGGGACAACTAATCTCCCATTAAACCTCAAAACTCCATCGAAACTTAGTGAATAGGACTTGACACCCTCAGCCAGAAGCCATACAATCTGTTCCTGACAAAATGAATTCGCTGATTGTGCCTGTATCACCCTCGTAACAATCTCGGGTGTGACTGACATGACATATATAAAGGAATAGGCTACCACATCCTGATGAACTAACTCTTTCCATTTCATTTTCCAAACTTCTGCTACATCGCCCACCGGTCTACGGCTTAACACATCAGGAACCACGTTAGCCTTTCCTGGATGGTACTGTATCTCGAATTGGTAGTCTTTCACAAACTCCAACCACCTACGCAGACGCATATTCAGCTCTCGCTTAATGAATAGGCACTGCAGTGACTTGTGGTCTATGAACAAGCGAAATTTCTCCCCCAATAAGTAATGTCTCCATATCCTCAATGCAAAAACGACTGCTGCTAGCTCTAGGTCATGGGTGGGGTAATTTCTTTCGTGCGACTTAAGCTTGCGGGAGGCAAAATCTATAGCCTTCTCCTCCTACTGAAGTACTCCCCCGAGTCCCCGTAAAGAGGCATCAGTGTAAACCAGATACTCCACTCCCGGCTTGGGCAAAGCAAGGACTGGCGTTGAAGTCAGCTTATCTTTCAGCTCATCGAAAGCCAATTGACAAGCATCGTCCCAAACATACGGTACTCCCTTGCAAGTCAGATTCGTTAACGGACCCGCTATCTTTGAAAAACCTCGAATGAATCTCCTGTAGTAACCGGATAACCCCGAGAAACTATGCACTTCCGTTGGTGTCGTGGGCTGTCCCCACTCCATCACTGCCGAAAATTTGCTCGGGTTAACCGATATCCCCAATTCTGACACAACATGTCCTACAAACTGTACCTCCCGTAACCAAAATCCACACTTCTCATACTTAGCATACAGATGATGCTCTCGTAGAGTCTGAAGAATCTGCCTCAAGTGCTCAGCATGCTCCTCCTCAGTTTGTGAATATATCACGATGTCATCTATGAAAACGATGACAAAGTGATCCAAGAACTCTCTGAACACTCGGTTCATGAAGTCCACGAATACGACTGGGGCATTTGTCAGCCCAAACGGCATGACTCTAAACTCATAGGACCCATATCTCGTCAAGAAAGAGTCTTCGACACATCCTACTCCCTAATCCATAGCTGATGGTATACCGATCTCAAATCTATCTTTAAAAATAAGGTGACTCCTCTCAGCTGGTCGAACAGGTCATCGATTCGAGGCAATGAATATTTGTTCCGTATCGTGACCTTGTTCAGCTCCCGATAATCCACGCATAACCTCAGTGAACCATCTATCTTCTTCATAAACAATACTGGAGCGCCCCAAGGTGAGGTGCTCCTATGAATGAAGCCCTGACCTAACAGCTGCTCTATCTGATCCCGTAACTCCCTCATTTCTGCTGGAGCCATACCGTACGGTGCACATGCAATCGATCGAGTATCTGGCATTAAGTCTATGAGAAATCTATCTTTCGACTGGGAGGTAGGCCCCGCATCTCCTGAAATACATCAGAATACTCACAAACAACTGGACTCGAATCTAAGGGAATCACGACCTCCTTAGAGGTATCCTCCTCTATGTAATACAAATGGGTGGAAGATCCTCCCTCTGGGCGAGGCATCGCCACAAAAAATATCTCCTACCCTGGAATGGAAAAAATAATACTCCTACCGAAACAATCTATCATGGCTATTTACGCGGCGAGCTAATCCATGCCAATAATAACATCGTGCTCATGCATCTCTAAGACGAGCATGTCTGTCGGCAAAATCAATCTACCAATCTCTACTCCTATACCTCGGCATATAAAGAAAATCGAAGACCCATTCCTCAGTGGTGAGTCTAGGCATGTCACAGTGCTTTCTGCGGTGTCTGATAACCCTATGGCCTTTGCAAAATGAGTAGCTATAAAATAGTGCAATGCCCCAGTATAAAATAAAACCCGACCCATAGTTCCATGGACAGGAAACGTACCCTCAATCGCGGGTGGTGCCTGAGGAGCTGCTTCCTGGTGGACGTTATAAACATGTTCGTACTAAAACTTCCCCTATTGTACTGGAGCTGCTGGGATGGCTGGTAGGGCTGGCACCTAAGCTGGCACTGGGAGGGCGGCAGGAAAGAGTGGCCTCTGCGGCTCATTACGGGCACCCTGCTGCTGTGGGGCCCTATCTCCCTCTGGAAAATCCTGGCCCCTATGGCCATTCTTTCCACATCCAAAACATCGGCCCCTGAAGTTACCTCCCCTCTGTCCTTACTGACCACGACCCTGTTGGCCGTTAAACACCCCTCCACTGTCCATGCTGGAAAAGCTATTAGCCCTAATGGCCCTGCTGATTAGACTGGCCCAGATGGCCCTACCTAAATCCCCCAAATCCCTATCTGGAGTCACCTGATCGGAACCGCTTCGCAGGGTCCCCCTGATGGGAACTCTGATCGCTGTGATGAGTCTGCCCTTGGGCTGCTGGTGCCCCACCAGTACTACTACCCCCTGTCCTGCCCTGTTGGCTGGACTCCCCTGCTCGTTTGATCCTATGCAAATGGAAGCAGTGATCCTGATAGTGTAACAAAGCAACATTGAGTACATCAGTGTAGGTACTCAATGATAGATTGCATATGAGGTGCTGAGGGGTC
The DNA here is from genome assembly GCA_949130495.1 of Sambucus nigra. Taxonomy (NCBI): domain Eukaryota; kingdom Viridiplantae; phylum Streptophyta; class Magnoliopsida; order Dipsacales; family Adoxaceae; genus Sambucus; species Sambucus nigra. Next base: position 13,180,468 of record OX422223.1, read on the forward strand.
CTCCAGGACAATCCATCTACAAACAACAATATTTTCTTCCCCTCGGTGGGTGCCTCATCTGGCACTATAGTGAGAAGTCTAGTAAACTCCTCCTCGTACTCTACAACAGTCATGCTCTCCTGCTTCAAATTCAGTAACTTTCGCCTCATCTCAGTTTGCACGGTGGATGGGAAGTATTTGCGGTCAAATCACGCCCAGAATGACTGAATCGTGATGATGTACCTCTCCTCCAAGGTGGTGGTGGATTCCCACCACTGTAAAGAGGACCCCACTAGCTTAAAGGAAGCCAATAGTTGTCTCTGCACGTCAGTGCACTCATACATGCGCAGATGCCTCTGGATATCTTTCTTCCATTGGCTGGCGACTATGATATCCGAACTACCCGAGAACTCCTGGGGATGCGCCTTCTGAAAGACATCCCTAACCCGCTCCCATGCAGATGGAAGCTGTGATGGTACTGGCTCCACTGCCTGAATCTGGGGTGGAGCGTGCTGCACTATCGTTAATGCGACATTCACCGCCTGAGCAACAATAGCAGCTATCTCGGTTGCGTTCATCATCCCCTGAGCTGGAGCTGCTAGCTGCTCGGCCTGGGCATTCCTGTCTTGGGGTGCGCATCTTGGAGGCATCTAAAACGAGAAGGATTAGTCTACATTTATTATCAAATCTCGAATAGCTGAAGACGTAAGCGTAAATACAAGAATACAACAGTCCTAAAAATAGGGCTCTATATCAAGGACACTAAGTTGGAAGCAAAATGAGCCGTACAGATCCAAAAGTACACTAGAACCTGATGCTCTGATACCCACTGTGACACCCCGCCTAATTAAATACCGGGTGATCAGTCCTTTATTAAATTAAAAATCAAGGTGAATGGTTGGTTCATTCTTAGCATCACTGTCGCAAAACAAATTTTCCAATTTAAACACCCTAAATAATTAAGCTAAGTGTCAAAACCATTTAAAACATTATTTCCATTTTATTAAATCCAGATATGAAAACATTTAATAATAACAGTTTAAGAATCACACGAATATTAAGGATGGTAATTAATGCCCAAGAATAACCATTCAGATAAACCAAAACCAAGTTTAAAAACTACAAAGGAAAATCATCCTGACAGTAATTAAATCCCAAAGAGTACAAAATACTAAATGTAAATGAACATAAATCTCCGACAAATCCAACTGAATAAGGAAACGGGCGACACATGCCCAAACTAATTAGAACTAAAATAAGAGTGGAATAAAAAATGAGGTCGTCTAAGAAATGGCCAGTAACTCCCACATAAGCTGCAATGCGTTCGGTCCAAAGAACCTAAGCATGACCCCCTTGTGACTGGGCACCTGTAATATATACATATATACAAGAGAGAAGAAATAATATAAATTGGTCAGAGCCCGATTGTAAAACAATTTAAAATTAGTTTAGCAAGTATTTAAAATGCTTACCAGCTAATGTAACAACCATGATAGTATGCGACACTCTCTTGAGAAATTCTCACCTCTCATCTAGTGTGCACGCCTACCGCACTATTAGTCCCAAAAGTTTGATTTAATTTAGCTTTCCCTTAAAGTTTCATTTTGATAAATACTATGGCTAATATAATTAATTTCAGAAAATTAGGCTCCCTTATATATCTTATGTTATTTGAAATAACTCAGTGATGTCACAAAATTGCCAAACACTTATAATAAAATTGGAGTATTTAAATCATTACTTAACTACTTTTATGCACAGTAGAAAGTTCCCATTTTCATGTCTATATATATATATATATATATATATATATATTAATCACTCGTATAATATATATACTATTAGCACCCCACATAAAATTTATGGTGCTGGCATACTCTGCTATCAAGTCCTCGTATCACTCGTACTAAGGGAAATACTAGTTCGGAATCACTCTCGAACTGTATTAACACAACACATAAACAAATGGAGGCGAAGCATAGTTCCAAGTCACTAAGAGGTCAGCACATACCCTCACCTCTCTTAGGACCATCTGACTATCAATCAGATAGCCTGTACTAAAGAATCCTATGTTCTAGGCTACAAGTCGTTATCCCCCATAAAGGCCCAATCGAGATAAGACTGTCCCGACGCGAAAACTCCCATGATAGCAAGTAGCTCGGGTACGATTTGTACACATATATATAATATATGCACAATCACATAGTCATATAGATATATAACTATTCACATTTCTAAATTAGGTGCGCCCACGACCCATAATTATAATTTTCCATTCTTAGTACATTTTACTCGATTATCTCGTATAACGGACTCGTCTCTTTTATTCTCATATATAAGTTACCCCATACTTACTTATCGCCTCTCGAAGTATTCTATCTACCTAAGTACAATTTTAGGAGGCACTCTCACTTACGTTCTAGTCTAACTTCCTTACAGTCTCGATCTTTTATTAAACGTATGCATGATTTCATATGTGTGAATAACTCCCCGTTAACCCTTAATTTCATCTTACATTAAATTCTCACTCAATTGGGTTTACCTAAACCCTACTAGTCCTATTTATTTTCCAAAATTCTCTAACAATAATAATCAAGGGTTACTATGCATTTTAATCGGAATAAACCATCATAATAGGAATATACAGTTTTCCAGGAGGGGTCAATCGATCGATCATCGATCGATCGATGTTCTTGGGTCGATCGATCGATCAAGCAGGTATGGCAAAAACTGCATTAACCCAGTTACGGGTTTGCCTCTCCAACCTCAACCAAATCTCCATATATGATTCCCAAACTCCCAACCAACGTTACTACAAGTACTATATATCCAAATACATAATTTTCTACGTAAAATAGATCCGAATTGATCAAGTATAACAATTTAAAGGGTAAAATCTACATAAACTTCAAGAACCCTAGTCTTTTCTTTTAATTTCAATTCTTCCATTATTTTCCAGATTTCCTACTTCTAAATCCATACAAATTCGTGGTGTATCCTCTACATGTGATTTAGATGTCCAGAATATGATTACTTCTTCTACAACATGTGATTTTAAGTCTCAAAACTATACTTTCTTTCATGGAACAAGTTCTAAACATCCCTAGATTAACATGATTAAGACATTAACTAAAAATAAAGCAAGATAGATACTTGCCTGGAAATTTAGTTTCTGATTTGTGGAAGAAAGTGGTATGGTTGCATTCCCCGTCGCGCGATCTACGATTTGGTGGTGGTGGCGGTGCAAACGGGTGAGTCTTTGGCCTTGAGTTGCTTGGAAAGCTCTCCAACTCCTTATCTAATGGTCGTTCTTTGATTTGGTGTTTGTTAACCCTAGGGGACAACTCCTAAAGGCTGATATAACCTTGGGAAATTCGTGGATTTAATTGCCCAAAAATACAAATTGTCCATAATGCCCTCCCCGGATGCCAATTAGGGTTAAAAATGTCCCGAGACCCAAACTAAACCCCCGAGTACATTATTTTGACTATCTTGACCCTTCGGACACATTGGCGCACTCGAAATGACCATACGGGCGACTTATAATGTATTTTCTTTTAATAATAATAATAATTTAATCCTAACATGACACAGGCGCGTCCCGATTTAATTTCCTCAATTATCAAATTATATACTCGTACATATTACTTTATCCATTAAGTAATATTCAACAAAATCCCAATAATTACTAACTCTCATCACGCTAGTAAATATTTAAAATAATTTCCGGATTAATATTAAATTAATATCTCAAATTAAATTTAATAAATCCCCAAATTTAAAAGTCATAAATGTACAGGGTATTACAACACACATGCACACACATATATGCACACACATGCACATATACACACACACACACACATTTACACACACACACACACACACACACATATATATACAAATGGAAGAGAAATATAGAGAGAAAACGTACCAAAATCACAGAGAAAGAAAGAGCAGTCGCTTAGAGAGAGAAAGAGGGAGGGAAACCAAAACGATGGGGAAAAAAAGGAGGGGGAGGTTTTTTTCACTGTGAACATCACCCCCTCCCCCCCAACACACTTATACACACACACGCGCATACATACACATTCACACTCCGCCCCCCCCCTCCCGTATCATTTCCCCCTCCCCACCCCCTGCTCCCTCCCCCACCAAATACAGACGCGCATACACACACACACATATATACACACACACACACATGCAGCCCCACCCCCTCCCCCTCACCACACACACACGCACACAGACACACACATATACGCACACACGCACATGTACACACACACACACACAAATTTACACACACACATATATATACACACATATATATACAAATGGAAGAGAAATAGAGAGAAAATGTACCAAAATCATAGAAAGAGAGAGATAGGAGTCGCTCAGATAGATAAAGAGGGAGGGAAACCAAAACAGTGGGAAAAAAAAAGAGGGGGAGGTTTTTTTACTGTGAACATTGTCACGTACATGTCACGATCCTTGACCGTGACAACTTTATTAGATTGTCAAGGTCAATGATCGTGACAAGACCGTGACAACAGTACTTGTCACAGACTTGTCACTGTCATTGACCATGACAAGCATTTATCACGGCCTTGTCACGGTCAATGACCGTGACAAGGCTGGTCGGTTAAAAGGTGACAATTTGGCCTTTTTGGTGTAGTGTGTTCGAAAAAATATTTGCGTGGCTAAGCAAATAGAGATGTTCAAGCGGACTACGCACCAAGAGGTCATTTTAATACGTCTAAAATTCTGTTATTAGATATATATAGAGTTTGGTTCAAATCAATTTTTCCATACTCTTTTACATCAAAGTATTTTCATTTGTATAATTTATCATCCCCATCAAATGAAGAACAAATGAATTTATTGGCACCATCTAAATTTCCATCGTGGCTACCAAACGGATAGTAAAATGAATTTGTGCATCTCAATGTTCAATGCCCACATCTCGTCTAGATCGTATCACGTGTAATTTATTCTACTCTGGAAAACATAATATTTTTTAAATAATATATATGGGCATCATATATTGAGGAGGGGGGATAGAAACTGTGAGAAAGATAAAAAAAATTGATATTGTTGCCAATAGACAAGAACCTTTGTCATGGGATTTATGTACATATTGGAAAGATACTAAATAATATATGACCAACTAAGATGATAACCTTTATAGTTGACCTCCCATGGCATAAAGGAAAACAGGTTTCTTGTACTTGATCAAATATTATTACTAAATAATGCTCCTCAATCAATGTCTAAAGATTTCGAACATGTGTGTTGCAGATGGACTTCATAGCTCGATTAAATCACCCTTATATTGTGGAGTACAAAGATGCTTAGGTGGAAAGGTAATGACAATAATTCTGTTTGTGTTAAGATGTATGAGATTGAAAGAAAAGTGGCACAACAAGCTGCAAGACAAATGCAAAAAAACGTTGCTGCTGAAACAGGCTCTATTGGAGTAGGCTTTAATGTGGTGTGTTTTGTAGGGAACCTGTGTATGCATTGTGATTAGCTATTGTGATGGAGGAGACATGTAATTAATCAAGACCAATTTTGACCTAGTCGAGATGTGCCTTTTCACATGAAGTCCTCGTTTGGTTCATGTCGAACTACTTGTGTAAAAAGTGAAATGGTAAAATATATACTACACATATAAGATTCAAATTTATCAAGTGATTCGACTTTATCATTGTCTAGCAAACCTGGTAGTAGAGAAGATATACTGCACAGATAAGAGAGTTTACTAGATGTGAAAGCACTAACTTTTCAATTTGAGGTAAATGACAACCCATTATTCCTCAACTTGGTAGAAGATGACCTTGAGACAGAGAGTTCATCCCACGAGCTACTCTACAAAGATCTCTAATCAAGGTGAAGATTCAAAAGGTGAAGACACGAGTTGTGAGACAACTGTTTGCAATGGAGATGGTCAAGACCATTCACAATGTTCACTACTAAAAGAAGGCACAGATACCTAGAATACCAAATCAAGCACATCAAATTCTCAGCATGCAGGACAAGAGGAATCCTCTCCCATATACATTCAAAAAATTCAAGAGGATGATATAGACAGTGGTAAAAAAATTTAATCTGGATGCATATAGTACAATCAACAAGTTAATGGAGAAGTAGGAACAAAGAGAGATTGGTTCTATAGAAAACTAGACTCATAAAGTCGAATCACTTGATGAAGAGAATTTATCATCAACACCACTTCTTGTAAGATTTGAGGTTGATGCAGAACCGACATGCTATCTAGAGAATACAGAGGGTGTTCCTGTAGACTACACATCATCCGAGAGTAATGAAAGTAAATGCAAAGTGGTATAAAATGAAGTTAATCTTTGTCATTCGATGCAGATGAAGAACGACGATAGTCAAGTGATGGTACATGCAACACTTTATTGTTCATTGCGTGGTACGCTTACAACAATAAGTGGTGACGATAGTGAGAGCCAATGGCTGAACCAAACACATCAAAGAGCTGATGCTCTAGAATCTCTGCTTGAGCTATGCATGCGTTTACTTAAACAAGACAAACTCGAAGAGCTTTTCGGGGTGCTAAAACCGTTTGGGGAAGAAGTCATCTCTGCCAGAGAAACTGCAATTTGGTTGACAAAAAGCTTCATGGATGTACAAAAATTTGTCAGGGGATCGTAGGTTTCAAGAAAATGAGATGGCTTGTGGGCTTTTATTTTTTCCTACCTTTATTGTATAGAAGTATATTTTTTCTGGTGCGTTTACTTAAGAATGTTGTGGTTGACAGCTAACCTCAAATCAATGAGATATGAATCAAATGTGATATAAATTAATTCCAACTGTATTTGATTCTACAGTTAGATTGGATGGCATTGAGATTGTTAGAAAATTTGAGCAACTTTGACTATATTGTGAATTTGTGGGAATTTTTATTATTGTCTCACTCCCCTATACAATTATTGGAATAAACTTACTAAGAAATAAAAAATGTGTGATCACCCACTGAATCAGTTGGTGATTCTATACCTTGTAGAAAACATGAATGCATTAAGATAAACATTGTATTTTTTTCAATTAACTACTATTGATGTATTATGCAGACATTCCAAATCTCATCAGTAGGAGAGTAATAATTAACCATATGTTATCTAATGAGTAATTTTTGAGAGGACCAGTTTGACAAAAGGTATCAGAGTCGTTGGTTTCTTACACATTTGATAAGTATTGAAAACATTATTTGATGTGAAACCATAAAGAAAACTTAGCAAATTGAAGTTACAATAATATATATGGGGTTTTGACTTGCGTTATCTTCATTCAGATGGGCATTACAGATTGTGTCGTGGCAGTTTTGTGTCAATGTTTAGCGGGTTCGTGTCAAATCGTGCCCTACCCAAACCCGACCCGTTAAACCTTTCATCATATTATCAGCTTTGTGTCGTGTTTGGGTCGTATTCACATCTTGCCTTAACGAATCTTTTCATGAATTTACTCTAAATGGCTAAACCCAAACCCGATTTGTTAAGTTTTCGTGTTTAGCGGGTCCCCGCTAAGCACTTATATTTGTTAAGTCGCCACCGAAACCCGCTAAGAATTCGTGTGGGTTGTGTTGCATTATCTGGTCATGTGTCATTTTTCCACTCCAAAATATACTATCTAATGGGTACTTTGGCCTCTACTCAATTGAGCACTTACTATCAAATACGTTAAGACCACAATAACTGCAACTGCTTTAATTGATGTATGTTCATGCCATTGATCCCAGTACCAACCATCACGGCACAATTTTTTCTCTACAAACATTCAGGTCAACAAAAATCATTAAATTAGAGGTGAACTTTTAATTTCTTGTTTTTCTTTTTGGGAAAAAAATCAGACATAAATTTAAGTGTGTTTTGTAGAGTAATAAACATCAGTACCAAATTTTGATGCTAATTTCAGGATTGCTAAAATAATATGAGGCATGCACCAAAATGAAAAAGAAAATGTGAAGTTACAAGCGAACACTTGTGAGTTTGACTGAATCCCCAAATATATTACAGAACCAACTCGGGGCTGTGTATTCACGCCCCCCCCCCCCCCCCCCGGGTAGGTTTGGAAACAATATGAAATAATTATTGAGAATGCAAATTTTTACATAGGACCGAAATCAGTGCTTGACTAATATAAATTACTTACTGAAAATGCCTCAGCATAAATCATGGAATTATGTACAGGATATTTGGGATATGACATGCTGAAGAAAGGAAAATGTTACTATGAATTGTTGTTAACATCAGTTAGACCCATCACAAAGGATTCAAGCCTTGATTTAACAAAAACTTTTCAAGGACTGAATGATTGATAAAAAAAGGTAAAGGGTTGTAAATATTTCAATTTGCAGTGTTGGAGGAACATATTTTTCAATTTTCCCCTATCCCACAAATTGGGATCTTTTGTAGGTAAATGATTTAAACATACACATGATTCAGCGGCAAATGATTTTAACTAAGCCTGTAAAATGTTTTGAATTTTGGCATAATATATATAATTTCATTATTTTCCAAAATTTCAGAAAAATTCCAATGGGAGTAGGAAACCATCTTGTAATTCCCAAGTTACAACTTTCCAAAGAAAATTGGAAACAGAATTGGCAGTGTTTTTAAAATTAAAGCAACATTCCAAATTTTTTTAATTCCGATTTGACCCTGCTGAAAAAATAGGTGTCTTAGTTTCATCATGGGAAATGAGTGTTAATGGTTAAATAATGCATTTTTGCTAATATAAACGTTGGGTTTGAGGTAGTAAAGGTAGAAACACCAGAATAATTCACTGACGAAGTAAATGAGCGTTAATAAACATCGACAACCATGTCCTAAGAAAATGAGGCAGTTGTTTCCATAAGTTTTTTGGCAGAAAACTTCCAAGAAAAATAGAGGTACACAAGTTAGTTTCATTCTTGAAGCGCTTCTGGTATCTTCCATTCAATTAAGGCCACTAGCGTAACCTATTGAGGATGTCATTTAGCTACACTTGTTAGTGTGAGCATATAAAATGATTACTTATTATCATTGTCCCGTTTTGTTATTTCTTGAAATAAGATCAAAATAGAGGTAATATTTCTTCTACTGATTCTATGCTCTTGGCAGTATATCCTAACCAGAATTATAGTCCATTGGTTTATTGTGAAAGGTATTGTAGATAAAATCAAAGTGATCAAAATGAACGGACAAATTGGCGACCACATTGATCCCTCCTGGGAACTTTGTTTCAGAAGCTTCCAAAAGGAGATGGGCGTTTCTTACAATTCATCTTAATTCTTTATAGATTATTTGGTATATTTTAGTTTTTTTTTTATTGGGACCATATGTGGAGTTGATGACCATACAAAATAATTTTCACCTTTTGAAAAGATGGGGCCAAAAGGAACTGCCTATCAACCATTAACAATTCTTTCAAATATGATCAATAAAGAAACGTTGACATCTATGATTTCATGAAAGTAATATCTATCCTCAGGATTACATGATCATTATTTTTATGTATGGGTGGAATTCAACAGGAATCGTCTTTTGAGAAGGTATGCAGATTGTTACAATATCTAACATGACTTCGAAAAAATTCCCACTGTAGTTAGTAGTTTTGATAGCTATAAAACAGGCACAGGTCTTCTTGAATAGCTTCATTGCCCAAAAATGCTGCTTCCTGGCAATATTGCTAGGGTAAAAAGATGAAAGTCATCAAACTTGACTTTGAAATGATTAAGGCGCTATGGGTTTCAATAAGTATACATGTAACATGGGAAATACGGTGAGTCGAGGAAAAGTACAAATACTTCATTTTTATTTTTTTAATAGAAAACAATGGATACTATTCTTAAGTTGATCGCTTTCAGTGTGCGTTTCCTTCATATTGAGGACTTTTGAGGTAAACTATTCAAAATTGTATAAAGTAAAAATAAATATTAAAAACAATTTTTAAGAGTTAATTGAAGTGCACTACAAAAGTAAGTCACCAAAATACAACATTGGTGTAATTTTCTTAAGCGCCTTTGATATGCTCTTAAGAGTTATGTTAGTTCAAAAATTTATGAAGCTCAACCCACTACTGTTTTCAAAACTAAGGTGGGCTTGGGTTCAAATTTGTATAAAGAACACTTTACACTAATATTTTGTATATAAAAAAAATTTAAAAGGAGGATGCAATCAATGGCCCTATTCCCACCAGGTAAATCTGCCCAAGCTGGCACGACAAGTCTCAAGGAGGCGACCAACTATATCAATGTGACTGCATAATGTAGATATGGGAGTATTAAACATCGTGATATGAAGTTCATTTTTCCCCTTTTGATGCTTTCTTTGTAAAAAATTCCTTTGTTGTTCTCATTGACGTTGAATAAAAAGAATTTATATATTACATAAAACAATGAAGTGATTTGAGGAGACTGGATTGCGGTGCCCCAAGAAGTATTACAAATAAGTATGGATGACTATATGTCTCTAATCCTATCGATTGAATTGCATAACCTTTGGTGCAAACCTCAACAACCTATCTAAAGCATTAGGCAAGAAATTGCATGCAAACAGGAAACACACATTGCTGCTCCTCCCATTGTACTTGCACCTACTCTCACTCCTCAACTTCTCCAAAAGCTTCTCTGTCACATCCATTCTCATAAACCGGCTCAGGTGGGGCCCACCCCTTGACCAGTCAATGCAAGTCAAACTCCTATTGGCATTCTTCTCCCAAAATGACGTAAATGACGTCAATGGGAGCAAGAAAAGATAATTCTCTCCCAAACTCTCTCTAATCAAATCTCAAAATATGAAAGAATGACTCAAATGAGTCTACAAAAGGGGTATTTATAGGAAGGAGGTTGCTTGACCTCTAAGCTAATAATCTAATTACAATTATTCCTTTAAGTGCCAATTAACCTTCCTTCTTCTAAATACCAAAGAAAAAAGAAAAATACAATGAATTCTCAAAATAAAAGAAATATTAAAAAGAACTAAAAATGATAAAATGACGACCACGTCCCTGATTCACATCACTTTCCCCCCCTTGAAAAGAGTTCGTCCAATAACTCAGAGGGGAAGGCCGTCAGTATGACCATCGAGGATCATCACAAGAGCTGGCTGAGAGGGTATCTCCGGTGCCTCCTCAATGTAGTCAGGGTCCCCAGAAGCTAAAAGAGCTCGACGGCGAGGGAGAGAGTAATCGGAGGCACGATGGCCCATCAGTTGAATAATCGGGATTGAAGTTCACATCAAGTGTGGTGATTCAGTTTAACAATTTTGAATGCAATTTTGGAGTTCAGCTCAGCTATTTCCAAGTTGATTGTGAGTTTATGTTTGGTTTAGAGGTTGCATACACTACTGGAATCAATTCGGTGGTTTCTTCCATTCAGATTTTTTTTTCCTGTGTTTTTGTGATCAGCGATCATGCACACCAAGTTATAAAAAGTTTCTAAATCGTTATGAATAGATTACGTTGTAGAAATCATCACGTTTAAGGTATTTGTAATGCTATTAGTTGTGAAGCAAATGAGAGTGAGTATAAATAAGCCAATAAGTGAAAGATTCAACTACATTGGTTGATTATGATTCATCTATCACTTATTCTCAGTTTTCTGTCCTTGTTATTTGGCATGATAGATTTCTCAATAAGCCTACAAGTCGAATTTGGCAGATTTGAGAAGTAGCTTGAATCAACCACTAATTATCAGACCTGATTTTGGATTAGTGAAGGATGAGAAATCAGTTCAAGAATCATTCGAGATTTCTTTGATGAAGAGTTGTTCAAGAAATGAGGTACCTTACTTAAGGGACAGACATTATACAATTTCTTTTAGGTTCTTAATAATGATAAATATGCATAGTTTTAAGATTGACCTTGACAAGTTGAATCATATTCATAGTCATGTGAATTTCATATAACCATATTCTCTCATGGTTAAGAGTTGAATCATACATAAGGGTCAAAGTTAAATTCATTTTTAATTTGAGGGCTAATAGGGCACAAATCACTTTCGGACTACCATGGTATAATTTGAAAAGTGCAAATTTCTAAGAATTCTGTCATTCTCAGGAGGACTATCTTTAGACTTGCTCTTCTTTTTCGCCTTATGCCTTAATAGAAATGCATATCCATCGTCTTTGTAGGACCCCGGATTTTGATGATCTCAATTAAAATCAAACTATTAATAATTTCCTTTTATGTATAAAACAAACACGATGCGGAAGCGAAAAATGTGATGGTTCAACTTTAAAAAACAGCAAATTTTAATTTTCTTAAACAAAGTAAAATTACACCAAGTGAAGTAAAATTAAACAATTAATATATTCACTTAAACCAATTAATTAATCCAAGTCCTAGAATTTTCCTAAGTCATATTTATCAATATTAGCAAATTAGGCGAAACCAAATTTTAGCAAATGACTTGAATTAAATAAACTTTAACCAATATTTAATTTAGCACCAAATTAAATCGAGTGTGATAATTTAAACCGAATTTTATCTTGAATTATCCTAATCATGCGTTCTAAATTATTTATATAAGATAAAATAAATCAATCACACTACGCCGCGATGTACGAGGAAAAACCCAAGACGGAAAACAACCTCGGACGGCCCTAGCCACAAATCCACTAGATACGGAATTACAAGTACAAGACAGATAGACTTACAACACTCGACTCGATCCCTCTCAAGCCCCGACGCTTCTTCTTGTAGACACCTCTTCCTAGCGGATAACCTTGGAACACCACCGCGGTCTTGGAATCCACCGATAGGACTTTATACGGTCACCGTCACCCGAGCATGGAGCCTTTCTCCGTGTGGGTAAATCAACATAGAAACACTTCTTCTTTCTTTATGGGTGGTGGAAGCAAAACCCAAAACTTCTCTTCAATTCGGTGTAGAGAAAACCGGTGCCAAACTCCAAGCAATTTGATATGTATATAAGTGAACTTGGATATACAATATGGGTGTAAAACACTAGAGTGATGGATATTTTTCTCTAAAAATCTCACTCAAAACATGAACATTTTCCTTAAAACAATTTGCTCTCAAACTCTCTCTAAGAGATGAAAATGGTATGGAAAAGTTAGATTGGAAAATGTTCTTCCCGCACATATTAATGTCTGAAAAAGTTGGTTAAAAACTTAGTGGGGAAGTGGGTGCAAAACTGCCAAAAAATTGCCAAAAACTGTTCCCGCCTGGCATCTCGTTCGAACGACATTTCGTTCGAACGAAATCTTGTTCGAACGAGACTTCTAACGACGTTCCAGATTGAACTCGTTAGAATCTCGTTGGATATCTCGTTCGAATAGAAGGTTCGTTCGAACGACATATCGAATGACATTTCATAGGCCTATACTGGAACCTCATTGGCAAACTCGTTCGAACGACATCTGGTTCGAATGAAAATCTCGTTCGAATGACATATCGAACGAACCTCCAGAAAGTTTGGAAAATTCGATTTTGGCCCAGAAAACTGTATAAACTTATTTTAAAGTTCTAATTAATTCTTTCTGAAAATAAAACACAGTTTTTATTAAACCTAACACCCAATAAACTTTGTTCCAAGCTCCTATATATATATAATTGCATTCATACCTTGGGAGCATGGAACCATGATTGATGACGTAGAAACGAGGTACGCAAACCGGCATATTTGATGAAGCTTTATACTCTTTGCTGCTACGTCTTCAACAAACACTTCATAGGCTTGAGAATATTACAATTAAATACTATCCTATGAATAAATATTTTTATCCGGAATTGAGCCAAAACTATATATGGACTCAATTGGAAATTTGTGTCCTTACAAATCTCCCCCTTTGGCTATTCCGGGACAAAAACCAAACAAAAATCCTAAAGGGCCGTCAAGCTCACTAGACTCAAAACATAACCCACCCAAACTTGACTCAACCCAAGGATCAAACGCTTTGCCTTTAAACAATGCCGCTTTAGAATAAATCCTGCACACTTAAGCAAACTCATCAAATGCATAGGGAATATCAAAGTATTAAATGCAATTTTAATTAATTACTCCCCCTAAATTAATTCTCCCCTTTATCAAACACATGACCTACTTAGAAAGACGTCTCCCCCTAAGATAAATCTCCCCCAAACTAAGATACGATAATAATAGGATTAGATAGCATTTCTCCCCCTATCATTTTTCTCCCCCTTTTTGTTCAGGAATAGGCAAAGGATAAAGAACTAATAAACCCGTTGATGCTTAAAGTGTTAAGATAGTAAAGCATATGAGCAACAAAATCATAACTAATCCAAGATAGATACAATAATGACGTATAAGCATGGATGGACAAGAAAGCAAGGCAAAGACTAAACAAAATATCATATATATATATACTAGAAATATACCAATAGAGTACTTGCATATAAATATAGATATAAACACACATGACACAAAAATACAATAAGTTTGCACACTCGTATGGCAAAAATGTGTCATATGGAAACGGAAGTGTAGGGGTGTGAACTAGCAACAATTAAATTTAGACCCAAACACTTAATAAACATTCACGGAGTTCTCATTTGATTGCAAACTTTATCACATTTAAATATAACCTCATGTGACAATATGAAGATTGAACTCAATGAACAAACATACACAATGCATACAAGCCTAGCATGATGATGATTCTACAAACCAAATAGAGTCATGACATTAAAGACAACTAGGATAAACGGACATTGTGCAAACCGTTGATATACCATCCAATTCTCCCTCAATAAGCATATATATTCTTTTGCTTTTGAATGAATATATCAAACAAACATAGGCCTTGGCAATTGTTTTCTTTTTAATGCCAAATATTCTGTTTTTAGGCCTTTGGATCACGTATTTCTTTTAGATCCAATAAACGGTGGCTTACTATCGCAAAATATTGAATTCATCCTTTCGGAGCCCTTCCCCGTGCACATTTAGATATATAATTTTTTTATCTCACAAAGCTCACGTGCAACGGATTTTGACATGCACTAATCCTCCTAGGTCATAGATATGTAGATGACTAGATTGGTAGGAGAACTCCTCAAAAAGCTCAAATATAACATGTGACATTAAGATTTCAAAAGAGCTCGTGCATGTGTGAAAAGAGGCATATAAAAATAGAATCCATTTAAACAATACAAAATCCAACTACTCCATAAAATATGGTAAAGAACATTTTAAGGATTGAAAATCTAAACCAAAAGTTCTAGCCACGTGGGAGCGTAAAAGATGGGATTCAAACACAAATATATGCCACATAAAGTGTGTCAAACTAAAATACACACAAAATAAAATCTTTTTGAGTTTTTAAAGATGAACAAGTCATAATTTCTAGCATGTGATAGGAAATAAGGCAATGACTAGAAAATGACTAAACAAGCATACATTTAGCATGTGAATATAGCATGAAGTACAAAAGCTAAAGTATGCAAACACTAACACATTCATCCTTTAGATTTAGCAAGGGAGGAAGCATGTGAAAGTAAATGAGAATCAAAAACCCTATTTTGCAAGGCAACCAAGTCGGACTTCCTAACCCAAATTAATGAAGAATGACTATCTTGGGGTGTTGGAACGTTAACTACCGTGGTTACATTACTATGGGATTTTCTAGGAATTCGTTTAAGATCAAAACAAAATTTCCTAAGATGACCTTTTCGTCCACAATGTGTACAAGTGAAAACATGTCGAAAATATTTACTTAAGGAGTGATCTTTAAATGTATTCCTAGTAGATTCTCCTAAAACATTGGTTTGGGCATTATGAGTAAATTCATTACAAGTATTGAAGCCTAAACCACAAGTGTCATTTTTAATTTGGACCGTTCCTAAGATTTTATCTAGTTTTTTCCGAATGACACTCCAAATCAAATTTGACATTACTAGAGTTTTTTAATTTATCTTGCAATTCCAAAATATTAGACTCTAATAAAACATTTCGCTCTTCAAAAGCAAGAAGCTTCTTTTTCAAGGATTCCATTAAACCCCTAAGGCTATCTCTTTCGCCTTCTACATATTCAAGCTTCTCTTGAAGAGTCCTCTTACGAGTCCTAAGGTCTTCTATTAAAGCATGTTCATCAACGACCTTGACACTCTCTCTTAAACTAGCTTCTAACTTCAAATTAGCTCTTTTCAATTTAATAGATTCTTTATAAAGTTCTTGAAAAGCATTTTGAAGTTCACTCACATTAACCTCTTCTTCATTTTCACTCTCTCTTTCTTCTCCACTCTCACTATCATAAAAAACAAGTGAATCATAAACTTTGACCTTGAGTGTCATGTGTTAACGTTTCATCAATGGATGAGTTCTCACTATCACTCACATGACTAGCCATAAAAGCCACAAAATTTTTCTTAGTGGGGTAATTGGGATTCTCTTCCTTATCACTATCACTAAGGGTTGCATTATATGAAATGGGTCGCTTACCCTCTTTCCTTAGTTTAGTGGGGCACTCATAAGCCCTATGGCCATAACCTTCACAACCAAAACACTTATTAGACTCGTCCCTATCTAAATTTTCATTACTAGGTTTAGGGATCTTTTCGGATTTAGGAATCTTCTCGGCTTTAGAAATCTTCTCGCCTTTGTCATACTTAGAAGATTCAAATTTCTTAAAATCATTTTTAAATTTATCTTTGTTAATTTTAAGAAATTTTCTAAATTTACGAGCAAACAAAGCCATGTCTTCAGAGTCACTATCACTCTCGCTCTCTACTACTTGTTTGACCTCTTTTCGGGCTTTTAAAGCAACTCCCTTTACGATTTTCTTCTCAGATTTAGAGGGAAACATATCTAGTTCATAGGTTTGTAAATCACCTACAAGCTCTTCTAATTTCGTAGAGGCTAAAGTGGGTAAAACGGTCACCTTTGGAATAAATCTATCGGGTAGGGACCTTAAAATTTTCTTTACAACACGGTTGTCAGGTATTTTCTCCCCCAAGTTAAATGATGAATTAACAATATCAGAAAGTCTAGCATAAAATTCATCAAAAGTTTCTTTTTCATTCATTTTGATAGTTTCAAATTGAGTGGTGAGGTTTAGGAGTTTTGAAGCTTTAACGACACTAGTTCCTTCATGAGTTAATTGTAAAATATCCCAAGCTTCTTTAGCGGTTTCACACGTCATAATACGTCGGAATTCATCCGGTGTGACAGCGCTAAACAAGGCATTCAAACCTCGGCAATTGAAATTAGCGAGTTTAAACTCATTTTCAGTCCATCTATCGGCGGGTTTGATAACACGTTCATTTTCAACTAAATAAGTTGGTGGGGACCACCCGTTAACAACAGACATCCAAACTCTTTCGTCGATAGATTTTAGTGCCGATTTCATTTGCGCTTTCCAATACACGTAGTTTGAACCATCGAAAATAGGAAATTTTGAAAATGGGGAAAATTCCATTTTAGCCAAAAATTATTTAAGGATCTTTAACGAAATAATTTATCGCTTTGGCTCTGATACCAATTTGTAGGACCCCGGATTTTGATGATCTCAATTAAAATCAAACTATTAATAATTTCCTTTTATGTATAAAACAAACACGATGCGGAAACGAAAAATGTGATGGTTCAACTTTAAAAAACAGCAAATTTTAATTTTCTTAAACAAAGTAAAATTACACCAAGTGAAGTAAAATTAAACAATTAATATATTCACTTAAACCAATTAATTAATCCAAGTCCTAGAATTTGCCTAAGTCATATTTATCAATATTAGCAAATTAGGCGAAACCAAATTTTAGCAAATGACTTGAATTAAATAAACTTTAACCAATATTTAATTTAGCACCAAATTAAATCGAGTGTGATAATTTAAACGGAATTTTATCTTGAATTATCCTAAGCATGCGTTCTAAATTATTTATACAAGATAAAATAAATCAATCACACTATGCCACGATGTACGAGGAAAAACCCAAGACGGAAAACAACCTCGGACGGCCCTAGCCACAAATCCACTAGGTACGGAATTACAAGTACAAGACAGATAGACTTACAACACTCGACTCGATCCCTCTCAAGCCCCGACGCTTCTTCTTGTAGACACCTCTTCCTAGCGGATAACCTTGGAACACCACCGCGGTCTTGGAATCCACCGATAGGACTTTATACGGTCACCGTCACCCGAGCATGGAGCCTTTCTCCGTGTGGGTAAATCAACATAGAAACACTTCTTCTTTCTTTGTGGGTGGTGGAAGCAAAACCCAAAACTTCTCTTCAATTCGGTGTAGAGAAAACCGGTGCCAAACTCCAAGCAATTTGATATGTATATAAGTGAACTTGGATATACAATATGGGTGTAAAACACTAGAGTGATGGATATTTTTCTCTAAAAATCTCACTCAAAACATGAACATTTTCCTTAAAACAATTTGCTCTCAAACTCTCTCTAAGAGATGAAAATGGTATGGAAAAGTTAGATTGGAAAATGTTCTTCCCGCACATATTAATGTCTGAAAAAGTTGGTTAAAAACTTAGTGGGGAAGTGGGTGCAAAACTGCCAAAAAACTGCCAAAAATTGTTCCCGCCTGGCATCTCGTTAGAACGACATTTCGTTCGAACAAAATCTCGTTCGAACGAGACTTCTAACGACGTTCCAGATTGAACTCGTTAGAATCTCGTTGGATATCTCGTTCGAACAGAAGGTTCGTTCGAACGACATATCGAACGACATTTCATAGAGCTATACTGGAACCTCGTTGGCAAACTCGTTCGAACGACATATCGAACGAACCTCCAGAAAGTTTGGAAAATTCGATTTTGGCCTAGAAAACTGTATAAACTTATTTTAAAGTTCTAATTAATTCTTTCTAAAAATAAAACACAGTTTTTATTAAACCTAACACCCAATAAACTTTGTTCCAAGCTCCTATATATATATATAATTGCATTCATACCTTGGGAGCATGGAACCATGATTGATGACGTAGAAACGAGGCACGCAAACTGGCATATTTGATGAAGCTTTATACTCTTTGCCGCTACGTCTTCAACAAACACTTCATAGGCTTGAGAATATTACAATTAAATACTATCCTATGAATAAATGTTTTTGTCCGTAATTGAGCCAAAACTATATATGGACTCAATTGGAAATTTGTGTCCTTACAGTCTTCTTAAGATGATATAATTTTTGGCCCCATATTAATCATGGTTGATTCCGTATTTTCAACAACTAGATCAGCCATTACTACTTATTAAAAACAATGGCCCCCAATCCTAGCATTTAAGGCAACATAAAATTTCTTTTACTCCTCCTTAGTTGATTGAAAATATGGCTCAACATCCACAACATATCATCTCAGAAATAAATTTAAGGATTGAATTGGAATCTCTAACATGACTCTGTGGAATTTTAAATTCTGAATTATCAATATCCTTCACCAGTGAACTAGATTTTCCATGCATAAATGGAGTTCGGATGGGGTCGAAATCTGATGTCTTGTCTCTCCAGAAGTACTATTATAATCCAAAACAACACTTGGATCTTTGCTTTTATTGACTACAGTTCCCTTTGGAATACAATTTTTTGTTCCTTTACTTTCGCTGGGGTCTAGAACTAATTGGGATTTGTCCTTACTGTCAGAGGCAACTGCTTTACTTTGATCAAATCCTTCAGAAATGCAAATCCCTTCCTTCAATTTAACCTCCCAAATTTCAAAATTTATTGGTACTTTCTTTGAAGATTTGGGGGCATGGTGTACTCCTTCTATACACTCTTCTTTGCAGTGATCTTACTTCAAACACTTGGAGTGTTAGAATGATTTTTAAGTTTAATTTTGTGTTAATTTTGTACGAGTGATAACTTTTAAGTCAAAAGGTAATTGTTACTTTAAACTTTCCATGACATATCACTTGATTTTAGTTTCATGTCTAATGCCCTTACTAAAGTAGTGCCTCTGTTTGGGAGATTTCTAATAGTATTTTCTGGTCAAATTCTAGATATTAAAGGCAGAATATAATTTTGCCCACAAGGCATTTATGATACCAATGCTAGCCCATTTTCTGCAGTCTTCATCTTCTGTCGCATTTGTAACTAATGCAACACAAGTTCTTGAGTGTTAACTTAGTATCAAAATGATAAATACAAACTTCATGGTGACATAATAAAGGCAATAGTTCCAAAAGAAAGTACGTGTCAAAGTAGCACAGCTAGATGAGAACCAATTTTCTCACAAATATGTAGTCATGAACATAGTTGTACGCCATTTATGGTCAAATATACAATAGGCTGATAGTTTGGGTACAACAAATAACAGTGACCATATATATTTACAATATTTAATTCTATCCTGGTTCTGAAGAACATATGTCGATTGCTAAATCAATATACAGAGTAACAACACTTGCACATAACACTTCTTAGTTTCTTCCATTTTCCATCAATTTAAAAGACAAAAGAAAAGTAGCCCCAATTATATCACAATGCCCTCTATTCCGACACCCTAAACAAGCATTCTGAAATATTAAGCTATATTCGAGTGATCGGCTGCGTGAAAAATGATTTATCCTCTTCTTATCAAGTATCTAATCCTTTACTTGATTAGCTGTATAATGCATTTTGGGTAGCTAGTATCTTTGTTAACAATTTATGTCATGTGTATTGCACATGATCATTTTTTATCATGGTTAGGGACAGAAACAAATATAATGTTAAATTTGTTTGATTAGTTATTTGACAAGTAATGGAAGGTTTTACGTACATAATATACACTTTCTTAACACAATCGTAAAAATGGATATTAGTCTTTTTGTGAATGTTAAAATACTAAAAATACATGGTTTGGATTACTCATCATGCGCAATGGTATAGAAGAATATTTATTTTTATTTGTTCATCTATCAATAAGTAATTTCAATATCCATTAAATACTACAGAAAAATGCCAGCGAAAACATTTATGCCGATTTCTGCATGTTTTTGATCTGGAGGATAAAATGGATGTCATGTCTAATGGTAAATGTCATCGAAAGTTGGCATGGTCGTACCAAACTAATGCTTTTGTTTCGAAGATTATTAATAGTATAGTGGAGTTCTAGCAATTAAAGGTAATACATAATGTTTCCCCCTGTTTGTTATGCTACTAATGCAACGCCTATTTTTGTAGTCTTCATGTACATCTCTTTGTTACCAACGCAACTCCAGTTCTTAAACGTTAACTTGGATCAAAATGCCAAATACACATGTTGATGGAAGAAACTTCATGGTGACAGGATATAGAGAATAATTCCCAAATAAAGCACATTTAAGAGTGACACGGTTTGAAGAAAGCAAAGAATTATTACAAATTTGTTGTGGTGAACATAAAAAGATGCACGCAATTTATGGCAAAATACATAAAGGACTGAAGTATCTTAACTATCAGTCATGAATCTCTTGTGTAGGTTAAGATAAACTTCTTTATTACAAATAAAATAAATAACACTGACCATACGTATGTTCAACATAAATCTTATCTCGCTTTAGAAAAAAGAGTTTGATTGCTCAACCAATACAGAGTCAGAAAAATTCATCAGCTCACTTCTTACTTTTCTTCCTTTTTCCATCAACTCAAAAGAAAAAAAATCAAATAAAAAGTGTGTCCCCATCATATGCACATCGTCCCTGCTCACCATAAGCGAGAATTTTGAAAAATAAGAACAAATTCTGTCATGAGAAGAATTGGTATGGTAACCTGGATTCATGTTCAAGATTTTTTTTTTGTGAGAATTAATTAAAGATGTCGAGCCTAGCTGAACTTTAACATGTACACTTAATAGACTAGTTGTCTTACTTTAATCGCTAATTGATATATAAAATCCAACTATATTGGAGTGATTTGCTGCATAATAGATAATTGATCTGCTTCTTATCAAGTACCTGCTAATCTGTTACTGAATTCACTGTTTAATGAATTTGAGTAATTATTTTCTTTGGTAACATTTTTGTTAAATTTGTTTGATTAAATTGTGGGCAAACTTGGAATCAAAACAATTTAGTGGCTATTTTTGGAACCAGACGGACAGTTTTATGTCCTGTTTAATAAGATCATATTGAGTGGTCTGTTTTGCAACTATTGACATGGGTTATAGATCAAAGGATATTGGAGTCCAGTTTGCAACATAAGATCATATTAAGTGGTCTGTTTTGCAACAGAATTTTGGGTAGTTGAGGTAAGAGTTCTTTAATCACTTATTGCTTATTTTAATAAGTCTTTTATTAGATCGGATACAATTCATTTAATATATTGCACTTGATGGTATCTTTTAATATATAATTGGCAACTTGGTGTGCTTTAAGCCCACTTGTAATTTGTGTCTAGTGTTTGCACCCAATAAAGAAGCACCAGCCTAGAAATTGTTGATGGTAGTAAGTTGGTTAGGATTGTTTAACCTTCAGATTTTGGGGGAAATAACAAGAGTTTCATTGATTTGAATAAAATAGTTTCCGTCAATACAACTGGCCACCATATTTAACACCCATTTATACTCTTTTTTTTATCATATAAGTTAAAATCAAAACCTACCTACCCACTAATCAATCCATTGATTGGGAAAGGACAAAGACAAAGTCCATGGAGTTGGTATTCAATCCATCTTATGTTTTTTTAAATCTTTTTTTATTGTATTTTAAATCGGAGGATTAATTTGAGTAATTGTCTCTGTCAATACAACTGGCCACCATATTTAACACCCGTTTATACTCTTTTTTTATCATATAAGTTAAAATCAAAACCCACCCACCCACTAATCAAATCCCATATTTAAATCAAATTTATTATAAAGCCCTAACTATTTACCCACAATTCTTATACCATGCTGACATCTAACTCCCATCTTACAGAACATATGAAACCCAAAAACTGTTTTCAAATCTTCATACTCTAATTGTAAGACTGTTATTTCGAAAGTTAGATTTATGTTTTTCTTTAATTGTTGTCCCAAGCAATTTGCTCACTATATTTATTGATTTCATTGCATTAACGTGTAAACACAAATTTACAACATATTAACATATACTAATTTCGTCATGTTTCATTTAAAATGTGATTAAAAGATGTATAAGTTATATCCAAATGATGGCTAAAGTTGTTTAGTTGAGACATGAATTACCCCATAATTTTTAAGGGTAATTTACAATTAGGTCTTTTGGTAACAATTTTTAAACATTTAAGGATAATTTACTATTAGGTCCACTTGTTGTGTCACTAGCGTGGACTTCTACAAAG
Organism: Sambucus nigra; assembly: GCA_949130495.1. Lineage (NCBI taxonomy): Eukaryota > Viridiplantae > Streptophyta > Magnoliopsida > Dipsacales > Adoxaceae > Sambucus > Sambucus nigra. The sequence continues at coordinate 13,203,657 of OX422223.1, forward strand.
ATGAGAATTAGTGGACCTAAGTGTTTAAAATTTGTCAAAATTCCTTTAGTGTTTAAAATTTGTTTGTGAGGGACCTTAGAGTACTTTCCTCAAAATTTAATGACTTGTTAAGGTTTTAATCAATTACATAGAGTCATGTTAGCGCTCTTTGGGTCAACAAATTTGGAGTCATACTGATTTTGTATTAGACACATTCACAATCAGATTGTACTTGTTGTCTAATGAATGAGGGAGAGATATTTACGGTTGTTATTTTCATTAATATAATGTAATATCATTTTTAAGAATGCCATAATATTAATCAATAATACATTAATTTGATTAAATTTTCACATAAAAATGTTCTTAATAAAAGGATCTTGGATCTTCATGATTATCATATTTAAACGTTATGCAGAACATAAATGGTGTTAAAATAACATACCTCCATTATTGTCACAACTAGAAATATTGACATAGCAGTCAACCTTTACGATATCTGATCGGGCTTAATTTTTGCAACACGACTTCATCTTGTATGTAGCAAGAACATACTCTAATTTCAACGCATTCCAACGGTTAGATCTCCCAATATGGCCAAAACACTATTTCAAAATTTACTCTCCTTGAGAATTTAGATTTCTCTCCCATTCCTATAAATTCATTATGTTGTCATTTTAGAGTGTCTGAATTATGGAAATCAGTCATTTATTTATAGGTAGGGACAGGACCTAAATCTCCAACAGTCACTTAAATATCAACTGTCCATCAAGGTAGATGTCCAAGAGTCATTTTGACTCTTGGTATTTGGAGTACCCTTTCATTAACCAAAGTGACTCTTTGAATTAATATAATTATGGAACACATAATGGAGAATTATATAAAATAATTTTAACATATAAAATTTATTTTTAATTTATAATAGTTGGTCAAATCTTTATAATCGGTTAAAGTGGATGGAAGGTTAATGAGATCCACTTGTCACAACTTATTTTTAGGAAGCAATCTCATCATGTTTAACATTTTAGTTTTAACATTGTATTTTAAATATATTTTTATGTTTAAAAACTTAATAAAATATGTTTTTAACATGTTTAGCACTGAACCAGTCAACCATCTAACAATTTTATTATAATATATTTTGTATTAGTTTTTTTTAGGTTTTAAGTGTCATTTATTTTTTTAATTTTATTATTTTTTCAGTTTAGACTTAATTATATTTTTTAGATTTGCGATTTCGTTTCGATTTTGTTGTCAAGTTTTGTTGCGATTCTGGATAACACATGTTCAGATTTGGGTTATATATTTGGTTGTTGTTTTTGTTGACATATAGTTCTCATTTTGGTTGAGATTGAGATTTTAGGATTCGGTTGATTATGGTTTTGTGTTTAGGTTGTATATGATTTGTGTTTGGTTGTGAATCTCGAGGGAGGATGAGGGGAGGGTTAGAATAGGGGAGGTAGGATTGTCGGGAATGGTGGCGATTGGGGACGAGGAATGGGGGAGTGGTTGTGGTTATTATTGATGGAAACAGAAGGAGTAGAGGTAGGCCTAAATTGACTAAGTGGACAAGGGCGTATCCAGGATTTTGCAGCTGGCCGGGCTAATATAAATTTACGATACAATTAATAAAAATAAATACAAAAATCAATAACATTAAGACAATAGCGATGCACTAGTTTTATATTCAAAATAGACAAAAGAGTATCAATTTTCTATATCTAGTCAAGTCATGCAAACATTAAAAAAAAAAAGCTCATAATAGGCTAATGAAATTGAACCCTACGATCCTTTCGAAAATCAAAATCATCTACTATTGAATCTAGATCAATATCTTGTGCGAGCTCTTTTCCAATGGTGAGTATCATGCAATCTTTAAGAAAGTCATTATCCATGTTGTTGCGAAGAGTTGTTTTGACAAGCTTCATAACTGAAAAAGCCCGTTCAGTTGATGTCGTGGAAACAGGAAGGGTCAAAATAAGACAAATCAATATGTAGACCAAATAATAAATCTCTCTCTTTTTGTTGTTTCATATAATTGAGTGCACAACTCAGAAATTGAGGATAAATTTTGGAAACTTGGGTGATGTGGGATATCAAGCCCATAATGTTTCAACTGACTCTTCAAACTATGTATATCATCTTTGGTGAAATCTTGAGGATAGAATTTTTCGGCGAGGTTGCATATATCACCAATTTTAAATGATTTATAAGCATCACGTGGGTCCAAAGCCGCACTAAGAATAAGAAGTTTCGTTGCACCTTTGGAGAACTTACAATTTAACTCCATTATCTTAAAATCAATTACAACATTGAATGTATTGACTTGATAATAATGATAAACTGTAATAGTATCATATTACTGACGAGAATGCCTTCTACCCATTGAATAACGAGCACTCCTATCGGTGATCTCAATTCAAAAGTCTTCACAAAATGATTGCACTTTTTCAAAGAAGGAACTCCAACCATATTATCTTAACTTCTGAAGGAGTGTTTTTGAACTTGAGACAAGACTCATAGCATTTACAATGTCTTGAGATTTTATTTAAAGTTCTTGACAAAGCAAATCTGTGATTCCCATAATCTCATTCAATAAATGTAAAATAAATACAAATTCAAATGAGTTCATCGCATTATAAGCACCCTTAGTTTTCGAGCGTATAGGATGACTAGGGTCATTCTTCCAAAGATATTCAACAAATTAACAAGATGGACCAAATAAATCAATCAAGCTTCTGACAAAACTCAAATGGGAGCTCTAACGAGTTGCTCCGACTCGATGAAGGTCTTAATTTGGTTAGCACCTCTTCCCGTCACAAGTTCACCACGAGCAACCTTATTCATAATTTTAGCAAATTGTCTCGATTGTAATTCACTATGACATTTGGGAGAAGCATCGACAATATTCACAATTGTATTCAACTTTGAAAAGATTAACCATGTATCTTGTACATCTTTGGATGCCAAAACTAAATAAAGTTGTAGTTGGTGGGCGAAGCAATGCACATAATAGGCAGATGGACACTCTTTAAGAAAGAGTGTTTATAACCCATTACAAGCCCCACACATATTGCTAGCACCATCATACCCTTGACCACGCATTTTATCAATATTAAGATCATAAAGAGAAAGCACGCCGGATATTTTCTTTTTAAGTGCCAAAGTCGTAGTGTCTTCAACACTCACAATTCCAAAAAAACTTTCACGTACCACACCTCCCCCATCAACAAATCTTAAGACAATGGCCATTTGCTCTTTAGTAGACGCATATTGTGCTTCATGAACCAATATGCAATAATTCCCATCTTCAATTTCATTACGAATCTTACTTCTCACATCATCACCTAAAATATCCAAAATTTCCTTTTGAATAATTGGAGAAGTATACATTGCATTTCTTGGAGCATTTTGTAAGACACCTTTCGTAACTTTGTTATTATATCTTGCGGTGTTCTTTATCGATTCAATAAAGTTTCCACGATTTAGTGATTGAGGGGTTCATCGTGAGCTCTCAATGCACATGATTGAAATGGAAGGAACCGCACACAATCGATAGATGTCTTGAGACACAACCGATTATTGTCAACCATTTCTTTATATTTTGAGTCAAACACTTTACTAATGTGTTGGAAATGATTCATTAAAACTTCTGCAACATTGACAAACTCATATGCGTTGAAGGGGGGACTCCCATGTGTTTCAAAAGTGCACATTTAGAGCCACTAACTCGTTTCCAACTTTGAAACCATTCAATTGTAAATTTAGCCCGAGTCGGTGAATTACTTTCAAATAAGAAGAAATATAAACAATATGCTATATTTTTTTCAATAGAATACTCAAGCCAAGGATATCTTTTAAACCAACTACTTTGAAAGCGACGAGATTGTTTCCCATCTTGGGTGAGTGGGTACTCTTAAAGTATGGGCTGATAAGGCCCCATTTTGAGATATTTTTTCCTAAGCTCATCACGGTCTTCAACGGGTGCGTGCCATATTTGAAGACGCAAGCCAAGATCCCGAGTAAAAGAGTTACCTTTTTCACTAGGTTCGGTCCTTTGAATTTTACAAAGAGGTGGTGACTCAGTGAAGGATAAAGGAGTAGCATCGGGCAATATAGAAGATGACTCCTTATTTGATTTGTCATAACTTTGTGGTTTAAAAAATTATAATAAAGTTTTCCTTGACATTATAATCTAAGAGAATGCACGGGCAATATATTTTAGTGAACATAATAAAAATTAACACTATAATTTTAGGAGCTGAAATTATAATTTAGAGTTTTTCAAGTTATCATACCTTTTTTTAAGCGATTAAGTCTGAGGATTGAATTTGAATTTGAATCAAATTTTCAATAGGTAAGAAATGGCACTACAAAAATTAAAAATTAAAGAAAAAAAGTTAGGGTTTTCAATTTTTAGGTTTTAAAAATTAGGGCTTTTAAAATTTATTATTTAGGGATGTTTAGATTAGACAAAAAAGAAAATAAAAAATGGATTTGAAAAATGAAAATAAAATTACCTTGCAGGCTGCATCAATCGAAGAGAACTTTGAATGTGATCGGCCAACTACCTTTTGTTCAAGCCAAGCGTCATGTGTTTCAAAGAACTTCGGGTGTGGCCAATTTATACTTTCTATTGATGCAACAAGTGCTTTTGTTCGTTTAGTTTTTTTTTCTTTCTAAAGTGGATCATCGAGGTTCAATGGGTTGGGCTAACTTTTTTGTTTGCTGGATGGGCTGTGATGTATTGGGCCTTAAAATATAGGCTTTTTTATTTTAAAAAGTGACCCGGGATTAAGCCCGACCAATCCCCCATGCATAGTTATAAAAAGACACGATGGTGGGATATTATAAAAAAAGACACGATGGAATGGAAAACTAGGATTCATATAGCCAGTTCCAAATAATTGAAAAAAGGCTTTATTGAGTTGAGTTATTTGTAAAATTTTCAAATATTTATTTGATCTTCTAATTCATTTAAATTATTTTGGGGCATATACCAAATAGTCCCTCGAACATTTTTTAATACATGTTTAGTCGAAGCCTTTTTATTTATTCCAAAAAAAATCCCTCAACTTGCCATTAGTGCAAACTTTTAAAAAGAAGAGAATATTGGTTAAATGAGTGTTTGAAGGACTTTCTAGAACAAAATAAAAAGAATTGGACTAAATGTGTATTAAAAAATGTTTGAGGGAATTTTTGATAATTGATCCAATTATTTTAATTAAAAAAGGTAGCGTGACAGTTACATTAACGAAGTTATTATAAAGTCTGATTTTTAAACAAAATTGTATAGAAGTCTAAAATTGAAGTAGAAAAAAAACTTAAAAAATTACATGTACAATTCAGAATATACAAAGATAAATGACATAGTCCTACTCTACTACCCAAATCTCAGATAGCTTTTGTACACCATCTCTCCAACCAAGTAAATTAAAGTTCTAAGTCAAGAATCCTCTCTATCTTATATCATCAAATGTTTTTAATTCTTTTCCATGCAACCAATTCGGTGTACCCCGCTCACATGTAAATCATAGAGTAATTCCCCCCACAGTCCATATTGAGATAACTTAACATACATGAAACACTCACACTTACCCCTCTTCCCCCTTTGAGTAATATCCACGAGTGAGAGGGAATATCCCTTACCTCACATTCGAAATCCTCACCTTGGAAGAAGCCTCACATATCTCACACTCTAGCTCTCTAAATGAGCAACTAAAGCTTACAATTTAAACTTGTATAATAATCCTTTTATATGTGGAACCTATTTGTGACAAAAATCACCTAAAATAACCCCACTAAAACTTATTTCAGGTAAATATGGGCCCATTCACTGCAAGGAACAAAGCCCTTCGCTAGTCGCGGCTATCAACCCATAAAATCCTGTCCAGATCTGCTAAATGCTTCACTGTAGTGAAGCTCGCCTATGTTCCTACGCCCATGGAAGAAAACAAGTTTAATGTATTTTGAGCCAAAAATCCATAGTACATGTATTTAAGTATTTATATTCTACACTCCCTTCATCCCCGATTAAATGCCATGGTTTCTTTTTTAGTCCTTTCGAAATTAATATTCGTGTTGTTAAATATAATATATTCAAGGTGAAATCGCAAAGTTACTCTTTCGTATAATATCCATAAGGAAACTGTGATATAAGTGCATGTTTTTCATGTAAAGGCATTCACCATATTCCTATGAACAAATTCGAAAAGTAAGAACCTTCCTTAAAATGTTTTTACTTCAAAACAACAGAGGGAGTAACTAGAATAAATGGAATTAGGTAGTTTTTATACACTCTCAAATTAATTTTTGTTTTGGCACAATTTATTAATATATTGTTTGATTGGAATTAATTTCTTAGTAAAAACATTATTTTAATGGGGGTCAATATAAACTATATTTTAATTAAACTAGATGGTGTACTACACGTCTAACCAATCTTTGAAGTTTAAATTTATAATTTTATGTATTTTGGAGACATCATATAAGGATTAAATATGAGTCATTTTTGAAATAATGAAAATTTTAAATGACATGGAAATCTTTAAATATAAGTCAAATTGTCCCATGAATAAATATTAAGACGTGATGCATGCGGGCCAAATGTTTCATGTATTCTTTAAAATGCTATATAATTTAAAGAAATCATCTAAACATGAAATAAGAGATTGCCATGAAATAATCAAATGTGAAAATATGGAAATACATAAATAGAAAATCCAAGTGACCAGGGGAGGATTCAGATGTTAGTACATAATGATTGTTTTAAAGTTAAATCCAACTGAACTGAAAAATGGTCAATGAAATTTTGTTCTTAAATCATTTACTGCTTGGGGATTTTTCACTATATTAATTCACTTATTCCACCTTGTATACAATTAAGTGACAATTATCCTTTAAGATGTTTAATTTGAAGAATAAGATCAAATCTTGTAGGTACAAGTGTACAACAATCGAAGTACTTCAAATGAAGTTTGTCACAATATTTAACCGAAATATATATTATTGTTGGAAATTGTTTATAATGGGGTTAGGGTTACATTTTATAGAGGCAAAAAAAGATAGTTGAGCCATGCAAGGCTTTATTATTTGAGACAACTATACCTTAATTTGATAGGTTGCATCTCACTCCTTGATTCACGCAAGATCGATTAACTCTAACAACACTTATATTCTTGGCCGAGATCTTTGTCAAGTTAGTGAAAACATGTAGTCATATTATTACCCTCACAATTTCATGCAAAGCTTTGTACATGGTTGAGGTTGTAGTGGTTTATTCACCTTTTTCAAGTAGATATACGTGGAGATCACTGCTAGTGTTGGTTGTCTAATCATATTATGGTCGGAGGACATAATGATAACAGTGCTTGATTACGAAGAGTCCCCTACCCGACCTTTTTCAGAGGGTACGTAAGTAATTTATCCCAATCATTTCATAGGCATGGTGGTAATTTAACGCTCTAAATTTAAAGGGCAGTTGCATGTGTAAACCATTGTTTGAAATTACAGAAGACATCTACTTATATATTCTTGCAAATAAGACAAAGTCATAAGAAAAACTTAAATATTATATATATATATATATATAAAGCACAAGTTCAGTGTCTAATAGATAGGACGCGTGGGGCCAAGTGATCGGGCGATCGAAGTTGGGGTATGGATCTCTTCACTTTTTTTTCTCACTCCGCGTGTGCTTCCTTCAATCTCTTGGTTGTATTTTGTGATTTTTTATGACTTTGATTTCGTTTTCTGTTCAACGCCACCTTTTCGTTACGATAAAATATCCAATTGATTGATTTAATTAACTAATCATCAGGTATACCAAAGAGCAAAAGTTTCTCCATTGGATTGGTCACAAGAACCACTGCTGAATTTGTAAAGATTGAACGGGTAAATACAAGAATAGTTATGGGAAGTGATTATTACATTACATATTGTGCAAAGGATGTTCATGGTGAAAAAAACTTCCAAGCCAAGGTGCATAATGGAGTACCCAAATTTAGCATTAAAAATAGTAAGATTGAACCTACCAACAACTCAGAAGTAAACCTTTATTTCCCATATCTTGAGTGATTTTTTATGCTAGTGTTTTTCTCAATAAAAGGCACTTCAAACTCAATATATTATTTCTTGTAAAGATTCAGATTGGTTGTTTATGAATAATAAATTATAGAGGGGGCTGCAACTGTTCGTTAAAGTTATTTTATATATTTAACTCTTTTATAATATAAATATTATAAAATAAGGAAAAAAAATGTCTTTGATCCAAATAATTTGTTTATCCACTTGTGTTTGGTGAATCTATAACTCCACCCGCCTCAAATTAAGAGTCACATTTCTAAATATGGTTTAAAAAACTCTTGAGTATATGTTGTCTGCTGCATATCTTCATGTTCATTTTTTCATTTCTACTTTTTAATGATACTGTAATTATCCAAATGACAGGTTATCTACGTGTATTTAGACCATACCTTAAGGGAGGTATGTGTAATTTTCCTTGTTATTAGGGTCTTGGTGTGAAAAGGATAATGAATATAATCTGACACCCTTGAAATAAATGGAAAATAAGAGGCACTTTAAACTATTTCCTTGACTTTTCCTTGCATTTAAAAAAAATATCATAAAGAATTTTAAATTTCTTTTACTTTTTATAACAAATTGTGTAAATTCATGTTAATAAATAATTAAATAAATTACAAATTTAGGATGGACATTTTCTAGAAATGTTAGCAGATGCAAATGATTTACTGAGCTTTATTCTGCCTAACCAGGGTACGGGAAAAATAGAAATGCTAGTTGGTTCAAATGATTCAACTGGAGATCGAGGTCTCGTGAACGTAATGGCTGGTGATGGCGATCAATCAAGCAACCCACAAAATAAGGGAGAAATAACGGTTGATGCAATTCTTTTAGCTCGCGATGGATATGTCATGATGAAAATGACTGGTGATGGTGTTGCGGATCGGTCAAGTAGTCGACAAGATAAGGGAGATGCATCTTGGAAATCAAAAAGTAACTCAGTTCAAAAATCTCTTCCACCCAAATTGGCTAGGGAATTGAAAGGCCTCCAATGCTCAGTTCATTATAAGTAGGGAAGAGGTATATTGGTGTTTGTATATGTACAAATAGAGTGATTTTCAAAGAACCTAGCTTTGTCTTGAACCAAATATCTTTTATCCTCACTATAAATATCATTACATTGTCTAGAACTCTTCCTTATATGTGAACAATTGATATGTCTTGGACCATCTCAGACAATTCTCTTCAAATTTGTTTTAGATGTGAGTTGCTCGTAGTCTCATTAGTGTGTTCTCATCCATCTTAACATGCTATTTTGGTCCCGCAAGTTTTCAAAATAGGATGTTTAGTTGAGAAATTTGTTTTTTTCATTTTCACATTGCTTCTATAACTCAGCAAAAAATTTCCTTTTATACTAGAAGAATTTATTATTTTAAAATTTAAATAATTTTAAAGAACATCTCCTCTTAAATTTTGCTCAAATGTACAACAATATTTCATAAAATTATATTTTCCTTCCCATCTTAAGAGCTAATTTTGTCAGACTCTCATGGGTCATGCTTGTCACTCTTATTTTTCTATAACTTCACATTGCATAATCACTCGCCAAAAGCAAGATGGTAATTTTTCTCCGGTGTTCATCTTTGCAGCACATGTGCCCACAATGTGTCCAATCGATCCCGTGATTGCGACACAGCTAGTTGTAGTTTATTTTTTATTCAAAGATGTAACTAAACTTAAATCCATGTAGGTAACAAAATAAGGGGTTAATGACCGAAAAGATCAACATAATTTCACGTTTTTTTGGTCCCTGAACTATTTTTCAAGACCAAAATGACTACAAACTTGAAAAATTTATCATTTTAGGTCAAAGTTAACTTTTTGGCTAAAAGCCCTTGCTAAAGAGATAACGTGACCGTTAAGAAAAATCAAATTAAATTTTCAATCAACTAATCAACAACATATTTAACGAAACACACACACACATGTGTGTGTATGTGCATGTGTGTGTGTGTGTATGTATGTATGTACGTGTGTGTGATTGGACATCTTTAACACTCGAGGCTTAAAAGCCTCAAATGTGACTTTAAATTAAGTTAACAACGATATATTAAAAACAAAATAGGGTTGCTAACATGCTTTGTCTTCTTGTGCTAATGTCAAATAAGCATGAACAAATGGCATGACTTGTCTCCTCTTTTATCTTATATATAATTGAAGGTGAAGTGCATCCAACAAAGAGAAATTAGAGGAGGTTGCAGAGCAGCAGAGTAGAGTAGTGTGATAGAGTTCTTGCTTGAACTTCTGGTAACACTTGGTGAGATTGGGTGCCTTTGGGTTAAGGATTGAAAGTGCATTTCTTGTAATCCTTTTATACGAATACCATTTTTATACGGGTTTTTTGTGGAGGTAGTCAATTTTGAGTGAATCACGTTCAATCTCTCATCTCACATTTTCTTGTGATTAATTTTTTCGCACCAATCTCCATCTTTAAATTTATTTTCAGATTGGTTGATTGTGGGACTGAATTTCCCAATCGTGAACTCCTCCATTTTCATTGTTGTCATCCATTGAAATCCATAAGAATATCATAGGGGGTGTTAAATGTACATCGAGGCTATCCAATATTTACTTGTCATCCACCTTCATTGAAGTGAATTTTGACAAGTACCAGTCTTTCACAATTTCTTGATTTACTCCATCTTAATTCTCTCAAAATAAAAATCCATATAAGATAAATCGAGGAAAATAAAGAAAAATCAAGTTGCATAAATGCAGAGATAATGAGTCTACATCATATCTTTAATTGGAAGTTCAGTTAAACCCGCAATTGAAAGTTCAGGAAATAAATTAAGTATGAATGTATAATATTGAAAATTGTATTAATTATCGTTCTTTAGGTTCCACCAGTTAACACATTCACTAACATGTTTAATTGAGGTGTATATGTGAGAATCAGTAGATATATTTTCGAAAGTATAAATTTGAGTTAGATATTATCTTTCATACTTTAATTTCAATTACACTCTAAAATTAAGAATGTTAACAATTGATGTTCACACATGCTCACTTGTTAACATATTTTTTGATGTATAATGTCGAATTTTATGTAATCCTTTGAATATATGATTATGGGAAATTCTATATATTTCAAATACAAGTGTTTGTGAAACTTTAGATTTGAGGTGTTGTGTATAAAAAAATTAGCCTGATGATTTTTAAAAAAAAAATTAAAAAAGTGCGACGGGATATGAGTGGTGTTACGGAAAGCTTATATTGTGTTCTGGCAAATATCAAGACAACTTTGGATTAATTGTCAAAATCATGTTCAATTCTGAGCCATTTTATTGGGCTCACATGTTAACCTTAGCAAACACAAATGAAACACAAATTTCTGAATAGAGTCTCCTTTTCGACGAAGAATTTTTGGTGGTCTTAGAGTTGGTGGCCTCACTGAAATTGCGACTATGGTCCGCCGACAAGCTTCAGTTGTATGGATTCTGCCAGTGGGATGATGAGGTCGGAGAAGAGATGTTTGGTTGTTGCTATAGCAGATCCTAAGATTATTTTATGACGAATTTTCCCAGTATGTTCGGCATCACTAATTTGTGATGAATTTACCATCTTTCCAATTGGATATCGGCAACAAATCTTCACAATGACATTCGCTAAAAGTTCATGTACACGCATGGGCTGGAGTTGCATCAATTTTTTAGCCGATCAATTATTGGGACATGAAGTTTGGTGTGAAGAGATGTTATCCTATGTTTCTTGAGAAGCAGCCTGCATCAAGGTCTATAAGCATATGCTTTAGCTGATCCAAATCACAAACCATCATAGCAACGAGAACAGTAGGATCTAAATAGCCTGAATAAAATAGTATTCTATCAAAGATCACATAAAGGGGTTGAAACCCTAGACACCTTGACTAGGATTTGAAGCAGGGGCATTTTTTTTTGGGGGGGGTGAAATTTTGTAAAAAGAATTTCGAGAATTTTTTTAGGTGTGCTATACATAAAAATAGAAAGTTAAAAGTAAAATTAATATGATTTTTAGAAGTTTAGGGTCAAAAAACGTAAATAGTTTAAAACAATTTAACCCTACCTATCCACTTATACACCCAGCAGCCGACCACTTTTTCTTTTCATCTCTTTCTCTCTCAAAGATTTGTAAAAGGGATCTTAAGTATTTAGTCCTATTTATAAAGATTTACTTGCTGACGCTCCCATATTTTTTTTAGTTGTTGGTCCTATATGGGATAAGTGTCATTCTCTACAAAGAGAAGGATGGGTGGTTACATGGAAGTTATAGGCGGGTTTTGGTGGTTATGGGATTTTTTCCAATTCTAAAAATACATGGGAGTGGAGCCTAAATACATCTTTGTAGATGAGACTAAAGCCAAAAAACTATTTGTAAAACCCACTACCCACATCAAGCATCCATTTCTTCATTCCTCCAAATTTGCCCCTCCTTGTCCTGGCATCTCCGTCCCTCCCCCTTGCCATCAACAGCCTACATCTTCACCCCTGCCAAAAAACCAATCGAAAAATCAAGGTATGTTACTTGTTAATTTTTTATTAGTTTATTTTCTTTTGTTAGTTTATTTGTTTTTAATTTATCTAACATTTTTATTTGTTGATAATTTATTTGTAAAACATTGTTAAAGCACGCATTTTGTTTATTTGTTAAAGCACTGTTAAAGCACACATTCTTATAATATAAATGTTGTTTTGTATTAATGCGATTAAAATTATTTAAATATTATTGCTAATATTAAATGTTATTGCTAAATATTACTGTTAAATGTTATTAGTTAATAATAAATGTTAAATGTATTTGTAGGCATAATATTAAAAATTAAGTTGTTGTTATTAACTCGTCGTTATCAATTTATTTTTATTAATATTAAAAATTAACTCATTGTTAATTTTGGTATATATTTATAGGGGGTAAAAAATTGTTGAAAAAAAAATAATTCTAAAAATTTGTATAAAATTCGAATTAAACTAAATTAACCCTAAAAATCGATTCAGGGACGGGACCACTCGAAACTTCAGCTCTCCCTTCAAACAAATCCTGGATCTGCTGTTGATTTGAAGCAAAGAAGACATACGCATGGTTTTTTTCCTTATATCTGGGATTATACCAAACTGAAAATAGGTGGTTGATGAGTATTATCACATAGTTTTATAATATAAATATTATAAAATAAGTAAAAAAAATCTTTGATCCAAATAATTTGTTCATCCACTTGTGTTCGGTGAGTACTCCACCCGTCTCAAATTAAGAGTCACATTTCTAAAAATGGTTTTAAAAACTCTTGAGTATCTGTTGTTTTCTACATATCTTCATGTTCATTTTTTCATTTTCACTTTTTTAGTGACATTGTAATTATCCGAATGACAAGTTATCTACGTGTATTTAGACCTTACCTTAATGGAGGTATGTGTAATTTTCCTTGTTTTTAGGGTATTGGTGTGAAATGGCTAATAGCTATGATTTGACACCCTTGAAATAAATGGACAATAAGAGGCACTTTAAACTATTTCCTTGACTTGCATTTAAAAAAAAATCTCATAAAACTATTTTAAATTTCTTTTACTTTTAATAACAAATTGTGTAAATTCATGTTAATAAATACTCAAATAAATTACAAATTTAGGATGGACATTTCCTAGAAATGTTGGCGTTTGTAAATGATTTACTGAGCTTTCTTCTGTCTAACCAGTGTACGGGAAAAATAAAAATGTTGGTTGGTCCAAATGATTAAACTAGAGATCGAGTTCTCGTGACCAGAATGTCCGGTGATGGCGATCAATCAAGCAACCCCCCAAATAAGGGAGAAAAGGCGGCTGATGCAATTCTTTTAGCTTACGGTGGAGATTTCATGATGACAATGACTGGTGATGGTGTTGCGGATCAGTCAAGTAGTAGACAAGATAAGGAAGATGCATCTTGGAAATAAAAAAGTAACTCGGTTCAAAAATTTCTTCCACCAAATTGGCTAGGGAATTGAAAGGCCTCCAATGCTCGGTTCGTTATAAGTAGGGAAGAGGTATATTGGTGTTTGTATATGTCCAAATAGAGTGATTTTCAAAGTACCTAGCTTTGTCTTGAACCAAATATCTTTTATCCTGCACTATAAATATCATTACACTGTCTAGAACTCTTCCTCATCTGTGAACAATTGATATGTCTTGGACCATCCCAGACAATTCTCTTCAAATGTGAGTTGTTCATAGTATCATTAATGTGTACACATCCATCTTAAAATGCTATTTAGGTTCCGCAAGTTTTCAAAATAGGAACATGTTTAGTGGAGAAATTTTCCATTTTCACATTGCTCTTATAACTCCGCAAAAAATTTCCTTTTAGACTGGAAGAATTTATTGTTTTACAATTTAAACAATTTTAAAAAACATCTCCTCTTGAATTTTGCTCAAATGTACAACAATATCTCATAAAATTATATTTTCCTTCCCACCGTAAGAGCTAATTTTGTCAGACTCTCACGGGTCATGCCTATCACTCTTCTTTGTCTACAACTTCGCAGTGCATAATCCCTCTCCAAGAACAAGATGATAATGTTTCTCTGGAGTTCATCTTTGCATCACATGTGCCCACAATGTTTCCAATTGATCCCCTGATTGTAACACAGCTAATACGTGAAATTGTAGTTTATTTTTTAGTCAAAGATATAACTAATCTCAAGTCAATGTAGGTAACAAAATAAAGGGTTAATGATTGAAAATATCAACATAATTTCACATTTTTGTGGTCCATGAACTATTTTTCAAGACCAAAATGACTACCAACTTTATAATTTTAATCATTTTAGGTCAAAGTCAACTTTCAGGATAAAAGCCCTTGCCAAAGAGATAATGTGACCATTAAAAACACTCAAATAAGAGTTTCAATCAACTTATCAACAACGTATTTAACGAAACACACACACACACACACACACACACATGTGTGTGTGTGTGTGTGTGTGTGTTTGGATATCTTTAACATTCGAGGCTTAAAAGCCTCAAATGTGACTTTAAATTAAGTCAACAACGATATATTAAAAACAAAATAGGGTTGCTGACATGCTTTATCTTCTTGTGATAACATCAAATAAGCATGAATAAATGGCATGCTTTGTCTCTTCTTTTATCTTATATATAATTGAACGCGAAGTGCATCCAACAAATAGAAATTAGAGGAGGTTTTAGAGCAGCAGAGTAGAGTTGTGTGATAGAGTTCTTACTTGAACTTGTGGTAACACTTGGTAAGATTGGGTGCATTTGGGTTAAGGATTGAAAGTGCATTTCTTGTAATCCTTCTATACGAATACCATCTTTATAGTAAAATTGGATTTTTTGTGAATGTAGTCAATTTTGAGTGAATCACTTTAAATCTCTCGTCTCACATTTTCTTGTCATTAATTTTTTCGCACCAATTTCCAATTTCCAATTTCCAACTTTAAATTTATTTTCAGATTGGTTGATTGTGGGCATGAATTTCCCAATCGTGAATTCCTCCATTTTCATTGTTGTCATCCATTAAAATCCACGAGAAGTTCACAGTGGGTGTTAAATGTACATCGAGGCTATCCAATATTTACTGGTTATCGGCCTTCATTGAAGTGGATTTTGACAAGTACCAGTCTTTCACAATTTCTTGATTTACTCCATCTTAATTCTCTCAAAATAAAAATCCCTATAATATAAATCTAGGAAACTAAAGAAAAATCAAGTTGCAGAAATGCAGCGATAATGGGTTTACATCATATCTTTATTTGGAAGTTCAGTTAAACCCGGAATTAAAAGTTTAGGAAATAAATTAAGTATGAATGTATAATATTGAAAATTGTATTAATTATTGTTCTTTAGGTTCCACCAGTTAACACATTCACTAACATGTTTAATTGAGGTGTATATGGGAGAATTAGTAGATATATTTTTGGAAGTATAAATCTGAGTTAGATATTATTTTTCGCAATTTTAGTTCAATTACACTCTAAAATTAAGAATGTTAACAATTGATGTTCACACATGCCCACTTGTTAACATATTTTTGGATGTATAATGTTGAATTTTATGTAATCCTCTGAATATATGATTATGGGAAGTTCTATATATTTCAAATACAAGTGTTTGCAAAACTTTAAATTTGCGGTGTTGTGTATAAAATAAGTAGCATGATGATTTTTTTAATTTTTTTTAAAAAGTGCGACGGGATATGAGTGGTGTTACGAAAAGCTTCTATTGTGTGCCAGCAAATATCAAGACAAATTTGGTCTGATTGTCAAAATCATGTTTAATTCTGAGCCATTTGATTGGGCTCACATGTTAACCTTAGGAAAAACAAATGAAACACAAATTTCTAAACTGAGTCTCCTTTTCGACAAAGAATTTTTGGTGGTCTTAGAGCTGGTGGCCTCACTGAAATTACGACTATGACCCGCCGACAAGCTTCAGTTGTATGGATTCTTCCAGTGGGATGATGAGGTCGGAGAAAAGAGGTTTGGTTGTTGCTATAGCAGATCCTAAGATTATTTTATGATGAATTTGCCCAGTATAGTCGGCATCACTAATTTGTGATGAATTTACCATCTTTCCAATTGGATATCGGCAACAAATCTTCACAATGACATTCGCTAATAGTTCATGTACACGCATGGGCTGGAGTTGCATCAATTTTTGAGCCGATCAATTATTGGGACATGAAGTTTGGTGTGAAAATTTATCCATACGTTGATGTGAAGAGATGTTATCCTATGTTTCTTGAGAAGCAGCCTGCATCAAGGTCTATTAGCATACGCTTTAGCTGATCCAAATCACAAACCATTATAGCAATGAGAACAGTAGGATCTAAATAGCCCGAATAAAATAGTATTCTATCAAAGATCACATAAAGGGGTCACAACCCTAGGCACCTTGACTAGGATTTGAAGTAGGGGCGTTTTTTTTTTTTGGGGGGGGGGGGCTGAATTTTTTGTAAAAAAAATTCCGAGAATGTTTTAGTTGTGCTATACGTAAAAATAGAAAGTTAAAAGTAAAATTAATAAGACTTTTAGAAGTTTAGGGTCAAAAAACGTAAATAGTTTAAAACAATTTAACCCTACCTACCCACTTATACACCCAATAGCCGACCACTTTTTTCTTTTCATCTCTTTCTCTCTCAAAGATTTGTAAAACCCACTACCCACATCAATCATCCATTTCTTCATTCCCTTGACTCTGCTCCTCTTTGTCCCGGCATCTCCGCCCCTCCCCCTTGCCGCCAACAACCTGCATCTCCGCCCCTACCGGAAAACCAATAAAAAAATCAAGGTATGTTACCTGTTCATTTTTTTGTTAGTTTTTTTTCTTTTGTTAGTTTATTTGTCTATATTTATCAAACATTTTTATTTGTTGTTAATTTATTTGTAAAGCATTGTTAAAGCACACATTTTGTTTATTTGTTAAAGCACTGTGAAAGCACACATTTTTATAATATGAATGTTGTTTTGTATTAATGCGGTTAAAATTAGTTATAATATTAGTTAAATGTTATTGTCAATATTAAATGTTATTGCTAAATATTACTGTTAAATGATATTAGTTAATAATAAATGTTAAATGTATTTTTAGGCATAATATTAAAAATTAATTTATTGTTATTAACTCATTATTATCAATTGATTTTTATTAATATTAAAAATTAACTTATTGTTGATTTTGGTATATATTTATTGGGGGTAAAAAATTGTTGGAAAAAAATAAGTCTAAAAATTAGTATAAAACTCAAATTAAACTAAAATTAACCGTAAAAAATCGTTTCGGGGATGGGACCACTCGAAACCTCAACTCTCCCATCAAAAAAATCCTTGATCCGCCGCCGTTTTGAAGAATGAAGACACATGCATGATTTTTTTTCCTTATATTTGGGCTTATACCAAACTGAAAATAGGTGGTTGATGAGTATTATCACACAGTTTTATTCATGATAAATCCAAAGTCAAAAGTCACATATCCACACTCAAGGTGGTTTTGAATTCAAAATGGGTTCAAGAGACAAAAAAGAGCATTGAGGGTGAGGAACCAGTTTTTTTAGAACTCAAGTATTGTTTCCAAGTTCTATTTTCTGAGTGAAAAGAAAGGAAAGTGTGTTTCCCTTCCTTCGTTTGGGAGTTTAAGTAGGAAAAAAACGTCTTTCTCTCGTTTGGGAGTTTAAAAGGAGAGAAAAGAAATGAAGTTTTTTAACAAACGTTCCCTTCCTTTATCTGCAAAACTTTCTTTCCAAATTGGAAAGAAATAGGGAGAAAGGAACGTTTTTTAATGAAATATACCTTCTTCCCGTTAAAAAAGTTATTTTCCTCCCAAACTCCCAAATACAAGAAAGAAAGTTATTTTCTTTTTTTCTCCTAAACTCTTTTCTTTTCCCTCTAATTAAGTTTCCCTTCTTTTCTTTTCTCTCTTAATAAAATTTTTCTTTCCATTCTTTTCTTCCCAAAACTCCCAAACGATCCCTCAGATCTGGAAATTTTTAAGTTGGGTCGAATTGTTTTGTTCGGTCCAGTGATTGATGTGAGGTCAGAAAATTTTCGTTTGGTCAATTACATGATGGAAGAAATCTAAAGCTAGTGATGACTTAATCACTCCCTAGTGTATTGGAAAAGAGCAATTTGGTCAGTGTCATAGATTTTTTGGTTGATCAAGATAATCCTCACAGATCGGTATTCAAAATCTCATAATGAAAAGAGTAGCTGGAGGAGAACAATCTTGTTGTGATTATTGGTATTTTTCCAGATTTCTCAAATATCCTTTTTAGTTTCACTTTTCACAATATTTGGTGATGGAGAATAACTTAATAGGTCCCACCCACCAAAATTTTTGGTTGTAAATATCCTATGAGTTATAAAACTTAATCTGAGCGTAGTTTAAAACAAATCATGCTACGAATGCTTAGAATCATGGAAAAAAAACATTTAACAAACCTCTTTGAGGAACTATTTCAATTTGATCAATTTAATCCCTAAATTTATAATTTGACCAATTTAGTTCTTAATGTTTTCCGTTAAACTTAACTGTATCAATAGTTTAGGGGCTATAGGGATAAAAAAAATAAAAAAATTTAATTTGTTTTTTATGAATTAATTTCAAAACAGTTTAATGCTTTTTTTCAAAGTTGAAAAATTACTTTTTTTCTAAATAAAGGTAAAAGCCTGTGAAACTAACCCCAAATATTAAAAAACTTGATTTTTTTTTCTAAATTGGGATAAAAAGGTGTCAGTTTTTTTCCAAATTTATTGGGATAAAACTAGAATAAAATTGGGATTAATTTTCTTTTCATTTTGTTTATTAAAAAACAATAAAGTGGGTGTTGTAAAATCCCCCCAATTTTTTTTCTTTTATTTACAATTTTTTTTTATTAAAAAGCCCATTATTTTCATAATAGAGAACTACAAACATTTACCAAATCAATTTTTTTACTATCTCATTTATAATTTTGTATTAAAGAAAAGAACAACATAAAATAATGACAGATTTTTTGTTATTGTGGTGGTGAAATTTGTTGACTTGATATATTTTTTTATGGTAGTTTTTTTCTTTTTTTTCATATGATATATTTTGTTTCTGTAAGAAACTGTTTCAAGGTGCATATTTTGATAACAATGAGCATTAGTTAGGGTGACAATTTTAGAAATAATTTGAAATTTACCCAAAATTGAGCCGCTATATCGTGTTCGTGCCGTTTCTTTTTTTTCATGAAGTATTGTCGCGTTGTGTTGGTGTCAAAAACACGATTAACACCATAAGACGACTCATAATTTAGACACCAGCATGACATGACACCACATCGTGTTGAAAAATGAGCCTTCACAATTTAGCGTGTCAATGTTCATGACGGCATTCGTCTTATGGTGTTAATCGCATTGTGTCGTGTTGGTGTCATTTCGTGTTGTTGTCAATGTTCACGATTTGGTAAGTGCATAGCGTGTCAATATTCACGATGTAGATGTATTGTCATGTCGTACTGGTTTTAAAATTATGAATCTCCTTATCACCTTAATTGTGTTTTGACACCAACACGACGCGACAATACTTCGTGTAAAAAAACAAAACGACACCAACACGATATAGCGTGTCAATTTTGGGCAAATTTCACGTCGTTTCTAAAATTTTCACCCTTGCTAATGCTCATTGTTATCACAAAAAAGAAAACTACCAAAATAAAAATATATCATGTCAACAAATTTCACCTCCATAATAACAGAACAAGCTGTCATTATAATTTTTTTTAATGTTGTTCTTTTCTTTATTAGAAAACTGTAAATGAGATGATAAAAAATTATTTAAAACAATGTTTACAGTTTCAAATTATTTTAAAAAATAGTTTTTAATAGAAAAACTGTAAAAAGAAGAAAAAGTTATTAACACCCAGAATTGATCTACTGGCAGTGCACTAGTTCAAAATCTCAAGGGTCCTTGGGTTTGCTCCCCAATTTGAGTCTCGAAAGCTGCAAACAATTTGGGCACAGCGACTGATCACTGATCCGCGAGTGGGGATTAGTCCAAGTGTGCGTAAATTTTCTCTGGACACCTCATGGTACCTCATAATGGGAGAATAATTCAAAAAAGAAGAAGAAGACAAAATTTTTTGGGGATTTTATAACACCCATTTGATTGTTTTTTAATAAACAAAATTAATCTCAATTTTATTCTAGTTTTATCCCAATAAATTAAGTGTTACGAATTTGAAAAAAAAAAGTTTTCTAATCCCTATTTAGAAAACAATCAAGTTTTTATTATTTGGGGTTAGTTTCGTAGGTTTTTACCTTTTATTTAGAAAAAAACAGTAAAGTTTCAACTTTAAAAAATAGTTTTAAAGAAGTTTTAAAATTAATTAACTAAAAAATAGATTGTTTTTACCTCTATAGCCCCGAAACTAATGGTGCTATTAAATTTAACATAAAACTTAACATAATGGCTAAATTGGTCAAATTATTAGTTAGGGACTAAATTGGTCTAGTTGGGATAGTTTATGGGCCACTGGGTTACTTTACTCTTTAGGTTTATTAATATGAGATTCGTCTCTAGCAAACATAGAAAATTATTGTGAGATTAAAATATAACCGAGATTTCTCAAGCATGCACGTGGTCATATTGTAATATATGAAAGAGAGAAAACTTAGCTTATTGTTTGGGTCTGCCTTGATTGGAGTGTCAGATCTATGTTATTTAAAGGCTTATATGCATACTAGTTCTTAAACGTTTTGTTAGATCCTTCCATTAAAGATGCTAGAAATGAGCTCATGAACTATTTGTCACATTTCCCACAGACTATGCCAAATTTTAGGGGATCTAAAATCGCCCGAAAGGGGGGGTGGGGAACAAGAGTGATGAACAATATAGAAATAAATACGAGAGACAAGTTTTACATGGTTCTGCCATGATCAGGCTACATCCACGTCGGAGGTGAGAGTGTTATCATTATAATGTGGCGAGAATTTACGTGATAGTGTTCTCTAGCCTCTAAGTCCCCTTTACATAATGAGGGGTCTCCCATTTATATAGAGTTAGAGGTTATAATTGGATAAGGAATCTATTATAAGAGTTTACATCATAATTAAACACTAGTGTTGTGATATCATATGTATTCTATCTTCATATGGACTTTTGTCATCTTTATCTTATCAAGCTAGTCATGTGGTTTCATAAACAATCTAGTCGCCTAGGGCCAACTTGGTCGGTCATGTGTTCGTGACTACGCAGGTGATCCACTGAACTTGAAATACCTTTCTTATGAGTTATGCTCGAAAGTCAAGTCAACAAGGTAGATTGGCCGCAAAATCGCTACGATGAACTCATAGTTTTACATGAGAGAATATTAAAATCCTTATATCATTAACAAGGGTATCATCATCATATTTTTCGTTCATTTAACAAAAAATTCAAAGGCCACGGTGTGCAAAAAATATATCTCAGCCTCAAAGAAATTATAGAACCCATCTGTGATATAAGAGAGAAATTCAAACCTAATTAGAGTGGGCCCTACATCAAGAAGAAAATTTTGTCAGGCGGTGTCGCTATGCTCACAGACCTCGATGGAGAAGAGATGGCGCGCCCAGTTAACTTTGATCGTTTAAGAAATTATACCCCTAGTCCAAATCTCGTCTCGCTACAACTCTTCTTACCTCCCTTCTATTCTAAAAATAATTGTCCCTTCTCAAAACAATGTGGGATCTGATCGTATCAAAATTACCTTTTCAAATAAAAACATTTTCAAACCCCACATAGGTACGTAAGTAGCCCATATAACACTTTGGGCACTGTCCTTTCTCTTTCAACAAAATGTTATCCTTTTCTCCCACCGAGAACATTAGTATATTTCGTCATTTAAACAAACAAAAGGATTATGTATGCCCTCGCAATCGGTATAGGTAATTCAAACAAAAGTGATTCTTCGAAGGCATAGTAAAATATGTCAAAAATGTCATCCTATTATTTTATTAAATATGAAACATGGAGATTACATAATGTATCAGTGACAAGAACAAAAAAATAACAAAAACACCTTACCAACCCCATAACTTGACCTACATACAAACAGAACTATTGCCAAACTTGTCCCCATATTACCAAAAAACCTACTTCAACTACTAGGAAGACCCACCTCATCATCATTACCAGTCCCTAGAGGAACCCAAGATTCCCATTCCTGACTACGCTTTCATATGTGCTTCGCATGATGGTGTGCCTTGATTAGCTTGGCTAAAACCACAGTGCCCTCCTCTAGAGAATCAAACATCATAAGCCACCTCTACCCCCCCCCCCCCCGTCTCCTCAGCACAAACCTTCATCACCACATTTTTCAATAGCCATTTCAATTAGTCCCTCGGTACAAACCCAGGCTCCTCAACGAACTTATAGATAGTTGGTGGCACTATTGTAATGGAGGGACAATTGGCTCCCAGCCTACTTAGCACAGAAGTCACCAAAGAAAATAGATGGAAGTCGGATGAGGGTATACTTATCAAACATAATGGTAGTCACCCAGTTATAGAACAAGCTACAGGTCGCACCACCATGGCACTGACTAATGAATATTTTTATCCCCATGCTCCACAAATAAACTCACATAGTTATCCATAGATGGGACAAAGCTATAAAAGGACCATGCAAAGAATTTGGGAACACCCGTCAAAGGGTACTTAGGAGGAACCATCAGGAGAAGTCTCTCCGAGAACCACATAAACAACATCATGGGACTGCCTCGTATAATGTTAGCCTAACCTTCCTTCCAATTATCCAGGTCATTCAGAGTCTCAGTCAATTAGCATCCTGGAGATCACTAAGAGGAACATAGCGCCACACCTAAAATGGAAGGGGACCATGGCTAAGCTTGTGAGGAGGTATCTTTCTGAGGTCACATTCTTCGAAGCACACAAATCGATCAGGTATCCTCATAACAAGCCACTTTATGTTACAATATCTGTAAATGATTGTGTTTTCTCACATGTATTGTTGGATAAAGGAGAATCAATTAAAATAATGCCCATCGAATCTTTCTATGCTAATGGCTTGTTTGAAATAAGAATAGTACGGCACTCATTGGTAATTTCGGGGTATGACAACTAGTCATCTAAATAGACGGGATATGTTAGCATGGGTATCACAATGGGGAATATTACTTCCCACATTAAGTTCCACATCATGGATTGTGAGCCATCATACCAGCTATTAGTAGGAAGGGTGTGGATGTACAACCACGGGTTGGTGCCCTCTACTTACCACCAATGTGACAAGGCAAACATCAATGGCAAAGAGGCGGTTATTCGAGCATCTAAGAAGCCTTTCGCGAAAGAAGAAGCACATTTGGTGGACGCCGCTTTTTACACAGAGTTGTGTGAGGAGGCCACAGTGGTGACAAGGTATATCGAAGGAATAAGGATTCCAAACACTCGAGAGAGGGTGAGGGCCTGCTCGGCCAGTGGTGCCTTATGAAGAGGAGCATGACCAGTAGCCAGTGAGGCCCCCCAGTTTATCTAGGTATATATAAGACCAAATGATGCCACGCATTGATCCAATCGAACTTCAAGTTCAGACCCAAAGCATTCTTATCAGGCACACTACGAGAGAGTTGGCAGAAAACCGTCGAAAGATACCTCGTGGGGAGGAAAGTTTCAGTCAATGAGAGAGGGTGGTTTTACATAATGGAAGAATCATCTAAAGGCTATGAAGGTGTGAGCGGGAAGCTGAAGGCCTGGACGATGAGGTTGAACCGATTTATGAATATTTATTAGTGGATAACTAGGGTCAATGCATGGTGATCGACAACTCGAACGTCTAAGAGTTCGTAAAGGAGATAAAAGAGGAGCCTGAGTGCATGAAGGACAGACTCATGCCGTAAATTTAAGAGTTGTAGAAGATAGACCTCGCTAAGGAGGGCGATGACCCTAGCCCCATCTTTATCTCAAAGGACCTGAAAGGGGAATCTCTAGAGGATCTGATCAAGCTGCTCCAGGAATTTAAGGATGTCTTCGTGTGGAAATACACCGAGATGCTGGGGGTTGACAAGGAGGTGGGTTGCCAAAAATTAAACGTTCTACCGTCAGCTATCTCGAAGAAGCAGGCCACTCGAACGTACAAGGTAGAGTTAGACCTGAAGATCAAAGAAGAGGTTCAAAGGTTGCTTACAACTAGCTTCATTGTCCCCATCCAATATTCGATTTGACTATCTAGCATTGTGCCTATAGTAAAGAAAGACAATAGCCATATCCAAATTTGTGTAGATTTCAGGCACTTGAATTGAGCATGCCCAAAAGATGAGTTACCTTTACCTTCCATTAATAGCCTAATTAATGCAACGGTAGGACGCGAGATGTACAGTTTCATGGATGGTTATGTGGGTTATAACCAGATCAACATAGATCCAACTGATGTCGAGAGGACCTCCTTCCAAATGCCTCTGGGTGACTTTATGTACACAGTTATACCCTCTGGGTTAAAGAACGCAGGAGCCACCTACCAGAGGACCATGCTGACTATCTTTCATGATCTCTTTCATAGGATCGTGGAATTTTACATCGACGATCCGTTAAGCAAGTCCAAAAAGGAGACTTCTCACTTATATGACTTGAGGAAGGTGTTCACTTGATGCAAGAAGTACAAGCTGAAGATGAACCATCTCAAATGTGCATTCGGTGTAACAAGCAAGAAGTTCCTTGGGTTTGTGGTGAATAGGCAAGGCGTTCAGATAAACTTGGACAAACGACATGACATTCTCGATATAACAAGACCAAAATCAGGGAGGGAGCTGAAAAGCTTCCTAGGGAAAGTCTCCCACTTGAGAAGGTTTGTACCAGGGTTGGCTGAGGTAATGCATCGACTGATGGAGTTGCTGAGAAAAGGCTCTAAGTTCACATGGGAACTGGCGCATTAGGATGCCATGGACAAGATGAAGATGCTCCTTACTTATCCTTAGATGATGATTCCCCCGAAGGCAGGTATCCATTTACGTCTATATCTCACATCTATTGAATGATCTATTAGTGCGTTATTTGACCTAGAGATGGATGGTATAGAGAAACCTATTTATTAGTTAAGTAGGATTATACATGTGCCAGAGGCCAGATACACTAGCATTAAGAGGCACTAGTTAGCCCTCATATTTGTAGCACAAAAACTTGGGCATTATCTATTGTCAGTTATAGTCCATATTGTAACTAGGTGTGATCCAATAAAGTTTTTTCTTGCTAGAACTGTACTAATAGGTAGGGCAACACGATGGTTCCTAATCCTATCAGAGTACGACCTTAAATGCATAGTTCCTCGAGCTATCAAGAGCCAAACCTATGAAGACTTATTAGTTATCTTTCCATCTGGTAGATTGGAGCCACCCGTAGAGGAGCTTCTGAATGATGATCTTCAAGCCAACTTTGTAGCAACTAGCCTGGACAAATGGAGCATTAAATTTGATGTCTTTTCGCTAAAAATAAGAGGGGAGCTGGCGTGATTCTGAGAAAGAATAGGGAAGAAATTTTACTATCCTTTAAGTTGGATTTCAAGTGTTCTAATAATGAAGTCGAATATTAAGCGCTGGTACTGGGGTTGCTCAAGGTCCTTATAAGGGGCATTCAGGTCCTCACGATAAAAGGGAACTCTAACTTAGTGGTTAAATAGGTGAGTAGGGAATTTGCCTTGAAGCACATGAACTCGGCGCCTTATAGAAGGATCATAAAACGATTGCTTGGGCAATTCGAGGTGGTAAAAATCAAAAGTCACAATTGATAATGAATAGACATGCTGACGCTTACGCCACCATTGCCTAAAAAATTGCTTTTGATGGAGAATCAACAGTTGTTTGAATCACTAAGAGGACAGCTCCCTCGACCATACTGGAGATGCTGCCCACAGATGACAACGATGATTAAAGGGGTCAATTCATGAAGCAATTGGGGACAGGAGAGGGCCCACTGAGTTTAGTTGATCTTACGCAATATTTCATTACTAGGGGTAACTTATACTAAAAAAAATAAAGGAGGTTAGCTATCAAGATGTGTAGACCCTGAGGAAGCCAAAAGGATATTGATCGAAGTCCATGAAGACAACTCCGAGACCACCGAGGTTACCTTATACAGAAGGGTCCAAAGAGCGGGTTATTTTTGTCCCTCGATGAGATAAGAGGCTGCAGTAGTACAGAGAGACTGTGAGAAATGTAGATTGTTCTATTAGGCAGCAGAATGCAACTTCATCGATCAACTCCAAGACTAGAGGCAACAATATATGGAGTTGTTGGTCGATGGAGTGATGCCAATAGATAAAAATGATGCTATAAAAAGATGAGAACCTAATTAATATGTTCAAGAAGAGCAGTTGTATCGATGAGGCTATCATAACAGGCCTCTAAGGTGCATCAGGGCGAAGAAGTGTTGAAGTTGGCTCACGAGCTAGGAAACACTGGCGGCACCAAAATGTATGATCAACTAATTACGTTGGGGTACTATTGGCTTGCGATGGAGAAAGACTCAGCGGAGTTTGTTCAAAAGTGTAAGGCTTGTCAACTGCATGGGAACAAAATTCGTGCTCCTCCCTCGATGGAATTGCATTTTCTTTCCATTCCTTTACCGTTTCACACTTTGGAATTCGATCTAGTAGGGGCAATAAATCCATATTCGAGAGGAAAAATATGGATATTTGTTGCCTCTGAATGTTTTACCAAGTGGGCAGAATCCATACCACTAAAGAGGGCCACAGCGGGGGTGGTCGCTCGATTCATAAGGAAGTATATCATTTGTTGGTTTGGCATCCTAAAGGTCTTCCTATCACATAATGGCACTCCTTTTATAAATAGTAAAGTAAGTTTGCTAACAGACATGTACTCCATCATCCACCACAATTCAACCGTGGCATACCCAAAGTGCAATGGGCAGGCAGAGGCCACTAATAAGACTTTAGTGAACATCTTAGCCAAAATACTGGAAGATTTTCTCGGCACATAGGATGACAAGATCCCCGAGGTACTATGGGCCTATCAAAAAATAAAGAAATGAATGGGGTATACCCCATTTTCCTTAGTCTTTGGGGCAGAAGTTATTTTGCCAGTAAAACTCGAGGTACCTTCTGCTCGATTTAACTTACGAAATGCCATGCTTCCTTATAGTCGGCATGTGCAACTTGAAACACTGGAAGAACATAGGGAAAATTATGCGAGGCACTTTGAGTTGTATAGAAAATAGTTGTTAAGATCCTATGACCAAATGGTAAGGCCAAATAAGTTCAAAGAAGGAGATCTGGTCCTGAAGGCTTGCACGAGGCACATCAGGGGTTTGTCATTGCCTAAGTTTGAAGCCAACTGGGAAGGACTGTACATCATTCAAGCAGCTCATGATTCGGTCTACTAAGAGATATCCCAAGTGGAAGATGATAATGCTTTCAAACTGAACAACAAGTGGCTCAAAACTTACTATGTTTGATTGTATTCGATCCACATTTCAACTTATTTCATTGTCTATGATAAGAAAAATGCTCTCTTCAAACTTTAGAGTTGTATATTTGATATGGTATAAAGTCATATTTGTTTTGATAGCTTTGGCTTATCTTTTTTCTTTTCTCACTTCACATAGTGTAAATTTTATTGATGTGCTAGCTCAATCAATATACAAGCAAGACAGAAAGGAAGAAAACCAAATTTCGACAAGTTTATTTAAATAAAGAAATATTGTGTTACATTCCATGGAGGTTAAAAGATAGTAAAACTGGGGGAGACAAACAAAAAAGGAAATTAAATAAAGACTTCTAAGGGGCATCCATTATAAAGCGCATATTGGTCGATCCAAGAAGTAGATGATGATGTTGGGGAAGCATTTGCTCAAGGCTACCTTGGCCAGAGATCAGATCAGCCAAGTCCTTTGGCGACACTCCATTCACTGCTGAATGTTCTCCAGATCTTGCTCAGTCTTGAGTAACTCAGCCTATGCTCGAGCAACGACATTACACACATCCTCCACTTTTTGGTCGAACATAACTAATTCAGTCTCTAAGCCTACAAGTTCCTCCGAGATAGTTACCTACGAGCGATGAGAACTTTACAATCAATGATAAAGAGCAGGCAGGTTAACCTTCTTGAAGTCGCGCAACATCTTAACTAATTAAGACAATGAGAATCCATCATTGATAAGCACACTGATTTTCCCCAATAAAGGTTTAATTACATCAGAGCAGTCATGGGTTGAACGTTGCGGGGAGCAATAGTTGAAGGAAACCTAGCTAAAGGTCACTCAATCAGCGTGTGAGGACTGTCAGTCAGAATATGAGGGAAATCAAGCAAGGTCTTCCTTATAACTACTTCGGGGGCTACCTCAGGAGGGTGCACTCTAAAAATACTATCACTCACAGAGGGTCGACGAGTGTGCGATGCACTATCAATTTTTTGTACTCTAGAATCAACCACCTCACACATCCCACCACCACTTGGACTCATTTCTTGAACTTACACATCAGGGGCCTCGCCCATTACTGCCAGTTCAGCCACTGTCCTCACCTGCGCAACTGCATGAGTGACACCTTCCACTTCTGGATTTTGCGCAACAGGTTGATTAATTTCAACATGAAATGCAAGAAATTATCAAGTCAGAAAAATGTACAGATTGGCTTACAAGAAAAATTAAAGACCACTATGACTTGGCCGACCTGACCCTCGGTTATGGGAGATTTTATGACAAATATGACTTGGCCCGCCTGACCCTCGGTTATGGGAGATTCCAAACCCTATCTACTAGGCAAAGCTAATAATATTTAAATGCAGGAGTTACATAAAAGAAGAGCATACCTATGGTTGTTGATAATCAGCAAATTGTCGTGTGGCCATTTGTATCAAATCTTCCTCCTCATGCAAATCTCCAAGATCCACCAAAAGATGTTTCTTGGACGAAACAACAACACTAACTTCTACTACAACTACTTCCTCTCACCTACCTCCTACCTGACCCATAACAACAACCTCAACCCCCTCTGGATTGAGGATTGAAAGCCCAAAGATGGTAATAAGGACCTAGTCATTAGAGGGGGGAGGAACTAGTAGGGAAGTTTGTTCAGGAAGAGAAACCTACAAATCACAACAGAGAACAAGATAAGAATAACTAAATCAAGGCAAAAGCAGCTCAAAAGTGAAAAGGAAAATAATTTACCATAAATGATGGTACAACAATAGTGGGGGATTTGTTAATAGACTCAACAACACTTGCAACGAGAGCACCTGCCTCAAGACCATCTTACCTGCGCAATAAGGCAGAGTCAAGAAAATAGCCACTACTTAATTCAATAGAACAAAGAGATATAACTGCCTCCAAAGGGAAATTTATAGTTACCTGCGAGGCTATAGGGGCAACTATCCCCTTAGGTGTAACTTCCTTCGAAGAAGGTGAAATTTCAACTACCTTTTCTAACGGGCCATCATCTTTAATATCATCATGCACATCACCTCGAACATCAACCTGAGAAAGAGAAACACGAGTCAATATTATAAGGGAAAAGAGGAAAAGTTAGAAAATTAAAAGGAGAAATGCAGACATACCACTTCCTCCAAAACTTCTTCTAAAACACCCTCTAAAACTTCATAATCTTGAGGAGGTGAAGCAGGCTTAGAAGAAGAAACCATTCTTCTCAATCTATGTCTTCGAAAAAGAAGAGACTCTTCCTCCTCCTCTTATTCTTCCTCATCTTCCTCCATTCATTGCTCTTCTTCTCCTTCCTCGTCATCATCATCATCTTCACCAACTGTTAACTCTCAACCAATAGTTACATCTTCTTCAGAGTGCTCCTCCACTCTAGTCTCACCCATTTCCTCCAACACAATCTTTATGGGTCTAACCAACTTCCTCTTTTTCCTACCCTCAGTAACCAAGGGAGCATAAAAGAACCATGCGAGGACATATGGGTCGACATAAACGCCCTATCATCTTCAAAAAAAATTATTCGAAGTCTGCTTAAGTTAATCGAATAACTGGCTGACTTGTTAAACAACTTGGGAATGAGGAGTGAGATTTGGGAAGACCTCTTGGGTAACCTTAACATTCTTTTTTGGGGCCTTTTTGGTAGCTATCACCCCTTCGACTAGACTTGAGACACCAGGGGTAATGGCAGATGCTTCAACTGGAAGGGAAGATTGGGCCGCTTTCTTCTTCTTCTTCACTACAACCTGAACCAGAGGAGTCAAAGGAGGAAACTCAGAGGGAATAAGACTATTGGTAGTGCTGAGAGGGAACATAGATCTCAAAGTAGTGCAATTCCTCAACCCCAACTCTGTCGGAGGGTACCTTTCAACATCAGGGTACCGAGGCTTCTTGAGAAGCTTGCTTTGGAAATGTCCCAGTTGATTCGGCTAAAACACTGTCAGGTACATCGCAGATCTACCCCCTCGATATTCCATGCTCGGGATAACAGGATTGGAGGGTAATTAGAATAAAGGTTCAAAATAATGGAAGTGAGAAAGTTGCTACATGTAAAAGAGAAGTTGATGGGTTTCTCTAGGGTGAAGTGACTTAACATGGGATTGCCCTGATCGTAGCCAAATTGCATAGCTACACGGTTTGGGCTGTAAATGGAGTAAAAATAGGACCATTCTGTATGGGAAGGCACGTAAGAGGGCATTAATAACAGAGGAATATTATTCGCCAAAAATTTCCTATTCAACTCTTCCTCGATGGGGGCGTCCAACTAATTCGAGAAAAACTGATCTACCCCAACATAGGGGAAAGGAACAAAATTTTCAACCTTGTCAATTAAATACACGAATGGTTTTTTGGAACTCTCGTGATTCCAATAACAAATGTGAGGGACTCTGATGGGATGAGAGCAGGGGTAACTACTTGCTGGGGCATACTTCAAAAAGTAGGCGTATAGAAAGGCTGTTAGCAACACATGGTTCATATAATTGGAGACATCAAACATGTCGATGTTTGAGATGAGTCAGCTTGCACACGATCTAACCAAGTATATAATGGACCAAGAGTAATGGAAGCTAAGGGAAGCATGATGTCGTTGGCCATGCGAATGACCATATTGATAAGATCCTTCATAGGGCAGTCATGGGGTTTGGCCGAGAGAAATATCTTCGACAGCACAACCCAAATGTAACTCGCAAGATCAACCTTCGAATTAAATCGTTTAGCAGCTGGTGGGTACTCAAATACTTGCTTCCCTTTTGGGTTCTCCTTGGCCACCTCGCCCGCTTTAATCACGACCTTGTATTCGATGAAGTAAAATACCTTATCACCTCTGAGAAAGTACACTTATTGTATGACACCATACAATCTTTCACAACTGCCTCCAACTCCATTCGAGTAGCCTTCTCGGAGCTAGAAATAGCCTCCTTAAAGACGGTCTCAAAACCTGTTGCTTCCACACCTAACAACTCGCAGACATCCTCGAGGGTAATGGTGAACTCACCCCAAGAGGCAACAAATGTGTGGGACCTGTGGCTCCAATGAGATACAAGTAACTGCAGAGTTTTTTTTCTAGGGTGAGATCACCCTACCAAATGGTAGACAACAGACCAATCAACGATAATTGCACAGAATACTTGGAATGGATGTAGTCAGTCCAAGGACCGGTCCCTCATAAGTACCTGAAGTGGATTCAAGCTATGCCCTAGAAAAGGGGTAATCAACTTGTTCAATACGGAACTAGGTGATGGTGGAAGTTAGGATATAGGTGAAATCCTCAGCGCCATCACTCTCTTCCATCAACAAATGCACGGGCTCCACCGACACAAGATTACTGGGGAAATGTTCAGCCACCGACCATAAGCGATCAAACTCGCCAAAGTATGGTGAATGTAGATAGCGTGCCCACGGGTTTTGACACGCCTGAGTACGGGGAGAGGCGCCTCTACCAGATTGAGTTCTTTTCACGATAGGTGCCATAGATATGTAACAACCCGAGGTCTTGGAGACGATTATTTATTTATTTTGGGAAAAATAAATATTATTTTATTTAGAGAATAATTAAATTGGCAATTAAGGTCAAAATTTGGAGTGTTAGAAAGAGTGTCGAATGGAAATTCTGAGGGTACCATTGTTTTCGAAAGGGTCGAGAAAGTCGAAGTGACTGTACTTGGGGTCTATTTAGGTTCCGAAATAATTTAGGACCGTTTGACTCGAATTAAAGTTACCGGGTCATTTAAAGTGTGTATTATCATTTAAAGATGTGTATCTTGTGGGATAAGGCTTAAAAGCCACGTGAGAAGTCATTCTTACTTAAGAGAAAGAGGAAAACCCTAGAAAGAAAGAGAGAAGAAGAAAAAAAAAGAGAAAGAAGGAGAAAAGGGAGAAAAAGTGGAGATTTCCGATTTCCACGCGACCTCAAGGCGGATTCAGACCCTACGAACCCGAGGCAAGTGATTAAACTTGCTAAATAATTGTTGTGTACCAATTATTGCATGATTTGTGGATTGAATTTTGGGTTTTAGGTTTATTTTGTTAAAACCTAACTTTTGGGAAAAAACTTAGATTTGTAGTGTATAAAATGGATTTAAGGTTAGAAATTAGTTTATAAGTATTCTAGAATGAATATTAATGTTATGAATATGGTTGGGTTGAAGATTTGTGGTTGAATGGAATTATATTGGGGTTTTTGAGAAGTTGGAGTTGTGTAAAAATGGAGTACCTATTAGGGCCGGTCGACCGCGTACAGAGGACCGGTCGACCGCGCCTCCAGAATTGGGCACACTGTCTTCGATTATAGGCAAAATTAATAAACGCGGTCGACCGCGGTTTGGGCACCGGTCGACCGGTCCCCTATTTTGGGTCCAAGTTTGAGAATTTAAGTTACCCCCTTCTTCTTTGGGTTTGTATGAATGGACTTCCATAATCAGAGTATCATAAAGGATTAAGTGATTATATAAGGGGATTATAGACCTTAGAATCATAAGATGATATATGAGGCTAATTGTTGAATAAATGACTAAATGAAAATGTCGGGGAGTTTTAGTGATTGATTTTGAGAAGTGAGAATCTAAAAGAGTATCTCAATTTTGGTGGAGAGTCCTCTAAGTATCGAGGTTAGTATTTGAGGAATACCGATTGGAGATTTTGGTATTTTACTAAGTGGGGAAGCCCACTTTTAATTGGGATTTTATTTGGTGATAATAACAATTTCACGATCTGAGAATGAGAATAACTTAGAAATACTGGATCTTAGGATCCAATCCCAAATGGGATAACTTTAAAGGTTCATAAAATAAATTGAACCATATTATGGATGGAGAATCGCGTATGCAAATTGAGGTTTATTAGGATCAAGAATATCCTTAACTTGAATTGAATTTTGAGACAATTCATTATTAGAAGCGTCATGTGAGCTTCAAGTGAGAATTAGTATAGCATATACTAAGTGGGGTTATTGTGCGAGAATTGACGGTTAGTGTATCAAAAGAGAGAGATATACTAAATTATTATATTAATCTTTTGCGCCTAAGGGCGTATAATGAATATGAAATGATGTGCATGTATACCTTATATAATGGTATATCTTTATTATGTGGGATGTATGTATACATTATATGATGGTGTATATACATGTTAAGCATACCCCCTCCTTGCTATCATTGGGAAGTTTCGTGCGTAGAGGGTGAGCATTCTGACTAGAAAAGCAGGATGTGGATATTCTCCAGGTCATAGTCGTCCATGGTGGTCAACAAATGACATTTATATATATACATTATTTATTTTGGGGGTGAGAGGTCGTGGGTATGTGTCGCTCTCACTTGCCTGTTAGGAGCTATGACCGCTTCCCGGACGTTGTGTGCGTGAGTAGATCACGAGGTGGGTGTCGTTGAACCCCACCAGGTGGCCCCAGTTTGCTACGTATATTGGGCTACTGGAAGATGATAGCATGTGAGCCTACGTCCTTCGAGTTATAGCTCGGTTGGATGGTTAATATTGCTTGTGTTTGTATTTGGGTGTCAAGGGCATAATGGACCTCAATGACCTACATTTCCAGGATTAGTGTATCGGGGGGTTTCTTGTTTGGATTTCGCCTCGGCGAGACATCCCATGCACGAACCGCAGTGTAATGTTGGAACTTGGGGATAATTTTAGTCCTTAATGCTCATATTTTAATTATATATATATCACCTATCCCGACAATCGACAGTGCCAGGAGTAGTGTAACGGGGGGGTTCCTTGTTTGGATTTATCTTCGGCGAGACGTCCCAGGCATGAAACGCCGTGTACTGTTGATAATTGGGAATATTAATTAATTAAAATTGGATAATAATCATTTGGGTTACATGCATCTTGCATTGAGGGCATAATGAGCCCCGAGGACCGATACGGTCAGGAGTAGTGTAACGGGGGGGTTCCTTGTTTGGATTTCTCTTCGGCGAGACGTCCCATGCATGAAACGCAGCGCCGTGTTGAGAATCGGGAGGAGTTTAGTCCTTAACTCTTGATGCTAATAACTCATATTATAATTATATTTATGGTTTCATACCTTATAAGGGCATTTCTAGAATATAAATTCTAGTAAATAAGATTGTTGGTATATTGTGATGATGTGGACATGATTGGATCATGTAACTTTATATGTTCAACAAATGAACATTATAAAGATAACTATAATGATTATATTAAAGTTAATATTTATAACTTTTAAATTATGGAAACAAATGTATTGGGAGATAGGTTAGATGATTTCACTTAAATACTTCTTTTGGGTTTAAGTTAGAATCCTCTTACCTAAATTAGAATCGGTTATCCATTTGGAGATCACGTGCATACGTTTAGTGTGCGCTTTAGATGATAGGTGAGTTGAATTATAATGGAGAGTTCGATTCCAACTAAATCATGTGATAATGCATTTATAATTATTATGCATTTTAATACACTTGCTATAAAAAAATGTTTTCTTAAACTCGGGCTCTGACCTGTTTATATTTCCTTCTCCATGTATATATACTGTATTTCTTCAGGTGTTCCTCCGCAAGGAAGCCTTTGATATTCATCCATTCATGATTTGTGGAGCTGTGACAGTAGAGGACTGTTACGGCACTTTGCTTTAGTCGATTCCTATCTTTGTATATCTAGTTTAGGATTCAGTTGTATTGAGTTAGTATTCAATTGTTGTAGATTAACACTTTCTTATTTCATTTCTTAAATTATTGTATTGTCTGTTACCCGACAGCATATTCGGGTATTCCATTATTGAGATTTTGTTGTACAATGTATTGTACTCTTTCATATTATTGGAGCATGCACTTTTCACTCATCATAGTTAGATGTATATTGTTGGGTATGTGCACTATTGGTTTTGTTGTTGTTGTTATTATAAAAGTTTTAAATTTTTGGGCAATTCGCACTTAATGATTTCGGGGAGTTAGCCTTATATTATAGTGTTTAGTAGTTGATGTTGAGACTGTGCCATCTGAGATACTTGGTTTATTATAGTATAGGGCTGGCCACCCGTTATTATTTGGAGCGGGTTGTCACAGGTGGTATCAGAGCATCAGGTTCTAGTGTCTTTAGGATCTGTGTACGTTACTACGATCTTCCGTAAGCGTTCTTGATGTAGAGCTTTATTATTAGGACGATTACATTCATACGTCCATATCTTTCTGTGATTCGAAAATATTTGAAAGGTGTTCTAATACAATTGTTCTTGTTTTAGATGCCACCGAAGGGAGGTCGTTCAGCCAGGGCAAATAAAGGGAATGTGCAACCCCAAATGCCTCAAAGGAACATGACTACGGATGATGTTGCCAATATAGTGGCACAAGCAGTAACTGCTGCCGTTTCTACGATGGCTCAGCAATCTGCCGCTCAAGAAGCCCCACCCCATTTAGGATTGTCTTCATGGGAGAGAGTGAAGGAAGATTTTAGTAAGTGGCATCCTCCCGAGTTTGCAGGGGGAGTTAATGCAGTGGCTGCAAGTCAATGGAAAAATAGTATGCAGAGGCATCTTCGTATGGTCGAGTGTAGTGAGGTGCAGAAACAATTTCTAGTCACCTTTAAGTTATCTGGTGCAGCTCTTCAATGGTGGGAGTCTGTCACCACATCTGAACAGAGAGATACTTTACCCATAACAACATTTTGGGAACTTTTTGATCGAAGGTATTTGCCTTCCCCGACTCAAAATATAAAGATTTTTCAAGGAAATAGAACGGTGACGGAATATGAGGAAGACTTCTCTAGATGGGAGAAATTAGTACCTGATGAGGTAAATACAGAAGAGGAACGTATATCAAAGTTTGTTCGAGGTTTAGATTGGAAAATCCGACAACATTTGTTAGGGAGTCCTAGGTTAGTGACTTTCGTTGAGGTAGTGAATGCGGCACTACTAAAGTGTCATGAATATCGCCTTCATTCGCAAGAGGGTAAGAACTTTGGAGATTTGAGTTCGTCAAGTAAGTTTGGCAAAGAGAGTGCCAGTAATGCGAGAGCGCAGAAAGGATTTGCGGGTAAGTGTTTCTTTTGTAAAGAAATAGGTCATAAAAAGAGAGATTGTCCTCAAAGAGGTAAAGGACCGCAATTTGATGAAATTTTGGAAGTGCAACCCCTACAACAGATTCGAGGTCGCTTTAGACCGGGGGACTACGTTTGGGAGCCCATTGATGAGGATGGGCAATCGGACTAGATATGGGTAATGTAAGTTAATTTTCCTTTATAAACAGGATAATTACTAAAATGAGCTTTGGGAATATCGTATAGGAGATAATTGTGAAAGGGTAGTGTTATAGCCCTATTATGTATGTAATGGCCCTAAAGGGGGAATTTTGAGCAAGATAGGCTCTTACTATATTATTTTGTAAGAGGATAGATAATTTTGCGAGATGCTCAAAAAGAGCTTAAAACCTTATGGTAAATGTAAGTGTGGTTATGGTGATAAGTAGTAATGATAAAGCTACTTCTTTTATATAGTCATGATAGACTATTATGATTGTTGTATTCCAGATATGGATTTGCCTTAATAATGGCAATATATTGAAATGATGTAAGATGTTGTTTATGTTTGAAAGTTGAGATTGTGGTTTGATGGGACGCATGTAAAATTTTAGCTCATGGGTATGATAATATTTGTGAGCTACATGTTGTATAGATGATGATCTAAAAAGACCTTGTGTTGGACATAAGGCATTTCATATTATATTATAATATATAAGCCGTCTTCAAAATAAACTACTTTCAAAATAAAACTTTTATCGGCCTTCGGTCCCTTTCAAAATAAATTTTCCCCTAAAATATTTTCAAACTCTAGTCCGGATTTAACAAACTCTCAATCCCCGACGTCGCCACACAGTAGTGTATTGGGAGGGTTCCTTGTTTGGATTTCGCTTTTGCGAGACGTCCCCCGCACGAAATTGGCGATTGTCAGGAATTGAGAGGAGTTATTTCTTTGGACCATTCAAATTTTTCTCTATTAAAATTTTAGTATTATTTATATTGTTGGAAATGTGGTATTTTTTGAGACAAATAAAGCCTCATTATGATGGTTGTGAGCATAAAGCTCAAATATTAAGGGTGTAAGGGCACCCTTGTTGTGAAAATTGGTTTTATATAACTCTTAATCAACTTAAAAATAAAATAAATTTAAAATGAACTCGCCGTGGGAGGTTAGAAGTTTGTAGATAGGAATTGTAAGTATGGGTAGATTAGAAGTAGTTGAGCTTTGGAGAATTAGGCTTAGCTAAATTTCGAGGACGAAATTCTTGTAAATGGGGAAGTTTGTAACAACCCGAGGACTTGGAGACGATTATTTATTTATTTTGGGAAAAATAAATATTATTTTATTTAGAGAATAATTAAATTGGCAATTAAGGTCAAAATTTGGAGTGTTAGAAAGAGTGTCGAATGGCAATTTTGAGGGTACCATTGTTTCCGGAAGGGTCGAGAAAGTCGAAATGACTGTACTTGGGGTCTATTTAGGTTCCGAAATAATTTAGGACCGTTTGACTCGAATTAAAGTTACCGGGTCATTTAAAGTGTGTATTATCATTTAAAGATGTGTATCTTGTGGGATAAGGCTTAAAAGCCACGTGAGAAGTCATTATCACTTAAGAGAAAGAGGAAAACCCTAGAAAGAAAGAGAGAAGAAGAAAGAAGAAGAGAAAGAAGGAGAAAAGGGAGAAAAAGTGGAGATTTCCAGTTTCCACGCGATCTCAAGGCGGATTCAGACCCTACGAACCCGAGGCAAGTGATTAAACTTACTAAATAATTGTTGTGTACCAATTATTGCATGATTTGTGGATTGAATTTTGGGTTTTAGGTTTATTTTGTTAAAACCTAACTTTTGGGAAAAAACTTAGATTTGTAGTGTATAAAATGGATTTAAGGTTAGAAATTAGTTTATAAGTATTCTAGAATGAATATTAATGTTATGAATATGGTTGGGTTGAAGATTTGTGGTTGAATGGAATTATATTGGGGTTTTTGAGAAGTTGGAGTTGTGTAAAAATGTAGTACCTGTTAGGGCCGGTCGACCGCGTACAGAGGACCGGTCGACCGCGCCTCCAGAATTGGGCACACTGTCTTCGATTATAGGCAAAATTAATAAACGCGGTCGACCGCGGTTTGGGCACCGGTCGACCGGTCCCCTATTTTGGGTCCAAGTTTGAGAATTTAAGTTACCCCCTTCTTCTTTGGGTTTGTATGAATGGACTTCCATAATCAGAGTATCATAAAGGATTAAGTGATTATATAAGGGGATTATAGACCTTAGAATCATAAGATGATATATGAGGCTAATTGTTGAATAAATGACTAAATGAAAATGTCGGGGAGTTTTAGTGATTGATTTTGAGAAGTGAGAATCTAAAAGAGTATCTCAATTTTGGTGGAGAGTCCTCTAAGTATCGAGGTTAGTATTTGAGGAATACCGATTGGAGATTTTGGTATTTTACTAAGTGGGGAAGCCCACTTTTAATTGGGATTTTATTTGGTGATAATAACAATTTCATGATCTGAGAATGAGAATAACTTAGAAATACTGGATCTTAGGATCCAATCCCAAATGGGATAACTTTAAAGGTTCATAAAATAAATTGAACCATATTATGGATGGAGAATCGCGTATGCAAATTGAGGTTTATTAGGATCAAGAATATCCTTAACTTGAATTGAATTTTGAGACAATTCATTATTAGAAGCGTCATGTGAGCTTCAAGTGAGTATTAGTATAGCATATACTAAGTGGGGTTACTGTGCGAGAATTTACGGTTAGTGTATCAAAAGAGAGAGATATACTAAATTATGATATTAATCTTTTGCGCCTAAGGGCGTATAATGAATATGAAATGATGTGCATGTATACCTTATATAATGGTATATCTTTATTATGTGGGATGTATGTATACCTTATATGATGGTGTATATATATGTTAAGCATACCCCCTCCTTGCTATCATTGGGAAGTTTCGTGCGTAGAGGGTGAGCATTCTGACTAGAAAAGCAGGATGTGGATATTCTCCAGGTCATAGTCGTCCATGGTGGTCAACAAATGACATTTATATATATACATTATTTATTTTGGGGGTGAGAGGTCGTGGGTATGTGTCGCTCTGACTTGCCGGTTAGGAGCTATGACCGCTTCCCGGACGTTGTGTGCGTGAGTAGATCACGAGGTGGGTGTCGTTGAACCCCACCAGGTGGCCCCAGTTTGCTACGTATATTGGGCTGCTGGAAGATGATAGCATGTGAGCCTGCGTCCTTCGAGTTATAGCTCGGTTGGATGGTTAATATTGCTTGTGTTTGTATTTGGGTGTCAAGGGCATAATGGACCTCAATGACCTACATTTCCAGGATTAGTGTATCGGGGGGGTTCCTTGTTTGGATTTCGCCTCGGTGAGACGTCCCACGCATGAACCGCAGTGTAATGTTTGAACTTGGGGATAATTTTAGTCATTAATGCTCATATTTTAATTATATATATATCACATATCCCGACAATCGACAGTGTCAGGAGTAGTGTAACGGGGGGGTTCCTTGTTTGGATTTCGCTTCGGCGAGACGTCCCACGCATGAAACGCCGTGTACTGTTGAGAATTGGGAATATTAATTAATTAAAATTGGATAATAATCATTTGGGTTACATGCATCTTGCATCGAGGGCACAATGAGCCACGAGGACCGATACGGTCAGGAGTAGTGTAACGGGGAAGTTCCTTGTTTGGATTTCGCTTCGGCGAGACGTCCCACGCACGAAACGCAGCGCCGTGTTGAGAATCGGAAGGAGTTTAGTCCTTAACTCTTGATGCTAATAACTCATATTATAATTATATTTATGGTTTCATGCCTTATAATGGCATTTCTAGAATATAAATTCTAGTAAATAAGATTGTTGGTATATTGTGATGATGTGGACATGATTGGATCATGTAACTTTATATGTTCAACAAATGAACATTATAAAGATAACTATAATGATTATATTAAAGTTAATATTTATAACTTTTAAATTATGGAAACAAATGTATTGGGAGATAGGTTAGATGATTTCACTTAAATACTTCTTTTGGGTTTAAGTTAGAATCCTCTTACCTAAATTAGAATCGGTTATCCATTTGGAGATCACGTGCATACGTTTAGTGCGCACTTTAGATGAGAGGTGAGTTGAATTATAATGGAGAGTTTGATTCCAACTAAATCATGTGATAATGCATTTATAATTATTATGCATTTTAATACACTTGCTATAAAAAATATTTTCTTAAACTCGGGCTCTGACTCGTTTATATTTCCTTCTCCATGTATATATACTGTATTTCTTCTGGTGTTCCTCCGCAAGGACACCTTTGATGTTCATCCATTCAGGATTTGTGGAGATGTGACAGTAGCGGACTGTTACGGCACTTTGCTTTAGTCGATTCCTATCTTTGTATATCTAGTTTAGGATTAAGTTGTATTTAAGTATTCAAGTGTTGTAGATTAACACTTTCTTATTTCATTTCTTAAATTATTGTATTGTCTGTTACCCGACAGCATACTCGGGTATTCCATTGTTGAGATTTTGTTGTACAATGTATTGTACTCTTTCATATTATTGGAGCATGCACTTTTCACTCATCATAGTTAGATGTATATTGTTGGGTATGTGCACTATTGGTTTTGTTGTTGTTGTTATTATAAAAGTTTTAAATTTTTTGGCAATTCGCACTTAATGATTTCGGGGAGTTAGCCTTATATTATAGTGTTTAGTAGTTGATGTTGAGACTGTGCCATCTGAGATACCTGGTTTATTATAGTATACGGCTGGCCACCCGTTATTATTTGGAGAGGGTTGTCACAAGATACAAAAGAGATAGAAAGAAAATAAAGTGAGGGATTGGGGTTGAAAAGAAAGCAGAATGGCAAATGTTGTGCTCTCTCTCTAAAAAAACACACGATTGCAAATAAACCTAGGGGTGAAGGTTTGGAAATGCACGCATACCCTTTTACAGGGCCAGTATAAACCCGAACAGGTGGCAAGTGGCAGCGCTTTGGGAAACATAGAGACGATCAAGTTAGCTCGCATGGCCAACACGCACGAGCAGGGGACGATCTTAAAGGTCGTCATGATGATGCTTCAAGAAGCGATGCGCGAATACCCTCACGTGAGGAAATGTGCTAGACATGACGTCGCCACGTGTAAAGTGAAAAAGTACAAGCGACAACATCATTAATTGGGATGTTTCTAGAGCAATAAATGAGGCATGCTTGGAGTCTTTTCAGCTTGGGGAGATGAAGCGCTTTGGGGGGAAATTTGAATAAAATCCCTTCACTTCCCCCAAGACAACTGTCACACGCAATCACAAATGTCCCATCAAGAAATGCCTCTCTCAGAAATATCTTAAGGCATTTTAAATAAGGAAGTAGTTCGAAAAGGGGGACCAGATGAGTTTCTCGCACACACCTCTCTTTAAATAAACAACCTAATATTTATTGTGATATGATTATTTTCCTATATATATTGATTATTCTTGAAGAAAAGATGGAAGTTCAACCAAGTATTTTGTACAGATATTTCTTCATGCAATAAACAAATATCTCTATGAAGGGGAAAATGTAGAGGGAAGCCCCCACCAAAGACTGATTAGCTAAATTGACCCCATAATTAGGAAATAAATAAGGAAGCCAAAGATCAC
This sequence comes from Sambucus nigra, assembly GCA_949130495.1. Classification (NCBI taxonomy): domain Eukaryota; kingdom Viridiplantae; phylum Streptophyta; class Magnoliopsida; order Dipsacales; family Adoxaceae; genus Sambucus; species Sambucus nigra. The sequence continues at coordinate 13,246,245 of OX422223.1, forward strand.
TTGTAATATGAATAAGAATGTACTTAATCATGGACATCATTTATTGAGCAAGAATACTTTGTAATATGAGCGAGGTTGTTTGGTACCCTAGAAGGACCATGCCTAGTAGGGCATGGGAGAGATTACATGCTCTATCAAACGACCTCCTCTTGGGAACCTCGCAGGGACAAGGTTTGAAGGATTGAGAGCAAGGAAACATTGGGAATACAATAACCAACCTCCTTGGCACACTTGGGCAAAACTTCATCCAGTATAAATAGTTGCTCCAGCCACTTATAGTCGAGATACCATGATTCAAACCTATTCGGAAGAACCTCCTTGAGGAACCCCAATATCGTATCTTAGACCTAGAAATAGTTCTTATACAATAAACAACATACTAAATCACTCGAGCCACATACCGGGTCTAGCCGCCTCAAGATAAACACCATCCATTTGATTGATGTGACCACACATCTAGTGGGGTCAGTGTTCATCCACTTTATGATGTCATAACGAATGGCATTGGGGAACTCAAAATCGTAGCACTCAATTAAGATTATCCTTAGGATGGAAGACCTAGGCCACCAAACCTGATTTCATAGTCGTTTTAAGGCAAGCCTTTGGGCTGCCACGTCACATCCCTCATTAATGCCACCATGCTTCTAACAGGTTAGGCAGTTTCCCGCTAAAATACAATATCCCATGCATTTAATGCAGTATCTTAGACATTAATGCTACAGTGCTTTATTATTTAATGTCAGTCAATCACATTCAATGATAGCAAGGTTCATATAAATAGCTCAACCAAATAGTTCACAAGGACAACAATCTTGATACTAAATTGCTGTTGGATTTTCCTCATACACGAGAGCTTCTGTGAGAACATTTATTATTCAAATATTCTCTTCACCCCGATTAATACCCATATCATTGAGCATTAATTGAGCTTAGAGCTCATGCCTTGCCTTTATTGTGCCTAAAGTGCTTGCTCTTTCTCCCTCCGACCACATTACTTGCTGGTCCCATCTATTTATTGTGTTGCAGTGCATTTATAGTGTAAAGATCTCATTTAATACTGGCCTAAATTTTGAATCTTATTGTGGCTCTCACCTACATTTATTGTCAATATTAAATATTGTCTTGTGCATTAGTCCTGATCTTGATAAGGGGTTATGCCTCGCTTGATACTAATTGTATTCCAAGAACCCATATTTTACACTAGGTCATTCAGAGTCTGTACCAATATAACAATAGTCAAATTATGATGATGAGACATCCATAACACAATCATGGCCACCCAAGGGTTTTCCATCATATCACCAGTTACTAAGATTAGCGAGGTAGTCAATCATAGAGCTATAACACCAGTAAAACCGATATCATTATAATCTCTTTGACACACCAATTTATGCACCGTTGGAAGGATAACATTTCATCCATGCACTAGTGGTCGGGAAACTGAAGAAAAAATGTAAAGTAACTCGGCTAAAATATCACAGAAACTCCTCATAGGTGGGACACACTTCGTCTAGGCCAAAGAGATACATATGGTCCTTCTAAGAGTTTTCATGGAACGATTACGCCATAAGGTGACCTAATGCAAGTTAAAAGCCTCATAATTAACTTTTTAAAGTCACCTAGACTCCAAACCCTCAAGGTAAGCTATTATTTCTTCGGTCATGGGAATCACCATCTTCAAGGAGTAAGAAACTTTGGATAAAAGAAAGAAAAAAAGTGAAATATGGTGTGAAACTCCATACCAAAGCCCCCATTTGTACTCAAACCCACTCACAAATGACAAAGGAGATTGGCCTACTGTTATGACACTTGTTCCCAAGTACACACAAGTCCAGAAAGAGTAAAATAATGGTTAGAAAAGTGATTTGGACCTGACTGGTATGCCTAGAGGCATGCCAAGGGGTATGTCGATCGGCATTCCCCTATTTTTGGAAATTTTTTACCTTCCCCTTTTCATACATATTTCCAATAAACCCTTATTTGTCAAAACAACCACTTTGCAAAAGTTTTACAGTGTGTTTCTTTCTAAAGAAAGAATTTACAAAAATTAATAATGCATATTTTAAAATATTTTCTTACTTATGTAATAAATAACCGGTGGAAAATTAAAGTGCATGTAGACTAGGCCATTCAATCCAAGATAAATTAAGAAAATAAAAAATGCATCTTGTATATATTCTTCATTATTCTTACACTTTTCAAGTACAACAAAAGAAGAAAAAAAAGATTAAAATGTGTTGCGACGTAGCCCAGACTTTAAGCCTACAAACTAAAATCACCACCTCAAGCACCTCGATAAAAAGGCTTCTACCGATGGCGAATGGTAAATCCCCCACTCCTAGAATCAGATCTCTCCTCAGAAGTAGACGATGTCACCATACAAGACCTGGTCTCATTCCTCACATGATCAGATATCGAAGCCATTCTTCTCGAATGTCCTACAACCACAATGTCGATATACGAACAGTTTACAAAAGAATCAATCCAGTAAAAGCGACCAAGTCAGTAATAGAGGAGGAGATCGGGAACAAGAAGCAGAAAAGTAAAATCATACCTTTGTCTAGAGAACCTCCTTAGGAAGGGGAGTGAAACCATTTATCTTCTCCTGAGGATAATGAGGCACCAAGATGACCTGCCCACCACCCAAACAATTGTGGTAGGAAGGAGTGGAAAGGTGTTGCATAGGAACATCCTCTATTTTCACCGTTGCGCCACCATGATCTATGAGAAAAGATAATGGCACATAGTTACCTCTCCCTGACACTGCTTTCGGCGGAGGCATATCCTCCACATCGTAAATAAATGAAGACATCAAATAACTGGTCATAAAGTATAGATAATCATATCCTGTCATTGTGTGAATGTAAAGCATGTAGGGTTCACCCTCCATCATTATTGCCATTGCCATTGCCTCATCCCAAATCTCTTTCACCCACTTCATGAACTCAGGAGGGGTTAACGGTGGGACCTCCACCTCACGCTCCATCACCTGCCTCACCACTCTCTTTCCTAGGTACCCGACATAGCCAAAATAATGTGCTAGCAACCTTCGCATCTGGGCATGAATGCCCGTAACCCTTACAGACTCGTAGTCTGACAAAAATGATAGAACGTCACTTGTTCCTAAATAAAAGTCAGCAGTTAAAAATATTAAAAAATAAAATGCAAAAAATACACAAAATCCAAAAGGAAATGACAAAACCAGAGCCTGACTTGATCATTCCTCAAGGCGTTCAACACGCCCTCACTTTCTTTAGAGCTAAAAACTCCTTCAACTTCCTCCATTGGTACATCCTCGAGAAGTTCCTTGACTCACTCGCATTCATGGACACCAACCCAGCATTGTACCCGATCACCTTATGGAACCACATCTATAGAAAGAACCCAAAATGTCAAATACGAAGAACAATAAAACAAACAGGAAACTAAACAAAACTCTATCTAAAGATTACCTCCAGAAGATATGTACGCCCTGTAAAGTCTCTCTCGGACATTGATTGCAGGAATCCAAGGAAGTATAGAGGGCCGCCAACATAAAGCTTCCCCATTCATGCAAGGTAATCTCACAAATGATCCTCAAGAAGGGGAGAGACCATAAATGGATGACATCACCACTCGTCGCCACCATAAACCCCCTACAGAAGAAAAATGAACAAAGGGGTTGCCTTTTGAACATGTTTCCCAGAGGTCACATCAATATGTATGTCCAATAAGGTGTCTTTTAACACTAATATCCTGACCGACTCTCTAGAAACTAATCAACCGATATCTTTTAGGCAAGCCCAAACCGTGACCTCAGGTACGCGTAGAGTCTGATCAACTATGATCTGGCGACCCGCGCACTCTAGTCCATCCAATTTATAAGCATTCAAGTGAGTAAACGTCTTCTCCCTTATTCCCAAGTGAAATGTATGAGTGTTATCCCACTACCTTTCTTCCAAAGAACACAACACTGATGAATTGTGCGCCATCTAGTCCAAAGCCTCAGCTAGAAGACCAAATCCAACAACCTATACCATTAACTGCACCGCCCTGGGAATTTTCTCTCACATCTTCTTTATCCCCATCAAACCACAAGAACGGATACTCAACGAAGCAATATCAATCTTCATATGAGAAAAAACCCTTTAGAATCCCCATGATAAAAGAAGAAAATAAAAGTAACAGAAAAATAAAAAATAAACTTTAAAAAATTAGAGGTCAAGCACTCATGTAACTATTCGGGTTCTTCACCCTCACAGAACGATGTTTGCCAGGCTCTCAGAGCAGAACCCTCTCATCAATAATAGACTTGAAGTTTTCATAAGTGTTCTCACTCCCAAGTACTAATGCCTCAGTAACACGCCACTCCAGGATGGCCCAATCGTCTGCAGCCATACAAGAGTTATTCGTCATACCTTTCATGAATTATTTCAAAGAAAAGATGTTTGAAATAAATTTCTAGAGAGCGATAAGTAAGTTCATTGAATTTAGGATGCAATAAATGAGAGAGACTTCCACCTTTTTAGAAGGATCCATGGGGTATGCCAATCGGTATCCCCCTTGTCATGCTTATCACCAGTGGCCTTTCACCTTCCTCGAGAAGCTCGGGAGTTCGTGTCTCTGTCGAAAGTCACACCTCTACCTATACCTATTAGCCGTCCCTCCAATTTTTATGGCCCAAATTTCTTGAAAAATCCCAAAAATAAATAAAAAAGTTGCCCAAATAATTTACAAAAATCCCCTAAGGGTAAAAAAGTTAAAAATACAAAAATTTCATAAATTTTCTAATCAAAATGCGCCATCATTCACAGAACTATCATGCTCGGCATACTCCCCAGCACGATAAGAATGAAAATATGGTGGTCGTCTTAACCACTGGTTATTTGATGCATTTATCAACACTATCCACTCTTTAGGTCCGCAGAATTGACCTAAACCCACATAATTGACCACGAATCTCTGAATCAGATGCTTTTTAAGTCCATGTAATTTATCTTGGCCCATAGAATGGATTTTAACCCTTTGAATTAGACGCTTTTACCATTTTATACCCATAGAATTGTCCTTGACCCTCCGAATCGATCGTTTCCACTCTTTAGGTCCGCAGAATTGACCTAGGTCCATAAAATTGGTTTCGACTCTCTGAATCGGTCACTTCCACTCTTTAGGTCTGAAGAATTGACCTAGGTATGAAAAATTGGCCTCGAACCTCTGAATCGATCACATTCACTCTTTAGGTCTGCAAAATTGATATAAACTCGTATAATAGGTCACTTCCACACTTTCAGGCCTGCATAATCGGCCTCAACCCTCTGAATTGGTCCCTTCCACTCTTTAGGTCTTCAAAATTGACCCTGGTCCATATAATTAGCTTCGAATCTCTCAATTGTTCGCTTTCACTCTTTAGGTTCACAAAATTGGCCCCGACCCTCTGAATTGGTCGCTTCCACTCTTTAGGTTCGAAGAATTGATATAGGTCCACAGAATTGATATCGACCCTCTAAATCAGTTGGTTTCACCCTTTTAGGCTAATTAAATTTCCTTAACCCTCTAAATCGGTCACTTTCACTCTTTAGGTCCACAGAATTGACCTCAACCCCTAAAATGGTCGCTTCCATCCTTTAGGTCCACAAAATTGACCTAAGTCCACATAATTTTCCTCAACCATCTAAATCTATTATTTTCACTCTTTAGGTATGCAGAATCGGTCTCGACCCTTTAAATTTGTTCGTTACCTCCCTTAAACCCCCAGTAAAAGCTCCGACACGTTGAATAGGTGATTTGTGCTCCTTATATCCTATGTGGTGTCTATATTTCAACAATTTTCTCTTGTCCTAATCTCACCCATCGAGGAGCTATGTAGACACCCTATCCTAGTACCATCCAAATTCCTCCCCAGTTCCCTAACACTTTTTCTTTCACCCTCAAACCCCGGGTCCCACTCTAAACCTTGACCTAGAGGTTGCTGGATGCTTTCGATCTCTGTTTGACTTTGGTAAACTGTCCAAATTGAGTTTAGCTCACTACATTTTCATAGATCTCTAAATTCCCTTTCCAACATTCCATACCGTGAACAAATCATCCTTATAGTTTACGAGTACTTTCCTTTTTAATCCAAACCTTGACCAAAAGGTTATCGAATGCTTTCGAGCTTTGTTTGACTTTTCTTAACCCTCCAACCCAAGTGTAGCTCATTGCAGTTCCATAGGGCACTGAATACCATTTCTAATGGTCTATACCATGCACAAAACAGCCTTATGGTTCACACATACTTTCCTTTTTACTTTGAGAAACCCCGTCTAGAGTCCATCATGCAATTTCGAGACTCGTTTGACTTTAGTCGACTCTTAAACCCGAGAGTGGCTCAATATATTTTCATTGGTATATGAATATCCCTTCCAATGATCCTGGCCATAAACGATTCAAACTTACGATTTTCATTTACTGCCCATCTTTTTAAAAAAAATCATTTTCAAACTGCCTATAGGCACCCCAAATCTCTGCCTATTGGCAGAGGTGTACATTACTTCATCAGCAAACCAGGGGTATACTGATAGGAAGGCTAGGGACTCTTCCAATCGGCAGACACCCTAAACCTAATTTTGTATATTTAGGGAGGTCATGTCCTCATTTTTAAGAACCCCTTTTTCAGCAATTAGAACATTATCTGCCTCGAAATCAGTGCAGTGTCATCCTAAAATTTTCACTTTTCAAACATTCTCTCCACTTTTCTTACATCACTTTCACTCTACCTTTTGGCCACCCATTTTACCCTTACTCCACAACTATTTAACTACCATTAAATCAGATTACACCACTTCAAAATCAGCAAAAAGTTTTATAGGAGATCTACTTCTATCCTTTTACATCTTATTTAACTAGTGTTATTCATTTACTTTTTCCTTCACTTTTGATATATTTTTAGCTTTATTTCACTTTCTCACCTCACCTCATCTCTTTTTTATTATTAGTACACACAAAGCATATTTTCATAATACCAAAAAAATCAAAAGGAGGGTTCATCTATAAACCCTAAAGTAGAATTTCCCCAGTTTTTCACTCTCTACACTTGTGCACCTTTCTTTAAAACAATCTAAGGGGAGTCCTAATTTTGTATTTATGTGTTAAACCCCACCATTACGTGATTACCGAACAATGTGGACCTTGATTCCCTTGTTGGATACGTAGGTGTCCCGAGTTATTCTCGAGATTTGAGTCCTATTTTGTTATTTCGTTACCTTACTTGTTCTCACCTTTAGTAGTATTGCACGTTTATATATGTACTAGTGACCTCGTTAGACATGCACATCCACTTCCTCATATTGAATAGTGACCTGGTGGTTACTTATATCATATTTTTGAATTCTTTTATTATATTTCCATTTTTTGCAATCCCGATAGACATACATGTCCACTTCCTCATAGTCGGTTATGGTATGGTGTGTTGCACATATTGTAGCCTTATTTTTATCATATTTTCAGCGGCTCCGTACATATTCCGTTTCTCACAGTGGATTATGATTTGGTACAACGCTCAAATTTTTGGCTACCTTGTCAGATTATTTTCTTTCTTTTTATAATCATTAGAATGACTCATCTTAGTCCATCCCATGACATGAGTATGACAATTTGTTTTTCTCACCCAGTTTTACATCACATACATTATACACATTAGTTATATCTTGCAGAAAAAGGAGAACATTACCATTGCCCATGAAAGACTGAAAGGGTATAATGGGTGCTTAACACCTTCCCATTCCATAATAGTTCCTGAACCCTCAATCTATTTGGTTTTGTATGCATCAGTTTGTCTTTGGTGCCTTTTCTTCAGAAACAACTACATCTTTTACCTATTTCAAGAAAAATAGGTTGGCAACTCTATTTTATATCATTTCATACCCTTTTGACGATGATCGATTTATATTTGTAGGATCTCACAAAGATCAAATGAGTGGCGGAAAGAGGATTTCCCTCCTTTATTCCCGTACGCACCGAGTTTTTCTCTCCTTTCGGGGAGATCCCGTGTCGGAGGAATCCCGAATGGGCATAAATTCCCCCAACCTAATTTCTACACTATCATCAATGTTAAAGACACAAATTTAATAGGAGAGAATTAAAACACGTGTGAACATTACAATAAACTAGAGGGTTGAATATGTTATTACAACAAATTTTGCACAATTTTAAAATTCGGCTTTTAACAAAAACGTAGATCTAAGTCGTTTTTCAAATATTGATGTTGTTTAATTGAATATAAAGCATGCAAACAACATAAAATAATGTAAAACGATAAGGAAACACACTAAAACGTATAACAACTGGTGTACGATGAAAAATCCCAATCCATGGGTAAAAAAGTCAGTGTGAACGAACATCTCATTAAATTTGAAAGTTATTTTCACACAATAAAACCTTTAAGAAATTACCTATGAATATTATGACTCTTTCCCATTATAATGAGAAATCCTATTGAAGCTCCATCTAGAGAATATGGAATTCCATTCTCCATCCTAGATCCACACTATTATCTAACCCTTCAATAGCTTGAGCACCTCCTTTTAGATCTTGGAGTATAAATCATGTGGTTGATTTGAAATTCAGATGTAAATCACGATATTTGTGGATAAAAAGCTCTCAAATCATTTGTCAATTGAAACTCTCAATGTATATCTAAAAGTCTCACAAAATCTCAAATAGAACATTGAAATTTATTTTAGAGAGAGAAACTTAAGTGCTCTAATATGAAAAACTCCTTATAAGATGTATTTTGAAATGAGGGATGAGTTTATTTAAAAATTTGAAGGAAACAATTCTACTTATAGAAAAAATTTAAAATCCATATCCGTCGTGCACGTGCTTGAGTTTTCCTGCGCGTGACAGTATGCCCTAAGATAAAAGAAATAACCTAGGGCCATACGCATGGGGCAAATCTCAATTGTGCACACAGTTTGTCTTAATATTTTACTAACCGTGAGAAGGGCTTAAAATGCAATCGTTCGAATGACTCTCAACTAAAATCATTTTTAAAACATTTCAAATTATATTTTTTAAAAAATAAACTTTAATCCTTATACTCAAACAAATACATCCCTCGGAATAAATCTTTCAAAAACAAGTTTTGTGAAAGAAACTCTTAATTTTAAAAATCATGATTATATGCAAGCCAAATGTGTATTTGATTCCATAAAAAGGTTATTCTTCAAACTCAACAACGGGTGGCTAAAACTTTGAGATGTCTTTATGTCTTCAAATAAGAATACTTCTAAGGTCTTAGGCATAAACACCTTCACTCATCTATGTGAATCAATATTATGGGCTCAACTTTGGGGATAGCTCAAATTTTGTTATGAGAGACAAACAACTAATATATGATGCAAAAGATTATATTTTAAATCTCCCCATTTGGTTATTCCATGGCAAAAACCCCAAAATATCCAAAATGACTTGATTACGAAAAGTAAGACTCACTCCACATTATCCATATAATGAGAGAGAAGTTTTGAAATACACAAATTTGTAAGATATACTCAATACTCCAATGTAAGATCTTAGTTTTTCAAACAATGAGAGGTCTCCTGTAAAAATTTCAACAACGAGAAATAATTACGTAGGACATGAAAATGAAGAAATTCCCCCTACTCGGGAATCCTTCGGTAAATGGTAATAGTAATAAATATAAGTGATGGGGCAAAGATATATGATAAACAAATCATGATGTAATAAAACTTCCCCTTAATCAAGTATATATCCAAACAATCAAACCTATAATCAACTCCCATGAAAGATCACAAATAATGCATGTATCAAACAATGAACCAATCAAATGTGTCAAGCACCCCTTTGTATAAGAACATAATAATGAATAAATAATAATCCAAATAATCAATCTCCCCCTAAATCAATGTATCTCCCAAATAAGAAATCTCCACAAAAATATATGAATACATGAAAGAAGGATGATAAAAAATATTTATTCCCCTTTTGTCACAGAATAAGACAAAGTAAAAATATATCATAAGAAGACAAGGGAGATACAAACAATAGATAATCATGTGTTATTAGGAGATAAATGAATAAGAAACAAAGATGGATCATGTCATACGCAACTTAGAACTTAATCAATGAATCTTAAAACATGGCAACCATGCTCACGGGGTTCTTTTCAGCCACGTGATCAGGTGCATAAGCATTGAGCCATTTGGTCGTATGCACAAAATGGGTAAATGTTCCCCCAAAACTAAACATCTCAATAGTCGTTGAGCCATGCAAACGGACAATTCATATGTTTACCACAAACTCAACAAAAACACCTGAAAATCTAAACAATCTCCAACCTTATCACTCCTTTGAAAATAAATACTCCCCATTAAACTCAACTTATAAAAATATTTCCTTGTGCAAACCAACCACAACACAATCATAATAACCAAAATAGGTTCCCATGCACCTGAGAACGTGTTCAAAAACTAAAGATCAAAGAAAGATCATTAGTACAAATAAAAAATAGTAATATATACTAGAAAACATAAGATTAAAAATACCAAAAAAATATAAAAGTCATACAAGATCACATAAACTAGAATGTGGAGTAACTTGAAATTTGTCAAATCAAAATTGTCTATAAATGTTGCAAATTAAACAATGTCAAGTCATATATAAACACAACAAAAGTAAGTGAAGAATCATATTAGCTTGCACGAGCATAGATTTGGAAAATCACAAAATCATTAACAATTTGCATATTTTGAAACACTTAAAAAAACTATAGAGAAAATACAATATGATCATAAGTTTTTATATAAGATCTACTATATTTACAAAATCCCTCGGCACAAGTGCAAATCAAATCTTTTGAAAGTAAAACTTAAATAGCAATTTCTTTTGAAATGTACTAAAGCCCTATCTTGTTTATACTGACAATTAAGCACTTGGCTTGTGGATATTTCAACACATTGGCTTTTGTTGTTGATTGGTTTTTCACACACCCAGATGACACATGTCCAGTGATACTCAAATTCAAATCAGTTGTTATAACTCTAATGGTAGTCCTAATTAACGCGTACAAAATGGTCCATTTTTACTCCTTCATATCAAGATCTGAATTGCTTACAAGGTGGCAATGGAGTGCTTATGATTTTAAATTTAAAAATGCTTGTAAAAATGAGAATTTTTCAAAAGCATTTGTAAATTCGTGTGGTGTTATATGAATATAAGTTTTAAATTCATCAAAGTGAGACTGAAGTCAATGTTAGTCATGATATTTTTGAAAATTTTACTTTAACAAAACACATTCAACAACAAATAATATAAGCAACAAAACTTCAATTTATGAAATCCTATAGATTAATCAACATGTTAAGCACGAGATTCGACTAAAAATACACAAAACAAATAAAAATCTTTTTGATTTTTTATAAGAAAAGCATTAAATTATGTACAAACACAAACAAAGAAAATATGTAAATCAAGATGCACATTAAACTCTCAAAGAGACGTGATCACTCAATATCAACCAAGACCAAACACTCCGTAATGTATCGAAACCTAAAAATGTTTAGTATCTTAGTGAAGATATCCGAAAATTATTTTTTCATAGGGACATAAGACATGGTAATAACATTTTGTTCAGTAAGGTTCCCAATGAAGTGATGCCTAAACTCGGTATTTTGTATTATTGAGTGTCTAACAAAAAAATTTAAAATATCAATCGCGCTCATATTATCATAATAAAGTGTCATCGTGCCTTGATCTACTCTGTAATCTTGTAGCATTTAATGCATAAAAAATAGTTGTGTATAATATATCCCCACCGCTGTGTACTCGGCTCCGACCGTTGATAAGGATATGTAATTTTTCTTTTAAGAAAGATACAAAACCATGGATTACACAAAGAAAAAACAAACACCAGAGGTACTTTTCGATCAAGGGTGTCTCCCTCCCAATTAGATCCGAGTATGCGTAAAGTGAGTCGTTAGTATCAAAAGGATACCACAGCCCTAACTTTTATTCCCAAATCTGATACCAGATCACTCTATTAACCACTTATAAGTGTGACTCTTTTGGTTTGGCCTGATATCTAGCGTGCACACCTACACTATATGAAATATCGAGTCGCGTCACAATTAGGTACAAAAAGAATTTTAAAATGATACTATAAAGCTTCCCTTCAACATCCTTTCCACTCTCAGCCTTACAAATTTTGGAATCAATCCCCATTGGTGTATTTGCATGTTCTGTAGATTCCATACCAAATTTTTTCACTAACCCCTTAGCATATTTTGCTTGGTATATGAAAATCCCATTTGGCATTTGTCTAACTTACAAACCAAATAAGAAATTCAATATTCATACCATGCTCATCTCAAACTCACTCTTCATTTCCTCCGAAAAACTATGATCATAATTTTGAATGATATAATCGAAAACATCTTCATAGATTTGAGCTACAGGGATATGCCCTTAAATATTTTCAAAAAATTATCCTATCAACACCACCTCTCTTGGAACTACTATTTAGAATACTTGAGGTCAAACTCTCATACAAAGCCCTTGGAGCTTGTTTGAGACCATAAAATGCCTTATGGAGATTAAACACATGATTAAAAACCTTTGGGTGTTCAAACCCTTCTGGTTTCTCCACATAAACTTCCTCTTTCAACACACCATTTAAAAATTCACTCTTTACATTCATTTGAAAAGGTTTAAATTTAATGAAACATGTAATGGCAAGTAAAATACGCACATTTTCAAACTTTTCAACCGAGGCAAAGTTCTCATCAAAATTAATTCCCTCAATTTGTGAATAATATTGAGCAATAAGGCGTGCCTTATTTCTCATGATTATTCCATGTTAATCTATTTTATTTTTATAAACAAATTTTGTACCAATTACATTTTAATTTTCAGGCCATGGTACTAATTCCCAAACTTTTAGTCTTTCCAATTGATTGATTTATTCTTGCATTGCACCTATCCAATTTCATCTTGCAAATCATCTTTGATGTTTTTGGGTTCAATTTTGGATGTGAACCAATGAAAGTTTAGTTCATTCAAAATTTGATTTCTTTTCTTAACAATCACTCTCAAGAATGCCAATTATTCTGGATTGAGTGTGCTCATGTTGAACCTAAGTAGGAACCCCCTTATCCCTCTCACCTTTCCCACCATAAGACTCATTTCAGAAAGAAGTTCCCTCAATGTATTTCCTAGAGGAACTAGACTCTCATACATCAAAATTTCTAGCTTCCATAACCATAGGCTCTAAAATCTCTTCTTCAAACTCATCATCTAAGGTAACTACATGAAAAACATGATCATACATTACCACACTAAAATTTCCGCCACCTTCTTACTTTCCAAATTACAGACATAATATACTTGTGTATTTTAGGCATAACTAAGGAATATACCATCCTCACTCCTCGAATCAAAGATAATAAAATACTCCTTATCACGAAGGATATAACACTTGCTACCAAATACATTAAAGTGCTTAATAGTAGGCTTGTTTCCTTTCCAATGTTCGTAAGGAGTCTGTTTAGTAAAGGTTATAAGAAAAACCCTATTTGAGGTATGGAACACCATTTGCATTATTTTGGACCAAAATCTATTTGGTAAGTTTTTTACTTCAAACATATATTGAGATATCTTTTACAAAGTTATTTTCTTCCTCTCAATAACTCCATTTTATTATGGAGTTACAACAGCTAAAAATTCATGCTTTATCCCAACCGCATCAAAATACTTCTTAACCTTAGACTTTATGAACTCAAAGCCATGATCACTACTCAATTTCACAATGGGAAAATATTATTCATTTTGGATCTTTTGACACACCGACATGATGATCTCAAATGAATCATTCTTATTTCTGATGAAATCGACAAAGGTAAATCTCAAGTAGTCATCCACCATCACAATGTAATATAATTTACCTCCTATGATCTCCATCTTAGAAGGACCCATCAAGTATATATGTACTAACTCTAATAGCCTAGATGTAGTAATCTCGCTCAACTTCTTATGGGAATATTTGATTTGTTTCCCTTTTTTATATGTTCTAAAAACTTTACTCTTCGGTTTTCCTAGCTTAGGAATACCCCCAACTCTTTCTTTTTCTAAAAACCTCCCTGAGTGCCAAAATCTAATATGTCCTAATCTTTTATGACACAAATCAATCAACTATATCTTTTCATTTTAATATACAACATCCGGATCACTCACCAAAACATAATAGCTCTCACTCCATCTCACTCCCATTATCAAGTCTACGTTCACCTCTTTTATAACCAAGCACTCACAATTGTATAATCTCATAAGCTGACCATCATCACATAGATGACTTATGATAATGAGATTTCTCAATTCCTTCAATGTACAAATCATTGTGAAGTTTTTTCTTTCTAATACTCTTAAGGTTACTTTCCCACTCACATGACTTAAAGTCACCATACCAACATTATAATCCTCCAAAGACATAAAAATGAATTATCACCCATCGTGTTCCTAGAACATCCATTATCAAAATATCAACTTGATGAATTTGAACCTTTGAGAGCCACAATGAACACATAATAACTATGACTCTATTTCCTAACACATTTGGGTTTTACTTGAGTGCTTTTCTCAATTCATTCAATTATTGAGTTTCACATTTAATACTTGAAAGTTGTATTTAATCATTGCCTTTCATTCCATTTATTCTTAATAAAAAATTTATACTTAATCATTATCTTCCTTATTTTATAATCAGAAAGCTGTTACTATATTGAAAAAGTTGGTTTTTGATTTACTTATTGCTCTTGAAACTTTAAACAACTTGAAGGTTGTTTCCATTGGAGTGCGTCACGCCTCACCCTTCAAGTTTATTCATAGACCTCAGTGCCACTACCCTCTTACATTTTCTAAGGAGAAAAGAAAGTTTGAAGAAGAGTCAAGTCCCGCTCGAACTTGAAAGAAGATTGTTTTGCCTAATAGAATAGTCATCTACCATTTAAAAAGATCTGAGCGGGTGACATTTTGGGACAAAAGTGTCGACCCAATGCTAGAATGTTATGGGCTTAATGTGACACCCCACCTAATTAAATACCGGGCTATCACTCCTTTATTAAATTAAAATCAAGGTGAACAGTTGGTTCATTCTTAGCATCACTGTCGCAAAAATAACGTTTCCAATTAAACACCCTAAATAATTAAGCTAAGTGTCAAAACCATTTAAAACCTTATTTCCATTTTTATCAAATCCGATTATAAAACCTTTAACCATTAACATTTTAAGAGTCACACATTAAGTATGAGAATAAAAATGAACATTCAAGAGTTTAACCATAAATCATAAATCCCAACATTTAAAACACTAAAGGAAAACATCCTGCCAGTAACAAATCCCGAAATAAAGATACTGAAATTTAAAAGAATTACAATCTCTGACAATACCAACTAAATAATGGAAAAGGACGACACATGCCCCCGCTGGATAAAGATGAACTAGGAGTAGAGTCAACAATGAGGTCGTCTAAGCAATGGCCTGCAACTCCCGCAAAAGCTACAGCGCGTTCCATCCAAAGAATCTTAAGTAAGACGCCCCTATGGCTGGGCACATGCAATACATATATATATATACACAAGAGAGAAGAGATAACAGCAAACGGGTCAGAGCACGAATGTAAAATAGTTTTAAAATAGTTTAGCAAGTATTTAAAACGCTTACCGGCTAATGCAACAGTCATATTAGTATGCGACATTCTCTTGAGAATTCTCACCTCTCATCTAGTGTGCACGTCTATCGTACTAATGAATCCCATATACCTCTCTAACCTATTCTCCATAGGTCTTAACACGTGAAATAAATGTTATGACATTACCTTTTTTAAAAATCTATCTCTTCAAGATTTCTTACGTTGTTTTAGAATAATTCCGTATTGTTATAACGTTTCCGAATACGTACAGTGAAGTTGATGAATTTCATACTTTACTTAACTACTATTTTACTCAGTAGAAAGTTCTCATATAGTTACATGTATATATATTAATTACTCGTATAATATATATACAAACAACACCCCACATAAAAATCTATGGTGCTAGACTTCAATATATAAGTATATATATACCAATCACTCATAAATTATATATATACTAACGGCACCCCACATAAAAACTATGGTGCTGGAATACTCGGCTATCCAGTCCCCGTATCACTCATACTAAGGGAAATACAAGTTCGGAATCACTCGCGATCTGTATTAACACAAACACAAACACAAACAACATTGAGACGAAGCATAGATTCCAAGTCTCTAAGAGGTCAGTACATACCCTCACGTCCCTTAGGACCGTCTGAACATCGATCAGATAGCCTGTACCAAGGATATCTATCTTCTAGGGTACGAGTCAATATCCCCCATAAAGGTCCCATCGAGATAAGACTGTCCCAGCGCGGTAACCTCAGGGATAGCAAGTAGCGCGGGCACGATGTTTACACAGATATAATATATTCATAATCACACAGTCATATATATATATATATACCCACACATCCACATTGTTAAATTGGGTGTGCTCACGACCCATAATATTAATTATCCGTTATTACCCATTTTACTCGATTAATTCATATAACGGACTCGTTTATTTTATTCTCGTAATTAAGTCATTTTAAACTCACTTCTCATCTCTCGAAGTATTTCCTTTACTTAAGTACAATTTCAGTAGGCCCTCACTTGCCTTCTACTCCAACTTCCTAGACATTTCGATTATTAAAATCAACGCATGTATGATTTCCTAAGTATGAATATCTCCCCGTTTACCCCTTTATTTCGCTTCATATTTAAGACCCACTTAACGGGGTTTATCTTGACCCTACTGGTCCTCTTTATGTTCCATTATGTTCTAGCAACCCTAATCAAGGTTTACTATGCATAAAATCGGATTAAGCTAACACGAGAAAAAGTGCAAGTTTCCAGGAGGGGTCGATCGATCGATAAAAGGGGGTCGATCGTTCGATGCTTTGGGCTCGATCGATCGATCAAGCAGTTATGGCGAAACTACAGAAAACCCAGCTACGGAATTGTTACCCCAAACTCGTCCAAATCATCATATTTCAGTCCCAAACTCCCAACCAATTATACCATAAGTGTTGTATACCCATATAAACAATATCCTACGTAACACATGCGAATTTTCATCATCTATAACACGATAAAAGGGAAAAAATCTTTATAAGTCTCAAGAACCCTAATTTTTTTCCTTTAACTTAGTTTCTTCCATCCTTTTTCAAATTTTCTATCACTAATACCATGGAAATTCGTGGTTCAACCTCTACATGTGAAATGGATTTCCAGAAATATGATCTCTACCTCTACAACATGCAATTTTTGTCTTCAATTAACGTTTTTCTTCAAGAACACTAATTCTAATCAACCTAAGACTAATATAAAAGGATGCATTAACTTGATAAAATCAAGATAGATACTTGCCTGGAAATTGAGTCTCTGATTTGTGGAAGAATTTGGTGTGGTCAAGATCCTCGTTGCGCGATCTACCATTTGGCGGTGACAGCGGTGCAATCGGAGGTGTTCTTGGCCTAGAACTCCTTGGAGAGCTTCTCCTCTTCCTCTCCAATGGTCGTCATTAGTTTTAGGTTATGTTAGCCCTAAAAGATAACACTTAACATTTGATATAACCCTTGAAATTTCGTGGGTTTAATTACCCATAATTACAAAATGTCCGAAACGCCCTCCCGGGGTACTAATTAGGCCTAAAAACGCCTCGAGACCCAAACTAAACCCTCGGGTACACTTTTCTGACTATCTCGACCCTTCCGGACACTTTGGCGTACTCAAAACGACCATACAAGCAACTTATAATTTATTCACTTTTATTTATCAACATTTAGTCCCGATACGACACGGGCGCGTCCCGACTTAAATTTTCATAATTGCCATTTTATTCACACGTGACAATTTTATAAAAATAAATCTCATATATTACTATACTCATCCAGTAATATTCAACAAATAACAAATTTTCAATAATTATTAACTCTCGTCACGCTAGTAAATATTTAAAACAGCATTCCGGATTAAAATTAAATTAATTTATCTCAATTAAATTTAATAAATCCCTAAATTTAAAAGCCATGAAAATACGGGTTATTACATACTTCCCACCTACTAACGGAATTTCGTCCCGAAATTCGAAAAATAAGGCCTACCAGGTAGCACAATTCTGGATATCCTTGTCAGTACGCAAACTAACTAGATATTACGACGCTCAATCACTATAGCCCTTTCCTCACAACAACTTTGTTTTACATTCTCATTGGAGACACTTCACATTGCGCTCCCAACCGACAACATTCGCATAGGTCACGCCTATACGTTATAAATTCCATTATCTCACTATCATTAGGAGGCCGCACCACACTACATGACAACTACTCGGATTTATTCATATAAAAAACTTCCATTCTGAGAAAATCATACGAACATTTGACCACTTGTTCGCCTAAAACAGTCGTGGAATTCTACCATAGTTATAGGATATTTTTTTTTCGACCGATTAAAAAATTCTGATTATCTACTCACCTTTAAACATACGGAAGGAGAATAGTCGGGGTTCTTCCATAACAAAACCTTAATAATCACCTCGTACGAGACAAACTGGTACGAGTGCTTCTACCGAGAATTCTTGAAATCATCGTACCAAGATTCCAAAATCTCCTTCACATGGCTCCACTAATCTTTAATCACCGTGCGCCTATTCCCTGGCTAAGGGTGATACACCCTACTTGAAACGAAACCTTGTCTCCGCTGGTTCCTAAACTCCCATATTAAATGTGTGATTCACAAATCTCATCCCGATTCAGAAATTAATACTGTGCCGGACCATGCACTGGCGCGATCCTTCCTTTCAAAGGAAGTCTGGGGCACACTAGTTAAAACTGTAAACCACCGCAAAGGAATATCAATCACTTCCTTCTCGGGCGACTTAAATCACATGTCCGAATCAACCCTTGATTGTGTTTTGAGGATGGTAACCCATCCAAGAACTTTACCGACTTTACCGACCTCTTCCAATTTCAGGAATTGTTGATAAACACAAAATTCTCTGGTTGATTCTCCTCTCCCAACCAAACCTTACCTATGGGCGGTGCATGTAGAGACTACTCACTACGTCCCGCTAATTCTCGATTTTCCTTTGAAAGGTCTCACATTAAGTGACACGGAATACTCCCCTTCCTTCCTCGGTGTATACCGAAAGTTCCGACTCGAGCTCTTTCCTCCGCGATGCGCACTTCTGGATCTTTTTGACCATGTTAACATCATCACTATTTGTACGCTCAAGTCGCTCTCACACTTGACTACTAATAACTCCGCTCTGAGTGTTCTTCATAATAATTTAATTCTGCTCCATTCAAGGAATACCCCTTCTTAAATGGCTTCCCACAGCCTTCCAATCAAATTAGAGTGTGCTATTCTAATTGCACACTTATGTATGGATTATCGCCCCTCATGTGACGTTTAATCCACTCTATCACTTCCACTTCGTTATACTAGTCCCACAAACATATATTTCACACGTCTATTACCACGTCCCTTCAACACGGACTATTTTAACAGCAGCTAACCCAGATGCCCACATTTTTGCAACACCCTGACCGCCCTGGGAGAGCGAACGGCGTGCTACTCATCTGTAGAACTAACTAAATTCAACGAAATAGAAGTAATAGGGCATTCAAATTCCATGACAATAAAAGAGAAATAACAAATCTCAAACTTCTTCAGATAAGTACAACAATCTTCCCAAATAGGTACAACAACCAAAATAAATCACTAACACTATATTCATCAAAATAATTACAGATCATCTCTTTTGTATAATAAAGTTCTTTCCAGATAATCCATGCTAAAAATCATTCCAACTCTTTATTCACCTTGTGTTCTGAATGCGGTTATGACATTTGGGTACTCTCAATCACCCTAGAAATCAAAATTTTTAAATCCTCCTTATCATCGTTCCACCCCTCAACTCGTGGGGATAACTTTCAATGCTTTCTTACCACAAAAAATCCGGCTCCAATGGCTTTAAAACAAAATTCAACTTCCAACTTACATACATAATTACTTGATCCCATTTCGACCAGGGTACCGAACTCATGGAATAGTGACCAAACGTCTCCCTATTTCCAACCTTACGCTAAGTTTCATGCGTGGGATGTCTCGCAAAGCGAAATCCAAACAAGGAACCCCCCGATACACTACTACCTAGCATTGTCGAAATCCGTTAGGTCCTCTGTCCATAGCATGTACCCCTTTATTCCGTCCCTTGACGGAAAAGTTACAATTCCTCTCGTAATTATGCTTAACAAAGAACGTTTCACAAATTTCACTATCGTCCCGAATTGGTTGATGGTAATTGCATTCTATAAACCTCGAATACATACGATCGGAATTCTCAAAATTCCTTTCCCTAACATTAGGGGTATAACTCTTAACTCCCACGTCTCTAGAGGGTAGATATAACACTGCACTCTTCCTATCACTAAGTCCGGAGTGCTAAACATAATACTGAGTCAAGTCTTTTCGCTCAATGATAAATCCCGATACATACTGAATCATACTGACAAAGTCTATACATACATTGGCATCGAATATCTCGAGCCCACTATCTCCTCCGAAGTCTCTAGGATAGATAATATAAGTGCGAGTCCAACCTTCTTACAGGTAAAGCCTCACCGAAACAAAACATGCTGCACTAATGCGACTACTCCGATAGCCTTGCAATAAATGCCCACTATCGTACTAACCATTTCTATAACGTTTTATCAAAGATAATACCATACTCGTATATCGCATCACTACGACGAGTAACCTTAATAAAATACATAACACTGTTAATATACACATTCATCCTCCGCGAATAGCACTAAAGAAAAATCCCGCTACGCTAGGGAAAAAATATTCACATAATGGTAACGTTTATAATTATATGCATTAAACTCGTCTCACATGCTAATCTAGCAATGAAAAAAATATGGTGACTCGCTCGTGTCATATAAACACGCCGCATCCTTTGAGGATACAACTTATACTCCCACCTTGGCAATCGTCTTGACTGCACAAATGGTTTTCGGACGTAACACGTCTACCCAAACCAAAACAAAACTATTTTAATCGTCGTCCTTTACTAGGCACCGTATTCTTGTCCTTTTTCTCACTTTGGAACATATTATTGCGAGCGATTTCACTCCGCACAAAATACCTCAACACATAATCCACTTACTACCTGTCCTACTAACCAGGTTAGGATTGTCCTTCTCTCAGACTTTAGTAGACTCGATTCCTGTTAGCTACCCCGATTATACCCTTAGTCTTTTAGGCCATAAAGAACATATCACTGACTATAATAGTCCTTACTGAATTTACCATCTCTTGGTAAGAATTTAACTATCTGAAGCATTTAAATGGGTCCCCTGGTGTGTATTCACATCCCTTTGTGGTGCTACACCACCACCGTTGTATTCAGTCTTATTCTCGACTAAATTCTTTGATTCTTTTAGCTTCCCCCACAAAGAGGCGTTATCATCTATATTGACAAAATACGACATTGTCAACCTCTAAACTGGTCGTCCATTAGAATTTCCTCTTTGAGTGTTATCAACTATTATTACGAGTCGATCTCCCACTTGGAGTCGTTTCCTCCACTTATATCTACATCTTCCGATACAAAATTCGCTAACGGTTAAGATTCATATTCACAAATGGACCCCTGTCATGCCCTCCCGCGATGAGTTCAGAACCACGTTCGCTTCTAATCCTGAACAGTTGAGGAAGGAACATACGGTCAACACTGTACCTAAGGTTTTCCTATAGGCATAGCATTCCACTTCTAAAATTGGTGGTTGACTCCCATCATTATAACTTCGTCCCAAAAGCCAAGAAAATTTTCTCTAAATTTTCACTTTCAGTTAGCCACACTCCGTCCCATATCTAAACCTTTGGATACTTTACCTCATTTGGTAAACACACGTAATTTCTGCGTTTCTAGAATTCACACTGTCAGTTCTCTACACGTTTTGTAACACGTTGGTTGAGTTTACTCTTGCACCTCATTTGATCATAACAGCCCTTGGAAATCATTGTTGTGCCTTAGTCACCTTTCTAGTCTTGGCTTCTCGTGCCATAATGGAGGTGACCTCGACTACGGTCATCATCCTCGAATATATTTTACCAACTCAACTGAGCCCGACCTCCTGAGGTCCGCTTAACGGTCCTCTTCTGGCATCCGTCATCGTTCGGCACACGTACACATCCGAACGAAATTAGAATTCACTAATGTATACACATTATAGCAAGAGAACGAAATCTCATCAAAGAAATCGATAATCCTAAACATACGTCTCTATATCAAACAAAGCAACGCTGAAAGCATAATAAGCCGCACAGATCCTAAAGGACACTAGAACCTGATGCTCTGATACCACCTGTGACACCCCGCCTAATTAAATACCGGGCGATCACTCCTTTATTAAATTAAAATCAAGGTGAACACTTGGTTCATTCTTAGCATCACTGAATAAGTGTCAAAACCATTTAAAACCTTATTTCCATTTTTATCAAATTCGATTATAAAACCTTTAACCATTAACATTTTAAGAGTCACACATTAAGTATGAGAATAGAAATGAACATTCAAGAGTTTAACCATAAATCATAAATCCCAACATTTAAAACACTAAAGGAAAACATCCTGCCCGTAACAAATCCCGAAATAAAGATACTGAAATTTAAAAGAATTACAATCTCTGACAATACCAACTAAATAATGGAAAAGGGTGACACATGCCCCCACTGGATAAAGCTGAACTAGGAGTAGAGTCAACAATGAGGTCGTCTAAGCAATGGCCTGCAACTCCCACAAAAGCTACAGCGCGTTCCATCCAAAGAATATTAAGTAAGACGCCCCTGTGGCTGGGCACCTGCAATACACATATATATATATACACAAGAGAGAATAGATAACAGCAAACGGGTCAGAGCCCGAATGTAAAATAGTTTTAAAATAGTTTAGTAAGTATTTAAAACGCTTACCGGCTAATGCAACAGTCATATTAGTATGCGACACTGTCTTGAGAATTCTCACCTCTCATCTAGTGTGCACGTCTATCGTACTAATGAATCCCATATACCTCTCTAACCTATTCTCCATAGGTCTTAACACGTGAAATAAATGTTATGACGTTCCCTTTTTAAAAAATCTATCTCTTCAAGATTTCTTACGTTGTTTTAGAATAATTCCGTATTGTTATAACGTTTTCGAATACGTACAGTGAAGTTGATGAATTTCATACTTTACTTAACTACTATTTTACTCAGTAAAAAGTTTTCATATAGTTACATGTATATATATATTAATTACTCGTATAATATATATACAAACAGCACCCAACATAAAAATCTATGGTGCTAGACTTCAATATATAAGTATATATATACCAATCACTCATAAATTATATATATACTAACGGCACCCCACATAAAAACTATGGTGCTGGCATACTCTGCTATTTAGTCCCCGTATCACTCATACTAAGGGAAATACAAGTTCGGAATCACTCTCGAACTGTATTAACACAAACACAAACAACATTGAGGCGAAGCATAGATTCTAAGTCTCTAAGAGGTCAGTATATACCCTCACGTCTCTTAGGACTGTCTGACCATCGATCAGATAGCCTGTACCAAGGATATCTATCTTCTAGGGTACGAGTCAATATTCCCCATAAAGGTCCCATCGAGATAAGACTGTCCCAGCGCGGTAACCTCAGGGATAGCAAGTAGCGCGGGCATGATTTTTACACAGATATAATATATGCATAATCACACAGTCATATATATATATATACACACACATACACATTGTTAAATTGGGTGTGCTCGCGACCCATAATATTAATTATCCGTTATTACCCATTTTACTCGATTAATTCATATAACGGACTCGTTTATTTTATTCTCGTAATTAAGTCATTTTAAACTCACTTCTCGTCTCTCGAAGTATTTCCTTTACTTAAGTACAATTTCAGTAAGCCCTCACTTGCCTTCTACTCCAACTTCCTAGACATTTCGATTATTAAAATCAATGCACGTATGATTTCCTAAGTATGAATATCTCCCCGTTTACCCCTTTATCTCGCTTCATATTAAAGTCCCACTTAACGGGGTTTATCTTGACCCTACTGGTCCTCTTTATGTTCCATTATGTTCTAGCAACCCTAATCAAGGTTTACTATGCATAAAATCGGATTAAGCTAACACGAGCAAAAGTGCAAGTTTCCAGGAGGGGTCGATCGATCGATAAAAGGGGGTCGATCGATCGATGCTTTGGGCTCGATCGATCGATCAAGCAGTTTTGGCGAAACTGCAGAAAACCCAGCTACGGAATTGTTACCCCAAACTCGTCCAAATCATCATGTTTCAGTCCCAAACTCCAAACCAATTATACCATAAGTGTTGTATACCCATATAAACAATATCCTACGTAACACATGCGAATTTTCATCATCTATAACACGATAAAAGGGAAAAAATCTTTATAAGTCTCAAGAACCCTAATTTTTTTCCTTTAACTTAGTTTCTTCCATTCTTTTCCAGATTTTCTATCACTAATACCATGGAAATTCGTGGTTCAACCTCTACATGTGAAATGGATTTCCAGAAATATGATCTCTACCTCTACAACATGCAATTTTTGTCTTCAATTAACGTTTTTCTTCAAGAACACTAATTCTAATCAACCTAAGACTAATATAAAAGGATGCATTAACTTGATAAAATCAAGATAGATACTTGCCTGGAAATTGAGTCTCTGATTTGTGGAAGAATTTGGTGTGGTCAAGATCCTCGTTGCGTGATCTACCATTTGGCGGTGACGGCGGTGCAATCGGAGATGTTCTTGGCCTAGAACTCCTTGGAGAGCTTCTCCTCTTCCTCTCCAATGGCCATCATCAGTTTTAGGTTGTGTTAACCCTAAAAGATAACACTTAACATCTGATATAAACCTTGAAATTTCGTGGGTTTAATTACCCATAATTACAAAATGTCCGAAACGCCCTCCCGGGGTACTAATTAGGCCTAAAAATGCCCCGAGACCCAAACTAAACCCCCGGGTACACTTTTCTGACTATCTCGACCCTTCCGGACACTTTGGCGTACTCAAAATGACCATAAGAGCAACTTATAATTTATTCACTTTTATTTATCAACATTTAGTCCCGACACGACACGGGCGCGTCCCGACTTAAATTTCCATAATTGCCATTTTATTCACACGTGACAATTTTATAAAAATAAATCTCATATATTACTATACTCATCCAGTAACATTCAACAAATAACAAATTTCCAATAATTACTAACTCTCGTCACGCTAGTAAATATTTAAAACAACATTCCGGATTAAAATTAAATTAATTTATCTCCATTAAATTTAATAAACCCCTAAATTTAAAAGCCATGAAAATACGGGGTATTACAATTAATGAGTCCCACATTAGTGACTACATTAAGGAAGTGGAGTAAGAACCAAAATGCATACATGATGGACTGAGAGAGCAGCTCTATGAGGTTGATGAGCTAAACATAGGAATGGAAAGTGGCGATGAGCTACCCATCTTCATTTCCAAAGGCTTGAATCCTAAGAAGCGGGAGGAGATCATTGGATTGCTAAAAGAATTCACATATGTCTTCACATGAAAGTATACAAAATATCAGGGATAGATCCAGAGGTGAGTTCTCACAAGTTGAATGTTATGAGGTAAACTATGCAAACCTATAAAGATGAGCTAGATTTGAATATCAAAGTGGGGGTGGAGAAGCTGCTCATCGTTGGGTTCATCAAGCCAATTCATCACCCATTATGACTGTCAAGCATTGTGCCGGTGGAAAAGAAAGATAAGAAGCAAATACGGGTCTACGTAGATTTTAGAGATATGGACCGTGCTTTTCCAAAAGATGAGTTTACTCTATCTTCTATCGACAGTTTGGTGGACACGACCAACGATAATAAAATCTATAGTTTCATGGATAGGTATGTGGGTTATATTCAGATCAAAATGGACCTGATAGATGCGGAGATGAGAGCTTCCCGGACCCCTTTAAGCAATTTCCACGACACCATCAATCCTTTTAGACTGAAGAATGTAGGAACAACTTACCAACGAATCATGATGGACACATTTCATGACTTATTTCATGATTTACTGGAGTTCTATATTAATGATTTGGTGGCAAAGTAAAAAAATGAGAGTATGCCTGTCCAAGATCTTAGAAAAGTCTTTGAGCAGTAGTAGAAGTATAAAATCAGGCTGAATCCCTCAAAATGCACCTTTAAAGTTACTGCATGGAAATTATTGGGATTTGTCACCAATAGTTAGGGAGTAAAAGTTGATGTAAAAAAGAAAAAGGCCATTTTAATGATGTCGCCGCCAAAGAATCAAAGACAACTCAAGAGCTTGTTGGGAAAGGTATCTTATCTGAGAAGGGTTATACTAGCGTTAGAGGAAGAGACTCACCCCTTTGAGCCACTCAAGAAAGATAAAGAGAAATTGGTGTGGGGGATGAGTAGAAGAAGACGATTGAGTGAGTAAAGGTAATACTGAGTTATCCTTCAACAATGATCCCATCAAAAGCGGGCACACCTTTATTACTATTCATCATTTCTACTGAGCGATCTATAGGGTCTTTGCTTAGCCTGGAAAAGGAATGAGTGTCATGAATTGTGCACTACTTATAGAATGTCATTTTTAAAACAGAATCCAGGTATACAAACATAAAAGGTTTATCTTTAGTTATTGTAGTACAAAAGTTGAGACATTACTTTCTTGCATTCGCGATGCATATTGTCACCAAGTGTGATCCCATCAAGTATTTTCTTATGTAGGAGGGTACTTTAGATTATAGATGGAGGCGTAACCCCTTTGAAGTATGGTGATGATAAGTTAATTAGCTAAAACTTTGAATTAGTGATAGAACATGCAAACACAAATCTAATGAAGGTATGACTCTGTTTAAACTCATAAAAGATCTCGTGTATAACTCATAAAGTGGTAGTGGAACTTAGAAGTAACTTGGCTAGAGGGAGAGAGAAGTAAGCACCCTAGATACACCTTGGTAGGCAGGTAGAGACACACCAAACGCTCTCGAGAATCCTTGTCGAGTATTAAAAGCTTCGTAATAAATAGCAATGGTGAGGGAGCAAGCTCTCTGGTTTGCAATAACTCTCTCTCTCTGATGTGTATTCTCTCTATTAATGGCTTCTTAAACTCTCAAAAGATCCTCTTCTCCTCAAAGGTGGTTGGGGTCCTTAAATAGCCTCCCCTACCATCCCCGAGGAAACTCAGACATTAAAGACTATAAAAGACATCCCTCATACTTTGTGTCACAACATTAAATGCCTGATGCACTAGTTGCCTCCACGTCATAAATATTAAATGCCAAGATATGCCTTTTGCCTAACCACTGTGTGTCAGGGGGCTGTTATCGCAGAGGTGGCTCACTAACTGCCTGACAACCCCAAATACCACGGTGGTTTACTCGAGTGCAGGTCTGACATTGTTTAATTGGTTAGTGACATTACCTACAGTAGATGTGACATTAAGTAGAGGGTTATTTTGTTCATAACTCAACGCTCGATGGAACTCCAAGCTGCTCCGCTTGAGGTTCCACGGTCAGGGTCCTTCGGTGTTTTTACCAGGTATATCTAGGATGGTCACGACCAGCCCCAACGGTGCCTTACTTCTCAATCCTCCAAACCAAGTCCCTCTAAAGTTCCCACGGCGAGTAATTCGATGGAGCATGAAATCTCTCCCAGGCCCTGCAAAGCCTGGACTCTCGCGAGTACCCTTTGACCTCACACTAAAACTCATTATCATTCTCGTTACAACATTACAACCGTTATAGCTTACAGTCAACATAAATAGAAATACAATATGACTAATACAACAAGCTAAAGTATGAGTTGCCATGCCAAGCTGCCACGCTTGAGTTGCCACACATGAGCTGCCTTGGTTACTTAATCTCAAACACTATTGCTAAATAAGGAATTATCCTTAATCTCAAGATTACCTTCAAGCCCCTTCTACATTTTCCCCTTCGTGGAGAGATTTGTTGGAATAAGAAATGTCTGCACAAAACTTCTCAATTCGATGAACCCTATCTTCGTAAAAAATTATGGCCTCCTCTATTCGTTAGAACCACAGCGTTATAATCTCCTAGAAAAAGTAAAATTATCCCCAATGTACCTGAGCCGAAGCGCCATGACTTATTGGGGCTTGGGCGAAGGGACATCTCCACTTTTTCCTCATGCTGAGCCTCAACCGTTCTAGCTTTATTATTTGAAATTCTCCCGAAAGGCCTACAAACCTTCTCATATACTCGTTTGGACTCTTGGTTAGTGAAATTCTCCCTTGTAATGATTCGCTATGTTCGAAAAAGCAGAAATGCTTCTTGACCTTTAAACAAGGTTTGGACATGTGGCGAAGGGACATCATAGCTTTTTCTGAATCGTTGAAATATATCGTCCGTTGGGCGTTGATGGATAAGTCTAACACCAATTTGGCGCCAAAGCATAAACTTGGTTAAGAAGGTAACCCCTTATATTCCCCAGGCGTCGCTTCGTATTCGACCTAATGCTGTATTTTTAGTTGTCGAGACCCTTCCCGATCTGCCACGTGTTCATTTGAAATGATTATAGGCCGCCCTTGCACGTGCGTTCATGGGAAACATCAACCGTCGAGTTTGAAACCCTTCAAACTGTTCTACATCTATTCTATATCTTTGTTTTCCTTACCTTCTTCAAAACTCCTCGCTTCCTTTAGAGAGAGAAAGTTTGTGCGACCTCCATTATTACCCTCTTATTTTCTCAGTCGCCTCCTCCTCTCATCTTTTGCACCACTATCCGCGGTTGTGCCCCTCCTTGTTCCTTGTTAGCTTTTCTTTTACCAGACCTTTTTTATATTTATGTTGTTTGTAATGGCCTCGTCAAGAAACCCTACCACTATTGCCACCAGTGCTCTTCCTGCCACCCCTTTCACTGCCTCAGTGACCACTGCTCGTGAAGAACAGTTGCATTTCTACCGCCAGTCCCCCATTTTTGGCGAAGTTGATGACTTTGCTGGGTTTTACAAGAGCTGTATTTTTAATGTCAAGTATTATTCCCTTACGCTTGGTGATGAAGACGAGAGCTCTGATGAATGGGGCTTTCTACCTCCCGAGGGGACTCTCAAATTTTGTCTTGAGCGAGGGGACTTCCCGTGGTCCCACATTGATTTTGAAAGTCTTGGGGGATCTCCTGCTCACTTTGCTGCTTGTAATTCTCATATACAGAGTTCCCACGTTGATACCCTTGCTAAGATTGGGCTTCATCGAGCCAAGTGGTTTGGTGAGTTCACTCTCTCCAAAAACAATGATGCTCTTCATGTTCTGGTATCTCACTGTAATGTTACTACTCACACATTCATCGCGACATGGGGAGAGTTTATAATAACATTGGAGGACGTGTGCGAGCTCTTAGGCCTTGAGGCAACATGTCATGAGCCTTATTCCGATGAAGCCATGGATGCCCAGGAAACTGTTGATCGTTTGGAGCTGGACCATATATGCCGAAGGTGCATCGGTACTTCAAACAAAGACACATTCACTCCCCCCATCAGCTACTTTTTCAAAGACTCCTCGGATGGAAGTTCCTCCGAGGCCGCCCCTGGATAAGGTACACTGTTAGATCTTCCTGCCTATATCCTTGTCATCCTTTCTTGCTTCTTTTGTAATAAGCCTCACCTATTCACGCCGTTCCTCCTCTCATCGGTCCAGGATGCCTCCACGGGTGCCACTGAGATGTCTGGTCAGCCCGAGGTAACTATTCCATCTTCCCCTGAGTTACCTTCGGAGCGGGAGGTCTCTCTGCCCCTGGTTGTTGTCGAAGAGAGTGTCCCATAGGTAAATGTCTTTCCCAGCCTTACACCTTTTGTTTGTCCCATTGGTTTATTCCTCGATTATAACATGTTAGGCTATATTAGGTGGAAGTGGCATCACTGATGGCCAATATTCTCCTTCATCCTCTACTGTCAAGACCCAATACGACAGTCCCTCTATTCAGTGCCATAACGGGGGTAAGCTACGTGCATTACCTTTCTCTTATCCTTTTGTGATTACTACTTCTATCTAACACTTGTTTTTTTCATTTGTAGCTTTCCCCAAGTCTTTCTCCGCCTTTCGCATTGAGTGGCCTTGTCCCTTCTCAGGCCCAAGTTGGTGCAGCTGCTCTCGTTGGGGCATCTTTGGAAGGTCCATCATCTCCTTTCGATGATGCACCTATGTGTGACACCCCGACTAATTAAATACTGGGTAGCTACTCCTTTATTAAATTAATTCAAAATGCCAAGTTGGCTCAGTTAATAGCATCACTGTCGAAAACATTTAATGATTACTAACCACCTAGTATTTAAAAAGTAAGTTGTCAAATTTTAAATTAAATCTGATTAACATGCGATAAATGAAATGTGAAAGAATAACATCACCGTACACCATAAAGTCTCAATAAAGTAACCAACAAATAATAATAAGTCCGGAGGAAAATACTCCTCACAACAATCCCAATATGGAAGGAATGAAACAAGTCTACAACCTGAATTAATTACAAACCAAAGTCTGAGTAACTGAAATATAAAATGTCTCTAATAGAAATGGGCGACATGCCCTACAAATGATGAAACTGAATATGGAGTCAAGACTAGAAAATGAGGCGTATAATATCAAGGCCCTGTAACTTCCACAACAGCTACAGCTCGTCACCTGAATGGAAATCCTATGCATGGTGTCCTTGTGGCTGGGCACCTAAAAGGTTTTTACAAAAAGTAGATTTGAAAGCAAACGGGTCAGAGCCCGAATGTGGAGAATAGTTTTAAAAATAGCAAGTGCTTTAATAATATTAAAATAATGAATGCAAAATACATGTTAGGACGTGCTCTCACATGAAATACTCACCTCTCGACTACTTGTGCACTCTTAACGTACAGTACCCATCTAAGTGGTATTCATATCTAACTAAACCGACATAAGTTCTAACCCATCTACTCGATTCACAATATGAATTCTCAAATGTTATCACTTGAATAGATAGCTTTGCTTAAACTCGAATTCTCAATTATTAGCATTACAATACATAGCAGGTTATCCCTTTTTATCTTTATCAAGGCTTTACTATAATTATACTTGCAATGAAAACATAACAATTCCTTTTCTTTTAACCGTATATTATTCACATGATAAATATACTATACAAGCACCCCGAGACTACTGCGGTGAACACATACTCTGCTATCCCATCCCGGTACATCACGTACATAAGGATCACGCATTCCGAATCTCTCAGGAATCGTTCTCAGATAATAGAAAATCATAAATAATGGAGGCGAACACAGTCACATCACATGGGTCATGCACATACCTACGCTCCCACGATCAACCGTCTTATTAACTTCCCAATAAGTCCTTCTTTGACCTATGTTCTCGAGGTACCAATCTAAATCCGGGCACACAAAGATTAGATGGCCCTAAGCGAACGTAAACCTCCCGTGATAGCAAGTATGGTAGGTATGTCATACACATAAAATCATACATACTAATCATGCACACATCTTAGTAATTACCATATTTTATTAGTGGTGTATTTCTCATTCTTATACCAACTGTTAAATTACACAATTCATATGCCCCCGGTTTATGTGCATTTAAGTCATTAATTATCCTCGCATCGTGATTAGTCGCTCGCGTCCTAATCCACAAATATCATTTGGTTCAAACCACTCTTCTATATTTTACTCCTCAATATATCCCAAATCTCCCAACTATATCAATTAGTTAACACGTGAAAGATATCTCTTCATTTAAACAAGGTTACGGGACCCTAGAAATCAAACCAGGCCAAAAAGGCCATTTTGTCAACTCGTTAGAAGTCTCGTTCGAACGAGGTCGTTCGAACGAGAGTTCGTTCGAACGAAGTGGGCATCTAACGAGATCTCGTTCGAACGAAAGGCATCGAATGAACATCCCCCTCGTTAGAAGTCAAACTGTCAACTCGTTAGAAGCTCGTTCGAACGAGCTCGTTCGAACGACCTGGGCAGGCCTTCTAACGAGGTGACAGTTTCGAGCCCAGAAATCTCCTATTTCATTTTTCCCAATTTTCTTCACCTCTAATCTCATCTAAACATCATTCCAACAGTAGTTCAAGGTTTCTAATCATTCCTAAACATATTTAGGTCGTATTTTAACATATATATGGGGTCAAATCTCCCTAAACAATACCCAATCATCAAATCTCCCAAATTTTCCCCCAAACCTTATGAGTATGAACCCTAGAAAATTTAAATCATCAATATCCATAACTAAATCCGTTTTTGCATCATAAACGTCATATTTCTTTTTGTATAATCACCCAATAACAATTCTACATGCAATCCCTATATCATAACTTGAATTTCTATCTCCAATTTCATGGGTTTTCATCAAACTCCCAATATAATGCAATTATTTTAAATTCTAAGCATGGAAGAAACATTCGCTTGAAATTAACGTAATTAAACCACTTGCCTTGGATTTTCCTCTGAATTTGGTGTTGAATTGATGAAGGTTGCTCTCTTTCCTTTTCTCCCAAGGTTGAAGGTTGAAGATGGAGGTTGTGTTTCTCTTTTGGGAACTTCTCCTAACCTCTCCTAAAACTCCCGTTGCCCTTTAGTTGGTTAAGTGCTGGTAATGGCTTAGTATGTCACTAAATATCCTAATATTTAACTCCCAAAATTCGTTGGTTAATTATCCTAAAATTTCAAAATTATCAAAATACCCTTTTAAGTTGTCGGTATGGCCCAAAAATGCCCCGGGACCCAAACTAAACCCCCGGCTAGTGTCTTCTGACTATTTCGACCCTTCCGGACGCGTTGGCGAACTCAAAATGGCCATACGGTTGATAGAAATAAAATTCACTTTTTAATTACAATAATTATATTCTTGACGCGACTGTCACACGCGTCCCAACAAAATTTTCAAATTGCCGTATTTCTATCTCGCGACAATTTTAATATATTTAATATTAATTATAATCAAATAATACCCATTATAATCAAATACCAACTCACATCTCGTTAGTATTTTATCCGGATTAATTCTCAATTAATACCCATTTAATTCAATTAATCCCACAAATAAATATCAATAAAAGTACGGGGTATTACATACTTCCCCCCTAATAACAGAATTTCATCCCGAAATTCGGAACTAGAAAGTACCTGGTAGAAACAACTCTGGATAACGTTCGCGCATCTCATCCTCGCGCTCCCATGTGGACTCCTCGGCATTATGATGCCGCCACTGAACACGTACTAACGGAACTATCTTTGACCGCAGTTTTCGCTCACTTCGGTCCAAAATAGAAATCGGCCCCTCCTCGTAGGAGCTATCAGGCTGAAGATCGATGTCCTCCCAAGCAATGTGAGAATGAGCCAAATCATCTCTAAGATATTTACTTAGCGAGGAAATATGAAACACATCATGAATCCTGTGTAAATGCTCCGGTAACCCAAGTCTATACGCAACAGACCCAATCCACTCGATGATAGGAAATGGTCCCACGTATCTTGGTGCCAACTTCCTCTTCTTCCCAAATCGCATAATCCTCTTCATAGGAGATACTCTGAGTAAAACTTGGTCCCCCACTTGGAACTCCCTGAAGAATCTCTTCGCATCGGCGTAGCTCTTCTGTCGATCCTGAGCTACCCGAATGCGACTCCGTATCAATTCTATTCTTGTCGAAGTATCCTGAATTACTTCTGGCCCAAGTAATTTGTTGTCCGCCACCTCCAACCAACATGCTGGGGAACGACAAGGTCAACCGTAAACGCCTCAAATGGAGCCATACCAATGGTGAACTGGTAGGAGTTATTGTAAGCAAACTCCACCAGTGGAAGGTACTGTTCCCATCCACCCCCAAAGTCAATGATGCACATACGCAACATGTCCTCCAACATCTAGTTTGTACGCTCGGTTTGCCCATCGGTCTGCGGGTGATATGCCGTACTCAACCGCAATTCCGTGCCCATGGCCTCCTGAAAACTCTCCCAAAACCGTGAAACGAATATCTTGTCTCTGTCAGACACGATATTTAGGGGCACACCGTGAAGTCTCACTATTTCTGAAATAAAAAGCTGGGCATACTGTCCCGTAGTGTAGTCTGTCCTTACGGGTAGAAAATGAGCGACTTTGGTCAACCTGTCCATAATTACCCAAATGGAGTCGTGACCTCTCTGTGACGTAGGCAACCCCGTGATAAAGTCCATGGATATGCTCTCCCACATCCACATCGGGACCTCTAATGGATGTAGAAGTCCTGCCGGTCTCTGATGATCCACTTTTACCAGCTGACAAGTGGCGCATTTAGAAAGAAACACGACAATATCTCTCTTCATCCCGCTCCACCAATACTGACGTCTCATATCTTGGTACATTTTGTCCCCATCGGGATGTATCGCGAACCGTGAGCCGTGCGACTCTACCATCACCTCGTATCATAATTCCTCCCCTTCCGGAACTACCAGTCTCCCATTGAAGCGTAATCCCCCGTAGGAGCTAACGGCATAGGATTCGGCTCCCTCTGCTAATAATCGAACTATCTGCTCCTGACAGAACGAGTCATCTGCTTGTGCCTTTACCACTCTCGTGATAATCTGCGGTGTAACAGTCATCACCGACATGGATGATCGGGCCACGGCATCCTGGTGTCCCAACTCCTTCCACTTAGCCTTCCACACCCCTGCCACCTCATCTACTGGCCTACGGCTCAACGCGTCTGCTACCACGTTAGCCTTCCCCATGTGATATTGGATATCAAACTGATAATCCTTCACAAACTCAAGCCACCTCCGTTGTCGCATATTCAACTCTTTCTGTGTGAATAGGTACTGTAGGGACTTGTGGTCCGTGAACAATCGAAACTTCTCCCCCAAAAGATAATGTCTCCAAATCCGAAGGGCAAATACAACTGCCGCTAATTACAAATCATGAGTGGGGTAATTCTTCTCGTGAGGCTTAAGCTTACGGGAAGCATAAGCTATGGCCTGACTCTCCTGCTGCAATACACCTCCAAGTCCTTGTAAAGACGCATCGGTGTAAACTAGATACTCAACTCCCGGTCTCGGCAATGCTAACACAGGTGCTGAGGTCAACTTGTCCTTCAACTCATCAAATGCCAGCTGACAGGCATCACTCCAGATGAATGGCACACCCTTACGAGTCAGATGTGTCATGGGACCCGCTATCTTTGAGAAACCCCGGATAGACCTCCTGTAGTATCCTGCTAGGCCCATGAAACTACGGATCTCAGTCGGTGTCGTGGGCTGTCCCCACTCCCTCACCGTGGATACCTTCCCCGGATCAACAGATATCCCCCGGTCGGAAATAATATGCCCCAAAAACTGAACCTCCTTCAGCCAAAACCCGCACTTATCATATTTTGCATACAGCTCGTTCTGACGTAGCGTCTGCAAAACCTGCCTCAAATGCTCGGCGTGCTCCTCCTTAGTCTGGGAGTAAACCAGAATATCATCAATGAAGATAATGATGAACTGATCTAGGAACTCTCTGAACACCCTATTCATCAAGTCCATAAACACGGATGGAGCATTGGTCAAACCAAAAGGCATAACCTGAAACTCGTAGGAACCATATCTCGTTAAGAAAGCAGTCTTCGAGACGTCCTCTTCCCCGATACGCAACTGATGATAACCAGATCATAAATCAATCTTTGATAACAAAGAAGCTCCTCTCAGCTGGTCGAATAAGTCATCGATTCGGGGCAACGGATACTTATTCCATATCGTGACCTTATTCAACTCCTGGTAATCTACACACAACCTCAACGATCCATCCCTCTTCTTCACGAACAATACAGGGGCACCCCACGGCGAAGTACTCCTCCGGATAAACCCCTGACCCAACAACTACTCAATCTGATCCCGTAACTCTCTCATCTCAGCTGGAGCCATACGGTAAGGTGCGCGGGCAATAGGCCGAGTGCCCGGTGTCAAATCGATCACAAAATCTATCTCTCTACTCGGAGGTAGTCCAGGTATATCCTGAAATACATCGGCAAACTCTCTAACAACGGGTATCGAATCAAGTGGTATCACCACTTCCTTAGAGGTTTCCTCCTCTATGTAGTACAAATGAGTGGACGATCCTCCCTCAGGGCGAGGCATCGCCACTAAAAACATCTCCTGCCCGGGAATGGCAAAGATAATACTCCTACTAAAATAGTCAATCATGGCTCGGTACGCAACTAGCCAATCCATACCAATAATGGCATCATACTCGGTCATCTCTAACACTAACATATCAGCGGGTAAAGTAAACCTCCTGATCTCTATACCCACACCTCTACACATAAGCGAAATCATGGAACCCCTACTCAACGGTGAGTCTACATAAGTAGCGGTACTCTCGGCGGTGTCTAATAATCCAATGGTGCGTGCAAATCTCATAGCAATAAAACAGTGTGTGGCCCCCCGTGTCAAACAAAATACGCCCCATAGTCCCCTGAATAGAGAACATACCCTCAATGGCCGGTGGATCCTGTGGGGCTGCGGCATGCTGAAGCTGGTACACTCTCCCATACTGAAGCTGTCCCTGCTGGACTGGGACCGCTGGAATGGGTGGTAGTGCTGCCATCTGTGGTGGTGCTGTGAGGGCGGTGGGAAACATAGGCCTCTGCGGCTCCTGTCGAGCACCCTGTTGCTGCTGCTGCGGTGCCCTGCCCCTACCAGGACAATCCTGGCATTTATGGCCAGTCTTACCACAAACATAACACTTTCCTGGGAAGTTTCCCCCTCGCTGTCCCTGCTGCCCTCGGCCCTGGTGGCCGTTACCATTTTTGCCATGCCCTTGCTGGCCCTGGTGAAACTGCTGCTGTTGACCATTTTGACCCTGCTGGCCCTGATGGCCGTTCTGACCCTGCTGGCCATTCCGGAATCCTCCCTGACCGTTTCTAAAATTCCCCGATCTGAACCTCTTATGATCCCTCTGCTGGGAACCCTGGTCACCCTGCCTCTGCCCCTGAACAGATTGTGCCCCACTGGCACCGTTTCCCCCAGTCCTGCCCTGATGGCTGGACTCTCCTGATCTCTTGCTCTCAGCCATGTGAAAGCGGTGATCCTGGCAGTGTAGTAATGTAGCGTTAATAACGTCAAAATAAGTGGCCAACGAGATATTCCCTAACAAATGCTGACGGATCCTCCAAGTCAATCCATCTGTGAACTTCTGAATCTTTTTCTCCTCTGTCGGTATTTCATCCGGAACAATATTCAACAGATTTGTAAATTCGGCCTCATACTCGGCCACAGTCTTACCCTCCTGCTTGAGATTCATCAACTTCCTTCTCATCTCCGTGTGAACAGCTGACGGAAAATATTTGCAGTCGAACCACACCCAAAACTCCTGTATAGTGAGAGTTTCTCTCTCCTCTGCGGTGGTAATAGACTCCCACCACTGCAATGCAGATCCCACTAGCTTGAAAGTAATTAGTATCTGCCTCTGAACATCGGTTCACTCATACATCCTCAAGTGCCTCTGAATATCTTTCCACCACTGACTTGAAACCACAACATCGGAGCTACCTGCGAACTCCGGCGGGTGCGCTTTCTGAAAAGCATCACGTACACGTTCCCAAGCGTGATTGCATGTGCCTGAACTGGCGCAGCTACGGGCGCCTGGGGTGGTGCCTGTTGTACAACGGCAAGAGCGGCATTATCGCTTGGGCTACAATGGCAGCAACCTCAGCGGCATTCATGGTGCCCTGTACTGGTGCTGGCAGGGGCTCTGGCTGTGCATCCCTAGGAACCCGTGGTGTACGTCGTGGAGGCATCTGAAATAAGAGTAAGGTCTATAAGTTCACAGTTATAAACCCAAAATAGCTGAAGAGAGAAGCATACTTAAAAGAATACAGCAGTCCTAAAATATAGGGCTCTACATCAATGAAAGCTCAGCGGAAACATAATAAGCGGTACAGATTCTAAAGGACACTAGAACCTGATGCTCTGATACCACCCGTGACACCCCGACTAATTAAATACCGGGTAGCTACTCCTTTATTAAATTAATTCAAAATGCCAAGTTGGTTCAGTGAATAGCATCACTGTCGAAAACATTTAATGATTACTAACCACCTAGTATTTAAAAAGTGAGTTGTCAAATTTTAAATTAAATATGATTAACATGCGATAAATGAAATGTGAAAGAATAACATCACCATACACCATAAAGTCTCAATAAAGTAACCAACAAATAATAATACGTCTGGAGGAAAATACTCCTCACAACAATCCCAATATGGAAGGAATAAAACAAGTCTGCAACCTGAATTAATTACAAACCAAAGTCTGAGTAACTGAAATATAAAATGTCTCTAATAGAAATGGGCGACATGCCCTACAAATGATGAAACTGAATATGGAGTCAAGACTAGAAAATGAGGCGTCTAATATCAAGGCCCTGTAACTTCCACAACAGCAATAGCTCGTCACCTGAATGGAAATCCTATGCATGGTGTCCTTGTGGCTGGGCACCTAAAAGGTTTTTACAAAAAGTAGATTTGAAAGCAAACGGGTCAGAGCCCGAATGTGGAGAATAGTTTTAAAAACAGCAAGTGCTTTAATAACATTAAAACAATGAATGCAAAATACATGTTAGGACGTGCTCTCACATGAAATACTCACCTCTCGACTACTTGTGCACTCCTAACGTACAATACCCATCTAAGTGGTATTCATATCTAACTAAACCGACATAAGTTCTAACCCATCTACTCGATTCACAATATGAATTCTCAAATATTATCACTTGAATAGATAGCTTTGCTTAAACTCGGATTCTCAATTATTAGCATTACAATACATAGCAGGTTATCCCTTTTTATCTTTATCAAGGCTTTACTATAATTATACTCACAATGAAAACATAACAATTCCTTTTCTTTTAACCGTATATTATTCACATGATAAATATACTATACAAGCACCCCGAGACTACTGCGGTGCACACATACTCTGCTATCCCATCCCGGTACATCACGTACATAAGGATCACGCATTTTGAATCTCTCAGGAATCGTTCTCAGATAATAGCAGATCATAAATAATGGAGGCGAACACAGTCACATCACATGGGTCACGCACATACCTACGCTCCCACGATCAGCAGTCTTATTAACTTCCCAATAAGTCCTTCTCTGACCTATGTTCTCGAGGTACCAATCTAAATCCGGGCACACAAAGATTAGATGGCCCTAAGCAAACGTAAACCTCCCGTGATAGCAAGTATGGTAGGTATGTCATACACATAAAATCATACATACTAAGCATGCACACATCTTAGTAATTACCATATTTTATTAGTGGTGTACTTCTCATTCTTATACCAACTGTTAAATTACACAATTCATATGCCCCCGGTTTATGTGCATTTAAGTCATTAATTATCCTCGCATCGTGATTAGTCGCTCGCGTCCTAATCCACAAATATCATTTGGTTCAAACCACTCTTCTATATTTTACTCCTCAATATATCCCAAATCTCCCAACTATATGAATTAGTTAACACGGGAAAGATATCTCTTCATTTAAACAAGGTTACGGGACCCTAGAAATCAAACCAGACCAAAAAGGCCATTCTGTCAACTCGTTAGAAGTCTCATTCGAACGAGAGTTCGTTCGAACGAAGTGGGCATCTAACGAGATCTCGTTCGAATGAAAGGAATCGAAAGAACATCCCCCTCGTTAGAAGTCAAACTGTCAACTCATTAGAAGCTCGTTCGAACGAGCTCGTTCGAACGACCTGGGCAGGCCTTCTAACGAGGTGACAGTTTCGAGCCCAGAAATCTCCTATTTCATTTTCCCAATTTTCTTCACCTCTAATCTCATCTAAACATCATTCCAACAGTAGTTCAAGGTTTCTAATCATTCCTAAACATATTTAGGTCGTATTTTAACATATATATGGGGTCAAATCTCCCTAAACAATACCCAATCATCAAATCTCCCAAATTTTCCCCCAAACCTTATGAGTATGAACCCTAGAAAATTTAAATCATCAATATCCATAACTAAATCCGTTTTTTCATCATAAACGTCATATTTCTTTTAGTATAATCACCCAATAACAATTCTACATTCAATCCCTATATCATAACTTGAATTTCTATCTCCAATTTCATAGGTTTTCATCAAACTCCCTATATAATGCAATTATTTTAAATTCTAAGCATGGAAGAAACATTCGCTTGAAATTAACGTAATTAAACCACTTGCCTTGGACTTTCTCTGAATTTGGTGTTGAATTGATGAAGGTTGCTCTCTCTCCTTTTCTCCCAAGGTTGAAGGTTGAAGATGGAGGTTGTGTTTCTTTTTTAGGAACTTCTCCTAACCTCTCCTAAAACTCCCGTTGCCCTTTAGTTGTTTAAGTGATGGTAATGGCTTAGTGGGTCACTAAATATCCTAATATTTAACTCCCAAAATTCGTTGGTTAATTATCCTAAAATTTCAAAATTACCAAAATACCCTTTTAAGTTGCCGGTATGGCCCAAAAATGCCCCGGGACCCAAACTAAAACCCCGGATAGTGTCTTCTGACTATTTCGACCCTTCCGGACGCGTTGGCGCACTCAAAATGGCCATACGGTTGATAGAAATAAAATTCACTTTTTAATTACAATAATTATATTCCTGACGCGACTGTCACACGCGTCCCAACAAAATTTCCAAATTGCTGTATTTCTATCTCGCGACAATTTCAATATATTCAATATTCATTATAATCAAATAATACCCATTATAATCAAATACCAACTCACATCTCGTTAGTATTTTATCCGGATTAATTCTCAATTAATACCCATTTAATTCAATTAATCCCACAAATAAATATCAATAAAAGTACGGGATATTACACTATGTTAGCCATAATACCGTATACCAGAGAGGGGAGTGTGCCCACCCTTGAAGCGTCTACATCCAAGGGCTCCGTTGAGGCTGCTGAGGAAATGAGCCCGCCTCCCATGGTTGCTAGCATTATGGCTCCCGTAGTAACTACCCGTCTCGCTCCTGCTGATGCTGAGGTACTTTTCTAATTTCTCTGTATTTCTCATCTTCTAAAACTCCACCTATAACGGTGACTTAACAACGCGAACACTTATTAAGATTTTCACAAACTCCACCTATAACGGTGACTTAACAACGCAAACACTTGTTAAGATATTTTCACAAACTCCACCTATAACGGCGACTTAACAACGCAAACACTTGTTAAGATTTTTCGTCAGCCCCACCTATAACGATGACTCAACAACGCAAACAGTTGTTAAGATATTTTCACGAACTCCACCTATAATGGTGACTTAACAACGCAAACACTTATTAAGATTTTTCATGAGCTCCACTTATAACGACGACTTAACAATGCAAGCACTTGTTAAGTTTTTTCCATAAGCTCCACCTATAACGGTGACTTAACAACGCAAACACGTGTTAAGATATTTTCACAAACTCCACCTATAACGGTGACTTAACAATGCAAACACTTATTAAGATTTTTTTTCATGAGCTCATTATTTCTTCCCACATGTTCTCAGGTTGCTCGGGAGGGTTCTCCACCAGTTCTCTCGCCTGTTGCCTCGCCACATCATGAACATGTCTCCTCCAAAGAATCGAGCCATGATGATCAAGGTTCCACGACAGGTGCCGCTGCGAATAGCGAATTTAGGTGTGAGCTCCCTCTGCCCGACTTGGCTCCTCTCCCCTTCTGCCTGATGGTACTCCAACGTTCTCCCCAAATACCTGCCAACTATCATTTGGTCATCGAGCAACTTGTGAGCTATCATCCTGAGACCTTCACGGTGGACTGCCTACGTTCAAATATCCCAGTTATGAGCCATAGGCTGCAAGTCATGGCCACCATTATTACTAAAATTACCAACACTCTAACTGCGGATGTGACCAGGCCCCTCCTCAACCAGTTCTTGGACTATTTGAGGGAGCTAGGTCGGGATGGGTTCCGCCTTAACTGGATCGTTGCCCACTTAAAGACTTTAAGGAACCAACGATTGGACAGCCAGAGGGAGCTCCTTCAAAAATAGCGGGAGGATCAGCGTGCTGAGGAAGACAAGTTGGCTGAGCTAGCACCTCTCCTTAGGGCCATTGACGAGGAGGTGGAGGACCTCGAAGAGGCTCTGCACACGGCAAAGTCAAAACGAGAGAAACTCTTGATTGAGCGCACACAGGCACATACAAGGTTGGAGGTATCTATCAACGCCCAACGATCTTGCCAAGCAGCTTCTTCGGGTCTCCCTGGAGATTTCTTTTCTTCCCCTGATTTGTGGTTCCTCCTAGGTTAATGAGTATTTTATATATGTATTTTTATTTTCTTCCTATGTAATCCTTGGTCAATAGTTCCTATTTTTAAAATGCCCCATAGTATATGAATGGAAGAGAAAATGTATTCCCATGCCATTTCTTTGTGTTACAGTTGTTTACATAGATCGTGACAT
Organism: Sambucus nigra; assembly: GCA_949130495.1. Lineage (NCBI taxonomy): Eukaryota > Viridiplantae > Streptophyta > Magnoliopsida > Dipsacales > Adoxaceae > Sambucus > Sambucus nigra. Next base: position 13,288,865 of record OX422223.1, read on the forward strand.
GAAGTTCTGTAGTTCTTTCATCTCTATTTGAATTAAAAATAAAGAGAACTTGCATAAATAAAATGAACTCGTATATTCATATCAGTTAGATACATCAGTGACTCTAAACGTAATTGCTTACACATGATAGACCTTCAACCATTTGTTGTTAATCTTAAATGGCCCGTCTTCTTCTATTTTAGAAATTAAGCAATAACCTGAGTCATGAGCCTCCTTTATGATGAAAGGTCCCTCCCAATTCGCTGCAAACTTTGGTAGGAGAAGCCCCTTAATATGTTTAGCTCTTGCCTTTAATACGAGATCTCCTTCCACGAACTTCCTTGGCTCACCAAGATGTTATATGCCCTGGAGAGCTGCCTCGTATACATTTGGAAGTGTTGCATCGCGTTATCCATGTGCTCATCCAATGCTTCCAACTGTACGTGTCTATTCTGAGGGAGCATGTTTCTTCGCAGAGCATATCGAGTCTAGGGAACCTCTAACTCTACCGGGATAATTGCCTCAGCCCCATAAACAAGGGAGAACAGCGTATACCCTGTAGGCTTCCTCTTAGTCGTCCGATAGGCCCATAAAATGGCTGGTATCTTGTCATCCCACGATCCTGGGAAATCCTCCATCGTTTTAGCCAAGATATTGACTAAAGTCTTGTTAGTTGCTTTGGCTTGACCATTCCCCTTTGGGTATGCCACCGTCAAAGTGTGGTGGACAATGGAGTATTTGTCTGTGAGCATCATTACCTCTGAGTTGACGAAAGGGGTTTCGTTATCTAAAAGGATGACCTTTGGGATCCTAAAATAACAAATGATGTATTCTCTGATAAAGTTGCTCACTACCCCTGCTATTTCCCTTCTGAGCGGTATCGCTTCGGCCCACTTTGTGAAACACTCCGTTGCCACTAGGATCCATATCTTCCCCCTCGACAAGGGGGTATTGCCCCTACCAGGTCGAACGCCCATGTGTGAAAAGGATAAGGCATTGTTAAGGAGTGTAATTCCACTGACGGGGCATGGATCATATTTCCATGAAGCTGGCAAGCCTTGCACTTTCGGATGAACTTGGAAGAATCTTTCTCCATCGTTGGCCAATAGTAACCCAAAGTCATCAACTGGTCATACAACTTGGCCCCTTTTATATGAGCTGGATCATGCCCCTATTTGAGGACCTCGGTCATTTCTTTCTTTATGATGCAACGTAATGTCCTGTTGAAGTACCCCCTTCGATAAAGCTGCCCCACTTAGATGTAGAATCTCGGGGACCTTCGCCGGAGTCTCATCGCATCAATTTTCTTTATTGGGATAACTCCATCTTTAGTGAAGTCAATATAGGGTTATCTCCAGTCAGGCTGAGTCTCTACAAAATGACATTTTGCTGCCTCGAAGAACAACTGGCATTTATCGCACCCCCATTGTAACTCGACTGCATCGTGCTTCATGCTAGGCCAAAAATAACCTTCCCTTTGAATTCTTCTATAAAGAGGGATGTCAGTCATTTCCCAGTGTTTTTCGAGCATTTTCTTCAATCTCTGCCCTGCTTCTTCTGGGCCAATGCACCTTGACAGCCATCCTCCTGCGTTTCTGGAGTAAAGGTTCCCTTGGCTCATAAAGTACTGGGCCAATTCTTTGAGCCCCATCGTTCCTTCACCAGACTCCAGTTGCCTCTTAATCTCTCCCCTCCAGTTCGCGTCCTCTTCCCTCGGTAAAATTAACTGCACCATCGAAGGAGACGTTCTTTGTTGAATTACGACAGTAGTTGTATCACTCCTCATGATCATTTTCATAACAATGGTGGCATAGGCATCTGGGTGACGGTTCATCGTTCTGGGCTGCCTCTTGATCTTGGTTCGATGGAACTGGTCGAGGAGCCTTCGAATGATCATCCTGTATGGTTCCAGGCTCATGTGTTTTAACGCGTATTCTCCATTCACTTGCTGAACCACCAAGTTTGAATCCCCCTTGATGTAAAGTGAACGGATCCCTCTTCGAAGGGCCTCGAGTAATCCTAACACCAATGCTTCATATTCTGCCTCGTTGTTAGATGAGGGGAAATCTAACTTGTAAGAAAGGAAAATCTCCTCCATTCCTTTCGAGAGAATTACCCCTGCTCCTCCTTTCCTTTGTGCTGATGACCCATCGAACTGCATTGTCCATTCATCGTCCATTGCATCTAGGTGGTTGGCCTGTAAGTCATCTCCTGGGATATCTTCTTTAGCTGGCTCGAAGGTTCCCGAAGGAAAAACGGCCAGTAGATCAGCGTACGCCTGACTTTTAATTGCACGAGGAACCACGCACTTTAAGTCATATTCGGAGAGGATGAGGAACCATCTTGCTGCCCTGCCAATCAATATAGTTCTTGCAAGCAAATACTTAATGGGATCGCATCTCGTTACAATATGAATTGTAAAAGACAACATATAATGTCTAAATTTTTGCGATACAAATACTAAGGCCAAACAATGCCTTTCTAAGGTACTATATCTTACTTCTGGCCCATGGATGATCATGTTGAGGTAGTAGACCGACCGTTCTTGCCCGTAAATCTCTTGGGCTAGCAAAGCTCCCACGGACCTCGTCATGGATGTGAGGTACAGCTGCAATGGTATCCTTACCTTTGGGGGAAACATGGTCTGTGGTGACACGAGAAGCTTCTTCAGTCTGTCCAGAGACTCCTGGTGAATCGCCTCCCATTTGAACTTCGTGTTCCTTCCCAGCAGATACATTAGTGGTTGTGTTATCTCAGCTAACCCAGCCACGAATCTCCTAAGGTAGGAGACTTTATCGAGGAAACTCTTCAGCTCCTTCACCGTTCTCGGACACGAAATTTCTAAGATCTCCCGCTGTTTGTCCTGGTCCATCTGTACCCTTTGTCGATCAACCACAAAGCCTAGGAATTTTCCACTTGTCACTCCAAAAATGCACTTCAGCGGATTCATTTTTAGTTTAAACTTCCTGCAATGGGAAAACACCTTCCTCAAATCGCCAGGTGAGACTCCTCTTTCCTCGACTTGATGACCAAGTCATCCACATAGAATTCCACAAATTTGTGAAAGAAGTCATGGAAAATGGCCATCATTGTTCTCTGGTAAGTCGCCCCAGCATTCTTGAATCCAAACGACATCACCCTGTACATGAAGTTACCTAACGGGGTTCTGAATGCTATCTTTTCCCACATACCCATCCATTAAGCTATACATCTCATGACCCGCCGTTGCGGAGGGAACTCATCTTTGAGGAAGGCTCTGTTTAAATCTCTAAAGTCCACAGATTCTTATTTGATTTTTATCTTTCTTTCCTACCGGGACAATGCTGGACATCCAGATCGGGTATTGTATCGGCTTGATGAACCCTGCCGTTAGTAAGTGTTGAACCTCTTCCTTGATCTTCAAATCCAGCTCAGGCTTATATGTTCTTGTTGCTTGTTTTACTGGAATGGCTGAAGGCATCACGTTCAACTTGTGACAGCTCACTTACTCGTCTAACCCTTCCATCTCTGTGTACTTCCACGCGAAGATGTCTATAAACTCCTGAATTAATTCAACCAAAGCCCCTCATTTATCCTTATTGAGATCCTTCGAGATGAATATGGGCCTTGGCTCCTCCCCTTCTTTTGCTAGGTTTAGCTGCTCCAACTCTTATGCTTCAAGCTTCGGCTGATCTGCCATATAATCAGGCTCCTCGGTGACTTCCTTCACAAATTCCTGTATGCTGGAATTGTCTATCACCATGCACTGTCCCCGTTGATCCACCAGAAAGCATTCATAAATTGGGTCAACCTCATCATCAACTTCATCAGCCGCCCGCTCACATCGTTATAATCAATACACCACCTTTCCTTCTTCAGTAACGACTTTCTTACATTGTCTTCTGGTAGTGGTGACCGCTTTCCTCTTCTTCTCCCTAGATGCCTCGACAGCTCTTTTCCTTGATAACAGACTCAGTACACTTTGTCGTTGGACCTCATGCTCTATCGGATCCACTTTGGGCCTCATCCTGTCTTTAAGCTGCTTCAAGATGCCTTGGGGTCGAGGGACCGTCTGGTGAGCTTCTTCGATTATTACTCTTGCACTGCTCGCAATCTCTTTACTCTGCTCATTCAAGGGCCCCATCCGTTCTCTGATCGAGGGAACCCATGATCCATCCATCCTTCTCGTTAAGACCCGGGCGCCTCCTTCCAACTCAGTATATAACACTGCGTCCACCAAGTGATCTTCCTCGATGGCGAAAGGCCTCTTTGTAGCCCTAATGGTCACCTTTGTCCCCTTGATGTTCGCCTTAGCACACTGGTGGTACGTAGAAATAACCAGCCCTTGGTTGTGCATCCACACCCTTCTTATTAGCAGATGATAGGAAGTTTCACTCTCTATCACGTGGAACTTTATATGGGAACTCAAATTTCCCATCACAATCCCCACGTTAACATACCCAATGGATTTGGAAGATTGGCTATCATATCCCGAAATTACCAAAGGCATGGGGAGTAACCTTTCTTCTGGAATATTGGCTTCATAAAAGGAGTTAATTGGCATGATATTGATGGAAGCTCCCCCATCCATGAGAGTCCTTACAAAACTAACTCCGTTAACACCGGCAGTCACATACAATGGCCTGTTGTGAGGGAATCTCACAGCCCTATCGGCATCGCTGAAGGTTACTTCTAACAGAAACCTCCTCACCGACCTGGCCATGGGTCCCTTCCATTTCAGTGAAGGGATCACATCCTTCCTTGCGATATCCATTATTTCCTGGGTTATTTACAACCTGCTCTCTTTTGTTATCCCTACCTGTTCGAAGAACCAGGTGAATTTTGGAGATTTTGAGACTGCACAGTACTCTAAGCCCGGATCTACCTCCTCGCCTTCAACGTTGTACACGTCCTCCATGTCTTTTGTGCTTGCTTCATTATAGGCCAAAACTATGCTAGCTATTCCCTTAGTATAGGTCTCCAAAGCTTCTTTGTACTCTTCTCTTTCTCCTCTCTCTGCCTCTTCATCATAGGCCACCACTAGATTGGCCCCGTGTGCTGGTAGTGGGTTGTTATTGACATTTTGTGGAGGGATTTGCAACATCCCCACCTTTACATGGTTGTCAATAATTCTTCTTAATGTGAAAAAACTTTCTATTGGATGCTGGATCCTCCGATGAACCTGGCAGTACTTAGGATCCTCCTTCGTTGTCGTATTGGGTTCCTCAACGAGAATATCTTTTGGTTCATAAACCGTTCCGCCTTCGACCATTGCGTTGTAACAGATGACTGCTTCTTTGATTGTACAAGGCAATGGTGGTGGGTCTTCCCTTTCTCTTCCTAACTTCCTCTTATTATACTTCTTCGGATCTTTGCCCCTATCTCCCCCTTCAGTGTACCCTACCCGTGGTGGCTGAGACCTTCCCCCCGCGGGTTGCATCGACTGCCTAAACATCATGGGCACTGCCACTGGATTGGTTCACACCACCAAAGAGATTTTTCTAACTGCTTTTAAGAATGCCGCAAAAGTCCCCTTGCGCGTCTCGTTAATAAGATGGCAGACGTACTCAGGAAGCAGCCCTCCAGCGCAGATCTGCAGCAACTTGGATTCTCTAGCCTCCTCCCTCACGTCGAGGGATCTTTCTCTGAACCATCAAACATAAGCTACCACTTCTTCCCCAGGTCGTTGCTTCTCCCTACCCAGTTGGGTCAAAGTAAACTCGTCTTCTGCCAGAAAGAACTTCTGGACAAATAATACATGCATCTCTTCCCACGTAGAAACACTCCTAGGAGCCAAATGGGATTACCAGGTATACGCTTTATCGATTAAGGATTTGGAAAACTCCCTCAATTGAAGTTTCTTGTTATTTCAATGTGCCCCCAAGTGTTCTATGAAGCGCTTAATATGCTCCTTCGGGTTCCCACCTTTCCCCGTATACTTTTTAAAAATAGGAGGAATATAGTCCTTTGGATAGGGCTCATCGTTGTATTCCTGAGGATAAGGTGTTAGAAAGTCATCATAAATCGAAGCTACCTCGCCAATAAATCACGAGGAGGCTTACATGAATTTCAACATCTCTTTCTGCATCTCCTTTCTCATTTCCTCCATGGGTGATGCTACTAGGACAATAGCCAGTGGCACTATGGGCTGGGCACCCATTGCAGTCGGCACAAACATTGCAGTAGGGGCCGTTGAAACTCCTGAGGTTCCCACTGTTGGATTCACAACAGAGGGCATGCTTACTGGGACCGTTCCCGCCACACCTGCACCTGGTGGGGCCGTTGGAGCTACCCCTGGTGTTACGAAGGCATTAACCTCCAATCCTCCCAACATAGTTGAAGCTACTAGAGTTTGCAAAAACTCATAAAACTTACTCATGAGGAGCGCCACCTGAGTGGGTCCCAACCCCGCACTCGTGGATGCTTGTGTCACCCCTGGAATGCCTGTCACTGCCTGAACCGTAGGTACCTCTATTCGAGGAATCCCATCCCTTAGAGCCTCCAGTTCTCTCGCAGCCTGTTCTTTATTATGCTGGATGTCATCAAAGTTGAGCCTTTGAGTAGCATTATCTTGCACCATACTCCTTACTTAGAAGAATGCCTCCCCAGTAGAGTCGCCAAATGTAGGAGGGTAATTTAGATTATAGATGGAGGCATAACCCCTTTGAAGTATGGTGATGATAAGTTAATTAGCTAAAACCTTGAATTAGTGATAGAACATGCAAACACAAATCTAATGAAGATAGGACTCAGTTTAAACTCACAAAAGCTCTCGTGTATAACTCAGAAAGTGGTAGTGGAACTTAGAAGTAACTTGGCTAGAGGGAGAGAGAAGTAAGCACCCTAGATACACCTTGGTAGGCAGGTAGAGACACATCAAACTCTCTCGAGAATCCTTGTCAAGTATTAAAAGCTTCGTAATAAATAGCAATGGTGACGGAGCAAGCTCTTTGGTTTGCAATAACTCTCTCTCTCTCTGATGTGTATTCTCTCTAGTAATGACTACTTAAACTCTCAAAAGATCCTCTTCTCCTCAAAGGTGGTTAGGGTCCTTAAATAGCCTCCCCTACCATCCCCGAGGCAACTCAGTCATTAAAGACTATGAAAGACATTCCTCATACTTTGTGTCACAACATTAAATTCCGGATGCACTAGTTGCCTCCACGTTATAAACATTAAATGCCAAGACATGCCTTTTGCCTAACCACTGTGTGTCAGGGGGCTGTTGTCGCAGAGGTGGCTCACCAACTGCCTGACAACCCCAAATACCACGGTGGTTTACTCGAGTGTAGGTCTGACATTGTTTAGCTGGCTAGTGACATTACCTACAGTAGATGTGACATTAAGTAGAGGGTTGATTGGTTCATAACTCAACGCTCGATGGAACTCCAAGCTGCTCCGCCTGAGGTTCCACGGTCAGGGTCCTTCGGTGTTTTTACCAGGTATATCTAGGATGGTCAGGACCAGCCCCAACGGTGCCTTACTTCTCAATCCTCCAAACCAAGTCCCTCTAAAGTTCCCACGGTGAGGTCATTCGATAGAGCATGAAAGCTCTCCCAGGCCCTGCCAAGCCTGGTCTCTCGCGAGTACCGTTTGACCTCACACTAAAACTCATTATCATTCTCATTCTCATTACAACATTACAACCGTTATAGCTTATAGTCAACATAAACATAAATACAATATGACTAATACAATAAGCTAAAGTATGAGTTGCCATGCCAAGCTGCCATGCTTTAGTTGCCACGCTTGAGCTGCCTCGGTTGCTTAATCTCAAACACTATTGCCAATTAGGGAATTATCCCTAATCTCAAGATTACCTTCAAGCCCCTTCTACAGCTTATGCGAACCATCTTGGTGGGGGAAGAATCCAACTGGTTTTTAATACTCTCTGAGTATAATCTGAAGTGCATTGTTCCAAAAGTTATTAAGATATAATATGTAGCTCATCTACTTGCCAACTTCCCAAGCTAAAATTTTGAACCCTCTAGTGAAGAGCTGCCAGGAGATAACTTCCGAGCATGTTTAGTTGGAGAAATGGAAGAATGGAGAATGGAGTTCGATGGCTTATGTAAATAAGGAATAGGTGGAGCAGGCCTCATCCTCTCTGGTGGCAATGATAAAGTCCCTCGCTCCTATTAATTGGACTTCAAGTGCTCTAATAAGGAGGCTGAATATAAGGATCTCATACTTAGCCTTATAGAGACATTGAGAAGAGGCATTAAAATACTTTGTATATGAGGAGACTCCAACCTAGTTGTTAAGCAAGTTAATAGGGAATTTTCTCTCAATTATGCTAACCTTGCTCCATATAGATCAATCATTCAAAGGTTATTGGACAGTTTTAGCTATCAAGATAGGGAGGCCCCCTAGGGTAATGAATAGACAACTCGATGTTTTAGCAATAATTGTATAGAAATTAAAAATGTCTAAAGCCACCATCTCAGTGCGGTGGATAATAGTGCTGATAATAGTGAGATCTCTGTTCCCAAGTGAGGAATTTAATGACTGGAGATTTCCAATCGTAAAACAGTTTAAGACACATGAAGAAAAGATAAAGTTTTTAGAGTTAGACACTTTCACATGTTGTAGGGCACGCTGTACTTCAAATTTTTGGACAGTTTTTTAGCGTGATGCGGGGGGGGGGGGAGGAAGCTCAAGAGATATTAGAAGCAATGCACAAAAGGCACTGTGGGTATGAAGACATTTCGCTTTACATACGGCTGCAACAAAGGGCTATTGTTGGCCTAACATGAGTACGGAGGCTGCTCACATGAGATAAGGCTGCCTAAAGTCGCAGACATAGTTGGATTAACTAATGGACACAAATTTTGTAGAGACTTTGGAAGATTGGAGGATTCCTTACACTACCTATCTAAAAAAAAAGGGAGCTGCTTGCTGAGAGGGCTTATGAGGTTTATTTAAAGAAAATAGTGGCCCATTTTTACTTGGTGAATGGGGAACTTTACAGAAAAGGGTACAATGAGAAGGCCTCGAGATACGTGGAAGGTCAAGAAGTGGCAAGCATACAAAAAGAGGATCATGAGCCTTCCCATATGGGTGGCATAAAATTATAAGATCAACTGATGATCCTAAGTTATTAATGGAAATCAATGGAGATTGACTCTATAAATTTTGTATAGAAATGTATATCATGCCAAATTAATGGCAATATGGTTCATATCCCCTCAGTGAGTTTGCAAAGTGTAGATAATCCTTACCCATTTCACACTTGAAAGTTTGATTTGGTAGGAAAAATTAGCTCGACCTCTTATGAAGAAGCCTTCACTATGATTTCTACGGAGTTGTATACTAAGAGGGCGAAAATAATTCCTATAAGAAAGGTTACTTCTCAAGTCGTAATGCAGTTCATTCGGGAATACATAATATGAAGATTTGGCATCCCAAAGTCATCCTCACAAATAATGGCAAGCAATTCGTATGTAAAGGGATGGGTCGGCTCAAGGGCAAATACAAGATTATCCATTTTTTATCCCAAAGGGAATGGTTAGGCGGAGGCAACTAAAAAGATGCTGATTAATATTTTGAAGATATTGGAAGATCTTTAAGGAATGTGGTATGACAAGATGTCGATGGTTTTATGGGCTTACAGGACCTCCAAGAGGGAGGCGATTGGTTTTATCCCGTTCTCTCTAGTCTATGGCTTGGATGTGCCGTCAGCATGAGTGACACTAAACCAAAATTTAGTGCCTGATCCAAGACATGTGCAGTTAGAAACTTTGGACGAGCATCGTGATAGAGCCAAGGAAAACTTCAAAGTCTACACTCAGCAGTTGTCTAGAGCGTATGAGAATCTAGTTAAGCCTAGAGAATTTTAATGGGAGACCTGGTTTTATGAGCATCCATTCATCATCTAAGGAGCATGACAGCCTCAAAATTCAAGCCCAATTGGGAAGGGCCATTTATTGTGCGAGGAGTAAGAAGATTATGGTATTATCAAATCTTAGAGTCGGAGTGTGAGTTCATCCAATCGTTCAGTTGTAAGTGGCTCAAGAAGTACTACTTCTGAGGTACCCCGTTATTTTTATTCAGTAGTTAATCCTAGAAAAAGAAAGTTCCCTAAATGAAAAGGAAAATAGTTGATGCACTTTTTTTAATACAAAATTAAAATATCACTTTATGCACAATTAATGCAATAGCGAATGTTCGACCATGACCAGTCTCTTTCATAATATTTCTGATGATATTTATAATGTTTATCATCTTACATTACTAACAAGTTTAGCATGCATCTATTCACAAAATTATGTGAACAGGTGCATTTCAAGAAAAAAATTATTTTGATTTTGCTAAAATAATTTTAAGAGTAGAGCAACTTGAGATTCTCAGAGATTAAGAGAAATGATATTTAATTTAAGGAGCATGTCTCATCATACTCGGGGGTATATACATTCCAATGACAAAATATGATGAGCAAAGCACCTTTACATATAATGTTTTGAGAAATATGCTCCTCATACGGAGCGAATAACATATATTGTAAGGAAGTGCAAAGTTTTAAAATGTTGATGAAGCAATAACAGTTTGTATGTTGTTTACAAAATTTGAGGATAATTGACTCCCAAGTCCAATTTCATGATTAAAATAAGTGAAGTATCCCACAGAATACGGGAAAGTCACATATATTACTCTCTAATTTGTGAGTAGACACTCCCATAGAAAAACATAATGACAATTATTAACACTCACATGCAATAATATGAGAAGATATTCCAACATAATAAGGGAAAGTTCATAGAAATACAATGTAAGGATGAATATAAAAAACATTATAATTCATATAAATGACCTGCTCGAAACAGATAAGATCATGATATTATAAAAAGAAAAAGGAATTGTATATGAGTGTTCAATCAGATAAAAGAAAAATAAGATTCTCCTTCGAGTAGAAGCCCTCGAATAACGGGACAACCTATCGAACAAAGTCCCCCTCGAGTTTATGCATTCGAACAACGTCCTCTATCTCACCCGCTAAAATCTTAGCTAACTTAGCTTCTAATGTTTTGATCTTCTCGTGGACTCTATTAGCGTTCAAATGACATCGCTCAGCTTTGGCTTTCTCAAAAGACTTTACTCTTATTAATCTCTTAGTAGCAGGAGAAATAAGTCAACGAATAGAGGTATTAAGCTAGTCAAGCCTGAAGTGGCAGTAATTCTACAAGTCCTTGATAGCTTCCAAGAAGAGGAAAGCACCTGTGCCAGTAAATTCACTCGAAGGAGTTAATATGAACTTATAAACATGGCTTGCAAGTGCCTTTAAGTTGTGAATGGTCAATTTTTCAATGTTGCAAACACTCCTGGCTATAAAACTCTCAATGTGACGCTCAAAAATTAAATCTAAAATAGACGAATCCTCTGCTCAAAATATATTAGGGTGGTGCTCGCACCACATATCCTTCATAAACATTGAGAGCATCCATATCTATGGAATCAAATCTAGTGTCCATAGACCTAGCCTTAAAGAGGGAAAGAAGACTCCTCGCCAAATTTCTCACCCTCGGAATGAGTGGCCTCAGAGTCCTCCTTACTCTCACTAACAGTTTCCTCTATTTCGTTTGTTTCTTCCTAGAAAAAGTATAACAAGGAGGACAAAATCTTCTCTGCATGCATCACATCCAATACATGGGGCACCGGGTTATTCTTCCAATAAGGCAAGTCAAATAAAAGAGTCAACATAGCTTTCAGCGTAAACTCTTCTTTTCTAAAAGAGTCAAATTATTGCACACCCTCTTCCCACAACTCATTTATGATCTACGTCGTCCCCTTATACATCTATCCTACTTGTTGAAGGTTGTTGCGAAGGTTGTTCAGGGACAAAAGGAACTTTTAATTCACCCTGAAAACTCCAAAATCGATAACTATCTTGCATACCCTATCTTAACAAATGTAGTTCAATTGTTTTCACTCAAACACCTTACCATTCTTACACCTAGAACACGGACACGAAAACTCTTCATCATTATGACATCTCTTTGCGTATTTCACAAATTCATTAGCACCTCTGCGAAACACGTCCTCCATTCTATTTGTCTCACCCATCCACTCTTTGTATTTCGGATATCCCATCACAGCTACCATAACTAATCACCTATTAAAGGTAAGAAGCGTATATACATGGATTAGTATAAACAAAACTTAGATTTATAGTATGTTTCATTTAATTATGCCTTATTTATATTTGATTTTTAAATTTCAAATTCAAATTCAATGTATAATAGAAATTTCTATTTCCTCCATCTCCTTTAAAGGGTGAGTGGTCCTATCCCATTCAAGACCGCATTTTTTTGTAATATACTTAACATCTCATGCACATTGTTATGATTTGAGAAAAATTCGGCAGCATATCCCCGTAGTTCTCCAAGTACACGGTGTATATTGTCAAGTGTGAGTGTTATTTCAATTGATCAATTGAAATAACAGTCACACTTGTCAATCTAGTATGTACCCAGAGAACATTAGGATACGACTGTAGAACTTCCTCCAAAAGTAACAACTTTAAGCCACTAAGAATATTATTATACAAAAATTATGCAGTCCCAAACTGTCCAAACGGGACAATTCGAGAGATCTCATTACAAGGGTTATGACTCTCGAACGGGTCTAATGTCTATTGAATGTGTACGCATAAGAACTAGAAGACTAGTATCTATGCGCTTTTATAAATGTAATTTCAAGTATGTTTCATTTAATTATCATACTATATATAAATATTGTTCGTTATACAAAGGAATTTTTAAAAAAAAGTTGAAAAATCCCACCCACCATATGGACAATAATCCAGTGGTCATGCCACTTTTAAAATTAACCAACCCAACATCGATCCACTATAATCCAACCGCAATGGCAACAACAAATGTGTATCCCGTACTCCTTTTAATTCATCTACTCAATTAATTCTTTTCATCAATTAAACTAACAATTAAAATATACAATTATTAATTTACTAATTTACAATGAGGGTCAATCCTACTTGCATATGAAAGGGGCACTAATTATTAATTTACAAAAAAAATTAGCAACCAATCAATATTAAATCAATCAATTCTTTTACAAGGGGCACTACAATATGAGGGGCAATATCTAATAAATCAATAAAAATTTAATTAAGAAAAATACACACACGCACATATACACACACACGCACATATACACCCCTGCCCCCCCTCCCGCTGCCCCTACCCACCACACGCACACACGCACATATACACACACATGCACATATACACACACGCATATACACACACACACATGCACATACACCCCCCTTCCCCTCCCCCCAGCCCTGCCGCCTCCCCCCACCCCCACACACACATTTACACACACATATATACACACGCGCACATATACATACACATATACATAAATGGAGGAGAAATAGAGAGAGAAAACATAACAAAGTTGTAGAGAGAGAGTGAGCAGTCGCTAGAGAGAGAGAGAGAGAGAGAAATGGTGGGAATAGAATCGGTGGGAAAAAAGAAGAAGAGGGAGGGTTTTTTACTGATAGAATTGTCACGGACATGTCACGGTCATTGACCGTGACAACTTTTCGGTATTGTCTCGGTCATTGACCGTGACAAGTCCGTGACAACTGTACTTGTCATGGACTTGTCACGGTCAATGATCGTGACAAGCATTTGTCACGGCCTTATCACGGTCATTGACCGTGACAAGGCTAGCCGTTTAAAGGGTGCCAATTTGACCATTTTGGTGTAGTGCAGGCTTCGATAACAATCGAAAACGAAAGTGTGTGAACAAATAAATAACATAGAAGGGATGAATAGGTTATTAGAACCAATATTCCCAATTTTAAATTCAACTTAAAAAAAAACATATATAAGTTATTTTTTAAATGTCAATGTGATTTAGTTGAATTGAAATCATATAAACACAAACAAGTTAATCAAAATGATAAACAACCACACAAAAATTCACAACACCAGGTATACGAGGAAAAACCCTATCATAGGGATAAAAAAACATCTGTGTGACTTAAAATCTCATTATATTTCAAAGTTTCTTTTCACACAATACAAGAATATAAATAGATCGTATGTAATCACAAGAAATTATATATTAATATTATGAGTCTCCCCCATTCCATTAATAAATTGAAGCTTCATCTCTCGAATACGGAACTCCATTATCCATCCTATATCCACACCATGCTCCAACTCTTCAAATACCTTGAGCACCTCCATTGAGATCCTGGAGTATAGATCATGTATTATTTGAAATTCAAATGTAAACTATGTTATCTATGGATAAAAACCTTTCAATTCATCTCTCAATTGAATTTCTCAATGTGGATTGAAAAATCTCACAGACGCACAAATGACACACTCAAATTTGAATTAGAGAGATAAAGTTAAGCTCTATTTATGAAAAAAAATCCTCAGAAGATGTATTTTGAAATGAGAATGAGTGTATTTAAGAATTTTAATGAAACAAGGTTATTTATAGGAAAAAATTAAAACCCAGCTCTGCCATGCGCATGGTTGAGTTTTCCCATCCACATAATTTTGGACAGTATGCTCCCAAATAAAAATTGACTTAGGATCATACGAATGGGAAAATATCTATCATGCTCACAGTTTGTCCTAAAATATAATCACCATGTGAACAACTTAAAATGCAGCCGTTCGGACGTCTCTTAGCCAAAGTCATTTTAAAGACATTTCAAATGAGATTTTTGAAAATGACATCTTGATCCCTATACTCAAATAAATACATCACTCAAAATATATACTTAAAAAATAAAGTATATTAAAGAGACTCTGAATTTTAAAAAGTGTGAGTGTGTGCAATAGTCATATGTTTAATCTATTTCGTAAAAGGATATTCTTAAAATTGGTGACGAAGAGAGAGATAGAGAATGAGAGAGATAGTGGTTCAGGCTTAAATTTCCAATTTATACTTTCGAGACCTTCGATTGTATTTTCAATATCAAATTTTGACCTGAAAAAGGCAAGACATGTCACTAAAGGGTCATCATTATAAGTTTGTTCGAAAATCTCTTGGACGATACTATCAATCATATCGACATTCATAGGTGCATCATCATCGGGTGGTTTTGTGGACAATTGAACACATTAAGGTCCATAGTAATTTTCCAAATGATAAGTTCAATTGACCACTACGACACCTAATGACAACATCAAATGTGGATATGCATGGACGATGCAAAATAACTAGAATTTGTGCATTAGTATTATGGACTTTTTGGGTACCTAAACTATAAAATTGACTGGAAAGACAACATCTCGCGCTTTAATAAAGACATCCTCAATAACACCTCTCATAATTTTAATAGAATGGTTGGCTAATAATAGGGTAATCCTAATCATCCTCAACTCCCCCAAGCCTAGTTTCTTGTACATAGTGTATGGCAAAAGATTCATGCTAGCTCCCAAATCTAAAAGAGCTTTGTCTATAATGTGTTCCCCTATCTTGATAGAGATCGTTAGAGTCCCGAGATCCTTATAATTAACAGGGGTTCTATATGAGATGATCGAGATTTCTTTCTCAGCGACAAAGTCTTTCTTAGGAATTTTAATGCTTATCTTAAAGGTACAAAGGTCCTTCAAAAATTTGACTTAGGACTGGACTTGTTGTATAGCATCAAGTAATGGGATATTGATTTGCACATGCTTAAATACTTTTAACATCTTATCCACTTGTGCCTTTTTATTTTGTGTCACCAAATGTCAGGAAAACTAGGATTTCGAAACATAGGTCTCCACAATGGCTCAGAAGGTGAGGATGATGAGGAAATTAGGTCCATCGGTGGATATTCCTTCTCCTTAAATTTCTCAAATTCACTCTTGGTGGGTGGTGAGATGTTATTCTTAACTTCCTTGCTTGACCTAAGCGTGATGATAGCTTTCGCGTGCTCTTGGGTGTTTGATGTGCTCGTGTTGTCTTGAATAACATATTGACCCCTAGCCATGGTACCTTTTGGATTAGGCTCGAGTTAGCTTAGGAATGTTCCCTTGTTTATCTGACTAAATGCATTGGCTAATTGGATCACTTGAACCTCTAGTTTGGCAATCGATTGAGTGTTTGTGTGCAAGATTTACTTTGTGGATTAAAGGATACTTTGTGTGTTTTTTGGAATTGAAGGTTACTTTGGGCAAGTAAGTTCATCGTCTCCTCTAAAGATTGGATCTTCTAGGGTGAGGGAAATGACACTACATGGGAATTCTTTTGGAATTTAGGGCTAGGTTACCTGAAGATTGACCTCCACTACCCTATTATTGACCTTTATACCACAAAAAGATAGGGTGGTCACACCATCCTGGATTGTATGTATTGGAGAATGGTTGTACTTTGGCCGATTTTGGTAGAGGGTGTTTTCTTAGTCGGTGAGAGCTTTGTGGGCTGAAAGGATAGGCCAACTTTCGACTAAGTGGTCGAAGCTATTACAAAACAAGCACATATGTGAACCTATATGTTGCACAGCCACAGGTACGCCTCGATTACTCTCTTTGCTCATTTCCAAGGCTTTTAAATATTGGGCCAATGAAGCCACTTTCGCACTTAATCCAAAACCTTGCTCGACTTGGTGAGCGTTTCCCTCATTAATTGTGGTGGGCATAGAATCCCAGTGGGGTGCCCATTATTTGAACTTTTAAGCTATAAATTCTAGGAATGTCCACGCATCGGCCTCACTGTTCTCAATAAAACATCCACTACACATTAATTCAATCATCGACCAAGTAGTATAATCAATTATATCTCATGGTGAGGACATTGCAATAACAAGTCCTTAAATCTCTCTAGGTACATCCACAAAACCTCTCCCTCTTTTTGACTAAAAGTGTTGATGGCGTGACGTAACGCCATCGTCTTTTGGTTGGGTAAAAACTATTGAAAAAACTCGACATTCAATTGATTCCATGTAGTGATGGAATTAGGTTTGAGTAAGAGTAGACAATTTTTAGCTTTATCTTTAAAAAATGGGAACACTTTTAGTTTAACAATCACATCGGTGAGTTACTGTAACTTAACCGTTCCATGGATTTCTTTGAACTCATGCACATGAAGGTACGGGTTCTCATTTTTTTTCCTCGAAAGATGTGAAGTAAATGAATTACATTCAACTTGAATTCGAAGTTGTTCGCATTATATGGGGGAAGACGTATTCACGAGGGTTGATTCAACCTATTGGGATACATGTAATACTTTAGGGCACGGGTCGCTAACTCATCTCCCATCTCGGAAAAAATCAAGGTTCTACCTACAAAAGTATCTAGAATGCTAAACTCCACTCTAGATAAATTACCGATGGGGATCTATAAACCAACCACGCATATACCATGCTCACTCATTTTTAATTTTTTTTATTTAAAGGAAATTAAAACCAATTAATCCGACTCGAAACCACATAATTCATAAGCTAGAACAAAGCAATTTGACTTATCTAAATTAGGTGAGGGGAATTTCAATTTTTAAGATCTAATTTTCTCGAGATCATTCGACGATAATAGGTGTCTCCAAAATAATCTCCTTAATTAGAGAGCTCATACTCTTTACTTTTATGTAACACCCTGTACTTTTATCACCTCAAATCCCAAAATTTTCCTCCAGGTAATGTAACACCCTGTACTTTTATGTGTAATTTAATTACATAAGTGAGTGTAATTTAATACTCAGAGATATGATTTGAGAAATTAAGTGAAGGATTACTATTGATGAATATTATATTTACTTACAGGAATAAATAAATGAAGCTGGATTACTTTAGATTATGTTGCGGTTAGGAAAAGCGACAAGAGGTAATATTTTATTCGATAAACTCGTGCATAGATGTATTGGATTAAAAAGGTGAATTTTTTATAAGTGACTCAGATAGGAATTTTGAGTGCACGGTTGGTCTCGGAAGGGCCGAGATAGCCAGAATAGAGCTCCTGGGATAGTGTGTGGGTTCCAGGGACTTTTTTGGACTAGTAGGGATGCACAATTGTGTATACGAGTCATTTTTGGGTTTAATAAGGGCTAAACCCTCATTTCTCTCTTTTAAGACACGAGAGAAAGATAGAAAGGAAAGAAGAAAAGGGAGAAGAGAGGAGATCTCAGGCCAAGCTCCGATGGATATCGGCACGAGGTCATCTGATTTATCCAACGAGGCAAGTGTTTAACTTGCTTTATATTCTTAAGTGTGTTGATTTTTCATATTGTAGTTGGTGTAAAACTATATGATTTTGGGTTTTGGATTCTTGCACAAAAAGGGGGTTTTCGGAAAGGATTTCATACGATTTTTTTGTGATATTAACTCCACATGAAATCTAGGCGTGAAACCATGTTAATGGTGTAATTTGATGAGAAATTTGGGAGAAATGATAGTTAGGGCTTAATTAATAATAGTGTAGAAATTCTTAATTTAATTAATGCATCCCAAGATTTAATTATTGGTTTGGGTATAATCAAGTGTGCAGTTATTGTATTTATGGTTGGCAATGATTAGAACCATAAAAATGGGGTATGTGTGTATTGGTTGAGTCTTGGGGAAGAAGAGAAACATAACTCGTATTCGCTTGCTGAACCAGGGAGAATCGATTCGCAGGGGTCGAATCGATTCGATAAGAGTAAAGTAGGACTCTGAACCATTTCGAATCGATTCGGAGGGGTGCGAATCGATTCGGACACATGCGAATCGATTCGCACCGATCAGATTTTGAAAATTTTCCTTGTTTTTAAGGGTTTAAGGAAGATGGTTTTTGGAGAACTCCTAAATGATTAGAGGAGTGTTTTATAAACCTTGGGTTAGTCGAGGATAAAATTTGGGTTAAAATGTTTAGGAGTGTTTGGGACGAACGACACTCGAGGAATTATTTTGGCGGGTATACATATATGTGCCTATTATATAAATGCGTAAATACTATTGTTCGAGTAGGATTGAATTAGAGTATTAACCAAGTGTGATAAGCTAATATTCTGGAGATTGTAAATGTGAGAATTGTATCATAAGTGAGTGAATACTTATGAGATTAAATAACTTGTTTGTATACTTATAAATTGGTACGAATTGATATATTTGGGATTTATTAGGCTAATGCCACGAGAGATAGGCATGAATAACCGGATTTGATGATATACATACACGGGTATAGAGACAGTAGATATATGATATGATTATGAATATATCTGTGTGCGAATGGTATATTTATGTAAAGCATACCTCTCTAGTGCTATCATGGGAAGTTGCGTAATGTGGGTGAGGCCCTTGGCTTGAGGAGCAAGGAGCGTATAGTCCCCATGTCCTAGGCATCCATTATTTATATTGTGTCATTTTTATTCTGGGTGAGACGTGGTGGATATGTTTCGTCTCACTTTTAGGTTCGAAACTATAGCCGTTTCCCATACTTTGTGATTTGGGTTTTTACCAAGTCGGTGTGAGAGTCCGACCGCTGGTACCCAGGATGATAATGTGAGTGATTCCTTGGAAGATAATAACATTGTCGAGATTTCATCCATTGAGTTAAATCTCTGAGGGATAGTTAGTATACTTATATAATGTGTGATATATAAGTATGGATATACTTGATGTGCATGGTATATTGTATATATATGTGAAGATGTGAAAAGATATATATATATATATATATATATATATATATATATATATATATATATATATACGGACTAAATAAAGAATAAAGTGTGAAGAAAATGGTTTTTCATCCGGGAGAATAAAGGCCGGAATAAAATGTGATACGTATATAAAGATGAGAATATTATATACGAGACTAATAACACTAAGATGTGAAAGTTAATTATAAGTGAACGGATAAATTATAAGTGAGGATTTATAATGCATAAGCTCGGGAGAAAGCTTAGGATATTATTACGTGGAGTATGAGGTAGTGTTTGGGGTATTTAGAAGTTTTGGAGATACTAGTTAGGTTGGGTAGCGTAACTAGGGTGTTTAAAATACATGCGTTAGGTGTGCACTATTCGATGAGAGGTGAGGGTATCTCATGGGAGTGCGGCACGAGTTTAAATATGGAGAATATCATATTATAAATATTAAAGTATTTTAAACACTTTATAAATATTTTCAAAATGTTTTGGCTCTGACCCGTTTTCAAATATTTAAAAACATTTTAGGTGTCCAGACACATGGACGCCTGGATGACTATTCTTTCGAGTCAAACGTTGCTTCAGTAGCCGTGGATGCTAGCATGGACTTGTATAGACACTTCTCTCCTTGTGATCTAGATAAGAGGTACTGTTGTAATATTCGGGCATGTTGCCCAACTATTGTATTTATCTTATTTTCAACATTTCATTCGATTTGGTTGTATATATGTTTTACCGAGAGTTATCGATTATTATTTTATTGAATTCAATTATTTATGTATATTAGTTGTGTGGTTGATTTATTGTGCGTTTAAGAAAAAGATTAGAAAGTTTAAAATTTAACACCGTGGGCTAATAGGTTATTAGTAATTAAATAGTTTTCGATAGTGATGCTGAGAATGAAAACATATGAGACTCCTGACTTAATTTGAAATAGGACTAATCACCCGGTATTTTATTTGGCGGGTTGTTATAGATAGTATCAGAGCATCAGGTTCTAGTGTCCTTTGGAATTTGTCCGAACGTACTGCGTTTCCAGTATTGCTTTCTATTCAATATAGAGCCCTATGTTTAGGATTGTTGGTTCATATGGTGTGATTACATTCTCCTGCTATAGTGTATAATTATAATGAATCTTATGTGCGTTCGGGTGTGTTCGTATGCCGAACAATGAAGGTCATCAAGTGAGGGTCATTGGGAGGACAGTAGGAGATGAGACTCAGTTGAATTAGTGGAATGTTTGGGGATAATGACCGTAGTTAAGGTCACCTCTATTGTTGCTTTGGTAATTGGGGTTATAAGGACTGCTAGGGTGCCAAGTCAAACTCACCCAGAGTGGTTAGAATGGAATAGAATCAGATGGGTATTTGAAGAGTACCATCTGTTGGAATTATAGAAATGCAGATATTGTGCGTTAGCTTATGGAAATAGGATATCCAGAGGCTTTGGCATATGGCGGAGTGTAGTATACCTGAAAGTGAAAATTGGGGAAAAAAATTTCTTAGCTCGTGGGAGCAGTGTTGTAATGGTGGGAGTCAATTACCACATTTGAAAGTATAATATTATGCCAATGGAAGGATCTTAGGTACGGGTTGATCGCAAGTTCCTCTGTTGTTCATAAAGAGTTGTTTGCGTAAGTGAACCTTGTATCTGATGAGGTAGGTACAATGGAGAAAAGTATCCTTAAGTGGGTGATGGAACCATGAGAAGAGTCATTAGAACTTAAAGGAAATTCTGTTTGGACGATTATTGCAGATAACGACAAGGTCGTGTTTTGTCAAGGAGGATGTTGATGCTTCAATGTGAAGGGAGTTAAAAAAGTTGAAAGATTTAGTCTGTGAGTAAGATTGGATGTAACAGTGTAAGCGGAACACCACAAGGGGAGACCCATCAGGGGACCCATCTAAATGATTCGGATGGCTGGTTTTTACTGAGTGACGGTGGATTCAATCAGGGCTGTTAAAGCCACTAGTGTGTTTCCTTAGGGCCAGCGGAACCAAGGGAACAATAAGGGTAGTGTAAGGACATATTTTCATAGGTCCGTTATCAATTTATTAAGTCATATACCGCTACACCGTCAAAGAGAATTCAAGAGACATCTACATCAAATACGGATCCGAATTACTCAAGTTCTTCATCATTCAAGGCTCCGCGAAGTTTACTTTGGTAAGGTTATGTTTTAAATACCTTTACTTTTCACTTAGAGCTTTTGGGAGATTTTTACAAAATATTTTCTAAGTGTTGGAGAGGACTTTTTCGTCAAATATTGAGAATGAGTATTTTTTTCTAAGTTTTGAAGCGGACCTCGATTTTGACGCCCAAGTCGTTCGTGCGAGATCAGCATCTCGTTCGAACGAGATTGGAAGTCGCGCGATGTCGTTTGAACGACATGCGTACTTTGTTCGAGCGACATATGCTTCTCGTTCGAACGAGCTCGAAATTTGAGGCGGTGCATTTTTGTATAAATACTCATTAAATTGTAACGTTTTCATTAAGAAGTCCATACATTTTCCAGAACATAAACACTACCAAAGCAGAAATCTTTAGGCTTCTTCTTTTAGGGGTTTAATCCCTTTTTGATTTACAATTCACAAAACTCCCATCTTGCTATAGTGAATTGTTTTGGTGTTCAAGAACACATCTTCGCCTTTATTCATCTTTTGTGGAGTGCGTCTCTACACTGTATGGCTACGTGTCATTAAGGATCTTGCTGCGTGAAGATTCATTGCTGAAGATAGGACTGCGAGTCCTTGGAGGGTGCTGCGGGTATTCTCTTGCTGAGTTCAAGACTGCGAGTCTTTGTGGGTTGGCTGCGCGTTGATCCATTGCAAATTTCTCTATGTAATTATACGTTGCGAATTATAGATTCATAGTTAAATAAAGGTTTTACCCGAAAGGTTTTTTTTCCTGAAATCTATGTCTCAGCATATTTGTTGTGTCGCATACGTTATTTGTTTATGGTTTGACACACGCACCATAGATGCATGTTTAGGGGCTGAATTAATAGACTCTAATTAAATAAGTGAGCCAAATTAGAAATTTACGAATTAATCAATTATCACACAGTCACGTCTTCTCAAATTGGTATCAGAGCGGGTTACGCTAATTTATTGCGTATTCTTATTTTCCGCAAAATCGTGTGATATTGATTTTTTTGGAAATTCAATTTTGTGAAAAATCGCATTTTTTTCTATGGAGCACTTCTATAATAAGATGCCTATTTTTGACGGGTCTAATTATGCCTATTGGAAAGCTCGCATGAAATCTGGTTTAAAAGCCATTGACGAGCGTGTTTGGTACCTTTGCGAAAATGGGTGGACTCCTCCCACGGTCACCGTTGATAATATCTCCTCTTTAAAACCCGTGTCAGCCTGGACTGAAGATGATCATAAAATGTCTAAATATAATTCACGTGGGCTGAGTGCTATTTCTGGAGCTATCACTCCTGATGAGTTTCGCCGAATTATGACGTGCACCACGTCTAAAGAGGCTTGGGATGTTTTGAAATTGACACATGAGGGTACGAACGCGGTTAAAGAATCTAAGTTACAAAATTTTGCCACCCAATTTGAGACTATCACCATGTCTGAATCTGAATGCTTTGATGATTTTTATGCACGTTTGTCGGACATTATTAACACCAGTTTTAATTTGGGTGAGGTGATTGATAACACGCGTGTCATTAAAAAGATTTTGAGATCTCTCCCAAAACGCTTTATTCCTAAAGTCACTGTTTTGAACTCTTTGGGAAATTTGAAATCACTTAAGTTAGAAGAACTTATAGGAGATCTTCAAACCTATGAGATTGACATGTTTCCCAAAACCATTAAGGCTAAGGATAATGGCATTGCTTTAAAGACTCATTGTAAGAAAAAGAAAGAAAAAGTTTGTGAGTCCGATTCTGAGGGAGACTTTGATTTTAATGATATGGCCTTGTTTGCAAAAAATTTAAAAAAAATTCTCAACATGAACAAAAATAATTTTTCCAACAAAAAGAAATTTTTTGAGAAAAATAAAAAGAAAAGAAAGGCCAAAGAAAGTGGTGAGAGAGAAAAAGAGAATGACTCAAATGAGGAGTGTGAGGAAGATCTTGAGAACGTGACTTGTTTTGAATGTAGGGGTAAGGGACATAAGTCGTTTGAGTGTCCAACACGGCTTAGAAAGAAAGGAAAGAAAGTAGCCATGCCTGCCACACTTAGTGATAGTGAGGGTGATGGGGGAGATGAGTCCGATAAAGGTTTAGCACATGAGATGGTTGTCGCTTTTTCTGGTCATGTGAGCACACCCACTTTGTCTCACGAGAGTGCACACGAGAGCGATGATAGTGATTTGTGTTCTTCGAGTGAGGATGAGAGCAAGGAAGAGAGTGGAGATGAAAGTGAGCTCCAAAAAGCTTTTAGAGATTTGTACACCGAGACCTTGAAAACAAAGAAGTATAATCGAGATTTAGGTCGTCGGGTTTTAGATTTGGACAGAGAGAAGGAGTTTTTAAGAAAGGAGAAGTGTGATTTGACCAACACGTTGTCTAGGCTGACGACACGTGTATCCCAACTCGAGAGTGATCTCGAACGTGCCAGGGAGGTCAAAGTCATTTTTGAGAACGCACCTAAGAAGGTTGAAAAGGTGGTTCTTAAGGGTAAAGGTGAGAATTTAGGAATAAGTCATGACGGTGCTTCTATTTCCCAATTAGCACCCGATCCGGTTCCCACTTTAGTGTCAAATTCACGTGAGTCTCACCCTAACCCACCTAGGCGTCCCATTCCTATTAGGAAAGTGCATCCTAGAGTTTTTAAGAGAGGTGTTCCGAGGCCTATTTATGTTTTCTCACATTGCAAAAGGAGAGGACACCTTAGGGAATTTTGCTTTAAGTCGGGGTATGTGTCATGTTTTGCTTCTACACGTGTTTCTGATACACATGTTCCCACACATGATTCTTTACATGCTCCCGAAGACTACATGAGAGAGTTTGCACATTTAGGTGAGCAAGTTAAGTTTTTAGTCAAAACTTCACAAGAATTGATGGAGGTTTTTCATAAGTTGTCACCACCTTTGGAAAACCCCTCCGCACCTAATGATTGAGGTTTGACTTGTTTACTAGCATAGGATGATTTTCATGATGATATTGTTTGCCTATTGATAGTATGTATCATTTTTGTACATTTTTTTTGGAAATATTTTAAAAAATACAAAAAGATTTTATTTTGATAAAATTTTTAGAAAAATCCAAAAAAAAATTTGTATTTTGTTTGCACCGTTTATGGATGGAGACTTAGGATGACCGAGTCACAACATCATTCCATTTTCCTGTGACTATTTGATAGTGTTTTGAGACAATAGGTCAATTCATCCTTGTGCTTTATAATGTTTGGAATCATCAAGATGTAATTAAGTGTTTACTTCCTACATGTTTGACTCATGTTTCCTTTATTCCACACATGCACGGATTTGTTTGATTATTGTGCTTGTCTTATCACATGTTGGTTGGGTGTTTTCACTTCAATCCTGTCCTTAAAACGAACCAAGCGCGATAAATTTTGATAAGGAAATTATGCATTTAAGAACCGTTTTGTGAGTTTGTGTGCTTTGTTTAAAAAATGGGGAAGGGCTGGGAAAGGTTCATTTTGCCTTTGCGAATACTAAGCCACCGTTAAATTGGACCTAAAAAATGGAGGAATTTTATTATCCATGGTCCAAAGAGGTTTAAAAGAGCCCGAAAAAATTTAAAGGCAATAAAAAGAAATTCATGCCAATTATGGGCCATTTAGGTTTTTGCACCAATTCTCCAAAGTTTGAGAATTTAGATTACCTCTAGAAGAAAATATATTTGAGGGAGTTTGGATGGAGAATTTAAACGGGTTTGCACATCCTTGAATTGCTTGAAAATGCGCTACATAGTTTTGGACGTTATTGGTGTGGAAATCATTTGAATTTGATTTGTTGATTTGCATAAGACGATGTCATCTAAATTCAAAAAAATTTACACCTAAGGATTCTTTTGATGTTCATTCGTTAGGGGTACACGTATCCATCGTACACATATGATTGATTGAGTTGATTTACCTATCGAATGTGTTCACACCCATTCATTTCGTTTCCGTGACTTGGTTGTTTGAGCTTAAGTCCATGGTGTGATTTTTGTATCATATTTTTCAAAGTGGTATCTTATTTTTTGTACGAAAAATTTGAAAATCCAAAAATAGTTGGTGAGATTTTTGAGATACTCCTTTGCATGCACGTAATTTGATCCTTGTTTGCTATGCATTTTATCGTGACACTCCATGTTTTGATTGTTTCTTCTTATCTGTCTATTTGGGGACATCATAAAAAGGGGGAGAAAGAATTATCATGTTATGGGGGAGTTTTTGCATTATGGGGGAGATTTGATTATTAATGCTTTATTCTTATATCATTTCAAACTCGTTGCGTCATGAAGGTTTTTGCTTTTTATCATGTGTGTAGGTACAAAGATTGATGATCATGATGTTGCACACCCTGATGAGAAAAGCTTTGAGATTTGGAAAAGATGATTGAAGAACAGTTTTGAGGTCTTGCAAATTTATTCATGGGAGCGTAGATTTGTATAGGCAATTTGGTTTTTTGATAATTCGAATTTTTTATGTATGTATCGACATAGACATAGGGGGAGATTTGTAAGGACATATTTTCATAGGTCCGTTATCAATTTATTATGTCATATACCGCTACACTGCCAAAGAGCATTCAAGAGACATTTACATCAAAGACGGATCCGAATTACTCAAGTTCTTCATCATTCAAGGCTCCGCGAAGTTTAATTTGGTAAGGTTATGTTTTAAATACCTTTACTTTTCACTTAGAGCTTTTGGGAGATTTTTACAAAATATTTTCTAAGTGTTGGAGCGGACTTTTTTGTCAAATATTGAGAATGAGTATTTTTTCTAAGTTTTGAAGCAGACCTCGATTTTGATGCCCAGGTCATTCGCGCGAGATCAGCATCTCGTTCAAACGAGATTGGAAGTCACGCGATGTCATTTGAACGACATGCGTACTTCGTTCGAGCGACATATGCTTCTCGTTCGAATGAGCTCGAATTTCGAGGCTGTGCATTTTTGTATAAATACTCATTAAATGGTAACGTTTTCATTAAGAATTCCATACGTTTTCCAGAACAGAAACACTGCCAAAGCAGTAATCTTTAGGCTTCTTCTTTTAGGTGTTTAATCCCTTTTTGATTTACAATTCACAAAACTCCCATCTTGCTTTAGTGAATTGTTTTGGTGTTCAAGAACACATCTTCGCCTTTGTTCATCTTTTGTGGAGTGCGTCTCTACACCGTATGGATGCGTGTCATTAAGGATCTTGCTGCGTGAAGATTCTTTGCTGAAGATAGGACTGCGAGTCCTTGGAAGGTGCTGCGGGTATTCTCTTGCTGAGTTCAAGACTGCGAGTCTTTGTGGATTGGATGCGCATTGATCCATTGCAGATTTCTCTATGTAATTGTAAGTTTCGATTTATAGATTCATAGTGAAATAAATGTTTTATCCGAAAGGTTTTTTTTCCTAAAATCTGTGTCTCAGCATATTTGTTGTGTCGCATGCGTTATTTGTTTATGGTTTGACACACGCACCATAGATGCATGTTTAGGGGCTGAATTAATAGACTCTAATTAAATAAGTGAGCCAAATTAGAAATTTGCGAATTAATCAATTATCACACAGTCACGTCATCTCAGGTAGTCATCAGAGTTGAGACTACCAGGGTTCGAGAGAAAGAAAACCCTATTGCGGCCAGTGTGGCCGAAGATAAATGGATTATATGGAGAGATATGTGGAAAGTAAGACCACATACATTGATTTTTGCCGAAGTGAGTAAAGGGGCAAGAGTATGGTGCCTATCAGAGTGCGCAACGAAAGCATGATGGGCCCATAACCCCATTAGGTAATGATTAAGATAATGTTTGGTTCAGTTCAGACAAATGTGCTATGTCTGGGAACCATTTGAGCAGTTAGGGCAATGGGCAAGGTAGAAGATATGAATTTTGGATTCTCGAGTGTTTGAGATATGTTTTATGTGACGAATGAGTTGCGGTATTTTGATTAGCCCTAGATTCATGTGTGAGACGAGTTTAGTGGTTATATCGATAACATTGTTATGTGTATATAGTTTCCGTGGTAGCGGGGTTATTTTTTATTTCATCCATAGTGGAGCATGATGAGTGCATTATTTTTTATAATTTATAAACAAATCTAGGCCTTGTTAGATCCCTTGCATCGTAAATAAAGAGCTTTTATAGCCATTTTTTTTATTTAAAAGGAAAATGCAACTTTGGAAATAATTCAAATTAATAATGCAATTTTAGCAACCCCGAGGGTGAAACCGTAATTTCAAAAAATTTATGAGCTAAGAAATAATTTTTAAATATTTATCCGGTCAATATGAAGTTTTCCTTGAAATTTGGTTAAATTCCAAGTTAAAATGAGTGAGACATGAATTTCGCGGACTCAAATATAAATAAGGATAATTATATAGTTTTCAACATTTTATGATCCAAATTTTGTATCAAGTATTTTTATTTTTCATTTTTTACTGGCGTCTCGAGAATTCGGGCAACATAGGAGTAGATATGCAAAATATGGTTAGGATATGTCGCGACACGACACACCAACACGACAGTACTAAAAATGATTATAAATTCATTCGAGTGTCCGTTGAGGTCATGCGATAGCTTTTCGGAAAGGTATTTAAAATACTCACAACTTTCTAGTTCGGGCCAATTTAAAAATAAGATGTTTTGAAGGTGCAAAATCAGTTTGAAAATTCTGATTTAAAAAGTGACGAAAATGCAAAAGGAAAGAAAAAAAAATCCCTTTTACCTGCCTTTGTCTGCCGTCCCAAGACTGATATCTCCAAAATTTCAAGATTCCTTTATTTCAAGATGCCTCTTTTGTCCTATTATCTTATTCTTTTTTTATTCCCCCCATACCCATGTTTTGCTCCATCCGAAAATTACTTTTTTTTCGTCCCCCACGGTTTGTATTTTTTTTTTATCTTTTACCCTATATTCTGGTGTCACATTTTACTAGTACACACAAAGGGTGTGGGGGCAGGCCTGTAAACGGACCGGATAAGGCAAATTCAAATCCATATC
Organism: Sambucus nigra; assembly: GCA_949130495.1. NCBI lineage: Eukaryota > Viridiplantae > Streptophyta > Magnoliopsida > Dipsacales > Adoxaceae > Sambucus > Sambucus nigra. The sequence goes on from OX422223.1 coordinate 13,317,549, forward strand.
TGTTTATGTTAAACGGATTCGGATTCGATCCATTTATTAATCGGACCGGATCAGGCAAATCCAAATCCATATCCATTTATGTTAAATGGATTCGGATCCGATCCGATTATCCGTTTATGTTAAACTTGATTTGCAACATTTTTATTTTCAACTCTTATTTCATAAATTTATTTTGCAAATGTTCCAAAAAAACACATAATGAAATAAAGAACTATTATAATAAATATTTAAAGTATTATTAAATAATATATATTGATGAAAAATATTATATATATATACCATATTAATCGGATCGGATTACTAACGGATTGGAGTATATGAATCCAAATCCGCTCCATTTAATAAACGGGTAATCGGATAATCGGATTTTAAAGACGATCCATATCCGTTTAAATGGATCGGATTCTGATTCGGATAAAATCCGATCCATTGACAGGCCTATGTGGGGGATATAAAACTAAGGAGCTATTTTTCGGAGGAAGGGGGTGGGAGAGACACATTTTGGGGATATATTTTGTGTAGAGAGACATATTTCTTGAGGGGGAATTAATTTTGTAAACACTCAAAAATATTGTACCTTGTGTGTTATTTTGGAGTGTTTAGAATATTATTTTGTGCACATTGGAGGAGCATATTGTGTATTGTAACGCATGTCTTGGACGCAATTTTTGTAAATTGATTATTGTTAATGAAAATTATTATTTCATCTTGCAATATTTGTGTGTCAAATATGATGTGTGAGTAGTTTAATTACTAGGAATAGGTGATGTTTGTCATGATTGATTAAATTACGCATGTTAATTTAATTTCATACATATTCCGACGTATTTTAATTTGAAATAAAAAAATTCGGTATTCGCTTAAAATAACACGAGAGTGTATTTTTTAAACCTCAAGAATTAATTATAAATTCATGCTTTAAAATTTTAAAGTTGTCATTTTTATGGGTTATGCTTGCACTTGGATGTCTTGATACCTCATGCTTAAATACACATTAAAAATTTAGAACGTGATATTTTCGAGGGAATAGGGGTTTATAGTGTCTAATTCAAGAGACGTTAAAATACTTTGATCGCTTGTAATGTTATATTCCTCGAAATATACGCGACGAGAGTTTGCATATTTTGTGTTATAAATTCGAATTTACGGAATTGAATTCATGTGTAAATTTACTTAAAATTTATAAACTGATCCGACGTCCTAGTTTCTTCCACATTTGACATTATCTCTTCTTGTTCATTTCTTCCGATTTTATCTTTAATCTAGAAACTCAATCACATTTATACACTCATATATCTAGTTGGACAATCAATACTTTATAAAAATTAACGAAATCTCTGTGGGTCCGACCCATACTTACACCCAATATATTACAATAGCACGTGCACTTGCGGTAGTTTTATAACAAATAAAAAAAGAAAAGAGAAGAAAAAAAGACGGAAAAGAAAGCAACCGTGGGAAAAGCGCTAAAGTTACTTATGCAATCTTGCCATGCGCACAAGGTACTCTCGGAGACGACTAAAATGGAGGTGACGTTTCCCTCCGATCGACGTCAAATAAAACTTCGACCCGGCGTAAACAAGTGATCGTAAGTAGTCCACGCCGGAGGTAAGTCTTGTGTGCTGCTACGTGGCACTATTTTTTCAAATTTCAATAAGCATGTTGCATAATTTTACTTAAGGGAAAAACCCAATTTTAAGATAAGGTGGGGATTTAATCACCTTTCCTTGGCCGACAAATCATTAAGCTACGCGAGCATCTGCATAACCCAAGCCATAATTTTAATTTAAAATTTATTAGACATTGGCCATAGGGTGTGACATAGCTCATAGGCATATTATTTTCAAGGCTCGGATTAAAAGCTAATCCAAACATGGAATTTTCAAATCGATGCCATTTTGACCTTGACTAGGATTGGTGGTTTTTAATGAGTCTTCGTACCGACCACCTACCTAAAGGAAAAATCAGGTAATTGAGGCGATAGTCCGGAGTTGATCATCTTTTAAATTATCCCTCGTCAAGAATTAGGAGCTCTTTAATTAGGGAGATTATTTCGGAGACCCATTGTCGTCGAATAATCTCGGGAAACTAGATCTTAAAAATTGAACTCCCCCTCACCTAATTCAGATAAACTCAAAATTGCTTTGTGTTAGCTTAGGAATTTTGTGGTTGTATGTCGGATTATTTGCTTTCCATATTAAAAAATAATTAAAAAAAAACGAGTGAGTGCAGTGCATGCAAGGTTGGTTTCGAGATCCTACTGGTCGTTTAGCTAGAGTGGAGTCTAATATTTCCGATACTGTTATAGGTAGTACCTCGATTTTCATCGAGATGAGAGATGAGCCAGAAACTCGTGCCCTAAAGGATTTCCTATATCCGAGTAGAGCGAGTCAACCATCGTGTATACAGCTTCCCACGCACAATGCCAGTAACTTTGAATTCAAGTCGGGATTAATTCATTTACTTCCCATCTTTCGAGGCACCGAAAAGGAGGATCCATAACTCCACGTGCGTGAGTTTGAAGAAATTTGCGGAACGGTTAAGTTACAACAACTCACTGATGAGATTGTTAGACTGAAACTATTTCCTTTTTCTTTAAAAGACAAGGCTAAGAGTTGGTTGCTCTCACTGAAACCAAATTCCATCACCACATGGAATCAATTGAGTGTTGAATTTTTGCAAAAGTTATTCCCTAACCAAAAGACGACAACGATACGTCATGCCATCAATACTTTCAATCAAAAAGAGGGACAGACTTTATGGATGTACATGGAAAGATTCAAGGACTTGCTCCTGCAATGTCCTAATCATGGAATCGAATTGGGTTGTCAAATCCAAATTTTATATGAGGGTTTCAATTATACCACTCGGTCTATGCTTAAACTAATGTGTAATGGAGATTTCACAGAGAAGAGTGAGACCGACGCGTGGTCATTTTTAGAATTCGTTGCTCAAAAGTCCCAGCGATGGGCACCCCATTGGGATTATACTACCACCAAAATTAATGAGGGTATTGCTCACAAGGAAGAACAAGGTTTTGGATTGAATGCCAAAGTGGCTACATTAGCCCGACATTTAGAAGCCATACAAAATGACCAAGGAAGGTAACCGATCCGCACCTACGGTTGTGCAACATATAGGGACACCTATGTGCGTGCTTTCGATGCTTTCGACCACCTGGTCGAAATTTGCCCCACCTTCCGGCACACAAAGCTATGACCGAGAAGGCTAACGCCCTCTATAAAAATAGGCCCAAATACGACCCATTTTCCAATACTTATAATCTAGGTTAGAGGGATCACCCTAACTTTTCGTGGTCTAAAGGTCAATACCAGGGTAGTGGAGGTCAATATTCAAGTAACCCACCCCCGGGTTTCCAAAAGATCACCCTACACCGTCGTTTCCTTCACCCCAGAAGATTCAATCTTTAGAACAAACGATGAATTTACTTGCCCAAAGTACCTTGCAATTCCAACAGACCACGCTCAGGTCAGGTAAAGAAGTTGAGAATAATGTCTCACAACCCACCACAAGTGAATCTTAGAAAGTAAAGGAAAAGGAGGACTCACCTGTAGATCCAACTTCTTCCTCACCCTCATCTTCCGAGCCATCTGTAGAGACCTATGTCCCAAAAGTTCCATTTCCACAACGTTTAGTGCCACAGAAGAAAAACGCGCAAGTGGATAAAATTTTGGAAGTATTCAAGCACGTACAAATCAATATCCCGTTGCTTGATGCTATACAACAAATTCTATCATATGCCAAATTTTTGAAGGACCTTTGTAACTTCAACAGAAGCACTAATATTCTGAAGAAAGCTTTTCTCGCTGAACAAGCTGGCTCGATCATCTCATATAGAACCCCTGTCAAGTATAAAGATCCCGGGACTCCGACGATCTCTATTAAAATAAGGGAACACATTATTGAGAAATCCCTTATAGATTTGGGATCAAGTGTTAACCTTCTTCCGTACACCGTGTATGAGAAATTAGGTTTGGGGTAATTTAGACCGACTAGGATTACCTTATCCTTAGCTGACCGGCCTGTTAAGATTCCGAGAGGCGTTATTGAGGATGTCTTGATAAAAGTGGGCGAGCTTGTCTTCCCAGTCGATTTTGTGGTTCTGGATACCCAACAAGTGCATAATCCTAATGCACAGATTCTGGTGATTTTGGGTCGTCCATTCCTCGCCACGTCTGATGCCGTCATCAGGTGTCGTAGAGGCCAATTGAACTTATCATTTGGAAACATGACTATGGACCTTAATGTATTTAATTTGGCCAAACAACCACCAGATGATGATGGACCCGTGGATATCGATATGATTGACACTATCATCCAGTAGACTTTCAAACAAACTATAATTATGACCCTTAGCGGCATGCCTTGCCTATTTTAGGTCTGAATTTGACATCGAAAGCTCAATCGCTGAAGTCAACACACTCCTCGACTCCACCCATGTCTTGGAAATAGGATCTTGGAGATGTAAGACTGAACCCCTCTCTCTCTTTACGTCACCAATTCCTCCCTCCATTGAAAAATCTCCCGAGCTTGAATTGAATCCGTTACCAGAATCACTCGAGTATAGGTTCTTAGGACCTTCTGATACCTTGCTTGTTATCATCGCGTCTGACCTAAACAAAGAACAGGAAGGTAAGTTGTTGCGTGTTCTCAGCGAACATAAAGAAGCCCTCGGCTGGACCATAGCTGATATAAAAGGGATAAGTCCGTCAGTGTGCATGCACATGATACACTTAGAAGATAACGCTAAAAACTCCCGTGAAGCACACCGTAGACTTCACCCCACTTTGAAAGAAGTCATTCGAGCCGAGGTGCTCTAACTGTTGGATGCGGGTATTATATATCCCATATCTGATAGTCAATGGGTTAGCCCCATTCAAGTTGTTCCAAAGAAATTCGGTGTGACAGTGGTGAAAAATGATGATGATGAGTTAGTACCCACAAGAATTCAAATCGGTTGTCGCGTATGTATAAAATACAGGAAGTTTAATGCTGTCTCAAGAAAGGATCACTTTCCTCTTCTTTTCATAGACCAAATGCTTGAGAGATTAGCCGACCATCCCTACTACTATTCTCTTGATGGTTATTTCGACTATAATCAAATTCCAATCACTCCCGAAGATCAAGAAAAAACCACATTCACTTGTCCATTTGGTACTTTTTCCTATCGACGCATGCCCTTTGGGTTGTATAATGCACCCGCTACCTTTCAGAAATGCATGATGAGTATGTTTTTGGACAAGGTTGAAAGGTTTCTCGAAGTTTTTATGGATGATTTTTCAGTGTTTGGGTCTAATTTTGATGAGTGCCTTCACCACCTTACCCTCGTTCTGAAGAGGTGTAAGGAAAAAAACCTTGTACTCAATTGGGAGAAGTGTCACTTCATGGTTAAACAGGGCATAATGTTAGGTCATATCATATCTGAAAAGGGTATCGAAGTTGATAAGGCTAAAATTAATCTCATTTCTAATCTCTCGCCCCCAAAAACTGTGCGTGAAATTCGATCATTCTTAGGACACGCCAATTTTTATCAGAGATTCATTAAGGATTTTAGCAAAATATCTCGACTGTTGTGCAATCTTCTTTCCAAAGACGCACCCTTTGAGTTCACCGATGATTGCCTTTAAGCCTTTGAGAGGCTAAAGAAGGAATTGACTTCAGCACCTATTATGCGACCTCCCGACTCGAGTCAGCCCTTTGAAATCATATGTGATGCTTCTGATTATGCCTTAGGTGCGGTTCTTGGTCAGTACAATGAGAAACTTCCTCATGTTGTATACTACGCAAGTAGGACTCTTAATAATGCTCAATTGAACTATTCCACGATCGAGAAAGTGTTCCTTGCTGTTATTTTCGCACTAGAAACGTTTAGGTCTTACTTGATAGGATCCAAGGTTATCATTTTCACCGATCATGCGGCCCTACGATACCTTTTGTCTAAAAAGGATGCTAAGGCCCGACTCATTAGATGGATCCTATTACTGCAAGAGTTTGACCTTAAGATCCGAGATAAGAAGGGTTGTGAAAATGTAGTGGCGGATCACCTATCTAGGTTAACCGTTGAATTATATGATGACTTGTTGACACTCAATGAATCCTTCCCCGATGAGCAACTAATGCTTATTTCTCAGCTTCCTTGGTTTGTCGATATTGTGAACTATCTTGCAACGGTGAGATGCCCCTGCATTGGCATAAACAAGATCGTTCCAAATTTCTTAAGGAAGCCAAGTATTTCTTTTGGGATGATCCATACCTGTTCAAATATTGTCCCAATCAAATCATTCAAAAGTGTGTCCCCAATCAAGAAATTCAGAGCGTAATCTCTTTCTTCCATGACCAAGCCTGTGGAGGTCATTTCAGTACTAAGAAAATCACTGCAAAATTTTTGTAGTGTGGATTTTATTGGTCCATAATTTTTCATGACTCACATGACTATTGTAGAAGTTGTGATCGATGCCAAAGGTTAGGAAAGATCACTCATAGGAATATGATGCCCTTAAATCCCATATTGATTATTGAGGTTTTTGGCTGTTGGGGCATCGGTTTCATGGGTCCGTTCCCGAACTCTTATGGTAATCTTTACATCCTTTTGGCAGTTGATTATGTGTCTAAGTGGATCGAAGCTATACTAAGTCGGACAAATGATCGCCATGTGGTAATCGAATTTATTCGAGAAAACATTTTTTACCGATTTGGTACACCTCGATCCATCATTAACGATCAAGGAACCCATTTCTGCAATCGGCCATTTGAGAGTCTCATGAAAAAGTATTCAGTCACGCATAAAGTAGGATGTTCTTATCACCTGTGACACCCCGCCTAATAAAATACCGGGTGATCAGTCCTATACCAAATTAAAACAGGAATCCCAGTTGGATCATCCTTAGCATCACTGTCGAAAACTTCTTAAAACTTACTAATCACCTAGTATTCCAAAAACTGGTGCCAATTTTTAACTTACTGATTAAACCAAAACTATACATGCGGAATAAATATAAGCCATTCACACAACTAAATGAAAGTAAACTGAAATCATAAATACACAACATGCCGAATAAAACACCGGCCACCAAGAAATAATCTGAATACAAATAATCAACACCTGAAAACTGTACTGAGAAGTCTGGGCGACAAGCCCTAAATGAAACTGGAACTGATACAAGATTCCTACTCTAGAAATGAATAAATGATGCGTCTAATCCAAACTCCTGCTAGCATCCACATATGCCGCAGCTCCGTGTCCCTGGAATAGAATATCAATCCTGGCGTCCCTGTGGCTGGACACCTAAAAGGTTTTGAAAATAGTTTTATAGCAAGGGTTAGAACCCAAAACATTTTGAAAATATTTAGCAAGTGAATTAACTGCAATAATTTAAAATGCATGAATGCGCTTCATATTTAAGTTAGTGTCGCACTCCCTTGTGGACATTCTCACCCCTCCACTATTGTGCACACCTACCGGTTACCTTAACCCCACCTAGTTGTACTACCCCGTCCAACTAGTCCTGGTATAACCTTCCCTTGCCATACTACTATAACCCGAGTATAATGATTCTTGAAATATAAGTTATCTCACTAATTAACTTATTTAATTCCTTCTTACTTAAAAGCATATAACCGTAACATAAGTTATATAAATTAAATACAACACGCACTGTATTACCCATAAATGGTTAGCTTAATTAATTTCTCATTAATTAACAACATATAACTATAACCCAAGTTATATAAAGTAAATACATCACACACTGTATTATCATCTACGTATAATATTCACTACTACATTATACGTACCTTTACCAATAACCACACATATCACACGTGTACTCATCCTTCCGAGTATGTCCTCACCGGATGATTTTCTCTAAAGTGCCATCTCACTAAGTGTGCTCACATAACCTAGTTATCCAAGTTAGAGTCTCTCACTAACTTGGTTTGATATACGATTGGAGGCGGTCATATTCCTTCCCGGAAAGTGAGATGCCCCTCACCCCCTGTAACGGACGCTATGACCTGGGAATCTACTCGCCCTACTCCTCAAGCTAGGGGATTCATCCACTGCGCGCAACCTCCCCCTATGGCACTAGAGTATAACTAAAATAAATATCTAATCATAGATACATAATAGCACAGACAATATATACACATATATATATATACTATCACTACACCGTATATATATATATAACATAAACTCCGGCTCCTCCGTGTACTCATAACCTGTAACACTAGCCTATAATGTCCTGAGTCTCTCGCCCGACTCAACTAAATAAGTTTTCTCACTTATCAGATCATCATTATCCCAAGCCTATGGTCCGACTCTAATTTAATTAATTCACACATTAATTTATATAATACTTTCCCCGAGTCTATCACCCCACTCTAATTAAATTAATTGACCCACATATTAATTTAATTCTACCCGAGTCTACAAACCAACTCCAATTAAATTAATTAATACACTTATTAATTTAATAACTTGGTGTCACCCAACCATTATCCCCGGATTCTCTCACTTGGCCCTTACCTCCACATCTCCGAGTCAATGTTCCGACTCCAAACTAATTATTTCCTCTCTATAATTAATTTAATAACTTGATATCAAGACACCCGAACTCACTCACTTGGTCCAATTTACATCTCACTATAATGCCCACATTTTTGCCTACAATGTGTCACACCTTTATTTCCATAATTTTCCCAATTATATTTACCTCTAATTATCAACATGCCCGGACTCGCCCACTTGGTCCATAATTAAATATCTCACTTAAATTCCTTAACTAATGTAGTGCCACCCAACTACATTACCCGAATATTATTCATCGGCCCACTATCCATAATTATGAATTATTTCTCCAAATTCGTTCATCTCATGACATACCGTTCACACCCTCCTAAACCCAATTATATCACCCTATAATTGTTAAGGAAACATATATCCCATACCAATATTATCACCACATAAAAATAAGGGAATCAAATCTTAAATTAAACCCTCATATAAACAAGCTGGCCGAACTGTCACTTTCCTGGGACCGTCGATCGATCGATCCCCCTGTGTCGATCGATCGATCGAACAGGTGGTTGTCTTCCTCGGCTTGCTGTTTCAGCCATGGCCGAATTTCCAAGGTTTTATCTCTCCATTTTCCAACCTTAAACAACGATTTTTAACCAATCAATTACTCCCAAAACAAGTCTCAATCATCTAAAACTGTTTTACCCTTTTTGATTCATACGATAACTCACTATAATTAAAGATGGGTTTTCCCATAAAAATCCATAAATCTTGTTCTACAACCAATTTCCAAATTCAGATTTTTCCCCAGTTTATATTCCGAATTCTTATCTATACTCAGATATGTTCAACATAACAATTATTACTATGAATCTCATTCAACAGTTTCATGAACAAAAACCCCATTTTGTACCCATTTATCCCCAAAACGGATTTTGGTTTACACATCACTATGATATGAATTGATTATCATAAATTTCGAAAATACAACAGCTAACCACTTGCCTGAAAGTGTTCGTAGTGTCTGATCCGTTGTAGTAGCCCCTTGATTTTGCTCCAAAATCCCCAAATTTGCTCTTGATTTGGTTTCCCCCAAATCCCCTCTCAAACCCTAGGTTCTTAAGTTGTGTTGGCTGCCATACCCTAATCCCTCAGTTAGGTTAAAACTCTAAATCCCGTTTTTCACCTAATGGGCTTAATTAAAGTGGCCCAACTCACCCCGTGTGGGCCCGGCTATGCCCAAAAATACCCCGAGACCCAATTGCTACCCCCGGGTACTCTTTTCTGACTATCTCGACCCATCCGGACTCAACCGCGCACTCAGAATTGGCATCCGAATTAATTTATAAAAATCCTTACCTCACCCCCGATTTAGTCTATACCGACTCCCGGCTAAGATAATCGCATACCTCGTCATTACTACCCGAAATGACGCAATTAAATTATTACTATTCACTTAGTAAATAAATTTACTTAAATATTGTCCATTCACTCCCCGATTAATATTTAAACATATATTGCCATAATTAATTCAATTAAAAATTACAACCCACAAGTAATTTAAAATCCTCGAATTAATTAAATATTAAAAGCACAAAAATACGGGGTGTTACATCACCCTCAAACCAGTGGTCAAGTAGAAGTTTCCAATAGGAAAATTAAGCAAATCATCGAGAAAACAGTGAATCCAAACCGAAAGGATTGGTCCTTAAGGCTATTAGACGCATTGTGGGCTTATCGCACTGCCTACAAAACGCCACTTAGTATGTCCCCGTATAGGCTTGTCTACGAAAAATCCTGCCACCTTCCGGTAGAGTTAGAACTCAAGGCCTATTGGGCCATTAATACCTTTAATTTCGATTCACCTGCTGTAGGAGATGTCCAAAAACTCCAACTCAATGAGTTGGAAGAGATTCAGAATGATGCGTACGAAAATGCAAAATTATATACAGATAAAATGAAAATGTTCCATGATAAGTCCATCCTACGGAAGTCATTCGAACCTGGTCAAAAAGTGATCTTCTATAATTCTAGGTTGCATCTCTTTCCCGGTAAGTTAAGGTCTAGATGGTCCGGTCCCTTTATTGTTAGGACAGTCTACCCACATGGGGCGGTTGAGATAGAGAATCCTAAAGATAGTGAAATTTTCAAAGTTAATGGTCAAAGGTTGAAGCCTTATCAAAAACTAAGAGATAGAGAAGTGGAGGACAATCCCCTCCAAGAACCGGTGTACCACGAGTGAACATAAAATTGGGTCATGTTTTTGTATCATAGTTTGTGTTTTGTGTTTTTCAGGAAACGCTTGTTGGGAAAAGTATCTCGTTGTGGTAATACTCTTAATAAACTTTCGGACCTTTTCAAGCTGTCTTGTACATTGAGGACAATGTAGAAATTAGGCTTGGGGGTATTGAGGTCATTTTTCTCCGCTTTGAAAAGAAAAACAGAAAATTTTCAAAAAAAAATCCAAAAATATTTTCAATATAAGTGAGTTTTGAAATAATTTCTTAATATAGAATCAATTCACAAATCTCTCAACTTATAAATTTTTGACACTTAGCCATATAATATAATCGAAAAAGGATATTGAGGTGAAAATTAATAAGCGTAACGAATAAATGTGGAGATTTTAACCCAGTGAGATTTTCGCGCCATTCATCGTTTTTGAGAAATTTAAATCAATCCGAGTTAGAATAACTCAAACTTTCCTTCAGCGCTTAAAATCGTCGATGATCTCAAATTATTTATTTTGTTCGATTACTGAAAACGAAAAGTCAAAATGTGAATCGTACACACTAAATGCCTTAGTAAGTTGACTTGAGACACAAAATTGACTAAACGGAACTTGAGAAATGATATTAGGCCATCGTTTTGAAAGCCCCAAAATAAAGCTTAAATTGACCTTTTTACATTATTCCATTGCAAGCCCATTTGTGCCAAAAATAAATCGAGCCTTTTATTGAAAACCCAAAAATCCATACCCATTTTTCTGGGAATATCAGGGTAAAAATATGGTAAAGGGCCAAAAGAAGAATGTTTACTAGAATAATATGTGAAAATAAAATAAAGAAGAAAAGGGGAGATAGAAAGAATGAAATGGAAAAATGAAAAAAAAAAGAAGAGAAAATGGAGTATGCGAGTCGAAAAAGAAAAGAAAAAAAAAATGGAGGTTGGAAAGTGTAATACCCCGTACTTTTGGCTATATTTATTTTTGGGATTAATTAATTAAATGCGTATTAATTGGAAATTAATCCGAGTTATAAATACTGATGTGATGCGAATTGGTATTTGATTATGTGCATGTATGATTATATATGTACTTGGTATTATAAAATTTGTCGTGAGATTTATATACGGCAATTTGGGAATTTTGTTGAGACGCGTGGGACCGCCGCGTCACGGTATAATATTTCGTTAATAAAAGTGAATTTAAAATCTATAATCCGTATGGTCGTTTTGAGTGCGCCAACGCGTCCGGAAGGGTCGAGATAGTCAGAAAACACTAGCCGGGGGTATAGCTTGGGTCCCGGGGTAATTTTAGACCGTACCGGTAACTTAAAGGGTATTTTAGTAATTTGGTATTTTTGGGTAATTAAAAGTGACGAAAATTGAGAGTTGTAATCTGATAAGGATTGACCCCAACCAACCCTTATTAACCCAACAAGCTACGGAGGTTTATTGAAATTAGGTTTCATAAGTTTCCCCAAAGCAAACCCTAGCCACCATAGCCTTTTGGAGAAGAAAGCTTGGAGAAGGAGAGAGAGAGAGGAATTCTGCAGAAATTCTACACCGAATCCACACCAAATTCAGAAATCAAACCAAGGCAAGTGACTTTATTTCCATTTAATTACTGAGAATGTCTTTTCCATGTTAGAAATTGAAGAATCTTAATTGTTCTTGAAAGATTAAAAGAAAACCCATGAAATTTGAAGTTATTATTGAATGTTGGGATAGGTTTGCATGTAGAAACATTGTTGGGAGATTTAATTTCGGATATTTCATATCTAGGTGATGTATAAACGAATTAAAATCTGGGAATTTATGATGAGAAGAAGTTAGGGTTTATGTTCTTGAAGAAAATTGGGAATTAATGTAGAAATTGTGATTTAATGATGTTTAGATGATATCAAACCCTTTAATGATGTTAGTATAGCCCCTTAACATGTTTGAGGATGATTAGAGAACTCAATATATTGTGGGAACGAATTTTAGAAGAGGTTTGAGGAGTAAAAATGGTGAAAAACGATTTTTGGGAAATTCTGGGCCGAAACTGGCATCTCGTTAGAAGCAGCCCCCAGGTCGTTCGAACGAGCTCGTTCGAACGAGCTTCTAACGAGTTGACCAGTCGTTATTAACGAGTAGGATTTTCGTTCGATATCTCGTTCGAACGAGATATCGTTAGAAGAGTCAGTTCGTTCGAACGAACTGGGACCTCGTTCGAACAGCCTCGTTCGAACGAGACTTCTAACGACCTGACAGTCCAAACTCGTTCGAAGCCTCGTTCGAACGAGACTTCTAACGAGTTGACAGTTTGACCCTTTTTGGACTGTTTTGACTTTTGGAGTTCCGGGAGATGGTTCAAGGGTAGAGTTAGCATCCCTTTGATGAGATAGTGGTTGATTTGGGACTTTTGGGTTATTGAGATGAGTAAATCATATACGAGAGTTATATTCAATGAATCATTTGGGTTGAGACGTGAGTGACTACTACGACGTGAGGATGAATTATAGCGCGTATAATTATGAACCGGAATAAAATAAGTTGTGATAATTAGTTAGTACAAGAATGCAATATGTACTACGAAAATAATACGATATTACTAAGATGTGTGTTTACTTAGTATTGATATATGGATTGTATGTATGACATACCTACCTTACTTGCTATCACGGGAGGTTTCGTTCGCTTAGGACCCTCTAATCCTTGTGTGCCTACGGGGGGGATATAGACTGGTACCTTGATGAACATAGGTCATAGAAAGACTTATTGTGATATTAATAAGTCCGCTGACCATGGGAGCGTAGGTATGTGCGTGACCCATGTGATGGTGACTATGTTCGCCTCCACTATTTGTGATTTGTGTTATCTGAACTATTCCTGAGAGATTCGGAATATGTGATCCTTATGTACGTGATGTACCGGGATGGATAGCAGAGTATGTGTGCACTACAGCTTAGATTGCGGGGTGCTTGTATCGTATATTTATGATGTGAATAATATACTTTTAATTAATGGGAATCCTCAGGTTAATGTTGTAAAAATATTCCGGTATTGTTTCGAGATATATAATGAGTTAGCTGATAGTTATATCAATGGCATATTTAGTAACTGAGTTTACGTTAAAACCCCTATTTAATTACGAGCGTTGTTATGATGATTGGAACCAAGTAAAAGGGTAGAACTTTTGGTAGTCTAGCTAGTTACGCTGTCATTTAGCTAGTGGAAAGGTTAATTATAGATGGGTACTTACGTTAGGAGTGCACAGTTAGACGAGAGGTGAGAATATCATGCGAGTGTACGTCCTAACATGTACTTTGCATTTAATGTTTTAAATGTTTTAAAGCACTTGCAGGTTTTTAAAATGATTTCCACTTTCGGGCTCTGACCCATTTGCTTTCAAATATATTTTCTTGTAAAACCATTTTAGGTGCCCAGCCACAAGGACACCAAGCATAGGATTCTCATTCAGGTGACGTGCTGTAGCTGGTTGTGGAAGCTACAGGGATTTGCTCATAGACGCTTCTATCTTTTGGATTCCAGAGTCACTATCTATCAGTTGTAGGGCATGTTGCCCATTCCTATTTAGAGCATTTTTACATTTCAGTTTTCAGACTCTAGCATGTATTGCTCAGTATTCAGTTTTAGTTATTTATTTCAGTTTACATATCAGTTGTGGGATTTGTATTGAGGAGTTTTTCCTCCAGGTTTTATTTACATATTGTGATGGTTATTCTTGTTACTTCAGTATGGTGAATGGTGTTATTTAGTTATTCATTACTTCTGTTGCATGTTAATCAGATTTAATAAAATTTGGCACTTACTTTTTAAATACTAGGTGGTTAGTAAAAATAAAACGTTTTCGACAGTGATGCTATTAACTGAGCCAACTTGGCATTTTGAATTAATTTTATAAAGGAGTAGCTACCCGGTGTTTAATTCGTCGGGGTGTCACAGGTGGTATCAGAGCATCAGGTTCTAGTGTCCTTTAGGATCTGTACGGCTATTATGTTTCCGCTACGTTTCTTTGATATAGAGCCCTATATTTTAGGACTGTTGTATTCTTTTTGTGTATGCTTCGTTCTTCAGCTATTTTAAGTTTATAAACCGTGAACTTATAAACTTTGTTCTTATTTCAGATGCCTCCACGACGTGCACGACGAGTTCCCAGGAATGCAGTGCCCGAACCCCAGCCCGCTCCAGTTCAGGGCATGTTGAACGCCGCTGAGGTTGCTTCTATAGTAGCCCAAGCGGTAAATGCCGCGATTGCCGTGATTCAGCAGGCACCACCTCAGGCGCCGGTTGCCGCGCCAGTCCAGGTTAATGCATTCCCGTCTGCTTGGGAACGTGTACGTGACGCTTTTCAGAAAGCGCATCCACCAGAGTTTGCTGGAAGCTCAGATGTGATTATCTCGAGCCAATGGAGGAAGGACATGCAGAGGCATTTGAGGATGCATGAGTGCACTGATGTTCAGAAACAGGTGCTAGCTACTTTCAAGCTAGTTGGATCTGCGCTACAGTGGTGGGAGTCTATTACCACCGCGGAGGAGAGGGATACCCTCACGATTCAGGAGTTCTGGGTGCGGTTCGACCGCAAGTACTTTCCATCCGCAGTTCATACAGAGATGAGGAGGAAGCTGATGAGTTTGAAGCAAGAGGGCAAGACAGTGGCCGAGTATGAGGCCGAGTTCACTAATCTGTTGAACATCGTTCCAGACGAGATTCCAACAGAGAAGAAGAAGATAGAGAAGTTCACCGACGGGTTGAATTGGAGAATCCGTCAGCATCTGCTAGGGAACCTATCGTTGGCCACGTATTCTGATGTGGTTAACGCTGCGTTATTGCACTGCCAGGACCACCGTTTTCATATGGCCGAGGGCAAGCGGTCAGGGGAGTCTAGCCATCAGGGCAGGACTGGAGGACATGGTGCCAGCGGGGCACAAACCAGTCAGGGGCAGAGACAGACTGAGCAGGGCTCCCAGCAGGGGGATAATAAGAGGTTCCGGTCAGGGAACTACAGGCAGGGACAGGGAGGTTTCCGCCAGGGCCATCAGGGTCCAAACGGCCATCAGGGCCAGCAGGGGCAGAATGGGCAGCAGTTCCATCAGGGCCAGCAGGGCTAAGGGAGGAATGGTAACGGCCACCAGGGCCGGGGACAGCAGGGGCAGAGGGGAGGGAACTTCCCAGGGAAGTGCTTTACTTGTGGCAAGACTGGCCATAAGAAGCAGGATTGTCCTGATAGGGGCAGGGCCCCACAGCAGCAGCAGCAGGGTGCTCGCCAGGAGCCACAGAGACCTATGTTTCCCGCCGCTCTTCCTGCACCGCCACAGATGGCAGCTTTGCCACCCATTCCAGCAGTCCCAGCTCAGCAGGGGCAGCTACAGTATGGACGTGTCTACAACGTTCACCAGGCTGCAGTTCCACAGGCACCGCCCGCGATCGAGGGTACGTTTCCTATCCATGGCACTATGGGTCGGGTGTTATTTGATACGGGTGCTACACATTGTTTTATAGCTACACACTTCGCGAAAGCTTTAGGATTGTTAGCTACGGCTGAGAGCACAGTGACGTGTGTCGACTCACCATTGGGGAGTGGGTCACTTATTTTCTTTATATGCCGGGGAGTGGGGGTAGCGGTTGGTGGTTTGGTATTGCCTGCGGACATGTTAGTGTTAGACATGCATGTTCACGATGTGATCATCGGTATGGATTGGCTCGTATCATATAGGGCCATGATTGATTGCTTCAGCGGGAGCATTGTTTTTGCCATTCCGGGGCAGGAGATGTTTATAGTGGCGATGCCTCGCCCAGAGGGAGGATCGACCGCTCATCTGTATTACATAGAGGAGGATACCTCTAAGGAGGTTGTGATTCCTTTAGATTCGATCCCGGTTGTCAGGGAATATTCGGATGTGTTTCAGGAGATACCAGGCTTACCGCCCAGTCGAGAGATAGACTTCGTTATTGATTTGCTACCAGGTACGAGACCTATAGCACGTGCACCGTACCGTATGGCTCCGGCTGAAATGCGAGAGTTACGGGATCAGATAGAGCAGCTGTTAGGGCAGGGCTTTATTCGCAGGATTACCTCACCTTGGGGCGCTCCAGTTTTGTTTGTGAAGAAGAGGGATGGTTCACTGAGATTGTGCGTGGACTACCGAGAGTTGAATAAGGTCACGATACGGAATAAGTATCCGTTGCCTCGAATCGATGACTTATTCGACCAGTTGAGAGGAGCTTCTTTCTTCTCGAAGATTGACTTGAGGTCGGGATACCATCAGTTGCGTATCAGGGAGGAGGATGTCTCGAAGACTGCGTTCTTGTCGAGATATGGTTCTTATGAGTTTCGGGTTATGCCTTTCGGCTTGACCAACGCTCCAGCAGTGTTTATGGACTTGATGAATAGGGTGTTCAGAGATTTCCTAGATCAATTTGTCATTGTCTTCATTGATGACATTCTGGTTTACTCTCAGACAGAGGAGGAGCACGCCGAGCATTTGAGGATGGTTTTGCAGACACTTCGTCAGAACGAGCTGTATGCAAAATATGAGAAGTGCGGGTTTTGGCTGAAGGAAGTCCAGTTCTTGGGTCACATTATTTCCGACCAGGGAATATCTGTCGATCCGGGGAAGGTGTCAGCAGTGAGGGAGTGGGGACAGCCCACGACACCAACGGAGATTCGTAGTTTCTTGGGTTTAGCAGGATACTACAGGAGGTTTATTCGGGGTTTCTCAGAGATAGCAGGTCCTTTGACACATCTTACTCGTAAGGGTGTGCCATATATCTGGAGTGATGCCTGTCAGTTGGCATTCGATGAGTTGAAGGACAAATTGACCTCAGCACCTGTGTTAGCATTGCCGAGACCGGGAATTGAGTATTTGGTTTACACCGATGCGTCTTTGCAAGGGCTTGGAGGTGTTTTGCAGCAGGAGAGACAGGCCATAGCTTATGCTTCCCGTAAGCTTAAGCCTCATGAGAAGAATTACCCCACGCATGATTTGGAATTGGCAGCAGTGGTATTTGCCTTACGGATTTGGAGGCACTATCTTTTGGGGGAGAAGTTTCAGCTGTTCACGGATCACAAGTCACTACAGTATCTGTTCACGCAGAAGGAACTGAATATGCGGCAGCGTAGGTGGCTTGAATTTGTGAAAGACTACCAGTTCGACATTCAGTACCACCCGGGTAAGGCTAACGTGGTAGCAGACGCGTTGAGCCGCAGGCCAGCAGATGAGGTGGCAGAGGTGTGGAAAGCGAAGTGGAAGGAATTGGGACACCAGGATGCAGTGGCCCGATCTTTCATGTCTGTAATGACCATTACACCGCAGATTGTCACGAAGGTTGTACGGGCACAGGCAAATGATTCGTTCTGTCAGGAGCAGATAGTTCGATTACTCGCTGAGGGAGCTGAATCCTATACCGTAAGCTCAGACGGGGGATTACGCTTCAATGGGAGATTGGTAGTTCCGGAAGGAGAGGAACTGCGACACGATGTGATGGCAGAGTCGCACGGCTCACGGTTCGCGGTACATCCCGGAGGGGACAAAATGTACCAAGATATGAGACGGCAGTATTGGTGGAGCGGTATGAAGAAAGATATCGCTGAGTTTGTCTCGAAATGCGCCACTTGTCAGCTTGTAAAAGTGGACCATCAGAGACCAGCATGATTGCTACAGCCATTGGAGGTTCCGGTGTGGATGTGGGAGAGCATATCCATGGACTTTATCACGGG
Organism: Sambucus nigra; assembly: GCA_949130495.1. Lineage (NCBI taxonomy): Eukaryota > Viridiplantae > Streptophyta > Magnoliopsida > Dipsacales > Adoxaceae > Sambucus > Sambucus nigra. Next base: position 13,336,034 of record OX422223.1, read on the forward strand.
GTTGCCTACGTCGCAGAGGGGCCACGACTCCGTTTGGGTAATTGTGGACAGGTTGTCCAAGGTCGCTCACTTTTTACCCGTTAGGACTGATTACACTGCGGGTCAGTATGCCCAACTCTTAATTTCAGAGATTGTGAAACTTCACGGTGTGCCCCTGAATATCGTGTCTGACAGAGACAAGATATTTGTTTCGAGGTTTTGGGAGAGTTTCCAGGAGGCCATGGGCACGGAATTGCGGTTGAGTACGGCTTATCATCCGCAGACCGATGGGCAGACAGAGCGCACCAATCAGATGTTGGAAGACATGCTACGCATGTGTATTATTGACTTCGGGGGTGGATGGGAGCAGTACCTTCCACTGGTGGAGTTTGCTTACAACAACTCCTATCAGTTCACGATTGGCATGGCTCCGTTTGAGGCATTGTACGGTAGGCCTTGTCGTTCCCCAGCATGTTGGTTAGAAGTGGGGGACAACAAACTACTTGGGCCGGAAGTAATTCAGGATACTTCGGCAAGGATTGAGTTGATTCGGAGTCGCATTCGGGTAGCTCAAGACAGGCAGAAGAGTTATGCTGATGCGAAGAGGTTTTTCAGGGAGTTCCAAGTGGGGGACCAGGTTTTGCTCAGGGTTTCTCCGATGAAGGGGATTATGCGATTCGGGAAGAAGGGGAAGTTGGCACCGAGGTATGTGGGGTCGTTTCCTATTATTGAGCGGATCGGACCGGTCGCGTATAGACTCGGGTTACCGGAGCATTTGCATCGGATTCACGACGTGTTCCATATTTCCTCGCTGAGGAAATACCTTAGAGATAATTTGGCTCATTCTCACATTGCTGTAGAGGACATCGATCTCCAGCCGGATAACTCTTATGAGGAAGGGCCGATTGCTATTCTGGACCGAAGCGAGAGGAAACTACGGTCAAAGATAGTCCCGTTAGTACGTGTTCAGTGGCGACATCACAATGTCGAGGAATCCACATGGGAGCGCGAGGATGAGATGCGCGAACGTTATCCAGAGCTGTTTTTAGCAGGTACTTTCTAGTTTCGAATTTCGGGACGAAATTCAGTTATTAGGGGGGGAGTATGTAATACCCCGTACTTTTGGCTATATTTATTTTTGGGATTAATTAATTAAATGCGTATTAATTGGAAATTAATCCGAGTTATAAATACTGATGTGATGCGAATTGGTATTTGATTATGTGCATGTATGATTATATATGTACTTGGTATTATAAAATTTGTCGTGAGATTTATATACGGCAATTTGGGAATTTTGTTGAGACGCGTGGGACCGCCGCGTCACGGTATAATATTTCGTTAATAAAAGTGAATTTAAAATCTATAATCCGTATGGTCGTTTTGAGTGCGCCAACGCGTCCGGAAGGGTCGAGATAGTCAGAAAACACTAGCCGGGGGTATAGCTTGGGTCCCGGGGTAATTTTAGACCGTACCGGTAACTTAAAGGGTATTTTAGTAATTTGGTATTTTTGGGTAATTAAAAGTGACGAAAATTGAGAGTTGTAATCTGATAAGGATTGACCCCAACCAACCCTTATTAACCCAACAAGCTACGGAGGTTTATTGAAATTAGGTTTCATAAGTTTCCCCAAAGCAAACCCTAGCCACCATAGCCTTTTGGAGAAGAAAGCTTGGAGAAGGAGAGAGAGAGAGGAATTCTGCAGAAATTCTACACCGAATCCACACCAAATTCAGAAATCAAACCAAGGCAAGTGACTTTATTTCCATTTAATTACTGAGAATGTCTTTTCCATGTTAGAAATTGAAGAATCTTAATTGTTCTTGAAAGATTAAAAGAAAACCCATGAAATTTGAAGTTATTATTGAATGTTGGGATAGGTTTGCATGTAGAAACATTGTTGGGAGATTTAATTTCGGATATTTCATATCTAGGTGATGTATAAACGAATTAAAATCTGGGAATTTATGATGAGAAGAAGTTAGGGTTTATGTTCTTGAAGAAAATTGGGAATTAATGTAGAAATTGTGATTTAATGATGTTTAGATGATATCAAACCCTTTAATGATGTTAGTATAGCCCCTTAACATGTTTGAGGATGATTAGAGAACTCAATATATTGTGGGAACGAATTTTAGAAGAGGTTTGAGGAGTAAAAATGGTGAAAAACGATTTTTGGGAAATTCTGGGCCGAAACTGGCATCTCGTTAGAAGCAGCCCCCAGGTCGTTCGAACGAGCTCGTTCGAACGAGCTTCTAACGAGTTGACCAGTCGTTATTAACGAGTAGGATTTTCGTTCGATATCTCGTTCGAACGAGATATCGTTAGAAGAGTCAGTTCGTTCGAACGAACTGGGACCTCGTTCGAACAGCCTCGTTCGAACGAGACTTCTAACGACCTGACAGTCCAAACTCGTTCGAAGCCTCGTTCGAACGAGACTTCTAACGAGTTGACAGTTTGACCCTTTTTGGACTGTTTTGACTTTTGGAGTTCCGGGAGATGGTTCAAGGGTAGAGTTAGCATCCCTTTGATGAGATAGTGGTTGATTTGGGACTTTTGGGTTATTGAGATGAGTAAATCATATACGAGAGTTATATTCAATTAATCATTTGGGTTGAGACGTGAGTGACTACTACGACGTGAGGATGAATTATAGCGCGTATAATTATGAACCGGAATAAAATAAGTTGTGATAATTAGTTAGTACAAGAATGCAATATGTACTACGAAAATAATACGATATTACTAAGATGTGTGTTTACTTAGTATTGATATATGGATTGTATGTATGACATACCTACCTTACTTGCTATCACGGGAGGTTTCGTTCGCTTAGGACCCTCTAATCCTTGTGTGCCTACGGGGGGGGATATAGACTGGTACCTTGATGAACATAGGTCATAGAAAGACTTATTGTGATATTAATAAGTCCGCTGACTATGGGAGCGTAGGTATGTGCGTGACCCATGTGATGGTGACTATGTTCGCCTCCACTATTTGTGATTTGTGTTATCTGAACTATTCCTGAGAGATTCGGAATATGTGATCCTTATGTACGTGATGTACCGGGATGGATAGCAGAGTATGTGTGCACTACAGCTTAGATTGCGGGGTGCTTGTATCGTATATTTATGATGTGAATAATATACTTTTAATTAATGGGAATCCTCAGGTTAATGTTGTAAAAATATTCCGGTATTGTTTCGAGATATATAATGAGTTAGCTGATAGTTATATCAATGGCATATTTAGTAACTGAGTTTACGTTAAAACCCCTATTTAATTACGAGCGTTGTTATGATGATTGGAACCAAGTAAAAGGGTAGAACTTTTGGTAGTCTAGCTAGTTACGATGTCATTTAGCTAGTGGAAAGGTTAATTATAGATGGGTACTTACGTTAGGAGTGCACAGTTAGACGAGAGGTGAGAATATCATGCGAGTGTACGTCCTAACATGTACTTTGTATTTAATGTTTTAAATGTTTTAAAGCACTTGCAGGTTTTTAAAATGATTTCCACTTTCGGGCTCTGACCCATTTGCTTTCAAATATATTTTCTTGTAAAACCATTTTAGGTGCCCAGCCACAAGGACACCAAGCATAGGATTCTCATTCAGGTGACGTGCTGTAGCTGGTTGTGGAAGCTACAGGGATTTGCTCATAGACGCTTCTATCTTTTGGATTCCAGAGTCACTATCTATCAGTTGTAGGGCATGTTGCCCATTCCTATTTAGAGCATTTTTACATTTCAGTTTTCAGACTCTAGCATGTATTGCTCAGTATTCAGTTTTAGTTATTTATTTCAGTTTACATATCAGTTGTGGGATTTGTATTGAGGAGTTTTTCCTCCAGGTTTTATTTACATATTGTGATGGTTATTCTTGTTACTTCAGTATGGTGAATGGTGTTATTTAGTTATTCATTACTTCTGTTGCATGTTAATCAGATTTAATAAAATTTGGCACTTACTTTTTAAATACTAGGTGGTTAGTAAAAATAAAACGTTTTCGACAGTGATGCTATTAACTGAGCCAACTTGGCATTTTGAATTAATTTTATAAAGGAGTAGCTACCCGGTGTTTAATTCGTCGGGGTGTCACAGAAAGTGGCTAAAAAGTCAAAATCCCGATAATCTCAGAAAATTTTTGAAACTACAAAATATGTTCTTTCTACCCAAAACCGGGCCTACAATACAAACGAAAGAAAGTCCTAATTAATCTTAAGTGAAGCTAGTTATAGTGTGGAGAGAAGATGAATATGATATTTTAGTGTGATTCAAGTTTTCAAAGTAATCGATTTTCCATTCACGAGATCATAATCATCCATTATAAAATGTTCGTCTTTCATGATATATATGTGAAGTTGCTCATTAAATTTACTCTTTTATTCACATATATCGAGAGAAACTACCCGTTTTTGAGTGTTTGATTGCGAGTGCATACTGTGAGATTTTAAAATCAAAACGAACTTTCGAATAAGAAATGTAACGATCAAATCTTTTGAAATGGACGGTTATATTGGCTATGCACACACGCACAATAAGTTGAGATTGAAAAGTGAATTTTTACTGTATTAATGAAATTTGCATTTAAGACTTGGTCATATTACCTTTGTGTCTTTTGTAAATAAAGTCAAGTCTTTGAATTTTGTGGGTATATTCACTGCAAACCCTCACGAGACAAAACTCGTCAACTAGGGCAACCGAGGGGTTTAACAGCTTGTTGCACATGCTAAGTGCAACCGTGATTCCTACGAAAATGAGATAGATTTTAATTTTTGCTCGAGAACTAGCAAAGTTTAGATTTAGGGGTATTTGATGAGTGCATTATTTTGTATTATTTATACCCAAATCTAAGCCTTGTTAGGATCCTTGCATCGTAAATAAAGAGCTTTTATAGCCATTTTTGTGATTTAAAAGTAAAATGCAACTTTGGAAATAATTCGGATTAATAATGAAATTTTAGCAACCCCGGGGGTGAAATTGTAATTTTAGAAATTTTACGAGCTTAGAAATAATTTTTAAATATTTATCTGGTCAATATGAAGTTTTTCTTGAAATTTGGTTAAATTTCAAGTTAAAATGAGTGAGACATGAATTTCGGGGACTAAAATATAAATAAGGGTAATTATGTAATTTTCAACATTTTATGACCCAAAATTTGTATCAAGTACTTTTATTATTCATTTTTTACAAGGGTCTCGAGAATTCGGACAACATAGGAGTGGATATGCAAAAAATGGTTTGGATATGTCGCGACACCACACACCGACACGACAGTACTAAAAAATAATTATAAGTTCGTTTGAGTGTCCATTGAGGTCATGCGATAGGTTTTCGAAAAGGTATTTAAAAAACTCACAATTTTCTAGTTCGGGCCAGTCTCAAAATAAGATGTTTTGAAGGTGCAAAATCAGTTTGAAAATTCTGATTTAAAAAGTGACGAAAATGTAAAAGGAAAGAAAAAAAAATCCCTTTTACCTGCCTTTGTCTGCCATCCCAAGACTGATATCTCCAAAATTTCCTTTTACCCCACACCCATGTTTTGCTCCATCACCCATGTTTTGTCCCTTTAATAATTTTACAGAAAAGAACTTTATTCCCCCCCTTCCTTCCTTTTTCCCATATCTGCCAAAAGCAGGTCCTAGTTTTAAGTTTTTTTTCTTTATTTCAAGATTCCTCTTTTGTCCTATTATCTTATTCTTTTTTTATTCCCCCCATACCCATGTTTTGCTCCATCCGAAAATTACTTTTTTTTTGTCTCCCACGCTTTGTACTTTTTTTTATCTTTTACCCTATATTCTGGTGGCACATTTGACTGGTACACACAAAGGGTGTGGGGGTAGGCCTGTAAACGGATCGGATTCGAACCGGATCACGCAAATTCAAATTCATATCCGTTTATGTTAAACGAATTCGGATCCGATCCGTTTATTAATCGGATCGGATCTGGCAAATCCGAATCCATATCCATTTCTGTTAAACGGATTCGGATCCGATCCGATTATCCGTTTATGTTAAACTTGATTTGCAACATTTTTATTTTCAACTCTTATTTCATAAATTTATTTTGCAAATGTTCCAAAAAAACACATAATGAAATAAAGAGCTATTATAATAAATATTCAAAATATTATTAAATAATATATTGATTAAAATTATTATATATATATATATATATATATATATATATATATATATATATATATATATATATATATATATATATATATAAAATATTAATCGAATCGGATTACTAACGGATCGAAGTATATGAATCCAAATCCGATCCATTGAATAAACGGGTAATCGAATAATCAGATTTTAGACATGATCCATATCCGTTTAAACGGATTGAATTCGGATTCGGATAAAATCTGATCCATTGACAGGCCTATGTGGGGGATATAAAACTAAGGAGCTATTTTTTAGAGGAAGGGAGAGGGACAGACACATTTTGGGGATATATTCTGTGTAGAGAGACATATTTCTTGAGGGCGAATGAATTTTGTAAACACCCAAAAATATTGTACCTTGTGTGTTATTTTGGAGTGTTTAGAAGATTATTTTGTGCACATTGGAGGAGCATATTGTGTATTGTAACTCACGTCTTGGACACAATTTTTGTAAATTGATTATTGTTAATGAAAATTATTATTTCATCTTGCAATATTTGTGTGTCAAATATGATGTGTGAGTAGTTTAATTACTAGGAATAGGTGATGTTTGTCATGATTAATTAAATTACGCATGTTAATTTAATTTCGTACATATTCCGACGTGTTTTAATTTGAAATAAAAAAATTCGGTATTCGCTTAAAATTACACGAGAGTGTATTTTTTAAACCTCAAGAATTAATTATAAATTCATGCTTTAAAATTTTAAAGTTGTCATTTTTATGGGTTATGCTTGCACTTAGATGTCGTGATACCTCATGCTTAAATACACATTAAAAATTTAGAACGTGATATTTTCGAGGGAATAGGGATTTATAGTGTCTAATTCAAGAGACGTTAAAATACTTTGATCGCTTGTAATGTTATATTCCCCGAAATATACGCGACGAGAGTTTGCATATTTTGTGTTATAAATTCGGAATTACGGAATTAAATTAATGTGTAAATTTACTTAAAATTGACAAACTGATCCGACGTCCTAGTTTCTTCCACATTTGGCATTATCTCTTCTTGTTCGTTTCTTCCGCTTTTATTTTTAATCTAAAAAATCAATCACATTTATACACTCATATATCTAGTTGGACAATCAATACTTTATAAAAATTGACGAAATATCTTTGAGTTCGACCCGTACTTACACCCGCTATATTACAATAGCCTGTGCACTTGCGATAGTTTTATAACAAATAAAACTTGACAACAGAGCGGGTGTAGACAAAATGGTATATAGATTTTGTTGATATTACTCATTTTAGTGATGTGTTAATTTCGCGATGACTCACCTACGAGAATTGAGCTACCAAATGTATTATATTTGGATAGAGACTTCGGAGATTATAGTTGTCTTAATGTGTTTGATCTCGGTGTGCAAGGACTTTACACATATCATTAGGAATATATTGGATTTATTGTTGAGCGGAGAGATTGAGCTCATTATTGTGTTTAGCTCTCAGGACTTGGTGGTAGGGAGAGCGCATTGTTATATCAGTCCTTTACAGATGTGGGGGTTGATATTTGTATTTATATGTTTGGAGGCAAGATTTTTTAGAGTCTCGATTATGTGTTTGAGGTTTATAGCATTTGATTACCACTAATGCTGAGTGATAGTGCATTTAGAGAAAGTTTCTTATTTGAATGTTATTGCAGGATGAGATACACATGGATTTTGGTACACGTCGCGAATAGAGAGATGTGAATAGATGCTAAGGCATCATCTTTGAATGATAGTTAATGTAGGTGTGGAGAAAACACTTTGAGTTGAGAACTCTTATACGCTATAAGGCGTGAGAAGTCAATACCACTGTGATAAAATGCTGATTTTTTTTTACTCACCACGAGATGGAGAGTGGGATAATGTAGAGAAGGATTAAATTATGATTTAAGGGGTGATTGAGAATACCCATGTATTATAGCCACGCTGAGGATGCGAGGGCCAATATTGTGTTACGTGTGAGACGTTTTTTATGTTGTGCCAATATGCACGAATAATAGGGTGTATGGGCGTCCTGGTTAGCTGATTTCCAAGTCGTCCAAGTTAAAGGGACATGGGAATGGATGTGTGGAATTTATGCCTGTGGGGTAGCTATAACTAAAGCTGGAATGATAGAATGGATTGAATGTCGTGTGAGAAAAATGAGGATCCAAGTATATATGTGCGATAAGAGTAGCACACCTGAGATGAGTTGAAAGGTTATGGGAAGCCATTTGAAAAGGATATCTCTTGAGAAGAGGAAAATTCAATTGTTCTGGGAAAGTAGAGCAGAGTACTACTCAGTCGAATGTTGCGAGTGGCTTGCGTGTAAATAGAATGTTGATGTCTATAAGGTAAAAGGACCCAGAAGTGCGCATTTTTGGTGAAAAGTGCACGGGCCAAGATTTTGCTACCCCGGGGAGGAAGGGGAATGTAAAGTACCACTTAATGTGAGAATTTATAAGTGGAAGTTGGTATTGAGCGAGGCATAGTGAGATTGTCTCCGGATGCACCCCTCATTGATGAAAAAGGTTGGTTCGAGATGACCCACCACACTTCTGATAAGAGATTATCAGGAACCGATACCGATGAAGTTTTACTTTAGTCAGGTTGTGCCACCGATAGCCCGATGAGTAGACGAGAGGTGATTTACAATATTGAACGATGCGATTATGAGCATTATAAATTGTAGGGTAATTAAGAGGAGGAATTACCAGTGGTAGAGTGTGGTCACTCGTACTTGTTTGTTGTGGAAGGTGCCATTTGAGGTTTTGGTGTGGAAAAGCCTAGTCATTCTCTCTTTGATTGATTAGAGGTGAGTGGATAACTAGATTTTTTGATCGGACGTGATTTGGAGTCCGTGGACAAGAATGGGGTGACTTTTGAGCGTCGTAAGAGTTCCATCGCGATGAAACGGGATTTGAAGGACTGTCAGGAGTGGTCAAGTATTATTGTGATTTCTCCCAGGATGAGAATTTTGTGTTGGGATGGATACGGGAAGCTGTCACTTAGTAATGTGCGGCCTTCCAATAATATTGAGGCGATAGAGCCATGATGTATAGGCTCGTCTTATTCAGATGTCGTTGGTAGAAGCACAATGTGTGATGTGATATTATCGAGTTGAGACTTTATGACTGATGAAGTATATCAGTATGAAGTGCATTGAACAAGTTTGTTGTTAATCTAGGGCTATAGTGAGTAAGCCTTTTGACAAGTGGGTTCCACTAACGGGTGTATAGTGGAGAAACCCTTATGTTATTTGGAGATTGATTTTGAGAACTAGAGGATGTTGTGTTATTAAAGATCCAGAGTCTTAGTACCGGTTGTATCCGAGTTTCGAGGATGAAATTCCTTTGTAAGGGGGGAAGTATGTAACACCCAACACTTTTATGGGTATTTTCATTACATAAGTGAGTGTAATTTAATACTCAGAGAAATGATTTGAGAAATTAAGTGAAGGATTACAAATGATGCATATTATATTTACTTATGGGAATAAGTTAATGAAGGTGGATTACTTTAGATTATGCCGCGGTTGGGTAAAGCGATAAGAGGTAATATTTTATTAGGAAAACTCGTGCGGAGATGTACTGGACTAAAAAGGTGAATTTTTTACAAGTGACTCGAATGGGGATTTTGAGTGCACGGTTAGTCTCAGAAGGGCCGAGATAGTCAGAATAGAGTACTCGGGGGGTAGTGTGTGTCGAGGACTTTTTTGGACTAATAGGGACTCACAATTGTGTATACGAGTCATTTTTGGGTTTAATAAGGGCTAAACCCTCATTTCTCTCTTTTAAGCCATGAGAGAAAGAGAGAAAGGAAAGAAGAAAAAAAGAAAAGAAAGTAAGGAAGAAAATAGAGAAGAGAGGAGATCTCGGGCCAAGCTCCGACGGATACCGGCACGAGGTCGTCGAATTTATCCAACGAGGCAAGTGTTTATCTTGCTTTAATTTCTTAAGTGTGTTGATTTTTCATACTATAGTTGGTGTAAAACTATATGATTTTGGGTTTGGGATTCTTACACAAAAGGGGTTTTCGGAAAGGATTTCATATGAAATTGTTGTGATATTAACTCCATATGAAATCTAGGCTTGAAACCATGTTAATGGTGTAATTTGATGAGAAATTTGGGAGAAATGATAGTTAGGGCTTAATTAAGAATAGTGTAGAAACTCTTAATTTAATTAATGAATCCCAAGATTTAATTATTTGTTTGGGTATAATCAATTTTGTAGTAGTCGTATTTATGGTTGGGAATGATTAGAACCATAGAAATTGAGTATATGTGTATTGGTTGAGTTTTGGGGAAGAAGAGAAAAAAAACTCGTATTGGCTTGCTGAACCAGGGCGAATCAATTCGCAGGGGGCGAATCAATTCGCAGGGGGAGAATCAATTTGGTAAGAGAAAAGTAGGATTCTGAACCATTTCAAATCGATTCGGAGGGGTGCGAATTGATTTAGATTGAGTCAAATCGATTCAGACACCTGCGAATCGATTCGCACCTGTCAGATTTTGAAAATTTTCCTTGTTTTAAGGGTTTAAGGAAGATGGTTTTTAGAGATAATTATTAGGGGATACTAAATAGAGTAATGGAACTCCTAAATGATTAGAGGAGTGTTTTATAAACCTTGGGTTAGTCAAGGATAAAATCCGGGTTATAAATTTTAGGAGTGTTTGGGACGAACGACACTCGAGGAATTTTTTTGGCGCGTATATATATATATATATGCGTAAATCCTAATGTGCGAGTAGGATGGAATTAGAATATTAACTAAGTGTGATAAGCTAATATTCGGGAGATTACAAATGTGAGAATTGTAGCATAAGTGAGTGAATACTTATAGGATTAAATAAGTTGTGTGTATACTTATAATTGGTACGAATTGATATATTCAGGATTTATTAGGCTAATGCCATTAGAGATAAGCATCAATAGCCGAATTTGATGATATATATACGGGTATAGAGACAATATATATATATATATATATATATGATTATGAATATATCTGTGTGCGAATGGTATATTTATGTAAAGCATACCTCTCTAGTGCTATCATGGGAAGTTGCGTAATGTGGGTGAGGCCCTTGGCTTGAGGAGCAAGGAGCGTATAGTCCCCATGTCATAGGCATCCATTATTTATATTGTGTGATTTTTATTCTGGGTGAGACGTGGTGGATATGTTTCGTCTCACTTTTAGGTTCGGAACTATAGCCGTTTCCCATACTTTGTGATTTGGGTTTTTACCAAGTCGGTGTGAGAGTCCGACCGCTGGTACCCAGGATGATAATGTGAGTGATTCCTTGGAATATGATAACATGGTCGAGATTTGATCCATTGAGTTAAAGCTCTGAGGGATGGTTATTATACTTATATAGCGTGTGATATATAAGTATGGATATACTTGATGTGCATGGTATATTGTATATATATATATATATATATATATATATATATATATATATATATATATATATATATATATATATATATATATATACTGTTATAAAAAACCCGCCTAGACTCCGCCTAGGCACACCTAGGCTTAGGGCTTGGGAGAAACGCCCCGCCTTAAGCTTTTTCCGCCTTATTCTTGGTAAAACCCTTAAGGCGCACTTTTTTCTAAAAACAACAATGCTTTAGTGAAACGATATCGCCTTTTAAAGATTTTTTTTACTAACCGGACCATTATCTCATCCAAAATAAACAAATAGTCTTTTAATTTGCATATATTCAGACATATTTTTATGATATGTACAATTTTAGTATTTTAATATCCTTGTTATTGTTAAAAAATATTTAAATATATTAAGAAGGCCTAAACACCTTTTCACGCCTTTTTACACTTAAGGCCCGCCTAGGCTTCTAAGGCTTAAGGCTTGGCCTCCATGCCTCGATCATGCCCCGCGCTTTTTAGAACCTTGATATATATATATATATATATATATATATATATATATATACGGACTAAATAAAGAATAAATTGTGAAGAAAATGTTTTTTCATCCTGGAGAATAAAAGCCGGAATAAAATGTGATATGTATATGTAGATGAGAATATTATATAAAAGACTAATAACACTAAGATGTGAATAGCGTATTATAACTAGTGAAAGTTAATTATAAGTGAACGAATAAATTATAAGTGAAGATTTATAATGCATAAGCTCGAGCGAAAGCTTAGGATATTATTACGCTGAGTATGAGGTAGTGTTTGGGGTATTTAGAAGTTTTGTAGATACTAGTTAGGATGGGTAGCGTAACTAGGGTGTTTAAAATACAGGCGTTAGGTGTGCACTGTTAGATGAGAGGTGAGGGGTATTTGATAGTAGTGCGACACCAGTTTAAATATAGAGAATATCACATTTTATTTATTAAAGTATTTTAAACACTTGCTAATTATTTTCAAAAATTTTTGGGCTCTGACTCGTTTTTAAATATTTTAAAAACATTTTAAGTGTCCAAACACAAGGACGCCTGGATGACTATTATTTCGAGTCAAACATTGCTGCAATAATTGTGGATGCTAGCAGGGACTTGTATAGATGCTTATCTCCTTGTGATCTAGCTATGAGGTACTGTTGTAATATTCGAGCATGTTTCCTAATTGTTGTATTTATCTTATTTTCAGCATTTCATTCGATTTGGTTGTATATATGTTTTACCGAGAGTTATCGGTTACTGTTTTACTGAATTCAATTATTTATGTATGTTAATTATGTGGTTAATTTATTGTGCGTTTAAGAAAAAGATTACAAAGTTTAAAATTTGACATCATGGCCTAATAGGTTATTAGTAATTAAATGGTTTTCGAGAGTGATGCTGAGAATGAAACCATATGAGATTCCTGTCTTGATTTGATATAGGACTTATCACCTGATATTTTATTGAGCGAGTTGTTACAGGTAGATGGTCGGTACGAAGACTCATTTAAAATCATAAAACCTAGGCAAGGTAGAAATGGAACCTATTTGACAAGTTCGCATTGGATTAGCTTTTAATCCTAGCCTCATTAAGAGTTTTCCTTCGAGCTATGTGATACCCTATGGCCAATATCTAATAAATTCTAAGTAAAAAAGGATGGCTCGGGTAATGCTTCAGTAATTTAGTAATTTTCGAGCCAAGGAAGGGTGATGAAATCCTCTCCTTATCTTGCAATTGAATTTTTTCGTTAAGTCAAACTATGCAACGTGCTTATTGAAATGTGCAAAAATAATTTCACGTATGGAGCACACAAAACGTACCTCCGACGTTGACTTTTTACGGTATGGAAAATAATTCCATGTATGGAAAAAGTTTGATGTCTCTGAGACATCAAAAGTTTGATGTCCTGGAGATGTGATTGGTCAATGCCACTGGCGCGGACCCACATTACTTATGGAAATGGGTCCGTGCCAGCGGCATTGACCAATCACATCTCCAAGACATCAAACTTTTGATGTCTCAGAGACATCATACTTTTTTTCCTTTTTTATATAACTTTTTATTATTTTTTGTCAAGCATGAAATGACCATGATCTTTTTAATAAGCTCATTTGTGACTTTATAGCTTCTCTCGTGGTTCAATAAGGTTATCTGGTACCTAAAATTCTGGTACCTAAAATAATCTCTCTAAGCCCATCATCACTTAGAGTATGTTTAGGTAATAGGAACTTCAATTCCAAGCTTTGGAATTGGAAGTGATCCTTTAACCCCTATTTTAATGTTTGATTATGAAAAATGAGTTCGTAATTATTGTGGGGTTCTACTACTAAGAAAATTCCAATTTGATAAATTTCATTCCAAAGTAGAATTAGATAATTAAAAACTCATATTTTATTAGAAATTATTACATACGCACACACTACATCACACAATTCCAATTCGCGCGGTCCCACATACTCACACAAATAGTTTTCTCACACACACAATTTCCAACAAAGTTCCACACACAATGCACTAGCGTGAAAATTGTTCGATACATAGTATTTTACACATAAAAAAATAAAGTGAATTTATTAAACACATAAAATTCCCCCTTGGCAAGTCCTCCTATAGGCTTATGTATGGCAAGTAATGTTATCTCCTCGTGGACATTGCGTTGAAGAGAGTGGAGTAAAAAAAATAGTTTTCATGTAACCAACCCCAAATAATTGAAAAAAAACTTTGTTGAGCTGAGTTGAGAATCAACATTAGGGTCATTTATGTAAATTTTGGCATATATGGAGTCTTCGGCATCATTTTTGTAACTTTAGCCTATTTGGGGTGATTGACGTCAATTTAAAAAAACTATCCACATTGGTTGCCATTATAATTTTTTTGTAAAAATTGGCATATTTTGGGTCGTCGGCGTTGTTTTGTAAAATTTAGCCTATTTGGATTCATTGGAATCATTTTAAAAAAATGAGGCTAATGTGAGTAACCAATGTCATTTTCATAAATTTGGGCCCGATTGAGTCCCTAACGTTAGAAAAAAAATAGGGCTATTGTGAATCCTCGGAGGCATTTTATGAGTGTTGGTGATTTTAAGTTGAGGTTAGGGTGTTGTAGTCATTTTATACCCCAATAAAAATAGGTGAAATGGAATTCTAGTTTTTGAGGTGGGAATGGGTTTAAGTGTAAAAATTTACATTTCTATGGACATGTAATTTTTTAAAGGGCCAAATAAAATCTAACCCGAGACCCTTATAATTTGAACTCCCAGACCTTCCCCCATTTTCCCCACTCAGTTACATCACACAACCTTGAATTCAAATTCCATTGTTTAGTTTGCAAAAATGAGTTTGGAATAGTTCTAGGATCTAATTCTAAGAATTCCAATTTGAAAAATTGCATTCCAAAACAAAAGTAAATAATTACAAATTCACATATTTTATAATTTGATTAGATGTGCACACACTGCATCAAATAGTTTTAATGTGTGTGCACACTCACACACATTGCACACACAATTTCATGCAGCTCACACAGTTTCATACACAAAACACACAATTTCAAAATTTCTAAGACAATTCCAAACACAACGTGTACACACACACTCATGCAACAATGAAGTGAATTTATCAAACCACAAAAAATCTTCTCTCAGTATGCCCTCTTATAGGTTTGTGTATGGAAAGCAAGTCCATCTCCCGTGGAGATTACACAAGGTGTATTGGGTAATTAAAAATATGAATTTTGACTTAGATAAGGCCGACAAGAAGATAATTCTTCAATTCAATGAGTAGGAAGAAATCATGAACATGCTTACTAAAACACTCGTATTTATGAATCAATGGTGAAAGAGACACTGACGAGCATCACTCAAATCTTTTCACTAATATGAAATGGTTCTTTTGTCCAATTTATCTCTTTCCATGGAACTTTCGGTAATATTGGACCGGTCCCTATGTTGTGAAAACAGTGTTCCTTCATGGATCCATTAAAGATTAGAATCCTAGAATAGGAATGTGTTATAAGGGAATGGACAAAGTCTTAAATAATCCTTGGAAGGGGTTTACCCTTATTTGGAATCAACATGATTTCAAAACCCCATTTACGGGGTAGTGTAGGCTCGAGAGGAGCCTTTTTTGCCAATCGAGAATTTTTGGCAATTCCATTTTCATAGAACGTTGGTGTCCTTTTCTTAGAGCCACAAGTGTTTTTGTCTCATCCTTGTCCATTTGAAAAGTTTTTGCCTGTGTTTTCCCTCTATAATCTCCATTCTTGAGTTGGGGGTATTTTTGTAAATTTAGTGCAGTGGCATCGGAGTCATTTTGTAAATTTAAGCATGTGTGGGATATTACATGTTCTATTCGAGGTCTACGACTTCAATTTAATAAAAAAATCGATCGAATTTGGGTTGCCAACGCCATTTTTGTAATATTTGGCATATATGGGATCAACGCCTTTTTGTAAATTTTATCCCATTTGGGATCATTGACGTCAATTAAAAAAAGGCCTAATATGGGTTGCCAATGTCATTTTTGTAAATTTTTGGCATATTTGGGGTCGTCAACATCATTTTTTGCGAATTTTAGCCTATTTGGGGTTTACAATATCATTTTTTTTATATAAATTGACCTAATGTAGATCGTTGACATCATTTTTGTAAATTTTTGCCTAATACGGGTCACCAGCGTAAAAAAATGCCCATTGTGGCTAGTCGATGGCAATTTGTGGGTGTTGGTAAATTCAAGTTGAGGTTGTGGTATTTTAGTCATTTTATACGACATGACTTTGCATAAAAAAATCGATAGAGACACGACATATCGTATTAATTTAATAATGATTTCGTGTCAAGATTATGTATGTTTAATGAGATTAAGAATAAGTAATTTCAAATAATTTTACATTAATTAATGTGTAAAGTAATCATAATTAATATTTAAAAGACGAATCTGTAAAAATGTGTAGTGTCCCATATAATTATTCCTCTTTTCAATGAAATAAAGTAAACATAATTTGAACCAAGAATGGTTGGTTGTGTTGACTGACTCACGAGTATGGGTCTCCGACAATAATTGGTGTAAACAGTTGTAACAGTTGATTCAGCGAACGAACTTATCTCATTAAACATAGGCTAAAATTCTCTTTCTGCCTTTCACACACCACAAACGAACTTACTTTGCTACAGAAATTCAGCGATGGCTGAGATCATTGGGGTGTTGATTGAGAAGGTATTTTCTGGGTTGTTTTCCAAGTTGGCTAAATGTGGTGGAATTGATGAATCTGAGCTCCAAAAATGGAAGAACACTCTCTCCATTATTGGAGTTGTACTCGCTGACGCAGAGGATAAGCAAATCACTGACAGATCTGTGCAGTTGTGGCTTGATAATCTCCAGAATTTGGCCTACGATTTGGATGACATAATTGACGAGTTGATCACCAAATATTCACTTCAACAGTTGGAAATGAAGACTCAATCAGCTACAGCTACAGCTACAGCCAGCACCAGTCGTAGTCATAAGGTATGGGAGCTCATCATTCCTAGCTGTTGCACTAGTTTCACTCCCACTGCTATTCAGTTCAATTACAACATGGGCTCCAAGCTAGAGGACATCACCAAAAAATTGCAAGATCTTGTTGATCATAAATAATATTTGGGTTTGAAAGAGGACGTGGGCAGGATAAGGTCCTATAAAACACGAGAAACGACTTGCTTGGTGGTGGAATCTCGTGTTTGGGGTCGCCAAACTGATAAAGACAAAATACTCGAGTTGGTGTGTAAGGATGATGAAGAGGTCAGTGTTATACCCATAGTTGGTATGGGTGGGCTTGGCAAAACTACCCTTGCTCAACTTGTTTACAATGATGAACAAGTGAAAGAACGCTTTGATCTCAAGGCCTGGGTATGCGTTTCTGATGAGTTTGATGAATTCAAGATAACTAGCTTGATTTTTAACTCGGTGGCAGAAAATAGTGGTGACTTTAAAATCTTGAATGAAGTTCAAGAGGGACTAAAGAAGAAACTTTCTAACAAAAAGTTCCTTCTCGTTTTGGATGACGTCTGGAATGAGAACTATGGAAAATGGGACCTCCTCCGTACCCCTTTTCTGGCTGGCGCACCTGGGAGTAAAATTATTGTTACAACTCGTAATGAAGGGGTTGCATCAATCATGCGTTCTCCTTCAATTCCAACTTACCATCTCACACAGTTGAAAAAAGATGACTGTGTATCTATCTTAGCTCAACATGCATTGGGTGCAAGAGATTTTGAAGCGCATCCCAATTTGAAAGTAGTTGGTGAGGATATTGCGAGGAAGTGTAACGGATTGCCCTTGGTTGCAAAGACTCTTGGAGGCCTCCTTCGCACAGAACTAAGCACAAAAGCTTGAGAAAATGTACTGAATAGCAAGTTTTGGAAATTACCTGCAGAGAAGAGCGACATTCTTCCCGCTTTAAGATTGAGTTATCATCATCTGCCACCCCATCTAAAGCGGTTGTTTACATATTGCTCAATATTTCCCAAGGACTATCAGTTTAACAAGTTTGAACTAGTTTTGTTATGGATGGCAGAAGGCTTTTTGCGACAAGCAGAGGAAGAGAAGCAAATGGAGGAGATAGGTTTTCAATATTTCAATGAGTTATTATCAAGGTCCTTTTTTCAACATTCAAGTGGGGATCAATCACAATTTGTGATGCATGATCTCATGAATGACTTGGCTCAATTTGTCGCTGGGTGGATATGCTTTAGCCTGGATGATAAGATGATAAGTAATGAGCAGCAAACAATTTCTAAAAACGCTATTCACTCATCGTCCATTCGCCTTAATTACGGAAACTTTAATAAGTTTGAGGCCTTTTCCGAGGCTCAGAGTTTGAGGACTTTTTTGACACTGCCAATTTACGATTGGGGAGTATACCACTTGAGCAATAAGGTTGTCCATGAATTGTTACCGAAACTACAATGCCTACGAGTATTGAATTTGAGCGGTTATTCCATAACTGAGCTATCAAACTCAATTGGTGATTTAATACACCTTCGGTATCTTAATTTATCGCAGACTCTCATCAAACAGTTGCCTGAATCAGTGAGTAATCTTTTTAATTTAGAGACGTTATTGTTACGCCGTTGCAAAAAACTAATTAAGTTACCTGCAAAAATTGGTAATTTAATTAATTTGCGGCATCTTGATGTCTCCAATACTCAAGAATTACAAGAGATGCCCTCAGGGATTGGTACCTTGACTAGTCTGCAAACCTTGTCTAAGATTGTTCTTGACGAGAGTAATATGTTGCAACTATCTGAATTGAGGTGGCTATCTAATCTCATAGGGGCACTTTCCATTGTAGGGTTACAGCATGTGAAGAATGTCCACTATGCAAGGGAGGCTAATCTATTGTGTAAGCAAGGCCTTGAAGAATTAATGTTGATATGGAGTAGTGAATTCAATGATTCCCGAAATGAACAGCTTGATCATGAAGTACTTGTAGCACTAAAACCTCATACAAACTTGACCAAGCTCAAAATTATATCTTACGGAGGCATAGAGTTTTCTAGTTGGGTTGGGGATCCCTCATTCTCTAATATAACGCACCTAACACTTGAACACTGTGAGAAATGCACGTCTTTACCTCCAGTTGGGCAGCTACCCTCACTCAGGGAGTTGTGTGTTTGGAAAATGTCGGGGGTAAAAAACGTTGGTGTTGAGTTGTGTGGAAATCGTCACGCTGAGGCTCTTTCTTTCCCATCACTTGAGATTCTCAGCTTTGGGAACATGAACTGTTGGGATGAATGGCTTAATCGTTTAACAGATGTTGATGGAAGTGTTGGAGGATTGTATCCTCACCTTCGCAAGCTTACTCTACGTAATTGCCCCAAATTGGTCAAGGTTATACTTCCAAGGATTCCATCTCTACGGGTGTTAAATATAGAAAACTGTTGTGAGGTGGTGCTGAGCAGTATGGTACGTGTCTCCTCGTCAGTCAAAACCTTAAAGATTTCGGGTATCACAGGGCTTATTAACCTACGTGCAGAGGTTGTACAATATTTGGCATCACTTGAAGATTTAACCATTGAAAAGTGTAATGAACTGAGTTATTTGTGGCAAGAAGAATCTCTGTCTCAGAATCTTGTAAATTTGAAATGTTTACGTGTCCATGAATGTCCGCAACTTGTATCCTTGGCGATGGAAGAACACGCATGGCCTCCTAGCATTGAAGAACTGAGTATATATCGTTGTGAGAAGCTTGAGAAGCTGCCAATCTGGGGAAACAACCTCATGTCTCTCAGGAAGTTGGATATATGTGATTGCCCAGGACTCCAGCCCTGTCCAACAATATCAGATTTGCAAAGCAACAGCAGCGGCCACGTGGAAAGCTTTCCTCATCTTGAACATTTGACAATCAGATCCTGTTTTGCTCTAACATGCCTTCCAACAGGCCAAAATCTACCCACCTCCCTTAAGTTAATTTCGATTTGGAGTTGCTCGAATCTGGAGCCAGATTCAGAGAATTTTTTGCTACACAGTAGATGTACACCATCACTTGAACAGATTTCCATAATTTCCTGGGTGAATCTGAAAGCCTTACCTGGGTGTTTGTTTAGCTTCAATCGTCTCACCGGATTGGACATATATTCCTGTCCGGGGCTAGAGTCCTTTCCCGAAATAGGTTTGCCCCTGAGCCTGAGACGGCTTGAAATCTGTTATTGCGAGAATCTGAAGTCCCTGCCTGATGTTCAGATGCAAAGCCTCACATCTCTGGAATTTCTGAATATAAGTGATTGTCCTTTCCTCGAGGGGTCTGGCCTCCCAACCTAAGAGAACTTAAAGTTGGGGAATTCAAGCAGCCCATCTCAGAGTGGGGCCTCCCAACCTCTCTTGTTTCATTCTCCATTCATGGCAGGTTTCCAGAAGTGGTATGCTTTCCGGACACAAGGAGTCTGTTTCCTACATCTCTAACCACACTTAAAATCACGGATCTCGTGAGTCTGGAATCTCTTTCCATGGGCCTCCAAAACCTAACGTCTCTTCAACATCTATGTATCATTAACTGCCCTAAGCTTCAATCTCTTTCCATGGGCCTCCAAAACCTAACGTCTCTTCAACAGCTATGGATCTCTGACTGCCCTAAGCTTCAATCTTTGCCTGAGAAACTGCTTCTCACACTTTCATCTTTGTCGATTAACATATGTCCACTCCTACAAGAACGGTGCTTGAAGCAGAAAGGATGTTATTGGCCCCTCATAGCCCACATCCCCTGTGTGAAGATAAATAGAAGAAAGCAGTGAAATTGAAGGCACAGGCCATCCAGTCCCTCGTAATTCAGGTACGCCCACTTATCATGTCCTTTTTTCTGTTCAAAAACCAATTCATATTGTCATCTACTTTTAACTCTAAACTACAATATTTTCTAAACAGCATAATATGAAATTGGATTAGTTCAGTCCCACCCATTTTCAAGACACACGAAGCACACACATTAGGTAAAAGACAAAAAATAGTTAATGATTTTCTCATTACAATTTTTATCTAAGAAAAAAATAAAAAACTACTTTTTTTTTGTCCCAGCTTATTTTACTAAAACAAACAAAAAAGTGTTTTTTGTTTTTCGTCCCAGCTTATTTTACTTGTTAGCGGCATTAATCAATCGCGATAATGTGAGTCTGCGTTAACTTTTAAGACATAATAATTTTATTTATGAATGTTGTATATTTTTTTATTAATGTTGTATACTTTTTTTTAACAAAACTCTATTTAATAATTTTAATTTGTTCTTATTTTTCAGAATTTTCTTGCTTATGAGTCAGAGGAGGGACATTGTGCATAGAATGGGGTGCTAATTTTAATTGAAAGAAATAAGCTAGTGTGGGTTTTGTGACGCTATATTTCTATTGCAATCAAGCTCTGTTCTTTTGAAGCAGGATAAGATTAATGTTGTATATATGTGCGGTCAAGTTTACTTATTATACTTGTGTTGTGAAGTTGTTAACTATTCTACTCGAAACGAAAAACTCCATGATTGATACTTGTGTTGTGAAGTTGTTAATTACTCTACCTGAAACGAAACATTCCATGATTTTGTGACGCTATACTTCTATTGCAATCAATCTATTTTTTTTCTTTTATCTTAAATGGTGTTTAACTGTGTATTTTCACCACATCAATTTGTAACAAAATTTGTTTTCATCGACTGTGTTGCTCTAATATGTGCTTTCTTTTGGAACGATTACCTTTAATATGTCACTACAACCTTAGGGGTAACATTATATTCTACTTTTAATTTTTAGAATTCGACCAGAAAAAAGTAATATGGCAAGCTAAGTAAAGACAAAAATGATCGTAATAAATGACTTTCCTTTCATAATACAGATCACATCAACACATAAATCAATTTTAAAGAAAAAATCCTCATTAAATAAGGGCAAAATTAGGAAAAATAATGTTGTGTTTTGTCATTAATCTAAATTATGGATGTTTAATAAATTAACTTTCATGCAATAACCAATGAGTTCAAATCCCGAAAGGGAAAATTTCACGAGTCATTTACTGTTTGGGGTACATTTGTTTATAGTAATTGGTGCTTGGGGTACGCTTATTTTCATTATAGTTGGTTGGGTGTTATTTTAACGGGTTGACCTAACAACGTTTAACAACTGTATCTTTTTTTGTAACCTACCTAAAATACCCTTCTATCTATATTTTAAATCCTAACATCCTCTATCTCTCTCTCTCTCTCTCTCTCTCTCTCTCTCTCTCACACACACACACACACACACACACACACACATATAGGTCGGAGTTGGGTTCTTGGGGATATGGGCTGACGCACGTCGGAGTTAGGTTCCATGGAGATCGTCGAATTTCTGATTCTAGGTGGTTGGACAAGTCTTCCCGGGTTATGGTGTTTGGGCAGCCGAGTTTGGTTAGGGAAATGAGTTTTTAGCTGGTATGGGTTGGAATCGGTTTTATGGGTTTTGAATCGGGTCAAGTGGGTCTCGATGTGGTCGGAGGTGGGTTGTGTTCAATTCGCCGACGAGATATGGCTATGGAGGTTCGGGTTGCAGCAGATGGAAGCTAGGTTTGTCTTTGGCTATATATGGTTTGGGATTTGGAATTGGGGATTGGAATTTCTGGAATTTATTTTTTGAAAACTTTTTTTTTGTGAAAATAAATTTTTTAAATGAAAACAATTTATTTTTATACTGAATTTTTTTTATAGGAAATCAATTTTATTATAATATTTGATGGACTAAAAATTATTTTTTTAATTGAAATCCGTTTTATTTTAATATTTTTAACGCTTTTTTTTTAATTTTAACTGTTTTAAATAAATTTATTTATATTTTTTTTACTGTTTTATAAATTTGTATACTGGATTTTCTAAAGTTTTTCTTTTATTTTTATTTTCCGAAAACATATTTTTTAACATTCTTGGGAATATATTTTCTTGGTAGAAAACTTTTATCGGAATTTATAATCAATCATTTTTAAACAGTTTTTTTAAATCATTTTATAAACAGTTTTTTTAACTAAAAATCATTTTTAAACATTATAAACAATTTTTTAACATTTTTTAAACATTATTATATAACATTTTTTAAATCATTTGCTTTTTTTGCCGGAGGTTTATTTTCGAATGAAACAAATGGCTGGATTTTTATTTTCATATTTTTTTTCTGCCGAATTTTTTTTATTTTGTAATTGGAAATCATTTTTTGGGTGGAAAATAATTTTTGTGTTGAAAATCATTTTAATTGATGGAAATGCTTTTTTTTTTCAGGAAATATATATTTTTTAACTAAAATCGTTTTTATTTTTTTGGGAAATATATTTTTTTAACAAAAATCAATTTTATTTTTATGCTGAAATTTATATATTTTTATTTACAAAAATTATTTTTTTGGGTGGAAAACATTTTTTATTTGGTGGAAATATTTTTTTGCACTAAACCGGCTTCTTTATTTACGGAAATCATTTTTTCTATTTACGAAACTTATTTTTTTATTTACGAAAATAAGTTTTTATAAATATTAAACATTTTTTATAAATATTAAATAATTTTTAGAAATATTGAAGAGTTTTTACAAATATTAAACATTTTTTTAGAAATATTAAACACCTTCTTATAAATATTACACAATTTTTATTAAAAAGTTTGTATTAAATAGTTCTTATAACAAAACATTTTTTTATTAATATTAAATATTTTTTATTAAACGGTTTTAATTAAACAACTTTTATAAATATTAAACATTTTATGCTTTAATTTCAAGGGCAAAGATATCATTTATCATGTGAGAGAATTGTTAAAGATGTCAGCTAACGGTCAAATAAGTCAACTGATGATTTCCGTTAGTTTTGGACCCAATGAACTAATACGAAAACTAGCGTACCCCAAGTATAAAATATTATAAACAAATGTATCCCGAACAGTAAATGACCCAAATTGCACAGCCATTTGGGGATGATGGAGGGGGATACTCACATTTGTGTAAATCTTCTTTCTTTATTAAGAAATTAGCTATCTAAAGTTTGGGAAGAAAACGTATATCCATAATTCTTCAATAAAAAAAATATATATCTGTACATCCACACAACAAGCATATAGCAATATTTTCTAACTAAGTAGAAAGTGCACATTATGTATGGTAAAAGAAAAACTCTTAGTAGCTCACCAATTTGAATGTCATTAGGACACACAAACTCATGTGTCAGTTCCAACACTATAATAGATGATTGACACATAAGTTGCGGTCACCAAATAGGGGATATGTAGAACTACTAATGGTAAAACTATACTGACATCATTAGTACGTGTATTCGCATTTAACTTAGTATTACTATATTTTTCTCTTTTTATTGAACATTTCCTCAACTTCTTTATTAAACCTCCGGGGTTATCTATGCTGGTCAGACAATCGATTTGCTCCTCAGTAGTCACTAATTCAATTCCCCTTGAGGCTACGGGCATAGAGAAATTTCTAAAAATACCGAGTCCGAGCTGAAGGATTAGTCTGTTATAAACCTCGTACAAACAAATAATTTGCTAGGGGTTAAAATGACAAAAAATGCACTCGTTATTTTGATTTTGTTATTGGCAAAAAATACACATAATCACATATTGTTCGGTTCTAAAGTGTGCATTTGCACTATTTCAATTTACTAACCACAAAACGTATATTACATAAAGCAATGCATTAACTTCCAATCCAACTATGTAAATGGTACAAATATTGTTGTGTTACAATCGTCCGAAAAAATCTACAACTCATTACAATTAAGCTCATCCCACATTTTCTACAATCCAAAAGCCAAAAAATAAAAAAATAAAAAAAAATGTCTCGGTAAAATATATCAATGAAAATAATAAAGTTTGAAGTACTCAGCATAATGTTAGGAAGTAAATTTAAAGTATGTAAAAAGAGAAAAATGTAGCATGACCAATATGGACTACAACTTAATTAAATGGAAAAAAGTGTATATAATACAAACAAAGGATAAAAGAGGTTTTATAGGAAATAAACAAAAAAAACATAAACAAAGAATTAAAAAAACAAATGTGTCCAAATTGTAAAGGAAAATATTATTTGTGCCAAAACTCGAAAGATCTTAACATGATTCTACACCTAAGTCCCCATGCCGTGTAAATTTAATGATCTAAATTCTGAATAAAAATAGTCCTTCGGGAAAAAAAATGATAAAAAGGAGGATAAATGTGAAAACCACTTCTAGTTCAGTAATACAGCCTTTTAATTTTCCCAATACCCCCATTTAATTCCTCTATCCACAAATCCATAACCCATAGCCTCAAACCACCATGTGTACAAAACAAATAAAAATAGCAATATAAAAGAGAACTAATGAACAAAAAAAAAACACTTTGAAACATACAAACATCAAAGAGTATACCATCCTCTATAATCCAATTGTCACTTTACCCCAAACAAACATAACAAACAGCACAATTGACAAACTATACCTTTTAATCACCACAATTGAAGTCCAATTTGTCCGTAGGAATTACAAACACTATCCCCACCTCATCCAATGTAAAATAACCAAACATACGTAGTAAAGAGGAAACCATAATTGCAAAATTAGCACGACCATTACTTACATAAATATTGAAAAAATTCTAAACATTAAAATTAAGAGTATTTATACCCAAATGTAATAAATTTGTAAAACAATTCCATGAGAGCAGGGTAACAGAAAACCATGAACATTAGATGGTAAAAAGGACTTGAAATATAAATTGTCTGTCCATCAGAAATTCTTAATAGTTAATAGGCAAATAAAAATAACATATACAGCTTTTATACAATTGAAACCAAAATAATATACATAATTTAAATTGGAACATAAAAAACACATTTACCTTGAGGATGTTCAATCCTCTCTTACAAATGAGATATACAACCTACTAGTATCAAGAATAAAGGGGGGAAATATGAATACAAATTCGCAATGTGAGGAACTATAAATAATGAAAAAATTCCAACCGAGTCCCAATATTTACTTGCCCATTTTGCCAAGCAGTTGATGTTCAGCAAAGTATATATCATTATTTTGAAAACAAAGTCATATAAAGCACCTCCTCTATTGAGGACAAATTTTTTTATACTGTAAAAAATAATCTCCAAATAACTTAATGGGAAATAACCATAAATATATTATCATCACATATGACAAAATAATGCAAAAATGTTATTCACAAATGACAGACAAATCTACCCAATAACTAAAATACAACACACAACTATAAACTAAAGTTCCAAGAAAATGTATTTTACATCCAAAACCAAAACTTTTTTGCATCCACTCGGGATTAATATTCTGAAGATATTGAAATTGAAATTAAAATTAAATCAAAACACTTTAGAATTCCAACTAAAATCTCATGCATCAAACCCATGTAGTTACAAAAAAACATTAAAAACACAAAGTTTTAACTTTAAAATCCATCAAATTTTAGTTAAACTTTAAAATCAACAATAGCTATACAACAACTATTGCACTACTAATGTACTACCTATCATATATGGAGATAGGAAACAAAGCATTTCTCCCATTTCTTTTCATAATAAAAATTCAAACAATAAAGAACCAAACATAATATCTATCAGCTACATGTAAAAACTGCAGAAACATAATGACCAAATGAGGAAAATAGTACCAAATGGGATTGATCGAAAAACGTATCAGATGGGGTCGACCAAATGAATAGTTGAATCCACATGTTATTACCTATATATAGAGAGACACTGATTGAAAAAAGTATCAGATGTCGTGATAAAATAGGCTCTCCGTGGTCACCTTCTCCAGAGGATAAGCTGTTTGACTGCAAGTAGCACATTTTTCTTGTGTCCCAAAAAACAAGCTAGCAGCGTTGCTAGGTGACCAGGTCAGCGCTAGAGTTAACTTCTAACTGACTTTGTAGGATACTGATCACCTTTGATTGAGGAGTAATTACTAATCTTAAGCATTCCATTGCAGTGGCTACACTTAAAACGGGGCTTGCGGTAATCAATTCCATCTGCAGACAGTAACTCCACCTAAAATTATAAATCTACATACAACATCCATTGTTAGTTGAATGTTCACCCAAAATTAGTGGAGGAAGTATTCAAGCACAAAGTCTTACATAGTATTGATTAAACTATACAAATAACATTTAATGTGTAATTTAAGAAAATGCATTCTTCACAATAAGTTATTTTTATTGAATGACCCGCACCAGTACGTTTAATTATTTTCCTCCAATAGGCATAAAAAGCATCAAGTAAAAATAAAAAACATCACATAGACATTTGTTCAAACACTTACTATACAATTGTGAATTTGGAAGTGTGTTTTATTCTTCAAGATTGGGCTAGACAATAGACAAATGACTGCAAGTATCATAACAAATGAAAAAGCTATATGAGATTGTTTTAGTAATACTTAACTGCTTATTAAAAAACAAGTACAATATCAAAAAAATGTAACAAATAAAATCATCATAAGCACCGGATAAAATAATAGTATACCTACACGTGAATCAAAATAAGCAAAGGATATAGATCAAACTAAACAAACAAAATCATCGATAAATATTAAGTCCCAAAGTATAACTTGTAATGAGAGGGGTTGTTTATTGTTTGTATTGAACCTCAATAGTGTAGAGTATATCTACAATCACATACTACTATATTCAATTCTAAGAGGCGTATGAACAAACATCACATAAGCCCTTAACAAATTCATCTTTCAAGAATGTTAAATTAAAGAAATAAACATTAACAAAAAAAATGTGGGAGTGATGAATAGTCGAAAACAAAAAATGTGAATGCACCAATCTAAATAGTTGATCACAAAAATATTATAAATCAACTATAAATCAATAGGCCAGTAAAGTAAATCATCCTATATAAAAAAAACTACAATCTCAAACCCAAAGCCTAAAGACAAAATAAAAATAAAAAAGTCAGAACGATATAACCGGGTCTAAATATTTTAAATATGAAATAAAATATTCTCAAATCTCAACCCATTACTACATAACAAACAATAATAGTGTAAACATTCAACAAAATCACAATTTTCTTCTCCTGTCTCTTAGCCATTTCATCAAACACCTGCCCTGCACATTAAATAAAAATGAAACACCCTCAAAATTTATAAACTCGAAACCCTAAAATGTTGAAGAAAAATATACTCTAACCCGTGAAAGAGAGTCTTTAAAAACCAAAAACCCTAAAATACTGAAGAAAAATACTCTAATCCGTGAGAGAGAGAGAGAGAACCATGAACTTGGAAAGAAAACCCCCAAATTTTTTAACAAAAAAAGTTATAAGCCCACACTGGAGATCTGTCTCCTCTAACGCGATGTGAGTATGGGCCAACTCATCCTTAAGATATCTCCTCAATGAAGAAATATGGAACACGTCATGAATCATATGTAAGTGTTCTGGTAACCCAAGTCTGTAAGCTACTAGGCCAATCCTCTCAATAATAGGGAATGGCCCCACGTATCTTGGCGCCAACTTCCCTTTCTTTCCAAACCGCATTATCCCCTTCATAGGAGATACTCATAATAACACCTCATCCCTCACACTGAACTCTCTGAAAGACCTCTTGGCATCGGCGTAGCTCTTCTGTTTATCCTGAGCCACCCGAATGAGGCTCCGAATCATCTCAATCCTGGACGAAGTATTTTGAATCACCTCTGGACCAAGTAGCTTGTTGTCCCCCACCTCTAGCCAACATGCTGGAGAACGACAAGGCCTACCATACAATGCCTCAAATGGAGCCATGCCGATAGTGAACTGGTAGGAGTTATTGATGATACGAGAAATTGGTCGGGAGGCCTTCTCCTACCAGCAAGTCAAAAGTCAAGTGTGTAAATAAACAAGTAAAGAAAGTAAATAGAGAGAAGACAAGATATAGAGTGGTTCGGCCCCCAAAATGGGCCTACATCCACTGTGTTGCTTCATTCTCATTATGTGTGTTGCATTGTACAATGTAATCATGCCTAAAAAGGCGTACAAGTATGAGAATAAGGGTGAATACATGGCAGTACTGGAGATTCCGGTGAGCCAGGGAGGTGGCTATGATGTAGATTGTGCCTCCAAGAGGTATATTGAGGTTGTGTAGAGAGAATCTGTATTGTAGAGCCTGCCCCGGATGGGTATGGAATCGATCCCCCGGCTTCTAGGTGTGGTCCTCTATTTATGAGGAAATGCGTTGAGTCACATGACCTGGACACGTGGCGTATTCCAAGTCTGCAGCAGTTGTGGATGAGGGGGTGCCGCACACCATATGGTGGAGTGTCGCGGCCTATAATGGACAGGGCCGCACCTTGTGCCATCGGATCATGAAAGGATCACGTCGAGTGAGTTCTGGCCGTGCCCTGAGTGGGGTTTGGCCGCGGCCTGTATGACCTAAGGCCTGGGAACTGAGAAGAGTGCAAGTCCGCGACAGGGTGCTATATTTGTACTATCAATAAGCCCCCAAGCCGTAGTACCAAGGGAGATCAATTGGGACTGCAGCTAAGTAGCCTAGGTGCCGCGGTGCTTCCAAAGTGACGATTCGTCTTCCGCGCTCCCTTATATAAATTGTTTCTGGCCGTGGACTTCATTACGTTTCCAAAACTTTTGAGAGCACATCGAGAGCGAAACTCTGCACTTTCTCTCTTGCATATTCCGGCAATCTTCCGAGGCGGTGTGCGGCGGTTCAAGGTGGTCTGAAGCTAATCATTGCAAGCTTCTCATTTCCAGGTGACTTTTCAACCACCATACTCTCGTAAAAGCCTTTGAAATTTACAGTTTTCTTCTCTTTTGATATGATTTTACTTTTTCTGATTCATTTGCTAGAAATCTAGGGTTTTGTTTGTACGTTTTCCCCTTTCTCACATATGCTACATATGAAATACATACAACTGTTCTTGGTGTTCATAATCGAACTCTTCGTATTCTGTGAGTTTGATCCTAAAAATGATTAGAATTTAGATAATCAACTGTTTAGGATAGATTCCGCAGCATGATAGGATTTCGATACTCATTCCCGTGAACTGGTATGGTCCTTCTGCATCATACCGTGCCAAATGGCCGCGGTCCCTCAAATTATCATCCGCAGCATCAAATCACCAACCTTGTAGTCTCGAACAGCCTTCAAACTTCCATGAACCCAAGACACATCCATGTTAAATAACTGTAATTTCTAGTAGATCGAATTGACTGAAAATTTTGGAATGGCCGTGGCCAGGATTGCCTTAAAGCAATTCTATCTTCTTACCGCGGCAGCTTATGTTCTACTGATGTGGATGTGGCCGCGGCTAGTTGGGACAGTACGATCCCATAAGTAATAGAGTTTTCCCATTAATAACTGTTAGGGAAATAATGACGGATGCATTTTAAATACTTAAAAATACCCTTTTGCGGCTTCTTGAAGTCTTTTCCAAACCATATTGGTTGCGGCGCCTAACTGCGAACTCTGCTTTTTAGGTACTGCTGCAGCCATATGAGCTTTGACCCAGACGAGTTCCTGAGAGGCTTTTGGGCAAAGCATTTTGGGACCTCTCCCCCCGAGTTTACTTTCGTGTCCCCTCTAAGATCAATAGGGCCTTGCAAACTAAAAGATTGCCCAAACTGCGTGATAATTGACTCAGAATTTGCGGACTCTGCATCTGGGAAGGATTTCCAATCCCCGCCGATGGAAGAGGAAGCTAACTCAAGTACTCATCCAATGGGTGTAGGAGACAGTGCCGCGGCTGTTAGAAATAACCCAGGAGGTATATATGGGAGGGCAGAGAGACCCTTGGCCACACTCGATATCCACGGCTCGATGACCTAAGAATGGGTTGAGCAAGTGGCTGAGGCCTTCGAATTTCCAAAAAATTTAACGTGCTCAGCCCCTGCCGTAAACCAAAGACCGTGCACGATTCTATCCGATGATGGAATTTGCTTCCCTCTGCACGCCTTCGTTTACGGGCTGCGGCTTCCTCTTCCAGTTCCTATCCGCCGCCTTTTTCAGGCAATGAACCTGGCCCCAGCATAGTTAGACCCTAATGGCTGGAGAGCCATTCTCGCCGCAGTTGTCCTTTGGGAAAACTTGTTCAAAAAGGACATCATGCCCGCGGAGTTCTTTCACTTCTACCGTCCAAAGGAGAACTCAGTAAAGTTCGCGGGCTACTACTACCTCTCTAGCCGCGGCAGAGACGAGACCCTTTACACTGGGAGACCGACCAGTGTGAAAAACTGGAAGGGGAAATATTTCTACATCTCCGGCAAAGGCTGGGAGATGCACCCCGAGGAGAATGAAAGAGAGAAGACATATAGAATGCCGCGGCAGTGGGGGTCTCCCTCAAAATTAGGTACAAGACTATAGCCGCGTCCTTTTATTTCACATGTAACTTCCACTAACCTTTGAATTGCCTTTTCTTTCTGCAGCCCTTGACAAGCTGCACTTGAACAAGCGGCAGGAAAAAAGAGTTGCTGAGGCCGCAGAACTTCCTGCTGAACACAAGAAGTTCAGCACACTTGTAACATCAGCAACCGTATTTGAAGCGGGATTTTTCCCAAACAAATCCATTCCTCAACAAATGGGCGCGGAAGGTAATTAATTGCGCCATGATTTTTACTCAGCGGACATTTACTCTCTTGAACTCGAACTCATGCTATTCCTTTTTAGGTAAAGAAGTTGACAGAGAACTGCTAGCGGCGTAGCTAGCGGAGATGTATGAGGACGCAATTATCCTAAATAATACGGCGCGGAGCAGAAAGAGGAAGAGGTCCAAGGACAAGGGTCCTGTCGTGGCCCCCTCCGGCGAAAATAATGTTGCTCCTGCCGTAGCCCCTGGCGAAAACACTACTGAACCTGAAGCGGATCAAATGGTTAACGAGAACCTTCCACATGACCATTTTGATGATGACATAGGTGAAAACACTTATGCTCTCAGCCTTGCTTTCTCTTCAGTCGAGGCTTTGAGCTCGACTATGCATTGTTGATGCTCGGCATCACCGAGCCCCCAGGCAAGAACCTTCTCCGTCGTCTCAGGAAAATTCTTTATAATCATGTGCCTTAGTTCCTGATAGCCGCAGAGGTAGGCTCTATTATTGACAAGGAAGAAATACCTAGAGCCTTTGAATGACTCCACTGTGTGGTCAATGGCCAGCTAAAGAGCATCGCTATGATCTACCTCCATATTCTTTATTGCCGCGATATGGTCTATGGCATATTGGGCGAACTTTGCCTCCAGCTCTTCATACTTCTTTTGTAGTAGTACAAGCTTATTATTTGAAATCTCTGCGGCCCGTGCAGCTTTCGCGGTCTGAGCCTGGGAAGCTTTGAGTGATTCTGCAGCTTGTTTGAAATTTTCCTCCCTTGCATTATTTGCAGCAGCCAAGTCCATTTGGGCTGCTTGGAGGGCCGCGACAGCAGACTTCTTCTCAACTTCAAATGATGAAGTCTGTGCAGCCTCCAGGTCAGCGGCTTGCACCCTATCTGTGGCCTGTTTCAGCTGATAGAGAGCCTCATACTTCCTCTTCTGGGCCACCATGACATCCGCGCCTGAAATTAAAAAGTTAGTTGCAATAGATGGAACGCAAAAGAATATGGAAGAAAACAAAGCACTTACCCTCAGAAGACTATAGAGGCCGCAGTCCTTCAAGTCGTCGTAGTCTTCTTCCACCAGCCTGTCGAGGTCTGCTGCATCAAGGGCCCTCTTCATCCTTCGCGCGGCCTTCGCGATTGTGTCCCATGAGGACTCTGGGTCGGGTTGCCTCAACTGAGGCCGCGGACGACCGTCGGGACCAACTCCACCGCGGCACTGTGGGGGTGCCAAGTTTGCATTTACTGTAATGATAGGTGGTGGCGGCGGTGGAGCTGTATTGAGGGGATCATCATTTGACATCATACCTGTCGCGGCTAAGTTGGCTCCTATATCGTCATCAAATTTAGATTGTAGTTGGGTTGCAACATTAGTCTTCTCCGCGGCAGGAGTTGAGTTCGCGGCAGGAGTGTTCAAATCATTTGTTGGAGCCGCGGTAGGTGCCTTAGCTTTGGACCTCTTCCTCTTCCTGCTCCGTGTAGTATTATTGAGAATGACTGCGTCCTCATCCATTTTCGCCAACTGCGCAGCCAGCAATTCCCTGTCAACCTCTTCACCTAAAAAGCGAAAAGAAACAATAAATATTCAAAGTCCAAACTTTATGCCACAGACCAATATGGAATCAGATTATTACCTCCCGCGGCCATGTCTTTTGGAATACACTTGCTGGGAAAGAAACCTGCCTCGAATACGGTTGCAGAGGTCACAAGGACGTTGAATCTCTTTATTTCGGCAGGAATTATCGCGGCCTCAACAACTCTCTTTTCCTGACGCTTGTTCAAATACAAGTTGTTAAGAACTGTAGAAAAGACAATTCAAAGGTTAGTGGAGGTTAATATGCAACTAGGAAGACGGGACGCGACTATAATCAATATACCTATCTTGGAGGGAGAACCCCATTGTCGCGACATTCTATATGACTTCTCCCTCTCGTTCTCTTCGGGGTGGATCTCCCAGCCTTCCCCGGAGATGTATAAATACTTGCCCTTCCAATTCTTTACACTGGTAGGCCTCCCAGTATAAAGGGTCTCGTCCCTGTCACGGACCGAGAAGTAATAGTACCCGACAAACTTCACGGAATTTTCCTTTGGGCGGTAGAAATGAAAGAACTCTGCGGGAGTAATGTCCTTTTTGAATTAGTTCTCCAAAAGAATGACCGCGGCAAGTATGTCCCTCCAGCCATTGGGATCTATCTGGGCCGGTGCCAGTTTCATTGTCTGAAAGATGCGACGGATGGGAACAAGAACAGGCATCCGCAGCCCGTAAATAAATGCGTCAAGTGGGAAGCAAACTCCATCATCAGCCAGAGCTGTGCAAGGTCTTTGGTTCGCGGCAGGTGCTGAGCACATCAAATTTTTTGGAAATTCAAAGGCCTCAGCCACCTGGTCAATCCAGTCTTGGGTTATGAAGCTACGGATATCAAGCGCAGCTAGGGGTCTCTCAACCCTCCCAGTTGGACCTGTCAGGTTATCCCTAACTTTCGCGGATATAAGGCATTTAATGTCGTGACATAAAGTATGAGGGATGTCTTTCATAGTCTTTAATGACTGAGTTACCTCAGGGGTGGTGTGGGGGGCTATTTAAGGACCCCAACCACCTTTGAGGAGAGGATGATCTTTTGAGAGTTCTGGAATTATTGCTGGAGAGAATACACATCAGAGAGAGTTATTGCAAACCAGAGGGTTTACTCACTCACCATTGTTATTTATTACGAAGCTTTTAATACTTGACAGAGATTCTTGAGGGTATTTGGTGTGTTTCTACCTGCCTACCAAGGTGTATCTAGGATGATTACTTCTCTCTCCCTCTAGCTAAGTTACTTCTAAGTTCATTACTGCTTTCTGAGTTATACACGAGAGATTTGTGAGTTTAAACTGAGTTTATCTTCATTGGGTTTGTGTTTGTGTGTCCTACCATTAATCCAAAGCTTTGGTCAATTAGCTTATCATTACCATACTCGAATAAGGGTTACGCCTCCATCTATAATCTAAAGTACCCTCTTACATAATTAAATCATGCATTTCTCAGAAAAACCCTAGTTCTTTCCTTTTTCTTCAAGAACATCACACTTCTTAATTTTAATTCGTGCTTCTCTGCACTAGAATCATGATTTCATTATCTCTATATTTCCAGAAGTGTACTACATGCAAACCAACCCAAATTCAAAATTTAAATCTCTAATATCCTTAATTTATCATTCTTTTTTTAAGATTTTTCTTCAATTCTAAACTATCACGGACACAATATACACTAAATTATTGCAAGTTAAATCAATTGCCTATTATAGATGTTCTGATCCTTTAGAGAAGATGATATAAGGACGGTTCTCTCTCCCCGATCTATACGTCGGTGGTGACGGTGGTGCAAAACTCCAAGGAATGGTGGTTCTAGCCCTTGCAAACCTTCTCTCTTCTTCTTCCTATGGCCGTTCTAGTTTTTGTGTTTGATATCTCTATAAAGACTAACCCTAGCAGCTGATATAACTTATGAAAATTCGTGGGTTTAATTATTCTAAAAATCAAAATGTCTAAAATACCCTCCCGGGGTGCCGATTTGGCCTAAAACTGCCCCAGGATCCAAACTAAACCCCCGAGTAGATTTTCTGACTATTTCGACCCTTCCGGACACATTGACACACTGGAATTGACCATACGGGTGACTCATAAATAAATTCCTTTTTATTTCCTTAGATTGCGTTCCGACACGACTGACATGTGCGTCCCGATTTAATTTCGATAATTGTCATAATATTCACTCGCGACAATTTTTAACATAACATCACATATTACTTTACTCGCTTAGTAATATTCAACATATTTCACATCAATAAATACTAAATCTCGTCCCGATAGTAAATATTCATTCAATTTCGAATTAATTATAATTCATTTCCCAATATTTAATCTACATAATCCCATAAGTAAAATCATAAAAAATACGAGGTATTACATTGCATACTTTACATGCATCATACCATGGGTTTTCTGTAATACCCCGTATTTTTATGCTATATTAATTTGGGGATTTATTAAATTTAATGTGAGTTAATTATTTAATAAAAATCCAGAAATTAATTATGTTATAATTATTAACGTGACGAGAGTTAGTAATTATGGGAAATTTGTTGAATATTACTAATGAGCAAATTAATATATGATATTGATTATATTGAATGTCACATGTGAATAAAATGACAATTTTGGAAATTTGAATCGGGATGCGCCCGTGTCGCGTCGGGACTAATTATTGATAAATAAAAATGAAAATTTTATAAGTCATTCGTATGGTCGTTTTGAGTGCGCCAACGCGTCTGGAAGGGTCGAGATAGTCAAAAAAGTGTACCCGGGAGTTTAGTTTGGGTCTCGGGGCATTTTTAGGCCTAATTGGTACCCCGGGAGGGCATTTTGGACATTTCACATTTATGGGTAATTAAACCCACGAAAATCAGAAACCTATATCAGCCATTTAGGTTATTCAGCTAGGGTTAGAAAACTCAAACACAAGTGACGGCCATAGGAGAGGGAAGACGAAAGCTTCCAAGGCAATCCAAGGCTCCAAAAGTCATCCGTTTGCACCGCAGCCACCGCCAACGCGTAGATCGCGCAACGGGCTACGCAACCACACCAAAAACATCTGCAAATCAGAACGTCAAAAATCCCAGGCAAGTGTTTATCTTGCTATTTTCGTTGGTGCAATTTCCATATTAGTTTAGGAATGATTAGGGATGAAATATATGGAAGAAAACCCAAATTTTGATAGGAATTTGCATGTAGTAAAGACTTAAACCTTATTCTGGAAATCTTTTGTGATGTAGACGAATCACCCACGAAATTTTGATGATGTATTAGAAAGAAATTCTGGTAAAAACAGATTAGAACCATGGTTAATAAAACTCTAGGGTTCTTGATGATTAGATAAGGTTTTGGGTTGATTATCCATGTTTAATGATAAGAATACACATGCTTTACGTTAAAAACATCTGGTATAATGTTATAATGTTAGTAGTAGAATTTTAGAGACGTTTGGAGTTGAAAAATATGGATTTGGATGAAAATAGATGGTAGAACCCGTAACTGCAATTCTGCAGAAATCAAAATACCTGCTTGATCGATCGATCGAGCCTAGAGCTTCGATCGATCGAAGGTTCGATCGATCGAGCCCCAGACCTCGATCGATCGACCCCTCCTGGCAGACTCCTATTTCCCTTTCTAAATTAGTTAAGTTCAATATATTGTGAAATAATTCTTGGGCATCCTTAATAAAATGTTTTGGGAGATAGGGAAGACCAGTAGGACATGTGAATAAATTTTGGGACCCTTGATGTCGGGCTAAGATTGTATAATTTTTTGGGATAATTACATAAGGGTCGGTGAATTTGTGATTTAAAGAGAGAGACACGTAGGAGAGTTACTTTGGGACAAATGTGTATACCTACTGAATTTATAATTTAGAGAATAAAGCCATGAGAGTTATGTGGTACGTTGGAATAATACCGAATCTAGGTTAGAAACGAGCCGTTATAAGTGTTTATTAAAATATGATAATATGGATAAAAGTCGTAACTATGGGATTTGAGAATATACCTAATATGGATATGGTAATATTAGTATAGTTATATGATTGTGTATGCATATGCTATCTATGTGTGAAAAATCATGCCCACGCTACTTGTTATCCCTGAGGTTGCCGCGCTGGGACGATCTTATCCTATGTTGCCTTATGGGGGATATTGACTCGTACCCTAGAAGATAGATATCCTTGGTACAGGCTATCGACGCGATAGTTCAGACGGTCCTAAGAGACGCAGGCATGTGCCATCCTCTTAGAGACTTGGAATCTATTCTTCGCCTCAATATTGTTTGTGTATGTATGTTAATACAATTCGAGAGTGATTCTGAATGTATTCCCCTTAATATGAGTGATATGGGGATTTGGATAGTAGAGTATGCCGCACCATAGTTTATTTGGGGTCCTGTTATAATATATATATATATATATATTATACGAGTAGTTAATATATGTATGAAATTCTAAAATCTGGAACTGCCTACTATAAATTGATATGTAGTACATGGTTGATGACTCAAATTGTAAATGCTGGTTTTGAGAAAGTATAATATGAAATTGGAAAGCTTTATTGATTAATAAAGTCAAAATGAGAACTTTGGTTACTAATTGAAATATTCTTTTCAAACAATTAAATCGTGAAATTTTGAATCTTACGAGTAATCTAAGATAAGTTAAATCATTGGGAAGATTAGTGCGATAAATGGTAAGGCAACCCGTTGGGGAAGGTTAGTGCGATAGGTGTGCACATTAGAAGAGAGGTGAGAATTTCTCAAGAGAGTGTCGCTCTAATATGTTGTTGCATTGGCCTGTATCAATTTAAATACTTGCTAAACGTATTTTAAATCAAACACACTATCGGGCTCTGACCCGTTTCTTTTTCTCTTTCTCTCTCTTGTGTATATATGTATGTATTACAGGTGCCCAGCCACAGGGGCATCTTGCTTAGGATCCCTTGAAAGGAACGTGCTGCAGCTTAGGTGGGAGTTGCAGGCCACTTGCATAGACGACTTCGTTCACTTGATTCCACATCTATCATACTCATTTATTGGGCATGTGTCGCCCTTTCCACTATTTATCTGTTTTATTGGGACATTTGTATTTCAGTTATTTCTAGTATTGTTACTATGGGATTTATTTCAGTGTGGATGTTTTACCTTAAGTCTTAAATGTTGGGACTTTGAATGTTGAATGTTTAAATTAATTGGATTATGTTCCAGGTTAATTGTTGTATGACTCTTACTTGTTGAAAATGTGGTAACTAATTAAATAAATAAGTTTTTCTTTAAAAATACAATTTGGTTAGAAAGGTTAAAAATGATTTTGACACTTAGCTTAATTAATTAGGGTGTTGATTTGGAAAAGTTTATTTTCACGACAGTGATGCTAAGAATGAACTAACTGTTCACCTTGATTTTAATTTAATAAAGGAGTGATCGCCCGGTATTTAATTAGGCGGGGTGTCACGTTTTCCTTATCTCCGACCTCCATAATCATAGCGACAAAAGAACAGAAAAAAATGTGTTATGGGAAAAAATTATATATTATTTTATGAAATTGAAGATATTAGATACGTATAGGGCTTACTTGTTAAATGAAGAATTACCTCCTTAGTTGATTGGATTCCATTAATAATATCACGAATAGAAACATTATCCGCATTCTTGATTATTTTTTGTGGTGGTGAAGCAAAGTTGTTGAAAGTTGGGGATGATAATGACGTGGACAACCTGTAGTAGACATTTTGGCCATTAATATAACTAATGTCGAAGTTAAATTGAGTGGGAAATAAAATATCGAACCATTATTTTAATTCGGTAGCCTGTATGATTTCTGGGTCAATTTGAACTGTAGTCTTTGAGACACTGCTCAAGCTATATTCGCTTGTTAAAAAGGAATTGATTTATTTAAAATTAGTAAGAGTTGTAGTAATTGTTGGTTGAACTGAAAAATAATCTTTTATGTTCGAAATATGAACGTTTAGATTCAGAAATAGCTATTGTAGGAAATGTGGCTGATAAGTCACTTAATTGTTGTCCTTCATTCTCTGCTATGTCGCCCCACAAAGTGAACTTCATTGATTGGAATCTATGATAAATAATAAATAATAATATTAAATATTATATTAAAGAATGTGAAGGAAATTGAGAAGTATAAGATTAAACATTAAGGAATTTTGACTTGAATACAAAGCTTTAAGTTTAGAATGCATACTTTGTATCTCGGAGCGTTATATAGTGCAAATTCATTTGAGCCGAGTTTGATGCTTTCGTAATGGTCCTCATTTTTTTAACATTTATCACAAATGCAATCACATTTGTATGAATGTGAAGTAGTAATAATATAATATAATGAGTTGTATCAGTGTTGGATCAAAACATATGTATTAATAATTACCGTATGTTTTATCTTCATCTTTTTGTGCGAGCAGTTTGTCAAAGGAGATGAATTTGTAGAATGCTGAAAGGAATATGAAGTTGCATTCCGTTCAATGACCTCAGTGTATTTTTGTAAGGAAAGCTCGATCTTGTCGTGAAAGGTTGTGTAAGCATCATTCACTCCCTTTACTAAACCATTAGTAAGGGAATATTGTTTCTGAAGTTGAAGTTGTCCTTCAAGTCTGTTTATGTCTTCATTCCATATTACATCTTGAATTTTAGTGCCCTGTATATTTTTTTAGTAAAATAAAATTAGGAAATAGAAAATAATCATATAAATACTTTTAAATAAAGTAATAAGAAGAATTTAAACCTGCTCATCCATTGAGATTATTTTTAAAATACTGCCCGATCCTCTTGAATTTGTGTATGATTCGATATTACCTCTCCGCATTACCTAACAAACGATTTTCCACTTACTTTCTAGTTGTTGGAGATTATTGATCATTTGTACTCCTTAATTTCGATTTCAGGTGAGGCCATTGGATGAGTAAGAGTTTGGCCTATTTAAATAAGACGACAATATGTATAATAAATTATTGTAAAATGATAAGAAAATAATTTAGTATGAATGAAATAGAAATGAAGTACATGAATTTGTTTTAATAGGCAACATAAATATGGTTTGAGAAATATATGAATATTAGTAACGAATGGGAGATTAAATTCATTAGTACCTTGATGTCAATAAAACTTCTTTTTGGTGACATTATTATTCCTTGAATTTTTTGAGTTGAGGAGTACTTTTGTGGTTGTCATTGAAGTTCCTCCTGATAAAGCAACGTACAGTTGGCCTTGTGAGAGGACATTTCTTGGTAAGTAAACCCCAACGTTATTATTTTTTTGTCCTGGGGCTTTGTTTATTGTCATCGTTAAAGATAAACGAATTGGAAATTGTTTCCTTTTGAATTGAAAAGGGTATCCCTCATTTTCGGCTGGGAATAGGGGAATTCGAGGTAATAGGACATTTCTGCCCTTATGCTGGCCAACTGAAATTTCCACGTGGATGACATTATCCGAAGAACCTTTGTACAACATTTTTATTCCATTACATGATCCAATTGATGGATTTATATTGTGTAGAATAATGATTGGACAATTAGGTTTAAGTTTCAATGCGTGTGGTGGCAATCCATTCGGCATCAAAGAATTTAAAAATTCTTATTGGTAATAGTTGTGTGTGTCATCCACAACTTCATCAAAGCTATTTAACGTCTTTAAATCTCTGGGGAACATATCAATCATCATAATGTTCAGTGAGCTAACGTGTTCGTTTGTTGTTGCAAGAATTGCTCGATCTATCAAGAAGTTGGGCAAGGTGGCATTAATATTTAATGATGGGAAGATAACGTCAATGAGAGACTATTCGGGGCGTTCATTTTCTCGTGGACGTATGACCATTTCATCGGGAAGACTTATACAATCATCATATGTTGATGATTCTGTCCCATTGCCAATTCTTAGAAGCAAATCACTTAATTATTGATCATTTCTTGGCACGCATATTTATTGTTAAAGGTAATACTTGCATTGTAGTCCAAAGTGGTGACATCAGAATGCTAGCATTTACTGTTTCCAGTCTTGATCCACGACGTACCACTGGTAGTACTTGCCTGAAATCTCCACCGAAGACAATGACATTCCCACAAAAATGTTCAATACTATCCATTAAATCCTTTAATGTCCTATCAAGAGTTTCCATCGCAAATCGTTTTGCCATTGGTGCTTCATCCCAAATTATAATTCTAATTTGTGGTATGAGTTATGATGTGCCACTCTGCTTGGGAATGTTACATAAGCTTGTCTCATTGGAAATAATAAGTATTTTGAAACGAGAATGTGCAGTTCGACCTCTAGGCAATAATATAGCAACTACTCCTAATGTTGCTGTAGCAAGTACAATCATACCTCTCTTTCTAATTTCAAAAAGTAACGATCTGTAAAGATGTCTTTCCAGTTTTGCTAGGCCCATCAACGAAGAATAAACCCGAAGTTCCAACAATCACCCTCTCGAGTATAATCAAGTACGCATGTCTTTGGTCTGCATTTAAAAGTGCACTAAAATTGTAGTCTTCTTCTGGTGTCTCATTACACAAAAAAGGCCAAAATGTCACTTTTTTGCCGGCAACCTTGTCACGGTCATTGACTGTGACAAAAAAAAACACGTGTTTTTTGTCACGTTCAATGACCTTAACAAGTCCGTGACAAAATACTTGTCACTGTCAATGACTGTGACAAGTCTTTTGTCACGAACTTGTCACGATCATTGACCGTGACAATATTATATAGTTGTCACGGTCAAAGACCGTGACAGGTCCGTGATAATTTCTTCAGTAAAAAAACCTATGCTTTCTTTTTTTCCCACCGTTTTGGTTTTCCCTCTCTTTCTCTCTAAGCGATTTCCCTCCTCTCTCTCTCTCTCTACGATTTCAGGTATTTCATTCTCTATTTTCTTTTTCCTTTGTATGTATGTGTGTGTATATGTATGTATGTGTGGGGGGAGCGGAGAGGGGGCAGTGGGTGGTGGGGTGGGTGGGCGCGTGGGGGGGGGGAGGGGTGGGTGGGGTTGGGGTGGGTGGGTGCGTGTATGCGTGTGTGGTGGGGGGAGGGGGCAGGGGGATGTGTGGGGTGGGGGGGAATGCGCGTGTGTGTGATGATATGTGTGTGTAGTGTGCATGTGTGTGTGTGTACTGCTATGTGTGCGTGTGTGTGATGGGGGGAGGGGGGCTGGGGGAAGGGGGTGGTGGGGGTGGGGTGTATGTGCGTGTGTGTGCGCGTTTGTGCATTTAATTTTTATAACAATCAATTTCTCCTTATTAATTGTCGGTTTTAAATTAGTAAGTAGTTAGTTTGAATTGATGTTTAGGATTTTTAGTCATTGTACATATTATGGGTTTGATGTTTAGGATTTCATATGCAAGTATAATTACCCCTCATTAAGAGATAATTGTCGAGATTCAAAATAACTTTAATTGTATTTCTTTAATAAAATCAATTATATACTTTAATTGTATATCTTTAATTGTAACTTTAATTGTATAACTTTAATAAAATCAATTGTATACTTTAATTGTATAGCTTTAATTGTAACTTTAACTGTATAGATTTAATTGAGTATGATTGCTCCTCATTGATTAATGAATTAATTGAGTAGATGAATTAGAAGGAGTACAAGATACACATTTATTGGTTTGTTGTTGCTTTTTCTGTTGGATTATATTGGACCGATGTTAGGTCAGTTAATTTTGGAAGTGGCATGACCACTGGATTATTGTCGAAATGGGGGGGGGGGGGGAGTTTTCAACTTTTTTATAAAATTACTTTGTGTCACGAACAATATATAATTAAATGTAGCATACTTAAAATTACATATAGTGTACATAAATACTAGCCTTCTAGTTCTTATACGCACGCATTCAATAGAACTTAGAATCGTTCGAGAGTCATTACCCCTGTAATAAGATCTCTCAAATTGTCCTGTTTGGAAAGTTTGGGACTGCATAATTTCTGTATAATAATATTCTTAGTGGCTTAAACTTGTTACTTTTGTAGAAAGTTCTGCAGTCGTATCCTAATGTTCTCTGGGTACATACTAGATTGGCAAGTGTGAGTGTTACTTCAATATATAAATTGAAACAACACTCACACTTGCCAATCTACGTCGTGTACTTGGAGAACTATAGGGATATGCTGCCGAATTTTTCTCAAATTGTAACAATGTGCATGAGCTATTAAGTATATTACAGAAATATGTTGTCTTGAATGGGATAGGACCACTCACACTTTAGAGGAGATGGAGGAAATAGGAATTAATATTATAAATTGAATTTGAATTTGAAATTTAATTGAATCGGTGATTTTTTATACTAATGAGAATTAAATATTCACACTTTTATTTATGTTAATCCAAGAATATACGCTTCTTACCCATAATAGGTGATTGTTTGTAGTAGCTGTGATGGGATATCCTAAATACAAAGACTGGATGGGTGAGATCAATAGAATGGGAGATGTGTTTCGCAGAGGTGCTAATTAATTTGTGAAATACGCAAAGAGATGTCATGATAATGAAGAGTTTCCGTCTGTGTGTGCTAAGTGTAGGAATGGTACAGTCTTTGAGTGGAAAATAATTGAACTACATTTGTTAAGATTGGGTATGCAACATAATTATCGAAGATGGGTTTTTCATGGGGAACCAAAAGTTCCTTTTGTCCCCAAGCAACCTTCACAACAACCTTCAACAAGTAGGATAGATGTACAAGGGGAGGATGACAATGTAGATCATAATATGCTAGAGTATTTAGTTGATGATGCGTATGGAGTTCATGAAGTGGAAGAGAATGAGGTCACTGACGATGTACAAGGTTCAAGTGCTTATGAAGATATCGGGATAAATCTTGACGATTACTACCAAGGTTTAAAATTTAAGGCTAGACAGCCGTTATACTCTGGTTGTGAGAAAGATCAAACAACTTTACATGCCATGGTTGGTTTTCATAGTTTGAAGATCCAATATGGTTTGTCTGGCAATAGCGTGACAGGAATTTTGAATTGGGTGAAGGGCTTGTTACGCAAGCAGAATACGCTTCCAAACAACTATCCTATTATGAAGTATAGTTTGAAAGGTTCGGGAATGAAGTATAAATCAATTCTTGCTTGTTTGTACGAATGCATACTATATCGAAAGGAGTATGAAAATCTCGATCGGTGTCCGATATGCGATGAACCTAGATATGTGCAATCTACTGGCAAGGAAGGCACAAGCTCAAAAGTGCCTCAAAAAGTGTTGAAATATTTTTCCGTTGGGCCTATATTAAAGAGGTTTTTCACAGTACCATGGATAGCGGAGGCAATGACTTGGCATGTTAGGGCAGAAGTAGGGGAAAATCTCATGCGCCATCATATTGATTCTACAG
Source organism: Sambucus nigra (assembly GCA_949130495.1). Taxonomy (NCBI): domain Eukaryota; kingdom Viridiplantae; phylum Streptophyta; class Magnoliopsida; order Dipsacales; family Adoxaceae; genus Sambucus; species Sambucus nigra. Next base: position 13,380,573 of record OX422223.1, read on the forward strand.
CTTGGAAGAGGATGAGTTTTGAGTATCCCAATTTTGCTCGAGAACAGCATAACATTCATTTGATAATTTCAACAGATGGTTTCAATCCATTTGGAAATCTAAGGACCAATCAGAGTGTATGGCCAGTGATCCTAGCCCCACTCAACCTCCCTTCTTCACAGTGTATGAGACCTGAATTTTTTATGCTGTCTTTGTTGATATACGGTGTGGACATCGATGTCTACCTGGCTCCTTTGGTAGAAGAGTTAAATGAGTTATGGGAAGAGGGTGTGCAAGCATTTGATGCTTTTAGAAAAGAAACGTTTACGCTGAAAGCTATGTTGATGTGGGCAATTCATGATTTTCCAGCTTATGGGACATTATCCGGTTGTGTAGTACATGGTTATTTGGGGTGTCCTATTTGTGGAGAGGATACTGAATCTCTTCGTCTCCCCCCGTAGCCTATGTTCAACCTCATCTGGTAAAAAATTAGAACCTTTCTCAAATCTAAAACTTTCAGGCTCAGAAATTAAAATTAAATCTTCTGATTGTGGCCCTAATATTCCTGGTAAGAATCCTAAATTTAAGAATGTCAAGCATAAAAGGACCCCAACTGGGAATGAAACTGAGACAAGGAAGGCATGGTCTAGGAGGTCAAATTTATTTGACTTAACTTATTGGAAGAATAATCCGGTGCGCCATGTATTGGATGTGATGCACGCGAAGAAGAACATCGTTGAACATATTATTGGCACATACCTTGTGGGAAGTCATTCGAATGATGGAGAAAATGCACGAAAAGACCTTAAAGCATTGAAACTTAAGCCACAACTATGGTTGAAAGAATATAGTAGGGGGAGGACAATAATTCCCCCTGGTGCGTTTACTTTGACGAGTGAGGAAAGGAAGGTGATTTTAGACACAATATATAATTTGAAAGTTCCATCTAATTTTTCGACCAACTTGCAAAGGATTGTGAATTATGCTACCCGTGATTTATATAAGTGTAAGTCCCACGATTGGCAGGCGATCATGCAATTGGTTCCTCTATTATTGGCATGTGATCATGTGATCAGCGTGTATGATAATCATGAGTTCATCAATGAGGGTGGTCATGTAGTGGGCAAACGAGTGAAATTAACAAGTTTACAATATAAATAAGTAGCTCGTTATCTATTTGACACACATGAAAATGTCGAAGAATGGAAAAAGTAAGTTTAAATTACTTTAACTTTTACATTATTTTAATTTTTACATGATTAATTTTGTAATACTTTTGGCACGATCTATGAAAAAAATATGAAGCATGTGAGAATAATAAAAGACGAAAAACAATGGCACAATCAGACAGCGAATTTAGGTTGTGGTTGTCACACGAGGTAATTATAATGAAAATGACTGTTATTAAATGTCACATTACACAAAAGCTATACAACTAACCTAATTAATTTATCTATATTCCCAGCTCTTAAAGATGGGTGATGCGACATCAAGACTTGCTCGTCTAGCCACTGGACCCTTGTTCATGGCACAAGAATACAAAAATTATTGATTGAATGGTTACGTATTCGATGCAAGGGAGTACAAGGAAAGTACAAATGTACAGAACTCGGGCATTTCATACAAGGCTCTTACTTTATTTCAAGCGAATGCGAAAGATAAAAACCTCGTTGAAGCTGAAATGACTTACTACGGTGTAATTCGAAATATATTTCAATTGGACTATGTAAGCTTCCAAGAGGTTATATTTTACTATGATTGGGTAAGAGCTGAGGATAAAAATGCTTGTAAAGTTGATCCTGGCACCAATTTGATCATAGTTTACTTGTCCAAGTTGAAGAGCAACGAACACATGAGCGAGGAGCCATTTGTTTGTGCTTTTCAAAAGGTCAAGCAAGTGTTCTACTCAGAGTATATCAACAACGAGCCGTGATCAATCGTCCTACATACACCAAAGCATCTAAACAGCAGTGTGGATGACTTGGCTGCACCTACCGAATATCAATCCATTTTTTATGATAACCCGAATTTGAAACAATTTTTAGATTTGTAATAAGTATTCCAATTAAAGAAAATTAGTTTAATGCTTTTAATTCATTTGTACTTAATGAGTTTACTCCATGTAATGTTTAGATTTAATTCTTAAGCATTAATTCGAGTGTTTTATTATTATCGGACATTAGTTTAATATTTTTAATTCATTTGTACTTAATGGTGTATGCAGGTGTGGGATGGGGGGAAGGGGTATGGTGCAAGTGGGTGAGTGTCGGGTGGTGGTGGTGGTGGGGCGGTGGGGCAGGGGGTATGTGTGTGTGTGTGTGTGTGTGTGCAGGTGGGTGAGTGTGGGGTGGTGGGGCAGGGGGCAGGGGGTATGGGGGGTGCGTGTGTGTGTGGTGGGGTGGGGGGGTGATGGGGTAGGGGTTAGTTGGATTTGTACTAATATGGTTAGTGCTTTGTATTCTTCTAATATGGTTAGTACTAATAAGAACAATTTTTACACGAAATGTCGTTTTTAGTGATTAAGGCAAGGATGATGATGATGATGATGATGATAGTGATGATGTCTTCTTCAAGGTGCGGTGGCGGAGGCGATCAGGGCTCCTCGGTCAATAGGTCCCCCCAAATATGGAAAATTGGGGTCCCTCATTGAGAATAAGACGGCATTACTAGCTAGAGCACTAGAAATGCTGAAGGCGATCGTTGGCTCGGGGTACACTGATTGGAGGTTCGTGCCTATTGGCCTCAAGATGAACATCTGGGGGGCACTACAGGTAGTATATTTATATTTATATTTATATTTATATATCAATTTCAATTTATATTTATAAGCAACTAAGACTTACTTTATTTTTAGTGTGTATTTGTTTGACAGGAATAATTCGGCCTGCCCCCACATCTCCATGACTCCACGTTGGAACAGCTGAGGGATCAATATAAGACGTGAAAGAAGAATTGGTGGGCACAGTACTTTGGGAAGACCCAGGAGTCCATTACGAGACTACGTGAAACCGTCCCCCCGAAGGAGAAGATCTTATTGGCACACTGGCAACAGTTTATCGACAATGAGACCGATGAGCGGCAATTGGCATCTCGCCAATCTGGGAGGGACAACCGGGCGAAAAAGACGGACGTGCACTACTCCGGGCGGACGTCTTACGCCGAGGTGGTGCACAAGATGGTAAGTTTATATTCTTCTTTAATTTTAGTTATTCTAATTTAGCATTACTATGCGTTACTTACTAATTATGTATTATTTTATTTCAGGAGAAGGGGAGTGTCCCTAGGGGTAGGCCACATAGGATCGATACCTATGTGGCAATTCGGACGAAAAAAGTCAAGGACAAGGAGGTGGCCCTGAGCATCACATCCACCACTGTAAGTTTAATATGTTTAATTATTTTAATTTTGTTAAATATTTTAATTTAATTAATTAACTAATCGTGTAATTTTTTATTTTTTTGTCTTTTCAGGAAAAGCTTAAGGAAGTGCATTCGTCGTAGTCTGATGCTGACAGAACATCTTTGGCTACGGATGCACTCAACCAAGTGCTCGGGGTGGATCGCAAGGGGAGGACTCGGGGGGTGAGCTTGCAGGTGGGGAAGTCTAGGATCGTCAGAATGGAGATGAGCAACACCGGGTTGACTCGTCAGGTGGACGCCCATGCTAATCAGCTATCAAGGTTGGATGCGACGATCAATGACATGTACTCCTTCATGAAGCGTCAGTTGGGCAAGGGCAACATAAAGGACAAGGGTAAGGGCAAGGAGAAGGAGGTAGAGGAAGAGGAGGAGGAGGAGCATGAGAACGAGGAGGAGGTTCCATATGATGATCCATGCGATGATCCATTTCCCATCATCACCCCTGTCGAGCGACCTATACAAACATTGGGTTGAGAGAGCGTGTATATATTGACATATTTTGTGGGGAGTCGATAGAGAGGGGGTTTAGGGACCCGAGCTTTGGCCCGAGTATGCTGCTTCATGGACATCCCCTCCAAGACATGAAGTCAAAGGTGCGCGTGACGCATGTGGTGGAGGGAAAGGAGGACTCATCTTTGTGGTTGTGCGATCAATGCGGCATTCATCATATTGAGGGGTGTCTCAATGCATATATTGTGTGTCCAACACACCTCCTCTGACCTGCTTCTCCTTCATGACATTATTTCTATCTCTTTTTATTATGAAAATTGGATTGTATTTATATTCTTTTGGTTTTGGTTTAGGTTTAATTTGGTTTGGATCTGATGGATATTTGGATTGATTTGGTATATGATTATAAATGTCGTGATTTGGTATTTTATTTGGATATATGCTGTTTGAACAAGTACAATTTTGCTATAACAGGTACAAATATACTTCTGGGCAGTGGCCATTACTACCCAGCAGTTTTTTTTAAAATCTGCCCAGAATTATCACGGTCAATGATCGTGATAACTTTTGACTTTGTCACGGACTTGTCACGGTCAATGACCGTGACAAGTTTTTATTATCATGGACTTGTCACGAACATTGATCGTGATAATATATAAGTTCTCACGGTCATTGATCGTGACATGACCGTGATAAAATAGTTGTCATGTCCGTAGTTGTCACGGTCATTGACCGTGATAACTATGGGCATGACAACTATTTTGGCATTTTGGTGTAGTGTCTCTACATGCAATTCATCGGTAATTTCTCTTGGACTGCCATTGTTTAATGATAAGGGTTTAGTGCTATATGCAGGCAAGTCAAAGTCTCTAATCAAATTTCCCATTGAATCTAGAAAGAAGCTGATGTTATTTAATATGCAGTCTTTTTGTGTAGCCAAAGAATATGGGTGGAGTCTTTTAAAGTCTTCGGACATAAATTCAAAGTTTGGTTCCCATAATTTTCTCACACTCGAGGCTCATAGTGGACAAAATAATGGCAAACAATCTCCTTAGTGCTTCAGGCATCTGAAAAGTGGCTACTTTCGAGAGGCAATCGATAATGCTATCGTCCGATTCTATCTGTCCACGTTTTTGTGCGGCCTCTTTAAATGTTAAGCAAGTGATTCCATCCCAAGTTAGAAGGTCTTCAAATAATTCCAGGCCTTTGACGTGATTTATAAGTAATCTTAAATAGTAGCATTCCCCTTCTACTGGATTTACACCATTCACATGACCAATTACGTCGAGTTTATTCTACCCTTTAGCCCAAGTTTTTGATTTGTTGTCCCATACGTAATGCTCAGGGAATTCCCTATAGAGATATTGACGTGCCTCACTGAAGCTGGAGCACATATTGAAGAATTTGGTTTTCATTATTTTGCCAATGTTCGGGGTATCTAACACATTGTTAAATTATGGTTCTCTTCGTATGTGACAGTATGTTTATTTGGAAAATGGAGTTGAAAGTTTATCACCGATGGCTTGATTTCATTTAGCTCGAATTCAAAAATTCTCCAGATAGCTTCTTGTGAAGATACCCATCTTACATCTTAGAATTATTTGATCTCATCGATGGTGGTTATCTCATCCTCATCGACCGAAATATGAACAACCACTTTATCATGCCCTTTGTAAATGTACTTGTAAAGGTACTTCATCCCTTTTAGCCCCGAGCAAACTTCAATGTTAATATGAAAATTATATCTTGTCAGGAGATATGGATTGTAAGGAACCACCCATCTGTTGTCTAATAATTTATTGCGCACGCGTACTTATCTCCCATTATTTCATCATCGATAAATAGGATATGAGTCATATCCTTGAGAGGTACAAGATGCAAATTCGCAAGGGTAACAAAATTTGCAGTTCCCATTTTTCATACATGGGTTATTTTTGTTTAGCTCTCCACACAGCCCGTGTATTATGTGCTTGACAACTAATGATTGAAGTAATGGGTATTCGTGAATATCAGGCATCTCGGCGCAAATGAATTTATTGTAGTGATCTGGAGTAGTGAGTTTGTAATCTTGTTTTAGTATGACCAAAATATGAGCATGTGGCAATCCTCTCTTTTGGAATTCTATTACATGTACGTGCGCAACGACCTTCCCAAAAATTTATTTCTTAAAATTTGTTCCTTTAGGTCCTTTAATTTAGCGCGAAATACTCTTGATGTTAGATCTGGTCGATCTTGAGGGACTTGTCCTGGATGAAGGTTATCAATGATTTCTTTCCAATCGGGATTGCAAGTCATTGTCATGAATAAATCAGAATTTCCACATCTTTGAACTAAAGCCATTGCATCAAGGTATCGACGACGCATATCTCGTGGCCCACTAATGAATGATGCAGGAAGAACAATCCTTTGACCACCTTTCTCGCTCTTGTCTCACCCACCATGACGCTATCAACCAACCCTTGGTAGAGTTCAGCTCTAATTTTTCTGTTGGTTATGATAGTAGTCAAGTCGGGTTGTTTTTAACTTTATGTACATGTAAATAGAATATTGTTGTAGTATCCTGTCAGTGAATAACAGCGTTGATTGTCTATTACTTCTGATTTGCTATTTGTGCGCATAGTATTCTCGGCATGATACTTTTGATGATGTCTCTCATTGTACACCTACATGAGTGTACGGGTGTGAAAATTGAAATAGGATAATATTTGTTAAAATGTAATTAGATTTGAATTTAAGATTTAGATTATAAAAATATTTGATGTTAAGTTTGCTACCTTATTTCTCAGATGATAAAATGTCATTTGTACATATTATTGTAGGTACGGAGGATGGGGTGTTTGTACATGTGTTGGATGAGGTATCATTTTGTCGTCTTATGTCTTGATGCCATCCAACCTCTCCTTTTGGAAATAGAAATGGATACTGTAACGGGTCATAACATCCAAAGTAGTGTTTTATTTGGTGTCATTAGCTAGAGTGTAATACGAGAATGATGTCTCACTCGAAAGGAATATTTGCATTATTTTCTTCAATCCATATTACAGCAGCCTCATCGGATGTAGGAGCATTGTAGATTTGTTGATCAAGGTTCACATGTTTAGTGATTCGAACTTGAAAAGCATCGAGTGAAGGGAAGTCCTTTAGTCGGCGTAAGAACTGAGCATGTGGATTTTCACCAACCACATTCAAGAGCTTTTCATCTATATCAACATTTAGGGACAAACCTGGTAAGATGCCCATTCTATTTTGAACCTCATTGCTAGTGTCATGGAAGTAGAGTTGGAAGTAGTTGGGGTTATTATTGGGCTGCAATGAGGGTAAATGATGATAAACTTGGCCTTGAACTCGAAATGGGTATACACCGCATCTTGAGGACGCTAGTTTCTTGTCAAGAGTAACTCTAAATGAAGTGAAGTCGAATATTCTATTGTATGCTCTAATATTAGCACGAAATTATTTCGATTCGATTGAATTGGATGTGAAAAGATGAAATAAAACCTCGGGGATAAAAGTTTCATCAAGGGATATTTAACCTTTTTTATAGCAAAATGTTGGGGGTTCATGTTGGGGGTTCATATTGGAATCTCTGTGCATTGCAGTGATGACAATTGGGAGTTGATTCTAATTACACCAATGGAGAGCAAAGAGGTCCGTATACAGTTTCTCCTATTAAGAGAGCAAGTCTAATATTAAATATGCATTTGACAAGTATTACATGATTTACTTAATCGTAAAGTTTATTTTTAGTTATTTGTAGCTAACCTTGATATCTGTAAGAATTTAATTGGGCTCTAAGTAACCAAGTAACTCTCGATCTTTCCCGTGGATTTGGGTTATCAGATACATTTTCAAATGTTGAAATGGATGACATTTGTAACAATTTATCAAATGACGTGTCTGGAAGATTATTAAACAACTTTAGTAAGAGAGGAGCATGATAAATGTATGTCAATGATTTTAATATTTGAAATAATGATGGAATTGAATCTAATATTGGTTCGAAATCGTAAAAATGTAGAAACTAATATGTGTATAGTTTAAATTAATGGTATCTAAATATGAAATATATAGTGTAGTATCATTCATATCTACACTAAATAATATATATGTATAACCTTCACAATTAAAAAAAGGTCTATTCATTAATGGTATGAGATTTTTCGTACAATGAGTATCGAAATGGAGCATATAGATATAAGATTGATTCGAAAGTCTTCAATGTAGAAATTAATACATGGGAAACATATATTATTTTACATATATAATTGAAGATGTAATAATTTCAATTAATCACAAATTTCATAAGTTAATATAGAATTATATATTTATATTTTATTAAAGTAAACGAACTTTACTAACAAATTGTATCGCTCAACATAAGACAAGGTATTATTTTTTCTTCCAATCGTAAAATTTATGGAGTAAATAGATATAGTTGAAGTCAATGGTAGTTAAATGTCAAATATTGTAGTACCATGAATATCTACAGTAAATTAATTTTATGTATAACTTGAACAATACTGAACTGATATATTCATAATTAGTAATATATTTTTCATAAAATATGAGTAATGAAAAAGTGCATATAGATGTTTGTTACATTGCTGAGAAATACTTACTTGAAAATATGAACAATTGGATAGTAAACGTCTGTCAAAGGCCAAACCTGTAATTGATAAACATTAAAACTATTAATTCAATAGTAAGATGAACAAAATAAACAATTGCAGATTATAATTATTTATTCTTTTAACTTGGATAGAGTACCAATATAGGTACTGATCATTAAAATATTTTGATTACATTTGTTTGTCGTAACTATTGTAGCAAAAATATTTATCTAGGAATAAGTTGTAACTATTCTAGCAGTAATGTAGGTACTACTGTATAAAATACCAATATTTAAAGTTCTTCAATGTCGTGTACGTAAAATGTAAAACCTTTCGAAATAGTTCTTGAGGATTTCATTTTTACAACTATTAGTAGTTTGTATACCGAAACTCAACTGACTAACTGGTACTGGAAAAACAAACGAAATATGAAATTAAATGAAACAGTATGAACATACTCTATAATAGAGTTGCTGAAAGATTGCAATCAACAATAAGATTAAATCAAATCATTTCATAAAATACAAGAGGAATATAAGTATAACAGTTGAAGTATTCTACTAATAAATGAAAATTACTAAAGGAAATTGATATCGATATCACATACGTTTCCACAGTATATGCGCTACTACATCACTAAATGTTGGGTACAAACTATACACTTTTAGCGAAAACACATAATATTATCAATAAAATAGAAATTTCTACAAATATATTGTAGAGAAAAAAAACTTAAATTTGAACTATACTTTTGAGTTATCATAACAGAGTCAGGGGACAATTGAGGATACAAAACATGTGTGCCTACTGTAATAACAATGACATATTTTTATCCTCTGCATTTTCTCATAACATGTATGTTTGTATGCATGTCATATATAGACACTTGTGGATCGTTATTGGAATTTTAAAGAATAATGCGACCCCGAAGGGTACGAATTAAAACTGATCCTTCTATATTGCCATTTTGATTCAAGTCTTAATTTATACCGATAACAATCTAATTTGAATTTCAATTCGACCTTTGGGGATCCAACTATTTCAAAAGACCTTGCCGATATGGATATCAGTTTGTAATCAGGTAGTGATCAGTTTGTAATAAGGATATGCTATCCATTGTCAAAGTGCATAGAATAACTATATAAGTTATCAATCTTTATAGTAGACCTTAGAACACCTTAGAACCTGATCACATTGGGACACTAAAACAAGATTGCAAACTCACTACAAACTCACATTGGGACACCTTAGAACCTGTTTCCGTGGTTGTGGTTGATACTACTTGCGTCTAGAAGAGTGCTTAAGGGTTATCTTGTCTTTAAAGAATGCCGCAAATATTATGAAGGTGCATGAGAAGTCGTACAATCAGTTTGAGAAAGGGAAAGGAAGGGATATTTAACGGGAAGGAAGCTGAACATATGAGGTGATATCAATGGACAAGAGTACTGGGCTGAGGGACAGATTTTTCAATAAGTAATAGTGAGAATCCTAGAGCAAAGGATCAAGAAATCTATGCAGATCAATACCATGACTAAAGTAAGATTGAAAGGACATGTCTATGGTCGAATATAAAGAGAAATTTGAAGATCTTATCCTCACTTTTCTAAATTATCCTCAAAGTCGAGCTTAGTACAAATTTTTAACACCCGCTCCTTAACACATGAAATTTTTTCTAATATGATATACTAACTCCTAACAAGTATGTTAACAGTAGTAGGATTGTAATTTGGTACTTCATCATGAATTGTGAGCAGTCCACTTTTTCCTAATTAAGTGTTATTTTTAATCCAATAAATTCCAATAAACATTATGTTAACAATAGTAAGATTCTCATGCCATGCTCCCATGTTAGCTGATCTATGAAGTCTTCAATCGAGGCAGTAGCGTCGGTACTTGAATATAATTCATTCAAATGTGCAATGCTAGGCACAACAGAGAAGTAACTGTGACATATAACAAACACTGTTTGTATAAATACTGTAATGTTACAACAACTGTTTGTATAAAGACTGTTATCTAGATTGAACTACTATAAAAGATCATATATGGCTTGTCATACATGATCTTGTCATACCACCTATTATCTACAAATTGTACTTCAAGTAAAATATCTGTAAAATATCATGTTCAAGTGAAAGATCTGTAGATGGGCTTAGTAGTATAAATAAGCCACCTTTTCGATTTGAGCTGAGCTTTTTTCGGACATTGAGTTGTGCCAGAAAAATTGTTTTAGAGGTTTAAAAGTGTAGAGAGCAGTCCAGGTTTTTAGGAGAACCCCAAATATAAGGTTTAGAAGAAGGTTTGTGGCTATTTGGGGGAGAATGGATACAAATAGAATACTATAAAAAGATGCGCAGTCCACTACTTTGTAAAAATTAGATAATTTCATCGATCGAATCCTTCAAGTAAGTCACATAATAGAGAGTAGATTTAGCAACCATACTCCAATCAACTCCATCATCAATAGGCTTAAAGATAAAGACACCAACCAACAAATCATAGACATTTGTGTTCTCGATCGTGTTATATATATGTATAAAAAATATATATATTTGATATTAGGGATTGGTATATCTAAGGTTCATTAGTTTTTTCTTCTAAATAGGAAGTATGAATCTATTCTAAGGGTAGAAAAAACTGGGCATGATAAGAGGTTGTTTGTTAAGGTGGCTGCCAGCCTTTACATCCTAGCAAGTTGGGGAAGAGAGGTCTCAGGTGTTACTGTTGCCTATGTTGGATTTTTCTTGTTTTGTCTCTACATGTTTGCCAAGAAATCGAGATTGATCAGTACATGTTCATCACGATTATTTCAGAGAAAGGATTTCACAAATCAAGTGCTAGATAACACATAGCTAATACGCTTCGGTAATCGGCACGTGTATTAAAATATTCTTTTGCTTGATTTATATGATTGTACTTTGGTATAGTGATGCAGTGTATCAAGTAGGAGACAAACAACTAATTACCAGAGGAGGAGGATCATGAAATTCAATGGGAAAATAATGAGCAACAAATAAACAACGTGGATGATGGTTCCCTGTGGGAAAATGAGCAACCAATATGGAATATGGACGCGATTTTAAATATGATCCAGCACAGTGGTTTCCACCATTTTCATTTGAACGCGCCTCATTAACGATCAATGAACGTGGAAGACTATCGAGTCAGCAATTTCGAATCGTCGACTGAATACTTTATGAACTTCTCTCTTTCTAATCTATACCATATATTCAATGGATAGAAAACATTGATTATATTTTATATGTTTTTAATTATAATTATAAGATTTTTGGTTTAAAGTTGATGATGTAATAGTAGTAATTGATGATTAATTACTTCTTTAGTGTAGCATTACATCTGTAATTGCATTTTTTAAATTTGTAATTATAGTGTAGAGACAAGTGTCCAAAAAAGTAGTTAAATGTTTGCTATGTATAAAATGAAGCATAAAAAGAAGAAGCCTCATAATAACTTTTCCAGTATTTCAATAGTAAATAGAAAATAAAACTTGTTTAGTTCTATGAAGTTTAGCCCTATATATTAAAATAGCAAATTAGTGGAAAAGAATTAAGCTTCTTTGTGACTTAGGTGGGGCCGATGAAACCAAACCACTATTTGGTGATAGTGAATCGGATCTTGAGTCAAATTTGTATCGAAAATTTTTTTCTATGTAAGATTCTTTATCATCAATTGTATGATTGTTCATACATCTTAGCGAGATGTTAATAATGGAAAGCTTGCATTGACAAGAAAAAATGAAGTCAATTGAGTTATAGTTTTCTAATGTGACTGCGAAAAAGTATAATTAAGTGAAACAATCTGAACATATTTTATAAATGCATGATAAAATTATTTAAGACTTATATATTCACGTGCGCGGTGTCGATTACATAACTGGAGAAGTGGGGGTTTAGGTATTTCAGTAGTAGACCGAAGATAAAACTTGTTGAGTTATATGAAGTTTAGCCCTATATATTAAAATACCAAATTAATGGAAAATAATTAACCTTCTTTGTTACTTAGACGGGGCCGATGAAATCGAACCGCTATTTGCTGATAATAAATAAGATCTTGACTCAAATTTGTATCTACAAATAGTTTCTCCTATATGCTTTGCTCTTTATTTTGAAATATTTATTCTATGTAAGATTCTTTATCATCAATTGTATGAACCATATTGATTTATACAGATCGTTCAAAATTTTTGACTATGGTGTATTGTTTTGGTACTTACTTACATTATTTGAATTGTGTTATTGATAATTAAAATCGCAATGATACATTAATCAATTTCACTTACCTCGTAAATAAAAGTGAGATTCCTTCACTATGAGATTGACAATCCAAGCTTCTACCACCAACATTGACAATATCCTACAAAGTTTCAAAGAAAATATATGAGCATCTCGAATTTAAATTCGAGGAAACAATTTCAATATGGTATTAAATACTTCACATACCTCGTAAACAAAATCGAAATTCCTTCACTGTCAGATTCACAATGCGAGCTTGTACCACCAATATTGACAATATCCTATAAGATTTCAATTAACACTTAATTAGGAAATAGGTAAAGGATCAAGGTTTTTTTATGAAATGTCATATTACAATCCTACTTCTGTTAACGTACTTGTAATAAGTAAATACATCGTATTACATAAGAATGATAATACACCCATAAATTAAGTAGTTGCCTTAGTGCCATCAACTATTATAGTAGTGAACTTACACATTACCGGGGAAACAAATTGTTATCTTGAGTGATATTTCAGTATTTAGAAATTATAAAAGAATGATAATAAACCAAAAGGTTAAGTACTTGTGTTACGACTATCAACTATTGTAATAGTGAATTTTCACCTTACGAAAAAAAATATTGTTATCGTGAGTTAAATTTCCGTAATAAGAAGAAAACCCAAAACAGTACACATATATGTCAATGAATCAAAAATAAAGTTATTATTAATTGCAACCAGAAAATTATAGACTGAATTTTTACTAATCAAGCTAGAATTCGTGGAATGTTTGTTGGGATATACTTGTTCATTTAAGTATTTTTTAAAACTAAGGTTAAGAAGATCAATCTTTCGTTTCTTTAAAATTTGACTTGTAAACATTGTTGCGCATAAAAAACCATAATAATCCAATTAATATACTCCACTTTAAGTTGAAATCGGGTATAAGAATATTTCAAACAAAAAATCACCTTTACTTCAATTGATATTAGAAATAAGTTGAAATCTGCTTTCCGAATGTTACAAAAATATGACCTTTGCTTCAACTTGATATTAGAAATAGAAATAGAAATACAAAAGATGTTCACTCAATATATTTCTCAAACAAACTGGAAAATCAAACATAAGAAATAAACTTTAAACCTATCATTAGTATGTTCATTATCCAATCTATGGGATACAGTAATACGAAATGCATATTTTTCATCACAGATTCCAAAAATATAGACGCAAATTGGGAGTATTTACCTTGATTATTTTTAGAACAAACAATAGGAACAAACACAATAAACGATGAAATTTCAATTAAATAGACATATCTAATATACAAACAACTTAGGTAGGCATATTGGACAGTTGGTTTTCCATCTTCCATTTCAAATAGATGAATGAATCTGGACAGCTGATCTTGTATGTGGAGATGAATGAATCTGGATAGATGATCTTGTATGTGAGAATGAATTGGTTGATCTCGTATATGGGAATGAATTGGAGAATGGGAGACGGTTGTTTTTTCATCGTCCATTTCAAAAGATGAAGATTTCTCGTATGTGGGAATGATGAATTGGAGAATGGGACAACTGACTGTTGATTTCTACTTTTGGAAGATTAATGTATTCGGATGGCTTAGTATGTGTGTGTGGATGAATAGGATATTTCGTAGGTAATGAAGAGGGAAGAGAGATGTGAAAATATTATTAAGGGTATGATAGGAATTTCAAATTTAATGAGGCTAGTTTAGTCCTCTCACAATTGAAGAGGAACTCCCCTCTTTTTAAGTAGTAGTAGATAGTAGATAGTAGATAGATTGGTCCGTGTTTAGTAAACTTGTGTTTAAATATAGATTTTTGAAAATTTGACAAAATTAGCAACATGTATATTTATATTATACATATATATAGAAAGTCTCTTGTAAGGACTCCTTATGGTGCAGACCTCGGTACATACCATTTTTTTAACATAGTAAAAAAATAAATTTTTTGATGAAACTTCACGGATATGATCTCCATGGTGAGAAGATCATCTCCAGTTTTTTTCGTCAAAAAATTCAATAAAAAAACCGTTGAGATGAGGTGATATGTAAAAAAATGGTATAAATATGCATTTTCAACCGTTGAAATGTTGGGTCGGTGCCAGCCACTTTATTGATTGAATTTTTTTATGAAACTTCATGGATATGATCTTTTCACTATCGAGATCATATCCATGAAGTTTCATCAAAAAATTCAATCCAAAGGTGGGTGAGATAATCATCAACATAATCGTCAACATTTCAACGGTCGACAATGCATATTTATACTATTTTTTTACATATCACTTCATCTCAAGGTTTTTTTTATTGAATTTTTTGATGAAAAACATTGCAGATGATCTTCCTACTATGGAGATCATATTCATGAAGTTTAATCAAAAAATTCATTTTTTTACTATTTTAAAAAAATGGTATGTACCGGAGTCTGCACCATAAAGAGTCCTTACAATAGAGGTATTTCATGTATAATTCACTATAAAATTATATACATATATACCTTGATTATACTTTTTTAATACATATGTATTATGTGTAAATTTTATATTATTTCATACATTAATAATACATGTATAAAACTATATATAAGTATCATGTATCTACTGATAATATTATTTAACTTTATATTATTCCATACGAAATTTTGTGTACATGTACATATATATTTTTTATTTATAAAAATTACACACATATTAATGTATTATGTATGTATATTATATAGGGAAATTTACAAACAGGTCCCTTGGTAACAATTTTTAAACATTTAAGGACAATTTACAATTAGGTCCACTTGTTATGCCACTAGCGTTGACTTTTACAAGAAGAGAATTAGCGGACCTAAGTGTTTAAAATTTGTCAAAATTCCTTTAGGCCCAGTTTGGTTGCGCAAATTGTTTGATTATGTAAATTGATTCATTGTGAATTAGTGAATTGTAAATGCTTGAATTTGAAATGAGTTAAATCCAATTTTACACAATGTTTGGTAATTTGAATTTGATGTTAAGGTTCTATGAAAAAAAATAAAAAAAGATCAAGAGAGAGAGGGAGAGAGAGAGAGAGAGAGGGGGGAAGGGGGAGAGGGAGAGATGACATGCACTTTATGTGACTCCTATTTCAAATGGATTCATTTCACATTTTTTGTGAAATGATTCAATTTCAGAATTTGCACATGAGCTAAAATGAGACAATTAATGAATCATTTCATTAATGAAACCAAACACAATTAATTGATCAATTTGTAAATGGATCAATTTATTAATGATCTAATTTACAATTTTAGGACAACCAAACAGGGCCTTAGTGTTTAAAATTTGTTTGTGAGGGACCTAAGAGTACTTTCCTCTGTTATATATTAAGGTATAAATGCATTAAAATATTATGAATGGATAATTTCGAGCTGAAAAATAAAAAAAAAAGAAGTTATAAAACACCATCAACCTATTTTCTAAAAAAATTGATTATAACATAGAAATACTAAAATTTAGTGTTTAAAAACAGGTTGCCAAATGCAATTTTTTATCAGAATTGTATGTAAACACAAAAAACAGAATTATAGTTGCAAACCAAACAGACCCTAAGTGTTTAGTCTTATTTTTTAAGATTTATTTGCATCCACTCTCATGTTTTTTTAGTTATTGATCCTATTATAACCACTATGGGACAAGTGTCATTCTCTGTAGAAATGAAGATGGGAAGTTAAAGAGTAGTTATGGGCAATTTTGGGTGATTATAGGACTTAATACAAATTTAGAAACACATGAGATGGGAGCCTAAAAAATCTTAAGAAATGGGACTAAAGCCAAAAAAACTATAAAGTAAATGAGGGGAACGAAATAAAGAGAGGGGAACAAAATAAAGAGGGGAGAAAAGAGGAAAAGGCAAAAGAGGAAAAACCAGGTGTAAAAGCAAAGTTGCCTTCTCACTTGGCCAAATCAATCTCAAGCGTTCGTTTTTTGTCCAGGTGTTTGCATCCCAACCCCTAATTATCTTATATACTTATGAAACAGTAAATAATTTCTACTCCTTATTATATAGATATAGGGGAAGTTGGCTACGGCCTGGGAAAATGTGCATAAGGGATAGAATGGGGGAATAACTTGGACCCTTCATTTTGAGTGATGCGGCAAATTGTAAGCACTTTCATTACTTTGATAAGTAGAGATAAGTAGGTGAATAGTAAAACACCATTGTCCTATATATATATACTACCGGATGCCCGTGCCCGAGGGCACGGCGATAAATTTTCCCCCGTGATAAAAAAAATTGAAAATATAAATTAAAAAAATAAAAAAATATTTTAAAAATATAAATATTTTTTAAAAAATATAAATTAAATTATTTAAAATTATTTCCCTTTTTAAAAATAATTATTTCCCTTTAAAAAAACAAAAACAAAACCCTTTCTATTAAAAAGAAATAAAAATAAAACCTTTTAGCATGACATTTCATGCATGGGCATGAAAGAGAGAAAATATCATGCATGAAATGTCATAGTGGAGATATTTTGCCAAAAACCATGCTAACTTATTTTATATATATATATATATATATATATATATATATATATATATATATATATATATATATATATATCGGGTGTTAACCCGAGATTTCTGCAGAGTTTTTTGACCTTTATAGTAGGAGCCCAATTTTTCCTGAGGGAGTGTGCCTTATGATGTGGGTCGTTCAGTCAAGCATAACTTCATTTAGAAGTGTCGTATTTTGCGAAATGTCTGTAGAGGTTTGCCTCTAAATTTCAGGGAGGCAACTTCTTAGGAGTACGAACCTCATTCAGGACTTTGGAGGAATCGACTTTTCAGAAGTACAAATTTCACTCAAATTTTCGGAGGAAGAGATTTTTCTCAAGTACTAACTTCACTCGGGATTTTTCTAAAGAACTTGAGATCCAGAGATGATCGGGACTGAAGAAAGTTAGAAAACTTATTCAATGTTAGGTTTTGGGGTGCTTTTCAAGGTTGGTGGGGACCTTCTTTTATAAGGATCTGATTGGTCCCTTTGACCATTCGGTCATCCATATACTTTGATCATTTGGTCATCTAATGTTCCACGTATATAATGGATGATGGGTGGTAGGACATATATAGGGTTGAGGATAGATCCGCAATGATTTACCAATGATTTCCTTCGGTGGATAACCGTTCGGCTAAAGGGGTAAAGGGGCCTTTAACCGTTCGGTTAAAGGACTCCGAGGGGGAATTTTGGCCTTTTTAATATTTGCTTTTTGTTTCCCTAAAATTTTATTCACGGTGATATGACCCTCGTTGTTTTGTGGACATGGTTTTCCATTTTCTCCTTTAGGGTTTTCGTAGGTTTTTGGGTCTAGGGTATTTTATTGATTGTGGAAAAATGACTCACACCTCGATTGCAAATCGGGGTGTCCACGGAGGCAGTCGAATAAGAGAGTGAGCGTGGCGAACATTTTCATCAAAATTGGGATGATTTAAAAATATGTTTGCCTATTTTTCGGATGGGGTGTGGACTTACATGTGAGAAGTGGAAAGCTTGGGGTTGAGATTGGGATTTTTTGGGGAATGGTCAGGTAACTGTGACTCCCATATCTTTTAACGGTTCAGTCATCCACTAGCAAGTGGTTAACTGTTCGGTCATTCCTTTCTAGGAGCTCAGAAGCTATTTAATGCACTTGGTTATTTCCATTTTTGGCAAGTCCCATCCTACCTCTTTAGTGACGCTTGTTTCCAAACCGACGTCATTATTTCATTTATTAATCGTTATTCTTACCTTTTTTGTTCCTGTAACCTTGATTTTATCGCATACCTATGGATATGGGAAGTGACGAAAGCTTTGGTATGCTTGATTCCCCACTTTTATTATCGTTGCTGAGCAGCCTTCTTGTAGTGGTGAGGGCTTATATTTATGTCCCAGTAGTTCTAATGAGTGTGGGGGATGCCACCTCTTGTCTATTGGTTTTTCCACTCCATCTCCTCTAGCTATCCATGTGGACCGTTGTGTCCCTCCTGCACTCCCATCGGCGTTTACTGTGGTCCTCCATGGTGAAGATCAAATTGTGTATAGCGCAATTTCGCATTTAAGATGATTGTGCCGGATCTCGATGCAGATATTTTTATGAACGACGTGAGTTAATTTTTGTAATCTTGTGATTTGTTTCTTTGTATTTTCTTAATATAATTGGTTTTTCGATGTTTTTTGAATTTTTAGCAAGTGTTAGTCAATGTTGCCCAACTCTGGGAGATATTGACCCGATGGTCTTCAACTCATTTGGCTTTATGTTAACTGGTTACTGAGGTATCGGTTCATCAAATCACTGACTATATAGGGGAGTCTTCATGTCCGATAAAGTTTATTTGGTGTCCTTCTTATCCTACCAATATTTCTTCATCCGGCATACAAGCACGGAGATAGGATTTGGGATCCTCAAATATAGGTTGCATAGGTGGTCATCTGGGAAGTGGCCCCACGTGTGATAGTTTGACAGGATTGAATTTTTAGTTAGCCTTTTGGATGGGATTTGATGTAACTTATCGAAAAGGCGCTTTTTGTGATTTCCTTGGGCTTTGGGTCTGGGTAAGGCCCTATGTAGTTATGTAGTACATTCCTTGAGGAGGAATACGAGAAATCCCCAACACACTTTTTCGTGTGTATAGGAATTCTTCATATAGATCATGTTTTTTCTTTCCATGATGAATGGTTCTTATTCGTATGTTTCATTCTACTTTAATTTTTCAGTACTTATGCATTAGAATAATTTACAAAATGCATATGGACATAATGATCCTAAGATCTTTTTATCAAAATGGTGGTGACATATACATACACTTTTTTATAAAAATAAAATAACAAGAAGGGTATATATTTATTGGGAAACAAAAAGTTCCCCGTATTTTTAAATTTTTTTCTCTTGGAGAGAGACCATTTCATCTGTTAGTCGGTGAGCCAGCTGTCTGAATTGAGAAGTTCGCATTTCTTTTGTCATGAACTGTCAAGATACTTTTGATGTAGCTTCAGATTTGGAGTGCCATCCTTTAGTCGAGATAGGGTGCCATTTTATGGGGAGTCCTTTGTGAATCTATATGTTAATGATTTGTCCTGGGATGCGGGGTGTTTGGAGGGGTTATTATTTAGTGTTCGTTAGGCTTCTCTTGATCATTGCTTTCGTAATATCAGTCTTTATGCATTTTTTCTTAAATAAGATAGACCCTACATAGCCTAAAAATGACTAAGAACATTGTTTTTTACTTGGCGTCTAGTTTACTTAAACTGCATTGACTCTTTGGGAGTGAGGACACAGTGACCATAAATAGGTTTTTCTCGTAATATGGGGGTTTTGGTGTTTTTTCTATACCTGGCCTGAAGTGATATCTCGAGTTGCCTATATATTTGATTCAAAGACAATGGGATCCCTAATTTTCAATGTCTGTGATAAAAATATAACGGATAATCATGTCTACATAGTTCTCTTGAATGAAAAAGTTAGGGGCCTAAGGTGTTTTATTTGACTTCAAGCAAAAGGTTGGTGTCTAAAGTGGACTTTTTCACATAGGGTTAGTAATGTGTATGGGTTTGCATTGTTTTCCCTTCCCATTATGACCAATTATTTTTGTGTTAAAAATGGACTTTTTTTACCAAGTTGAGGTTCAAGGAAGGAATTTCTTCAATTAGTCGAGATTGAAGGCTTAGGAAAACGTGACTATGTCGAGATCAGCTAAGGTAGCTTCCCCGTCAAAGTTTATTTTGGTGGCGAGGTAGGGTCCTCCCCAATTGGTTTCAAATTTTCTTCCAGGAGTTCGGGCAGGCTTGAGGTTCTCCTTTAGGACTAGGTCACCCGCCTATATGTTTCACCTTTTGAACCTCTTATTGAATTCTATGGCTATACGCTACTAGTAGCCTTGATTGTAATAAGCGACCTTTAGTCTTCTCTCATCGAGGAGAGCTAGTTTGTCATAGAGAGCTTGTACCCAATCAGTTTCATCCACTTAGCTTTCAAGCATGACCCATAATGAGGGTATCTAGAGTTCTATCGGTGTTATACCATAAATATGGGACACTTTTTAGGACTCTCAGGTGGTGATATGTGTCCTCATTAAGGGAAAAGAGGGGGATCGACTTGGCACTGAATTTGATTGGTTGGAGCAACGAGGTCGACTCATGTAAGAATTTGCTCAACCAGATAGTATAATCGTTTTATCACTATCAACACATTATTAACTAACATTGTTAGTTAACCTCGTCAACGAAAGCTTGTACCACGTGATCGAATGTCGATAGTCACACTTACACCGCTTGTGAACTTGAGAGAGATACGCAATATTTTTCCTCTATGTGTTGTAATAAACTCATGATTATCCACCTACTGGAATGTAAAAGGTGTAATTGCATAATCTATAAAGGCATGCCACCTCTCTCTCTCTCTCTCTCTCTCTCTCTCTCTCCTATAACGATTTGCAAATAGCACGCAATCCCTCATTGTAAGGAATCGAGAGGTATTTTACTATACTATTATACTGCCCAGGTTTAAAGAGAACACGAGAGATTATATCCATCACATCTCCATGGCTATTGCCCATTGAAATCAATACACTCAGGCACAACTTTGGTCTGAACCACGTAAACCCTAGGTTCCATCTTTTTCTCTCATCTCTCTCATTAATTATTCTAAATTGCCAATTTAGTTGTTATTATCTATTATATGTTTTAGTTTAGGATTCGTATATTCTTTCTAAGGCCCACAAATTTATATAGTAGTTGTAGCAATAATAGATTTGCATTTTATGTGGGACCTCGACAAGCCATTTGTTGTTTTCTTAACTCTAGGATACCCGGATTAGGGAAAATAGTGAATTGCGATCCGATTCATCTGTGTTTCACCAACTGATTCATCTATGAATTACCGAGTTAGAGTCAATTGATTCACAAATTCCTTTTATTTTTTGCTAAATTTCCCTAACCCGCACTTGGATCCATTTTCCCCAACTTCGGATCCATTCCTTTACAATCCTTATTTCTATTCTGGTACACTTTATTTTCTACATTCGTGAGACTCTATTTTTCTATAATTTAAAATATGTCTGAATATTTACAAATTAAAATACTATTTTTTTTAAATACTAAAAAAACATTAGTGTTTTTTCACGCCTTACCCCCCCCCCTCGAAAAAAAGATGTTTTTCATGCCTTACCCCAAAAAAACTTGCGTTTTTTCACGCCTTACCCCAAAAAAACGTTGACCATTGTTGACCGTGTCTTAATCCACGCCTTGGGCCAAAACTTGGCGTTTGTAAAAAGCCTCGCGCCTAAGCGCACTTTTTAGAATGCTGTTTTTTTAAAACATTCGATCACATATCTGTTTGTATGTCATTTATCTACACGTTCACAAGACCTGTAGCGAAGATCTTAGCCTTTTTATTATAGGATTTATTTGGGTTGGTGCATCTTTGAATATTTAATATATTTTTTGGTGTTACATTCCCGTTATATTGGAGGAGACATTTTTTATTACTCCTTTGCTTATAAACATAAGTTTTGGATTTTCATATGTTTGGGATGACTATATGGATTTATTGTTATCTAAAATGATTATCTAATTATATTACAGAAAGTATAAACATTAATTAAATAATCATTAAATATAACATTTTAAGTAACAATAAATACATATAATCATCCCAAACATATGAAAATTCAAAACTTAAGTTTATAAGCAAAGGAGTAATAAAAAAAATTATATTTAATGTTCTATTTAATTACTTCTAGCATGTTCTATTTTATGTTGTTTATGTATTTTTTATTTACTTCTATATTGTAGTTGATAAATGTAAATAATGATTTTTTTAAGAACGATTTACATTCTCTACTATGTTCATTTATCTAAAGAGAGAGATATGTTGAGTTTGTTAGAACTTTATTATTAAATAATCTTATGATGTTTACATTCATTTATTTGATATTTCTTTTTACAAACCTCCATATTATCGAATATATTCTCGAATTCATTGTTTGGCTTGGATGGGAGTGAAGTGAAAATATATTGAGGCCAATAAAGACAAAATTTGATTTGGTCAGTCGTTTATATTACTACATAATAAATACATAACATGAAGATATACAAACATATGTAAGCGATACATTTGTTTTTTTTAAATAAGGAGGATTTATAATTACATTTTTAATTTCTAAGGATTGTATTTTGGTCCTTATATTTAATATATACGAATGTACTTCTACAAAGAACAATGTCATTCATGAAGTTTTATATATCAATTTAATATTAAGTTTCATTTATTTAAAATAACATTACCATAATTGGCATTAACTTAATCAACATAATTTTTTTTATGAACGTAATTAAAATGATCATACATAATTTCTATAATTTTTTCGTGTCCTGCAAGCTAGTTAACATATAAACTCACAGTGAGAATAAATGTAGAATATATGATTGAGGCAAGTGTTGGACACTCAGTCCTTAAGATGAAATTTTTCACGTACTGGTGCTCGGCGGACTCAACGACAATCGTCTCCTAGGATACAACAATCTCACTTACAATAGTAGCACTCCAAATTGCAAGTCTCTTTTGAATCCAACAATTCAGAACTCTCAAATTTATGTGGACTAAATGGACTGACCAGAAGACATTTTTTATGTCTGTCAAAAGCGTTTTTAAGGACTGACCCTAGCCACTTATGTATACTCAATAAGTGGCGGTTAGAAAACGGTTGAAGAAATCCCAACAGTTGACTATTGTGATAAAAACCGAATTTTAAACTGTCAACAATTAAAAGAAAATGAAAAACGGAATAAAAAATGGTCCGAAAATAAATAAAATTAACCCACAAAAAATACTAAAAAGAACATTAAAATTGGCCCAAAAAATTTATACTTTGTCCAAACCAAGCCCAAGCCCAAGCCCAAGCCTAAAGCCCAAGTCCCATGAGCAAAAGCCGAGCCGAATCGGGTCGAGCTGGGCGGGCGGCATTGGCACGTGTGTTGGCTTGATAGTCAACCCAAGCTCATGTAAGTCCTCCCTCCTTCAAAGAGTTGGGATACCCCAAGGTCACCAAGCCTTTAAGATAAAATGAGTTATATTATACTACACCCATTTTTCACATTCTTTCAATGTAGGACAAAAACTTTTAACATAAAACTTCAACCAAGTTTCATGTTCCAATTGGCTAGTTTGAGCTACGATTTCTCATTCATTAATTTTTGTTTTACTCATATGAGTATACCACGTTATACTCCTCGTGGAGGAGAATGCATTATGACTTCAAACCGTCTCAAAAGACGTGTGGGTCCCATATTAAATTAAATCTAAAGTTGACCAAAATTTGATTTTGTCAGCTCAATTAAATACCATAAAATCAAATATTTATATGCGCTGCCAGTGACTTTGTTTGGAATGATGTAATAGAACTTTATTGTAAATGATGTACTACTTCATTTAAAATGTACTACTACGTAACCTATATTTGAGATTATTATATGAATTTTTGCGCATGATATAGTTTTTAGAATTTTTAATCATAAAAATTAAATGTGATAATAGCTTGCGTGACACGTGACACTATTTATGTGATACGACCCCGGGATAAAAATATGTTACCTTGTGCGACCACGATTTAAAACATGGGTATCAACTGATGATACTGTTATTTTCTTTATCAGTATACCACATTCTCATCTTCCACTAGCGAGGAAAATATGTGAAAGATGGAACACATTCTCATCTTTTATCTTCCAGCTGTTTATAATGTATCTAGGGGAGTAATGGAGAATCGTGTTAAAGATATGAATGTCGAAGCTTAGACATGGAACACAGTTCCATAGTGACAGAAAAAATTATTCATAAGAGATTATTAAAATGTTGGGTTTGATTGAAAATGATCATTTATTGTGAAAAAAGAAGATTAACACTTTTAACAACTTACTTCTTGGTCCATAGAATTTTGCAACAGCTTACTCCTTGGTCAAGTTTACTTAAGAGGTAATTAAATGTTAGTTTGTCATCGAAGATTTTCAACTATACATAAATAGGTGAGCTTACTTTATAATAAGTATAAAAAAACATTAGAGGAATTTCAGGTTAATATTAGATTTTCATAGCCAGCTACTATTGAAAATTCGGCCTCCCTCAGTGGTTTTTATATTGTCTATTATGTTCTTATAATCCTTATATCCAGACATCTTTGTCGCTTTTCTAGCAGTCTCATTTTTTGTACACTTTGACGTTCAAAATCCCCAATTAGGTAATAGAAGCGCATTTTATTGCATCTTGATATTTCTTAGAATAATTTCATCACCTTGAAAATTCTTCGCTTTAAGGTGGCAGGAGGGGATAATTATGTATTTAATGTTGCTAGAATTTTTATTGAATGAGTAGGAGTTAGCTGGTGCAAGTTTTTTTCTATGTACAAACAACTAAAAGAAGGTTCCTTCAGACTAAAAGGGTTTTGTATGTGATATGTATGGGATATATAGTGACACGTGGTGCATGGTTGTGCCCCTGAGAGATGACTATCTTTTATTTTATATTTTTAGTTTAGGGTTTTATTGTCATTTTCCTTTATTTTTAGTCTTTAATTAGTCTTCAAGCATGCTTGGGGCTAATGAGTCATTTTTAGTTATTAGTTTCCCTTTTTAGTCTTTTTGAGTCTTAGCTTGGCTAGCAAGCTAATCTCTCCTATAAATAGGCCCTTGGTCCTCATTTGTAATCACACTTGAATATTGAGAATTGAGATTAGATTGAAAAAGAAACCCATTTAATTAGTTTAGATATATTTGTTATTGTTGTTGTTGTTGTTGTTGTTGTTGTTGTTGCGTAGTTAATAGTTATTGTGTAGTGTAATAATAACGCTCCTGCATTCTTAGATTCACATCAGTATGGTTATATAATTGAACTCTGTTCCGATAAGGTAGTGTAGTAATAAGGCTTTGCATTCGGTAGATATGTAAGTTCACTGTTGTAACTTTTATTGTGCTATTTAAATTAATGAAAACTTTGTATTTTTTCAACCATAAAACAACATTAAACATGTTGTTCACCTTACCGGCATCCGCATTTTATACTCACAGCTATGGATTTTAGAACTTGTAATACAACAATATTAACCATTTAGATTTAATATCCACCTTGTTTTTAGTCTCCTATATTTAGATTCCAAACCGAAGTGTATAATCCACGTGACAAATAATAAATGTGTATTCTAGGCGAGTTAAGTTGAGAAAATTGTGACAAAAAAGAAAATAGTAAGATATTAAGAACTAATGTAGTAAACTATACGAAGAGGAAATGCATATATTTTCTTTCGTGATTATGAGAAGTTACACTAATATTGTTGGTTTTGGCTCTCCTATGATGTTCAGAGCAAAACTGAGATTGAGGCAAGGGTCTCTAACTTCGTGTTGTGTTATTTTCAATTTTGGTTTCATTACAAATTTGCCATTTTGGATAAAATATATAAATACAAGTGTTATTTCTAGGTTTTTGGAGAGGACAAGTTTGAGAGATATTTTGAGAGTTATCAAAGCTAAAGAGAGTCAGAGCTCCCATTTGATGGGTGAATTCTTGTGAGGTTGTGAGTGACTTTCTAAGAGAGATAAATTATTTGTTTATATAACCTTTGGATTCTTCCATTTATCTATAAAAAGAAGAAGTCATCTTTGGTGGATATAGCCCAAATTTGGGTGAACCACGGTATATTACTGTCATTTTGCTTTGATGATTGCTTGTATGTTCTTATTGTCTCTTCACTGATGATTGGTTGAATTGATTGCGAGTTTGCACACTAATTCATTTACGAAATAAGGTCTTGGGTGTTTTCTGCACACCAAGTGTTTGATAAAATTTTCGAGTGAGTTTTATCATCTTGGTCGCTAGAGATAGTCTTGCTTTAACGTAACAAATGGTATCAGAGCTTTGGTTGCAATGTTTTCCTGGTATTTTGGTTTGAGGTTGAATCAATTTTGGCATAGATTTTGTTTTGTTCCAAATTATGAAAAATATGGAGAGTACTCGAGAATCAACCTCTACAAGTCTAAGAGATGGGATCCGAGTTATGGATCGAGTGGCTCAATAAAGATGGACATGAAGGCTTTTAATGAGAAGATCAATTTTGGGTCATGGAAAAGACGAATGCGAGGCGTTCTTGTCCAACATAGGTTGCAATTATCATTGTTAAGGGTAGAGGGACGACCGGTAGGCATGACCGATGCTGAGTGGATTTATATTAATCAAAGAGAAGCTTCGTCTATTGAGATGCTTATCACGGATGATGTGTTGAATAACGTGATAGTGGAGACCACGACTAAAGGCATGTGGGATAAGCTAGAAGAGATTTATTTGGGGGAAGTCATTGTCAAATAAATTATTCCTCAAGAAGAAACTCTTCAAGCTTAAGATGAAGGAGGGTGAGGATATGATGAATTATATAAATGTTTTTAATGCCTTGATAAATGACTTGAACTGGATAAATATTCAATTCATTAATGAGGATCGAGCATTATTGTTACTGTCATCATTACTCGATTCATACGAGAATTCTGTGACCACTCTCGTATTTGGGAAGTCTACACTCCAGTGCAACAAGGTTATGCAAGATATTCAATCTCATGTCACGATGAGAAATAAGGAAGGTGGAGGTGATGGGTATTCCCATAATAAATTCCTTACGGAGAGAGACGGAGGTGGGAAAAATGACGGGAAGAACTCAAAACGAGGATTTAATGACAGTAGTAGGTCTAGATCGAGGAGTGTTAGTAGTAAAGAGCCCAAATGCTTTAAGTGCCGGGAATGGGATCATATGATCCGAGAATGTCCTTTGTGGAATGACAAGGTTAAGGGCAAGGTTATTTTGAGGGGGAAACAGTAGCGAGTGCAGATTATGAAGATGAACTTGGAGAACTTCTCACAATCTTCAAGGTTAACTCTCTTTTCCAAGATGATTGGATATTAGATTCGGGATTGTCAGATCACGTTTGCTCCAAGAGGAAATATTTTGACAATTTCACGAAAAATGGAAAAGGCTCCACGTCTTTGGCTAATGGAGAGAAGGTTGCCATTGAGGGTGGTGAAACTCAAAATGTTTGATAGGGTGGAGCGCACTTTGGGTGGTGTGGCCTATGTCCCAAAGTTGCAAAAGAATTTGATATCCATTAGTCATTTGGATTCCAATGGTTGTCGAGTATTGGTGGTGAGTGGAGTCTTGAAAGTCACACGTAGTTGTATGGCCCTAGAGAAGGGAGAAGAGAGGGAGGGGTTGTATCGTCTAAATCAGACTTCGAGAAAGATGGGGAAGCTGTGTGCACAAGTGATCGAACGTTCGAGGCATGTCTCATTTGTGAACAAATCAGATACATTGGGTTCTAGCATTCCGATAGTAGACGGTAATAATGAGATAATACCTACTAGTGGAGGGGATGGATTGAAGTCGCCCTCCAGCGCCAACGGGTGATGTTTACTCGGTTTAGTTACACATATGCATTGGCTGATTAGAATTGAGGAGGTGTAGGATTGTGATGGATTTGAGGTATGTGTAGCTAGTTCAAGGAAGGCCGATGAGTTATTATTTACAAGGATTGGCAAATGAGTTTGCGAGCGTTGGCAAACTAGAGTCTTTCATGACAAAGACTTGGTACATCTTTCGAGTGTGAGATTTAGAGGGTGTGAGAGGTGAGGAATTTTCCCTCTCGTCCGTGGTTATTTCTCAAAGAGGAAGATAGTGTTGATATGTTTGAATGTTTCGTGTAAAGAGGGTGTACGCTATATGTATTGTTTAGGGGTGTACTCACCGGGTTACATGAGGAGCAAGATTCACCGTATGGTTACATGGGAAGAATTTAGATGCATGAGATGGATAGTTCTTAGTTTATAACTTGGTTCCTCGGCGGGTGGAGTCATTTGGAGTGAAGACTTGCGGTATCTCACTTCATGGTTGAAGTTTGGGGTGGCTTAGCATCAGGTGGAGCGTATTGGCTTGTTATACGTAAGGACAATCTTCGAGCGAATTTGATGTTTGTATTACGAGTTCGGTTGTATTGAGAGGATCATCTGGGGGAATCTCATTAGACTGGAATATGGTGGGATAGTCTTCAAGCGGGTTTAATGTCAGCATTCTAGAGATTGGTTGGATCATCAGGATCACCAAGGTGGATTTTATTGGTTTTGGCTCTCCTATGATGTTCGGAACAAAATTGAGATTGAGGCAATGGTCTCTAACTTTGTGTTGTGTTATTTTCAGTTTTGGTTTCTTTATAAATTTATCATTTTGGCTCAAATCTATAAATACAAGTGTTATTTCTAGGTTTTGGGAGAGGACAAGTTTGAGAGATTTTGAGAGTTATCAAAGCTAAAGAGAGTTAGAGCTCCCATTTGATGGGTGAGTTCTTATGAGGTTGTGAGTGACTTTTTAAAAGAGATATTTTGTGTGTGTGTGTGTGTGTATAACCTTTGGGTTCCTCTATTTATCTATAGAAATAATAAATCCTCATTGGTGGATGTAGCCCAAATTTGGGTGAACCACGGTATATCATTGTTGTTTTGCTTTGATGATTGCTTGTATGTTCTTAATGTCTCTTCATTGATGTTTGACTGAATTGATTGGGAGTTTTCACACTAGTTCATTTACGGAACAAAGTCTTGGATTTTTTCTGCACACCAAATGTTTGATAAAATTTTCGAGTGAATTTTATCATCTTGGTTGCTAGAGATAGTATTGCTTTAGCGCAATAAATATCGTGTCAGAGAAAGTCGTGAAGAAAGTGGGTTTCAAAGTTGAACCACATCAACATGAGTTGGTATTTTTGTTCCCTCTCTTAACTATTCATAGTCAAGTTCTTTTTAGTGTATAGAAGTGGAAGTCGCAAGAGCTATGTATGGTTGCCACTCTCTATTGTTTTCATTCATTTGAACTTGATTTATTTGTGTATTATAAAAAATAAACGAATATATCAGTTATTATTAGTGACCATTACAATATTCATTAATTGTGTGTTACTGTACATTTATCAAGTTTTATAATATTATGTTATATAGATTTTTACAAGTAATCATAAATTTACCGAATATTATCCACTTATTTATCACCAATAAAGTTTTCATCCAGTCCTTATATGAGCATTGGGTTTTTTGCCACAGTTAAACAGATTTTGAAGACACAAGGAGGAGCTTGAGACCATGATATTCAGCTGCTTGTCCAAATTATCACACAAGTACTTCATTTTTACTTCACTCAAATCAAAATCTTCTATCATGACACATTGTTAGATGGTTTCTTGTTCTTGTATGTGAAAACTAACCTTAAATGTGACAACTATATGTTGAGCTGCACTCATTTGATGTTATTATGTTCTGAGGGTACCACATTTTTGTATTCAATTCAAATAAGAACTCAACGAGTTTCCACATATGAAAATATGATTTTTGTAGCGGGGAACATGTGGGACTCGTATTGTATTCTTCACACTCATGTCGTGTTGATTGGTGTTGAACACAGACAATTGGTGCTAAAAGTGTAATATTTTTTTTCAATCATATAACATTTGTCCATCATGGTCCGTGAATGGTTTCTAATGAGTTTCTCTGCTGACACGAATTTATGGTACAATTTGATTGACACGGCGCCATGATATTAGCGCATTCGTCAGGTAAACTGTATCAGTTACACTAACCTTGCATATCAGCAAATGCTCTCACCCCTAATAGTAGCATCACTTAAATTGTGTTTTCCTAGAATGGTTCCATTAGTATCTTTATTTGCTTCAATATTGTCATGTTACTATTTCCTCAATTACTTTGTTATAACATTCAGTGCTCCATTTTTCTGTGAATGTTCCCCATAAGATGATTTTGAATCTCAAACCTAGCTTTAAGTCCCTATTCATGTTCTTGTTAAATTTCTCCCTGCATTATTCAATTATTTTGGTTAAAAAGAGCAACCACTATTCACTAATTTTTTAGGATTCACCTCATGGGACCATCACTTTTTTCATTGCCCACCACAAAATTAATTGAGAATGTTGTCTATCTATCAGATTAGTCATTTTTCTATTAGTTTAGTTTTAAGGGTTTAGAAGTCTGTTATGAGTCAGTTAACTATTTGTAACACCCCGCCTAATTAAATACCAGGTGGCCAGTCCCATACCAAATTAAAACAGAATATACAGTTGGCTCATTCTTAGCATCACTGTCGAAAACATTTACAACTCACCCAATACTCAATTAAGCTGGTGTTAAAAACTTTTCAAATTTTAATTTAACAAAATCCATTTCCAGTTTAAGAATAACACAACACATTTTATTCTACAACACTGATAACCAATTAGATAACACCAAATAATTTGAATGCAATTGGAATAAACATTCCCAAATAATATTAATCCATTACAGTAATCCCAACAATATCAAATGTATTAAAATGACACGAATACCATAGTATTTGACCCCGATAGAAGAAGATAACTGAATCCTTTGGGCGACATGCCCTACTAAGAGAATACTGTGAATCAAATGATGATAGGCGTCTAAGCAAAACTCCATAAATCCATAGCCTGTCATAATCCGCTAAGGTTGGTGTCCCTGTTGCTGGACACCTGATATAGAAGATACAATAGAAAAGAAAATATGCAAGGAAACGGGTCAGAGCCCGAATGTGTAAATGATTTTTAAAACAGCAAGTATTTAACAAGTGCAATAAATCTTTTATTATGTACATGTTAGACCCAACTCTCACTTGCCATTCTCACCTCTCAACTAGAGTGCACACTTAACGTGTCCTATTAACCTCCTAGTTAATGGTTCCTCTTCTCTAGTCTCCATATTATAATTCCATTCCCATATCATAATCCCCGTATGTCCCATACCATACGTCACATTATTATTCATTTACATTTCTCATTTATATGATTAGTTTCTCATTAACATGAATCATTTCTCATTAATATGAATTAAGTTTTTCAATAAACATTCATTAACTTAATTCAATTATCTTTCTCTATTCACCGTTATCTACAATTATCACCGTAGATAGATTTAACCATAATAAATATCCATTCATTCATTTAATCCATTATATATATATATATATATTCATATATAATATGGCACCCCGAGTCACAGCTGCGGTGCAATGCATTACTCTGCTATCATGTCCCAATATCGCTGGTCGCCGAAAAGGGGACAAAAGGTTCGGTGAGGATACCTCGAACAATTAACAACAACACAATCATTGGAGGTGAACATAGTTCTCATACCCATGGGTCACGCACATACCTACGTACCCATAGTCAGCGGACTTATCAACTCCCCGATAAGTCTTTCATAGACCTATGTTTTCGAGCGACAAATCAAAGATCCCATGGATTCATCAGGATATGACTGCCCTCACGCGCAAACCTCCCACCGATAGCAAGTAAGCTAGGTATGTCATACACATAATCATTAATCAATCAAATAGGCATTATCATACCTATAATATAATATCAATAAGGTAATATCACTACCCTAAGATAATTCCCATACGTAGCATTATATCTCTTTTAAATTCCACGTATTAAAATATCATATCTTTACTTCATAATTTAATTATCCTCGCATCCTATAACATCTCTCCACTCTCGACGTCGTTAAGGTTCATGCGCGGAGCGTCTCGCAAAGCGAAATCCAAACAAGGAACCCCTCCAATACACTACTACTTAACTTTGTCGATCGAGGAGGATCGTCAACTTCAAATATGCGATCGGGATAACCTCATACCCTCTTTCAACCAAATGTGTTCTAAAATCCCATCTCTATCCAGGAGCCATACCATTACGCTCTTGTACTACACTCAGCCTTTGCGAAATCAATAATGAGCTTAAACTCAGTCCTTGATGTTCAAATTGTAACCCTAAGGCTACCCTCACTCAATACCCAAGATTCAAATAGGTTTTTCCTCAACATATATTCAGTAAGAAGTCACTAATATCCTACTGGCCCATAACATCATTTCTCCCGAATTACTACGAGTTTAGTTCTCCTTTTAATTAAGGTTAAAACCGATAGTTTCAAATCTTCTTATAAACACATCTTCTTTTCCTTAGGATTAAACCCTCTTGTAAACTTAAGGATACCCAGGTGTTATATTAAATCACCCCTACTGGTCCTATCTTTAATCCTCATACATCCCCATTTGGAATTTAACAAATGAATCTAGCAACCGAAATTCCATTCAATATAATTTTCATCATTTTAATCACTTGAATCCAAATCAAATTAATTCAAATCTTATCAAGGGCTCACTAATATTTTCTAAGTCCCATAATGTCCAAATCATAATCACCAAAGATCCACAAAAGTTTTGGGATAAGAACCAACATTAAAAAGAAACAACATCATGAATTCTCATATTTTAAATACTCAGAAAAATCAGATTCAAAAATTATTCAAATCATCAATCTGACTTCAGATTTGGATTCTACACGAAAAATTGAGTCAGGTATGTGTTTTGAGTTTTTCTTAAATCTCATCCAAATGCACTCAAAAAGAAGATCTAAACATTCCAAATTGGCTCTTCTCATTCCACTCGTTTTTGCCTCTTTTTCCAGAAAATTATCAACATATTATCTTCAAGAACACTAAATTATTTTCAGAATTTCTTCCACACATTGATGAATATTTATTGGATTACTAACTACCTACAACATGAGTTTAATTCCTATATATTTTTAGATTCCAAAAATCCATTAACAACTATATTCTTTCATCTTCCAAGCATGAAAATCATCTCTTTTTATAACTATCCTAACATGGACAATATACGAAATTAAATTGCAAATATCAAACACTTGCCTCTAATGAAGATCTGATCCTTTGGTGTAGTATATCTCAGGTGGTTCTCCCTTCTCCGGTCAACCTCCGGTGGTGGTTGGTGGTGGTGACCTTTGGTTCTTAGTTCTTCTCCTTCCCAAATAAACTCTTCTCTTCCCAAGCAACCTTTCATTTTCTCTAGGAAGATGACTTTTTAATTTTGTGTAGAAGAGATGAAATGAACCTACGTACACTAATCTCCAAATACTTATAGTAAGACAAAACCCAAAATCACTATTCATCCCCCTTGTAAAAATAACCAAAATGCCCTTTTGGGTTGTCTTTTCATTTCCAAATAACCCGAGACCCAAATCCAACATCCAAATAGACTTTTCTGACTATTTTAACCCTTCCGGACGCAACGACGCAGTCGAAATGACTATAAGGTCGATAGAAAATAAATTTCCTTTTTAATTTAATAAATTAGTCCCGACACGTCCCATACCGCGTCTGACTAAAAAATCCAAATTACCGAAATTATATCACACCGTCATAATAATGACATCATATTCATATATTACCTAAATATCTTTAAGTAATATTCAGAATCATCCATTTTAATATCCACAATTCGGATAAAACCCAAATGAATTAATTTATAATAAAATCCAATTAATCCATTAATTTAAAATATAACCCATTTTAAAAGTCATTAAAATCACGGGGTATTACACTATTGTCAACTTAGATGTTTTTCCAATTAGTTAGCAGTATGGGTTTAGAAGTCTTTTATAAGTTAGTTACTTAGCTTTGATTGGACAGTTGGCTTAGTGGTTAGGCCTCTTAGCAAACTAGTGTTGTATAAAAGGGGATTAAATCCAATTATAATGGACACTTTTGAATAATAACACAAATCATTTCTTTCCATCTCTTAACTCTCTCTATTTCTCTATAATTATCTATCTTCCTCTTATCTTCATCTTATTCTATCACCTATATTTTAATTATTTTTAGTTTAATTTTCATGTCATGTGAGATGGCGTGACAAGAATTGGTATGAGAGTAGTAAGATCTTGAATAGTCAGGATTGCATAAATGACATGGCAAGCGGTGGAGTCAAGATTTACATAAATAAACTAAAGACAATATGTAATGGATGGTGAATTGGAACAAATGGGAAAGAAATTTAAGAGTGAACTGAAATCAGCCATGTAGGTCATGAGGACCAACATGAACCAACAGTTTGAGAAGTTGGGGAAGAATAAAGAGATTAAATCGAGAACCAGAGATATCGGGGAATTTTGGAAACACCCCAGAGTATAAATTCAACTCCCATCTTAGTTGAATCTAAAAAAAGAATGGGAACCCTAATTTTCTTCAAAGGTATAAGACACTAAAGGTGGAGTGCCCTAGGTTCAATGGAGAGGACCCAAGAAATTAGTTGCAAAGCTTGCAATGGTAATTCATGTTCAATTAAATTACACAAGAACGAAAAGTATTATTTGTAGCATTACATTTAAAAGGAAAGGCCAAATCATAGTTCTAAGAAAAATTTCAAGATCCAACCAAGAATGGTGAAGTGGGATGATTTTGTGAATTAAGTATGCTCAAGATTATCTGAAAATTGAATAGAAGATGTTGTAGTGGAGTTCAAAAAACTCTAACAAGTTGTAACAGTGGAGGCTTATGAGGATAAATTTTAAGAACTCAAGCCATTAATGATG
Source organism: Sambucus nigra (assembly GCA_949130495.1). Taxonomy (NCBI): domain Eukaryota; kingdom Viridiplantae; phylum Streptophyta; class Magnoliopsida; order Dipsacales; family Adoxaceae; genus Sambucus; species Sambucus nigra. The sequence continues at coordinate 13,415,794 of OX422223.1, forward strand.
TCTAAGATCCAAAGACTGACTAAGGCATATTTCATATCAAGTTTTTTGAGTGTTTTAAAGTAGGAGATCAAAATAATAGTTCATATGTTCCTACCCAAAGATTTAAACCATTCCATACTCTTGGAAAGACTTCAAAAAGGTAAATCTATAACCAAAAAGTCTTACACTAAAAACAACCTGACTATTACTAACCAGAACCCCAACCTTCAAACTACCCAATAACCAACACCTACCATCAAAACAACCATTACCTGAACCCTCCACCTTCAAACTACCCAAGTACAAGCACCTACCATCAATATAACCAGCACATTAACACCTCACCTTCAAGAAATTCCTTAACTCCTAACAGTTTCAAAGCTAAAACCCAAAATAGTTTCAAGAAATTAACCACTGCTGAGTTGCAATCCAAGAAAGACAATGGCCTTTGTTATTTCTATGAGGAAACATATTTTCAAGGGAACAAATGCAAGAAATTGAACGTACACATGTTAATAACTGACGAGGAGTGAAAATGCAGAATTGAATAATGAAACTGTAAAAACAACCGTAGACATAGATTACAACAACACGGAAGAAAGAAAAAAATAGATGGTCAATTTTTGTCCTAATTTTTAATCCTCGAGGATAAGGATATTTTGTAGGAGGAGCTATTGTCAGATTAATCATTTTTCTATTAGTTTACCTATAAGGGTTAAGAAGTCTACTATGAGTTAGTTAGTTATTGTCAGATTAGTTGTTTTCCTATTGATGATGTTGAAAACCATCCTATTTTGGAGCTTGCTTAACAATAGGGAAAATAGTAAACATATGTAAAGTAACAGAAGAGATGAGATAATAAATAAACAGGAGTATTTAAGTGGTTTGTACTTAGATTATGCCCACTGTACAAAGTATGAGAGTGATTCCACTATAAAGAAGGGTAAATCACCATGAATGGGGTGTACAAGTTCTCTCTCTCTCTGCAAATTCACATAATAAGAATAGAGTTTCTAAACTTCGATACCTGAGGAAGGAGACATAAGGTACCTTTTATAGGTCTGGGGGTGCACAATGTCACCCCCCCAAGCATGCACTCCACGTGTGAATGAGTGATGTGCCAATAAGCCTGGGAGACTAGTAGAGAAGGGTCTAGAAGCATGATGAAGAATATTCTACCCACGTGTTAGTCGATCTTCCATAATGGCTTTAGTTGGATATTTCATCAACACCCCTGTCACGATTTCCATGCGTGCACGAGATGTCTGAGGTAGAAGGTCTCGACTGGCCGATTCTGCTAGAGCTTCATTCCTCTTCAACTAAGCCGAGACGAGACCAATTAACTGTGTTAGATTGATACATATGGTGTTGTTGAGTCGACCTTCTGATACTGTCTGAGGCCAACACTGTCAAAGGCTGAGACTCATGGTTTTCATTTAACAAAACGACAGCCCAGGCTGGTCATCTAGAGTGGTCTCTGAGATCGAGACCTTTTAAGAAGAGACTATAGATGAGGGATTCTAGAAGATGATGACTTTATTTAAAAGTAAATCTAGAGGAAGAGTCTTCCATGGTGGGTCTTCGGGACGAGACCACACTGTGACAACCCGCACTCTGAAATAAGGGGTGGCCAGCCCGATACTCCGACATATACGGTAATCATGGACGGAAATCATTCTCAGCACCACAGATATAGTAAGAGTAACCAATAAAACCACCCAATAATTCAGAAAACGGGTTGTCAAAATAATTTATGCAATCTAAAAGTTAAGTTAAGAAAAACAATTTAAACAACCCATTCTAGAACAATAGTGGAATTCAAAGGAACAAAAACAATATACATCTAAAACCATAATATACAAGGGGAGAACCGAATATGCTGTCGGTCCACAGCTACACAAAAGTAATCACAACAGTTAGATGTTATGTTTTACATTCATTATAAAATTACAAGATTGGGCCACTCGCCCGAGTGACAGACCCGATCATAACTAGATATCAAAAGAATGATGGCGTCTAGCAAAACATCCTGTAATATCCGCAATTTCATACAGCTCCTTAAAACAAACGAGTAGGAATATCAACACGGGCGTCCTTGCGGAGGAGCACCTGGGCGGATACAATAACAAGCGCAACATAGAAGAAAATGAACGGGTCAGGACCCGATTTATATATAGTTCCCAGATGAACAAAAAGCATGTTAGATATGAACAGTTAATCATGGAAATGGAAATCATAAGTCTAACCACCTAAGCATGAGTTTTAATAAGACAACTAAAATGACATGCCTAAAATAAACTATGCAAGAAAATGAGATGATGCATTGATTAAATTAAAAGCTTCTATTCACCAATTTCCACTTTAATTCAGTTTCAATTCCTTAATAGGAATACAATATCATCGTTTTCTTATTCCTTTCCAAATCTTATTCCTTAGCAGGAATGTAATTTTTATTACAATTCAGTGGAAATATACAACCCTCAAGTCCCACTTGAGTTTAGAAAAGTTATATTCTTATATATATAACGATTTTAAGACCGCCCCTCCGAGTTTCCCCACTGGGCGCGCCCCTAAATGACTATCATCTTCCAGGGGCCCATCAAACAAGGCAGCCTGGGTACCTAACGCTCGTCGGGAAGTGGCCATATGCCTGCGAGTGAGTCATAACCACACCCGGAATTACTTCACTAGCGCAGAAAAATACATATAATAAACCCGCATATGGCCGAGGACTATAGTCTCCCTGCATTCACTAGTCAAGGAACATCACCTCATGCGCGAGCTTCCCTTATGATAGCATTTAGAGAGGTGTGTTTAAGTAAATTAGCATTTACTATAAAAACCATACTTTTCCTTTTCATTAACATTTACATGTTTCATTTGTTTGAAACCGTTATCATAGGATAATTCATTTATTATCATCCTAGGTTATGCCTCGAATAAATCTCCAAGGGATCATATTCACTTCCCAAACATAAGGTTTTATATACCTCAATTTAAGCCCCTAAAGTCTCCAAGTATGGGCCTACAATTCCCATCCATATTATTAGGATGCACAAGGAAAAGTGATGCCTTAACATCACTTAGGACAACCCCTCCCCCGGACTTAACCCCAAGTGAAACCCATTCAACACTAGGGTGACAACCAACTCAACTAGGACTCTAAAAGCCAAGGATTACTTCATTCAAGAAGAGTCCTAAGTTCCTAGAGGAAGAAAAGGATTAAAAACAAAAGTAGGAAATTGGTTAAGAAAACAGGGGACCGGTCGACCGGTCCCAAGACCGCGGTCGACCGCGTCTCAAATTTTAGCTTTTGAAAGAAAGCAGAAAGTTCATTTTGGACGGACCGGTCGACCTGTGGTAGAACCGCGGTCGACCGCGCCCTTATTTTCATGCCTTTGAAAGAAAGCAATGTGCCCTCCTCCGAAGGCCCGGTCGACCGGTCTGAGATACGCGGTCGACCGGCCATTGCAGACCTAGACCCATTTCTCCTATTTCCTTCTAAACCCACAATCAATAACCAACCAAAATCATCCAACCACATTTAATGATACTAAAAGATCATAAATGCTCCCAACAACATGTTTCTACCTCAATCAACAATCTATCTCTATCAAAGATGTTGATACCCATAAATCCAACCAAAAACCACAATTATATTACCTCAAAACTATACATATCTACCCATACTAATTATTCATCTTAAACCATATAATAGCAAGTAAAAAAACTTGCCTTGGGGCTTCAATATCAGACTTGGTTGAAGAAGAATGCAAGATCAAACCACAAATCTTCAAGATCTCTCTTTTTTTTCTCTCCAATCTTCCACTATCACTCTCTCTCACTCTAGGGCTAGAACACTTAGGGCAAATAAGAGGAAATGAAAGACTTGGGGAAAGACTAAAACGTGGCCTACGATTAAAAGTCTCCAACCTATAAGTAATAATACCGCAATAGTTAATTTCTAATACGCAATATGCCAAAACCAGTAAAAAGTGCCCAAAATCCCAAAATACAATATGGCACACATTTTGACTGTCTCGCACCTTTAGGAACTAACTACACCCTCCAAATTATCATTTGGAGATTTTATAAGCCATTATAAGTTCCGGTTCCATTTTAATTCAAATTGCCATTTTAATTTTCATGACAAAATAGAACACCACATGGTAATGATCACTTACCCACATGGTAATTATGCAACTTATTAGTAAATACTAACTTATTTCATCAAATTAATACTTACCCACAACCGGCATTTAATATATGCAACTACTCAATATAGTAAATAAAAATAAAATGGGCTCCCAAAAGCGAGGGTTGTTACACAGACTTCTGTGTATCACCTATTAGTTTAATTGTAAGGGTTTAGAAGTATGTTATGAATTAGTTACTTAGATTTGATTGTATAGTTGTCTTAACTGTTAGGTATGTTAGCAAACTAGTGTTGTATAAAAGGGGATTAAATCCAATTGTAATGGACACTTTTGAATAATAATCACTACAAGAAAAAAGTATCATTTATGTCAGTTAAAAAATTGACGTTATGTCGGATAAATATAAAATGACATAAATGATTTTTTGTAGGATATATTTATCACTGTTTACCTTTGTAGGTGAATTTTGATCTCAATCTAAGTAAAATTGAGATAAAAAGGGCCCCTCATTGAATTGTCTCCATATCTCCTCCATACTACTCCTCTTTTATTCTCAACAACACAAATTTTTGGCGATCTCTCTCTCATTCTCCACAAAATTTCAGATGATCTCGGTACCCTCCCTCTAATCCGAGCAGCGACATCGCAACATGTCCATTTTGCTAGGCAGTGGCGACGTACCTCCTATTCACGGCAGGTTTAAAACCCTCACCTCCTCCTTCTCCCATCCTCTCCTCATTTTCTCTGATTGAAATTTACTTTTTACTAATTATTTCCAACTTTATTTGCTTTATAAAATTTGGGGGTTTTAAAAATTGATTTTTCCTAATCTATAGTTTGAAAATTTGGAAGGGGCGATTTAATTGTTATGTAAAGTAAATGATTATTGTGTATTTGAACATTTATGGTTTCTTATTGAAATACTAATCATACTATCAAAATATTAGGTTTTCTTATTGAACTAACATTATATATAAATTATCTAAATTATATGTAATCTCATTTTTTTTGTATAATCTAAATTATTTTTTTGTAAACTAACATTTATATATATTTTGCTCTATTCTTATTTATCATTTTATTTTATTTCCTTGCTTTACTAATATCATATTTTAGAGTAGTTAATCTACCATGTTTCAGATAATTATTTTAGTTTATTTAACAATTAGGTATATTATATATTATCTCCACGTTATTATGTTTTTATTTTCTTGTTTTGAGTTCATATAGTTCATTCCTGGTTTGATTTTTGTTGCTGCAGAAAATAGAGGTAAGAATCTATTTTCGATTCTGCTTTCTTTTTGTTGAGCCCATGAAGAATCTATGCTCCCACTGTTTGGATATTACCCAATTCTTTATCCATTGAATGCTTGGTATGAATTAATTTTGGTCTCTATTTACACTCATTTGATGGGAAAAAATTAAGTTGGTGTATATCATTTTTGTAGAACAAAGCATATAAAGAAAGAAAAAGGTGAAGCTTGCTGCAGATTCAAGTCTTGATGGGGTTTTGCCTAAGATGTAAGTGGTTAGACTTTGAATAATAGCTATTAAATTTTTTCATGATTTTGATTTTGGTTATAATATTATCAATGCCATTGGCATTTGGTGAATTTGTTGGTAGTTCACCCCATCGATCTTTTTTTGCCTATTTCAATTTTCATGATATTGATTTCGGTTATAGTATTATTAATGTCATTGGTTTAGGTTTTAGGGTAACACTCTGGTATGTGTCTATTGATTCAACAATCGTGATCTTATTGTTGAACATTTGTAATCGCTGCCTGTTTCTAGCTTATATACATTGTTCTTAACATTTGTTAATGAACACAATGTGCTTAACTTATACACACAAATGATGAATGAACACAATCTGCTATTTTGGGTGTTATGTATGCTGATTAAAAGTGGTATTTCATTAGATTTCATGTCGATTCATTTGTAGATTTTATTTTGTTTGTATCGTTTCTATTGTAGCATTGACAACGGAAATTAAGTTGTGTTCGAACGTTGCATTTGAAGGTTTGACTTTAGTAATCTATTATACATTTATACCTATTTGTTTTGACTTCGGTTCTAAATGAAATTTTAATTGGATTGGTTACTTTGTGCCATTCGTCTCCAGGAATCAACAGAGGCCAAGGTTCTCAATGACACCTTTAAATGGTTCAAATTCAAATATTTCATTATTATACTTTTGTGATATCGTTTATATTCTTGATTTTTTTGTATCTTTTAGATTAATTTGGTACTATGTTTTTATGAATTTTCCATGCTCTGTAATAACTGTTTTACGAATTTCTATAAAGGAGAGTCAAAGATGCTATTATCACAAGTATCTCTTTTGTCTTACAGTAGTCTTGATTAGTTATTATTTTTGTTTTGATAATATAGGTAAACAAGTGAATAAACATGGATGAAGAAATGTATGTTTCAAGGTTTTTCCTTCTTTAGATTTATAGTTATTACCACAACTAATTTTTTACTTTCTTCAGTCACTTTGGGACAGTGGACACTACAGGGTTTTGTTCATATTTTGATAATGTTGTTTTCATCCTGAATATTTGAGGGTTACCTTTTTTGTTCAAAAATATTTTATTATTTGTTTAATTTTTATTTTGACTTAATATTTTTGGTTATTCCTATATAACATTCAGTCTCGGTGTTCCAGTATCTATAGTTTTACAATAATGTCATTCTTTTCATTATGACAAAATATAATCTAGATAAAACAGATTCTAAAGTAGTAATTTAGTGGATAATTTGGATCGAAATATAAGGCTTTTTTAAGGTTTATTCAATTTAATGGTAATCTTGGGTTATATTTGTTTTGTAGGAGTGAATCCAGTATTCACTCTTAATTCCAACTTAATTTATTAGTTATTGCTTACACTTTTTAGATGTATGCTAAATCATCCTAAACCTTGATGTTACTTATTATTTATGTTTCATATAATGCCATAAAGAGAAGATGAAAAGTTGATTTTTTTTATCCAGTGAAGAGTGTAAGTTCATTCTTTATATATAACATGCATGCTACTATATCAAGTATGGGTGTTCTAATCCCTGATATTAACTGAAATTTTGGGTTGTGCATATTTGGTTAACCAAATTGTACCATAAGAGTTATTTGCTTATAATGTTTGATCAGATTGTTGTGTATGAACATCTATATAATATATTGTGCATGAATATATTTGATCATGTTGTGAAATTTGTACAAACACAATGTTTATCTTCTTTGGTCTATGATGTAAATATTTGTTACAAGTAGAGAGTTGATGGTATGATGTGTTACTTAGAGACATTAGGCTCAATTCAATGGTGATGCAACTTCTATTTACACGCAATTGTTTTGTTTTGTTTCAGGGATGTACAAACAACAATCTGGCACGATTTGAAACAGTGCTAGATCAAATTTGGCACGATTTTGAACTGTGCCAGAATCAGATGTTCCAAAATAGCTATTTTTTTCTGGCACGATTTAAAAGTGTGTTAGATTTGGCCAAATAGGAACATTTCTGACACTTTAAAACTGTCAGAATTTGATATTTCTGACATACTTTTGGCACAATTTATAATTGTACCAGATTGAATACATTTTGGTACACTCAAAACCGTGCCAAAATTTGGAACGTTTTTGGCACTATTTTGAACTGTGGCAGATTTTTTTATCATTTAAAATAATAATTATATCTAATATTACCAAAAAAAATCGACAACATTTCTAATATTTTTTGTACATTTATTAACTTGTTAATTTAAAACATGTTTTACCATAACAAAAATTCAATAATAATACAAAGCCCGTACCACAATAACATAATAAAAAAGTCAATAATAATACAATGCCCGCACGACCATAATATAAACAAAAATTTAATAATAGTACAAAAGCACTCATGTCCTTAATATAAAAAAATTCAATAGTGTTACATAAGCCATTAAAATAAAATTAATTGTTTAGCAATTCAATATCGTGACCATACAAGCAATATCATTGCACGTCCGGGTACTGAAAGTCGGATACTATTAAATTACACAAGTTTTCTAACTGTAAGATGAAAATTTACTACATCGCGGTATAGTAACCATGCAATCTCTGAAATGGTATTCTAACCTTTTAATCAAACTACTGACGGAGTTGCATCTCAGTCCCACTTTTCCATGCGGCGTGATTATTGTCCCTTCATCCTCTTACTCTTCTCTTTGTTTTTTATAACGGATACCTTATTCTTTCCCACCTCTTTGTCTGCATCCGCGGGAGGGCAAACCTTCCCCCGTGCGTTTGAGAATGTCTCGGGCACTACACACTTTAAGAACAACCTCATAAGTTCAGCTGCATCTTCTGCGTTTGGATTGGTTGCAGTTGCCATGTTTGGTTAGTTTCACCTCGATCAAAATTCAACTAGTAAATCATATTTTATCCAAGTAAAAAACATTCCACCCCCAAATAAATGGCACCTATGGTTACAACATCTTATAGCCATGGTAAAATTATAGTGTTTACTCACAGCTCTTGGGTTTTTGAATACAAACTCTATCGCTGCTTCATCACTCAACTGTTCCCATAACAAATCATGTGGCTAAAGCTTCCTAATTGCTGAAAAATTGGGTTTATGTAGAATTTGAGTTTCTTTAAATAATCACCAATAGATCTCAACACCCGAATAGGAAAGCGAATTATTTTAAATGATATATCCACCTCATAATTTGAATAATAAGTAAAATTAAAAAGTAGTAAGAGGCATACATCTTCATTTGGCCAACTAAATGAAGATACTACGAGCTATACGTGTTGGAAATTAATGTCAAGTAACGAAATTAATTATTTAATTTCAATTTTATTAAATTCCAAATTTTCCATAATTGTGGTCAGATAATTAATTAGGAATGTGATAAATAAAGATATTAAAAGATTTGGGTAAACCTTATCCGTTAGTCACATGATGGTTAGTGGCATTAGTGGGAGACTTGAAAAAGAGTCCCACCTTGACTAGGATTCCGGTCCTCTTCCCCTTATAAATAGAGAAGCCCTACACCATCTGGGGTTATCTCATAACACACTATTTCTGAGGCGGGAGAGAAATTCCGAGATTCCAATTGAGTGTAATTTTTCATGTTTAGTAAATTGATGGAGCAATTAATCAAGATTGATCAATGCATTGGACCAAGGTAAGTCTTATTTTTTATCTTTTAGACGTATTTTGTGAAAACATGAAGATCCAAGATCCTTTTATTAAGAACAATTATATGTTAAAGTTTAATCATATTAATGTGTTCGTGATTAATATTAGGGTGTTCTTAAGAATGATTTTATATGTGGTATCAGAGCTAAAGTTTAAGATCTCATGATTTTCCTTATTGATGTTCGTCTATAATGAAATATGTGCCTGAGACTTTCTGCGACATTTTTATTTATGTCATTAAATTTCTTTTGTGCCTGAGACCTTCTGCGACGTCTTATTTCTGTCATTAAATCTGCTCTTAAAGTGTGTGTGAGATTTTCTGTGACGTTTTTCTTCTGTCGCCAATACTCACTGGTGAGAATGAAAGGTCAAAGCTTGCTCAGAATTTTACGAAACTGACATGGTCGACTGGAAACGTCGAAATAAATAAAACCCATTGTATACAATGGGCACCACACTACTTTTGCGTTTTGACATCGTTTAGACCCTTAAAATTGCGTTTTTGCCGTTTTTGGTATTAATGTTGACGTCAATATCTCACTCCAGAAAATTGATTTTTGAATTCTGCAAATTGTTTTGAGATCCTGGAGTAATTATCTACATCTCTGTGGTGCTAACTCATATTTTCTATTTTTGGCAAAAATCACGATTTTTTCCAAATATTATGTAATTTTTTTTTCACCACGAGGGCTGTTTTTTATGTTCATGGATGTTCTAGTATTCATGTTATGTATTATTTGGTATTGATGAAAGGGTTCAATATAAAATTTTGCATATTAGATGTATGATTATGTGTTTGACAATAACATTTCGATATATTAGGTTATTGTGCATAATCTATATTTGGTAGCCCAAAGGTCCTAATGTATTATGAATTGATGTTTAGACAGTAATATTTATATGGTGTTGGATGGGGAAGACATAAAAGTGTCTTAATCTATAATTGTAAATATTTGATTATTATGTATGCATCTATATTTGGACCATTAATTATACATTAAGTTTTGAGTATAATATTTTGGGGGGCATTGATTTTGCATAAATAATGTTTCTGACTTCCAGAAAAAATATTTTTGAATTCCGTCGAATATTTGAGATTTTGGAGTAATTTCCTACAGTTCCATGATGCTAACTTATTTTTTTTTTGAAAAGATTTAAGTTTTCCCATATTTCATGTATGTTTTATCTAGAACTGTGATAAAACCTTGCTCTAATGATCCTTTTTTAGTTGAATATTCGTGCCAAACAGAGGCCAACATATTTCATATGGTAGGATACTAGACTTGCGTTATTGTTAATATTCATATTTTGATGAGTCTCGTGCCAAACATAGGCCAATGATTCATATTGTTGAATATTATGATATTCGTATTTTAATGAGTCTCATGCCAAACACAGGCCAACGATTCATGTAGTTGAAAATCAGAATTATTGTTTATTCTAAGGCTAGTACTCCCATTAAGTTGAATTAAATGCCAAACACAGGCTACAATTCATATGTGCGGATATTAGATTTATTCATTGCATGCATGCATATTTGAATGTATGACTTGCAAATTTTGAGACTCATAAGTAGGTATTCATTCAGTTTAATCAAATGCCAAATACAGGCTAAGATTACATGTGAAGATACTATACTTGTAGTCATTTCAGATTATCCTAATGTTTGTTATAAGGTTAAATTGAAGCGCAACACATGCTAAAATTTGAATCAAATAAACATTAGAATTTTTGTAAATGTTAAATAATTGACATCAATGTTAAAAAAAAGTCATATTTATATATGCCACTAGTATGATAATTGTGATTATAACCGTATTGTGCATTAGTATGACCATGAATGATTTGGGTCAATATTTCTGATTTGTTACTCATACATAAGTGATGAAGCGAAAGTAAATGATTTATGTCTTCCATTTACTATTATTGTGTAATATCTCATGTAAACTCTTTGTCTATTTGATTTTCACATTATGTCTAATTTTTCGTGAATTTCAAGTTAGCGAATAGACAATAATATAATTATTCATGTATTACGGGGATTTTGAACATGTATGCGTATCTCTAATATTTATATAATATAAGGTTTGGTGTTCATTAAAGTGCTCCATACCAGAAGATATAAATGGTGTATTAATGCATTAATATCATGCATATTTTGGTTGCCTACGGGTCCATGTATGATATTGAATGCTAGGATGATGATGCTTTATGATGTTGCATACATATTATTGTTTATTCATTTATTGTGATTACAATAATTGAACAAAATGTTAGTGGTGATATATATTTTGGGAAGGTAATAATGGTCGTCAAACACAGATGCCATAGTTTCTTTCACTATCATATCACCAATTAAGTTTATGAAAACCATAAACATGAATAATTTAGCTTATTGATCATGTGATATTTAATGAAAATAAGTGAAAAATTTATTGACTTGTGTATGTAAGTCTTTACGTAATGTAATATTCATATTATGAAATGTTTGGTAGTCACTACAGTGACCCAACTAGAATGGCAATGAATATTAAATGTAAAGATGATGGTAGTAGTAACTCATGATGCTTATAATTGTAAAGATATTAATGGGGTATATTGAGTTTATTTCTTCAAGCAAGGTTATTCCTTACTGGGAATCAATTTTGAGTGATTGAATGAACATCATAGATCACATACATTATTATAGTATGTGAAAATAAGTTGTGCACAAATGTCGTGTACAATACAATGAAATAACATTATACCCAATAAAGTAATCTACAAGCATCATATAATCGATATTTCACGGTTACTACTGACAAAAAATCACGGTTATGCACTCAATTTATCATGTAATCGATGTGTGTGTTGTTAAATCAAAGCATTAATGAAGTGAGCAATTTATCTCATTATCTTATCACATATTATTGTATCCCATTTTATTTCTCTAAAAATTTCATATTTAATTTGGTTAAACAAATTAAGTTTGTTTACATATTGCACACTCGGACTAATAATGATAAAGATAATATGTATCTTTTATGATTTGAAATGAGTTTTTCATCTCAGTAGAGTTTTCAAGTTATACTTACTGTGTTATAGAAAGTATTTACTTTTGATGCAAGGATTTCTTACAAAACAAACTAGAAATGCTAATAAGATTCTTTTCTTTTGTTCTTGGGGAATCAAATCGCCATTTGTTTTCATAACCCTCAATTTCTTTTGAAAAATGTTTGTCTAGACTTGATCGTGAGGGATATGTTCTAAAGAATCTTTTAATGTATATTTTTTCAAGGGTTATCATTTTAGTTTTGATGTTTTGTACAAAATAAAGTTTGGACATAGTTCTTTAAAGATTTGTTTGATCCTGCATCATAATCGTATCGTTTTTTTTATGAAACTCTTTAAATCTTGTACCAAATTAAATTTAGACTCTTTTTCATAATTTTCGTGGACAAGATTTTTGTAATGTCTCTTACAATTTTTGATAGTCGAGTTGTGCTCTTAAGGTATTACGATGTCTAATATAAGGATGACCTATGTGGCCCAAGTGGGAGATTATGAGAAACTTCCCTTAAAGTGGACCTACATAGATCATATAATTGTCATTGACACGTATTTATTGCATTAAAGTCAAATTCATTATGAAAGGTGAAATTTGTGGTAGTAGAAAATCATGAAATATGGTTATAAAGGAAGGTAGGGTACTTATCCCATTATCGATAACCTTCTTGAATCCTTGTTCTTTTAGTTGTTAGATTGTCTAAACAACAAAGAACAAATAAATGATCAACCACTAAATGATAGTATTGTCACCGTGAGATAAATGTAGATAAAATCATAAGGAATAGTATTAAGAAGATCCTAAAAGGTATACTATCCTCGATGATTATGTGGTGTATCTGCATGAACATGAATTTGGCATAGAGATAAATAATGACTTGGTTTTATTTTCAAAAGTCATAAGAAGTGAAACTAATGGACTACAACTAAGGTTGAAAGCTCATTGAATTACATAATTGATGCACTAAAGTCGGGCATAAGGGGGTCATCAAGACCAAACGCGACACTAACGGTAGTTTAACGAGATAGAGCTAAATTGTAGTAAAATATTTCACTATTAATGAAGAAAAGGTTATAAATGAACCTTCTCAATTATATGTAAGGACATGAAATTCCTATGACATTAGTAGCCCATTATGATTGAGAGTTACATGAAGTGGATGTGAAAATTACTTTTTGAATTCTAAAAAACCATGCGTGTATGTTTAGGAGATCATTTTATAAACATAAGTTTCCCACATGACATATTTTAAGAAATAATATCATTATTTTTTTAATCGTTGTATATTTGTATACACCTTAAGATCAGTAGGAGTAAGTTTATATATTTTCTCTATATTCAAGCACATATTTAGAAAGTAGAGAATCAAAATAATCTTATGGGTTTAAAAGTTGTGTATGAAGTAATGGGATACTTAAAAGACTATATGCTCACATTTATGATGTTTGTGTTCAGTTAAATATAAACAATTATTGTGACTCAGATTTACTATTTGTACGGATGGTATGAAGTTCACTCTTGCTTAAGAATATTTGTTTTGGTTTATCAACCAATATAATGAAGGAGTGCAACACAATCCATCCATTAACTATTGTTAAAGCTGAGTTTGTAGCATGCTTGATGCTACAACTTATGTATTTTGGCAGTGTGACTTCATTTCGGGACTTGGAGTTGTCGACACTATTATCAAGTCGCTGAAATATTATGATAATGTCGCTGCAATCTTCTTTATGAAGAAATGTTAGGTATTCCTAAAGTAACTAAGCACGTTGAATGAAATACCTATCAGTTAAAGAAGAAATTCAAAAACAAAGAGTGTCAATTGACCACATCAGTACGCGTGATAACATAGCAGATCCTCTTACGAAAGGACTATCTCCTAAGACCTTTATGGAACATGTCAAAGAGATGGGTCTCGATTAGTTAGACTATGATTGCTATTTTGGCTTAGTTGTTTGACACCATTACTTGAATTCAATAAAAATGTTTCTGATTTCTATTATTTCTGTCTTTTGAGAAAGCATGCATATAATTATGAATTATTGTTGACAGAAATAGTCCTTATTGAAAAGGACATTATGAGGCCATTATGATACCCAATATTAAAGGCTCAATTGAATGAAACATTGGTGTTGTGGTACATGGAAAGAACCATGCTCTTGACTAGCATGGAACCGCCATGACTCGTATCCGTGAATCATTTGATTTAGCAAAATGAATTTATCAATAATTGTGCACCTTATGATACCTAATTTAATTATACGAATTATTAAGACCAAGTAGGAGACTGTTGGAAATTAATGTCAAGTAACGAAATTAATTATTTAATTTCAATTTTATTAAATTCCGAATTTTCCATAATTGTGGTCTTGATAAATATCAGATAATTAATTAGGAATGTGATAAATAAAGATATTAAAAGATTTGGGTAAACCTTATCCGTTAGTCACATGATAGTTAATGGCATTAGTGGGAGACATGAAAAAGAGTCCCACCTTGACTAGGATTCTGGCCCTCTTCCCCTTATAAATAGAGGAGCCCTACACCATCTGGGGTTATCTCATAACACACTATTTCTGAGGCGGGAGAGAAATTTCGAGATTCCAATTGAGTGTAATTTTTCATGTTTAGTAAATTGGTGGAGCAATTAATCAAGATTGATCAATGCATTGGACCAAGGTAAGTCTTATTTTTTATCTTTTAGACGTATTTTGTGAAAACATGAAGATCCAAGATCCTTTTATTAAGAACAATTGTATGTTAAAGTTTAATCATATTAATGTGTTCGTGATTAATATTAGGGTGTTCTTAAGAATGATTTTATAATACGTATCAATCATCATGCCTCATTATAAATCTAGCGACCTGAATTATATTTTTTTAATGAAATTTACAAAGAAAATAGAATGTGGGAACATTTGAATGCATAATCTCTATAAAACAAAAACCCCATGCCAGAATATCATCCCCCAAATACCATAACATTTGAATGCATAAGACCTCAATTACACTTAAAGAAAATATAATTATCAAGCGTATTTCAGACCTATAATGAAGGGGTACTGATCATATTTTACACACTGACAACAATCAGAATATCTAATTAAACTTGGATATGGGTCTTGTCCAACTCATATCATTGTTGATATCATTATATATAACTTGTGATCGCCTTAAACATTGAACCAAATGGGTTTACATTTGCATCCATTATAACAGGATGTGCTCGACTCGGAGCTGTCAATTACATTCTGCTTTTTGTACTAATAAACATACATTCAAAATGTGGAAGAATTGAAATAGAAAAATAAATTTTTAACAACGTTGAAAGGGATAATATATCTCAAGGGAAAGAGAAGATGCCCATTCGTGCAACGAATGAGGTTGATAATGAGAAACTGTCGTAACCATAATGGTGGAAATCAACATAAAAAAAATTAAAAAAAAAATAGAAGATCATAATGTTATCCTCTTGAGCTCTTGTGATTTGGCTTCCATTTCAGAAAGCATGTACTTTTTACTCTTGGAACAAGATGGCATACAAAAAAATGTCCCAACAAATCTATAGGGGAATAATATAAGCTTAATCAAAGTTACTAGTCGTAAAAAGTTGAAAGTATATTATTTCTTTACATCGAAGTGGAAAGACATACTTCAAATAATCTCAGTGGTAGTAAAAAAAATGAGACAAAGGTAACTAAAGATACGTGACTAACTTTAGTTAATCTCAGTGGTAGTAAAAAGATGAGACAAAGGAAAATGGAGTTAATTAAATAAATAGTGAGATGCCACACCTTATCATTATTAGAACCTATCCAACATTGGTAATTTGAAACCTCACTATTATATCAGTAGGACGGGCCTCGCAACCCATTTTCATATGGTTTTAGATTAAATGCTCCAATAGTCTCTACGAGAATTGCTAGTTGCCTAATGAGCAAAGGACATGCTACTTTGGGAGCCAACTTATCCAAAGGAACCATTTTTCTATCATTTGTTACAAGATGGTTCCCTGTCGTGTAAGGAGGGCCAGATTCAGCACCTTGAAAAAGATAGGGATGATTACAACATTAACGAAGCTGCATCACTATATTAGGAAGACGCTTACGCTCTCCACCTGCATTTACAACCTCAAAATCTTTCTGCAATAAAGATTTATATTACTTCTTTTGCATTTGGGACATGCCAACTTTCAGAATCGTTTCCTTCTTAGGAGGCAAGCCTTTTTCAACATCTGACTTCAATCTTCAGAGAAGAAATTGGCGAAGGACCTTGTGAAGCTATTGAATAATTTCCTACTGATCACTCTCACTAGAAATCTGAAACCATTCATCGAATGTTTCCGCTGAGCTAAAATAATACGAAACAAAAATAACACGAGTACATAAAACAAATAACATTTAAAATCTCATAATTGAATTAAATGAGACCTTGAGATCGTAAAAGCAAGAGGCATGAAGATTGATCGACTGAGACTGTGCAATTGGTGAGGTGGAATTGAATTTTCAACTGAGACTTCAGCATGAACTAGTTATCAAGAGTAAATATTCAAAGAAAAGTCATTTTGTGTTTAGTTTTTAAAATTAGATGCTTCTAAACAATCGTTTATAAGTCAAGCATTAAGTGCCAATTTCAAAGTATAATATACATGTATTCCTATTACATCAAATCGCGTTTGAAAAAATGATTGAATTCACATAACTTGCAGCAAATTAAGGTCAAACTACCCTTGAAAAAACTAAACTAAAATTAAAATACCCTAGCTATGATTTATTATGAGATATATCTATCATACTCAAGTCAATAAAAGCCCGTTCCCTTTTCCTTTGTCTCTGTGTGTGTTTTTGTGTGTGTTCCAATATGTAAAATGTATTTTGTGAATTATAATAGAGAGATTGATAATCAGTTAATCCAATGTCTTATTCGGTGTATAAATGCTTAAATGGAATCTATGGTGTAAGAAATAATCCCTTAATTTAACATGATAGCAAGAATAAAATCATGCATATAGCTGTTGAAATCATAGAAATGTGTCTCATCATATTATCAATCTATAGTACAGATTCTATACAATTATATCACTTGATAAATTATGAAACAAAACAGTAAACCCAAATGCCACTTAGCTTTTCTCATTTTAACATTAGAAACTGAGAAAATAATATTTCAAATAATTCCATAAACCCCAAAGCATACCTTGTTCCAAGGATGCTCCTTCATTTGAGGAAGCCTAAAATCTTAATAATTAGGATTCATATAACGAATTTCTTCCCGTGTTAGTGTGCCAAGAACCTAAATAGTGAAATATTAGAAAATATAATATTATTATCTTCATGATTTCAAGTACTAATGATCAAACTGCACCTTAATAATCTCTACAAGATGGCCCACTGCATTTTCTCCTGGAAACAATGTCTAGACAAATTTTGATATCATAAGAGTCAGGATAATGAAACAACTAATGAGTCTAGTACATTTCAAAACATTGTAATAAGAAGCAGAAAACTAAAAATCGCTGTCAACCTATCCTAGAAGAAGCTCAGCAAGAACACAACCAACTGATCATATATCAATTGATGTTGTATATTCTATTATGCCAAATATAAGTTCTGGAGGCATAATGTTTAAACCCCGATCATGATAATTGAACCGTGTTTAATCCCCAAGCACCCCAGATGCAAATTACACCTCCCATATCACCGCTTATGCACAATTACTCTTCATCCACACAAACTATAGCCATGACTTTTTGTTCATGGCCCTTAAATGAATGTACATGAATAAAATCTTGTAGAGACCAAATTATACTACCAAATCTTTGTGTATATACCTCCTTTACAGTTGAGATAATAATACTACCAAATTATACAGGTGTAAATACTTGGAAAGTTTCTTTATACATATGCCAAATAAATACTTGACAAACATTTGGAATGATCTTGTCCCTTCTCTTCAAGAGGAGGGGGATTTAACAAGGATACTAAAGATCGACTGTTTGCTCAATCCATCTCTATGTTAAACCATCGCACCACCAAGCCTTCTCCTGACAAGAGACCTGCCTCTTTCGCTCAAAACAAATGCTCCAAAGAGGAATCTGAAACAGACAGTGTGAACTGAAATGTTAGTGGTATTTGGGCCAAATAGTAAGTTGCAAAAGATGCCAATAGCACGTAAGATGATTCAAGTCATAACAAACTTCTGAAAAAATTCAGTAATGCTCAAAATATACAAGGGAATATTGGATAGATTAGATAGTGAAGATCTCATGCCGCCAATATATAAAAGAAGGGTATTCGATCAAACAAAAGTTCAAGATTTAAACAAATTCAGATTATCGTTTTTTGTTCAGACAAAGCAGGGACTTAGATCGCCCAAAGGCACATAAATAAAGGCACATTTGTGTGTTCAGATAAGGGTTTCTTGCAGCATATGCATCATATCGTATAATCATGACCCAATAGAACTTTTTAATCCTAGAATCGAAAGAAAACCTATAGACATTTTTCATGACCCGATAGTAAAAGAAAGATCTAAGAACCTTTTGTTCACAACTTTGCAGTACTTCCAAATCCTTGAACTATTTCACTTGTATTCTCATTTCTAATCTATTATGTTGAGTTTTACAAATATCCATTTTAACATTTACACAGATCCATCTAATTTATTACATCAGTTAAGAAGTTACTGGGCATTCTAAACCAACCCTTAAGGCAACCCTACTCCATCAGGAAGTTATGTAGTTGTTTGGTTTTATTTGATAAATAAATCAATTGAGGTATAAGAGTCGTGTTGAGGTCTTAAATCCATTTATGATCTCTACGTCAGCTATCGAACAACCACCACCACACTTGAAGCCTTTCACCTACAACTCACCTCCATCGAAGTATAAGGTGTCGTTTATTGTTGCTAAACAAAATTTAGATTTTTCAATTAAACCATGGATTATATGAAACTGGAAGGAGGACGGTGGTTGCTGGGTTGTGTCTATGAAGAATTGAACACAACATTTATCTTAAATTACACAATTTTATGATGTCAAATTTCTTTATACAATGACATAATTTTTTAGTAAGAGGGAATTCTTATTATATGAAATCCTAAAATGTTATTTCAAACGTTGGTCACAAGCGACATGTTTAGAGAAACTCACCTTAGAGTCCAAGCAAGACATGTTTAGAGACACAAGCGACGTACAGGAATCAAAGACCGGGTTAATGACCACAATGTAGTTGATCATGCACTAAAGCCTTATGAGGTCATAATGTCCATTGATGATACTAGCTTAGATCATCAAGTGAATAAGAGGACATAATGTCCATATAATAAAGCAAGATCTTCATCAAACCAGAAAGACCCATTTTTGTGGGTGGATGACTACAAGTGTCTGCTATGTGGAGTTGAACTGCCTTCCAACTTGATCTAGGAAAGGCAAGAACATTATGATTTTCATCTTATCGAGCGGCTGCAGGAGGAGGAATCTGGAAATAGCCATAAAGATCTTACCCCAAAGTAAAGGCTTATCCCGAAAGACCACATTGCAAGCCCCGGAGCTAGGAAGAAGCAGAAGCCATCTCCCTCAAATGGTAAACATCTCCCTGTAGATGTATTTTTTGAAAAGAAAATTCAGAATTTCTAGAATTATTAATATTTGTTATGTATATAATAGCAAAATAAAAGGAGTGGTGATCATTTACTTTGTAATTAATGTTTCAACTCTTCTAATCTTAACATGTGTACATTTTTTTAAAGTTGCATCTTAATTTATACATAATAAAAGTTTCTTTAGTAAATAAAGTCTCCTAGCAAAAGCACATACATGAATATTTTGATGTTGTCTTTTAACTACTGGGAAGATTCACTCACGATCTCGAGCGCTTTGAATGTAGGTTGCAAAGATGAAGGGTTATCATTCTAGATATGGTAAAAGAAAAGGTACAAGAGATGCGAGGATGATTGGGAGGGTGCTCAGGCGCTTGCTCTGAAAGTATTGGGAGTCAAAAAAGATCGACTAGCACGTGTACTGTGACATGTACATGAAGGTGAAGATATTTTGATATGTTATTATCCAAAGATGAAACTTTAATTAGTTTGTCTTATCAATCTTACGTTTACATTTAGATTTGGATGCACATTTACTCAGAATGAGTAACCCTGCACATTTCCAAGCGGCATTGTGTAATTGTGGATGCCCTTGGAAACGTGATTTGGTTGTGATGAGATTGTTTATCGTCGTAACGTGTAATGTCGGCATAATGACCGGGTGTAAATAGAATTTTCTTTAAAATTTTGAATTTTCTATTGTGATGGATGTTGTTTTATGAATTAAATAGTTGTTGATATATGCGAGATCCAAGATGTACCATTATTATTATTATTATTATTGTTGTATTTTGTAGTGTCTAAACATAGTGGATAGTCATATAAACGAAGAAAACTCTGCCTAATTTTTAAAAAATATTTGTTTTACAAAAGGAACATGAGAAAAGTTTTATTATACATTGCATGACACTTTAGAAAATTATGAGTGCCTTCAAAAAAGTTGACAATGATTGATACTATAATACAAAACATTTATGAATTGACCATAATTGCTACTTTGGAAAGTTATCGTGCCTTCAGGCATGGGCATACGCTAGTATATATATATGTATATATAGTTGTTAACAACCTTATTTAACAGTCCCTTACCCTTTTATTATTTGTCCGGTAATAATGTTTTGTGTTAACTAGTGCCCAATGCAAAGAAAGGGTACTCTTCATTGCGGATATTTTGTGTTAAAGTTCATGAAGTACTTCATGGAGGATCCTTCCATACCTTTTGAAACAAAGGTATGTTGCCATTGTTGTCTTTTTTTATCTTATTATATAAAATATTTCTTAGTTATTTAACTATTATATACCACAATAATAAATTCAATTATATCTTCAATTTTTTAGATGAGAAGATTGTCCGATAAAGCGACATACACATTGATTATTACTGATTATATATATTAAGTACTTCCGAATAACTGTATTGTGTTATGTCGTAATGATAATTTGTTGAGATGATTGTATTTTGATGAAAACTATGTTTATTATATTTGATTGCAGGGTTACTCATTATGGGTTGGATAGCGTCGAGAACAAACTTAATCGAGTATTACGTTCGATAACGTCCTAGCTTGAGTATTATTTTGGATTGTGGATCTTATGACGTAGTTCGCAAAGCTAGTTTTCGAATATTGTGATGTATCATCACTATTTTTAGGATATTATCAAGTATATAACTAGACGTTAGCTAGTTTTTTGATATCATCACGTAGCTCACATGCTAGCTAGTTTTTGGATATGATGTAGCTCACATCAATATTTTTTTATTGTAAATATATTGATGTATATCAAGTTAGTGATATTTATGACCTTTATTATTATCTATTTACAATATGATAATATTGACGGCACAAGGGTTGATTTAACCTCAAATAATAGTTGTCTATTGATGGAGTAATGATTTTTTTTAAATTTTATATCAACATTTATGTCAGTTTTGAAAAAAACTCTCATAAAATTATTAAAACTGGCATAAATGTGATCTTATTTATGTCATTTTTTCATGAAAATATGATTAAAAACATCTTGAATACTGTTGTTTTTATGTGTGTTCTTTAAAACTGGCATAAATGTGAACTTATTTGTGTCAGTTTTACGAACATTTATGTCAGGACTTTATATGTCAGTTTTGAAAATTTCTAAAATTGATATAAATGATAATTTATGTAAGTTTGTAACTGACATAAATGACTGTTTTTCTTGTAGTGGATACAAATAACTTCTTTCCATTTCTAAACTCTCTCTATTTCTCTCTAATTCACTTTTTTCCTCCAATATCTATCTTCTTCTATCACTTATCATTTAATTTTGTAGTTTAATTTGTATGTCGTATGAGATGGCATGACACTATCTTAAACCTTTTATGTTCTTTCCCATATACTAATGAAACTCATTTTTTTCTACGAAGTGTGGGTATCATTTTTTTTTAATTTAATATCCATTTGTTCAATCGACATAATAACTTCTTTTCAGCAGGGGGGTTAGTAAAACCTATGAGAATCGGTTTGTGCAAGAATTGTGGAACCTAACTTTGAAGTGTTTTAGATAATTTCTTGTTCAAGTTCTTGGGTGGAAATACTTTCATTTGCTGGTATATGCTTTGTGGGTACCACATATTCGTATTCAAATAAAAAAAAGGATTCAATAAATTTTCGCATAAAAAACATTGTTTTTAGGGTAACTAAAAGTGTAATATTTTTTCTCTTTTCTAAATCATGTAGAATTTTTCCATTATGGGCATGATTAGTTTCTAATTAGTTTTATATGTCTACACAAATTTTCGGATGCAATTTTGAAAATGCGAAAATTCTATGAATATAGGAGGATGGTTCCGAAATACCCATATTTTTAATTTCTTCAAAGTTAAAATTACATTAAATGAATATTCAAATTTTCTTTTAAACAAAATTAATTGAAGTTCTAAATTAGGCCAAACAAACGAAACATGAATTTTGCCAAATTAATTAAAACCGACTTGAATTAAATTAACTAAAATTACCCAATATTATAATTGCACCAATTTACATAAATGTTGTGATTTAAACCAATTTTTATCTTTTTAAACCTAATCATTCATCTAGGTGATTTTTGCAAGATAAAAATAAACACAACCACAACGTCATGATGTACGAGGAAAACCCACAACGGGAAAAATCTCGGACTGCCCAACCACAAGTCCACTAAGTATTGTTTTACAAGGACACGACAGAATACTTACACAAGACCCAACGCCCTTGCAAGCCTTGACGCTCTTTGTTCCTCCACCTCCGCCTAGTCGACAACTCAGGAGTCCACCTTCGTCTCGGAATCCACCGATTGGGAAAATCAACTGTCAAACACACGGAATCCACTTTCGTATGTACACCACGAACCACAAAACGGAATCCTCCATAAGAGACTTTCTCTTTTGGGGTAGAGAATTATACCCAGTGCCAAAACAACGATATCAAAACATATGTTATGTTAAAACATGGATCATGAAAAAATTGGGTGTAAAAACTTGGTTTTGTTCTTGAAATTAAATCATTTTGATTAACAAACACAAAGAGGACTTTTTGGAAAAAGTTTTATGCTCCCAAGGCTCTTGAAATTCTGTAAAAATTCTCCTAAAAAATTATATCCCCGTACTCGTAAAAGTATGTAAGAAAGAAATGGAGTAGTGAGAAGTTTTAGAAAAAAACTGTCAAAAAAGTGCTGAAAACTGTCAGTCGTTCGAACAACATAATAAAGTCGTTCGAATGACTTATCAAATGATAATAAAGAGACTATCTCGTTAGATATGTCGTTCAAACGAAATCTCGTTCGAACGAGGCTATTCGAACAATAAATCAAATGAGAATGTAGAGAAAACCTCATTAGAAACCTCGTTCGAACGACTTGTGGATCTCGTTCTAACGAGAGTGAAATGTCGTTCTATCGACTTTTCAGAAAATTTTAATTTTCTTAGGAAAATAAATCATTTTAAAATCTGTTTACAAGATAAAAGACACCCAATTAAAATATCTAAGTAGAGATATAACATAAACATTCATACCAGAGAGATCTTGGAATGTTGATGGCGCAAATGTGGCACGAAAGCACGACAATGATGTGAACTTCAATCTATTGGCCGCTACGTCTTCAACTAAAATGTCATAGGCTTGTAAGATCACAAACACGACTGCTATCCTATAACGCAATGAGTTTTGTCCGGAATTAAGCCAGCACTTACAAATTGACTCAATTGGAAATTTGTCCTTACAAATCTCCCCCTTTGGCTATTTCGGGACAAAACCAAAATAAAAATCATGTGGGACGCCAAGCTCATCTAAAAGACAAAAACCCATCCAATAATTAAAAATATAGACGCTTGACTGAGACATAGTTCAGAAGCTTTGATTGCTTTAAAATTTTGCCGCTTAAGATGAAAACCTGCACACTTAAACACTCCATCAAACGCATAGGGAATACGACAATATAAATTACATAATTAAATTCTCCCCCTTTGTCTGACATGATCTACCTAAGAAAGACGCCTCCCCCTAAGTTAGATCTCCCCAAATTAAAAGGTTTAGAAACCATTTCTCCCCCTTTTTGTTCATGAATGGACAAAGATTAAAGTGCATAAAATAACCCATTTCTCCCCAATTAAAATAAATTATCCCCCCTAAATGAAACAAGGGATAAGCATAACGGAAAAACAAGTATATCATGCAATGGTGTATAAAGTTACAAGTACAATAAAACAACATGGCAAGAAAAGAGCAACTAATCGACACAAAGAGTAATAGATACCAACTAAAATGCGATAACAAAATGATAACAACTAGAATGTACTAAGATAAGTGTGGGATATCAATGAAAAGTCATAACAAGATAGATACCTATATCAATAAGAAGCATATAAGGACTAGATAACAAGGCAAAGACTAAAAAACAAAGGATATCGTATATATATGAATACAAAAAATATACTAATGAAGCACACACAGATAAATATAGGTATAAACACCACACAAGATACAAAATACATTAAGCTTTCCACACTCATAAGGCATAATTGTGTCTAAATAAACATGTGGTAAATGAAGTGAAGGGGCGTGAACTAGAAACAAAATAATTATGAAGCAATCACTTAAAAATGTTCAAGGAGTTCTATTTGATTGCAAAACTTTATCAAACTTAGTTTTAACCTCATGTGACAAGATAAATCGAACTCAAAGAACATGCAAGAACAATTCATATAAGCCTGGAATTTTGATGAAATTACAAACCAATAGAGTCATGACAAAAGAAGCATAACTAGGATATATTGTCATTGTGCAAACCCGTTGATATTTCCATCGAAAATCCCTCATAAATAATAATTATTTTCTTTTCTTTTGAATGAATATATCAACCTAAACTATATTGGCCTTGGTTACTTTTTACAATGCCACACTTTTTTAGGCCTTTGTCAACGGTGGCTTTCACGCAAAAGAGATTTGCTCCTTTCACAGTCCTTTTTTGTGCACCCTCATATATAATTTTTTATACAATACAAATAAATCTCACGGGCAGCGGTTCTTACATGCACAAATCTTCCATAGTCACAAAAATATGTAGATGAAAAAATTGTTAGGAGAACATCTCACAAAGTTCAAATATACATGTGAAGTTTATGTTCAAAAGATCTCGTGCATGTGTGAAAGGGAGGCATATAAAAAGAGAATCCATTAAACAAGTCAAATTCAAATTTGTTCGTGCAAGCATGATAAAGAACAAATTAATAATTGAAATTCATAACCAAAAGCTCTAGCCACATGGAAGCGGGGGAATGATATATGATTCAAACACAAGTATATGCCACAAAAAGTGTGTCAAACTCAAACATACACACACACAAAAACTTTTTGGAATTTTCAAATTTTTAACCAAATAGAAAAAATGACAACTCAAAAGACACACAAAATCTTTTTGTATTTTTCAAATGATACCCAATAAAAGAAAAAATTAAAATACAAAAGATAAACATGTCATAATTCTACCAAAATTTATATAATGAAGCATAGACTAGAAAATGACTAACAAAGATACAACTAGTGATAATATTTCACGAAGCACAAAAGCTAATGTATGTAAACATGCAAGCAATTACTTATAAGATATAGCAACTGAGGAGTCATGTGCAAGCATGCGGGAACCATCAAAAATAGGAATTTAGAAAATGATATATTTTCCATATTCAAAAAACAAAAAATCCTTTGAAAATCAGGATCGCGCAATAAATTAGCGTAACTGGCTCTGATACCAATTTGAAAATGCAAAAATTCAGTGAATATGGGAGGATGGTTCCAAAATACGCAAGTGTTTAATTTATCCAAAATGAAAATAAAATTGAATGAATATTCAAATTTTCTTTTAAACAAAATTAACTCAAGTTCTAAATTAGGCCAGATAAACCAAACATGAATTTTGCCAAATTAATTAAAACCGACTTGAATTAAATAACTAAAATTATCGAATATATTAATTGCACCAATTTACAAAAAAGTTGTGATTTAAACCAATTTTATATTTTTAGACCTAATCATGCATCTAGGTGATTTTTGCATGATAAAAATAAATGCAACCATAACGTCTCGATGTACGAGAAAAATCCACAACGAAAAAAGCCTTGGACGGGCCAGCCACAACTCCACTAAGTATGGTTTTACAAGGACACGACATAATACTTACACAAGAGCCGACACACTCGCAAGCTTTGACACTCTTCACTCCTCCATCTCCGCCTAGTCGACAACTCAGGAGTTCACAATCATCTCGGAATCCACCGATGGGGAAAATCAACCGTCAAACACACAGAATCCACTTCCGTACGTACACCACGAATCACAAAACGGAATCCTCCGTAAGAAACTTTGTCTTTTGGGGTAGTGAATGATACTCGGGGCCAAAACAATGATGTCAAAACATATGTTATATTAAAACGTGGATCATGAAACAATTGGGTGTAAAAACTTAGTTTTGTTCTTGAAATTAAATCATTTTGATTAACAAGCACCAAGGTGAATTTTTGGAAAAAAATTATGCTCTCAAGGCTCTTAAAATGCTGGAAAAAATCTTCTAGAAAATTGCATTCTCGTACTTTTAAAAGTAGGTAAGAAAGAAATGGAGCAGTGTGAAGTTTTAGAAAAAACTGTCAAAAAACTACTAAAAATTGTCGATCGTTCGAACGATATAATAAAGTCATTCGAACGACTTATCGAACGAGAATACATAGACTATCTCATTAGATATCTCATTTGAATGACATCTCATTTGAATGACATCTCATTCGACTTAATTTATTCAAACGATAAATCAAACGAGAATGCAGAGAAAACCTCATTAGAAACCTCGTTCGAACGACCTTGGAATGTCGTTCGAACGAGACTGAATTGTCGTTCGAATGACTTTTTAGAAATTTTTATTTTTCTTAGAAAAATAAAAAAAAAATCATTTTAAAATATGTTTACATGATAAAAGACACCCAATTAAAATATCCAAGTCTCTATATAACATACACATTTATACCTGAGAGATCTTAGAAAATTGATGACGCAAATGTGGCATGAAAACACGATAATGATGTGAACTTCAATCTTTTGGCCACTACATCTTCAACTAAAACATCATAGGCTTGTAAGATCACAAACATGACTGCTATCCTTTGACGCAAAGAGTTTTTTCCAGAATTAAGACAACACTTATAAATTGACTCAATTTGAAATTTGTCCTTACAAATTGATTGCCATGTTGCATTTGTTAATTGTTTGTTAAATTGTGTCAAATACAATAATAATAAATTTTCTTTCCACGTTTGTGTACTTTTCACTCGTATATTCATTTCATTCATCAAACCCTGTTGTACCCAAACCCATTCGCTTAAACACCGTTGTTGGTCACGACTTTTTATGCGTGTGGGATTTTGTAACAAACTTATATTCTTAGTGATTAAACATAGAGGCCAACCAACTGGATAAGTGTGATATAATCATGCTTTAACTAACAGAATGTAGTCTTATAGCCAACAAATAAATATATTGATGCCATTTGCTTCATTCAACCTAGTCAGACATCAAATTACGAAAATAATTATGAAACTAATGCATAGTTGCACTTTTCCCTCTTTAACTTTGACTTATTTTCAGCTCACTACTCTTGACTTTAATTTTTTTTTATACTTAATATCCTCAAAATATTAAAAAGTTCCAAGTTACCCCTGAACACTAAAGGTGTTAATTTTTTGAACAAAAAGTTTACCATGTGAGTTGCACATGAGGGTATTATGTCAGCTACACGAATAATATGGTATACACTCAATACTCTCTCTAACTCTTGTGTTCACGTATTTTTTTCACTATTTTGTGTCCCTTTCATGCATCAAACCCTTGTGTATCCAAACCTGTGTCTTCTAATAGAAATATTTTCTCAATGATTAAATATATAGGCTAACAACTGAAGAAATTTGATACAATCGTGCTTCAATGATTAAATATAAAGGCTAACCAATGATTGATGGGACAAATGCCCTGGATGGCAATCTAGAGTTGTTTCTGGGGCTGAGACCTTTTAAGATGAGACTGTAGGTGAGGGCTTATGGAAGATGATGACTCTGTTTGAAAGTAAATCTGAAGGAAGACTCTTCCATGGTGGATCTTTAGGACGAGACCAAAATTATCTATATCAATCACCCTCTAGACCTTAGTCTTCAATGCCAGTGGGAGGCTGAGATTTAAACACTTATGTTATTCTCATCTTGTCCTCGCCCTGTGTTTTTGTAGTTCGCATCTGGAGACATGCCATGTCTTGTGGGGGTACAATGATTATATTGGTTTTTGCAGAGACGTCAGTTCTCACTCATGAGAAGTGATACACCTGTCACCCATTGAGATGCCTAGTTAGTGTTGGCATAACTTTCTAAGTTACGCGTGTAGTTAAACGGTGTGCTTGGGCCTTGGGAGGCGGGCCCTAATCATGACTACCTTGGGAATTATGCACATGCTTAAGGTGAAAAAATGTTTAGATTTTTCCTTTCTACCAGACACCTTTGCTAGAACTCAAAACTCTCTCTCTCTCTTTCTATACAACCCCATTTCTCTGGTGAGCTTTTCTCCGTTTTTTCGGCATTTTTTCATGTTTTTCTGGTTCTCCTTCTGCTTTCGGTACTCCTTTCATCGCTATTATTCGTTTCTTTTGGTTTTAATCCTATTTTTTAGGTTTCTTATTTTTCAGCGTCCTTTTTATTTACTCTAGTTGCCAAATTTTGTGGTTTTCACTTATTTTATGGTGGTTTGGTGGGTGTAGGAAACTAGGAATACAATTTAGATTGAGTTACTAGGTTTTTGGGGTTTTAGATTGGTTGTCTGCACTTTTCGGTGCTTTTTTTGTGAGGGTTGGCCATAGCAGTTGATATGCCCATATATACCCTCGGCCAGGCGAGAGTGTCCTCCACCCAGACGAGGGCTCAGGCCCAGGCCGACCCCTCATCATGGCCCAGACGAACCTCCAAGGGGCCGACCCCTCATCATGGCCCAGACGACCCTCCAAGGGGCCGACCCCTCATCATGGCCCAGACGATTTTCCAAGGGGCCGACCCCTCATCATGGCCTAGACGACCCTATGAGGATACGACAGTACGAGGCCCAAACTAGGCCAGGCTCGCTGCTAGCAGGAACTTTTCCCTCGGCCTCACATCATAGGCCGAGGGTGACATCATCACAGCGCGTGATTTGGGAGATGCGTGGAATAGTGCGCGTGGGACTCCTATGGCACGTGGGCAAGACCGTTATAACAATATCACCCCCTCACGTGAGGGAATATTATGTCATCATTAATCACAGGTGGAACCTCTAGGTGTCAGCAGGGGATTAGCTAGATCATAACTCACATGCACCATGCATGCTTGGGGGGTACACTACTCCCCCCAAGACCTATATATACTTGTCACTTATAACCCTGCAAAGGGATCGATGATTGTAACCCTAGCTAAAACTCTTCTTGTACACACAGTAGAGAGAGAGTGAGCTTATGTGCATTGTATCCAAGGCCATTAGTGCCCATATTTAGTGGATCACAGACTCACAGTGGATGTAGGCCTAATTGGCTGAACCACTATACATCATTGTCTTATATCTCTTATACTCACCCCCTTCTATACACTTACACACATATACATCTCTATGAATGCCATTGTTATTACTGTTTGAGCTCATCATCATTTATCTGGTGGTGCTGAATCTTAGCATCATTAGTTTGGCACCGTCTGTGGGAACGAGAAGACATCTTTTCCTTTATACAGCTTGACCTCACGGGGCACTCTGGTGGTGAACCATATCTCCCCCTTTATGGAGATGTTTCACCATTGAAAGAGACCCATTAAGGTTCTTAAGCTCATCAGTCTTTTGATCATTCAGCTCTCTATAGCTCAAACACATGGCACCGGAGATGCTACCACCACCACCTCCTCTACCGAATAGTGGAGTAGGACCTAGTTCCGGTCAGGCACCACCTCAGTCTGAGATGGATGATATGGTGGCCACCCTGAAGTCTTTGGCAGCAAGCTAGCGGATTATGCAGGAGCAATTTACAGCTCTTAGCCAAAACATACTAAGACCTCCAGGAGTCACACCGGAGATGATTACTCCAGCAGCAGCTCCAATGCAGCACGAGGCCAGGGGACCACCCCAAGCACCATGCAAAGACTTGCTACCTCCACAGCGGTGAAGGGATGTTGCTGACCCCCAGTGTCTACGCCTGGGGAGGCAAGGAAACCCTTGCCCTGAAGACAAGCATGATGATCAGGAGGAGGAGGAGGCCCCCATAGAGTGATGGGAGCCGTATGAGGTCTCCAACAGTACTGTCCGACCTCTTCAGGAGAGCAGAAGGAAGTGTGGAAGACAAATTCCCGACGATCGCCCGAGGGGCTCTACTTTTGATCGTCTGAGCAAGGGGTCATCCTTTGAGAGGCTGGGCCCAGTAAATGACATGCGGGAAAAATTGTCCAGATCATGGAGTGCTGCAAGGTCCAGAAGGGAGGCAACAGATGGCTGACCCCATGGGGGACGACCCCAAGGACGGGATGACAGTCAAGGGGAAGTAAATAGCCGACATAGGCCTGCCGCAGCAGAACCCTCCATCCACCTCAAAGAGGCGGCAGGGGATAACATAGGCCAAGCCGACCCTACGAGACCCTGGAATGACTCGATCCAAAGACTAAAGGATAAAATTGGTGATATCCTGAAGAGCTGGGACCCTCTTAAAAGAGGATACTCCATAGGCTCACCCTTTGTGGCGAAGATAGTCAAATTCCCAATGCCATCCAAGTTTAAGCCACATGTGGTCACGCCAAGGTATGACGGGAGTACCAACCCTGTCCATCATATTAAGATGTACCAGTCAGCAGCAGACATATACTCTATCTCAGATGAGATGAGATACCGTGCCTTTTCTGGCACCCTGACTGGGGCTGCACATGTTTGGTATATGTCTCTTCCAAATAATTCCATTGAAAGCTTTAAAAAGTTAGCAGATCGATTCATCCATAACTTTTCTTTGGAGTGAGGCCACAGAAGAAGACCACCCACCTGCTCTATATTAAACAAGGGAAGAATAAGAGCCTAAGAGACTACATAGACAGATTTAACAAAGAAAAGTTGGAGGTCGAAGACTATGAGGAAAGCATTGCCATGACAGCCCTCATTGGAGGACTCTAGAAGGGAAAGCTATTAAGGAAGCTTACTGAAAACCCTCCGAGGACAATGGTTGAATTGCTGTCGACAGCAGGAAAGGTGATGAACGCCGAAGAGGTGATGGCCGCAAAATACGAAGATGAAAGAGGAGATACTAGTGGGGATAAGGACCAGAAAAAGAACAAAGAGGGGAAGAAGAGGTTGGCAGATAAAAAATTTGCCGACTATACCCCTCTAACGATCAGTTGCGAGCCCATTCTGAATGAGATAAAGAGTGACCGATCCTTGAAATGGCCTGAGAAGTTAAGGGCAGCCCCTCACAAGAGGAACAAAAACCTGTGGTGTGAGTTTCACCAAGACCATGGCCATGTGCCCGACAAATGTTTTGCCCTGAAAGATGAACTTGAAAAAATGCTAAAAGAAGGG
Source organism: Sambucus nigra (assembly GCA_949130495.1). Classification (NCBI taxonomy): domain Eukaryota; kingdom Viridiplantae; phylum Streptophyta; class Magnoliopsida; order Dipsacales; family Adoxaceae; genus Sambucus; species Sambucus nigra. The sequence continues at coordinate 13,447,874 of OX422223.1, forward strand.
AATTTAAGGAAATACGTTGACAGGAATGCCTCAAGAGGGGCTGAGGGGATGACCCCAGGAAGAAGAGGGGTGATACGTGCAGAGAAGATCCTCCAAATAGAAAAAACGACCCTTCAGATGACGAGGACAACCCTGACCTCCCACCGAGATACGACCACAGCCCTGTTAAGAGACTCAATATGATCTCATTCGGTGTTGGGATGATCTCTGGGGGACTAGCAGGAGGAGGATCAGAGGTGGCAGACAGGAAGGCCCATGTGGCCGAAGCCAAGGCCGTGACAAAAGACGTGCATTCAACCTCTTGGAAGCTAAGTTAGAAAAGAGGAAGAAGGTTGATATGGATACCCTGATAGTGGGATTCTCAAGAATGGACTTCAAAGGCCTCTTAGCCCCACATGATGACCCTTTCGTCATCACTACCAGGGTACACGGGTGCGAGGTGCCGAGGATCCTGGTAGATCGGGGTAGTTCTGCAGATGTGATGTTCTGGCCGTGCTTTAAAGCCTTGAGCCTCAGTCGTGCAAGGCTCATCCAATACCATCACCCCTTGATTGGTTTTAGTGGGGAAAAGGTTCATCCCCTAGGAGTGTATGAGGCTGATGTTAGAATGGGGGACGAGTGGCCAATATGGCTAACCAAAAAGGTCAAATTTTTCGTGTTGGACGAACAAGTCTTCTTAGCCTACAACATTATACTAGGGCGAGTGGCCCTCAAGGAATTTGAGGCTGTGTCGTCCACTGTTCACTAGATGATAAAATTCCTGACCCCTTACGGGGTAGGGGAAGTTCAGGGAGACCAGACGACGGCGCGAGAATATTACTTAAACTCCACCGAAGAAAGAGAGGCGCAGAATAAGGCAATAACTACTTACAATATTGATACCCTTGACCCCAGGGATGAGAAAAAACTGAAGAAAGGAGAAGCCGCGAAAGAGGAAGAATCCATCATCCTCAATGAGGATGAGCCGAAAAAAACCGTCCAAGTAGGCAAAGCTCTGAAGAAAGACATTAAAGAAGACCTCATCAAGCTGTTAAGGAGAAGACGAGACGTATTTGCATGGAGTCATGCAGATATGCCGGGGATCAACCTCGAAATCATGTGCCACAAGCTCAACAGGGTAGAGGGTGCAAAGTCAGTCAAGCAGAAGAGGAGAATTTATTCTCGAGAAAAATATGAGGTTATAAGGGAAGAAGTCAAGAAGATGGAAGATGATGAGTTTATCAAAGAGGTCATCTATCCTGAATGGCTGTCCAACACAGTCATAGTCTCAAAAGCAAACGAGAAGTGGAGGATGTACGTAAACTTCACAGACCTCAATAAATATTATCCCAAAGACAACTTCCCTCTCCCCTGCATTGATCAGATGGCAGATGGCAGATGCTACCGCGAGCCATGAGCTAATAAGCTTTATGGATGCCTATTCAGGGTACAACCAGATATTCATGAACCCTGAGGACTCAGAAAAAATGACTTTTATTATCGACAAGGGGAAATACTGTTATAGGGTCATGCCCTTTGGCCTAAAAATGCGGGGGCAACGTATCAGCGACTTATGAATAAAATGTTCGAGGACCAAATTGGGAAGTCCATGGAGGTCTATGTAGATGACATGTTGACCAAGAGTTTGAAGGTCGAGGATCATGTGGCCGACCTCAATAGGACCTTTAACACGATGGACAAGTACCAGATGAAGCTCAACCCAGCCAAATGTGTTTTTAGGGTCGAAGCAGGGAAGTTCTTAGGGTTCATTGTCAACCAAAGAGGCATTGAGGCCAATCCTGAGAAGATAAAGGACCTCATAGAAATGAAGACCTCGAAGACCATCAAAGACGTTAAGAGACTCATAGGGCGAGTGGCTGCTTTGACTAGGTTCGTGTCCCGAACCACAGACAAGTGTTTACCATTCTTCAAAATTCTCAGAAAGGCCTTTGAATGGAGCAAAGAGTGTGATCGAACTTTCAAGGAGCTAAAGTCATACTTAGGGTCTCCCTTGATTTTGTCATGACCAGTGTAAGGTGAACAAATACATGTGTACCTAGCCATCTCAGAATCAGCCATCAGCGCAGCCATTGTGAGAGAAGAGGATGGAGTACAGAAGCCTGTGTATTTTAATAATAAGGCACTCCAAGGGGCAGAGCAAAGATACCCAAGGATGCAAAAGTTATCCTATGCCTTAATCCATGAATCAAGAAAGATGAAGCCGTACTTCCAGTCCCATACAATGGTTATCCTCACCGACTCTCCTCTTAAATAGGTCTTACACAAGGCAGAAAAATTGGGGAGGCTAATGGCCTAGGCTATAGAGTTGGGAGAGTTTTACATTGTATATCAACCAATGATGGCCATTAAAAGGCAACCGTTAGCGGATTTCATGGCTGAATTTACTTAGGAAGATGATGAGGCTAAAGAGGAAAGCCTCGATAAGACAGATACCCAACAAGGTAGAGTTGTTGATCCATCCACAGACAAGGCTGAGACAATCACAACTAGAGAAAAATGGCTAAAAACGAAGAGAGGATATATCTCTTTAAACAGGGGTCCCTCATCGAGGGAAATTTCTCAGAGGAAAAGACCGTGTGGAACCTCTTTGTTAACGGGTCCTCTTGCGTAGAAGTGGGGCTGGATTAATTGTAACAGCACCTGATGTCACAGACATTGAGTACGCCCTAAGGTTAAACTTTAAAGCCTCCAACAACGAGTCTGAATATGAGGCCCTAATAGCAAGCCTCTCCTTGGCTAAGTCTCTTAGTGTCGACCATATTTTGTACCATGGTGATTCAAGACTAGTAGTGAATCAGATACTGGGAGCCTACGAGGCTAAGGATGAGAGAATGGCCAAGTAACTTGAAAGAGTGAAGTCATTATTGAAGAGCTTCGGGGAAGTGAAATTGAAGAGGATACCTAGGCTTGATAATGGTCGAATCGATGCGCTTGCAAGGCTGGCCTCGATAACTAGGACAGATATCAAGAGGACAATCCTAGTGGAAATTTTACTTCGACTACTGATTAAAGAGGTAGAAGGAACACTTGACTCTTGCTTAAATATCAATAGGTAAGATTCATGGATGGACCTTATAATCAGATACATTAAAGAGGGGGAGATGCCAGAGGCAAAATAAGAAAGGAAGAAGTTGAGATACAGAGCTACAAAATTAACTATCATCGGAGACACCTTGTACAAAAAGGGGTTCTTGCTCCCCTTGCTCAGATGTGTGCACCCGTCTGAGGTCCCTCACATTCTGCAGGATGTGCATGAGGGGTCATGCTCAATCCATATTGGGGCCAGATCGTTAGCAAAGAGGATAGTAACCCATGGATAATGGTCGCCGACCCTGGGAAAAGATGCAATGGCATACGTAAAAAAGTGCGATAAATGTCAAAGATTTGCCACAATCCCTCACCATCCCCATCAGCCTCTTACCTCCATCACATCCCCATGGCCATTTACAATATGGGGAATCGATCTAGTAGGGGCTTTGCCTAGGGCCATCAATAACTATCGATACTTGATCGTGGCAATTGACTATTTTTCAAAATGGGTGAAGGCGGAGCCGATGGTAACGATCACCGAGCAAAAGACCTTCCAGTTAATCTGGAAAAACATTATATGCAGATATGGCCTCCCCAACACCCTCATCTCAGATAACGAGACTCAATTCAAGAATACACCTTTGGAGAAGTACTGTGAAAGGGTGAGTATCAAATAATTCTTTCTACCCCAGGCAGACCTCAAGCCAACGGGCAAACGGAAGTTACAAATAGAACAATCCTAGATGGGATCAAGAAAAAACTCTTGGAAGCAAAAGGAAGATGGGTTGAGGAGTTATACGCTGTACTGTGGGCCTACAGGATGACGACAAAGACTCCTACCGGAGAAATCCCGTTCATGCTGGCGTATGGCTCAGAAGCCATCGTCCCCACTGAGATTGGGTTTCCTACTCACAGGTTCCAAATATATGACCCCCAGAGAAATATGGAAGAAAGGAGACTTCACTTAGACTTGATCGAGGAAAAGAGAGAAGACGCTGAGATAAGTATGAAAGCCTATCAGCAAAGGACCGCCAGGTTTTACAACCAAAGGGTGAGGCAAAGGCCAATAGCCGTGGGGAACCTAGTCCTCAAAAATACTTGGCAAAAGCCTAACAAGATCCACCCAATTTGGCATGGCCCATATAAGGTCATTGATGAAGTTGTCCCTGGAACCTATAGACTAGAAAACCTTGAAGGGTAACCCTTTTTGAAACCCGTGGAATGCAGATCATCTGAAGAAATACTATCAATAATGTTGTAATGTCCTATCGGACCACAGTTGTAATGAATGTGTTGCTCCAACAGAACACTTGGAATGTTAATGAGAATGTCATATTGTCCCACATCATGTATTTGTTAATTCTAGTATAGTTGGGGTTATCCTTGGTGGCAGCTCCCCTCGGCTATGATGAGGGTAAATGGTTGGGACGACCCCAATTCACCCTCAAGAAAGACGAGGGGGGACTTAAAATTTTTAACATCATTAAGCTGGTGGTAACCACCCTCGGCTATGATGAGGGTCAATGGTTGGGACGACCCCCCATTCACCCTCAAGAAAGACAAGGGGGGACTTAATTGAAAACATCATTCAATTGGTGGGAAACCACCCTCGGCTATGATGAGGGTAAATGGTGGGGATGACCCCCCATTCACCCTCAAGAAAGACGAGGGGGGACTTTATTATAAAACATCATTAAGTTGGTGGTAACCACCCTTGGCTATGATGAGGGTCAATGGTGGGGACGACCGCCCATTCACCCTCAAGATAGACGAGGGGGAACTTAATTGAAAACATCATTCAATTGGTGGGAAACCACCCTCGGCTATGATGAGGGTAAATGGTGGGGACGACCCCCTATTCACCCTCAAGAAAGACGAGGGGGGACTTTATTATAAAACATCAAGTTGGTGGTAACCACCCTAGGCTATGATTAGGGTCAATGGTGGGGAAGACCCCCCATTAACCCTCAATAAAGACAAGGGAGGACTTAATTTTTAAAACATCATTAAGTTGGTGGTAACCACCCTCGACTATGATGAGGGTCAATGGTGGGGACGACCCCTCATTCACCTCAAGAAAGATAAGGGGGGCTTATAAGATGTGTGAACACATATAACAACTAAGATAAATGATACAGAAGGACAGGAAGAGGCATTATATTTTAAAGAGTTAACAGATGTTTGTCCAATAAAAATAGAGTACAAAAATATTTGTTACATGAAGAGGGTATGGGCTACAGACAACCACCCTATTGAGCAACATCGGAGGGCAAGGTTTCAACATCAATTAAAGAAGTTTCTTTAGTGACCAAAATAGGCCGATCCTCAGATGTACCGATACCTTCGACAAGCACTTGGGACTCTACATGGGCTAAGGCCTCAATAATAAGGGGTCATCCAACTGAACTGCCTCAATAGAGGGGCGAACTGAAGACACGGCATCAGCGAACTTAAGGACGACCCACCAACAGGTCGTCCTGATCCCCTTATCCAAGTACTCAAGATCGAAGCCTTGAAACTCATCTGAAAGTTTATAGGCCTCAACAGCATCGGCCTCGGCCTTCTTCACTGCCCCTTCAAGCTCAGCCTTGAATTGAGCCCCCTAATTGATCAAGGCCTCATCCTTTTCTTTGATAAGAGAATCCTTTGCCTTCAAGTCGGCCTCGTGCTGCTTCATCAGCTCATCCACGACCCTTTCATGTTCGGTCCTTGCACTCTCTAACTCTGCCTTTATAGTCTCAAGCTCGGTCTTCAGATCGGCGTCATGCTGAATAGCCCTCTCGGCCTTATAGAACTTTTGTTGATATTCAGCCATCCACTTGGTGGTTGAGGTAAAGGCATAGACAGACTGCATGGAGGCACACATGTTAAGAGGGGTCGAGGGAACAGCTCATGAAATATTGATAAATCAAAAAGAGTAAGGACGAGAGAGGTACCTGTGCAAAGTGTGCAAATCGTAATCATAGACCTTAGCCGGGGGCATCTTTTATAAGAAGTCATAATCTGCGGTCGAGGGAGCAGAAAACATCGAGGCCTTGGCTGCCCTCAGGTTGGATATGAGGGAAGAGGGTTCAACCCTTAAGAATGCCAAATTTTGAGACCAGTAGGACCCCATACTAGAAGAGGAGCCAGTCCCCTCAGACGCCTCCACCCTCGCCCTCGTCCTAGAATCCGGTTGAGGGTCAACAGGAACTTCTAGCTCTTTACTTTTATTACTATCGACGGTCGGCTCAACATGTGATGACCCCACGACCTTTGTCGCCTGCTAAGGCTCTTTGCCTTTTTTCTTGCCTAGACCGAATAGTAAACTAGGAGCAATCATCTCCCAGAGACCTGAAAAGGAGATGATACATCAGAAATATACAGTGGGGAAGAGGAAACACTTAGAGAAAAGTAAAAATAGGGCAAAATTCTACTCACATAATTCTATCACGGGGCCGACCCTCAGACCAGCTTCTTTGAGGAAGCGAGGGGTCATCAAATCTTCGAATTTGGCAAGTTCTCCCTCTCTCCCTCATTCCTTCAGGTAGTTAATAATGACCTTCTGTTCCAAACTAAGTCCGGGGTCTGACCGCACTTTCATTGAAGGGTTGGACCATACAGTGGGAAACCTCGGCCCGTCTTCTATGGGATCAACCCCAACGGGGAATCCTCAGAGATGAAGAAAAACCTCTTCTTGCAGTCATAATTGGAAGTCTAAGCTACGTGAAGGAGCTTCTTGTCGGACTTCCTAGCCCCTAAATAAAAGTATCTAGGTTATTTAGACGACGAGGTGATATTGTAACAGGCTAAGAACACATCGGCCGAAGGCTCATCGATGAAGGTATTTTTCCACAGGGAGACATAGTTGAGGATAGTCCTCCAGGAGTTGGGAGGAAGTTGAGAGGGGGCAACGTCGAGGGCAGATAATATGTCGACTATAGCAGGGTGCAGAGGGAACCTAACGCCCACCCTGAGCATCTGCTCATAAACGGCAACTTCCCCCTCATCCCCCTAGAAGACCCTCTAATCTAGATTGGGAACCCTCATAGTTACATTAGGCTGCACACCAAATGTATGCCTTCACAGTAAGAGGTCACGATCCCTAACAGTGGAAACATAAGCTGAGGTGTGGGAAATGTTAACTGGGTCAGCGTCAAAACTCTCATTGTCGTCCTCAGCCCTCTTGTCCCCGGATCCCTCAACCTCATTACCTGTTAGAGGTCCACCTGGAAAGGCCATCTGGAAGGCAAGAGGAGATAATGTTGTCACGAGAACAGCCTCAAAAGGGACTGTTTCCTCGGCCTGTCGGCATGGACTAAGATCAGAAGCCTCTCTCCTTCGAGAAGGCCCAACACCTGTTGGTGATGATGCTCTCTCATTCATCTCCTCTCGTATGTCTGACTATCGACTGGACAATAAGACGACTCACAGGACTCAAATGGTATTATTGTGTCTAAAGGAATGAGGAATATGGGTCGTACCCAATTAGGGTCGGCCCCTCATCTTCTCTCGTCCTCCTCATTTATTCGTCTAATCTCAGCAAAGAACTTTTCCCTCAAGGTGGGGAACTCCTCGACTAAATCATAGAGTCTTCTAAGCATTAAGGGGAAGACCCTACAGTTGAGCAATTTATTTAAACTAACTAACAAACGAGTTCACAGTTGACCAAAAATGTTGACTTCTGGATCAAAGCAAAGAAATGAGGAGTTTTTAAGTTTAAACACTCAAGAACAGGAAGAACTCAGTTCACCGGAGAAGACGCCGAAAAATGCAAGGAAACCCTAGAAACACCACAAGTGGGCACTAAATCACCACTGAGAGACGGGGAATGAAATCTAAGCCACCTAAAACCTAAATGTTACCCTGCAACCACCAGTGCAAGGCAGGTCTACACACCGGAAAAGCAAGGCAGCTAAGAAAAAATGAAAAGAAACCCAAGTGAAAATGTAAGAATGCAAACAAAAATAAAAGATAAAGAGGGGTTAGGGCAGAAAGAATACCTGAGAAAAAATAGCGAGACAGCCAAGCTCGAGACAAAAGATGTTGCAGAAATGGAGGTTTGAATAGTAAGGAGCTAAAAAGGGAAAACCTGCGCGCGAAGAAGAAGAAGAATAAATGATTGCTTGAAACATCATTTAAATATCTTGCTAATGAGTGGGCCCATTAACCAAGGCAAGACATAACCCATGAGGAGGGGTATCATTAGGGCACATAGTCCTAGGCTGAGAGTGTGCAGCCGCCACATCTGGGAAACTGAAACGACGATGGACGCATGATAATAAGTAGCTTGATAGCTATCACTTACCCCTCAACCATCTCAATAAATATCGATGGCTAAGGGTTGGGGGATGATTGATAGGCCCATATATACCCTCAGCCAGGCCGAGAGTGTCCTCCACCCAGACGAGGGCTCAGTCCCAGGACGACCCCTCATCATGGACCAGACGACCCTCTAAGGGGCCGACCCCTCATCATGGCCCAGACGACCCTCCAAGGGGTCGATCCCTCATTATGGACCAGACGACCCTCCAAGGGGTCGACCCCTTATCATGGCCCAGACGACCCTCCAAGGGGCCGACCCCTCATCATGCCCAGATAACCCTCCAAGGGGCTGACCCCTCATCATGGCCCAGATGACCCTATGAGGATACGACAGTATGAGGCCCAAACTAGGCTAGGCTCGCTGCCAGTAGGAACTTTACCCTCGGCCTCACATCATAGGCCGAGGGTGACATCATCAGAGCGCGTGATTTGGGAGACGCGTGGAATAGTGCATGTGGGACTCCTATGGCATGTGGGCAAGACCGTTATAACAATATCACCCCCTCACGTAAGGGAATATTATATCATCATTAATCACAAGTGGCACCTCTAGGTGTCAGCAGGGGATTATCTAGATCATAACTCACATGCACCATGCATGCTTGGGGGTACGCTACTCCCCCCAAGACCTATATATACTTGTCACCTACAACCCTGCAAAGGGATCGATGATTGTAACCCTAGCTAAAAATTTGCTTGTACACACAATAGAGAGAGAGTGAGATTATGCGCATTGTATCCAAGGCCATTAGTGCCTATATTTAGTTCATCACACACTCACAGTGGATGTGGGCCTAATTGGCTGAACCACTATACATCATTGTCTTATTCCTCTTATACTCACCCCCTTCTATACACTTACACACATATACATCTCTATGGCTGTCATTGTTATTACTGTTTGAGCTCATCATCACTTATCTGGTGGTGCTGAATCTTAGCATCATCAGCAGTTCTTAGTGTTTGTGGAAAAACTCATTCATAAAACACTTTGCTTACTTAGTTTGATCTTCAGTAGTGGCCCCTTTAGTTTCATGCACATTTGTTCATGTACCGTAGGTTGTACGAGTTAGGTGAAGAGTTTCCTCATATACACGAGCGCATAGAACGAGAGATTAGGAGGGCCGAGGTCGAGTCACGCTAATATAGGCCTCAGATTCCATTAACCCCAACTCTTTTAGCTGTAGAACAACTCATCTTACTCTTGACTTCTCCTTCTCCAACCGAGACTACTGTTGGTAATAATCATGTTGCCATCTCTATCAGTAGTGATATCATGTCTACATCTTCTTCTAAGATCTATAGACCTTCTAAGAATTTAGGTCTTCATTATGACTGAATAAATAATGAGGTTGAGTTTTTTGAGGTGGCCATGAGAGTCCTTGCAGTTCATGCTAATGGGGGTGAAATAGTAGAGTTAAATAATGGAGGTTATCCTAGTACTTCCTCTCACCAACCGAGGGACCCTGAGCCTTAAATATATGATATCTCGTCTCAGATGATGAGTTTGAGGTTGAGGTTGCTAACAGTATGCCTCCACTCCTTCTTATGGATGTACCCGTCTCAGTTATGACTCTGATGAACATGATCCTCATGGAAAGGCCCATGTCATTGAGGAGGAAAATGATACCTACATTTTGGACACAAGTGTAGCCTCGACCATCCCTAGTGATGTTCGTGAGACTGATCTGGTGGTCTTGAGGCATATCTATGGGATTAAATCCTCTATTGACATGAGGCTTCCTGCTGAGGGTGAGCATGCCTTTGACCTAAAAAATAAGGGATAAGTAGCCGTCCATGAGCAGATGTTTATGGTCGGCTTCTGCCTTCCTTTTTATCAGGGAAATTCTTCCTTCTATTAGAACCCCATCCCAGTTTATGCCAAACTCATGAAGTATCCTTTTGGGGGTAGCTCATCTTTGGAGAGTTGTATAGGACGTAAATCTTTCGGTTGATATCTTTTGGGCGTGCTATACGTGGGTTACTACGAGAGCCAATCTTTGCTATTACCACTTTGTGGATCGTCGCCCTGATCGAAAGCTCCTTCACATTAATAAAACTTCCAAATATAATTGGAAATCCCGCTATTTCTTCATTTTTAGGGATTGGGAGTTTTGTGAGGGGGAGTCATTTGATGTTGTTGAGGCGAGATTGCCTCGCAAATGGAATCATATCTCGTTCTTAGCCAAAGTAGAACCCGATCTTAGTGCCATAATGAGAGAGTAATTGACCAACTCATAGGGGATATCGTCATCATATTTGAATACTCGATAATCCCTGGATTCATGCAACATTCTCGCATGGGGGTAGAACCCCTGGAATCACTTCGTAAGAAAATCATTTTACTTTTTCATAATTTTACTATCGTCTTCAAATTATTATGACCCGACACAAGACGATATTGATTCTATTTGTTAATATTCTTTGTAGATCATCATTCTAGTGTTCCTAACGAAGTCTGAGAAATTACAGCACCAATTTCATCAAACCTTCTCACCCCCTCTTCAAGGGAAGGCTTCATTGCCAACCCAGGCTCGATAGAAATCGACAACTAGTGGCCCCACTACTGATGAGGGGTCTAAGAAGAGAAAAGAGGTTGTTGTTGGGACCTCGGATCATCCTCCCCCACAACAAATGAAAATAAAAGAGGGTCAGCTAAGATAGACTGTTGATCCTCCCCTCCCCATTAGGGACGACACTTATGCAGTAGCACATCAGGCCTAGCTTAGGGTCAATGTCGACTCTCTTCTCGGGAATCAATTAAAAGCTCGAGACGTTATCACATCGGTTGTCCCTGAATGTGATAACTAATATTTCGATGCTCAAGACCCTTCTTGGGTTTTAAACTTCACTCTTCATAGGGCGACCAAGGTAAATATCAACTCAAAAATTTTATCTTGTTCCAAAACTTTCTGAAACGTTGTGTCGTCTCATACTAAATGTTTTCTTCTTTGTGTTTGCAGTCTGCTATTGCCCTCCAAAACATCAAGCAATGGGTGGTGGAGTCTAAGTCCAAGACAAAGGTGGTAGAACCTATGAGAACCGGTTTGTGCAAGAATTGTGGAACCTAACTTTGAAGTGTTTTAGTTCATTTCTTTTCAAGTTGTTGGGTATAAATACTTCCATTTGCTAATGTATTATTTGAGGGTACCACATATTCGTACTGAAATAAAATAACGAATCAATACATTTTCATACATAAAAAAAAATTTGAAAACATTATTTTTGCAGGGTACCTAAAATTATAATACCTTTTCTCTTTTCCAAATCATGTAGAATTTGTCCATTGTGGGCGTGATTGGTTTCTATTAAGTTTTATATGTTTGCACAAATTTGGGATACAATTTGACTGACATGTGTCATTAGTGCATTGTTTAGTTAAATTGTGTCAACTACATAAATAATTACTTTTCTTTCCACGTTTTCAACTTTTCACGCGTGCATTCATTTCATTCATCAAACCCTTCTGTACCCAAACCTACACCGTTGCTGTCTGCAGCCTTTTATACGTGTGGGATTTTCTAATAAACATATATTCTTAGTGATTAGGATAGGGCTATTCCCACTCCTACAAAGTCTTCTAACACTCCATTTTCTTCTCAAAAGACCCATATACCCTTATATAAATTCCTCCATCCTTCTATCTCACTTATACGCATAAATAAAAAATAAAGTCTACTATTAACTTTAGGCACCAAAAAAATGTTTATTATTAACTGTTTTTTTTATAAAAAGAAAAAGTTTTGTTAAAAATATTGATAAAATGGATTTTTTTTATATTCCTTCCCACATAATCATTTTTGGCATCAAAACATTAATAAAAAACATTTTTTTATTTTTCATTAAATCTATCTTTTTAATATTTTCTTTATTTTTCGTTAAAAATGTATTTTTAGCTAAAAACTATTTTTTTAATGAAAATAAGTTTAAAAAATATTATATTTTTTCCTAAAAACTATTTTTAATGGTTTGATAATAAATGGCT